>JARYZH020000017.1:0-2400000 GCA_030021035.2 Notholithocarpus densiflorus
AAGGGAATGTCTTGGCTAAAATTGTTGTTGCTCAAATTCAAGTAGATTAGTTTCAAAAGGCCCCCAATATTTGGTATCAAATTGTTGAATCTATTAGTGGATAGATCCAGATATTCAAGATTTGTTAATGAACCAAGCTCTGGAGGTATATCACCTGAAAGTTGATTTCTATTCAACATCAGCTTCAACAGAGATGTCGACTTTCCAAATTTCTTTGGAATCTAGTTAGAAGAAAGATCAAGCAATTTGAGTTGAATTGAGTCTCCAATTTCAAGTGGTATGCCACCTGTAATATTGTTTCCAGCAATTCGTAAGGTGGTTAGCTGTGGGCACCTACTCCAGTTTTGTGAGATTTCACCATAAAATCTATTGTAACTTAGGTCCATGTACTGCAAGTTGTTGTAGACACCAAAATCTTCAGATATATTTCCAAAGAAAAGGTTTCTTTCAAGGCGAACTCTGAATAAGCTGGTGCAGTTTCTCAAGGTTTTGGGTATTGGACCTATAACATAAGTTTTGACATAAGTTTTGAGGCAAAGAGCCAGTGAAGTGGTTTGTATCCAGTTGTAGCACTACTAACTTTAGCAATTTTCCTATCTCTTGAGGAACTGGACCAGAAAGTTGGTTATTGCGGAGAAATAACACTTCTACGTTGCTCAAATTACCCAATGATATTGGAACAGTGCCATTTAATTTATTAGTGTCCTTATTTAGTGCAATTCAAAACAGTGCCAGAGAGGCCCCCTTAAGGATCACCCAGGGATCAAGCCAAAAGCAAATATGAGAAACACAACCCACCTCAAACTTGGTGAGTTTAGAAAACCTCTAACATTCATTCTAATTATGTTTCCACAAAGACAGACCACAAGGTTTAACTTTGACTCTCTCTCTCTCTCTCTCTCTCTCTATATATATATATATATAAAGTAAATACTTTTTTTTTGTGAGTAATAAGTTTTATTGAAATCAAAAAAGGGACACCCTAGTACACATGAAGTGTACAGGGAGTCAACAAAAATTACAAGAATCAAGAAAATCAAGAAAGGAAGAGAATGATTGGTTTCGCAAAGTAGTCAACCAATCTAAAAAAGTACTAAAGAAAAAAAGCTTGAGGTAAAGTTCTAATAAAGTTCTAAAGTAAATACTTGATTAAGAGTAGCATAAATGTAACTACCCAAGTACATGGGATGACAGGAAGTGTACATAGGGCATAGGTACAAACTGAAAAACAAAGATTTTAGAAAAATAGGAAATAAAAACTACTACAAATGATTAATGTAGACCTAGAGAATTTAACAATAAATCTTTCAACTTCGCCACTCTTAACTCCTACCCATCAAAACAACAACAACCACTCCTTTCTCTCGATAAACACCACATGAGACACCAGGGGATCGCGTTCCAACCCCCTTGCTACTTCTCCCACCAAACCTCCCCCTCCAAGAAGGCAACATTTCACATACCATTTTTTTTTTACTTTTTTTTGGTTCACTATGTGTGCAACAATCAATCATAAACAATATCAAATACTTCTGGTCACACCAAAAAAAAAAAAAAAAAATCAACAACAACAACAATAATATCAAATACTAATATATAACAGCCACAACCACAAAAGGATCACATAAATCTGGAGCGAAAATTACGGTTTTAACAATACTAATATGCCTACTGCAACCAGTAAAAGCACGACAAGGGTTTCGATTCATCCATACCTGTGATGACATCACTTATTATACACAGCACCATCCTCTTAGTAAGATACCACATTTGCTCCATCAAGTAAAGCAAGGCTCTCCATGTAAGCAGCTACATCTAAACGAAAATCGACTTGATTACTAATCTCCTTCTCACATAGAGTTTCAGGGTCAATCAAAACAGACTTATAGTTCCTCCCTAATTCACTGTTGGTAGAGACCAGCCGAGACCATTTTTGAACCAGAAGTAAACCATACTCCGTCATCACATAAATGGAGCATAGTGTGCTATATGGTTGTACACCACTTCCATATTTAATCAAAGCCAGTTTCCCCTTGAATGATGCAAGACCTTTCTTAGTACATTTTCCTTCATCAGGCAGTGGTAACTCTTTGAATTTCTCACTATTGACATCAAGCGACAAAGTCATATCAGTAAAACGCCTCTTTTGCCCACCTCCTCCTTCTATCTTTCTTATCATCCAATGCAAATGTCCACTCACAAATGGGAATGTCAAAGTAAAATTAAATTTGGGCCGACATGAGATTCCAAGTTCAACTCTTTTCCATGAATCCGAACTTAATGAGTACACCTGAACCTTGGGGGGAGGCATAGGTTTGGCACGAGTCCATGAAATCCTGACAACCTTGAAATCATTATTTTGGGAATCATATCCAAATCCTAGTCTCACAGTACGTAACTGGGTCAAGCAAGTATCGGGCATCCTTTTAAATTTTCTAATACTGGGGTTCCATAAGTTCACATCCATAATTGCAAATTTCCTATGATCAGCGACACACAATATGCCATTACATGAACCCACTAATTCGGGATATCCAGATTGAAAATTGAAAGGAATTCTAAACTCTGATATAGTTTCAGACGTACAGTCGGAAGCAACCGTACAGATTTGACTGTGAAAACGACGTAAAGAAGTAGAACGAGGCATGTGTATGACATAACCATCATCATGATTGTAGCACAACAAGTGGGTGGAGATGAAATTAATGAACAATACTATCCAAGTGTTTAACAAGAAAATATCACACCAAAAAAAAAAAAAAATCTTATAATACAAAATCAATGATTCAATAGTATATAAATTTGTTTCTAATATTTTATCAAAAAAAAAAATTGTTTCTAATAAAAACAAAAGAAAACGTTAAAATTGATACTTTATTTCCAACATAGAGAGAAAAAAGAGATAAGGAGTCACATTGGGTAGAATAAAATAAGATGATGATATATTTGTTTAAATAGTTGGGTTTTAGGGAAAATTTAACCCTTATCAATGCAGGGTGGACAAGGCGAAATAGGTCTAAAAAGTCTAAACCATCCCTGCTCTGCTCCATGGTGCGGGGCTAAAATCTCGCCCCATCTCACCCCCACTACCTTTGTCGGACGGGCAAAACTCGTGCAAGGCAAAGTGGGGAGGGGCAGGTCAAACGTAGTGGTGCTCCCTCTTTAAATTCTTGGTGGGGTTCAAACGTGGGAGAACAGCCTAAGAGTTTTTCAATAAATATACGAGGAAAACATTTTTGTAACAATTGTGAAGAATGATCTAATAATGGAAGTAAATGAGTATAATAGGGTATTTTCCTTTTCTTTTTCCTTAAATATGCTTTTTAGTATTAACTTAGAATAGGGAAAAAAAGGGGGAAGAAAAAGAAACGAAAGTTGAAAAATGTATAACTGGTTGAATTTTTATATATTTGATCTCATCTTAAATTGCTTTCATATTGTTTGGTTATGACTTAAGATATAAGAAAAGAGGAAAATAAATGAGATTAGCTCTTTTAAATGTTTGATTTTAGTTTATGTTGAGTAAATCTTTTAGTTTATGTGATTTTTATTTTCCAAGTTGACATGAAATTGTTTATTATAATTAAGCTAACAAATAAATGATTTATTAGCTAAAATGCTGCGTTTTTTATTAGTAGATGATGGTAATGATATAATTGAAATATGTTTGAAAAAAAAGTAGGTATCAAATTGACGGGAAAAATGGGCATTTGTCCCTAATTTACAAATTATGCAGCAAAATGCCTCTGTTTTAAATTATTTAGCAAAATGCCCCTGTTTTTGAAACTTGATTTTAATAAAATCGATTTAAAGTTGGAACTCGACATTAGCAATGTCGAGTTCTATGCATATTTTGCCACTTAAATTTTTTGAAAATTTAAGTGAAACTCAACATTACTAATGTCAAGTTCCACGTAAAAATATTCATATAACTTGATTTTAAGGATATAAAGTTTTACACATAACTCGATTTTGTTAAAATCGATTTTCAAAAACATTGACATTTTGCTAAATAGTTTCAAAACAAGAGTATTTTACTGCATAGTTTGTAAATTAAGGACAAATGCCCATTTTTCCCCAAATTGACACCTAAAAAAGCAACAAAAAAAAAAAAATGACGTGAAAAAAAATATTTAAGCATATGTTTTTCCCCCACCTAAGGGAGAATCTACACCTGAAACTCTTAATTTGGGCTGTGGGCGCAACGCGCGATGTTTAGGGAGTACGCCTCGGCCGAGTGGATCGGGGTGGAGAAACAAGGGGTCGCCACCTAGTTTTATGATCTAGGAACCATGAATATAGCACCCTTACGTGGAAGGACTGATCTTACTACCAGAGTATGGGTTCGGAGTTTAGGTACAGTTTTGGGAAGGTGTTAGGCACCTATAATTGCCTGACTCATGGGTCGGCTTCCACTCATTGTGTCCTACATCTTAATCCTATTAAAGACACATTCAATATTGCGTCTTAACACACACACACACACTAGCATACATCTAGACAAACAACATGGTATTTCATCCCAAACCTAACATACATCTATCATACTATCACATCACATCACAATCCTAGCATTCATCTATCATGCTTATTAACCAACATAAAACCTAACATGTTCACATCAAAGCAACTCATCTCATATGGCATCATATCATGGTCAAAGTAGAACATAGGCATGGCAGTAAGCAAGCATACATCATATCTAAGGTAAAAGACATATGAAGAATCAAGCAAACATGTTATTACAAACCTCATCCATGTTCATCATCCAAACAAAATCATATTCAAATCAATGCATGTTCATGTGAATGCATGTCTTACCTCACCGCATTACAGCACGTATGGCATTAATGCATGAACATATTAATGCATGTTCATGGTATTAAAATAAGAAAAGGAAGGAAACCCTAATCAAGCATGTTAAAGAAAACAAGTAATTAAATAGAAGAGTAAAGACTTAAAAAGCATAAAAAGGAACTAAACGAGGCATATAATGTAAGAGAAACAAAGAAACAGAAGCAGAGAACTTAAATTAGGGTTTCTGGGCACGAGCATGCATGCGCATACATAGGCCTATGTACGCAGGCCAGTTGTATGCATACGCATACATTGAACCTGCGTAAGCATGCAGAAGCATGCGCACGCAGACATGCCCTAAACCCTAACCTAGAAACGTAGAAAATATAATAGAACTTAAGTCTAACAACCTAACATGCATAAAATCATAAAGCATAGAAAACCTAAGCTAAACAAACATGTTATCATATAAAGAAACAAAAGAAACAAGAAAAACAGAAAGATTAAAGCAAGAAAAGGTAAAGAAAAGAAAAGAAAAGGAAAAGCTTAGAACTCAATACCTCAAATAAGAAGCTTTTCAAGCTTGATTTTGACCGTTCCCCTCAGTCAATCTATTCACAATCAAATATAAAAGTGATTAGTAATTTAAAACTTATAAGATCAAGACCAGAAAAGGTCCCAATCAAAAGAAAATTGACTTGAGGATGTTTTGTGAAAATCTACCTCTTTGATTCACTATTTCTGGTGAATCTTAGGTTTTTCCTTCGAATTTTCTGTGTGTTTTCAAAAGGTCTCATGTATGGCTTTATATAGTGAGAAAATAGGGGTTTGGAATGGCTCCCAAACGATGTAGGATTCGTTCCAAACCTCAACATTAATGCAAAAAACTTGCTTTTAATAGGTTTCTGAAACCCTAGCTATGTGTGCAAGTCTGTTCCTGTGTATGCATGCATCAGACTTGTATACGTAGGTTCTGGCTTGCATATGCAGGCCAAGGGTTTCCTTGGCCTTTTATTTTTCAAAAATAGATTTATTTGCTCATAAAATGTTATATTTTCCATTTTAACACTTTTCAAGTCAATTTGTAATCTGATTGGGCCCTAAACCAATCTTGAGCCTTAGAATTTCGACATCATTGGGGAATGGGGGCCCGAATCATAAGGGGTACAAAATGCAGTTTTTACAGATACCCCTCTTTTGATTGGTGAGCTTTGCTAACGGAATCAAAAGAATAAGAGACAAAACATTTTGTTTCAACATATGGCTTGAGCCCAACCTACGCACACGGCACACAACACGCATACATGGGTGAGGTGTAACTCTGTAGAGTCGGGTGGGATTCGTATGTCCGAATTCCCACACTTGCTGCTCGGGAAACGAGCAAGGACAGATTCACTATCCCAGAACATGTTTTGCTAATTGCAAGCAAAAGGCGAGTGACTCACTATCCTAGTATCACTTAAAAAAGAAAAACACACAAGGCCAATGACCGCAACCAAACAAACAAGGTGCTCTTACAAGCTTAAAAGGATACATATCTGTGGTGTCCATCTAGGGCTCTTGCCTCAAACTTCTCCGGGTGGTTTGCCACTCTAGGTAATACTTGTCTTTTCCATCTCTTTCTCTACCTATTCTGGTGAGGCTCTTGCCTCGGGGTGACCTCGGTCTCTGTCTCTATCTCTAACTCTTCCACTATGCCTGCATAATCAATTCCCTCGGGATATGTGCACAAGTTCTGTATGATGTGCCTGCATGTACAATTCCAGAGGATATGTGCACAAATTATGTATTTTGACTTTGCTTGACTGGTGTGTGGCTCATGCTTGCATATTCAATTCCCATAGGATATGTGCACAAGTGGTCTTGGTGTTCTAACCCACGAGGGAGTCTCGGGTGAAGAATCCACTGGGGATGATGAACGACTCACTAGAGAGTATGATCTGCTGAGAAGTTTTGATGACTCATAGGGAAGCCTTCTTGGTATGTAGTTTAGTGGGGATGGTAACTTACTGAAAAGTGTGTCAGTAATTGTGACCTATGAGGAAGTCTTTAGTAATGTGTGGTCCACTGGGGAAAATCCTTCTTTTTCTTCATGGCTTATAGGGGAACTTGTGTTGATTCTACCCACAAAGGGGTCCTGTCTACGCCATGGGGAAATTTCTTCATAACTCATGGGACGTTGCCTTTATGCCTTGGACCCGCAGGGGAGTCCTTCCATGATACTGTACTTTACTGGGGATTTGGTTGATGACTTAACTCAAGGGGGAGTTTCCTTGGTAACTTCTGATCTGCTAAGGGGTGCTTTTAATGCTTTTCATTCATTGGGGGATGCTTTAAGGGTCTTTATGTCCTTTACCCAACTGAGGGTATTTCTGTCATTTTGGTGCATTCTTGAATTTTCTTTTCCATTTTCTACGAACCAACTAGGAATATTTGAATTTTTTTTTACTAAACTACACGTAGTTTAGTAGGGGTCTAAACTACATGTAGTTTAGCCACCAGCACATTTCCGCCTCTTTAAATTTTCTCCAACGGTTACCAACTGTTTCTTTTCTTTTCATTCTCTTTATCTCCCTCATCTCTTCACATTCTCTCCAACTCTCTAACTTCCATCTTTTCTCTCTACAAAACTCCTGGCATCTCTCTCACTTCCTCCCACAATTTGACTCATCTCTCTCAAATCTTTTCATTTGAAACTCTCTCCCTCTCCAAGCCCTCTCATCTTCTCCATGGCACCCAAGTCCAAGAAAACTTTCTTCGTGCTTTCTAGTGATGCCTTCAACCTCACGCGTTGCAATGGAGCGGTGAGGCTGAATGAGTCCCCCCCGTTGACATACAGGCCACAAGATAATCTTTCAGAGGGTGTAAGGACCGGATCAGTAAATTTTTCAAACTTTTCTCATTTTTGAATTTCTCTTTGATCTTCTATTTTAATCTTTTTTGGACATGTAAATGCTTGGGTTTTGCTGTGAGATGGGTTTAGATGAAAACTTGATACCTTAGGAGGGATAGGAACATATTTAGGATAAGTTTTGATCGAGGCATGCTTGAAAATGTCGAAGAACGACCCACTATCTGTGTTCATGCGTACGCGGCCAGGCTTTGTGCATACGCAGACCTGTTCATGCGTACGTATATTTGTTCTTGAGTTCATGCATACGCAGTTTCCAACCTATGTACACGTGCCGCCAGTCAGGAACCCTATTTTAAATCCCGTTTCATTTGTTTCATATCCAAATGCAAATCTAACACCATTTTTTTCATCCTTTTGCAAACTTTGCCCCCATTTTCAGGCAAGGGAAGCACTAATGGCGTGGCGGTATGGTATAGGGTCCTTACTACAAAAACAAAGGCCCACATTCGTACAGCGGGCTTCAAGTTGATTATCCGTTTACTACCAGAAAGGTCTGGCAGTGCCATTCTGGTGCAGACTTTGGCTGAGAAGTGGTGGGACACTACCCACACCTTCCACATTGCTAATAGGGAGATGATTGTGACTCCCCATGACTTCCACCGCATGACCGGTCTTAGGTGCGATTGGGCTCTCATAAACTTGAAGGGCGAGTCGGGCACTCAGCTGGGCATAGACTTGCTCAGGAGGACACTATTGAGAGGATCCGCTATTTCGACATTAAGGCAAATTATAGGCATCTCCCACAGGTGACAGCCGACGACTGCACCAAGATGGCTAGGGCCATTTTGCTATACCTTATAGGGGCATATCTTTTCACCAACAGAGGGTAGACGGTGTCTTTGAGGTGGTTAGCCCTTTTTCGTGACTTTGAGAGGGCTCAGGATGCCAACTGGGGGCAGGCATGTCTTGCCTACTTGTATTCCTCCATGAACACACTCAGCCAGGGGACTTTGCACCAGTTAGTGGGGCCTTGGAAGCTCCTCGAGGTTAGTTTCTTTACCCTTTCTTTTGTAGCTCTTGTACTTTTCATCCTTATGTCATTAGGCTAAATTGTGCATCATACTCTTGCAAATTGCATTCATGTTTCCATCTTGCAAACTATCATCTTGTAAACTGTTCATACCTATTCGTATCTATATCTTGCAAACTGTACCCATTCATTTTGCAAATTGTCATCTTGCAAACTGTCATTTGGCAAACTATCATCTTGTAAACCGTATCCATTCTTTCTTTTCCAGCATTGAGCCATTCAATACAATCTCATTGCTCGTGGTACGAATGTAGATCTGAAGAGCTTCTCTTCAGTCAAGGCTCATTTCAATGGGCTATCTTCTAATGATGTTAGGATTTTAATGTCTCTCGTTATTTCTTCTGCATGTCTCTTAGGGTTTTTCCTCTTTAACCCTATATACTGTTACAGGTCAACTGAAGTCCTTGGGCAAGTGCCCCTACTGTTGCGAACCCAAGATTGGAAGCGGCTGCCATTGTCATCTCCAGGATTACTCAACCCTTCAAGGGTGCTGGCTTGAGGGTGCTTTACCTTGTGGAAAGGGTACGTTGCCAGTTGGTGGGTGAGGATGCCCCACAGGTTCTGATGGACCCTCCGGTGTTTATGCTTGCCCAGCTTTCCATGATGGATGCGAAATACTAGTTGTAGAGGAGTGGCATCCCCTATAGTGTATGTTTTCCCTTCCCATTCATTTCCCTTCTTCCTTTGCATTCAGCCCACTATACAGGAGCATAAGGAGCTGGTTTGGCTTGCGAGGAACCTCAAGTTGGAGATGACAAAGTACTTACGGCAGATTTATGGTCCTGGAGGGTTTGCATACCCGGGTGCTGCTGCTGATGATGATGATGGTGGTGGTGGTGGTGGTGGCGATTCAGAAGCAACTCCTAGTTACCAGCCAAGGAAGAGGCGCTTCCGATGATCTTGCAGACAGACAAGCAGACAAACAGACAGATAGACACAGACACACAGCATGTTTCCTTTTTTTTTTTTTTTTAGCATGTATTTCTGCACTTTATCTTTTACTTGAGACACTAGGTTGTATTTAAGAACATATTTTATATTTATGCTTTAGTTTAAAACATGTACTTAATTTACAACTTATGGGGAAAATTGCACAATTCTATGAAATTTTGCTTTTTCTTGATCTTTGATGCTTGAAAATCTAAGCTTGAGTGTGCCTTGAGTGGTCCCTTAAGTCGTAGGAATCATGGGAGGGGTCTTGGTGGAGGAATCACACTCTAAGTAGGAAAAGGAACTCGGCTCTGCCTCCCTTCATACGTACGTATACGCGCGTTTGTGTACGTAGGTCTTGACCATGCGTACACAGCTTTAACCTTGCGTACGTGTGCCGCGGTTAAGAAAAAACCCTAGCCACTCTATTCAAGTATAAAATAGCCATTGGGGGCCTCTAAACCTTCACCAAATGTATTTTAAGCTCAGAAAACACTCTTTAAGGCTTTCCAATCACAGAATTCTCTCCTTTAGAAGTCTTAGCATATATCGGGAAGCTCAACCCTAGTTTCAAAGAGGTTCTCATTCCTTTCGATCTCTCTTGCATCTTTCCATATCACCAAATCAAAGTGGGTGAACCTTTCCTTCATGCTGCTACCAACTTTTGGATTCCCACTCAACATGTTTTTCATTTTAATGGTGTGGAGATATGCCCCACTTTTGAAGAATTTAGTGCAATCATGGGAGAACCTAAAGTTAGCACTCTTATCCTTCCTACTATTGGTGGGGATCTTCTTGCCTTGGTCCAAGCTCTTTTGGGTGTTTCTCTTAACACGACGCAGCATTGGTGCATGTTTGACAAGCTGAACATCCATTCAATTTTTCATACTTCTCTCGGCTAACTGTTCCTATGACCGGTAGACCACGTTCCCACTATCTTAATGCTTTCTGTTTATGTATCCTTGCAAGATACTTCTTGGTATAAGAGATGGCTCGCCTAGATCGAAGAATGTGCTTGGTGGTTAGCGATCTGAGGAGTGGGAACCCTGTAGGCATGATCTTGGATGAAACTCTCAATGGCTCATTTTCATTTTTTTTTCTTTTTATCTCTCCTTTTTCCATTCATGCTTTCTTTTTCTTTTCTTTCTCTCCTCCCTCTTTTTTTTTTCAAATATGGCTATATGAAATGCTTTGATTGCTTCATCCCGCCATTGTTTTTCCTAGTCAATATCTCCCCAAGCACTATCGTGATCGTAGGCCCAAATGCGCTGAGATGAGTTCTGATGAGTTTACTGAGTTCATGAAGCACATTGATGTCATAGATATTCAATGGGTAGTGGAATGGTGGCGCATTTCAAGCATGGTCAATCACAGCTTGAAGGATAACTATGTTCCTTTGGTTGGGCTTCGCTGTTGCTCTTACAACTCTACATGCCACATTGCAAGGCAATTTGGTGACCGTCAAGGAGCTCCTAGCGATGATGGTTCCTTCCATACCTTGGCACATACTGATAGGATCTTGGGTAGAATCCATGAGTCTTAGCCGTGACGGAGGGTGACCAAAGGCATCTGTTTTCCTCAATTCCTTCATCCAACTTCGAGGTACAAGAAATGGCTAGAGGCTGACATGAAGTGGGTTCCCATAGATGAAAAAGCTTACAAGAGGTCTAACAAAAGAAAGAGGACTGATTGACTACCTTGATATGCCCTAAATTTTTCTTTTCTGCACTTTATGATTCTCATGTCTTTTCTTTTGAATTTAATAAAGGATTGGAAAATTCCAAATCTCCTATGGAAACAATTTATTACCTTTTAATTTGAGTAATAAGAGAATCATCCATTTTTTATCTTTGGTTATTGTCATTATTATTATTATTTTTTTTTTTTTTCATACCATGTAATTTTTGCTCATTATGTCCTTATAGGAATTTTCGCCATGCCCATAGTTTTTTCCCCTATCTTTGGCTTAGACTGCCCTTTCGGGTTTTCAATCCAGTGGGGTTCTTTTGCCTTAATTTTTGCCTAGGCCGCCCTTTCAGGTTTTCAACCTAGCAAGCTTTTTTTTCTCTCTCTCTCTCTTTTTTTATTTTTATTTTATATATATATAAATATTATATCTTCGGAGCCTATCCATATTGATTGGGCGAAGCATCTCTTCTCCATCAAAATCTGTAATTCTTGTAGCACCTCTTGACATGATTTTCTTGATAATAAAAGGCCTATACCATCTCGGCTTCATCTTCCCTCTTGGATCAAAAGTTTCATCTCTAAGCACTTTTAGGAACAGGTCCCCTTCTTTAAGGTTTCTAGGTTTCACTTTTTTTTTTTAAATGCTCTAACAATCCTTTTCTAGTACCTTTGTGCATGGTATTGTGCCATAGCTCTTTTCTCATCTATCAAAGCCAATTGTTCATATCTTTCCTTCATCCAATCTTCCTTTAGGACCTTGGTTTCCACTAGCACTCTCAAAGATTGTATCTCTACCTCAATGGGGAGTACCGCCTCACATCTATAGACCAAAGAATAAGGGGTTGCCCCAGTTGATGCATGAATAGAAGTTCTGTAACCCCATAAAGGAAATGGAAGTTTTTTGGCACAGTCCTTGTATGTCACCACCATCTTGGCTAGGATGTTCTTGATGTTCTTATTGGCTGCTTCTACGGCCCCATTAGTTTGTGGTTAGTATGGTGAAGACTTGTGATGCTCAATGTTGTACAACTCCATGATCCTTTGAACCTCTCCCTCAAAGTGGGAGCTATTATCTGAGATGATTTCTTGTGGTACCCCGTACCGGCAAATAATGTTGTTCTTTATGAACTGAGCCACATGTTTGGCCTTTAATACAGAGTAGGAGGCTGCTTCCACCCACTTAGTGAAGTAGTCAATTGCCACTAGGATATACTCGTGTCCATTCGAAGCTTTCGGGGTTATCCTTCCAATCACATCTATGCCCTAGATTGAGAAGGGCCAAGGAGAGGTCATGTTGTATAGCTCACTAGGTGGCACATGATTCAAGTTTGCATGTGTTTTGTAGTCATGGCAACTCTTCACAAAGTCTACACAATCAGTCTCCATTGTATTCCAATAGTATCCCATCCTTAGGATATTTTTGGCTAACATTCTCCCATTCATGTAAGGACATAAATCCCTTGATGAACTTCTTCCATAACCCTTTCGGCTTCCTCTTTCTTCAAACAACGGAGATGTATGCCATTATAAGATCTCCTATAGAGCTGTCCTCCACATAAGATGTATTGCATAGCCATCATCCTTATCAAACGATGTTCTCTCTTATCGGTGCCGTTAGGATACACTCCCGATTCCAAGAATTTCATGATGTCATAATACCAAAGAACCCCTTCTTGTTCTATAGCCAAGACTGAAGACTCGGTTTTCCCCTTGTGTACTAGTTCATAACTCTGCCCAATCTCTAGGGGTCGTGTCCATACTCCTTCGGGTATTTCAACCATGGAGGCTAAGGTAGCCAAGGCAGCTGCAAACTGATTCTGAGCCCTAGGAATGATAGTGTATTCAATCCTATCAAAGGTTTTGGTTAAGTCCTCCAAGCATTATTGATAGGGCTTCAAATGTTCTTCTTTTACTTTCCACAATTTGTATGCTTGAGCTATAACCAAGGTCGAATCTCCAAATACCTTCGCTTCTTTTACCCCCAATTCTCGGAGAGCGTCCATTCCAGCGATACAAGCTCTATATACTGCCATGTTATTAGTCACCTCAAAGTTCAATTTAACAGCCAAAGACACATAGAATCCATCAAGGGTGATCAAAATTACTCCTATCCCATTCCCATATTAGTTCATCGCTCCATCAAAATACATTTTCTATGCCCCTAATTCAATATCCAAAATATCTTCATCTAGGAAATCTTCTTTTCCATCACCTCCTTCTATGAGGTTCTTGGCACAAAAATTTAACACTACACTCCCTTTGATTATTTTTCTTGCCACATACTTCAAATCGAATTCTGCTAATAGAATCAACCATCTCGACAATCTCCCACTTAAGGCAGGCTTCTCAAATAGATACTTCAATGGATCTATTTTGGTTACTATCCATATCTGGAATGGTAGGATGAAGTGTCTCAACTTGATCTATTCTCGATAATCGTTCCATGCATGGGGTTCCTTCTTTCTCAAAAGCTTGAAGATGGGCTCACAAGTGGAAGTGGGTTTGGCAATGAATCGGCTGATGTATTGTAGTCGACCTAGGAATCCCCTTATTTCTTTCTCACTCTTGGGTGGAGACATCTCCAATATGGCTTTGATCTTGGATGGATCAACTTCTATCACTTACTAAAAAGCCTAGCAATTTCCTAGCTGTCACTCCGAAGGTACACTTTTGGGGATTGAACCTCAATCTATACTCCTTGATCTTTTTGAAGAACTTTCTCAAGTTAATGATGTGACCTTTTCTATCTTTGGATTTCACAATCATGTTATCAACATACACCTCAACCTCATTGTGCATCATGTCATGTAACAAAGTTGTGGCCATCCTTTGGTAAGTTGCTCCCGCATTCTTGAGCCTAAATGGCATTACCGTATAGCAATAGATTCCCTATTCTGTGGTGAAGGTGGTCTTAGTCATGACAATACAAGCCTCTTCATTTCTTTAACCTATTCTACTTTCTAGAAGCATAAAGAATGAAGCAAACACATTTTGGTGCATTCATGCCAAATATACCTGCCAGCTAGTACAGCACAGGCATGAAAAATCCCCTGTTGCTTATTATTTTTGTCATTTTCAACATATCCAGTCATCCCCTAACCCAACCAATTTTATTCTCCCCCTATCTCTCCTGCCATTACTATTTTTTTTTTTTTTTTTTTTTTAAGTTGTAGAGCTATTACTTAGTTCTTTTTACCACTACAACAGAGACACACAAGCAAAAAAGGTCATGTTGGCCAATTATGGTTTTATTTCTCCACTGTGTGCAACAACCATCCACAAACAAATATAAAAAATAAATATAATATATAACAGCCACAACCATAAAAGGATCATATAAATCCGGGGCACAAGTATGGTTTTAACATTCCTAACATGCCTATTGCTTCAAGTAAAAGCATGACAAGGATTTCAATTCATCCATACCTGTAATGACATCACTTCTTATACACATAGCACCATCTTTTTAGTAAGATATCACATTTGTTCCATCTAGTAAAGCAAGGCTCTCCATGTAAGTAGCTTCATCAAAACCATATTTAGCTTGAGTGCTAATCTCCTTCTCATGTAGAGTTTTGAGGTCAATTAAAACAGACTTATCTTTGCTCTCTAATTCACTGTTGGTGGATACCGGCCTGGAGCTGTTTCGAATAAGTAAACCATCCTTCGTGAAACCAATTAAATCGGTTAGATTTTCAATTGATAGAACACAAAGTTTATTCCAGGAATCAATCTCACCATACTCCCTCATCACCCAAATGGAGCATCACGTAATATGTGGTTGGGTACCATTTCCAAATTTAATCAAAGCCAGTTTCCCCTTGTATGATGTAACACATTTTGTAATACAACTTCCTTCATCATCAGGAAGTGGTAGCTCTTTGAATTTCTCACTATTGACATCAAATGACAAAATCGTAGAAGTATCATGCTTCTCTTGCCCACCTCCTTCTTCTATCATTTCTATCATCCAATGCAAATGTCCACTCACAAATGGGAATGTCAAAACACAATTAAATTTGTGGGATACAACATTGGGTCTCCAGGAGATTCCAAGTTCAACTCTTTTCCACGAATCCGAACTTAATGAGTACACCTCAACCTCAGGGGGAGGCTTAGGCTTGGCAAAAGTCCGTGGAATCCCGACAACCTTGAAATCATTATTCTGGGAATCAAACCCAATTCCGAGTGACATAATAAATAACTGGCTATTGGGCAACCTCTTAAATTTTCTAATACAGGGGTTCCACAAGTAAACAACATTAGACCATGATCTAGAACTAGTGAAACACAACATGCCATTACATGAACCCACAAAATGGGAAAACCCAGATTGAAAAGTGAAGGGAACTCTAAACTCGGATATGGTTTCAAAGGTGCGGTCGCAAGCGAGAGTACAGACTTGATCGCTAGAATGTGAAGAACCAGGAAAAAAAGGTATGGGAATATTCCTAGGAATGTGTATGACATAACTGTGATGATGAAGATGACTGTGATTAAGGTGGTGGGTAGAGATCAAACTAGGGTTGGCAATGGAAGAGTACCAGGGTTTGCAAACGCACCTGAATCTTAGGAGAGATTTCACAGGTAGCTTTGATAAAATGTCCAACACGATTTCGTCTGGGAGATCATCATCGTGCTTTGTCCTACGTCGCAGGATCGCCCCTCGTCCTCCTTTCCTTTGGGACATTTTCCAACGGAAGAAGAGACACAGAAGAGTGTGTGTTTTAAACAGTGAGCAACACTAATTTTGGGTTTAATATCTACTGTTCAAGCTGCGATTTGTGTTTTGTGGTTTTTTTTTTTCTTTTTTTCTTTTTAAATAAATCGAATGAATCAAATAAATATAAGGATTATTGTATTTATCTCAAAAAATATATATGGTAAATGTTTCTATACAAAATTTTGAAATATAAATGTTTGAGCAAGATTTAGGTATAGTATTTAGGTGTTGTTCCTTATGTTTCATTCTTAAAATTTTGCCATGTTGATTTTTTTTTATAGAATGGAAGATAATTTTTTAGTTAAATAGCCACATAGCTTAATTTTAAATGAGAAACTTAAATAACAGTACTTAAGATATTGTACCTAAGTTTCGTCTTTCATACTGGTACCTTTTTGTATTTTTATTATTTTTATTCTAAATTTTATAAACATACTTTTATTAAAAAAATATTGAATTGTACCCATTCATATGTTTTCCGTATTATATGTGTGTCATATTTTACAATGTTTACTACATCATGCGTGACACATTAGTTTTTATGAATTGAAGGAAGTCATTTCTCAGATATACTCAATTCCTCCTTAACGAGTACAATCAAACACCCATTAAAAAATTGTATTTCCTTAAATAATGCTTTGAGTACTTAACTAGTGTAAGGGAAAAAAATGCAAAGAAAAAGAAAAGGAAGTTGGAAAGGAAAGGAAAGAAATATATATAATTGGTTGAGTTTTTTGGAGCTTTGATCTCATCTTAAATTGTTTTCCTATTATTTGGTTGTCAAAAAAATAGAGAAAAATAATGGAGATTAGATTTTTAAAATGTTTGATTTTAGGTTTTTTTTTTGAATAAATCTTCAAGTAATTTTTTTAGTAAAATAAAGGAGATTTTTTTTTTTTTTTTTTTTTCTGGTTGATCTCATATTTAAGCCTACGTTTACTTTCATCTAAAGGAGTTGACCACTGAGATGGTCTATTACCTAGTGGTTGAAGGAGAAAGGAGGGATTCGGATAGTAGTAGTAGGCGATTCTAACCAAATTTAAAAAAATAAATTCCTTTAAAAAAATCATCTACAAGAAAAGTTATGCCTTTTTACCTCACAATTTTTAAGTATAATTGTTTTTTTATCTAGCTTATTTTTAGATAAAATAAATCAATAAAAATAATCTATACAAAATAAACCCTTACAATTACTTAGATGTTATAACTACTTAGATGAAGAGCCTTTTTACCTACCTATTTTTCTAAGTACAACTGTACTTTTATCTAATTTAGTTTTAAATAAAATAAATTTATAAAAATATCTATATTAAATAGCCTACAATTACTAGATAAAAATAGAAGAAGAAAAACAAGGAAAAAAGCTCTTTTATAATTATAACAAAATTATTCCATATCATCACTCCACTGATATATCAAAATAAATCCTCATTAATCTACACCTTATAAAATTTTCGGTTTGACAAAAATGACTTTTGAATTTCCTATGCTAGTCACCCCCACCTTATCCTATGTTGAGCATAAAACTTTCCCCCCACCTTAAAATAAGTGAGAAATGGGAGATGCGACTTCAAAATTTTCTCTATAAGAAAATTAGACGGTGTCTCTAAGTCACAAGTTAACTCCAAATTTTCTTGTTTAAAATTTTTTGCGCTAGGTATTAATATTGTTTTGGCCTCTTATCTATTAGAAACGAATTGGTGATGGCATAAAAAGTTGTGCAATTTTCACCAAGTTCCTATCACATTTTTTTAATTCATTAAGAGTTTGAGTATTTATAGGCAGTAAAATATTTACTATGTTTTCGAGATGAAAAACAAAATTTTGTTGAAGTTTAGGTACCAAAATAACCCTTAAAATAATGGAATGGTGCCCTAACTAATGTTTTCAATTCCATTGGATTTTTATAATTAATAAAGAGTTCTTTCTCCAAAAAAAAAAAATTTATAATAAAAATTTTGTTCACCAGAATGACTAGAAAATTGAATTCCTTGTAAGTTAATATGTAATGAGGTCTTAGGTATAGATATATAGTTCAAGTTATACCTGACAACTTTTAGCAATGCTATACTACTTAATGTTTCAGATTGAATGCAAATTTTGAAAAATCTATAGTTGGATTACATTTTTTTTTTCTTATAAGCTCCATAATAGTGAAATTAAGATGATCAAAGATTGATAACTATTCTATCTACTAAATGTTAAAATAAATAAATAAATAAAAATTATGCATAAAAGATGAGTTTACTAATCGAATAACAAATAACATCCAATTGGCGAGAAATTTGATATGCGTGATAAAAACAAAGTGAACATATAATCAAACAGGATTTTCCATATATTAATCTAATAAAAACCTATTAGGAGTTTAATATTGCTTTGAGTTACATCATGTGTAATTTGATAATATTTTAATATATAACTTTTAGCGTTAACCCCGAAACAGTGCACTTGAATAGACCCATGCTTAAATATTTTGTTTCAATGGATAAACAGAGAATGACCATCAAAATAGAATTTACAAATTTACCCTCAAAATAATGCGTTGAAAATTGTGGAATAAACCAATAACGAAATATTTTGTTTCAATGGATAAGTCGGAATGACAATCAAAATGGAATTGACAACTTTAGTCTCAACTTTTGGCTAGACTATTCAACTCCTTACCCATGAGACACTTTAAAAACCACATGGACCGATAGTATGGTTGATTGTATCTAGGAATTCAGGATTTACTTCATGTTCCTAACCAATGAGCCCACCACCCAGATACTCTCGTAAACATCTTGAATATGCTTTTAGTACTTAACATAGGTTTTTTCTTTTTGTTATATAAAAAATAAATATAAATAAATAAAGAAGAATAGAAAAGAGTGAAGAAAAAAGAGAGGGAGGTTGGAAAGGAAAGGAAAGAAAATTTATAATTGATTTATTTTTTTGATATTTGATCTCATCGTTGGCGATGAAATTGGGCATTTCATCTGCGAAGACTATAACATATCAATTAAGATGATTTGTCTTGATCATGAAAGTGGAGACTTCTAGTTGATATGTTAATATGTTTTAAGTATATAAAACATATTGAACTGGACTGCTGTGAAATTTATTATTCTATCAACAACTGTCAAACGAATAATAAATCTCACGACTTCTCATTTACATAAACTCTCAATCTTGAGGGAATAGCGAGCCTGTTCATGAAATGTGAGTTGCTTTAATATATCAGGAGTGAGATAGAGACAAATGGTCAAAACTTCAGTATGTTGGGCAACCACACGTGATGTTGAAGGAACACATATTCTTAAGATGGAATTCATAGTTTCCTTATAGAGATATAAAATATTCCCTTGAGATAAGTTTAATGGGTTTGGTTATTCAGAGTATTAGGCCTAACCACTTTAGTAAAGAGTTACTAAAGTTTATATTTTATAAAATTAGATTTCATAAAATATATATGAATAACTTAAAAGATTAAACTGGGTACTCAAGGATCAAGAGATAGTAATTTACAAAGTGACAGTTACACATTATGACTTTGTATTACTATGAATATTTCCATGAAGGGGTTAAATGTTTAATAAAGTCTTGGGATATAATTTATTAATAAGGCTTAGAGTGCAATTATATTTATATAGTGGTATTAAATATAATTAATGGTAACTTTGGGCTTGTCAAGAGTTGACAGATAAGTCCAAAGCCCATTGGAGCTAGAACTTTATTTGTCCTTTTTGGTCCCACTCCAAGCCACACACTAAAGTCCAATTGGGTTGGCCCAAAACGCTAACCCAATTAGATAATCAGTTATTTATTTAATAAGAGTTATTAAATAAATGTAACTGCCTAAGTGCAGAAATTAGTGTGATTGTCAAGGAGAAAGAATAAGAGTTCTGCAAGGAGACACTTGATTATTTTCTTGAAATATCACATATATAACTGATTGAGAGACCACACATCTTGGGCACATTGTGGAATTGAAGTGAAGATTGAAAGGCATCTCAAGTCCAATCTTCATTTGTTTTGAATTTCACGGCATCAAGGTACGCTTTCTCATTCTTTGTTTCCAAAACTCAGATGTTACATGCTATCTCACATGAATGAAGTAGATGCGTTCATATTACGCTGCATGTTTTTGAATGAGATACAAAAAAACTGTATTTTCCATGTGTTTTTCCTACAAATGGTATTAGAGCGGTCTTTAATCTCATGTTTGCATAACATGTTGAGTGAGTTTTAGAATCAAAGAAAACTGGTTTCATGATTTTGAAAATTCTGCAGTAGATTTTTCTGCATTTTTAGTTTTAGAACTATGGTTTGGTAAAACTGATATTGATGTTATGATGTTGTTTAAGTTTGATTTTAACCATGCCATATTGAACTTTAAGACTATAGCATCAATGAAATTCAGTTTTGATTTCAATCTCATTTTGATATGATCAAGAAACTATGTTTTGTTCAAGTGAAACGTCAAAAAATGGTTACTAGAAAAATTTGAAAAATTCAGTTTCACGAGTTTAGACTGATCGAGAATTCCCTTCGATCGATCAAATGTTCCTTTCAATTGATCGAACAAGAATCGAGAATCGATTGAGTCATCCAGAAACTTTATGATGAATTTCTTCAATTTTTCGATCGATTGAGAATCCCTTTTGATCGATCGGATTTGTCTTTCGATCGATCGAACAGGAATCAAGAGTTAATCGAGTCATCTAGAAACTTCGAAATGGATTTGTTGAATATTTCGATTGATCGAGAAATACCTTCGACTGATCGAATGAATTGTTTTTGAAATTTCACTAAGTGTTAAAACATAGATAAAGTGCAAAGCTGTGTGTGATGAGATTACACATGTTTTCTAAATAAAAACCTTTCATTTGAAATTTCTAGTGGGAGAGAAATTCA
Source organism: Notholithocarpus densiflorus (assembly GCA_030021035.2). Taxonomy (NCBI): domain Eukaryota; kingdom Viridiplantae; phylum Streptophyta; class Magnoliopsida; order Fagales; family Fagaceae; genus Notholithocarpus; species Notholithocarpus densiflorus. The sequence continues at coordinate 20,983 of JARYZH020000017.1, forward strand.
AAGGTTGAACCTCACAGCCTCCATTGCCGGTTTATAGTAGTGTGATTAAGCACCTCGCCTTGGAGTATACGCCTTGCTCCCAATGGAGGGTGTTTAATTCATGGTACTGCAGATTAAACCTCTTAATGATGGATGATATGTGTTTTTACATTAAGAATGACCACGCTACCATGGACTTACTTGAGGACTCATATAGATTTCAGGCAATGGTGTACACTAGACTGAGTTTAATGTTAACCGCCCTACAGAGCTATGTCATTAATACTTAGAGGCTAAAGGGAAAATGATATATTATTAGTGTTTGATAAGAGTTATCATGACAACACTAATAATGAGAATAGTTCTCAATCAATCATAGTGTTTATAATTTACTTGTTACCAAGGAATTTTAAACATGGGATTGGGTTGTCGTTGCATATTTTATATTATGGTTTTATTAAAGTTCCATACTATATGTTTATATGCTAAATTGATAATATCCAGTTTACTTATTATATTCATGTTTATTGTTTTCAAATTTAAGCATGGCATCTTTTAGCACACTTGTTACTATTCTTAATAAAAAAAAACAAACTGACTAGATCCAACTATGTTAACTGGAAAAGAAACTTAAACATTGTTCTTACTGTTGAAGAGCACAAATTTGTGCTTAATCAACCATGTCCAAACTTTCCTTCATTAGATGCTCCTTCTGAGGAAAACCAGCGATATGATCGTTGGCAGAAATCTAATGAGACGGCTAAGTGCTATATCCTAGCATCTATTTCAAATGTTCTACAGCATCAAATGCAGGATGTGGAACTAGCTTCAGACATTATGTTAAGTTCAAAGGAGATGTTTGGTGAGCAAGGCCGTTCAACTAGGCAAGATACCATGAGGCTTATCCTTAATACCAAAATGGCTTAAGGAACTTCATTAAGAGAGCATTGTCTTAAAATGATCTCTTATCGAATACACTGGAGGTTTTAGGTGCCGACATTGATGGAGAATCCCAAACGGATATGATACTCCAATCCTTGCCAGAATCATTCAAAGAATTCAGACTTAATTATAATATGAACAAAAAGATTTATACCTTGTCTGAATTAGTGGCAGCGGAGGGCATTCTTGGTACAGCCAGTGCTGATGCTAATATGGCTGAAGCTTCCTCTTCTAAGCCTAAGTCAAAAGGCAAGGGTGGTAAGAAGAAGAAGGACTTCACCAAACAAGATGATAAACAGCTTACCTTAGGCATTGAAAATAAGGGGAAGAAAAAGAAAAAGGACTACACCAAAGGAAAATGTTTCCATTGTGGTGAGAAAGGTCATTGGAAGAGGATCTGTCCAAAATTCATAGTTGACAAGAATAAAGGTGTGATGTGATCATTCCTTCTTGAAATTTGTTTAGTACATAATCTTACGGATTCTTGGTGTGTGGATTCAGGTTGTACTAATCATATCTGCAATACCTTGTAGGGGTTCCAAAAAACCAGAAAGCTGAATGAATGGGAACTGTTTCTTATTTTGGCTGATAGGAGCAAAATTCCAGTTGTAGCTGTTGGAGTGTTTAATTTATGCTTTGATCCTAGGGTTTTAATATTGGAAGACTGCTTATATGTACCTAATGTTCGTAGGAATTTAATTTCTACAACTTATTTAGGTAGACATGGATATTGTGTTATCTTGAAAGACAATGTTGTAATAAAGAAGGATAAAGTGTTTATTTGTTCTAGCAATATTGTTGATGGTCTTTATATTATAAATCCTGATAAGCATGAATTATACAATTCTAAATTAGATAATAATTCACATGTAAAATCATTAAAGAGAAAATTTCCTTCTACTAGTAATGCATATCTTTGGCATTTGCATTTGGGTCATATTAATTCAAATAGGATCCAAAAACTGGTGAAAGATGGGCTTTTAGAACTATTAGATTTTAATGAATTCCCAATCTGCGAATCCTACTTGGAAGGTAAAATGATGAAAAGGCCTTTTAATGCAAAAGGATATAGAGCCAAAGATTTGCTAAAACTAGTACATTCAGAAGTGTGTGGTCCTATGTCTATCCAAGCAAGAGGTGGCTATGAGTATTTCATTACTTTCACTGATGATTACTCTAGATTTGGTTATGTGTACCTAATGAAACGGAAGTCCGAACCTTGTGAAAAGTTCAAAGAGTTTAGGGCTAAAGTTAAGAATCAATTAGGTAAACACATAAAGGCCATTCGATCTGATTGTGGTGGCGAATACCTTCTCAGGGATTTCAAGGATTACTTAACTGAAAATGGGATTATATCCCAGTTGATTACACCTGGAACACCACAACAAAATGGTGTAGCAGAAAGAAGGAATAGGACTCTTTTAGATATGGTTAGATCTATGTTGAGTTATTCAACTCTACCAATTTCTTTTTGGGGGTATGCCTTAAGTACAACAATGCATCTTTTAAATTTAGTTCCATTAAAATTTGTTCCTAAAAACACCCATGGAATTGTGGAGTGGGCGCAAGCCTAGTATGAGATACCTCCACATTTGTCCAGCACATGTGCTAAAAAGGAAGCATGATAAATTGGAACCAAAGTCAGAAGTATGTTTGCTTGTGGGTTATCCAAAAGAAACTAGGGGTTATTTATTCTATAGTCGTAATGATTACAAAGTGTTTGTTAGTACAAATGCCAAATTTTTAGAAAATGACTATATGAATGATTATACTCCAAATAGTAGAGTTATCAATGGATGAAATTAGGAATGATGTGGTTGTATCGGATACACCACAAGATATTACTCACAAGATGACTAGTACACAAGAGCCTCGTCGTAGTGGGAGGATTATAAGGCCACCTATAAGATTTATAGTCTGGGAGAAACTTATAAAGCTATCTCAGAAGAGGCTGAATCTAATCCTTACACTTATGAAGAGGCAATGAAAGATATAGATGTACATCATTGGGTCAAAGCTATGAAATCTGAATTAGATTCTATGTATTCCAATCAAGTTTGGGATTTTGTAAAGGTGTCTAATGGCATTAAACTCGTTGGTTGCAAATGGGTTTACAAGAGGAAGAGAGGGATAGATGGAAAGGTTGAAACCTTTAAGGCAAGACTAGTGGCGAAAGGGTATACACAAAAAGAAAGTATTGACTATGAGGAAACTTTTTCGCCAGTAGTCATGCTTAAATCTATCAAAATTCTCTTATCCATTACTGCTCATTATGATTATGAGATTTGGCAAATGGATGTTAAGACTGCTTTTCTTAATGGCAATCTTGATGAAGAAATTTATATGATGCAGCCAAAAGGTTTCATAGCAAAGAACCAAGAGAATATGGTATGCAAGTTGAAAAGGTCCATTTATGGACTTAAGCAAGCATCTAGATCATGGAACATCAGATTTGATCAAGCAATCAAGTCATTTGGTTTTGAACAAAATCTAGATATACCATGTGTGTACAAAAGACATCAAGATAAAGTAGTAATGTTCCTAGTGCTTTATGTTGATGATATTCTACTCATTGGAAATGATGTAAGGGTAATGTCATCAGTAAAGATTTGGTTGTCAAGCCAATTTGATATGAAGGACTTGGGCGAAGCTAACTATATTCTAGGGATCAAACTTTGGCGAGATCAAAAGAATAGAATGTTAAGCTTGTCATAAGCTGGATATATAGATAAGATTCTAGCAAGATTTAGCATGCAAAACTCCAAGAAAGGATTGCTTCCTTTCAGACATGGAATTCCTCTGTCTAATGACCAAAGGCCTAAGACTCTTGAAGAGGAAAAGACAATGAGACAAGTTCCTTATGCTTTTGCAGTGGGAAGTTTCATGTATGCCATGCTATGTACTAGGCCAGATGTATGCCATGCTATGTACTAGTGCCCTTACGTGGAAGGACTGATCTTACTACCAGAGTATGGGTTCGGAGTTTAGGTACGATTTTGGTAAGGTGTTAGGCACCCAAAACCACCTGACCTGTGGGTCGGCTTCCACTAATTGTGTCCTACATGTTAATCCTATTAAAGACATATTCAACATTTCGCCTTAACACACACACACACTAACATACATCTAAGCATACAACATGGCATTTCATCCTAAACCTAACATACATCTATTGTGCTATCACATCACATCACAAACCCTAGCATTCATCTATCATGCTTATCAACCAACACAAACCCTAACATGTTCTCATCAAAGCATCTCATCTTAAATGGCATCATATCATGGTTAAACTAGAACATAGGCATGGCAGTAAGCAAGCATACATCATATCTAAGGTAAAAGACATATGAAGAATCAAGCAAACATGTTATTACAAACCTCATCCATGTTCATCATCCAAACAAAATCATATTCAAATCAATGCATGTTCATGTGAATGCATATCTTACCTCACTTACCTCATTGCATCACAAAAACTATGGCATCAATGCATGATCATATTAATGCATGTTCATGGTATTAAAATAAGAAAAGGAAGGAAACCCTAATCTAGCATGTTAAAGCAAACAACTAATTAAACAGAAGAGAAAAGACTTAAAAATCATAAAAGGAACTAAACGGAGGCATATAATGTAACAGAAACATAGAAACAAAAAAACAGAAGCAGAGAACTCAAATTAGGGTTTCTGGGCATGAGTGTGTGTGCGCATACATAGGCCTGCGTATGCAAGCCATTTGTATGTGTGCGCATACTTCGAGCCTGTGTACGCATTCAGAAGCATGCGCACGCAGACATGCCCTAAACACTAACCCAGAAACACAGAAACACAGAAAACAGAGCAAAACTTAAGTCTAACAACCTAACATGCATAAAATCATAAAGCAAAGAAAACCTAAGCTAAACAAACATGTTATCATATAAAGAAACAAAAGAAACAAGGAAAATAGAAAGATTAAAGCAAGAAAAGGTAAAGAAAAGAAAAAGAAAAGCTTAGAACTCAATACCTCAAACAAGAAGCTTTTTAAGCTTGATTTGACCGTTCCCCTTAGTCAATCTATTCACAATCAAATATAAAAGTGATTAGTAATCTTAAACTCTAAAGATCAAGACTAGAAAAGGTCTCAATCAAAAGAAATTGGCTGGAGGTTGTTTTGTGAAAAACTCCCTATTTGATTCACTATTTCTAGTGAATCTTAGGTTTTTCCTTCGGATTTTTTGTGTGTTTTAAAAAGGTGTCATGTATGGCTTTATATAGTGAGAAAATAGGGATTTGGAACGGCTCCTAAACGATGTGGGATTCGTTCCAAACCTCAACATTAGTGCAGAAAACTTGCCTTTCATAGGTTTCTGAAACCCTAGCTCCGTGCACAGGTTCGTACCTGCATACGCATGCATCAGACCTGCCTATGCAAGTTTTGGCCTACGTACATAGGCTGTAGGTTTCATTGGACTTTTATTTTCCAAAAATAGTTTTATTTGCTCATAAAAAGTTATATTTTCCATTTTAGCACCTCTCAAGTCAATTTGTAATATGATTGGGCCCTATACCAACCTTGGGCCTTAGAATTTCGGCATTATTAAGGAATGGGGGCCTAAGTCGTAAGGGGTACAAAATGCGGTGTCTACATGGGCAATGATGAGAATCCACGCTTAATTAAAACTGTATCATCCCTAAATAATGAAGAAAGAAAAGATCTCCAAGAATTACTCATAGAATTCCAAGAAGTGTTTACATGGTCTTATAAAGATATGACTGGCATTGATCCCGAGATAGCTCAACACCATATTGATATCCATGCTCACACGGTATCCATTAAGCGGAAGTTAAGACGTATGAGAACCGAATGGCTCCTTAAGATCAAGGAAGAAGTCATGAAATAGTTGAAAGTGAGATTCATCAAACCTGTGCACCAAGCTGATTGGATAGCCAATGTTGTGCCTGTACCCAAGAAGGATGGAAAGGTAAGGATATGTGTGGACTCAAGAGGGGAGTCGCCACCTAGTTTTTGCAATGGCCTAGGAACCATATATATAGCGTCCTCTCGAGGAAGGACCTTTTGATCTTACTACCAGAGATATGGGTTTGGAGTTAAGGTACAGTCTTGGGAAGGTGTTAGGCACCCAAAACCGCCTAAACTAAGGTTGGCTTCCCATCATTGTGTCTTATGTCTTAATCCTATTAAAGGCATACTCAATACTTATATCTAACTCTCACACACACACACACGCGCGCGCGCGCACACACACATACACACACACACACACACACACACACACACACACACACTAACATCCATCTAACAATCAACATGGAATCAAACATCCCTAACCATTCATCTATCATGCTTATCAAACAAAGCCCAACATACATCTAATCATGCAACTCATCACATCATAGCCCTTAATAACATCTAGCATACAATTCACCACATTCTAGCATTCATCTAATCATGGCATAACATATCATCTTAAACAAAGCAGCATATGTATCATCAAATCAAAACAAGCATATAAGCAGCAAGTACATCATGTCATCATTAAAAGCATTGCATATACATATTTCATCAAAGGAGGATAAAGCTTATAAACAAACATATATACATGTACATATGAATGCACATATGAATGCACGACTTACCTCACTTACCTTGCAGCAACTCAGCACCTATGGTATCATGCATAAGCATGGGAATGCGTGTCCATGGCATTAAAATAATAAAACCCTAATTCTAACATGTGAACGCAAACAAGCAATTAAACAAGTGAAACAGAAGCCCAAAAGCATGAATATGTGAAAAAGAACCTAAAACATAAGTATTATATGTGAAAACATAAGCAAAAACAGATAAATAAAAGTTAGGGTTTCTGGGCAAGTTCATGCGCACGCATGAACAACCCTGCGTGCGCATAATCAAGCCTACATGCGCAGGTAAGTTTATGCGCACATGGGTTTTTGCCTAGAAACCCTAGAAACACAACAAAACTTGAAAACGATAAATCTAACATCCTAAGATGCTTTTAAAACATACAACTACATAAACCTAAGCATATTAAAACATATTATAACAAGAACTAAGGCAAACAAAAAGATTAAAGAGCGGAAAAGAAAATTTTGAAACTAATACTTGATTCCAAGCTTGATTTTTGACTGTTCCCCTCAGTTAAATCTATTCACAATTCGATAAAAGAGTGATTAGTAATCTTAAACTCAAAGATCAAGGTCATAAAAGGCCATAATCAAAAGAAAATTGACTTGAGGATGTTTTGCGAAAAACTCCCTCTTTGATTCACTATTTCTAGTGAATCTTAATGTTTTCCTGTGGGATTTCTGTCTGTTTTTAAAATATACCATGTAAGGCTACTTATAATGTGAAAATAGGGGTTTGGAACGACTCCTAGACGATTTGGGATTCATTCCAAACCTCAACATTAATGTAGAAAACTTGCCTTGTATAGTTTCTGGAATTTGCTATGCGTGCATAAGATCGGGCCTGTGTACGCATGCAAAAAGTTGCGTGCGTAGGCCAATTCTTGTATGCGCATAGCGAGGGTTTTCTTGAACGCAAACAAGCAATTAAACAAGTGAAACAGAAGCCCAAAAGCATGAATATGTGAAAAAGAACCTAAAACACAAGTATTATATGTGAAAACATAAGCAAAAACAGATCAACAGTTTCTATGACAATCAAATGTTTGAAGAGCACCTGTCAAACTTATGTATGTTTGGGATGGACAGAGATGCAGGGATCTCCCTGATCCGTGCATACCCCTCCATCCAAACATAGGATTAATTGTGACGCAGCAGTTGGGGAAAAACAAACCTGCATAACTGTCATGGTAAAGAATGCAGATGAGCAGCTGAATGAAGCATGTAATAGGATTCTTTCCTATTTCCAAACCAGAAGAACAGCCAAGACCCTCTTTTTGACGCCAGGTACTTCTATACACTTGGATTGTTCAAAGCTAAAAAGATTCTTTCAAATTAACCATTAGTTAATTTTAAAACAAGCCCCCCAACTAAGCTTCACCTGCCAATGGCTACAAGTATGCATTGAGGCATCTAATCCATCTAACAACAAACTGTAAATGCAACATTCACAAATCACAATGTTGCAAACTCTTGGAATCAGCACAACTTATGAAATAAGCCATTTGATACACCAATACGTAGGCAATCAGCAATTTCAATACATTGAAATGCTGACACAAGACGGAGTCCGGATTATAACATACATGTTGGGAACAAAGGAAGCACTTATGCTAGTTTCATGCTCAACAACTAACAGAGAGATTCTCTTCAAATTTCTATTAAAAAAAAATCCTTTCCATATGTGCAAAACAGAAGAACAAATGAAGTTTCCTTGCATTTAAGTCTGACGTGCAACTAGGCAATCATCTAAACTCAAGTCAGTCCTGATCTTAATATTGCACTTGCAAGGTAAGTGGGTGTTTCGTGCAATGCGATACAACAATGGGAATGCCTCCTTGTTTCCTAAGCCATTTCTTTTTTTCTTTTCTTCTTTTTTTTTTCCCATTTTTTTATTATTTAATTTCCCTCTATCTCTTTTGTCATTTCTTTTTCTTTTTTCTTTTTTGGCGGAAAAAAAAAAAAAAAAGCTGCAGAGCTCTACTGTGTTCTTTTTATCACTACAACAGAGACACACGAGCAAAAAAAGGTTATGTTGACCAATTACGGTTTTACTTGTTGACTGAGTGCAACAATCAACGACAAACAATATCAAATTCTAATATATAATATAACAGCCCCAACCACAAAAGGATAATATAGTCCAGGGAAAAAAATATGGTTTCAACAATGTTACCATGCCTACTGCAATAAATAAAAGCAAGAGGGGTTTCAATTCATCCATACCTGTAATGACATCACTTCTTATACCATATAGCACCATCTTCTTAGTGAAATACCACATTTGCGCCATCAAGTAAAGCAAGGCTCTCCATGTAAGTAGCTACATCTAAATGATAATTAACTTGAATACTAATCTCATTCTCATGTAGAGTTTCGGGGTCAATTAAAACAGACTTATATTTCCTCTCTAATTCACAGTTGGTGGAGACCAGCCGGGGCATGTTTTGAATTAGAAGTATACCATAGTTGGTGAAACCAGTGAAATCAATAAAAGCATCAACTGGTAGAACACAAAGTTTATTCCAGGAATCAAGCACACCATACTCCTTCATCACCCAAATGGAGCATAGCATGCTATGTGGTTGTACACCATATCCAAATTTAATCAAAGCCAGTTTCCCCTTGAATGATGTAACACATTTCGTCACAATAAAACTTCCTTCATCATCAGGCAGTGGTAGCTCTTTGAATTTCTCACTATTGACATCAAATGACAAAATCATAGCAGAAAAACACATCTCTTGTCCGCCTCCTACTTCCATCACTTCTATCATCCAATGCAAATGTCCACTAACAAATGGGAATGCCAAAATACCATTAAAACTGAAGGAAAAAGCATTGGGTGTCCACGAGATTCCAAGTCCAACTCTTTTCCATGAATCCGAACTTAATGAGTAGACCTCAACCTCACGGGCAAGCACATCTTTGACACGAGTCTGTGAAATCCTGACAACCTTGTAGTCATTATTCTGGGAATCATACCCAAATCCGAGCACCAATGTACGTAACTGAGTCAAGCAAGTATCTGGCAACCTCTTAAATTTTCTAATACTGGGGTTCCACAAGTATACATCTTTAGACTTTGATGTGACACAATCAGTGAAACATAATATGCCATTACAAGAACCCACTAAACGGGGATACCCAGATTGAAAAGTGAAGGGAATTCTAAACTCGGATATGGTTTCAAAGGTGCGGTCCAAAGCGAGCGTACAGACTTGAAGGTTAGAACGAGAAGAAGGAGGATGATATGGAATACTCTTACTCTTGGGCCTGTGTATGACATAATCATGATGATGATGATGATTGTGATTAAGGTGGGTGGAGATGAAATTCGGGTCAGTGATAAAAGAGTACCAGGATTTGCTAACGCACCTGAATCTTAGGACTGACTTCACTGGTAGCCTTGCTAGAATTTCCAACACGATTTCGTCTGGGAGATGATTGTTCGTCCTACGTCGGAGGATCATCGGCGGTCGTGCTTCTTTACTTTGGGACATCATCTTCTAACGGAAGAGAAGGAGACTCTTCTGTGTGTGTTCTTTTTTTTTTTTTAGCAAACCCTTTCACTCACTTTCATTTATTAAAATGGTTACATTTTTAAAATATAAATATTTAAAAAAAAAAAAAAACTAGGAGTAAATGAGTATAAGAGGATATTTTACTTTTAGGGTGAAGATGAAAAAATGTGAAGGAAAAGAAACAGAAGTTGAATAATGAAAAAAAAAAAATTTATAATTGGTTAATATTTTTTTATATTTGATCTCATTTTAAATTGCTTTTATACTGTTTGGTTATCAAGACTCATGAAAATGGAGATTTTAGTTTTTGTTGAGTAAATTTTTTTTTTCCAAGCTGTTTATATGAAATTGTTTATTATAATTAAGCTAATAAATAAATGTTTTATTAGCTACACTTATATTTTTTATTAGTAGATGACAGTAATAATATCATTGAAACATGTTTGAAAACAATAGTTACCAAATTGACAACCAACAACAACAAATTTAGACAAAATAACATATGTTTTATTCCATGTAAGGGAGAATGTACACTTTTCTACTCATACATTTTATCTAGCTTACTTTTAAATAAATAAAAAAACCAATAAAAACTATCTATACCAAATAAACCATTACAATTACTAGATGAAGAGTTTATTTTATTTTAATAAGACCAAATTATTACATATCATCGATCTATTAAGATTGAAATAATCCACATTAATCCACACTTGTATTGTTCCTGGTCTTGTTCCACGGTTAATCACCTCCACCATGTCCGCCAATCCCACAAAAATTGTTGGTTTGATATCCTATGTTAATCAAGAAATCGACAATCTAATAACCTAATTAATCTCTAATAATACCATTAGCTCCCAAAGAATCATGGTTTTCTTTGGAGCTGCCATGTATATTCAACTTATGACTTCAAATAGCCTATAGGGGAACCACGAAATCCAACTTAGTTGTTTAATAAGTGAAACTTTTGTGTTATAAGCATAATAGTAAAATTCAAAGGTATAATGGATAGTTTCGAGAACGAGTTGAGAGATTGAGTTGCTTAAACAACCAAAATGTTCCAAAAAGGCAAAATAAATGATAAAGGTCAAGGAAGAGCATATAAAATGCATAATCAGGTTAGAATGTTGTCCGCACAAAATGAATCAGGAGAAGTCTAGAGGAAATAGATTTCTTAACTCCAAATCTTCTTGTTTAAAATATTTTGCAACAGTGTACATTTGGAAATGGATTTCAACTTACCTGGCGTTTTTTATTTATTTTTTTTATATAATTTTTTTTTTATTGTTTCTGAACCAGAAAACTTCACTAACAAACGAAAAATAAATGTGCAATAGGTAAACAGTTTGTATTAAGATTCTTAACCCCACCAACCAAAATCTTGCTAGGTTTATTGGCAAGTATTGGGAACACAATATGTTTAACTTGTTACACCCTTGGGTTTGAAATGTAATTTAGAGAATGTCAATTAATCACAAGATTCTTAATTCCAAATTTTCTTGTTTTAAATTTTTTGCACTAGGAAACAACTACCTGACTTTTCTTTTAGGACAAAATTTAGCTACAAAATTTGTTATAGTTTTAGACTACAACCTTACTCAATATCTTTTTATAGGAGTAGAATTTTAACAAATTTACCATTAGATAACATCTTCTTCTTTTTTTATTCTCTATACTTGTAAATTTTCTAAAAAATTAAAGATCAATAGTTATATCATCAATAAAATTTTTAAATTGCAAGTTATTGTAGTTTAAAATTATGCATAGAAAATAAACTTATAAATCATATAGTAAATAATATTCAATTGATACAAAATTTAACATGTATATTAAGAGTGTAAAGAACATGAAATTTAACAGTTAGATTTTCAAAATATGTACTAATGTTTATTTTATTGAGTAAGATTGTTGCCTTAGACTACAACTAATTTTATAGTTAAACTTTATCATTTCTTTTATTCTATTCTAAACCGGAAAACTTCGCTAAAAAAAAAAAAAAAAAAAACATATGTCAAGTAGGCATACAGTCATATGATATTCAAATAAGGGCTTTTAGAAAGCTTTTTGGGAGGAAAAACATTCAGAAAATCCTATATGATGGCTAAATGTTTGAAGAACATCTGTCAAACTTAATTGTGATGCAACAATTGCAGAAAAACTAACGTGCATAGTTTTTTTTAGTATGGGAGCTGATTGAAGAATGTGTACTAGCCAGAAGAAGCAGAATCTGCCTTTGTGTTGGATCCTCATTCTATTTCCTTTGTGCGTGTGTGTTCTGTTCTAATATAACAATGTTGTTCAATTGGCCATGCTCAGCACCTATAGAACATGTCTTCGACCCAAGCTTCACCTGCCTAAGGCTACAAGTATGCATTGGGATCACTATTTTTTTTTGAGAAGAGCACTGGGGTCACTTAGACACATATATATGCTATCACATAACACTTACTTTCAGTTTACTTTTTATACAGCTGACCACAATAACAACAACAAACTATACATATAACACTCCATCCAAAAAAAAAAAACCGGCCATGTAACATTTGCAATGTTGCAGAACTCTTTGATTCAACTTATTAAATAAGCCATCTGATACTCCAATACTTAGGCAATCAGCATTTCCAATACATGGAAAGGCTGACACAAGGCAAAGTTTGTGGATTATCTCATATATATGTTGGGAACAAAGGAAGCACTCATGCTTGTTTCACGCTCAACAACTAACAGAGAAATTCTCTTTGGATTTCTAAAAAAATCACTCCCATATGTGCAAAACAGAAAATTTTTGACTTACCCAAATAAACAAACAGTTAAATAAATAACTTTCCTAGCTTTTTGAGTGACATGCAACTAGGCTACCGAGAAATTTCAAGTCAGTCCTGATCTTAAGATACTGCACTTGCAAGGTAAGTGGGTGTTCCCTACCAAGTGATAATGTCAATCAGTTGGAGGTGGAGGAGGCTATTTCCCTATGATCAAACCTATGCATGGCACATCAGAACTTGGCAACATGGAAATTCACTTCCTAAATCAGTTGGTATACTTCAATTAACTAACATGAAATGGTAAATTTCACTAGATTCATAAGACTTTCCAAATCAGATGAAATTCAATTGCAGCAAAAGACACTAAATTGCGTGGTTCCCTTTCTAAACAACAATTCTTCATGCTTTATTGAAGATTAAACTCTGCAACAACTAACAGTGATAACTGATATGTGATTCATCCATTTAATAGACTATTGCACACCAAGATAAAATTTTGCAGCTCTTTGCTACAACATATCTAGTTAGAATAGACAATGGACAACAGCACATCAAGATGAAAATTCAAAATTACCACTTCTTTTCACAAAATCTAGACAAGAACAATTAACACGATGAAAATGAAGGTAAAAAAAAAAGTTTCCATCACATACAAGATACCGTCCCACATGAGGAATCACATTAAAAGCAAAAGAAATAGAAGAAAAAACTAAAAACATAATACAAGCATCTTCAATTCTTCATTTCTCTAACGTATTCAGCTTTCTGGGAGCATAAACAATGAAGCAAAAACATTTAGGTGCAATAATACCAAATATACCTGCCTGCTAGTAGGGCAGAAGTTGAGCCAAACTGGTCTATTTCTCTACTTATGGCTGCTAGAGCCCTTCTTCTTGAGAAGGCTTCCAAACTTTCTGAGCATAGGCTTCTTCTTCTTATGTTGCTGCTGATGGTGGGCTTCCACCATCATCAATGTTTTCTGTAGAAGATATCCCATTTATCTGATCAAAGTTCTCACCTCCTTCCATCTTTGAGTCCACTTCATCTTTGTTGCATTCCTGTTCTGCTTCTCTCTCCTGAAAAAAATTCTTTCTTTTCAATCTTGCAGCTCTCTCACATCTTAAATTCAACTTCTACCCAGTCTTCTTCCTATTCTTTGCCCTCATCCTCCTTCAGCAAAATATACAACAAAAACCACTTTATTATTTATTTATTTATTTTTGATAGGCCCATTTTATATCATTATTTTATTAGTATACAACTAAGAGTTTCTAGAAAGTTAAAACAAGTTTTATTATTTATTCTATATTAATAACCTACCATAATTTGTAAATTAAAATAATAATTCTAAATTTATATAATAATACAAATTTGAATTAATATAACAAAATTTAATATATTTTATACTATTTTGAATTACTTTTAACAGGTTTCTGTTTCTTCTTTTCCTTGATTTAAGACCGATTGTGTACGACTAAGCATTGAAACATACGCAATTGTATATAACAATTATTTAAATTAATTAGACATTTATGAAATTATAACAAATATATAGCTATCCTAGCAATTATTTCACAGAGAGAGAGAGAGAGAGAAAGAGAGAGAGAGAGAGAGAAAACAAAAAAAAAAGGATTTTATTTTTGGTTCCCTACTCATAAAAAATCCCCTGGTGCTTATTTTATTTTATTTTTTCTTTTTCAAGTTTGAAAAATAGTGGATAACTCTGTTATTCCAACACATACAGTCTGCCACTTAAGTCTCCTTATTTCAGGTCATTTGAAATGGTGCCAGAATGGCCTCCTTAAGGATCACCTTCCAACACCATGGATCAAGCCAAAAGAATATATGAGAACCACAACCAACCTCAAACTTGATGAATTTAAAAAACATTTAAACCCATTCTGAATATGTTTCCCTAAAGACACACCACAGGTTTCAACTTTGAGTTTCTTTCAATCTCTTTTTTTCTTTTTCTTTTTTGGGATAAGTAAGTACTTCATTAAAAATAACATAAGTGAAACCACCCTAGTAAATGGGATGACGGGAAGTGTAAATGGGGCATAGCTACAAACAGAAAATAAAAAAGGACCAATTATAGAAAAATAAGAAATTAAAACTACTACAAAGGATTAATGTAGACCTAGAGAATCCAGAAACTCTAGAAGCCTTGTGAGGGCAGACAACGGAGACATTGAATCCACTCGTATAAGGATTTCAACAATAAATATTTCAACTTTGCCACACTTAACCCCTGCCCATCAAAGCAATGAGCATTCCTTTCTCTCCATAAACACCACATAGTCATTCCTAGCCCTACCAATTTTATGGGAATAGAGAAAGCCAAGAAAATAATGTAAAATCTCCATCTCTCAATCATGGACTGATCTGGTAAAGAGAACGTCCCAATGAATAACTCCATTAGTCCAATGCATATAGTGTGCCAAATAAGTGTCCTTATTTAGGGCAATTTGAAACAGTGCCAAAAAGGCCCCCTTAAGGATGACCTCCCCACACCATGGATCTAGCCAAAAGCGAATACAACAGACACAACCCACCTCAAACTTGATAAGTTTAGAAAACCTCTTACATTCATTTCGATTATGTTTCCACAAAGACACACAAAGGGCATAGCTACAAACTGAAAAACAAAAGATTTTAGTAAAATAGGAAATAAAAACTACTACAAATGATTAATGTAGGCTTAGAGAATTTAACAATAACTATTTCAACTTCACCACTCCTAAATCC
The DNA here is from genome assembly GCA_030021035.2 of Notholithocarpus densiflorus. Classification (NCBI taxonomy): domain Eukaryota; kingdom Viridiplantae; phylum Streptophyta; class Magnoliopsida; order Fagales; family Fagaceae; genus Notholithocarpus; species Notholithocarpus densiflorus. Next base: position 36,592 of record JARYZH020000017.1, read on the forward strand.
TACCCATCAAAGTAACGACGATACCAGGGGATCGCGTTCCAAGTCCCCCGCTGCTTCTCCCACCAAACCTCCCCCTCAAAGAAGATAACATTTCATGTACCATTTCTTTTTTCTATTCCATTTTTATTTTATTTTTTTATTTCTCTTTATTCTTCCTCTATCTCTTTTATATATCTTTTTTTACTATTAAGAAAATATATAGTTAGATAGCTCTAATGAGTTCTTTTTATCACTACAACAGAGACACACACAAGTAAACAAGGTTATTTTGGCCCATCATTTTTATTGGTTCACTATCTGTGCAATAATCATTCACAAACACTATCAACCATAAAAGGAAATAAATACTAATATATAACAGTTTATTTAATAAAATTTACGTTACCTATCAAAAAAAAAAAAAAAAATACTGATATATAAAAGCCGCAACAATAAAAGGATCATATAAATCCAGGGCATAATTAATGGTTTTAACAATACTAACATTCCTACTGCAACCAGTAAATGCATGACAGAAGTTTCAATTCATACATACCTGTGATGACATCACTTGTTATACACATAGCACCATCTTCTCAGTAAGATACCAGATTTTCTCCATCAAGTAAAGTAAGGTTCTCCATGTACGCAGCTATGTCTAAAGGATTCTCAACTTGATTACCAATGTAACTAATCTCCTTCTCGTGTAGAGTTTCAGGGTCAATTAAAAAAGACTTATCTTTGCTCTCTAATTCACTGTTAGTAGAGACCAGCTGAGACCTTTTTCGAACTAGAAGTAAACCATACTTTGTGAAACCAATAAAATTAAGATAGCTTTCAACTGGTACAACACAGAGTTTATTCCAGGAATCAAAAACACTGTACTCCCTCATCAACCAAATGGAGTATAAAAGCATGCTATGTGGTGGCACAATACTTTCAGTAATCAAAGCCAGTTTTTCCTTGAATGACATAACAGATTTCGAAATACAATTTTCTTCATCATCAGGCACTGGTAGCTCTTTGAATTTCTCACTATTGACATCAAATGACAAAATCATAGAAGTACAAAAACGCCCCTCTTGCGCCCCTCCTTCTTCTAACATTTCTACCATCCAATGCAAATGTCCACTCACAAATGGGAATGCCAAAATACCATTAAAACCGTAGGAAATAACATTGGGTCTCCACGAGATTCCAAGTTCAATTCTTTTCCATGAATCCGAACTTAATGAGTACACCTCAACCTCAGGGCGGGGGGGCTTAGGTTTGGCAATAGTCGACGAAAACCTGACAACCTTATAGTCATTATTCTGGGAATCATACCCAAATCCGAGTGCCTCATTACTTAACTGGGTCAAGCAAGTATTGGGCAACCTCTTAAATTTTCTAATACTGGGGTTCCACAAGTATACATCTTTAGACTTTGATGCGATAAAATCAGTGAAACATAATATGCCATTACAAGAACCCACTAAATCGGGATACCCAGATTGAAAAGTGAAGGGAATTCTAAACTCGGATATGGTTTCAAAGGTGCGGTCAAAAGCGAGCGTACAGATTTGACTGTGAGGACGATGAAAATGAGTCATGAAAATAGTAGTCTTGGGCATGTGTACGACATAACCACCATCATGGTTGTTGTAGCACAGCAAGTGGGTGGAGATGAAATTGGGGTTAGTGATGTAAGAGTACCAGGTTTTGCAAACGCACCTGAATCTTAGGAGGGATTTCACTGGCAGTCTTGCTAAAATTTCCAACACGATTTCGTCTGGGAGATCGTGCTTCGTCCTACGTCGGTGGTCGGGCTTCTTTCCTTTGGGACATTTTCTGAAGGAAGAGAAAGAGACTGTGTCAGTGACTCAGTTTGTGTCTCTTTCACACCTTTTTATTTTTTATTTTTTTTATGGCAAAAATACATTTTTGGTTCTTACATTTTGAGCCAATTTCCATTTTGATCCATAAATTGATTTTGCTACTAATGTAGTCCATAAAAACAAAAATCGATTTTATTTTAATTCCTACCGTCAACCCACTAACAGAAATCTCCTACGTGATAAACGGAGTGCCCTGATGACTGACATGGTGCTGACGTGACCATTAAAATATTATTAAAAAATATTATTTGTCATTTTTTTTAATGCCACATTATATTTAAATTAATAAAACATTAAAAAAAAGGCAAGATCAAAAAATTCAAAAACAATTTAAAAATAAACATTAATATAATTAAATTAATTTTTTTTCTTTTTTTTTTCGTAAGAACATTTCTTCTTTTCTAGAACATGAACTTCATGTTCTTCCCCGACAAACAAACTAGAAAACCCAAAAATTTTCTTAAGAAATAAACACACAAAAAAACCCAAAAAATTCAGCTAAAAAACAAAATCATAAATCTCAAATCCACCATTTTTTCAAACACCAGCAAAATCATCAAATCCCAAAGCCCCAAAGTACCAAATTAATCCAAAAATATAACATAACCAACCCAAACAAAAAAAATCTCAAACCTAGAAAAACTCATTTCAGGCAAGTTGATCCCAGCAAATCTAGCAATCCCACCTCAGAACCCAGAAAGTCGAACCAAGAAATCCACCTTAGAACCCAGCAAATCCCACCAAGTCGAACCTAGCAATCCAACAAGTCGAACCCACTAAAAAAAGTAACACAAACAAACAAAGAATTTCAGATTTGAGATTTTGAGACTCAGAAAAATCAACAACAATGGAGGACATTTGGAAGAGAGCGAAAGGCTTGGTAGAAGAAGCGGCGAGGAGATCTCAGACTCTCACGAGTTCCATCAACATTTCCGATTTGGTCACCGAAACCACCAAGAAATCCATGGAGCTTGCTGCCGAGGCTTCCAAGAAGGCCGATCAGATCAAATCCGCTGCGCTCGATCAGATCAAATTCAGTAGATCAAGTCTCTCTCCCTCTTCGACATTATCGCCGCTCAACTCCCTTCGCTCGGCAATTCTTCTGCCTCAATCTTTAATCTAAAAAAAAGTAATTTTTTTTGTTTGTTTTTAATTAAAACTAAAATTGAGGAATTAAATTGTTTTTGAATTTTCTGATCTGCCCTTTTTTTTAATGTTTTATTAATTTAAATCTAACGTGGCATTAAAAAAATGCCAAATAATGTTTTTTAATAATATTTTAATGGTCACGTCAGTGCCATGTCAGCCATTAGGGCACTCTGTCTGCCACGTAGGAGATTTCTGTTAGTGGGTTGACGGCAGGGACTAAAATAAAATCAATTTTCATTTTTTAGGGATTACATTAGTAGCAAAATCAATTTAGGGACCAAAATGGGAATTGGCCCAAAATGTAAGGACCAAAAGTGCATTTTCGCTTTTTTTTTTTTTTTTTTACATTCACTTTCATTTATTAAAATGAGTACATTTTGAAAATATAAATATTCTTTTAGTACCCGTTTGGATACAGTTGATATTTATTACCGTATGCATTTTGGCACTTTTTTGTTGGTGAGAAGAGCGTTTCACAGTCTTTCACATGCATGTGCGGTCCCGTGCACGGTTTATAAAACCCACAAACTTCTTTTTTCAGCAAAACTTTCATTAAAAATGGGTCCTACGATACTATTCACACATTTAAAAATTATTTTGCTATAATGTTTTCAGTTTTCAGCAAAATAAGCGATTGCCAAACACATTAACTTTGTTGTAAAGAAAAAAAATGTGAAGAAAAAAAAAGTTGAAAATGAAAAGAAAGAAAAATTTATAATTGGTTGATATTTTTGATATTAATCTCATCTTAAATTGCTTTCATACTTTTTGGTTACTAAGACCCAAGAGAATGGAGATTATAGTTTTTTTTTTTTAGTAGATCTTTTTTAGTTGATGTGGCTTTTATTTTCCAAGCTGCTTACATGAAATTGTTTATTATAACTAAGCTAACAAATAAATGTTTCACTAGCTACACCAACATTTTTTATTACTTTATTATTAAAAAAAACATTTTTTCTTAGTAGATAACGGTAATAATATCATTGAAACACGTTTGAAAAATAGTAAATACCAAATTGAAAAAAAAAATGAGGTGAAAAAGCAAATGATTTTTACTATCTAAGGGAGAATGTACACCTTTCAACCTCATACTTTTATCTACCTCATACTTTTATCTAGCTTACTTTTAAATAGTAAAAAAAAAAAAAAAATCAATAAAAACAATCTATACCAAATAGACCATTACAATTACTAGATGAAGAGTTTTATTTTTATTTTTGTTTTTTTAATAATAAGACCAAATTATTTCATATCATCAATCAATTAAGATATTGAAATAAAAGCCATTAATCCACACTTGTATTGTTTCACAGTTAATCACCACCACCAATCCCATAAAAAATGTTTTGACATTCTATGTTAATCAAGAAATCAACAATCTAATAACCAAATTAATCTTTGATAATACCATTAGCTCACAAAGAATCATGGATATCTTTGGAGCTACAATCTATATGCAACTTATGATTTCCAATAGCCAGTAGGGGGAGGAATCCTTGAAATCCAACTTGGTTGTTTAGTGAGTGAAACTTTTGTGTTATAACCATGAAATCCAACTTGGCTGTATAGTTAGTGAAACTTTTGTATTATAAGCATAATAGTAAAAAAAATTTTGAGAAACGAGTTGAGAAAGAGTTGTCTAACTGTTGGAAAATCAATTTATTATGAACTACCCAAATGTTCCAAAGAGCCAAAATAAATGATAAGAGTCAAGGAAGAGCATATAAGATACATAATCATGTTAGAATGATATCAGACAAACATGTTGTCTGCACAAAAGAATCGAGAGAAGTCTGGAGGGAATTATTTCATACCAAATGAACTAGTCACTATTCATCTTCTTTTTCCTATTTACCATGTAAAGAGCGAAATAGTAAAAAGAATGACTCAACAATGTCTTGTTCTAATTTTTTTTGTTGTTGATAAGTAATAAGATATATTGATAAAAAAGGAACACCCTAGTGCACAGGGAGTGAACAAGGGAAAAGAAATCAAATACAAAAATTGCAAGAATCTAGGAAATCAATAAAAGAAGGGAATGATTGATTTTGCAAAGCAAACAACCAATCCCTTAAAGTTCTAAAAAAGAGAAGCTTGAGGTTCGGAATAGATCTCTCAATATCTTCAAAACATCTACTATTCCTCTCCCTCCAAAGACACCACAATAAACAATGAGGAATGATGGACCAAATATAACCATTTCGATGACGACCAAAGCTACCTTGCCAACACTGTAACAGCCCCAAAACAGTATGCGGCATAACCCAAGTAACTCCAAAAAGACCCAAAACCATAGACCATAGATCCATAGCAAAAGGACAATGAAGGAATAGATGGTCAACCGATTCACCATTTCTCTTACACATGTAGCACCAATCCAAAATCCACACCTTCCTTTTTCGTAAATTATCAATCGTCAAGCATTTCCCTAAGGCAGTAGTCCAAACAAAGAAAGCTACTCTAGAAGGAATCTTCTGCTTCCAAATACTCTTCCAAGGAAAACCATAGAAAGTGGAGCCAACTAAAATTCTATAATAATCACTAACCAAGAAACCCTTATCTTTGCTAGGAATCCAACACATTTTATCCTCACCTAGCCCCCTTAGGAGAACCATATATGGTTTCCATGAAGTCTGACATAGCCTCTAGATCCCGAGCATGCACACCCCTAAAGAATCTCACATCCCAAAAGAAGGCACCGTTGGTGGACATCATAAGCTCAGCCACACTGGCATCCTTATTCCTGCAAAATCTAAACAAGTCCGGATATCTAATAGCAAGAGATGTCTCTCCACACCATCGGTCTTGCCAAAACTTCACTCTAAACCCATCACCAATATCATACAGAATATGGCAAGAGAAAGAAGGCCAACCCTGACTGATATTTTTCCATAAAGCAACACCATAAGGGCCAATCACAGATTTGGTACACTAGCCCCCCCACACAAATCCATATTTCATCTCTATCACTTGTCTCCAAAGGGCATCTTCCTCCATCCCAAATCTCCAAAGCCACTTCCCAAGTAAAGCTTCATTGAAAAGTCTTATCTTCCTTATCCCTAAGCCACCCAAAGAAATAGGAGCACAAACAGTAGCCCATTTAACCAAATGAATTTTAGGATCATCTCCAAAACTGCCCCATAAGAAATGCCGCTGGAGCCTCTCAATTTGGTTAGCCACACTAGCAGGAATAGGAAATAAAGACAGAAAATAAGTGGGTAAATTAGATAGGGTGCTTTTGATTAGGGTGACTCTACCTCTCTTGGATAAATATAAGCGTTTCCAACCCGCCAATCTCCTCTCCATTTTCTCCATAATTGGATTCCATATAGACTTATCCTTGAATTTAGCACCCAAAGGAAGACCTAGATATTTCATTGGGAGAGAGCCCTGCTTGCAGCCAAGAACAACCAGGAAAAGGTCAATATTATTGACTGCCCCAACCGGAACCAATTCTGACTTGCCCAGGTTAATCTTTAGACCCGACACCGCCTTAAACCAGATAAGAATCATACGAAGAAACAAAATCTGTTCTAAATCAGCCTCGCAAAAAATTAGCGTGTCGTCTGCAAAAAGGAGATGAGACACCGCCATGGATCTTCCCTCCAAGTTACCCACACTAAATCCCGACATGCGTCCTTCATGAATTGCTTTACCCAACATTCTTCCAAGAGCTTCCATCACCAAAACAAACAACAATGGAGACAACGGATCACCTTGCCTCAAACCTCTAGTGCTACCAAATAAACCACAAGGAGAGCCATTAATCAAGATGGAGAAACAGATAGTAGATAGACAAAAGAGGATCCATTGTCTCCATTTGGCAGAGAATCCACTTCTTTCTAACATTTGCAACAGAAAACTCCAGTTTACATGGTTAAAAGCCTTCTCAATATCCAGCTTACAAATCAGCCCCGGCACCCCAGACTTCAATCTACTGTCAAGATATTCATTAGCAATAAGAACAAGGTCAAGGATCTGTCTGTCCCTCTCAAAAGCATTCTGAGATGCTGAGATTATATCCCCCATCACCGTGCAGAGACGATTAGCCAAGACTTTAGCAATAATTTTATAAACCCCCCAACCAAACTAATGGGCCGAAAATCCCTAATCTCATTAGCTGCATGTTTTTTAGGAATGAGAGTTATAAAAGTTGCATTTAAACTTTTCTCAAACTGACCACTGGCAAAAAAATGATGAAATACAACCATGAGATCAGGCTTAACAATCCCCCAGCAAGCTTGGAAAAAAGCCATTGGGAAGCCATTTGGACTAGGGGATTTATCACCATGAAAACTTTGAATGACATCAAAAATTTCTGCCTCTTCAAAAGGCCTCTCTAACCAATCCGCATTCTCGCCAGATATCATTGGAAAAACCAACGAATTCGGAAACGACCGCTCAACCTGCTGCTCAGAGTACAGATTCATGAAGAAATGAGTAATGTAGTCTGCAATTATACCCTGATCTGAAGACAAGGTACCATTAACCATTAGGCTTTCAATACCATTATTTTTTCTATTAGAATTAGCCATTCTATGAAAGAATCTAGTATTGGCGTCCCCTTCCTTCAAATGCAACACCCTAGACTTTTGTCTCCAACTAATCTCTTCCATAAGAGTCAACTTTTCAATATTTGTACGAAGATTAGTTTGTTCTAACTTCTCCTCAGCAGATAGACTATGAGTCTCCTATTTAGCATCCAAACCATTCAGCTTGCTCCAAAGGTCTTGTTTCTTAAAAGTGACATTGCCAAACTCAGTCTCATTCCACTTTTTTAAATCCAACTTCAAGGCAGCCAACTTCTTAGCAAGAATAAAACTTGGGGTTCCTTGGAACAAATAGGATGCCCACCACTTCTTCACTTTGTCGACAAAATTATCCACCCTCAACCACATATTTTCAAAACGGAAAGGAATTCTACCTCTTCGCTAACTCCCACCCTCCAACAAAATAGGAAAATGGTCAGAAAGAACTCTAGACATCCTTTTTTGGGTGAACTGAGTGAAGTGATCTTCCAAAAGTGGGGAGAAAAGGAACCGGTCTAGCCGAGAAGTTGAGGAAGTATTGGACCAGGTATAAAGGCCCCCTTCCATATGAATATCCATCAACCCATGCAAAGAAACAAAGTCAGAAAATCCATACATAGCCCGGGAGAAGCTAGCAGCCCCCAATCGCTCTAATGGGAAACAGATTATATTAAAGTCCCCTCCAAGGCACCAAGACAAATCCCACCAACTGATCAGCCCGGTTAGTTCCTCCCACATCAACCTACGCCTTTTGTTCAAATTTGGCCCATAAACGCTTGTAAAAGCCCACTCAAATTGGTCGCCTACATTTTTAAACTTGCATGAAACCGAAAAATTCCCCACCGCTTCTTCCACCTTTTCCACAACTCGTCTATCCCACATCAATAAAATACCTCCAGAAGCACCATCTGAGCCCAGGTATAACCAATCGACATATGGACAACTCCATATAATTCGAACAATACCTCTAGTAATCCACTCTAGTTTGGTCTCTTGCAAACACACAATATCAGCCTTCCAGGATCGCAACAAGTTACGAATTTGAAGCCTCTTGTCAACTTCATTCAGTCCTCTGACATTCCAGGAAAGAAGCTTCAAATTCATTGTGCAACAGAAAGAACCCGATTCCTATTAATACCACATCGCCTAGCAAATGAAGAGCCATAATTAATAGAACTAAACAACCCTTTCAACTCTCTTAAACCTTTCACCCCCAAACCTTTTAAACCACATGATTTCTTGTTCACCTCAGCCCTTCGATATAATTCAGCTTCAACAACCAATAAAAATTCTGTTGCTTGATTTTCTAAACCCTCAAAGGACGTGCCAAGGAAGCTATCGAAATTATTGAATCTCTTTTAAAACCAATCGGAATAAGGTTCCTGACTCTCTCTGAAATATCCATACCCACAACACTTTCCACATCTACAAGTGACTGCTCTGCCATGGCCAAAGGTAGAGAAAAAGCAATTGGATCAACAACTAGGGGCTGATTAGCTTCCTTCGAGTAGGTATCCGAAACCCCATCCTCCACCAATACTTCATCCTCTTCGAAAAGAGCCGATGACACATTCGTAACGTCAGAAGACTCCAACGGAACTAAGGCCAGCTGTTGTTGCTTTTCCAAAACTCTGTAGCTTCACACCGAGGTAAAGAGATCTGAACAACTAGGGGCTGATTAGCTTCCTCCGAGTAGGTATCCAAAACCCCATCCTCCACCAATACTTCATCCTCTTCGAAAATAGCCGATGACACATTCGTAAAGTCAGAAGACTCCAACGGAACTAAGGCCAGCTGTTGTTGCTTTTCCAAAACTCTGTAGCTTCACACCGAGGCAAAGAGATCTGAAGCGGAACCGCAACCCTCCTCCCATCACGTAATTCAAGTACCCACTGCTTCAAGTTCCCCCATTTCTTGACTATATTGCCGGAATGCTCCTGGAGAATCAGTCGGAGATCATGCACTGAGCTCTCGTCGCTATCTGTGGTGCATGCCGACCTATTCCTGGCCTCTACGGACTCGTCGGAGCCGAGAAGCTCAGACTCGACTACATCAGAGACTTGATTTGAGTTAATCGGTGCCGATAACTCATACCTAGCTTCAACGATCTTGTCGGAGTTGAGAAATTGAGCAGCGGCGACATCGGAGACCATCAACGACATCAGTGGCATTATTGATGTACATGACGAAGACTGGTTGGGTCTCTCGCATGGACACGACCTAGACATCCCTGGAGTTTGGGTCTCTCGCATTGGGAAAGACTTGGAGGTCAGTTCTTTTCTTTTGGGTTGCCAGACCAAAGTGGGCTTGGGCTTAAATTTGTGGACATGAGGTGGGTTAAGTGGGGAAGCTTCAGCAAGTGCATTGGGCCTAAAGACAGCTTGCGTGGGCCCAACACCAGAACAACCCACTTCCTTAATGTTGGAGCACTTAATTTCCCACTTACCATTCAGCCCACGCTCCAAATATAAAGAAACTTCTAGTGACAAAGGAGATTCAGCACCATTAAGAGCGTCGTCCTTTATTTCAAGCGTGAATTCAGCCTCAGGAATCGTGCTTACCTGCTCAGCACCCCTATCGCGCGAATCCTGGTTCTGAGTCTTTTGACTGCTCAAGCTAGACTTGATTGATTGATTTGATTTGATTGAATTTTGAATGTTGGGCATTGCATGCTTTCCTGTTCTGCTTCCACCATTGGTTTTCCGATCACCATCCACCACTGCCAACAAAAATGATTTTTGATTTCTGAACTTTTGCACTGTTGGGAACAGCGCAGATTGAGATGGCGGTTTAACGACAAGAGTGTCGGGAGCAATAGCCTTACGTAGATGAAAGCCAAAACCTCTCCACCCACTACCTAGCTTTCCTTTCGGTACAATGATAAGGCCCTTTCGACGACCATGAAGAAGTTTAGAGATCATAAGAAAGCTTTCATGTGCATTGAATCCCAGTTGCAAAATAAAAACCTTATTACCATCCCTGAAGGTTCTAGCAAAATTTTCAGGACGTGTATTTGACAAGATATCCTCAACATAAGTTAGCAAACGTATAGCACTCTCTTTTCCCATGAAAACCAACCGGAGAGAATCCTTATTTCTTTCAAATATACGTAACAAGTAGAAAGTACCTCCCTCCTCCACTGAAAATTCAAACGTTTGGATTCGACAAAAAAGAAAATGGAACCACCCATGATAACCAAGAAAACGAAAAAACTAGAGAATTATGTGACTAATCCGAGGTAGCCAGGCCTCAAGAAAAAACCAGAGGAATTTTTTTTTTCTAACTCGAATAGGTTTCTAACTCGAACCACCCAATTCCTCACCATACTTCATAGCTAAGTTTCATCTTTTCTGATGCTAAAACATCCCTGAAAACTATTTTGCCAATTGGAGCAATGAAATTGCTGGTTCCTCATTTATATATTTCAAATTCTATTTTTAACTCATTTTTTTTCCCTTCCATATAACAAGTGAGACAGAGACGTGAACCTAGATTTTCTGTTCTAGTGTATATTTGGAAATTTATTTCAACTTACATGGCCTTGACATATTTGTTTTTTTCTAAACTGAAAAATCTACCAAAAAATATAAACCAACAACAACATTCAATTAGGTATTTTTGAAGAGCACCTAGGTATTTTTTTTGATAATCGAAGAGCACCTAAGTATGTTTGTGATGGAGGGAGAGGACCTATCCCTGCATCTCCCTCCATCCAAACATAGGATTAATTGTGACGCAACAGTTGGGGGAAAAAAATCTGCATAACTGTGGTCGTAAAGAATGCAGATAAGTAGTTCAATGAAGAATGTACTATGGTTCTTTTTTAAAATTAACCATTAGTTAATTTTAAAACAAGCCCCCCATCTAAGCTTCACCTGCCTACGGCTACAAGTATGCATTGAGGCATCTGAAAAGCCATGTAACAACAAACTGTAAATGCAACATTCACAACGTTTCAAACTCTTGGATTCACCACAACTTATGAAATAAGCCATCTGATACACCAATACATAAGTAATCAGCAATTTCAATACATTGAAATGCTGACACAAGACTAAGTTCGTGGATTATCTCATACATGTTGGGAACAAAGGAAGCACTCATGCCAGTTTCATCAACAACTAACAGAGAGATCCTCTTCAAATTTCTATTAAAAATAAAAATCCTTTCCATATGTGCAAAACAAAAGAACAAATGAAGTTTCCTTGCATTTGAGTCTGACATGCAACTAGGCTATCATCTAAACTCAAGTCAGTCCCGTTCTTAATATTGCACTTGCAAGGTAAGTGGGTGTTCCCTACCATGTGATAATGTTAACCAGTTACAGATGGAGGCAGCTATTTAACTACGATTTAAGGTATGCATGGCACATCAGAGCTTGGAAACATAAAATTCACTTCCTAAATCAGTGGGCATACTTCAATAGAATAACATGAAATGGTAAATTTGGCTAGATTTATAAGACTGTTTCCAAATCAGATGAAATTCAATTCCAGCAAAAGACATCAACTTGTGCGGTTCCCTTTGCAAAAAGTAATTTCCCAGGAAATAACGATGTTTAAACTCTGCAACAATTGACAGTGATATGTGATATATCCATTTAATCGACTACTGCACAAGTGCACATCAAGATAGAATTTTGCAACTCTTTGCAATAACTAACATATCCATTTAGAATAGAGAACAAGCAGCAAATCAAAATACAGACAGGAATTACCACTTTTTTATCATAAAATCTAAGATAAGAAGAGCGACGAACACAAAATGAAAATGAAGGAAAAAAAAATCTCAATCACATTTAGGTGCAAATTAATACCAAATATACCTTCCTGCTAGTAGGCATAAGTTAAGCCAAACAGGTCTGTTTCTCTACTTATGGTTGCTAGTAACCTTGAGTAGGTTTCCAAACTTTCCGACAAAGGCTTCTCCTGCTTCTTATGTTGCTGCTGCTTTCATGGTGGGCTTCCGCCATAGTCAATGTCTTCAGTAGAAAATACCCCATTCATCTTATCAAAGCTCTCACCACCTTCCATTTCTGAGTCCACTTCCTCTTCAAAGCATTCCTGCTCTGCTTCTGTCTCTAGCAAAAATTCTTTCTTTCAATCTTGCAGCTCTCCCACATCTTAAATTCAATTTCTACCCAGTCATTTTTTCTTGGCGAAAATGGGAAATTAGCCATAATTTTCCAACTATATAGTTAGTAGTCCTGGTTCTGAAACAATATTATTTACTAACATCTCGAGTCTCAAAGACTCGATTTTGGGCCTATAAATCGAGTCTTTGAGGCTCAGTTTTTATGTTCTGATGTGGCCTAATTCCACGTGGAGTACACCTGGAACTCGAGTCTTAGAGACTCGAGTTTAATACCGAGCATTAGAAACTCGAGTTTTGTGCCCTGAGATTCCACGTAGACGCCACTTGGATCTCGAGCCTTAGAGACTCGGTTTGCTAAAAGTGAAACCGAGTCTTAGAAACTCGAGTTTTAAAGTGTGGTCAGTTTTGCTCCACGTGGCTGATCATGTCTGGGTCCCTATATCATGTTTGGGTCACTGTAGTCTCCCTCTCTCACTCCCCCTCTCACTCTCATACAATCCCAGCAGTACATTGTAGTCTCCCTCATGTCAGGTAATGTTCTTATGCATGCACTTTATAAAAAAGATGACATTGTCAAATTTTTTTTTTTTTTTTTTGATCATTATTATTGCCTTAGGAGGCCGACCACCACATGTAAGCTTTTCTGTAGTATTCAAACATAATTGAAGGACTAAACCCCTATGTTCTATGACTCTTTTAATTATAGTTTTCTTAGTTCTGTATAACTCTTGTACTTGCCCCCTTTCTAGTTGTTTTGGTGTGAATTTTTTTGAAACTGGACCTTTAAGCTTTACTTAAACATATTCATAGTCAATAGTACCATATCATCCAAAGATATCTTGGACAGGCCATTTCATGGTGAAAATTTAATTGTCTGTGCATTAAAAGTGTATATGGTACCATATCATTTAAAATCCCATTTCACTAAGGCAATTATAACCGTTTTAAATGATGTGGCACATTATTCACCTTTAGATTTGTGATATATTAAACCTTCACCTTAAAATGGATCCTTTCCATTTCAAAGCAAATGGAGAGGACCTTTTTCCTTTGATATCTTTCTTAAGTTTTAATTTGTAAATCATCATCACTACATTGGTATATGATTTAACAAGATGTACACAGTAGAACTGTCATTGTAACTGGCTTGATCTTCACCATTAATGAGAAGTTGAAAACAGTTTTTCAGGAAGCCCCTGTAACAGAAACGCCTTTCTTACTGCTCTGATTTTTGCATTTTATTAATATTGAGAACTTTTCAGCAGGTGCCATTTAGAAAATTTGAATACCATAGCAATAGATTGTAGTTCACTTGCTTTTAAGGCTTTATAACGAGTCTACCAGCGACAATGTCTAAACATCATTTGAATTTTTATATTTCTCTTCTTTAAGCCTTTTTTATTTCCTTTTGGCATCGAAGAAGACAGAAGAAAAGGTCTATGATGAAGCTAAGTAAAGTAAAGCATAAGGTGCTTACGCTAGGTTTGAAAAATTAGCAAGCTCCAATAAAAGATTTTTTTAGTAATATATCCAAAAATCTCTTGAATAAACCTCTAGCCAAACAAAGCCTAAATACATGAGAAATGTTGATAAAAGCGTTGAGTGCACTTAAGCGCAGAGGCCTCTTGGAGCCTAGGCGCAATGCGTAAAGTGCAAGTATGTATCTAATTGAAGTAAAGCACATAGTTTTCAAATATAATATCTCATAACTTCTAATAGGAATATTCATACATATAATAAAAACTAATAATAATAACAACTTCAAATTTGTATATTTTACCTATTAGGTAAGTGCGGTTATATAATGTTTGTGAGTTCAAATACTAATAAAGTTATTTCAACCCTGGAATAGTCATACTTGCCCCCTTTCTAGTTGTTTTGGTGTGAATTTTTTTGAAACTGGTGTAACTACCCAAGTTTTCTTCATAAATTTAGATGCTGATGAGTTTATTGTTATTATTATTTTTTTTAAAGTTCAATTTTACTCAAACTTGGGAAGCAATTGTGAACAAGCATCAACCTGTTAACCAAAAAGAAACAGAGTAAAACATACATTTGGTCCTAAATGATAATATTTTCTTGACTTAGTCATAGAGGCAGTAGAAAGTGTTGCTTGCATTGAATTTGTCATGACATTTCCTGATAAAATATTTGTCTGTATTAAGCACTTTATTCCTTGTACACATGGCTTGAAGATCAAAGACTCAGACTAATAATGTACAGATTTTGGGAGTGAGGAGAAAGATATATATATATATATTTTAAATATAAATTTTGGCAAAGTTTAATTAATTGTATTAGACCCCTGGATCTAAACTCACAGAAAGATGCAGATGCTACTAGGCCATATGGCCATTGTTGTATGAGTGGAAAGAAGTTGTGATTATTAGATATTTTTAGATCATCCTTTTTTAGTTAGTAAATATTTTTATTCATGATCCAGGAAGTCTTTTTTCTAGCTTTCGATGAAGTTAGCTGCTTCATTTTCTCCATAATTTGGAGTAAATTTGAGTTTGTATATCACATCTAGTATATTTGACTGTATATTAATGCCTTGATTTTGAAATTAGATGATATGCCTAATTTTGATTGCTCATGATCATATTCACATTAGTGTTTTTATTTATTTATTTATTTTTTATTTTTTTGTCTGATGAACCCTGCTCTATGTTATTTCATTAATAGTAGTGTAATAGGGTATGCCATGAATTTTATTGCACTGGAATGATGATGTTACATAATTGCACTCATTCATTTGCACATCCTCATGACTTTTGTTGTTTGGTTTGATATTTTTATTTATATTTTTGTTAGAGCTGAGTTGAAATTTTGTAATGGGGGTGAGTTTTGTCTTTAGTTTTTTTATTTGATTGAGTACGAAATGATAATGATTGAGTGTGTTTGTATGTGATGTGGGGTGAGTATATGCAATTGTGGGGTGAGAAGTTGTAATTTTTGTACTTTGAGTAGATAGAAAAGGTTTTGTAATTGATGTTAAATGAAAGAGATAAAATATGTCACTAACATATTATGCTTGACTCTCTAATAGGTTCACAATCTCTGAAGAATATTGATATAAATGTATACTACGATGGACCCCTTGACAATCCTGGAGAGATTGATGGATTCCCATTTAGAGGGCCGGGTATCGAATGCTACTACATGATGATATGTCATAAGTTGAAGACATTGAATGATTTGAAGAGGAAAATAATGGACGAATTGAATTTGAACCCTGCTTGGTATGACATCAAGATTATTTATCGTTACCCACAAGAAGTCCTTCATGAACGGATAAATTACGGGTATATGGCGATCAAAGAAGACAAACATGTAAAGATGATGTTTAATAGGATCCAGAAAATGCCCCAAGTAAATGCTACTGAGTTGTATGTAAGTTTGGAGCCGCTTGCAGAAGTTGATACTGAGGTGGTGCAACAAACAACTACGTCTTTACAATTTACAGTCCTAGATGATGGATGCACTACAATGGGAGGTTATACGCTCCCATCTCAAGATCATGTTGTCAATACTAGTGAAACCCTCTATCCTCAAGAGACACATTTAGAGGAGGAAGACGAAGACGAAGATGAAGATCATGCTGCGAATGATGGTGAAAATATTGATGATGTGGATGAGTACGGAGAGAGGATTGAGCGAGGTGACTTTGAGAACGATGTGGATGACCATGAAGTCGTTCCCAATTTTGAAGAGGAAAACATGGAGTACCATGATGAAGGTGATGCAGACGATGATATTGGCGTCCAGCATGATACAAATACGACCACTGGCTACAAACCTCCTGCCAACTCATTCTACGCAAATACTTAGCAAGATATAGTTGATCCTTCACGTCTTCAGATACCATTTGTTTCTACTTGGGAAGATGGGATGCATTTTTGTAAAGGGTTGACTTTTGCAAATAAAGAGGCGGTAAAACGTGCATTGATAATATACGCAGCAAATGATAATAGAAATTTTTTAATCCGGAGGTCGACCAAAACTAAATTGTGCGCCGTATGCATTGACGACAACTGCAAGTGGTACGTTGGGGCATTCATGAAGGCTAAACTTAATGGTCTGTGGATGGTCACGTCTTATATGGGTCTACACAGTTGTATACTCTTTGGCTTGTGAAGAGACAGTAAAATGATGGATTCTAATTTTGTTGCATCAGAAATTGTGGGAAAATTGCGACAAAATCATACTGCTCGTATGGATGAGCTCTGGGAGATCATACATACTAAGTATAATCATGAGCTTTCTTACTATAAAGTATGAGACGCAAAACAAAAGGCAATTGCTAAGATATTTGGGGATTGGGAGGAGTCTTACCAAAGGTTGTGAAAGTTGTTGTTGACATACTTGGATCGAGATTCGGGTACCCAGTACAACTATCACACCATACCTAGGCCATACGAAGGTACTGCGTTACTGCACTATGTATATTGGGCATTCGCTCCATGCATTGCTGCATTCCAATATTGCAGGCCAGTGATCAATATTGATGGGACTCATTTGTATGGTAAATACAAAGGGGTATTGATGATTGCAATGGCAACCGATGCTAACCAAAAGATTTTGCCTCTCGCCTTTGTTGTTATGGACAAGGAGTCAAGGCCTAGTTGAAGGTGGTTTTTAGAGTATCTCAGGACTTCGATAGAGCATGTCATACCTGACGAGGGTATCTGCATTATTTTTGACCGACATAAAGGTATCAAATGCGCCATTCGAGAGTGGCCTAGAGGTCAGGACGAAACAGAACGGGTATTTCATCGATATTGCCTTCGACATGTTGCTAGCAACTTCAACACACACTTTGATGACCCAACTCTAAAGGCATTGGCCTTGAAAGCTGGATGTGCGACTCATGAAGCTAAATTTGAGTCCATAATGCAAACCATTAAGGAGGCCGAGATTAATTTACTGAGGGGTGTAGACCTTACTGATCGCCATGTTGCACGCTATATGCCATACACATATCTAATGAGTGAGGATCTGGAGAAATGGACCCAGTCACATGATGGTGGAAGACGTTACGGGGCAATGACAACCAATATCTCTGAGTGCTTCAATGGGGTACTTAAAGGTGCCCACGGTTTGCCCATTGCTACAATGGTTGAGTTCACTTGGTGCAAACTTGTTGCGTATTTTCACGATCGACATAAACAAATTACTTCTAATCTCTCTCGAGGTAAGGTGTGGAGTGATTATGCAATGGAGATCTATAACAAAAATGAGCAGAAAACTGCAGGACACACTCTGAGGAATTTTAATCATGAAACTGGTGTATATCAAGTGGTTACCCCGTACAATGACCATAGAGGTGGAGGGGGAAACCACAGTCATGAAGTGCATGTATTTGCTAGAACATGTGGTTGTAGAAAGTGGCAAAACTTGAAGATCTCTTGTTCATATGCAATTAAAGTTCTTCAAGGTCTGCACCTCGATGCGACCAGCTATATTGATCCATGTTACAGTTTAAACAATGCGATTCACACATATTCACATAATATTGTGGTGCCAAAGTTAGAGTCATTGTGGAGGGACGTTCGCGGACCATGGTGGGTGCCTGACCCACAGCTGTTGCGGGCCAAAGGTCGTCCTGTGAAGTCAAAAATGAGGAATGAAATGGATGGGTATGGCGAGAACGGGGAAGCCGGAGGGAAGATCCGGACTTGAGGGAGATTCAACCGAGGCAGCGATGCGGAGTGTGTCATCAAGAGGGGCATAATTGCAGAAGCTGTCCTAATTCTCATGGGGCTTCGACAAGTGGTAATGCTACAAACTAGGCAAGTGCCATCACTGTTTTTATATAATATGCTTAGAATTTCATTTGGTTTTTGTTCTTCGCATTTGGAAACTAACGACCATATTTTAATGTTTGTCAAGCGAGCGGAGACTCGATTTTGGAATGGCATTGTACGTGGGACTTGTGGTTACCTTTGGTATGGACCAACATGTTTGCAGACTATGTAGACTATGTTGTATTAGTATGGACAAGTGCTAGGCGACTATGTAGACTATGTTGTATCGACTCAGTTGTTATTTTGTTTATTGCTGAATGTTGTTTTAAATGAATGAGTGTTATCTTATAAGTTGTTTGAATATTACCAGGAAGTCTGGGAGCAAACAATGGAGGGTTTTAGATTTCCTCTAGATTGGAGAAGCAAAAAATAAAAAGAAAAGAAAACCCCAGATATCTGGCAATTATCCATACACGTGCAATGGCCCCATCTGCAACCATGGTGTCGGCTTGACTGGTCTTAGTGGAACATTTGTCACCATCATTTTCCAGCACCATCTTTGTCTATACAACCAAACTTGTCCTTCCCTTTTTTTTTTAACAAAGCATGCTTCATTTCTAATTCTAGATTCTTTCATTTTAATTTTTTTATATTTGTATTGGTTTGGATTTCATGACCATTAGTTTATGTGTTTATCCACAATATTCCAATGCCAAACTGATAAGAGCGTATCATTCAAATTATTTATAGGATTTTAACTCATTTTTCTTTTCCAATTATAAAGTTTAGTTCAAAATAGTAAAACTATCTGATTGTATAGTGTTTATTTATTGAGAGAATATTAGGGGCTATTTGGATTTTGGTGTTTCCATCACCCATCACTCTATTTTCATCACTCATCACTCAAAAATGGTGGAACCCACGCAGAGAAAGGCTGTTTGGATTTGTTTTCAAGTTTTGTTTCCATCACTCAATTCTCTGATTTTTGAGTAATGAGTTAGCAAAACTGAAAACAAGTTTTAGGTGTTTTTGAGTTATGGAAACTCAGTTATGATGACCGCTCTATTTGTTTCGCTAGAAAACCTTCTATAAAGATAGTTTTCCACATTTTCCAGTGTTTGGTAGCACAAAAAACAACATGGTCAATGGAAAACTATCTTTGGTCAACAGAAAACCCTAATAAAAATAAGGCTTAATTTCTATAGGTTGTTTTCCAAATTTTTTTTTTGGAAAACAATCTCTCTTTCACGCGTTGCATCTCCTATAAATATTATTTTCGTCTATAGCCGTGGGAAACATAATTTTTTGGCGTCTTCTCTCTCTCATGGTAAGTTTTCTCACTTTTTCTCTATTCCCTTTGCTTTTTCTCTCCTTACACCCTCACTGTCACTAACTCTAGTCTCTCCTCTTCCCATAGATCTCTCTCTCTCTAACTGTCTCTCTTCTCTCTTTTCTCCATGCTTCTCTTCACCTCTGTAACACAATTCTCTGATTAGATTTTTTTTTCCTTCATTGATCGGTCAATAGCTCCGACTTGCAAAGGAGAACAAATTTGCAGTGGTAATTATTTCATTCTTCTCTACCAAAATCCCAATTCTTTGCTTTGAATCAAGCTCGATTTTCTTTTTTCTCTAAGAAATTTTCGGTTTGATGAATTCTAGGCAGAAGTTACTTCTTTTTCGTACATTAAGTGCAAAAAAATAAAAATAAAAAAAGAAGAAGAAGAAAGAATGAATGAAGTAAAAGATGAAAATTTTAAACATAGTACCTATATTTCTCTAAATTGCTTTTACATGGGACAATCTTTACTGTGGACTAATAATATTGTTATATAATGAATGATAATTATTTAGGAGAATTGCATTTGTTGGCAAATACTTTTTTTGTTGGCAAATACTATACAATGATGATATATTATACAGTACATTATGTAAATACATAATTTAGAGTAATATTGAAGACTTGTGGTTGACCATAGTAGACAATTAGTATACCAACAAAAAGAGTAGACAATTAAAAGTTATTGTTATTTATACTTATTGAAAATGTATTCCCCTGTCAAATTTATATATATAGACAAATGGTTGATATGTGTGTGTATGTGTGTGTGTGTGTACGTTACTGTCTATATATATGAGCAAGATGAGTGGTAGAGATCATGAAAATTTGGCAACTAATTAATTTTGATTGTATCTATTGTCAAAATTTTAGTATGAAAACCAAATTCATTCTTGGTTTTTTTATTTATAATGATTACATTAGTTAGTTTACATAATATACATGTTTTAAATTATACAAGAAATATTTTTTTTTTTAAAAATTACATACCAAACACCAGAAAACATTCTCAAACTCATTTTCAAGGTCGTTACCAAACACTTGAAAATGAGACAGTTTTCTAGAAAATGTTCTTTGAAAAATGAACCATTTTCCAGAAAACGTTAATGCTGAAACAAACAGAGCGGACATTTTTGTAAATACACACACATTGAGGGACCCACAGTCAGAGCACTTCTCAGGTCCAACCACAACTTTTGACAAACCAAACTGATTTTTTTATGTTTTGGAATAGGACCAGCCGCAATTTTTGACTTTTAAGTTTTAAAAATGGGTCCCACATTTTTAAGTTTTTGAAGTTGAAAAACAAAACTGAGTTAGGTGCCAAACCGAGTTTTGGAGATATTTGGGGATTATTGAGTGATAGGAAATGAGTTATAGAGTGATGAGTGATGATATTTGAGTGATGAGTGATGATTGACCATTTTTTTTCACCCAAACAGGCCCTTAGATACTACAATTTACAAGTTACAACAACTCTCATCACTTCATCTATGTCTGATGTGGAAAATGATTCTTTGTGTAGTATCCCTTCTAATCAAGAGATTAAGGATGTGGTTTTCAATTTTGGCTCTTACAAAGCCCCTGGCCTTGATGGCATGTTTGCCATTTTTTACGAAACTTATTGGAATACTATTGGTAAGGAAGTTATTGACTCTATTAAAGCTTTTTTTGCTGATGGCCACATGTTAAAGGAGATGAATCACACTTTCATTACCCTTATCCCTAAAACCCCAAACCATGCATAGTCAAGCAATTCCGCCCCATTAGTCTATGTAACATATCCTATAAGACAATCTCCAAAATCCTTGCCAACAGACTCAAATCCCTTCTCCCTAACCTTGTATCTCCTTGGCAAGCTACATCTGTGCCTAGTATAAACATACAAGACAACTCCATCATTGCCCATGAGATCTTCCACATTATGCACCAAAAAAAATCTGGCTCTGAGGGATTTGCTGCCCTTAAATTAGATATGGAGAAAGCTTTCGACAAAGTAGAGTGGCCTTTCCTCTTATCCATTTTCAAACATTTTGGGTTTTCTGACAAATGGATCCACCTCATCAATCAATGTATATCAACACCAACCTTCTCAATTCTTATCAACGGATCACCTGCTGGTTTTTTTAATTCCAATCGCAACCTTCGACAAGGTGACTCACTATCACCCTTCCTTTTTACTATGGCTACTGATGTTTTGTCTAGGCTTATTTTGCAGAAAAAATCTAATGGGCTCCTCAAGGGCATTAAGGTTGCAAGGAATTGTCCCTCAATATATCATCTTATGTTTGCCGATGATCTGATTATTTTTTCTAGAGCTCTCCCATCAGATATTGAAGCTATCCAAGACTGTCTCAACCAATTCCATGAATGGTCGGGTATTTCAGTCAATACCGCCAAATCTACCATCTCCTTTAGCATCAACGTTCAACAGCCAGCCAAAGTTGAATTCTGCAATCAAATAGGGTTTAAGCTCTTGGATCCAAATTCCAAGTATCTTGGCTTGCCCCTCCACATCAAGCGTGGGAACCAGTCTCCTTTCAACACCATCATTGATAAAATTAATAGTCAGATCACTGGCTGGAAGGAAAAAGTTCTATCTCAGGCCGCCCGCTCCACCCTCATCAAATCAGTCCTCACATCCATTCCAACCTATTGGATGTCCTCTTTCCAACTGCCTAAGAACACTTGTGCCCAAATTGATGCAAGGCTTCGTGATTTCTTCTGGGGGTTCTCTGATTCCAACTGCCGCTTATATCCAAAAGCTCGGGACTCCATTTGAAAGCCTAAATCTTCTGGTGGCCTCGGTTTTAGAAAAGCCCATGATCTTAACAAGGCTCTTGTTTCCAAGTTAGGTTGGTTAATTGCTTCAAATGCTGATAAACCTTGGGTAAACCTTCTTTGGTCTAAATATTTTAAAGGTCTCAACTTGCTAAATGCCTCTGCCAAAACCAATTCGTCCCCTCTTTGGCATGGTATCATCAAGTCTGTCCCCCTCTTAAAATTGGGCCACTGTCACCTTATTAGCTCAGGGAATTCTGTCAACATTTGAAATGATCCATGGATACCTTCTCTTCAAGGTTTCATCCCCCCGCATTCTCCAACCTCATCAGACATCCAGTTGGTTGCCGAGCTTATCATCCCAGGTACTAGGCTATGGAACCGTGACTTACTCCATGCTCTTTTTGACTAGCAAACTGCCTCCTCCATCCAACAAATCCATCTTTCTGCCTCCCCAACTGAAGATACTGCAATTTGGGCAAAGAATCCAAGCGGTAAATTCTCGGTTAAATTGGCTTACTTAGCCGACCAAGAAGCAAGATTCACTCCATCTGGTCCTCTTTCCAAAAAAGACTGGTCCAAGCTGTGGGCTTTGAAGATTAATGAGTGACTTAAGCTCTTTTTATGGAAAATTTCCTGGGATTCCTTACCCACAAGAGAATTCCTTTGCCATAGAATCCATGATATGGACTCAATATGCCCTCGCTGCCATGGTTCCCAAGAATCCATTGTCCATGTATTTTTTGAATGTCCTTTTGCCAACATCATATGGAGACACCTATCCCACCCCCTCAACATCGACAACATCCCTCCAAGATCGGCTCCTGAATGGATTCAACTGATCCTTAACCCATCCACACATCTTGGACTAAACCCCCAGGACGCCCACACCTTTACTCTCTTGGCTGCTATGACATGTGATCTAATTTGGTGGAGTTGCAACAAACTGTTTTTTGATAGCTCACCACCAGCCTCCCCTATTGACATTGCTGTTGATATTAACAGAAGTTTCTCTGCCCATTCTAACGCTTGGAAATTGAAGATGCAGCCCACCACCTCCGCTTGGGAACCTCCTTCTCCTAGTTGGGTTAAATTCAATTTCGACGCTACCATCACCCTGAGTGCTTCCTTTCCCTCTGCAGTTTGTCGTGACTCTAATGGGCACATTATCTCAGTCTTCACAGCTAAAGAATCTATCTCCTCCCCCGCTTGGGCCGAAGCTAAAGCAGTCTTTCTTGCTGTTTCTTCAGCAGCTAACCTTCAGCTCTCATCTGTCATTTTTGAAGGCGATGCAAAGATTGCAATTGACTCAATTAAAGCTCCTAGTTCCACTCCTTTTTGGGACCTTAGATCAATCATCTTTGATATTCAGCTCCTCCTTCCCTCTTTTTCTCAAGTTGTATTTAATTTTTGTCATAGAGCCTCTAATGGCCTAGCCCATTCTATTGCTTTTTGGGCATCTTTTTGTTCAACTTAGGGACCCTAATCCATCTCATCCATCCCTTCTTAGGTTCTTTGTGAGGATTCTGATGGGCAAGTTCCCCCTATGTTGTCTTTGCCCACTTTTGGGCTTCCTATTCAATAATATTTTATACGTTTTTAGACCCCTTAAAACACAACCAGATTAACCTAGTTGATTAGTCAAGTGATTACTTAGTCAAATTATCAGATCTAGGTTAACACAAATATATCATATCATTGAAACAATGTGGAAAATAAATAACACAACGATATGATAACCTAGGAAAACCAAACCGGTAAAAAACCTGGGGAGGATTTAACCTAATTATCCTCAAGGTAAACCAAATCCACTATGAAAGAATTGAAGTTTACACAATAGCGACTTAGACCACTAACATCCTATTGCTATCTCGAGTAGGAAACTTACTACCACGACCACATGACAGCTCCGAGTCCACGAACTACTTCTTTCTTGGATTTATAGCAACTACAAGCACTCCCGCTTGTGTATCTTTAAGCTCTTAATGCAGCAACTGAATGATCATCAAGTTCTTGACATAATCTTGATTCTTGATAACTCTAAGTATATGTGAAGGTAAACACCTCTAGATCTCACAAAAGATTCACATACACAGCATAAACAACAATTGCAACCACAACAAAACATGGCTAGGGTTTTCCCTTTTATACCTAAGGCAAAACATAAAACCCTACACATCATATGGGCTTGGGCTGAGTTGGAAAATTTTGCAGAAAAACAATCTGCACGAGTTTCGATTGATCGAGTTTAATTCTCGACTGATCGAGCTAGGCAGATTTACACAGTAAATCCTGCAGAACACTCAATTCCAACTTTACAAATAAAACATACTTTGAGCAAGTCTAAAACAAGACTAAACGCTTTGATCATAGTTTGCCAACATTACAAAATGAAGTTCTAATACATTTAAACCTAAAATCTTAGAACCCAACATATTTTACTTACCAAAAAAAACACCTATCATACAATATACAGACACCATCTAATCATTTAAATACTACAATGATGCTAAAGGCCTTGTAGCTGAATTGACACATTCCCATGTACAAAGTGTTTGGGGATCTAAGGGAAAAATAGTTCGAGTTACGGAATTAGCAGCATGTTGTAATTATTTCTCAAAAAATATATATATATATATATTTACTACAATGATGGTGTAAACTGTAAAGCACAAGATCCATTATTTTAAAAGTTTAAAACTGCGGTTTTTGTTTTTCCCTACGAACTTAATTATATTCAAATATCAAAATGTTGGAACGTAATGTAATTATTTATTTACAAGATTAATTATTGTTGTTTTTTTTTTTATAAAAAAAAAAACATAATATGCACACGATTATTGACTGAAGTCTTTGTATTGTACGTTTCTTTAGTTCACTTTTCAGTTCTTACTGACATTTTCGGGTTTGTCTGTTGGTCTATAAAATTATATGAACATTTTTTATTTTATAAAATCATATAATTAAACATAGTTCATAAAATAAAGTTATATAAACACAAACGTGGTATAAGAGTAATAGAGTATGACTCTTATTTTATCGTTTTGCCAACACATCCGAATTTCGAGCTGGTAGGGACGTGGACGTGGGCCACGTAGCCTCTTTAGGATCCACACGCAAAAAATAAAATAAAATAAAAACGAGTGCCACACGTGTGGTGAGTCATCGTCAAAATCGAAAAGACACAAAGGTCTTTGGCTAAGATAAAGTATATTCCTATTCTGCACGTGTGCCTAGATCCTAAGGAATAAAACGACTGTCTTATTATTATTTTAATTGCTTTAGCTGTACCTGTTGATTTAATTTTTTTGGTGTTTTGTTGAGGCAAGCATGGTTTTGAAACCTGAACCAAATGGTACGGTCCAACCGGAAAAATCGCGAGCCTCTCAATTTTGCGGTTTTTTTAACTTCAAGAACCGCTCTATGAAAAAAAAGTAGGGCCCCATGCGAACCGCGGTTGGACCTCACGACTCTGAGAATCGTGAACGGTTCTTGCAGTTCTCACAGGTCCCTTTTTAAAAAAAAAATTAAAGCCTTAAACGGTATCGTACTGGAATATACCTATATTTTGGTCAGGAAAAAAAATCCGCTAGTAAAGAATTTGAATAAAAGTAAAAAGAAATCGGAAAAGAGATGTTAGCAATATTGAATAAGTGTATTGTATTTCTCAGAATAATAGAATATACATGAGTGTCTTTATATAAAAGGCAGGTGTGTATAGTACAAGTAAGAGTGCTATACAAGTAAACAAGGTGGGCCTAAAGTCCACAACCCAATACATGTTAACAGCCCCCCTCAAACTCAAGGTGGATGTGAGACCAACTTGAGGTTGTCAATCAAAGCACGATGACGTCCCTTAGGATGTGACTTGGTGAAGATATCTGCAAGTTGATCTTTAGAGTAGACCGAGAATAGCTTAAGAGCACCATAGACAAGATGATAACGGATAAAATGACAATCGATCTCGATGTGTATAGTCCATTCATGGCAAACATCATTGTGAGCAATATGAATGTCACTGTGGTTATCACAATAAAGAGGAGTAGCAAATGTTGTGGACACATGTAAGTCCTTAAGAAGCCATTGTAGCCAAAGGAGCTCAGATGTGGTATCAGCAAGGGCACAATATTCTGCTTTAGTACTGGAGCGGGCCACATGGGTTTGTTTCTTGCTTCGCCAAGAAATCAGAAAAGAACTAAGAAGAAAGCAATAACTAGTGGTGGACCTGCGATCAGTGGGATCTCCCGCCCAATCAGCATTAGAGAATGCACGAAGAACAAAAGGAGATTAAGCTAAGTAGAAAAGGCCATGAAAGAGAGTGCCCTTCAGGTATCGAAGAATGCGCAGAACATCAGCATAGTGAGTCGATTGTGGAGCAGACAGATACTAACTCACCTGGTGAACAACATAGGAAATGTCTGGACGAGTGACAGTGAGATAAACTAGGATGCCAACCAATCTTCTGTAAAGAGAGGGATTAGACAATGGTTTCCACCCCGAGGGAGCTAAATGCACATTAAGTTCAACCAGAATGTCAACAGTCTTGTTATTAGTGAGTCCAGCTCAAGACAAAAGTTCAGAAGCATACTTGGCTTGAATAATATAAAGACCATCTATGGAATGAGTGATTTCAAGACCTAAGAAATAGCTGAGATGTCCAAGATCTTTCATCTCAAATTGTTGATTAAGAAAATCCTTGAGGTCTTGAATGCCACTGAGGTCATCACCAGTTATGATCATATCATCCACATATAAGAGAAGCAAAATTGTGCATTTGTTAGTGCGACGAAGAAATAAGGCAGAATCATAAGGACTGGCAGTGTAACCTAAGCGAAAGATGGTGAAGCTGAACTTGGCAAACCAAGCTCTTGGAGATTGTTTAAGGCCATAAAGAGCACGTCGAAGGCGACAAACCTTGTTTGATTCAACAGAGAGACCAGGAGGAGGTTGCATATAAACTTCTTCACTTAAATCCCCATTAAGGAAGACATTTTTGACATCCATCTGAAAATGGTCCCATTTACTAGCAGCGGCAAAAGCTAAGAGGGCACGAACAGATGAAGTACGAGCAACCAGAGCAAAGGTCTATTCATAATCAATCTCATACTCCTGTGTAAAACCTTTTACAACAAGACGAGCCTTATAGCGCTCAATAGACCCATCAAAGTGAGCCTTGATCTTATAGATCCACTTACAACCAACCACAAATTTCCCAAGGGGGAAAGTCACCAAATCCCAAGTATGGTTTTTAGATAATACATCAAGTTCCTCTTTCATTGCAATCTGCCATAAAGGGTCAACGGAGGCCTCACGATAGGAGTGAGGCTCGTGCAATGTAGCAAGGGTAGTATAACAATGATAGTCAAGTAAATGTGTAGGATGGATCTTATCCAAGTTGAGTGACGAGATGGAATGTCTTATGCAAGATCTCCAGGTGGAGCAAGAGCAGGGGACCCAAGCTCAGGGTTGGGTGGCTCATCTTCGACTTGTTCATCTTCCACCTGTTCATTAGAGGGTGATCTAGGAGAGGCATCAAAAATATCTGGTGGTTGGATAGAGAAGTCTATAGGAGGATCAGGAGTAACTATAGAAGGAACATGTGGCTCATCTGGTAAAAGTTCCAAGACAGAGGAGGTAGATAGGGAGGCACGAAAGTGAGAGAGTTCGACAAAGGAGTGATGTTCCCAAAAGCCAACATTGTTGGAGATGTGAAGACGATGAGAGATAGGATCATAACACCGATACCCCTTTTGAGTTTCGCCATAGCCAAGAAAACAACAAAGTCTAGACCGAGGCTCAAGTTTGTTATGCTCATGTGGCTGAAGAAGAACGAAACAAGCAGAACCGAAAGAGCGAAGGTGGTGATAGTCTGGAGGTGACCCAAAAAGGTGCTTATATGGAGTTTGATTTTGGATAACAGGACTTGAAATGCGATTAATAGCATGAACATCATGAAGACCAGCTTCGCCCCCAAAAAGGAGCAGGAACTTTGGCAGAGAGAAGGAGAGCACGAACAATGTCAAGAATATGACGAAGTTTTCGTTCGGCTCTACTATTTTGCTGAAAGGTACCTAGACAAGTTAGTTGATAAACAGTGTCATAGGAATGCAAAACAGCTTGGAAAGCATATTGAGTGTACTCAAGAGCATTATCAGATCAAAAAATTTTGATATGTTTGGAAAATTGAGTTCCAACCATTTTTGCAAAATTAGAATATACTTGCAATAATTCAGAACGATGTTTCATATGAAAAATCTAGCTATAGCGGGAATAATCATCAACAAAGACAACAAAATATCAAGATCCACCAATACTAGAGACAGAGGAATGCCCCCAGACATCAGAATGAATTAGGTCAAAGATATCAATGGACATTGATTCACTAGTATTGAAAGGCAAAGCTGGTTGTTTTCCTAACTGACATAAAACACAATCAAAATTTGCTGTGGACACTGAACCTAACAAACCTCTAGAAGCCAAGTGTTGTACCCGAAAGGAAGATGTGT
Organism: Notholithocarpus densiflorus; assembly: GCA_030021035.2. NCBI lineage: Eukaryota > Viridiplantae > Streptophyta > Magnoliopsida > Fagales > Fagaceae > Notholithocarpus > Notholithocarpus densiflorus. The sequence goes on from JARYZH020000017.1 coordinate 65,592, forward strand.
GATCAAGTCGGGCATGCCAAAGTGCAAGGAAAGGAATAGAAGAAACAACAGCAGCAACAGAAATAGGAGTAACAGGTGGAAGACAAAGGTTGTCCATGGGAAACATACGCCCAACTCTGGGACCGGTCCCAAGCTCCTGTCCCGTCCTTGGATCCTACACAATACACCTAGAATAATCAAAGGTAATGCGATAACCCAACTCAGCTAATTGGCCCACAAAAAATAAATTGTAAGAAAGGTTAGGAACATTAAAGACCCCAGGAAACAAGAGGTTGGAGGTCGAGATAGAACCTATATTATGACTGAACATTATGGAACCATTAGCTGTGCGAATATTAAGAAGGTGTGGTGCGGGATCAAGTTGAGAAAATAAGGATAAGTGAGGTGTCATGTGGTTGCAACAAGCAGAATCCATAAGCCAAGAGCAAGGAGACATACCAGATAAAGCTGAGAGAGAAGAAGAATAAGACGCATTACCAACCATACGAATGGTATCAGCAATGATGTTTTTAAGGTTGTTTGTGGAAATGGTGAAAATGGATCCAGAAGACTTAGACTGTGCAAAGATGGGAGCCATTGGTTGGACACTCTCAGTGTTAGCAATAGTAGCAGCAGAAATTGAAATAGCTAATTTGTTGCGATGATAGCAAGTCTCAATATAGTGGCTAAGACGTTTGCAAAAATTGCAAAAACGTTTCCTGGATTGTCGGCGACGATTATTGCAACAAGAAGAAGACCTGTCCTTATTCTTCATTTAGAAGCAAAATATGCAAAAATGGACTACAAAAATGAAATCTATGAAAAAAAATGGGCAAGGAGCACCTGGACTGCAAAAAAAGTTAACCCCTGGAAAAAGTCAACGGTTAAACTACCTCAAAGGTCAACGGTCAACCCTGAAAAAAAAAATCAACTCCCCGAACTCAAAGTCAACAGAGATGACATCAGCAGATGACGCAAGCGAATGACATCAGCAAGCTACCTGGCAGAATGACGTTAGCGGATGATGCAATAAGGGCTAACGTGGCAGAATGACGTCAACAGGCTAGTTCTGGCGCGTGAAAGCGCGTGTGGGTGCGTGACGTACAGAGGTGGCGCGTGAGAGCGCGTGGAGGTACAACCGAGATGTGCAGCGGCACGTAGAGGCACGTGACTTTCAATGCAGATTACTCTGGCAGCGCGTGTGGGCGCGTGAGGACTCTGTTGGCTACGGGACTTCCACAAGTGAGTAGATCGGCGCAAGACGATCTCAGTGGTACCTGTAGAAAATTAATCGGAGAAATGTTCGCGGCAGTGATCAGAAGAGCAGTGGTCTTTGCAGTGTGAGACTCCTCAACGGTGGCGGCTATAAGTCCGGAACCCAAGGACGATGGCTGGGAGACATCGGAGGTTCAACGGTGAGAGGCTGCGGCAGTTGCTGTGACGGCGGAAGCAATGTTAAGAATGGAGTAACACCAATAAAGACAAGACTACTAAGAAAAGGTCAGAGCAGTGGCTCTGATACCATATTAGAAATACTAAATAAATGTATTGTATTTCTCAGAATAATAGAATATACATGAGTGTCTTTATATAGGAGGCAGATGTGTGTAGTACAAGTAAGAGTGCTATATAAGTAAACAAGGTAGGCCTAAAGCCCACAACCCAATACACGTTAACAAGAGAAAAAATAAAATAGAGCTATGTTACCACCCGCTATTTTATATCTTCTCAGGTTTGTTTCTTGTTTCAGCTAGATACCAGCTTCTCCCTTTTCTCCTTCTTCTTCTTCTTCTTGTTCTTTCAGCTTCTACCTTCTAGAGCCGTTTCTGACTTCTTCTTCTCTCTTCCTTTAATTTCATTCGCTTTTGTTTGTATTGCTTTTTTAGGTTTGTGAGCTAGTCACGTGAGCATTGGCAAATGGAAAATGGAAATTGGAAAGACAATTCTGAGACTTTGTTTCTTACAAAGTCTTGAGCCCCACATGATATAATGATGCACCATATCATCCTTTTTTGTCCACTTGTGTTGGTACAAATTGATGCTTTTAATTTTCTTTTTATAAAAAAATGGTTATTATTATTATTATTATTGGGTAGATATTTCATATTTGGGCTTGGGATGGATATATTAGACATAGTTAAAATATGGATTTATAGTTTTAATTGGACTATTTGTAGTTAATTTTTCTATTTTGTACTAATTTAATATATTTATTTATATTTTAAATAATTATTAAACTAATTATGACATCATTACGGTTCGACCTCGGTCCAATCTCAAAAACCTTGAACCTCTCTCTTTTACGATTCATTAAACAGTCTGGGTTTGAAAACCATGAATAATGGTCAAAGAATCATATATACTAGTAAATGTATACGATAGTTTAAGTTGATTTTTCAATTAGATTAAATTTAGTAACCTAAGTTTATCATCATTGGGAAATTGAGTTTAAGATTTGAGTTTGGATTCGAATAAATTGATTAATGAAGAAACTTGAAAGAAACCCTTTACCAACCTAATTTCTACTGTTTAATTGGCAATATTAATTACATTTTTTTTTGTTGTTGTTGAGTTTGATCTACTACTACATGATCTGTGCATGCCATGCTTTTCATTTTTGTGCTGACTGCTGACTAGCGTGCATATTAGGGATTCCATTAAAGCCATAGCTATCTGTAGGTGATTGGTTGAAGCAAAATGATCTAATTAAGAAATATGAGTCATGATTTTTGACTACTTAATTTTTAATTACAGTCATGAAAATATTTCTAAATCCCATAGTGAGAAACTTTTTTTTTTTAAAATTTATAATTAATAATTAATTTGATAGTCTATATATATATATATGTGGGTGCATTTTTAGCTCCAAGCCAAGGGTGTCCCTTGTAGCCTTTTGGCTTTTTTGTTGTCCCACGTCAAAGAAATCTCCCTCCCCACCCAGGCCTTATAAGCGCAAGCCTTAGACGAGAGGGTACCATCAGTTATAACTGATGGTACCCTCTCGTCTAAGGCTTGTGCTTATAAGGCCTGGGGGGGAGGGAAATTTCTTCGACGTGGGACAGCAAAAAAGCCAAAAGGCTACAAGGGACACCCTTGGCCTGGAGCTAAAAATGCACCCACAATAAAAGGAAGGCACAAGCCTTAGACGAGAGGGTACCATTTGTTGTAGTGGTACACGTATGCTTGCGCCAAGCGCTTATAAGGCATGAATGGAGCGCTTCTCTTGCCGATGTGGGATGGGACAATAACTCGCCCATGTCGCTTGAAAACAAAACCGTGTGGATTTGGCTCCCCAAAGCGGACAAACAGCTTGTGCGGGAAATTAACCCCACAATATAGATATATATATATATATATATTAAAAGTCAAAGCGGATAGAAAATCTAATTGGATTTCAAAACTTAAAGAAAATTTAATTAGATTCAATTGGATTCTAAATTTTGCGCCATGTGTCCTATTATATTTTTAATTTTTGTGTCAAGTGAATTATTAAGTGTAAAAGTCAAAGAGTCCAAATCCAATTAGATTCTAAATTAGATTTCAATTGGAATCCAGTTATCTGCTACGTGTCCATTTTAATTTTTTATTTTTTGTACTAAGTGAATTATTTGGTGCAAAAATCAAAGAGTCTAAATTTAATTAAATCCTAAATCATATATATAAATATATATATATATATAATAAGAAACCATTACATATTTTAGAAATGTATGGTTTAAAAAATGTGTAAGCTAATACCATGTATAATTTAAACGGTATAATTGTGATTTTTTTTTAAATGTACCCGTGCATATGCACGGGGTTACACACTAGTTATTATAATGGAGGAGATGGGATTTGCACCCTAAATATCTTTGTTGAAAACACCATAATAAGATATTTTAGTTTAAAATGTGATGTATACCGTGCATATGCCTTGCTGAAAAATAGATAGGCTAATTTATTGTAAAAAAAAAAAAAAAGTTAACGGATATTCTAAGAGCATTAGTTTAGGAAATATTTATAAAAACTTTTTATGGAAAAAGAAAAAAATAATTATATTATTTTGACAACTTTTTATATTTCTCATAAAAGTGGTACTAAAACTTTCTTAAATTGGTCTATTAATAAATGCTCTAAATGCTCTAAGCACACCTGTTAATCGGACCAAAAGAAAAAAAAAAACAAAATAAATAAAGTAGCCTCTTCTATTATTTTTGCACAATGAATTCAATTCTCAGTTAGCAATTAACTTTCTACTCAAGTAACTTCTTGGACCATTGTGCACCCTTGGCGTGATAATCACTTTACAAGTATAAGTGTTTGTAGGGTGTGAAGGGCAAACAAGGACGGAGGGAAGGGGGCGGGGCAATTGCCCCCTGACCTCCCCAAAAATTGTCAAGTAATATTACTATTCGTAAGGATTGAGATTAGGTGCAATTGCACCATGCAATTAACCTCATTCTTTCACAAATTTTTTTACATTTTTAACTTTTTAACTCTAACTTTTTACTTCCTTTTAATTTAACGGTTGAGATTGAAAGTTGCTTTAATCACAACCCTTCATTACAATTACATTAGGTACAATACCCTAAGTATTGCATTGAATCTCAATCTCTATTCATAGTTACACAGTACAAGGACTTATTCATAGTTACACAGTACAAGGACTTATTTTGAATCTCAACTTTTTTACATACATATTGTACTGTGTATTAGTTTATCACAGGAAAACAATTTCACATTCCCACAGGCCGCTACAACACTCTTAATAAAATATAATGGGTCCTACCTTATAATATTATTATAATAAAATAAACTACTTGTACTGAATAGCCTACTTCTCCACCACTATTTTGCGAATAGAACTACGAAAAAAACCTTACTTTCACTCACTTTGGTGCCTCTGTCTCCTATAACTCTCAACCCTGAAATTTTGCTATAAACAGATTTTAACTACTTAAAAGATGAAGATAAAAAGGCCCAATTCTACATAGTTTTTTAAAAGCATTCAATGATTGAGATACCTATACAACTTCACAGGTATATATTGCTATATTCTTAATATTTTTACATTAATTTATTTTATCAATTTAATTTAAAAAATCAAATTACATAATTAAACTGTGCGTATTTTAGATTTATCACTTGGTTTGTCTGTTATTAACTATGAATTGATAATTATTTTCTTAATTTTAATGATAAAGAAATATATATTTGTAGTAAATTGAGAATATGGAGAAACCTTATCATGATAAAGAGTTTAGATCGAATTATAAATGAAATTGTATCAAAAGAGTTTTTTCAGCAATGAACATAGTTAAAAATTGATTATCCAATTGAATATGAGATCAATGGATGACTGATTGCTTAGTCATATACACCAATAAAGATATACTCAAGACTACTAGGAATGAAAAAATCATTCAACAATTTCAAAATATGGAAAAAGTCAGAGGCAATTGAGTAAATTAAGCTAAGTATGAAAAAAAAAATTAGTTTATATTTTATGTTAGATCGATTGCAAATGACAATTACATTTGCATATAGTTGTTTATTTATTTTGTTGTCAATATTGATTAATATGTTTTTAGATTAATTCGACACTCAATTTTGTATACTTGTTCTTTGATCTTGCCCCCCCTAACCTAAAATCCTAGTTCTGCCACTTGGGGCAATAGCCGGAATTCAAGTCTCTAAAGGTGAGCTTCACCCACATATACACTTAGATTAGGTTATAAAATTTCTATCTTGCATAAATATATATATATATTTATATAAATAAAAGGAACTTCTTGGAAGGTGAAAAGCTATGATTCAAAATTGGATGATTAATTGTTGAAACTTGAAAGTGTATCCATGTAGGGACTCAACTTTGCCAATGATTTAAGAACCAGCTTATCCAGATTTAGGGTAGATTAGAAGTTTCTTTTCTAAATGCCTGTCCATTCATCCATTGCACATTAAGTGCTTTGTCGTTTTTTGACAATGATTTAAATGGCTTATATAATATTGCAAACAGAAAGGGAAAATTGATTTTTTTTAAAATTTTTTATTTTATAAAAGATGTTTACATAATCAAGAGGATGCATAATTCTTAAGAAAAACCAAATTATTCATGCTCATCTCGAGAAAACGAAGACCAGGATGCATCCAAACACACAAACTACGAAAAACTTAAAAATAAAAAAGAGTTTGTACTTTGAAGTCCTTCTTATTAAGGATATTGAAGAAAAAAAAAATTCACATAAGAGGGAAGACTGTTAGAAATTTCCTATATGATTTGTTTTTCTTTTTGCAAGGTACACTTAGATTTTTTTTTTCCCCCTTTTTTTGTTGATATGGGTTTTTTATGTGTATAGTCTAGAAAAATCCTTAAAATGTCTTATGGCTTGTTTGGATGTTAAAAAAAGGAGGGGGAGTAGAGTAGAGGGAGGGAGAGTAATTTAATTACCTTGTTTGGAAGTTTTTTAAGGAATGAGGGAGAGGAGTTTGGAGGGGTTTCAACCACCTCTAACCCCTTATTTTTAATTCCCCCAAATTGGAGAGATTTGGAGGGAGATTAGAGTAGATAAATTATTGACTAGATAAATTTCCTAATTTACCCTTTCTAAATTAATAATAGACCAATGTTGCAAGTCCATTTTCAAATAGGAGTAAATTTGTTTATTTTAATAATTTTTTCTCCTCTCCATCCTAATTTTTAAAACATCCAAACAAAGGGAATGGCTAATTACTTCCTTTCCCCTTACTAATTTTAAAAACATCCAAACAAGGTGGAGGGAAACCATTCCCCTCTACTCTCCTCTCTTCTACTCCCCTCTACTCTCCTCTCTCTCTAAACTTCCAAACAGGCCATTAAGGTATTAGTTTTAAAAAGAAAATTTATAAAAAAGAAAATCGATAATTATAACAAAAGAGACGGGATTTGAACGGTGATGACATCAACAACAGGTGCGAACCACCAATTGAGGGAGCTAGACTGAGTATTTCATAGATCACATATAATGCCAAAGAGTGTTGGGTATTGCTTGATTTCTAGAGGAAGTTATAGTAATATCTGCAAGTCCCTATAAATTTTAAACAAGATGCTCTCTTCGTCGATCTCAAATATGTTAATATATGAAGTTGGTGGACCGTTTATATATCTACACCACGCATTTTGATTGGACAACAAGTATTTTCGTGGAGACCAAATGGAGGGTGGGGCATGAAAGTATCAACAAACGACACACACATAACACAGACAATAGACATGCTGCACCTGCATGCTTAGTTTATGTCATTACAATTTGGACTAATTTTTCTTAAACCACTTGGTAAAGAGGTTTTAGTGGACACAGCTCAATCGGGTGGTTCAATTGGGTTTTGGCACTGTTTATTAGCTCGAGATAGGGACGGACCCAGGATTTAAAGCTAGGGGGATGGAGATAAGCGAAAAAAAAAAATCAAAAAAATTCACAACTGCATCCATATATGTTGAATTTAAATCTTTTCTTTTGAAAAAAAAATCAAATATTGTAGTTGATTTTCTCATGATCTACAAATAAAATAAAAATAATATTTATCATCTCACAAAAGGACTAATCAAACATTGACAATTTTATTTTGATAAATTTGTGTCACATATATATTATATTATTTATTTCATTTTGTTTCTTTATCATTTTTTTTTTAAATCTTTGTCATTTTGTCTCTTTATCTTTGACTTTGTCACCCATTGCCCCAAAACTCATTGGTACCACCACTACTAATTTATAATGCATTATATGTCCTTTATCTCCTTCTTTCTCTTTCCCTTTGTTGTTGATACTGTATTTTGTCTGCCCTCAATTTACGGCAGAACCTCGAAAAATCAAAAAATATTATTTTCTCTCCATGGGGCTGCGGGAACATCTAGAATGACGTCATGCAACCCGTTCGGACACTGGAGCACTCATAGTGCATTTTTTAGCCAAAATGACCAAAACACCCCTAATGGGCCCAAAAACCCTAATTTTGATCGGGCTGTCAGAACAGGTTGAAACTAATGCCATTGCGAAGATAATCAAATTTTCATTCCAACGACTATTCATGGGTCGAAATCGGAGTTGGAAAGGCCAAGATATCATGAAAATCGGGTTAACGCACCAATCGATGCATCGCTAACTTCCCAGAGCCATAACTTTTGATCTAACCGTTGGAATTTCAAGTTCCATACCTTTTCAGAATTAGGAAGTCAAGATCATTCCTAGGGTGTCAAGATCAACCTAATCAAAGGAAGTTGAGGCTGGCAGCCCTTGAAGGGCCGCCGCCTCGAAAAGTGTGTCGGGGCTATAAATAGCCCAAGGCAACCCCCAGACCAAAAAAAGAGAGGTCTCCCAAGGTTCTACTATCTGCCTGGACGTTTTCTACACATTTTTTCTCTCCCAACACAAAAAACACACGAAAAATACATCAAAGCCTCTTGATTCTTCCTTCTTCACTAAGAATACAAGGTAGTGTTCTTGTCCCCAATCTTCTTCTCCTTAGTTTTACATCTTGGATTTGGGGTTTAGGGGTGTGGATAGTAGCTAAAGCTACTATCCACACCCCTAACTTTCTAAATCCTTCTCTAGCATTTATCTTGCTTTTTTTTTGCCTTAATAACATGTTTTATGGCTTTCCTTGACATGTTTGTTGCTTTATCTTGTTTCTAACATGTTTTTAGCTTAGATCCATGTTCTTCCATGCTTGTTCACATGTTATTTGTCTCGATCTACGTGCTTTATGCTTTATGCCATGTGTTTGTGCCTAGATCTATCTTTCCCATGTGTTGTTTGGCTAGATCCGCATGTTTCTATGCTTGTTCACATGTTTTTCTATCTCGATCTACATGTTTTCCCATGCTTTATTCCTCTTTTTGCTCTATGTTGATGTTTGGGTTACATGCTCACATGCTTGTATGATGTTTTTGGCTATGCCTTGCTTGGATCTATGTGTTTATGCTTATGCTTCCATGCTATAGGGTTAGATCCTTGTCTTCACATGCTTATATGCTTGGATTCATGTTCTTCCATGTTTATGTGCTAGGATCTACATGTTTACATGCATGTTTCTATGCCTATATGTCTAGATTCATGATTTCACATGCCTACATGCTTGGATCTATGTTCTCTACATGCTTTATACTATCTTCCATGTGCTTGTACGCTCCTTGCCATGTTTGTGTGCTTAGGCCTATGCTATGTATGTCATGCCATGTGCTATTGTAGCCCTTTTGTCGCTTTTGTCTCTCTTTCTTGTGTTTTGGCCTATTGGTTCGGATCCGATCTTAACCCTATGGTCTTGGTCATCATTCGTACACCTTGGCCCATATCAAAGGGTTTGGATCATCCTATTTGCATTTCTATGCTTGCTTGCTTATATGCTTTATGCTTGTGTTAGCCTCTCTAGTTCTAGGCTTTGCCACGCTCGACGCCCTTAGTGGGTTTGTGGTTGTGGGGTTACGTCTGACGCCCATGAGGCCTTGTTTGGGTGTAACCACTTGGGAGGCATCTCCGGATGCTAGGTTGCTTCGTGCATACCGTTCCCCGTTTCTGCTCCGTGTGATGATATGCTTGCCATGTTTGTTTGCGCCACCCGTTGGCTTTCTATGCATCTTTACACGTGATAGGCCAAGAATGTATTGACCCTTTAGGTAAATTAACTAATTAATTAGCCAAGTGAATTAATTAAGTCAATTTAACATGCAATACGCGTGGTAGTACAAACAAATCACCAAATAACTAAATGCAGCGAAAATTAAATTTGACACAGGTAATTTGTTTATGAATGGGGAAAACCACTAAGGCAAAATCCCACTGGGTGAATTTAAGGTCACCACTCCCGAGAATCCACTATTATCAAAACAAGCGGTTACAAGTAAAGAAATCTCAATACCTTATACCAACCTACAGTTAAACCCTTACCCCAATACACAATTGGATTTGTAATGTAGTGACAATCTCTCCTTTCAATGCACGGCTCCCAATACGTGACTAACCAATCGATGCGCGGATCCCAGTACGCGACTTACTCCTTTGCACAAATCCCAGTACGTGACTAACACACCAACTTGAGAAGATGTTGGCTGCAAAGTTCTTCAGTTCATCCACACGATGAAGATCAAGAAGCTCCTTGGTTACAAAACCCTAAGACGTACAAATGCAACAGCTTCTTCAAAAGAAAGATGAACTAGGGCAAATTGTCTCCGGTCACAATTTGAGTGAATAATCACTTTGCATCAAGTTGCATCACCTTTGACGGCCCTTAAAATAATCCTTATATATGTTTAGGGTTGTGAGAAAAGAAACCCTACACAAATAGCTTGGATATGCGTGAAAAACATATCTGAAAATCTGAATTTCGTAATTCTCGATAGATAGGTTATCTGTCGAGCTGTTGTCAAGCATCGAGCTAAAATTCTCTTTTAAACCTCGATAGATACAATCTGTTGAGCTATCTGTCAATCTTTAAAATACAGCACTTCTTTACTTGTTTCTTGAACAGATTTGCATGGCTTTAACTCTTGACTTGAACAATATGTTGCTTGAAGACTTAAACCATCCTAGATCTACTCAATTACAAGTAAAGTGCATTTTGTCAAAGGATTAGCCAATTCTAAATGACATATGTTCATAACAAGTTCCACATATGTCCTAACAATCTCCCCCTTTAGCAATCCGTGACAAAACCACAACAAACAAATGAAATATGAGAGAAGTCATAAATCACTCAACTCATACTCACTTGTTGAATACAATAAAATTTAATCCTAACATAAACTCTTGAAAAACTTTGCAAGAAGAGAGTTCATGGCATGATAGATTTTGACAACCTGTATTTCTAAAACACTTTAAACAAAACTCATCAAGGCATCTTAGTGTAAAACAGAAATAAAAGATTGCATACATAAGAAACATGTGTATAAAGAAAGAAAAGAAATTACACATGGAGAGATAGGTGAAAGTGATAACAACATCATCAAATATATATATCAAAGATAAATACAATATTTGCTATCACTAAGTGGTCACAAGACCGATGTACAAAAGGATAATGTATCTAAAAGAGAAAGAAAAGAAAAGATACATAAATCCTCACTACATCCCTCAAGAAAAAAACACTCCCCCTAACAAAAAAGTCCTATACTAACTCTCCTCCTAAGTACATGACTACTCTACCCAAAACTACTTCCCCTTTTTGGCATGAATGACAAAGGGCAAGTCATTGAGAAGCAGTCATCTCCTTATCACCAGAAGAGCTAGCATCCTCATCCTCATCAACATCATCATCACCGGAGCCATCATCATCGTCCTTGTCCTCTGAAGCTTGTGGAAATGGAGAGGGAGAAGCAACGAAGCCACCAAGTCGAGCCTAACGTCGTGCAATACGACCCACACAAGTGGTCACCTAACTCATCTCATCAATGAGAGTGTCAAGGCGAGCATCCATGCGCTGAAGCTGCACCATGATCACCTTAAAAGTCACACCACTCGCTGAAGAAGGAGCGGAGGTGGATGGAGTGAAGGAGGCTGGAGGAATTGCCGTTTCGGTCCGTGGCTGCTTCGGTCGAAGTTGGGCCTCGCTCCGTCTAACGGACGCCGTGCTCAAGGCACCCATGAAGGAGAAGTGAGTAGACTCAGGATAAGAGATAAAGGAGTGGTGAATGATCCTCGTGATAGCAGAAGGAAAGATAAGCTTATCACGGGTCACCGTATCCTTATAGACATTTATAAGGGAGAGAATGAAATGAGAGGGAAAGTCAAGCAGAAAAGCACCATCAACATATAGTACCAGAATATGGAAAGAAAAGGTATGTATGCATGAATAATGCATGAGCATGTGACGTGCAACAAAAATTGCATCATGGGCTCAGCCCAATCCAATCCTAACAGCACACAAAGTTCCAACATAGAAACACACATCTAATGCATGAAACATTGTGAAAATGCAAATGTAATGCAATGCATGAGCATATAACATCATATAAGCAAAAACCCAACCCAAAAATTTTACGAAAAACTCATCAATTTTCAAAAACCCAAAAAAAAAACACAAAACCTAAAACCTAGGTCTAAATGCGTGAAATGCATGAAAAATGAGGGATTAGAGAAGCTTACCAGAGGGAAAAAGCAGGGATTAAGCCGAAATCCAAGTGGGTTTGAGGTTTAGAGAGAAAAGAGAGAGTTTGGGAGGTGAAAAGACAGTTTCTGTCGAGAGAGAACGAGAGAAATGAGATCAGATTTCGCGCTGGATCTATTTAAAGAAAACGCGTCTCGATGGATCGAGGATCTATTGAGATTTTGTCGAGCACTAATTCTCGACAAATAAATCTGTCGAGGTGCTGTCGAGAATCTGTCAATGGCAAAAATACCTCGATGGATCGAGAAGCTGTCGGGAAGCTATCGGCCAAACAAAAACTTTCTCGATGGATCGAGAATCTGTAGAGAAGCTATCGAGACAAATTCTAGAAGGCTTCGATGGATCGAAGATGCGTTAAGATCTGTCGAGAAAAAGAAGTCCAAGGGTCTCGATAGATAGCTATCTGTCGAGAGCTGTCAGAAGCTGTCGAGCTTGATAAAACAGATTTTTCAAGTAGGAGAAAAACATAGAAATGAATGCAATCAAGCAAGCTACTCAACCAAAGATCCAAACAACATTTTAAGCTTTCAAAAACATCTCTCAACAAGAAAAATGTAAAGCATTTAAGATCCAAACACACACACACACACACACTAAACAAGTCTAACCAATTTTATATTTCAAAAACAAGTCAAGACAGTTTAGTGAGCCTACATTAACACATGTATCCTTTATGATAGCCAAATCACATTGTACCTGCACATGTATCAAAAGTAGCAAAGAATTTTGCATGTTGTGTGTGAAAACATCACAAGATTACATAAGTGTCTCACGTTATGACGATTTGAGATATGAGAAAATCAATTTAACTCACACACAATCATAACTGCTTGATGGGGACTATCACCTTCGACTTACATCATATAACTCCCACATCTCCTAGAAACACGCTTGCAACCATATTTAAAAGCATTTTGATTCTTTTTGCTTTTGATTTTCTTTGCATATATTTTCTTTTGAGCATATCATGCATGGGCATATAAGAGAGAGAAGAAATACTCAATTATGTTAAGTCAACAACATCACAATTTTGCTATGCCGAAGCATACAAATGTTATACATGATTGGCAGGCTTTAGTGGTAAGATGGTTATTTATGCATTTCTCTTAGGATTTTTTAGTCCTTCCCGTCAAAAAGAGTGATATGAGTGTTAAGTACAAGAGATTACTTAATCTTACTCATCACAAACACGAGCCACAAAGCTCACTTGCTTAGTTGTGCATTGAGATGCTCATCTAAGCTACAAAAGATACAAAGTTTAGAAAACTTTGTTTCAATGGCCATCCAAGGTACATAAGTACCAATGTACACAAAACACACACTGTTTTTGTATTTTTTTGATTTTTCAAATTTTTATTTTTATTTTTATATAAAACAAAATAAGGCAAAAACTATAAACAAATAAACAAAAACATGTTAAAACAAAGCATAGCATAAAACTAGACTGACTTAAAAATAAGAAAGCAAAACACACAAAGTAATGCATAAACAAAAAGAGAGGGAGAGAGAAAAAGTGACTAAATCACTTTGAGCATTTTTCCTTCCACACTTTGGAAGAACCTTTCCGTTTGGCGAACCCTTGATCCGGCAGTGAGGGGGAAGAATTGAAACTATTCAAGTTCGAAAGGAACACGAGGGCCTTAAGAAAATCTCCAAGAAGAGCAAAAGATGATGGAAACTTATTCTGGTTTCCAGATGAGATCATACTGTTGCTTTGTTAAGTGGCTAACCACTTGTAGCAATTAGGTCGAGTATGTCCTGTAGCTTCATAGTGATGATACAGATGCTGCTTCTTTTGTTTAGACTTTTGGTTATTACCCTTCTTAGTCCTAGGGTTTTTAGTCTCTTTCTTTTCAAGCTTAGGGGGTGCTCCTAAGATAGATTTACCCTTATCTATGTTCTCACTAGCTAAAACAGTTTTAACATCATTGTTCTCAGAATCAACATTATTAGCAGGTGGAACAAACACAGTAGTACTAGAAGAAGCAATATTAGGAGAAGAGAAATCATACCCCGAACCGGTTCTATCAAAAGCAAATTTCTGAAAGCTAAGCATCTCATTAAGCTTTGCACTAGAAGTCCTCTCCAATCAAGCTCTAACATGGAACAACTCCTCTTCAAGCTTTTTAGTCCTTTCAGCCAAGAAGTTGTTCTCAAATCGCAGTGCTCCAATGGTTTGATTTGCTTCATCAACCTTCATAGAGAGCTCTTCTCAGTCTAGTTCCACATCACTGAGCTTCTTGGTGGCCAACCTATACAGTTTCTCGTGCTTCTCTGAAACTTTGTACAACTTAGCATAGGCTGCATGGATGTTATCTTGTTCATCCATTTTCTCAAAGTTAGATTCCACCAAGTCCTCTTCTTCATCCACCTCTTCAACAATCCCCTCAATAGGATTTACTGTGGCAGTGAAGGCATTTAAGATTCCCTCGTCATCATTATTTGAATCATCCTCAGGCTCGGTGTCACTCAAGGTAGCAGCAAGGGCTTTGCATTTCCCAATGGTCTTGAGATAAGTTGGACATTCTTGTTTCATCTGTCCAAAGCCTTGACATCCGAAGCACTTTGGTTCGGAAGGAACAGTGTACTGACCGCCATCTTTAACATCCTTCTTTCCTCTATCTTGACTCTTGAATTGAGAGGAATTAGATTGCCTACGGTTATTGTCGAAGCCTTTCACATTGGCATTCTTCATGAACTCATCGGTGTCACTACTTTTGGCCTTCAGTGCCATGCTCTTGCTCTTGCTCGATTTCCCGATCCTAGACAAACCAAATTCATAGGTTTGCAAGTTGCCAACCAGCTCTGTCAAAGGAATTTGGTCAATGTCCTTTGATTCCTCAATGGCGGTGATCTTGGCATGGAATCTCTCTGGAAGAGATCTGAGCACCTTTCTAACAATCTTGGGTTTTGGAATGGTTTCCCCAAAATTAAATGCAGAGTTCACTATGTCCTTCAGCTTGGCATAGAACTCATCAAATGACTCATCCTCCTCCATTTTAATCTCTTCAAAGCTCGTGTTAAGCCTTTGAAGCTTTAAATTCTTGACAGCCTTAGTTCCTTCATAGGTTGTTTGGAGGATGGCCCATGCTTCCTTAGCAGTTTCAGTGGAGGATATCTTCTTGAACTCCTCATTTGTGACCGCACTGAATAAAGCATTCTATGCTCTGCTGTTGAAGTTTGCCACTTTGGTCTTAGCATCATCCCAATTAGTCGACGCTTCCTTTGGCTTGGTCCAGCCTATCTCCACAGCTTGCCACATATTCTCATCTAAAGATTGCAAGAAAGCTCTCATGCATACTTTCCAGTATGCATAGTTAGTGCCATCAAATAAAGGAGGGATAATTAATGATTGTCCTTTATCCATGACAAACAAGGGTCAACGGATCACACAGCAAAGATTAACCCTAATCAGAGTGTGCCCGCTCTGATACCACTAGATAGGCCAATAATGTATTGACCCCTTAGGTAAATTAACCAATTAATTAGCCAAGTGAATTAATTAAGTCAATTTAACATGCAAGACGCGTGGTAGCACAAACAAATCACCAAATAACTAAATGCAGTGGAAATTAAATTTGACATAGGTGATTTGTTTATGAATGGGGAAAACCACCGAGACAAAACCCACCAAATAACTAAAAATCAGACTATCTCCAGTTCGTCCATAGTGTCGTCTAGGACCAAAAAGGTTAACCCAACATAAAAAGGCCGTCCACCGTCAGGAGGTCGTCCGTGGGTATGAAGGTCGTCCATCAGGGAAGCACCTGGACGACCTCTCAAAACTTAGAAAATTTTCATAATGGATTTATGTACAAAAGCTTATGATTCAAACCATATTTTACTATTTTGAAGTAATGAGTGAAATCCTTGTTCATCGCTATAAACTTCCCACTAAGTTCTTAACTTCTAATGGCAGTTGTAGAAGATAAGATTGAACCTTCTAACTTCTATAGCAATTGGGGAAGTTAAGTTTGAACCTTCTAACTTCCATACACGTTGAGGAAGTTACCAAACAAGTAACCACTCCAAAGCTCACTATATAAGAACTCATCCACATCAAATGAAAGTAAGTTTCCACTACTTTTAAAGTTGGAATTCTTGAGTTTTAGAGAGAAAAAATAACTTAGGCATCAGAGGGTTCTTGGCCAGTTCACCTCGGTCACCTTTGATTTTGTATTTCTTTCTTTTCAGGTCTTCCAAGCAACCGCTAACCCATTGAAGCCTGGAGCATTCAGCCTACTGATTTTTTGTGCATCACTTTGCATCAAGTTGCATCACCTTTGATGACCCTTAAAATAATCCTTATATATGTCTAGGGTTGTGAGAAAAGAAACCCTACACAAATAGCTTGGATATGTGTGAAAAACAGATCTGGAAATCTGAATTTCGTAATTCTCGATAGATAGGTTATCTGTCGAACTGTTGTCAAGCATCGAGCTAAAATTCCCTTTTAAACCTCGATAGATACAATCTGTCGAGCTATCTATCGAGCTTTAAAATACAGCACTTCTTCACTTGTTTCTTGAACGGATTTGCATGGCTTTAACTCTTGACTTGAACAATATGTTGCTTGAAACTTAAACCATCCTAGATCTACCCAATTACAAGTAAAATGCGCTTTGTCAAAGGATTAGCCAATTCTAAATGACATATGTTCATAACAAGTTCCACATATGTCCTAACAACACGCTTACTTACATGTTCATGCATGAGTCTTGCTTGCTAGTGTATCATCCATGCTTCAACACAATAAAGTTATGGACATTCGATCTAAACCTACATTTGTCCCTCGTGGGCACCATCTTTTGTTTCATTTTTGCTTGCTTGTCTTCTTGCTTGTTTGCTTGTTTTCTTGTTCCCTTGCTTGCCATGTCTATCATGCTTATCTGCTTTATGCCTCGTTCATATGCTCTTTGTATCTTTTCCCTCCATTGCTTGTCTGCTGGTTTCTTGTCTTTGCCTTTGCATATACACACATGGAGTAAGGATGCTTGGAGCTAGGGCACGGTCTCCCAAGCGCAAGCAAAAAGGGCGCGGATGCAAGCATGTAGATGTGAGCCAAGCAGCTATGTTTAGTAGATTTAGGGGTCTAGCTTATCCCATTTGGTTATGTACTCCTTAAAACCCCCTTCCTTCCTCCTTCCTTTCTCTCTTAGATGGTTTGTATTAGGTATATCATGTTGTGTACCATTCGTCCTCGTCTCTAGAGTATGGCAACCTTTATTTATTTTCTTGCACTTATATTTTGGGCCATGCTCTAGGGATGTAGGCATTTACTTTCCTGCTCTGTGTGCTTGCATTATGCATGATGTATGTATATATATACCTGCTCACCCCCTTCCGATGTGATCGTCACAGTCCATGTCACCGAAGGCAAAGCGATGCCTAATTTCCGCCGCGAAAGTAAGGTGACATGTTGCCGGATTTTCGCTGTGGAAATCTGGTACTTTGCTTGAATGCCTTAGGAAAGCATAAATTGGGACCACGCCCATTCAAAAGCCAAACCTCAAAGCCCCCATGCATGCAAAGCCCCGAAAGCCAATGCCAAAATCATGTTTTTACTGCCAATCTCCGAAAATTAAGGTTATATCAAAATAAGGGACTGTCATCGGACAGGTGTTGTGGGGTGCCTGACACCTTCCCCACACGTAACCAAAATTTCGGACTCAAGAATCAAGATTTTTTACCATCCACATTAGATTAGGAAAAATGCATTTTTCTTAGCCTAGGATTGGTTATAAAATCAACTAGAAACAGGTGACCAATCACACCTTAGAAAAACCCAATGATTGGTGGCGACTTCACTTACTTTTGGTAATCCCTTAAAATTTAGCCAAGATTCCTGCCACACCACCAAAGGTAGACAACTACCCTCCTCCACCGAGAGAGAGAGAGCACTTGAAGCTCCACACGAACCACGCAAAGAAGACCATTCCATCCATCACATCCGAGAGGGACCTCCAACAGGCCCCGCGCACGCCGGAGTGTCGCCACGGCAGGTGGTCGAACGAAGGCCTGGGGGCGATTTCACCGTCCGCCCGCGGCCCGGTGTCGACATCTATTGCCTATTCCCAATATTGCCCCACTATCAACAAACAGTCAAAGTGTCAAACAATCAAATGCTTTATATATTATCACTTTATAAATCACAACTCACAGTCAAATATTTTAGCAAAAACTATATATAAATCACAACTCAGACTCTCCCACTCATCAGTTACAAAAAAAAAAAAAAAAAAAAAAAAAAAAAATCTCTGAGACAGACAGAGACTCCCAAGCCCCAAACACAATCACATATTCAAATTCAATTCACAATCATCCTTTGCAAAAAAAAAAAACACACACACACAATCAGAGATTCCTATAATCATCCTCAGCAAAAAAAAAAAAACAGCATAGTTAGTTAATCATATATTCACAACACAAACATTATATCAATGTTATGTTAGGTTTTGAAGTTTAAAGAGAGAAAAACTACTTGAAAGAGCAGATTGGAATTTTGGGATGGAGGCTGGAGGCTGCAGCTGCCAGAGACAATGGTGGGTTGGGCAAATCAAGCTGCCGGAGGCGTTAAGGGCAGTGGCAGCGACGTGGGTCTGTGGCGGCTGAGGCTAGGTGGCGTGATGGTGGCTTGTGGTGACATCGTGTGAGGCTAACAGTCTGTGTAGCGCCATGGCTGACCACTGACTCCAGTCAGTACTCAGTACTCTCTCTCAATCTCTCCACTCCAATCACTCTCTCTCAGTCTCTGACTCTCTGTCTCTCTCGACTTTCTCTCTTTGTCTCTCTCACTTTTTTTTTTTTTTTTTAAATTTATCTAAAACGGTTTCTAGGGTTAAAAGTGTTAATGGGTTAAAAAAAAAAATTAGGTTGGGCTTGGGGGGGCCGATAAGGGTTGGGCTGGGGGGGCCCGGTAAGGGTTGGTTGGGCTTAAAGTATTATATATAACTAAAATTTTTTATTATTTTTTGGGCCAAGGGGGGCCCGGGCCCCCTACTGGGTCCATCCCTAGCTCGAGATATACTATAATTAATAGGGTTTATGTTGCATCAAAAGTCCCCAATGCCATTACTTTTACACGGATTTTACTTCTAATCTAGGATTGGATTTGGAGGAATGAGATTTTTAAAAAAATGGTGAATGGTAGTTCAATCTGTAGTTTGTAAACTTGTCAATGTGAAATTATCCTCTTTTTTTTTTTTTTTCTCTCTCTTTTTCCTGTATCTGTTTAGCTATATATGTAGGACCCTTTTGCTCGTTCTCTCTTACTTTTCAAGCATCTAGTTTGTATGCCCTCTGATCACTATTATTAAAAAGTTATACTGTTTTTTATTATGTCCACGAAGCTGCATATTGGAATTAGCATGATTATTATCAACAAAAATTACACAAAAGATGCATGAAAATGACCTATATTTCTTGTTCAATGTAATGATTAATTGTTCGTAATGTATATTGGTTAGAGCAAGAATATATACTAAATGCTTGATGTGAATAACCATATATCAAGGATGTTGCTAGCATCTTAAACCATATGGGTAAGTCAGATTTTCATTTTTTTTATCATGATGAAGACATAAAATTTTTTAAAACATTTGAATTACCGACTACTAATTGGGTGTAAGACAAACTTCCTAATACATGCATGTTAGGTATTGAATGTCATGTTATTAATTTGTGGTGGTCTCTTAAGGTACGTAATTGTTAATGTTTTGATCCACACCATGGTGAACCACCTCAGATCATGATCATGTGAGTTCACGCTTAAAAGGAAAAGGAAAAATAAGTTTAAAAATAAAAAAAGTGACATAAAAATATGTTGCTCAAATATTTTTTGAATTCGTGTGTCTTCAAATAGGAGGACATCAAACCATCCCAAAAATATTACTGGCAAAAATGTTCTTTTTAAAGATTCAAAGTTTGAAATAGTGTTACCACCGCGCACCCTTGGTGCGGTGGTCACTCCACAAGTATAAGTGCTTGTGGGGTGTGGGGGGTAAGGGCCGGGGTTCAAGTCTCTAGAAGGGAGTTTCACACACATATATACTTAGATTAAGCTAGAGTAAAAATTCTATCTTGTAAAAAAAAAAATAATAAATAATATTTGAAATAGTGTTTGGTAAAGTTATTCGAAAATGGAAGGAATATATGCCACATAAACAAAAGTAGGCTAACACGTAGTCATCATGTTTTATTATAAAAACTAATTAAAATGGTAAGTACTTGAGGAACTACGTGTGTGTTTGGCAAAAATTAAAAAGCCAGCTTATTTTACGATTCAACTTATTCTTGCTGCTATACATGGGCTCCACTGCACTTTTTGGTACTATTCATGGGTCTCACTGTACTATTTCAGCTAACTTTTACCTTAATCTACAGTATTTTTAGCAAAAAAATTTCAATTTTAGCAAAATAAGCGGATCTCAAACAAATCTTACATGTAGTCGTGGCCAAACTACAAAGTTTTGAGCTTTATAGTATGGTTTTTACTTTTTATTGAAGAATCGGTGTAGGTCTTTTATTCCTTTCCGGAAAAGAAATACACAAAATTGTACCTTTGGATTTCAGAAAGGCCTTTCACGAGTGTTTTATAAGCTAGAATAAAGTTGAGACGACAGAGGAGTGTTTATGGTGTGCTCCTTTAAAGATTAGTTGAACCCCTCCTACATTATTTTCTAAAGTGAATATTATTATATATAATAATAAGCCCCATTTATTGACATGCTTTCTTGTCTCCAAGATCATTCTTTCCTTTCATGCTAGCTCAGTGGCCAACAAGTACACATGACTCAAAGGCAATTCTCCATTGTAAACGATAATGGCTGCCAATGAGGTTGAGATGCCGCAAACTCCTGTTGATATGTCCAACTGTATTGTCCAATTGTGCGTCAGTAGGTTAGCCTTGTCATCATCCCTTCGGCTAATATTGGCACATTTTGCGTTTTCCACATATCGTGACTGATTAGGGAGCAGATTCATTATACTTTTGTTTTTATTTAATTATTAGAGACCACCTTTGAGTTGAGTCATGGCCCCTTAATTTGGTAATGTAAGGCTAGCTCATTCTGCTTTGCGGAATATAGCAGTTTCCAACATTTTCCACCACATGGAAAATTAGTACCAAAAATATTTTTCCTAATGAAAAACAATAACCTTTTACTAGAGAGGAGGAAAACAATTTCCTCTTCTCAAACACAAGAAGTTGTCTTGAAACCAACTCAAGCTTGCGCTGCCTCACTCGAATCACTAACCATCATTCTTGCCATTATCTTTCCAAGGTGACCCCACTACATTTTCCAACTTAATTTGTGCCATTTGTGCTCCTTGCTAGTCATCCCTTGATTTTTGATGACCTTTATCAGTAATTTACCTAATTAAGAATTTTGTAAGAAACCCATTGGTTCTATAAAAAAAATTGAATGGAATTGACTCAAGAATTTGTTGGTTTTTACGGGAAAAGAATGAGAATTAACTTAATTTGAAGTTGTCACCTTCCAAAAGAGAAGAAGGATAAGAAAGGGAAATGGAGAAAGAAAATCTTGAACAAGGAAATTGAGAAGTTGCATCTTATTTCTTCAATCTATTCCATGATAAGTTCCAACATTTTACAAGGGTATTTATATATTTACAAACTTATTTCTCATAGGTTAACTCGTTACACGTGTTGATTGAATTTCACGTTTTAAATGGTAATGCCTAACTATAACTAACTACTACTAATTGGGCATGTGCTAACTTCTAATTAACTCATATATCATATGGTAATTGTGCTTTAATATGTTAGAACATGTGTTACCAGTACAATTCTAATGGGGTATGGTCACATAGCATCCATGTCTGGGGGGAAATGGGCTTCTACCCTTATTTTTTAAAATATTCAGTAAATTGTTCCTGTTTTGAAACTATTAAGTATCATGTCCTTGTTTTGAAACTCGATTATAAAAAATTGAGTTTCCCATAGAACTCAATTTTATGATTATCGAGTTCTAGGTAAGTTTTTGCCACGCTAGAGGAGCACCTATCAGATGATTGAAACTTACTTAGAAAATCGAGTTTCAAAATAGAGACACAAAGCTTAATAGTTTCAAAACAGGAACATTGTGCTAGATATTTTTAAAAAAGGAAAAAATAAACTTTTAGTCCCTACATTTTGGGCCGATTCTCATTTTGGTCCCTAAATTGATTTTGCTACTAATGTAGTCCCTAAAAAAAGAAAATTGATTCTATTTTGGTCCCTGCCATCAACCCACTAATGGAAACCTCCTACATGGCAAAAGGAGTGCTATACTTGCTGACATGGCACTAACGTGGCCATTAAAATATTATTAAAAATAATTATTTGGCATTTTTAAATGCCACATCAGCATTTTAATTTTTTTAAAATAAAGCCACGTCAGAAAATTTATATAAATAAAGAAACTAAATTAAAAAAAAAAAAGAAAAAAAAAACCTTAAATCTAATTTAATTTTAAAAAAAAATTGTTACTTTTCATTATTATTTTTCATAAGAACATTACAACTTGTTCTTCATGTTCTTCCTAAATTAAACCCAGCAAGATCTTTTCATTATTATTTTTCATAAGAACATTACAAGAACTCAAGATTTTAAAAAAAAAAAAAAATTGTTACTTTTCATTAGTTTTCGTAAGAACACAAGAACATTACAACTTGTTCTTCATGTTCTTCCCAGATTTCTCAATTTTAATTTTAATTAAAAAAAAAAACAAACAAAAACAAATTAGATTTAAAGATTGAAGCTCTCATCGTTGGTTGGGTAAACAAAGAAAATAAAAGAAAAGAAAAAAAACAAATGATCACCTCTCACTCTTTCATTATTGAACCCGAGCTCTCCCATTCATTCCCAACAAGAACAACTCTCTCGGTCTCAAGGCCCAAACAGAATGACCACTCAAAATCAAAATCAACTCTCTCGGTCTCAAGACCTAAACAGCATGACCCACAGACGAACCCTAGCAAAACCGAGCAAGACCCAAACAACATGACCCACAAAACTCATCCCACGATCCAAACCCCAGCAATCCAAGACGAACCAACCCAACTCTTTGAGTCGGTTCATGTTAATCTCAACTGTGCTGATCTGGCTCAAGCATTGAGGTTGTATTTTTCAGTGGAAAGGAGCGCTGCCGCTTCGGTGGTGAAGGTGGACTCACTGGGGTCGGCGGAGGAGATTAGGTTTGTGGAGGATTTGGTGTCCAATTGGATTCTTCTACACCCGATATAGACCAACGGCGAGCAGATCAAGAGGCTGATCTTCGAGGATTGTTGTTGGTGTGGTTGATTGGTTTGTTTGTGTTTGGTCTCTGTTTGATCGGTTGGGTCCGTTAATGATTTTGGCTGGGTTGTGATCTGGGTTTCGTTTGTGTTTGGTCTCTGTTTGTGATCTGGGTCTCTGTTTGTGATCTGGGTCTCTGTTTGTGTTTGGTCTCTGTTTCTTTTTCTCTTTTTTTTTTGTTTGTGTTCTTATGATCTGGGTTTAAGTTCTTGGTTGTTGGGTTTATGTTCTTGTGATCTGGGTTTGAATTATTGGTTGCTAGGTTTATTCTGGGAAGAACATGAAGAACAAGTTGTAATGTTCTTGTGTTCTTATGAAAAATAATGAAAAGTAACACTTTTTTTTTTTTTATATAATCTGGGTTTGAGTTCTTGAGTTCTTGTAATGTTCTTATGAAAAATAATAATAAAAAGTTCTTGTTGGGTTTGATCTGGGAAGAACATGAAGAACAAGTTGTAATGTTCTTATGAAAAATAATAATGAAAAGTAACAATTTTTTTTAAAAAAAATTAAATTAGATTTAAGTTTTTTTTTTTTAATTTAATTTCTTTGTTTATATAAATTTTCTGACGTGGCTTTGTTTAAAAAAATTAAAATGCTGACGTGGCATTTAAAAATTCCAAATAATTATTTTTAATAATATTTTAATGGCCATGTCAGCGCCATGTCAGCAAGCATAGCACTCCGTCTGCCACGTAGGAGGTTTCTATTAGTGGGTTGATGGCAAGAATCAAAATAGAATCGATTTTTTTTTTTTAGGGACTAGATTAGTAGCAAAATCAATTTAGGGACCAAAATGAGAATCAGCCCAAAATATAGAGACCAAAAGTGTATTTTCGCCTTTAAAAAATAAGGGCAAAAGCCCATTTTTCCCTCCATGTCTGATAGGGTTGCTCTTCCTCAAACAGTAGATGAAGTTAAAGTTATGGTGCTGTAGTAACACAATCTATTTGTCTGTTTTGGGCATGCTTTGCAACGTCCGACCCTTTGGGTTGCATGCTTAGACAACGTCCTCACGGCTTTGTCCCCTAGCAAACATGGAAAGCTTGTCCCACATCGACTAAAGAAGCGCCCCCCTTATGCCTTATAAGCATGAGCTCAAGGCATAAGGGGGGCGCTTCTCTAGTCGATGTGGGACAAGCTTCCCATGTCTGCTAAGGGACAAAGCCGTGAGGACGTTGCCTAAGCATGCCACCTAAAAGGTCGGACGTTGCAGAGCATGCCCAAAGCGGACAAATAGATTGTGTTACTACAAAAAGGCGCTTTTGAGGGCAGTGCCCATCTCAAGTATTGTCCGCTTCGGGCTCAGGGGACCCTCACAGATTTGTTGCCAACACTTGAGTGCAAGGCACGCCTCCCCACTACCCCATTCAAGTGCGTCTCTGGGTCCTGCCCTGTTACATATGTGTAGTAATGGTACCCTTATGCCTTGAGCTCATGCTTATAAGGCATAAGGGGGGCGCTTCTCAAGTCGATGTGGGACAAGCTTCCCACGTCAATTAGGGGACAAAGCCGTGAGGGATATGTGGTGGGACGTTGCACAATAAGCATGCCCAAAGCCTGCCCCAAAGCGGACAAATAGATTGTGCTACCACAAAAAGGCGCTTTTGAGGGCAGTGCCCATCTCAAGTATTGTCTGCTTTGAGCATGCTTGCAACGTCCGACCCTTTGGGTGGCATGCTTCGCAATGCCCGCATGGTTTTGTTGCCAACACCTGAGTGCAAGGCACGCCTCTACCACTACTACAAATGTGTTGTAGTGGTACCCTTATGCCTCGAGCTCATGCTTATAAGGCATAAGGGGGGCGCTTCTCAAGTCGATGTGGGACAAGCTTCTCACGTCAATTAGGAGACAAAGCCGTGAGGGATATGTGGCGGGACGTTGCACAATAAGCATGCCCAAAGCCTGCCCCAAAGTGGACAAATAGATTGTATTACCACAAGTGCATTTAGTGCTTTACTCTTTCCTTAGGAACCCAGCCTCTTTTCTATCATACTTGAGGTTGATTCAAAAATAGTCATCAAATCGCTATTAAGCAAGGTGATTTCTTTTGCTTCATATGGTTATCTTGTAGATGAGGTTAAACTTCTAGCAGATACCTTTGTTTAGGTTAAATTTTCTTATATTAGCAACAAAGGTATCTTCAATGTAGTATCCCTTATACTCACTTTTATTTAACGCCTTACACTTGGTTAAACTACACATCTCATATCACAATTTGAATTTCATCTTTATCAGAGGATTAGAAGGTTCCCCCTGCTTCTCTCTGTTGTTAAGTTGATGTTTAAGATTAACCAAAGACTACAATAAATAAACTTTGGACATAAAAGACTTAAACTGAAAATGAGAGAAGAAAGGAAAAAATATTTTCTATCCAATTTTCTTAATATTATTTTCTATCTATACTAAGTACCATTTTGAAGATAATTATGACCGATGAGAATTATTCCTTTTCCCTTTTGTTATTATTATTTTTTTTTTTTTTTTTTGGTGCATAGGTAGAGAAAGGTAGGAAGAGGATAGTTAATGGGCAGTCTAGGTCACAATCATGTTGCTGTAATATTAGGCATGATCTTATGAACAAATCAAATAAAAGGTAGTGGTTCGCTCTGCTTACTTATTTCCCTTCTATTAGGGGTGTGCACGGGTTGGGTTAGGTAGATAGAGGGCAATATTTTTAACCAACCTGTCAATAGCATGTTGAGAAAATTGCAATCCGCCACTGGCCCACCAATCTATGAATCAGCGGGATGGTTGAAAATCTTAATGGTTTCAACTCGGTGATTTGAGCAAGTTGATAAATTCAATTGACTAAATAAAATTATTTTAATAAAATTAGATAATTGTTTATTCCCTTAAAGAAAAAATAATTACAATTTTTATTAAAAATAATTACAAATACTACATTATTTTTTATTAGAATGACAAATTTTATCACACTAAAAAGAAAAACATCTCATCAAAATCTAAAATTAGACGTGTACATAAAGTAAGAATAATAACAAAATCTTAGAGAGAGTGGCTAGAGTTTATTAGGGTAGAGAAATGTGAAAACGAAAAAATAAAAAGAAAGAGAAAGAGATAAGAGAAATAAAGTGGGTGCGTATATGAGATAAAGTTTGTAAGATGACAATATGTGTGTGTGTGTGTGTAGGTGGGCGGGTCAGGTTGTGGTGTGTTATAAATATCTCAACTCGCTATCCAACCCAACCCGCTAAATAATCTATCTAACTTGCCCAACCGACCAGCCTTACTTAATGACCCACATAGGTTGGGTCGGGTTAGTGCGGGTTAGGCAGGTTGGCGAGTTATGTGGTTTTTTTGCACAGCCCTACCTTCCAATCCTCAACTTTTTTAAAAATAGAAACCATGAATGAATAGAATATTAAACCAAACAAACAAGATTTGAGTAAAAATGAAGTTCAGCGATATTACTTAGTCTCCTTTATAAAGAGTATTAAGATTCAAAGTTTCCTCTTCACTGGAATAAACACTAATAAAGTAATGAAAATATTTTCAAGTTTGACCAAATTTTACAATGAAATAAACACAAATAAAATAATGAAAATGTTTTCAAGTTTGACCGAATTTAACAATGAAATAAACACAATAAAATAATGAAAATGTTTTTCGTAAAGTATTTTACTGTGAAACAAATGGAGCATTATAGTTCATCTTTCTCAGGTTGTAGTTGATCACCCAAAACAATTTATGGAAGGCTGAGGTTTTGAGAGAATAGTGCTAGAATGATGAATAGAAGGCACCGAAAAAGAGGGAGAAAGATTCTTAGAACCCCGGCTCTAATACCATGTAAGAATTGAAGAAAATTGTGTATTTATTTAGAGATAATTAAAATATACTGCTAATCCCTTAGTTCGAACCCTTTATCCTCTAAACCTCTCAAACACTTTGTATTTATGAAAATGCCAATTGAACAGTAAAATTGTGTATTGAATGATGAAAAAAGCTATTCATTATATAAGCCTATCGACGTAGGGCAATAGTACAGAAGTACCATTGTAAAATACAAAAGGTACAATAATACAATGTACTACAATTATATTGGTACAATAAATCTAGCTATAATGTGCTTGGGCCTATTTGGCCTAACAAACTCTATTGTCAAAACCTTCTCCCCTCTCCTTGTGTGTGTGTTAAAATACTTAGTATTCTAAAAATAAAAAAATAAAAAATAAAAAAAACCTCTATTGTCAAAAAATTACTACCTTAGAGCATTCCCATCAAACATGTCAAAAAATATAGCATTTAGTATCTCAAAACACTACTTTATCAATTTTAACACTTCACTTTACAATATACCTAACATCAAAAGTTTTTTTTTTTTTTTTTTTTACCACTTCATTAAAAAATTATTTATTTATTATTTATAATTTATTTTTATTCTCCATGAGACATATCTGTCTCTCTTTCTGTTGGGTTAAAATGAATTGACCCCTTTGCAAATTAATTAATTACCCAAGTTAATTAATTAGTCAAATTACATGCAATAGCATGGTAGCACAAATAAATCACCAAATAACTAAATGCAGCAGAAAATAAATTTGACACGGGTGATTTGTTTAGAATGGGGAAAACCACCGAGACAAAACCCCACTGGGTGAATTTAAAGTCACCACTCCCAAGAATCCACTATTATCAATCACAAGCAGTTACAAGTATAAGGAATCTTACCAAACCCTTTGGCCTATCCCGAAATACCAACCTACAGTTGAACCTTTACCCCAATACTCAATTGGACTTATATTGTAACGGCAATCTCTCCGTTTAATGCACGAATCCCAGTACGTGACTAACCAATGATGCACAGATCCCAGTACGTGACTAACTCACCAACTTGAAGAATATGTTAGCTGCAAAGCTCTTCAGTTCATCAACAACGAAGATCAGGAAGATCCTTGGTCACAAAACCTTTAGCGCAAAGACGTAGTAGCTTCTATAGAAAGAATGATGAACTAGACCAATTTCTGCCTCCAGTCACACAATGCATTCAGGGATTCACAATTCCTTGTGCGACGGCCTTTAAAATTGTTAGGACATATGTGGAACTTGTTAGAACATATGTTATGTCAAATTGGCTAATCCTTTGACAAAACGCACTTTACTTGTAATTGGGTAGATCTAGGATGGGTTTAGTACTTCAAGGAACAAGAGTTCAAGTCTAGTATTGAAGCCGTGCAAATATGTCCAAGAAACAAGTGAAGAAGTGTTGTTCATTAAACCTCGACAGATAGCTCGACAGATAGATATCTATCGAGGTTTAATGCTTATGCTCGACAGCTCCTCGACAGAAACAGTATCTATCGAGAATTACAAAATTCAGATTTCCCATCTGTTTTCACGCATATCCAAGTGTATTTGTGTAGGGTTTCTTTTCTCACAACCCTAGACATATATAAGGATTATTTTAAGGGCCGTCTCAAGTGATGCAAAGTGATTATTCATGCATATTGTGACCGGAGACAATTTTCCCTAGTTCATCTTTTCTTTGAAGAAGCTACTGCGTCTTTGTGCGAAGGGTTTTGTAACCAAGGAGCTTCTTGATCTTCATCGTTGGATGAAGTGAAGAACTTTGCAGCCAACATCTTCCTCAAGTTAGTGTGTTAGTCACGTACTTGGATCCGTGCATCAATTGGTTAGTCACATACTCGGAGCCGTGCATTGAAAGGAGAGATTGTCACTACATTACAAGTCCAATTAGGTATTGGGGTAAGGGTTCAACTGTAGGTTGGTATAAGGTATTGGGATTCCTTTACTTGTAACCGCATGTTTTGATAATAGTGGATTTTAGGGAGTGGTGACCTTAAATTCACCCGGTGGGGTTTTGGCTCGGGAGTTTTCCCTATTCGTAAACAAATCATTGTGTCAAATTTAATTTCCGCTACATTTAACTTAGTTGGTGATTTGTTTGTGCTACCACGCTTATTGCATGTAATTGAATCTAATTAATTAACTTGGCTAATTAGTTGATTAATTTACCAAAGGGGTCAATACATTCTTGGCCTATCAAAAATAATCCTTATATATGTCTAGGGTTGTGAGAAAAGAAACCCTACACAAATACATAGGAATATGCGTGTAATCAGATCTGAAAAATCTAATTTTGTAATTCTCAACAGATACAGCTTGTGTCAAGCTTCAACATTAAATCTCGATAGAAAGGATTCTGTCGAGACTTCTGTCGAGCTTTAATGAACAGCACTTCTTCACTTGTTTCTTGATCAGAATTGCATGACTTTAACACTTGACTTGAACAACATGTTTCTTGAAGTCTTTAACCACTCTAGATCTACCCAATTACAAGTAAAGTGCATTTTGTCAAAGGATTAGCCAATTTACATCAAATATGTCCCTAACACTTTCTGTGTGTCTTTCTTCTCCAAGCAAAAACAACCAACCCACCCCTCATGGCCACCACCAGACACCACCCACTCAATGTCACCACCCTTACCCACAACCACGACCTCAACACTAAGCAACCCATGGCCACAAGGCACAACCCATGGCCTTAATCCACGGTATAACCCACAACAAACCACTACAACCAACTACTGAATCAATCAACCCACACACAACCTAAAGCCACCCCAATCAACTCACACTCAGACCCAGCAAAACCACCTAAGGCTGCCGAAACCCACCCACATCCCAAACCCAATTCTACAACACAGCCCCGATCTACCTACTCCTATACCCACAAAACCCACAAAACAAGCCACAACCTCCCCCACAACCCAAAACCTCCACAATCCACAACCTCCACCACAACTCATAAAACCCACAACCTCCACCACAACTCACCACAACCCACAACCTTCATAATCCACAACCTCCACCACAACCCACAAACACCACAAATCACCAACCCACCTCACAAATCACATACCCACGGTGGCAGATCGAGAGAGATGAAAGATTTGGCTGAGAGAGAGAGAGAGAGAGACAAAACGAGACGAGATCCATCTCAGAACCAAAACGATGAGACAATGCCCATCTCGGAACCAGAACGAGATGATAAGGGAGAGAGGGACGGAGAGAGAGTCCAATGAACCAAAGAAGAAAAGAGAGAAGTCAAGCTCCAAAAGAAAATAGAGAGAAATAATGTTTTAATTGAAAGGTTAATAAAATATTATTATTTTTTATAAGATTTGAGCTACAGTAGGCTGTCATCTTTGACAGTCTACTGTAGCTAAGTTGCTAAAAATTTTACATATACCACTCTTGATGTAGCGTGTTTTTTGTGGTTTCAGTTGCTAAAAATAGCATTTAGCATTTATACCACCTTTGATGAGAATGCTCTTATTTCATAAGAAATAATAGCCAATGAATTCGAATTAAATAACTTCTCCTCTATTAGAAGAAAAAAAAAACCTCCTCTTATAAGTAGAGAGTGGAGGATAATGTCATTGGTTCAACTATATAAAAGGGTGGGTATCCTTTTTTTTTTTTTTTTTTTAAGGAATTAGAAAATACAATGAAGTTTTATTTGTGCAATGTCTGGCCTTGTACACACCATAGCATACATCAAGCTGCCAATAGCTAAGGCATAGGGCACCTTGCTTATATGGTCCCTTTCTTCTTTTGTCTTCTGTGACTGTTGTTTACTTAGTCTAAAATGACTACCCAAGGGTGTGCTCACTGGTTTAGCTTCATTCATGTTGAACCTGCTGAGAATCTTCTTCACATATTCTGCCTGTGAAAGCTTCAATGTACCATTAGCCTTGTCTCTAATGATTCTCATACCAAGGATTTGTTTTGCAGCTCCCAAATCCTTCATTGCAAACTATTTTAACAATTGCTTCTTCATATTATTAATCTCCTCAGTGCTAGACCCTGCAATGAGCATATCATCCACATACAACAGTAAAATGATATAAGAATTGTCAAATAACTTAACATGGCAACAATGATCAGCTTCACATCTCTAGAAACTAGTTCTATTCATAAAACTATTAAATTTCTTGTACCACTTTCTTGGAGCTTGCTTTAGGCCATACAAGCTTTTTCTCAGTTTGCAGACCAGACTCTCTTGTCCCTGAATAATAAAC
Source organism: Notholithocarpus densiflorus (assembly GCA_030021035.2). Lineage (NCBI taxonomy): Eukaryota > Viridiplantae > Streptophyta > Magnoliopsida > Fagales > Fagaceae > Notholithocarpus > Notholithocarpus densiflorus. Next base: position 97,056 of record JARYZH020000017.1, read on the forward strand.
CCCTTTGGCTAACTTATGTAAATGTCTTCCTTTCAAGTCACCATGAAAGAATGTTGTCTTCACATCTAACTGCTTAAGATGTAGATTCTTTGTAGCCACCATTCCCAGTACCAGTCTAACTGTTGACATTTTCACAACTGGAGAAAATATTTTTGAGTAGTCAATGCCCTTCTTCTGCTGGAACCCTTTGACAACTAATCTAGGCTTGTAGCGTTTGCTACCATCATGCTCATTCTTTATCCTGTATACCCACTTGTTGTGCAAAACCTTCTTTCCTACTGACAATTCAGTTAGTTCCCATGTTTGATTCCCCAACAAAGAATCCATCTCATACTTCATGGCTAACTCCCACTTGCTTGAATTTTCATCTTGCAAGGCTTCTTCATAACACTCCAGCTCACCACCATCAGTCAACAAGAGATAATTTAGAGCAGGTGAATAACGCTATGGAGGTCTAATAATCCTGGAAGATTTACGAACTTTAGCTACAGGTGTACTCTGATCTATCTGTGAATTTACATTCTCCTTTTCTTCTTCACCTCTTTCTGGACAGTATTTTCAGTCAATTCATCTAAGTTGACAAACTCAGATTTCTTTTGATCTATCTCTGTAACATCTGGCACTACAGTTGATCTGTCCTTGTACATAACATGTTCATTAAATATCACATTTCTGCTTCTGATGATTTTTCGATTATGTTCATCCCAAAACCGATAGCCAAATTTCTCATCACCATAGCCAATAAAAAAACATATTTTAGACTTTGCATCAAGTTTACTACGAACATCAGAATCAATATGAACATAAGAAACACAGCCAAAAATTTTTAAATGGGAAAACTTTACCTCTTTACTGCTGCAAACCTCTTTAGGAATTTTGAACTCCATGGGAACTGATGGTCCTCAGTTTATCAAGTAAGCTGCAATACTAACAACATTAGCCCATAAAGTTTTTGGTAATCCAGCATGCAACCTCATACTCCTAGCACGCTCATTGAGAGTTTTGTTCATGCGCTCAGCCACACCATTCTGTTGTGGTGTCCCAAGAATGGTCTTCTCCATTCTAATTCCATGTGCATACTCATTGAACCCTCCATCTATGTACTCTCCTCCATTGTCTGACCTCAGACATTTTACTTTCAAATATGTTTCTGTCTCAATCATGGCCTTCCACTTCTTAAAGCTCTCAAATACATCAGATTTATTTTTCAGAAAATAAACTCATACCTTTTTCCTTGAGTCATCAATGAAAGTAATGTAGTACCTTGAACCTCCAAAGGATGCAACCGAAGAAGGCCCCCACAAATCAGTGTGTACTAACCCCAATTTTCCAGCCTTTGGTGTCCTGCCAGTTTTCAAGAAGCTCACCCTTTTCTGCTTTCCTAAGATGCAGCTTTCACATATGTCAAGATTAATAGACTTCAGTTCTGGTAGTTTCCCTTTTGACAGTAGCATCTTCATTCCTTTCTCACTCATGTGACCAAGTCTGCGATGCCATAGACTTGCATCAATATTTGCTTCAGCAATTGCAATTGTGTCCCTTGACGAGCCAATACCATGGCTCCCTTTGTAACCTTCCAGGTATCACCAACAAATAGTATTGCATGCCCTTCATCATCAAGTTGTCCTACAGAAATCAGATTCCTCCTCAGGTCAGGAATATGTCCTTCTGCAGTAACCAGATAGACCCATTGGGCAATATAATCCGAACGTCTCCCATACCCACAACATCCAAGGCTTCTCCATCGGCCAAATACACCTTACCAAAATCACCTTCAACATAGTTCTGTATGATTTCTTAGTGTGGAGTGGTATGAAACGAAGCTCCTAAGTCCAAAATCCAATCATCAAGTGGACTGTCTACAGCAAGAAGCAACGCATCCTGTACCTCATCTGTTACAGCATTAGCAGAATCATCATCATTCTTCTTCTTAGGACTTTTGTAATGCCTCTTAAAGTGGCTAGCTTTGCCACAGTTCCAACATTATACCTATTGGCCAAATCTAGATTTACTTTTGTTTCGATTGGAATTTCTGTCATTACCTCTACTTCTTGTCTCAAGGTTTAGGGCAGAACCAGACCCTGAGGTTTCACCTGCATTTCTTCTGCGAATCTCCTCAGCCAAAATTAGATCTCGTATGTCATTGTACTTCAGCTTTTCTTTTCCAGTAGAATTGCTCACTGTCATTCTCATAGCCTCCCAACTGTTTGGCAACGAAGCCAAAACGATCAGTACATGGATCTTATCATCAAAATCAATTTCTACAGAAAACAGTTGATTTGTGATGGTGTTAAATTCATTCAGATGTTGTGTTATTGATGCATTCTCTACCATCTTCAAATTGAATAGTTTCTTCATTAGATGCACCTTGTTGTTTGCTGATGGCTTTTCATACATGCCAGATAAAGCCTTCATCAGATCTGCCATGGTCTTCTCCTTCACGACATTGTATGCAACAGACCTTAACAGGGATAATCTGATAACTCTCAATACCTGTTTGTCAAGAAGAGTCCATTCATCATCTTTCATAGTTGCAGGTTTCTCCCCTAAAAGCAGCAGGTGCAACTTCTTCCCATAGAGATAGTCCTCGATTTGCATCCTCCAGAATCCGAAGTCTGTGCCATCAAATTTTTCTATTCCAAACGCCTTTCATGTTTCCTCTGCCATTGCTCCCACTCAAACCTAACCCTAGGCTTTGATACCAATTGATGAGAATTTGTACAAAATTCCCAGACCTGTGAGATGCAAAAATAGAGAAAAATATACTCCAAAGAAAAAATAATCACACACAAAACAGTATTTACGTGGTTCGGCAATTTGCCTACGTCCACGGAGTTGCAGGGATTTCACTATTCTCAGAGAAAAATATAGAGTGCGGCAGTACACTTTTTCTCTCTAAAAAAAGACATCAAAACCCTAATCTTCAAAACAACAATTTTTATATCCTACGCACAAGATTCACAATAGACTAAGCCTCAAAAAATCTCCCATTAAAAACTGTAACAATATTATTTCGAGTCGGGTCATAATCCGGATCAAACACAACTAAGCTCCACAAAGCCCAACATGAAAAAGTAAAAATATAAACAAAATGAAATTTTCTGTCAATAAACATGAATTATATATTTTGGAAAATTCCTGGCTTGATCCATGAAGGGAATATCAATAATATTAATACAAATTATACCCGCCTCTCACCAAACCTAAAGGGCAATCCTCCCATGCACTCTTGACCCAAGGGATGGTGGTTTAATGGTCAGTAGCCTTACTCCTAAATAGTTAGAGGACATTATATCCTCCTGAGTCTGACTTTTGCAAAGGAAGCACCTATAGATTATTGGTGAAATATTGGTTTAGTATTTAGTGATACCTTAGTGGGGTTAGGATAGTTATGGCTCACTAAACCTTGCGAGTAAAATGTTATTTTGGTCAGTGGTCACCCAAGTAGAGAAACCACTTCTCTTTTTTTTTTTTCTTTTTTTTTTTTTTTTTTTTTTTTTGGAGAAAAAATAGAGAAACCACTTTTAATTGCTCTCTTCTACCCTTTTTTTCATTAAAAAAAAAAAAACTCTAACCCTTAAATTCATAGATGGACAAGATTGCCGTACTTTGCAATATAAATCTTTATCAAACAAAAGGCAAAAAATACATTTGCTAATAATTTATTGGTCTGTATGCACAAATTCCTTGTAATTGAGAGTAATTTAATTTCTTGATATTTATACATATTTAAACTCATTCTTTGAAAAATATATAAAAAATATTATATAATAGAGCATTAAATACATCTTAATAAATAAAGTTGCCTGGGCCATGAGCTTAATTGGGTTCGGATTTGCCTATTAAATACTTTAAACTTTTCACATATTGGCTAAAACCCAATTTCAACTTGGGACAATTGGACCACAGTAGTACTGTACCAGTATGGATTCAAAAAAAAAAAAAGTAGTACTGTACCAGTAGGGAAGATAGATATCAGGCTTATAATAAATTTCGCATCTCTAATGAAATCCACTTTTGGATTTGGGTTCCCAAGACCTAGAGATTGCAGAAGAATAAAGGCTACTTCTAGGAGGACCATAGCAGCTAGACTTTAGGGTAGGGTCCTTATAGAAAATGTATTCTGGGTCGATCCACAGTATTGACTCTTAAACCAATTTGACTATTAGTTATTAGCTTTCAGATCCCATAATAAAGTTAGCTTAACTAAATCTCCAATTATTTTTGCTAAAACTTAAATCTCCTTAAAACTGCCCTTGATTGGTACACTAAACTAATGTATGAAACACATGTTATAGGGATCTCTGACTTGATTCCAACTATAGTGTAGTTCAACAATAGGTTCTTATTGTTAAGACATATGTGGAACTTGTTATGAACATATGTCATTTAGAATTGGCTAATCATTTGACAAAATGCACTTTACTTGTATTTGGGTAGATCTAGGATGGTTTAAATCTTCAAGCAACATATTGTTCAAGTCAAGAGTTAAAGCCATGCAAATCTGTTCAAGAATCAAGTGAAGAAGTGCTGTATTTTAAAACTCGACAGATTGTATCTATCGAGGTTTAAAAGGGAGTTTTAGCCCGATGCTCGACAGCATCTTGACAGATTGTATCTATCGAGGTTTAAAAGGGAGTTTTAGCCCGATGCTCGACAGTATCTCGACAGATAACCTATCTATCGAGGTTTACGAAATTCAGATTTCCAAATCTGTTTTTCACGCATATCCAAGTTATTTGTGTAGGGTTTAGGGATGGCAATTTAGATCCGACTCGCAGATACCCGACCCTAATGGGTCGGATTTTACCTAGCTCGATAAATTATAGGGTCGGGTATGGATTTTAAAAAAAAAATAAAAACCCGAAGCAGGTCCAAGTTAGGTCCGGGTTTTTGCAAAAACCCGGCCCAAACCCGAACCCCCCATTTATATATATATAAGTTAAAAATACTAAAATACCCCCATATATATAATTTATAAAAAAATAAAAAAAATAAAAAAAAAACCCTAATCCCATATTCCCATTTCACACAATCAGCCGCTACTCCCTTTCTCCTCTCCCACTCTCACTCGATCACTCCCTCTCACTCACCCCCTACCCACCCAGTACCCACATCTAATTTCAGCAATTCAGCTCACGCCTCACACAAGAGCACGCTCATGCCTCACACAAGCACTCTCACAGTACAGCCACAGCCGCCTCCCTCTGTCACTCACTCTCAATCTCACAGCTCACACAGTCACACGGCCTCTGTCTCACTCACTCTCAAGCACCGTCGCCCAAGCTCTTTGCCTCTCACCACCGGTCCAAGGTCTCACCGTCGTCCCTAGCTGTCACCGCCAATCTGTTCTCTACTTCTCTTCAATTTTTTTTTTCTTAAGTATTTCATAATCACATTCCCTTGTAAATCCAAAAACCAATGAAAACCCATAGTTTTCTTAAGTATTTCATAAAATTTTTTTTTTCTTTTTTGGATGAGCTCAAATAAGGTTTACTATCTAAAATCACAAATTTAGTTTGGTTTCTTGATGATTTTGTTGCAACTGTGACAGGGCAGCAACCATATTTGGAGAGTAGTTCATTTTTGTTACATACTTGAATTTGTTGAGTGTTTGGTTGGATTTTGTTCTTCTGTGAATTTGAGTTTATGTGTGTGCACGTGTGTGTGAGGACTATTTTGGTACTGTCTTTTTTTTTTTTTTTTTTGGTTGGGCCACATTATATGGCTTGAATGGGCTAGAATCGAGGCAAAAAATCTTAATGGGCATCAATTCTTTTTTTTTTTTTTTTGGGCCACGATTTGGGCCACCGCTTGGGCCCAAATCTGGTTAGGCTAAACAGGGCCCACGGGGCCCGGCAGGGCGAGTCTGGGCCTCGCAAAAAAAATCTGTTTAATAATCAAGTTGGGTTCGAGTCGTGGGTTCGGGCCCGCGAGTCGGGTCCGGGTATGAAAAAACTCGGCCCGTTGCCATTACTAGTAGGGTTTCTTTTCTCACAACCCTAGACATATATAATGATTATTTTAAGGACCGTCAAAGGTGATGCAACTTGATGCAAAGTAATTATTCACTCAAATTGTGACCGGAGACAATTTACCCTAGTTCATCTTTCTCTTGAAGAAGCTGCTGCGTTTGTACACCGTAGGGTTTTGTAACCAAGGAGCTTCTTAATCTTCATCGTGTGGATGAACTAAAGAACTTTGCAACCAACATCCTTCTCAAGTTGGTGTATTAGTCACGTACTAGGATTCGTGTAAAGGAGTAAGCCGCGTATTGGGATCCGCGCATCAATTGGTTAGTCACGTACTGGGAGCCGTGCATTGAAAGGAGAGATTGTCACTACATTGCAAGTCCAATTGGGTATTGGGGTAAGGGTTCAACTATAGGTTGGTATAAGGTACTGGGATTCCTTTACTTGTAACCGCTTGTTTTGATAATAGTGGATTCTCAAGAATGATGACCTTAAATTCACCCGGTGGGGTTTTGCCTCGATGGTTTTCCCCATTCATTCGCAAACAAATCACCCGTGTCAAATTTAATTTCCGCTGCATTTATTTTTTGGTGATTTGTTTGTGCTACCACGCATATTGCATGTTAAATTGACTTAATTAATTTACTTGGCTAATTAATTGGTTAATTTACCCAAGGGGTCAATACATTCTTGGCCTATCAAGTGGTATCAAAGCGTGCACACTCTGATTATGGTTAATCGTTGCTGTGTAATCCATTGACCCCTGTTTGTCATGGATAGAGGACAATCTTTAATTATACCTCCTTTATTTAATGGCACTAACTATGCATATTAGAAAGTACGCATAAGAGCTTTCTTGCAGTCATTAGATGAGAAGGTGTGGCAAACTGTGGAGATAGGCTGAACTAAGCCAAAGGAAGCGCCGGTTGATTGGGATGATGCTAAGATCAAAGCGGCAAACTTCAACAACAGAGCATTGAATGCTTTATTCAGTGCGGTCACAAATGAGGACTTCAAGAAGATATCATCCACTAAAACTGCTAATGAAGCATGGACTATCCTCCAGACAACCTATGAAGGAACTAAGGTTGTTAAGGATTCAAAACTTCAAAGGCTTACCACGAGCTTTGAAGAGATTAAGATGGAGGAGGATGAGTCATTTGATAAGTTCTATGCCAAGCTGAAGGACATAGTGAACTCTGCTTTTAATATTAGGAAAACCATTCCAGAACCCAAGATTGTTAGAAAGGTTCTTAGATCTCTTCCAGAAAGATTCCATGCCAAGATCACTGCCATTGAGGAATCAAAGGACATTGACCAAATTCCTTTGACAGAGCTGGTTGGCAACTTGCAAGCCTATGAATTGGGTTTGTCTAGGATCGGGAAATCAAGCAAGAGCAAGAGCATGGCACTGAAGGCCAAAAGCAGTGACACCGATGAGTCTTTTGATGATAAAGATTCTAAGATGAAATCCTATATCACAAGGTAGTTCAAAAAGTTTATGAAGAATGCCAATGCGAAAGGATTTGACAAGGACTGAAAGCAATCTAGTTATTCACAGTTCAAGAGCCAAGATAAAGGGAAGAAGGATGCTAGGGATGGCAGTCAGTACAATCTTCCCTCTGGACCAAAGTGCTTCGGTAGTCAAGGTTTTGGACACATGAAATAAGAATGTCCAACTTATCTCAAGACCGTTGGGAAAAACAAAGCCATTGCTGCTACCTTGAGTGACACCGAGCCTGAGAATGATTTAGATAATGATGACGAGGGAATCTTGAATGCCTTCACTGCCACAGTGAATCCTACTTAGGGGATTGTTTAAGAGGTAGATGAAGAAGAGGACTTAGTGGTGTTTAAATTTGAGAAAATGGATGAACAGAATGACATCCATACAGCCTATGCAAAACTATACAAGGTCTCTGAAAAGCATGAGAAATTATATAGGCTGGCCACCAAGAAGCTAAGTGATGTGGAACTTGATCGAGAAGAGCTCTCCACAAAGGTTGATGAAGCTAATCAGACCAGTGGAGCATTACGATTTGAGAACAATTTCTTGGCTGAAAGGACCAAAAAGCTTAAAGAGAAGCTGTTCTAGGTTAGAGCTTGATTAGAGAGGACTTCCAGTGCAAAACTTGATGAGATGCTTAGCTTTCAAAAATCTGCTTCTGATAGAACCAGTTTAGAGTATGATTTCTCTTCTCCTAATATTGCTTCTTCTAGTACTGCTGTGTTTGTTTCACCTGCTAATAATGTTGATTCTGAGAACAATGAGGTTAAAACTGTTTTATCTAGTGAGAACACAGACAAGGGTAAATCTATCTTAGGAGCACCCTCTAAGTTTGAAAAGAAAGAGACTAAAAACCTTAGGACTAAGAAGGGTAATAACCAAAAGTCTAAACAAAAGAAGCAGCATCTCTATCATCACTATAGAGCTACAGGACATACTCGACCTAATTGCTACAAATGGTTAGTCACTCAACAAAACAACAGTATGATCTCATCTGGAAACCAGAATCAGTTTCCATTCTCATTTGCTCCTCTTAGAGATCTTCTGAAGGCCCTCATGTTCTTTTCAAACTTGAACGGTTTTAATTCTCCCCCCTCACCGCCAGATCAAAGGTTCGCCAAACGGAAAGGTTCTTCCAAAGTGTGGAAGGAAAAAGGCTCTAAGTGATTTAGTCACTTTTTCTCTCTCCCTATATTTTTGTTTATGCATTACTTGTGTGTTTTGCTTTCTTGTTTTTTAGGCATTCTAGTTTTATGCTATGCTTTGTTTTGACATGTTTTTGTTTGTTTGTTTTCAGTTTTTGCCTTATTTTGTTTTTCATAAAAATTTTAAAAAAAAATTTTGAAAAATCGGAAAAATACAAAAACAGTGTGTGTTCTGTGTACATTGGTACTTGTGTACCTTGGATGGCCATTGAAACAAAGTTTTCTAAACTTTGTATCTTTTGTACCTTAAATGAGCATCTCAATACACAACTAAGCAAGTGAGCTTTGTGGCTCGTGTTTGTGATGAGTACGATTAAGTAATCTCTTGTACTTAACACTCATGTCACTTTTTTTGATGGGAAGGACTAAAAAATCCTAAGAGAAAGGCATAAATAACCATCTCTCCACTAAAGCCCGCCAATCATGTATAACATCTGTATGCTTCAGCATAGCAAAATTGTGACGTTGTTAACTTCACATAATTGGGTATTTCTTCTCTCTCTTATATACTCATGCATGATATGCTCAAAAGAAAAATATGCAAAGAAAATTCAAAAGCAAAATGAATCAAAATGCTTTTAAATATGGTTGCAAGCGTGTTTCTAGGAGATGTGGGAGTTAGACGATGTACCTCGAAGATGATAGTACCCATCAAGCAGTTATGATTGTGTGTGAGTTAAATTGATTTTCTCACATCTCAAATCATCATAACATGAGACACTTATGTAATCTTGCGATGTTTTCACACACAACACGCAAAATTCTTTGCTACTTTTGATACATGTGCAGGTACAATGTGATTTGGTCATCACAAGGAATACATGTGTTAATGTATTCTCACTAAAATGTCTTGACTTGTTTTTGAAATATAAAATTGGTTATACTTGTTTAGTGTGTGTGTGTGTGTGTGTGTGTGTGTGTGTGTGTGTGTTTGGATCTTAAAGGCTTTACATTCTTCTTGTTAAGAGATGTTTTTGAAGGATTAAAATGTTGTTTGGATATTTGGTTGAGTAGCTTGCTTGATTGCATTCTTTTGTGTGTTTTTCTCCTCTTTGAAAAACCTGTTTTTATCAAGCTCGACAGCTTCTCGATAGCTCTCGACAAATAGTTATCCATCGAGACCCTTGGACTTCTTTTTCTCGACAGATCTTAACGCATCTTCGATCCATCGAGCTATTTAGAATTTGTCTCAATAGCTTCTCGACAGATTCTCGATCCATCGAGAAAGTTTCTGTCTGACCAATAGCTTTTCGACAACTGTTCGATCCATCGAGGTTCTTTGTCGTCGACAAATTCTCGACAGATCTCGATCCATTGAGACGCGTTTTCTATAAATAGATCCAACGCGATTTCAGATCTCATTTTTCTTCTTTCTCTCTCGACAGAAACCAGCCCTTTCACCTCCCAAATACTTTTCTCTCTCTCTAAACCTCAAACCCATTTGATCTTCGGCCTAGAGTGATCATTTCTTCTCTGCTATGATCTTTCTTTCTCTCATTCTTCATGCTTTTCATGCATTTAGATCTAGGTTTTGGGTTTTTTAAAAAATTTTGGGGTTTTTGAAAATCTTTGAGTATTTTGCAAAATTTTTGAGTTGGGTTTTGCTTAAATGATGTTATATGCTCATGCATTACATTACATTTGCATTTTCACAATGTTTCATGCATTTAGATGTGTGTTTTATATGTTTAAACCTTGTGTGCTGGTAGGATTGGATTGGGCTGAGCCCATGATGTTTTTTTGTTGTTGCATGTCACATGCTCATGCATTGTTCATGCATACGTACTTTTTTTTTTATATTCTGGTACTATTTGTTGATGGGTGCTTTTCTGTTTCTCTCTCTCTCTCTCTCTCTCTCTCTCTCTTGGATAGTCTGCACAATGGCACTCAAGCGCAAATCTATTCCATCCCGGAACCCTCTTCGTTCCAGGGCATCATCTTCTGATTCTACTCCTCTTCACGTCAGGTTCCATGATGAGAAGGCCCGTAAGGACTTCTTGGAGAACTTCTCCAAACGTGGCATTCATTCGGAACGCCACGTTATCTTATCAAACTTCTCCGATACTACTCTACCGACAAACATTCACAGGCGATGTTGGGAATCTCTATATGAGATGCCTGTGAGTTGTCCCTCCTTAATCATATAAGAGTTCTACTCCAATATGCACGGTTTTGATTCGTTTGTACCTCAATTTTTTACTCTTGTACGAGGTACACGTATAGTAGTTACTCTAGCGCTTATCTCTGAAGTGCTACATGTTCCGAGGGAATCACATCCTAATTACCCCGGATGTCCACGTCTGAGGACTGTGTCCAAAGACAAACTTTTGTCTCTCTTTTGTGAGACACTTTCTTCTTGGGGTAAGCGTCAAAACACTTCCTGCTCGGGCTTTGCAAAAGGTCCGATGTTCTTGAATATGGTGATGACATTTGTTCTTCATCCCTTGTCTCACTATAATTCTATTACTGAGCCTCATGCTCGCTTTTTGTTGTCCCTCATTGAGGACCTTACTATAGACTTTCCCTCTCATTTCATTCTCTCCCTTATAGATGTCTCTAAGGATATGGCGACTCGTGATAAGCTTATCTTTCCTTTTGCTATCACGAGGATCATTCGCCACTCCTCTGTCTCCTATCCCGAGTTTGATCATTTCCCCATCATGCGTGCCATTGACGCCGGTACTGTTCGACGGAGTGAGGCCCAGCTTCTACCGAAGCGGCCACAGACCAAGACGACGACTCCTCCATCCACCTCCGCTCCTTCTTCTTCCGCGGGTGGTGTAACGCTTGAGGCGATCATGGCACAGCTTGAGCGCGTGGATGCTCGCCTTGGTACTCTCACTACTAAGTTGTATCAGGTGAACACTCGTGTGGGTCGTATTGCACGTCGTCAGGCTCGCCTTGGTGGCTTCGTTGCTTCTCCCTCTCCATCTCCACATGCTTCAGAGGACGAGGACGATGATGATGGCTCCAGTGATGATGATGATGATGAGGATGAGGATGCTAGCTCTTCTGGTGATGAGGAGATGACTGCTTCTCAGTGACTTGCCTTTGTCATTCGTGACAAAAAGGGGAAGTAGTTTTGGGTATGAGAGTAGCCATGTACTTAGGGGGAGAGTTAGCATATGACCTTTTTGTTAGGGGAATGTTTACGTCCCATGGCAAATAATTCGGTTATATCAGTTCTCAATTTATGAGTCCTACCCATTTCCATCTAACATGATGTATGTCTCAAATTTGTAGGCTAAGCATACAACACAAGTTCAAAGAAGTATATGAATAATCTTTTTCCACTGGAGAGATTGCTTCCAGGTGATGCATCTAATAGTGGGTATTAATCTTCAACACACAAACTAATAAAGAAGCTTACACAGAGTTCAATTTATGGTGGTGATTGTTTTAATTGTGTAACAATATTTAAATGTAACAAACATCTTTTTAACCTAAATTTGGTATGGAGGGGGCCCCATACCATTCATTAAATGTAGTTGTAGTTATCGCATATATGACAAAAAATACATTCAGAAAATGAGCTATAATAATATATCCAATCATCAAGAAAACTAGAAAAGAAAGCTATTTTGTCCTATAAGGTTGATGAATTGAATCTTAAATAAAAGGATAAGAATTTGGTATGGAGGGGCCCCCCTCCATACGAGACATCCAGTTTTATATTAAACAATAATGAAAACTGTAGGCCATTAAGGGAACCTAATGTAATTAATTATTCATTATAATATAATCCACCCCCCTCTTCCTCTGGTATTTATAAACATGGTGATAATGCCTGGCACAAAGCTAAGAAACCCAACAAGCAATATCAAAACCCCAAAAACCCCAAAAGATAATTAAGATGACAGGTCCTGGTTCTCCTTGTGGAGCTTGCAAGTTCTTGAGAAGGAAATGTGTAAGGGGTTGTGTTTTTGCTCCTTATTTCTGTCATGAACAGGGAGCCACCCATTTTGCTGCCATTCACAAGGTTTTTGGTGCAAGCAATTTATCAAAGCTTCTTGCTCACCTCCCAGTGAGTGATCGTAGTGAAGCCGCGGTCACAATCTCATATGAAGCTCAAGCTAGGCTTCAAGATCCTATTTATGGCTGTGTTTCACATGTTTTTGCTCTCCAACAGCAGGTTTATTTAGTACCCTTTTTTCCTTTCTCTCTCATTTGATGATTCAAACCCTAATTTATTTGTTTTTTCTTGGTCCTGACTCAATCCATGGTATTTTGCTTTGTTCTCTGAAGGTTGTCAATCTACAAGCTCAACTAGCATCTCTTAAAGAATTACAAGCAGCTCAAAGCTTTCTCAATGGTTCTGCTAGTGCAAACCCTAATGAAATGTACTATGGATACCCTTCTCATCCACAAGATGTTCAAAGTTGGTTTCAGTCAGAAATTTCAAACATGATGCAACAATTCAATCCAAACATCAACAATAATGCCTCAACAATGCCATACCAAGAGAACATGTCCATGTCAAACTCTATGGGGAACTATGGAAATTCAAACATCCCTGAAGAAATCAATGCTTCATATGGCTGCAGCTATGAAGAGGCTTCTCATTCCATGTCTTCTCTAGACATGAATATATACGACAAGCAATGGTCTCTCCAAGAAACTGATGACCTTCAGTCAGCGGCCTTCGGCTATATTAATTCAGCATTCATGATCGAAGATATGGGACTTGGCGTGACAGATGTGTAATCGGTGAAGACGACCTTTGTCAATTTTGAATTGCTGCACCATACTTTGAAACATGCACTTTTGTTGCCATAAATAAGCTAGAAACCCTAGAAATGTTCATGCAATTGGAAACCCTAAAATCCAGCCTATGATTGTTTTGTTTAATCTAGTGTAATCTTGTAATATATGAGTAGAATAATAGTGTACTTCTTTGACAAAACTGAAGATCTGCCTTATGTTTGAGCAAATTTGCTTTGTTTATGGACCTAGCTAGTAAAGACCCTAAAATTTAGACTTAAAAAATTTTGCTAGTTTGATACTTTCCCTTCATAAACCTAAGAAGTTGCTTTTGCAGACCTTCTTGTTTGGTATAAGGGAAGTGGGTAATACTTTTTAAGTTAAAAATCTACTAATTGTGTAAGACAGAAATTTTCTGTTTTGCACATATGGAAGTATATTTTTTAGAAATCTGTAGAGAATTTTTCTGTTAGTTGTTGAGCGTGAAACAAGCATAAGTACTTCCTTTGTTCCCAACATATATGAGATAATACACAAACTTTGTCTTGTGTCAGCCTTTCCATGTATTGGAATAAACAAACAGTTAAATAAATAACTTTCCTAGCTTTTTGAGTGACATGCAACTAGGCTACCAAGTAATTTCAAGTCAGTTCTGATCTTAAGATACTGCACTTGCAAGGTAAGTGGGTGTTCCCTACCATGTGATAATGTCAATCAGTTGGAGGTGGAGGAGGCTATTTCCCTATTATTAAACCAATGCATGGCACATCAGAACTTGGCAACATGGAAATTCACTTCCTAAACTAGTCGGTATACTTCAATTAACTAACTTGAAATGGTGAAGTTCACTAGATTAATAAGACTTTCCAAATCAGATGAAATTCAATTGCAGCAAAAGACACTAATAAATTGCATGGTTCCCTTTCTAAACAGTAACTCTTCATGCTTTCATGATGTTTAAACTCAGCAACAACCAACAGTGATAACTGATATGTGATTTATCCATTTAATAGACTACTGCACACCAAGATAAAATTTTGTACATTTTGTACGTTTTTAGACCCCAACAAACACAATAGATTAACTTAGTTAATTAGCCAAGTTGATTACTTAGTCCAATTTCAGATCTAGGTTAACACAAACATATCATATTATTGTAAAATGCGGAAAATAAAGAACACAACAATATGATAACCCAGGAAACCAAACCGGTAAAAACCTAAGGAGGATTTAACTTAGCTATCCTCAAGGTAAAACGAATTGACTATGAAAGAATTGAAGTTTACACAATAGCGACTTAGACCACTAACATCCTATTGCTACCTCGAGTAAGAAACTTACTACCACAACCCCATGATAGCTCCAAGTCCACGGATTACTTCTTTCTTGAATTCCCAGCAAGTATAAGCACTCCCACTTGTATATCTTTAAGCTCTTGAATCAACAACTGAATTGATCACCAAACTCTTGACATCAATCTTGAGATTGGAAACCCTAAGTCTATGTGAAGGCAAACACCTCTAGATCTCACAGAAAATTCACACACACAGCATAAATAGCAATCTTTAGAGAGCCTTTGGGTACAAAACCCTAAATACAAAAGAGGCACAAGAGGCACTCAAATCTCTCTAAAAAACAACTAATAAAAACATTTTAGGGTTTCCTATATATATAGGAGTATTTTACTTGAACCCCAATACGTTTAGTAGAGTTTGGGCTGAATTGGAATTCTGCAGAAAAATAAATCTGCACGTGGTTCGATCGATCGAGCCTAATTTTCGATCGATCGAACCTTGCAAATTTAGTCCAATAAATTCTGCAATCACTCGATTCTAATTTTACAAATAAACATACTTTGAGCAAGCCTAAACCTAGACTCTATGTTTTGATCATGATTTGTCAACATAATACAAATTGAAGTTATAATACATTAGTTCCTAAAGTCTTAGAACCTAACACATTTAATAGACTAGTAAGGGTTGCACGTGCAAGGCACGTGCTGCCCTTAAGTGAGAAAATTTAAGATAGAATTTTTTTTTTTTTAAATAGTATCAAACCATGTATTTAAATTTAGAATGGTCATTTAACATATAACTATCTATTTAGTATGGTAATTTCTTGGGAGAAGGTATTTGGTATCAAATAATACCATGTCAGCGGTATCAAAATCTAATAAATATAAGACATGTCAGCAAAAATAACTAACCCACTAACAATTGAAAGACATGTGTTAGTGGATAGTTATTTTTGCACATATGTCTTTTGTTTGTTGAATTTTGATATGGATGACGTGGTCTCATTTGATACAAAATACTTTTTCATTTCTTAGAACCTATTTACTAAAGACAATATCTACTCACGAAAAAAAATTCTACTAAGAATGATAACAAATGTCATCATCTTTCAACAATTAACAACTAAGTTTTGATAAAGCATTGTCACAATATTTAAATTTTTGCAATAAATGATGACATATGCTACAATTGAAACTCTTCATCAAATTAAATACCTACAACCGTTTGTAATGAATATTTTGTTATTCGTACTTCCTTCTTTATCATTTTATCTTATGAGTCTAACTACGATACTTAGCTTACTTAATTTTTAATAAACACCTTTTTAAGAAAGAAAACAAATAAAAAAAAGAACAAAATAACAAACGACATATGTCATTAAAGTATTTATTAGATAAAAATTATAAATCTAGAAGATTTAAACCACTAATAAATTAGTGTTCTCTAGGTAACAAATAGAATACCATACATCATCATTTTTACTTTCTAAGTATGACTAACACATAAAACTCAAAATACATGAAGAAAATTTTTGGGACATTAAAATTTAAAGAGGCATTTTAGTTATTGCACAATGAAATATTCTAGGAATCATAAGATTTTGTTAGGGTTTAACTAAGAGAGTAATAGTAGGAACTATATACTTGTCTACAAAATATAAAGGATGAAATTATTCAACTTTAAAATTGGAGGCGATGAAACTACCCCAAACATAAAGGGGGAAAATATTTTTTTCTATAATTATTTTTTGTTGGTAAAACTATGTGTTTTTTACTTTAAACAATGTGTTAAAAAAAAAATGGTCAGCCCAAGAAAACTGTCCATAAAACTATGAATTTTGGCTCCACAAATTGGCTAAAGAAAAAAAAGTCAGAAACACAATAAATATCACGACATTTTCTCAATACCTTTATTTTAGCTATGGTGGGCCCTGGTATGATATTTTATAATTTTATTTTAGAGTAATGCTACATCCACAACATTTTCATAACAAATCCTAGATGGTAAATTGTTTTTGGTTTTAATTGGGACAACCACTTTAAACTATGCATTAAAAAAACAAAAAAAAAATCAACAAAAGAAAATTGTGCATGAAACAGTAAATTTTTGCTCACCAAATTTGACTAAACCAAAAAAGAAGTCTAAGAACACAACAAATTGTCACAATATTTTCACAATACCTTTATTTTCAGCAGTTGTAAGTTTCAGTCTGATATATTATTATTTATTTTATAGAAATGTTATCTCTATAATATTTTCATAACAAATTCTAGTTGGCAAGTTGTTACTGATTTTAAAATAGACCCACGACTGATATCACTTTTTTATCCATCAATAGTAGCTTACCTATGATTTGTTGTGAAATTAATGTGAAAATGTTGTGAACTCAACATTTTTTTTATTTGATCTATAAGAAATTGGTACCTCAAAAATTGTGAAAATATTGTGATAATAATAAGTGTTACAACATTTTCACAAAACATTTATTTTTATTTGTGATTGGTCACAGTCTCGTATTTTATTATTTTATTTCAACATATAAGAAATTGATACCTCAATAATTGTGAAAATATTGTAAAATTTGTTGTGTCAGTATAACAATATATGTCAGTTCATATAAATATTTAAAGAAAAAAAGTACAAACAGATGACTGAATAAAAAATAAATAAATAAACATTGTAGCTACTGTAGCTACAGTGTCACTTGAACAAACCAAAGAGGCACTGTTTGTGCATTGATGCTTTTTATATATAGACTAGTGTGGGTTGCACGTGCAAGGCACATGCTGTCCTTTCATGAGAAAATTAATATAAAAATTTTTTTTTGTTGAAAAAGTATGAAATCATGTACTTAACTTTAAAATAGCTATTTGAATATCTATTTACTATGACAATTTCTTAGAACCTATTTACTAAATGTAATATCTACTCACCAAAAAATGCTACAAAGAATGATAATGAATGTCATAATCTTTCCACAATATTGAAATTTTCGCAATGAATGATGATATATGCTACAATTTTTTTGAAGATCTTTATCAAATTATATACTTGCAACCATCTACAATGAAGATTTGTAATTTATACTTCATTCTTTATCATCTTATTTTATGAGTCTAACTATAGCTTACTTATTTTTAATGAACACTCTTTTAAGTGGGAAAAGAAATTAAAAAAAGAACAAAATGACAAAAGACATCTATCATCAAAGTTTCTATTAGATAAAATTATAAGTCTAGAAGATTTAAACCTAATAAATTAGTGTTCTCTAGATAACAAATAGAACACTATATATCATCATTCTAACTTTTCAAGTATGACTACCAGTCTACCACATAATATTCAAAATAAGAAATTTTTTGGGACATTAAAATTTAGTAGGAGTATTTTAGACATTGCATAATGAAATATTTTAAACATTGCATAATGAAATATTTTGGGAATTATAAAATTTCGTTAGAGTTTAACTAAGAGAGTAACAATAGGAGTATATGCTCATTTACAATATATATATATATATATATATATATATATATATATAAAGGAGGGAATTATTCAACTTTAGTTTAGGGGGGGAATGAAACTTCCCCAAACATAAAGGAGGAAAGTGTTACTTCGTCAATTTGTGTGTGTGTGTGTGTGTGTAAAACAATGTGTTAAAAAAAATTCAAAAAAAAAAAAAATCTAGAAACAATTTGTTAAAAAAAATCAACCTAAAAGAACTATGCATAAAACAATGAATTTTGGTTCAACAAATTGACTAAACCCAAAAAGAAGTCTAGGAACACAACAAAATGTCACAATATTTTTATAATAGCTATGGTGAGTTCTAGTTTGATATTTTATTATTTTATTTTAGAGTAATGTTACGTCCACAACATTTTCATAATAAATCTTAGGTGGTAAACTGTTATTGGTTTTAAATTGGGCTAACCACTATTAACCGTGCATTAAAAAAAACAAATAGAAGCCAATTGAAGAAAATTGCACCTAAAACAATAAATTTTGGCTCACCAAATTTGACTAAACAAAAAAAGAAGCCTAGGAGCACAACAAAATGTCACACAAAAAATAATCCTAAGAATACAACAAAATGTCACAACATTTTCACAATATTTTTTATTTCTAGCTGTGGTAGGTCTCAGTTTGATATTTTATTATTTTATTTTTTACATCCACATCATTTTCACAACAAATCTTAAATGAAAAATTATTACTGATTTTTAAATTACGCTTTAAAAAAAAAAAAAACAAAAATACAACACAATATTATGTATAAAACCGTAAATTTTGACTCACCCAATTTAACTATACTAAAAAACTAGAGAATCCAGATACTTCATAAGACCAGTGAGAGAGGACATGGGAGACAAAGTCTCATGTAAGGACTTTAACAATAAATAATTCAACTTCAGCACACTTAACTCCCGCCCGTCAAAGCAACAAGCATTCATTTCTCTCCATATACACCAGGGGATCGCATTCCAAGTCCCCCCACTACTCCCACCAAACCTCCCCCTCCAAGAAAGATATCATTTCCTGAACCATTTCTTCCCTGCGCCCCCCCACC
The DNA here is from genome assembly GCA_030021035.2 of Notholithocarpus densiflorus. Taxonomy (NCBI): domain Eukaryota; kingdom Viridiplantae; phylum Streptophyta; class Magnoliopsida; order Fagales; family Fagaceae; genus Notholithocarpus; species Notholithocarpus densiflorus. The sequence goes on from JARYZH020000017.1 coordinate 116,306, forward strand.
CCCAATTTTAATTTTCTCTCTCCCTCTCTAGAAAGAAACTTCTTTCTTCATCATTCAAGAAAAATTCCCTCTCTCTTCCACTAGAATTTTCTATGGGTTATCTTTCATCTTTCTTTTAGAGACTTCCTTCCCTAAGTAAATTTCAGCCACAATTTCCTTTTTAAGTTGTCTAGAAGCAAGGTGAAAGATATTTTTTACTGTCAGTAATAGATGATGCTAGAAGTTCAAAGTCGGTTACTTAACCGACTTCAACCATGCAAAAGTAGGGAGTGCTGGAGCTCAATTAGAGAGTAGTGTGAGGCAAAGTTTGAAAGAAGAAAAGAAGTCCTAGCTAGTGTCAGTACCTAGGTGTCCAGAAGTGAGGTGTGTGCGAGTATATTTATGTGAGTTGGTGTGTTTGTTGTAGGACTTGGTGTGCCTTATAAAAGGTCAAGTGAAGGAAAAGTGCAAAGGCAAAAATAGAGTTATCATGTGTGTCTAAGTAAGGGTGACTTGTGTCTTTGCAAAAGTGTATTGTCAACTTGTCAATATTTTGAAATAGAAGTTTTCTTTTACTCTCTTCAGCACGTGTTGTCCAATTTTTCACTACGTGTTGTAATGCTCATTTTGTTCAACAATCTGATATCAAAGCTTCCACTAGTTCAACATTTTATTCTCGCTCTATCTCTTTCGCCGCATTTATTTTTCTTTTTCTTTTTTGAAGGAAAAAAAAAAGTCGCAGAGCTCTACTGAGTTCTTTTTATCACTACAACAGAGCCACACAAGCAAAAAAGCTTATGTTGGCCAATTACGGTTTTATTAGTTGACTGAGTGCAACAATTATCGACAAACAATATCAAATACTAATATATATCAGCCTCAACCACAAAAGGATAATATAAATCGGGTGAAAAAAAATTATGGTTTTAATAATGCTAACATGGCCTATTGCCAGTGGCGGCTCCAAGAATTTTTTACAAGGTATTCCTCAAGAAGCATAAATTACACAATCTAATAAAAAAAAATTTATATATTGACAACAACAATCAAAAAACACGCAAATACATAAAGTTTTACAACATAAAACTTGTGGAGTTCAGTTGTGGTTGTTGTTAGTGTTGCTGAACAGGAATGGACGGCGAGAGTAAGTGAGTTTCTTATTTCCTTTTAGCCTTTAGGTTTGATTTAGTTTTAGTTTAAATTGTTTAATGACTTGTGAATCCGCGAGGCACTGAGACAGTAAGGATTTTTTTTTTTTTAATATTTGTTGAATTAAAAACATAATCGTGTTGGTGTTGGAGTAGTGATAGTCTTAGTCTAAGATAAGATTGATCTTGTACTGGACTTTTCTATTGGCATTTGGTTTGGGCCTTGTTAGTGGTTTTATTATTATTATTATTTTTTCCAGATTTTCGTTCAAGTTTTTTTTTTTTTTTTTTTTGGGTTTTTTCCATGGTTTTATAAACCAATTCGGTGAAAGAACCAGAAAATGGACTAGTTACTGGTTTTTTGGTCGGACTGAGATTCGACCGATGGTCGAACTGGTGACATCATAAATAATATAATTAATAAAATTCTAAATTATATAAATAAAAATATAATAAGTTTATTACTAATAATATGATAGCAAAATGTAAAAACATAATATTTAGTGACACTTTTCTTGTAAATTTAATCAAATTTCCTTAAAATGGACAATCACATGTTTAATTATAATCATAAAAATAAAAAGTTTATTTTATATATATATAATTAATTAATTAATGTTATATAAAAATTAAGTAACTTTTTAAGCTTATTCACTTAATTAACTAAAACTACTATTTTTTTCTAATCAAAATTATCGGAAAAAGAAAAAAGAAAAATAGTTGTACAATGAAAAAAACTAAATTTACGTGACTTTGACCAATTAGTTGTATAATATATATATTATAATGTTTTTGAGGAAAAGTAGTCATACAATGACAGTGTATCAGGTAAAGCAAAAACTAAAAGTAAAGTCGTAGTATAGACTTAAAAGAATATAAAAACATGTGGTTCTTTTTGCTTGAAAGACCCTAATATATTATTAAGTTGCTCAAATTATGGACCAAAATTTAATTTTATTGGTATAAAAAAAATTCAGGGTGTTCCCAAAGGTGGCGCCGCCCCTGCCTACTGCAATAAGTAAAAGCAAGAGAAGGGTTCCAATTCATCCATACCTATAAGGACATCACTTCTTATACAATATAGCACCATCTTCTTAGTAAGAGACCACATTTGCTCGATCAAGTAAAGCAAGGTTCTCCATGTAATCAGCTACGTCTAAAAGATCATCAATTTGATTACTAATCTCTTTCTCATGTAGAGTTTCAGGGTCAATTAAAACAGACTTATGTTTCCTCTCTAATTCACTGTTGGTGGAGACCAGCGAGGGCATATTTCGAATTAGAAGTAAACCATACTTGGTGAAACCAATGATATTAAAAAAGCTTTGAACTGGTACAACATAGAGTTTATTCCAGGAATCAAACACACCATACTCCCTCATCACCCAAATGTTGCATATTGAGAAGCTCAAGCGAATATCAAATTTAAACAAAGCCAGTTTTTCCTTGAATGACATAAGACATTTCATCGTACAACTTCCTTCATCAGGCAGTGGTAGCACTTTGAATTCCTCACTATTGACATCAAATGACAATAGTTGTACAATGAAATAATTATTAAAGCTGGAGCGATAATCATGGGGTCTCCAAGAGAATCCAACTCCAATTCTTTTCCATTAATCCGAGCTTAACGAGTACACCTCAGCCTCAGGGGGAAGCATAGGTTCGGCACGAGTCAGTGAAATCCTGACAACCTTGTAGTCATTATTCAGGGAATCATACCCAAATCCGAGTGCCACATTACTTAACTGGGTCAAGCAAGTATCGGGCAACCTCTTAAATTTCCTAATACTGGGTCTGGGGTTCAGCAAGTAAATATCATTACACGCTGACATAAAAAAATCAGAGAAACACAATATGCCATTACAGGAACCCAGAATTCTGGGAAACGTAGAATGAAAAGTGAAGGGAATTCTAAACTCGAATATGGTTTCAAACGTGCGGCTGGAAGCGAGAGTACAGACTTCATGACTGTGAGAATGAAACAAACCAACGTTGGGCTTGTGTATGAAATAAGCATCATGATGATTGTGATTAAAGTGAGTGGAGATGAAATTGGGGTTGGCTATGGAAGAGTACCAGGATTTGCAAACGCACCTGAATCTTAGGAGTGATTTCACGGGTAACCTTGTTAAGATTTCCAACACGATTTCGTCCGGGAGATCACGGTTTGTCCTACGTCGGAGGATCATCGGTGGTCGTGCCTTTTTCCTTTGGGACATCTTCTAACGAAAGACACACAGAGAGATTGTGTGTGTTGTTGACTTCTTCTTCTTGTTTTTTTTTTTTTTTTTTTAAGAAACCCAAACACGTTTGGGTTAATATTGGTTTTACCTTTTAGACATTTTTGTATTAGAAATTGTGGATATTTATCTAAAATAATGGAAGTAAATAAATATATGATGATATTTTTCTTTTCTTTTTCTCTTGAATATGATTTTAGTAATTAACTTATGGTATAAAAAAGATATGTGAAGAAAAAGAAACAAAATTGAAAAATGAAAAGAAAAAAAAAAATGTAATTTTTGGATATTTGATCTCATCTTAAATTTACTTTCATATTGTTTGGCTATTAAAATAAATGGAGGAAAATAAAGGAGATTAGCTTTTTTTTCTTTTTTCTTTTTTTTAGATTAGCTTTTTTAAATGTTTGGTTTATTTTTTGTTGACTAAATCTTTTACTCGATGTGATTTTTATTTTGAGAAATGCTATGTACACACAATTTTCATGATAAATTTTAGATGTTAGGTTGTTATTGGTTATTACAAGTAAGCAAAAAAATAATTTTAAGATATAGATTTAAATTATAACCAATAACAACTTACCACCTATAATTTATTGTGAAAGTGTTATGAAAATGTTGTGGACTTAGCATTTCTCTTTTATTTTCCTAACTGCTGACATTGTTTATTGTAATTAAGCTAACAAATAATACACCAATATTTTTTATTAGTAGATGATGGTAATAATAACATTGTGAAAGTTCAAATAGTGTATAAAACACCTATAAACGTTTAGACCCCCAATTTACAAATTACCAATTCAAGCTTATTATCAAACAATTAATGTGCGGAATATGAACATAAGCATATAATAGAATTGATAAACAATCTAAACCAAATAAAATCACATCCACAGCAGAAATTAAATGGCAAAGATTATGGGAAGAGAGATGCAAACACAAGGACAACACAACGATGTGTTATCGAAGAGGAAACCGAAGCCCTCAGCATAAAACCTCTCCGCCGCCCTCCAAGCGGTAAATAATCCACTAAAGAATCAAGTTGGGATACATGAACAGCAGAAGACCCTCCAAGTCTAATCTACCCATTGTACTTAAGCCCTCCAAGCTCCTACTCCAACGAGGTTACGCTGAACCTATTTCTTCTTTAGCTTACCAGATTCTGCTATAGCCCATAGCATCAACCAATAACCATTGGTTCCTTTCTAACTGCTTCCCAAAGTACCAAAAAGTCTTCTCACAGATGTGGATATGGTGAGAAAATGATTTAGCTAAGAACCTCCCAAGGATGTAACAATGGAGAGGGTGAGAGTAGAGGAATTTGAAGAGTCTCTATGTAAAGATTGTGAATGAGTCAATCTTGTTTTTCTCTAGGGTTTCTCTCTCAAAATTCTCTCTGGAAGCTTTCTACATTTCGTGGGTATAAGGGGTATTTATACTAATGTGAGAATGGAATGCGAAGAGTCAGTTTTTCAAAACAAAGCTGGCTAGCGACTTGGCCTCGCGACTTGACTGAGTCGTGAGTTCAAGCCGCGAACTAACTGAATGGCCAATCTGGACTTTTTGTCCTGTAGTGCTACAACTGGCATGACGGTTCAAGTTCTCTGCATGCTTCACTTGTGTGCATCTTCTGGCGGCTTGCAAGCTGCGAGCCACCCGCGAGATCCAGTCGCAAGTCCCTGTTTCACTGCACAGTCTTGAGCATTTCTTCAAACTCTCTCACACACTATCCTTACATGATTCCTACCTAAATACAAGGTTTCTAAGTACTGAATTACAAACAAATTGGCACGGAATAAATCCAACAAAATGGTTGATTAAATTCAACCTTACACATTGAAATATATTTGATATTTTTTTTGAGTAAATGGTAATACTTATTAGAACACACACGAAAATAGTAATAATAGTATTTTAAATCGGGTTTATAATACATTACATAACCAAAGTACAACTACAAAAAGGCCTAACTTTTGTAAACAATAAAATTACAGAGTCATTGAACCACAGGATTTATAACTCCAAATCTTCTTGTTATTTATTTATTTATTTTTGTGTAAATTAGGACATGTTTTTCAACTTACATGACTTTTCTTTTATTTATTTATTTTTTCTGAACCGGAAAACTTGACTAACAAAAGCAAAAGACATGTCTAGTAGACATATAGATACAGTCATATGATATTAGGGCTTTCACTGAATTCCCTATATGACATGACATCCAAATGTTTGAAGAATATCTGTGGAACTTAATTGTAATGCAGCAGTTGGGGAAAAATGAAGCTGCATAGCTTTGATGGTAAGGTCTGATTGAAGCATGTGTACTATAGGCTCTTTCCTCTTTGCAAGCCAGAAGAAGCAGAAAACAAAAGCTGTTCAATGGGCCATAGAATAACAAAAATACATGAATGCACACACAAACCAGGACCATTACCCAGTTAGGAGCTGGAAACAATTCTTCAAGATGTTAAAATTAAATGCTTAAAATCAAAGCTATCAAGTTGTAACTTCTGCTAGGTTAAGTGCAAGAAAGTCTAGATATACAAAAATAAATAAATAAATAACTTGACACCTGCTAATGTAGCAAACTGTTAGTTGTAGGCAAAAAAAAGTGATGTCACTAGTTGACCCAAATGATAAACCAATAAAAGCTTACCAATTCAACTAATGTGAAAAATTGTCAAAAAAAAATTTTTTGGGTGTATAGCATTACTATGATAAGTATAAATGGAGCAGCACATGTGTCGGACCGTGTGCCTTACCGATCCATCCAACAACTAATTGGTGAGGGATGAGTGCGCACAAATCTTCTATAGCATTCGATCGCAGACCAAGCCCATTGGTATTGGAGCGAATTGTGAAAATCCCTCACAACATGAAACAAATTTTCCAGCAAAAGATTGAAACATTACATTTTGTCTTATAACTTGTAGTTTATCTAATCATTTCTATTAATACTCCTACTACTATTAACTATTAAGTATTAATTGAAAAGGCCAGGATTTGCTGCAATCTAAGTTGTAGCAACTCTTGCAAAAATGCACACGTGTTAATGCCTCAGATAGACATCTATCCAGGCTTATATTTTTTCGTGTCAAGATTGAATTTTTCACCAAATGAAGTCTATTTGAGGCATTGCCACATGTGCATTTTGCAGGAGTTTTTGCAACTTAGTTTGCAACAAATCCTTACTTTAATCGAAAAGCTTTAACTCTTGGATTGGTCACACCCCCTAACTAGTTTGCAAGGACTACAAAGTCTAAGTCTAAGAAACCAGTTTATCCAAAATGATTTTATTAGAGTACTTGCATCCGTCGTTGAATAGCATAAGGGATAAATTTAACACATTTTAACTCCAAAATCACTCGCATCAATTCATGTAAACTTGTTAAAAATAAGATGTGAGTTACAATAACCGTATAAATATACATGATTACTGTTCACATGCAAATCTAATTTTTAATATTTCTTTATTCATATACACAAAAAGAGATAATTTGAGAGTAAAAAAAAAATTGATAAACAAATAATATTTTAATGAAATGTAGTCTAAAATAGATAATTTAATGTATTTTTAAAAGTAATGTAGGTGTTTTTGAAAATTAATTATGTAAAACAGGGAAAAAAATTCTTAAGTTTTTTTTTAAGAGAATTTCAACCTATAACATTCACTCCTGATGATAACTCTTTATCATCAGAGCAAGACACCAATCAGTTTTTTTTTTAGGTAGGGATTGAACCTCAAATCTCTTATACAACTAAGAAAGACTTTAACAATTGAGCTAACTGGGACCTACTCTTAAGTTAAAATATAAAAATAAAAATAAAGGAAAATTACACTTTGCCCACCTGTGGTTTGCCCGAAAAACAATTTACCTACTTGTGGTTTAAAAATTGACACTTTACTCACCTGAGGTTAACTCCATTTGTCTCCCGTTACCCACCTCTGTTAAAAATAGGGGTAAATTTATAATTTTGTGACCATTTTATATCTCTCTCCTCTCAAGACATAAAAAACTAAAAAATAAGGGAAAATAATATCTAAAAGCTAGGTTTTGTAAAAATTAGAACCTAACTTTTACATCTTCTTTCAATACAAATAAAAGAACAAAATTAAAAACTCAAAGCTAAAAATTTGAATCATACATAAATCCTTAATACAAATTGAATAATCAATTCTAACAGTGTACGAAAGTTAAATCATGGCTATGTTAGTTTTGCCAAAAGAACCAGTTCTATAATCACGAGGGTCGTCCACCTTCACAATTCCGTCATTGCCCTCCACACCAATCAACTTCCTAGTGGTACCACGTTGCACACCAGCCATAATTTTGACCTTGTCATTTTTCCTTGGTGCCACTACGTCCATTTCATCAGGTAGAGCTATCATGGTTTCACCATTATCGCCAAGAACAATCCTACAAGAACCATCCATAAGCACCTCTCGAACAATTCCTACAACAGATTCTTCCTCTCCCAACCTGCGTAAATTTACCACTATGTCTGGCATGAAATATGGTCCTTCATTGTCCCCACTTATAACGGGAGACATTGTTCCACTAACTTCTAATTTTTACAAAACCCTATTTTCCCTTGATTTTATAGTTTTTTTATGTTTTGAGATGAGAGATATAAAATGGTAACAAAATTATAAATTTACCTCTGTTTTTAACAGAGTTGGGTAACAGAAGACAAACAAAACTGACGGAACTAACCTCATGTGAGTAAAGTGTCAATTTTTAAATCTCAGATAGGTAAAATGTTTTTCGGTCAAACCATGTATGGGCAAAATGTAATTTCCTCCAAAAATAAAAAATTTCACGAGCTAATGGAATGCTCTAGAGAGTAATATTATCTGTGAGAAACGAATTGATGATGGCATTAAAAGTTGTGCAAATTTCACCAAGCTACTGTTACAATTTTTGTTTCATTAGTAGTTTGGAAATTTCTAGGCAGTACTTACTAGCAAGAGTTTGATTACTCATCCCGAGGAGAATTTCCAAAGCATGTCCCCTTCTTTTTGACCCAAATCTATACGCTTGGGATTGTTCAAAGCAAAGCTTCTTTAATATTAACCATTAGTTAAGAATTTGACTTTCTAGGTGCCTCATGTTACAAATGATAATTTTGTTGGGTAAAATGGCACTGGCTCAGTACCTAAAAAACATGTCTCCCACTCACCTAAGCTTCCCCTTCCTTCGGCTATAAGTATGCATTGGGGCCACTTATTTATAATGCTAACTCATAACACTTACTTTCAGTATACTTTTTATACGGCTGACCACAATAACAATAACAATAACAACAACAAACCATACATGTACCACGCAGGAAATGGCTTGATGGTAGGAGTCCTTGTTCCAACATTTAGAGAGAAGCAGTTCGAGCGATAGCCAAGGCCCGTGTGATACCCGTGATATTACCCATTACCGTCACGTAACATAAGGTCAATAAGCCCACAGGCCCCACACCGGAGACCCCTTTTTCATTTAGCAAAAAAACAACAAACTGTACATGTAACACTCCATCCAACAACCAAAAACAGTCCATGTAACATTAGCAATGTTGCAGAACTCTTGGATTCACCACAACTTGTGAAATAAGCAATCTGATACACCAATACTTAGGTAATCAATGTTTCCAATACATGGAAAGGCTGACACAAGACAAAGTTTGTGGATTATCTCATATATGTTGGGAACAAAGGAAGCACTCACGCTTGTTTCACGCTCAACAACTAACAGAGAAATTCTCTTTAAATTTCAACAAAGCAAAAAAAAAAAATTTTGGATTTTGAGTCTGACATGAAACTAGGCTAGCATCTAAACTCAAGTCAGCCCTGATCTTAAGATATTGCACTTGCAAGGTAAGTAGCTGTTCCCTATCATGTGATAATGTTAATCAGTTGGAGGTGGAGGAGGCTATTTCCCTAAGATTAAACTTATGCATGGCACATCAGAACTTGGCAACATAAAAAATCATTTCCAATATCAGTTGGCACACTTCAATTAAATAACTTGAAATGGTAAAGTTGGCTACATTTATAAGACTGTTTCCAAATCAAATGAAATTCAGTTTCAGCAAAAGACATCAAATTGTGTGGTTCCTTTTGCAAACAGTAACTCTATGCAGTAAAGAAGTTTAAATACTCTGCAACAACTAACAGTGATAGGTGATATCCATTTAATAGACGACTGCATATCAAGATAGAATTTTGCAGCTCTTTGCAACAACTATCATATCCATTTAGAATACAGACTTGGCAGCAAGACATCAAGATACAATATCAAATTACCACTCCTTTTCATAAAATCTAGCTAAGAAGGGCAATGAACACAATGAAAATGAAGGGGGGAAAAAAATTCTCCATCACATACAAGATACTGTCCCACATGAGGAATCACATTAAAAAACAAATGAGAGAGAAGGAAAAACTAAAAAGATAATACAAGCCTCTTCATTTCTTTAACCTATTCTGCTTTCTGGAAGCATAAACAATGAAGCAAACACATTTAGGTGAAAAATAATACCAAATATACCTGCATGCTAGTAGAGCACAAGTTAGGCCAAACTGGTCTATTTCTCTACTTATGGTTGCTAGTGCTCTTCTTCTTTAGTAGGCTTCCAAACTTTCCAAGCAAAGGCTTCTTCTTCTTTTTCTGCTGCGGCTGCTTTGATGGTGGGCTTTCACTATCGTTAATGTTTTCTGTAGAAGATACCCCATTTATCTGATCAAAGCTCTCACCACCTTCCACCTTTGAGTCCACTTCCTCTTCGAAGCTTTCCTGCTCTGTTTCTCTCTCTGGTGAAAATTCTTTCTTTTCAATCTTGCAGCTCTCCCACATCTTAAATTCAACTTCTACTGAGTCATCTTCTTTTTCTTTGCTCTCATCTTCCTTCATCTTTCCATTCACGTTCTCAATTTTGGCAGAAACCATTTTTTCAGCCTCATCAAACGAGAAATTATGCTCTTCCTGTGAATTTTCTTTTCTGGGTTCCTCACATTGATTTAGTGGAAGCTCCAATTTAGGCTTCTCTTCTCTTCCATGTCCATTCTCTTCAGAGAACTCAACTACCTTTGGAAGCATATCATAGTCCTTCTCACTGTCTGTAAGATCACCATTTTCTTCAGTTTGCTTTTTGGCCGTAGCTTCTTCAAGCAACTTAGATAACTCTTCAACTTTCCTAAGGGAAGCAGCTTCCCTAGTTCGGAGCTCCTCGTTTTCTTGAATTATACTCTGTAACTCATTTTCTTTGTCCAGAAAGCTTTCCTTCAATTTCATGCTCTCAGACTTTGTTTTCCCAAGAGTTTCCTGCAAATGAATTACCTCAGCTTCAACTTCCTGTAGGCTTTCCTTCAGCTGAGCTTCTTCCTCCTTGGAGGCGTAAGCTTCTTCCTCAGTTTGCTTGAGCAAATTCCCCAGCCTTTTTATTTCTTTTTCCAGAGAAGAGTTCTCTTCTTCCGATTCCTTTACACAATTCACCAAATGAAGTTCTTTTTGCTCCCACTCAGCCTTGGAGTTTTCAATTTCCTTCTTGGATTGTTGAATTGTATTCATAAGAACACCAATCTCATGTTTTGCATCATCAAGCATGCTTTCATACTTCTCATTTGTTGCTTTCAAAACCAACTTTAGATCTTGTATCTGGGTCTCATCATTTTCATGCTCAATTTGAAGGGATAACAGCTTTTCTTTAGCTTCTCTTGCTTCTGCAGAGACCTCATGCAAGGCTGAAGCTAAGCTTTCCATTGCCTTCTTGCTCTTATCTTCTTCACCCCTGGAATTCTCCAAATCATTAATAAGTTCATTTCTCTCTTCTAATAAGGTCTGAACACTAGAAGCTGCAAGCTTCTCATTGTTCAAAGCCTGGGCTTTCTCCTCCTTCACAGTTACAAGCTCAGACTTCAGAGATTCAACCTTTTTAGCCATTTCAGAACTTTCTTCCTTGGCCATATCAAGATGACGTTCTGATTCCTCAAGATCCCCTTTCTGTCTTCCAATCGTAATTTCCAACAACCCCACCTTCTCTTTTAGAGCAGCAATTTCAGATTCTGCATCATGCAATAAATCATTGTTTCCCTCTAGTTGTTTCATGACTGAATTCAAAGATTCTGATGCAGATCTCTCCAACTGATTTGCTTTCTCAACCTGCATCTCTAATTCCTCAACCCTGGTTTTCCACTCCTCCACCAGACTACGTGCATAAGACTCAGCCATCTTTGCGGCTTCTAGTTCAACATTAAGCTGTTCAATGGAGGCCTCTTTTACTATCAAGTTCTCTTCAAGACTTTTCACTTTCTCGAGTTCTTGTTTCAAGGATTCTATCTCAGACTTAAGCTTCATCACCATCTTGTTGCTTTCACTGGTCTCAGTTTCAAGCTTTGAATCAAGCAAGGCCTTCAACCTGGTTAACTCAGCCGAGAGAATCTCCACTTTCTCGACATGAATCTCGGCAATCTTAGTTGCGTCATCAGCATGGCTCATTGCCTGGTTCTTCGCATCGCAAGTCATCGCTAGTTCCTGCTTCACTCTTTGGAGCTCCTGAGTGGTAGAGAGAAGAGCAGCCACATCCAAAGCATGTTGATTCCTCACAGCTTCAACCTCTTTCTGCCATTCCTCTTCCTTCTTCTGGGATGCCTCAATTCCTGCCTGCTCCAATTCAACAGCCCGGAACTTTTCAATCTCTGAATTCTCCTCAGCTCGCTTCTGAGCTACCAAAGCCTCCTTGAGCTTCTCATTTGCTTCTTCAGAAACTCTTTGGGCTTCTTTTAATTCATCAATGGCTTTCACCTTCTCTTTCTCAACCAAAGCTATCTGTTCTTTTGCTTTTTTTAGATCTTCCTGAACAGCATTCAATTGCGCCTGCAGTTCTGATGCCTTTGCAATCCGTGTAGGTTGTTTCTGAAAAACAAGATAAATTAACAATGCATATCAAAACTCAAATCACCTATCACAAGACAACGTAAAAAGGGGACATCTCTTTCTGTTTCAAGAAATAAACAAACTGAAAATGTGATGAAGATCACACTTGAAAATTTATCTTAGGAAACTTCCTCTTTAACCTTTCATTCCAGAACATCAAAAAGCAATTTGTCCAGGATTTAATTTTCAGTATCTGTCTAAGAAGACCCAAATAATTAATGATGACATCTTGCAATAATTTCCCTCCTCATTTTCAATGCTTTTGAGAAGTTCAAAATCCCAAGTTTTGAAATGGAACAAATTATGCACTGAATTAGTAAAGATAAATAGCATTTGAAGTGCATTTGTAATACTTACTTCAGGTGGGGTAGCAATTTTGGGTGATCGACGCTCAATGGCAGGCTTCGAGGTAACTGTTCGTGGGGACCGATCAACTGAAAGCCGTGAATTTTGCAAAGGAGAGGGTGAATCAGATTCTGATTTAGCCACTCCCCTGCCTGGTTTACTCACTCTAGGAGTTGCTGGTGATGCTTTGTTAGGAGTTTCGGACAAAGCAGATCTGTTCAAGTGCAGAGTCTCATAAATATAGCAACCATAGTATATATATATAATATATATATATATACACATTAAATGAAACAGGCAATGAAATATACATAAACATTAATCATGTAAAGGTAAACCAAATAGGAATGAAAAAGAAAGATGGATCTAAGCCAAAAATGAGAAACTTTGTGAATAAATTTAGCATCAGAAACACAGCAATGAAATTCTTACTACAACAATAGAAGCGCACGCACGTGCACACAGAGATAAAATGTAAACTACATATGTTGATCAGGGCACAAATTGTTTAAGAATAGATCCAACTAAACATGTACAACTTCACTAGAAAAAACACCCAAATGAGCCAAGATCAAGATTAAGAATCAAGAAACTAAAGCAAAACCCATTTAACAAAACAAATTAAGAAACTGATAAACAGTGAAAGACGATAGAAATAGACACCTTAGAGAAAGAATTTCGCCCAAAATTGAATCAAAGACGCAGGAAAAACCCCATTAGAGACCACAAAAAAATAGATCCACCCACTAATCTTCCAAATAAGAACCAAAAATTAAAACTTGAAAAAATAAAAAATAAAAACACAATTTTATAACACCCACAACTCTTCCAAATAGAAAATATAAGAGAACATTAAAAACCCAAATCAGATCTTTGAAGATAAGTGCTGAAAGTGAGAAAATTGAGAGAGATAAAATGGGTAAGTGAACTTACTTGGATTTGGTTGACATGGTTGGTGGTGGTGTGGAATTGTTTGCAATAGAAGAAGAGAAAGTGAGACAAAAGTGTGTGTTGGGTTGGATATTGAGGGGGAGCTAGAATGCTGACATTGTAAGAAAATGTGTAATTGCTAGTATCAGCATAAGATATTATAAATTTGCTTCCTTGTTTCTGAAACAGCAGAAGAAGATGGTGGAAGTTGGGGTTAAAAAGTTGAACCAGATGTAGAAGAAGAAGAAGAAAAGGAATTTACAGAACTGAAACCAAATTATTTAGGTTGGTTTTCCTGTCTCTTAAATGGCCACACACAGACACACTCACATACAAGCACAACTAAGCTCTTGTAGTTGTACTCTCCCTTTCTCTTTCTAATCTAACACTCACTCTCTCTCTCTCTCTCTGTATTTTTTCTTTTCTCTCTTTCTTCTGAGAGGGTTGGTTTATTTTTATTTTTCAGGTGCATGTGTATGTACAAAAGTGCCCCCTGGTTGTTTCTTTAATCTGTCAAAGGTAATAGGTAACTTTTTCAGAGGCAATGAGGGGCCCTCTGTATTGTCTTCCAAGCTGACCCTGCTTTTCAGGAAAGCAGATAGGAGGGAGTCATGGATTTTTTCCAAGATGCCCTGTAATTCTTTTTCTTTTCTTTTTTCTAGAAAATAAAAATACTTTTTTCTTTTTTCGCATATATAGTTATAGTGCCTTGCAATTTTTTATTTATTTATTTTTAATTTTGGGACTCAAGAAATTATTTAATTAATATTTTTTTAATTTCATTTTAAAATATTTAAATATAAGAAGTTTGTGTAACCCTTCCCTTTCATTATTTTTTTCTTTATTTGCATTTTGAGGAGTTAAATTTCATTTTAATGTGTCTCACAACCGGTTGATAAATCAATGCAACAATTTGCTTAAAATAAAATTCTTAATTTTTGCCAAATAGTCAAATTTTATCTCCTCCAATTATCGAATTGTCAAAATATTATTTTTCTTTTAAATCTAGATAGTAGATTTATTACAAATGTTACAGATCTTAATAGAAGAGAGAGATGATAATTTAAGTTCAGTAATTGAAAAATCATTTAAATATTTATAGTAGCCTTCTTTTCAAAATTTATTGAATTTTTTCATAAATATTTTTAGAGGAACAAAGTGCTACATGCAACCTTTCAATTTTTTTACTTATATATAAAATGGAAAAAAATTTATACACTAAATATGTTAAATAATTTAATTCCAAATCAATATGACTAATGGGTTTTTTTTTTTAATTTCTATGGAAGAGTAATGAGTTGTAATGCTTTTTATATTACATAATTACATACTTTCTGAAATTGATAATTAATAAGTACCGTACCCTATATGAGAGCTTGTTTGGTTGGACTTAAATTTTAAGGTTTACTAGTATTATGCATGTGGAATGTACGGTTTGATTAAGAATAATAGGTAAACTAAAGAAAATGTGTTTATAATAAAATTAAAATTAAATATATATATATATATATATATAAAAGAACAAAAATTACTTTAAGTTATATGACGAGTGCACACCATGTAAGACCAAATTTTATATAAAAAAAAAATCAACATTATAGTAGATTATAAAATAATTTAAAATAAATAATGAAACAAATTTATTGTTGAGACATTTTGATAATTTTTTTTTTTTTTTTTTAGATAGTTTTAACCTATGACATCTGCTCTTGATAATAGCTTTTTATCATCAGACCAAGACATTTTGATAGCTGAGTTTTAATTAGAGTGGTATTTTAATTTATTAAATCTTTGACAAAAAAATTTCACTTGAATTAAACATGTTCATAGTTTTAATGTATTTATAATACTTGCATCGAGCCACATAGTATAAGTGTTGATACCGTATTTTATCCGCCCTCGATTTGCGTGCCGAACTACGAAAAATTCAAAAATATTATTTTCTCTCCATGGGGCCGCAAGAATATCCAGAATGACGTGGCGCAACCCGTTCGGACATCAGAGCATCCAAAATGCCTTTTTAGCTAAAATGACCAAAATGCCCTTGGCCAACCCTGGGTCGACCGAAGGTCAAACGAGGTCAAAATCCTCACAAAGCAACACTTTTCATGGTTTTTTATCAAACTCGAGCTTCTCGAAGATTTTTGGCCACTTTAACCAAGTTTTACCCTTATTTGACTCTAGGTGGCCCAAAAACTCTAATTTTGATCCGGCTGTCAGAACAAGTTGAAATCAATGCCATTAGGAAAATTATCAAATTCTTATTCCAACGACTATTCATGGGTCAAAATCGGAGTTAGAACGGCCGAGATATCGTGAAAACCGGGATAACGCACCGATCGATACACCACTAACTTTTGAGAGCCATAACTTTTGATCCGACTGTTGGATTTTCAAAATCCATACCTTTTCAAAAATAGGAAGTCAAAATTTTTCTAGGGGTGTCAAGATCAACCCAATCAAGGGCCGCCGCCTCGAAAATCGTGCGGGAGCTATAAAAGGCCCCAAGCACCCTTCAAACCAAAGAAAGGAGACTCCCTAGGTCTTGTGCTTTGCCTAGACGATTTCTGCACATTTTTCCTCTCTTCCAAACACACACACACACACACACACACACACACACACACACAAAAAAAAAAAAAAAAAAACACACACACACACACACACAAAAAATACATCAAAGTTTCATAATTATTCTTTCTTCACCAAAAATATAAGGTAGTGTTCATACCCTCCATCTTCCTCTCCTTGGTTCCATACCTTGGGTTTGAGGTTTAAGGAGTATGGATGTAGCTTTTTAGCTACTATCCATACCCTTTTTTCTTTAAAGCTTCATTTAGCATTTATCTTGTTCTTTTTGTTTGAATAACATGATTTATTGCTTTTTTTAGCATGTTACTTGGTTTATTTGTGGTTCTAGCCTAAATCTCCTTACTTTTTATGCCTTGTGCCATGTTTCATGTTTAGATCTACATCCTTACATGCTTATATGTTTAGATCTACATGCTTTATGTTATATGCCATGTTTTCCTATGCTTTGTTCCTCTTTTTGTTCTAAGATGATGTTAGGATTACATGCTCACATGCTTGTATGATATTGTTGGCTATGCCTTACTTGGATCAATGTATCTATGTGTTTATTCCCATGCTATATGGTTAGATCCTTGTCTTCACATGCTTATATGCTTGGATCCATATTCTTCCATGTCTATGTGCTAGGCTTTTACATGCCTACATACATATTTCCATGCTTATATGTGCAGATCGGTGTGTTTACATGCTTAGATCGATATTCTCTACATGCTTTATGCCATCCTCTATGTGCTTGCGTGCTTCACGCCTTGTTTATGTGCTTAGGCCTAGACCTTGTTTGTCATGTCATGCGCTATTGTAGCCCTTTTGTTCATTTTTATCGCATTTTCTTGTGTTTTGACCTAATGGTTAGGACCCGATCTAGACCCTATGGTCTTTGTCATCGTCTATACACCAAGGTCCACATAAAAGGGTTTGGATCACCCCTATTTTCATGTCTATGCTTGTTTGTTTCTATGCTTTATGCTTGTTTGTTTCTATGCTTTATGCTTGTGTTAGCCTCTCTGGTTCTAGGCTTCATCACGTTTAACGCCCTTAACGGGTTTGTGGTTGTGTGGTTACATTCGACGCCCATGAGGCCTTGTTTGGATGTAACCATTTGGGATGCATCGCCATGATGCCAGTTGCTTTGTGCATACCTTTTCTCTTTTTCGCTTCGTGCAATGTTATGCTTACCATGCTTGTTTGTGCCACCTGTTGGCTTTCTATGCATCTTTACACGCTTGCTTACATGTTCATGCATGATTCTTGCTTGCTAGTGTGTTGTCCATGCTTTAACACAATAAAGTTATGGACATTTGACTCAAACCTACATTTGTCCCCCATGGATGCCACCTTTTGTTTGCTTTCTTGCTTGTTTTGCTTTCTCGCTTATTTGCTTGTTTGCTTGCTTTCTTGTTTCTTTGCTTGCCATGTCTATCATGCTTATTTGTTCTATACCTCTTTCATATGCTCTTTGCATCTTTTCCATCCATTGCTTGTCTGCTGGTTTCTCGTCTTTGCCTTTGCATGTACACACATGGAGCGATGACGCATGGAGCTAGGGCACGGTCTCCTAGGCTCAAGCAAAAAGGGGCGAGGATCCGAGCATGTGGATATAAGCCAAGCGACTGTGTTCAGTAGGTTTAAGGGTCTAGCTTCTCCCATTTGATTATGTACTCTTTTAAACCCCCTTCTTTCCTCCTTCATTTCTCTCTTAGATGGGTTGTATTAGGTATATTATGTTGTGTACCATTCGTCCTCATCTCTAGAGTATGGCGACTTCTGTTTACTTTCTTGCACCTATATTTTGGGCCATGCTCTAGGGATGTAGGCATTTACTTTTCTACTTTGTATATTTGCATTGTGCATGATGTATGTATATATATACTTGCTCGCCCCTTCCGGTGTGATTGTCACAGTCCATGTCACCTAAGGCAAAGCGATGCCTAATTTTTGCTGCGAAAGTAAGGTGACATGTTGCCGGATTTTCGCCATGGAAATCTGGTATTTCGCTCAAACGCCTTAGGTAAGTATAGATTGGGACCACACCCATTCAAAAGCCAAACCTCGAAGCCCCCATGCATGCTAAGTCCCGAAAGCGAATGCCAAAACCATGTATTTTACTGCCAGTCTCCGAAAATTAAGGTTTTATCAAAACAAAGGACTGTCCTTGGACAGGTGTTGTGGGGTGCCTAACACTTTCCCCCACACGTAACTAAACTTCCGGACTTAAGAATCAAGATTTTTTGCCATCCACATTAGATTAGGAAAAATGCCCTTTTTCTTAGCCTAGGATTGGTAATAAAATTAACTAGAAACAGGTGACCAATCACACCTTAGAAAAACTCAATGATTGGTGGCGACTTCACTTACCTTTGGTAATCCCTTAAAATTTGGCCCAGTTTCCTGCTACTAATTGTTGGAAAATCTGGTTTTGCATCTCATACAAAATACACAGCGGGAGCAACAAACACAGATCTACTTCATTTATGAGAGATAACATGTAACCTTGAATTCTAGAACAAAGAATAGAAAGCGTACCTTGATGTAGTGAAATTCAAAACCAAGACTTGAGAATACCTTTAATCTTCATCTCAATTTCACATGATGCCCAAGAAGTGTGGTCTCTCAATCAGTCTTTATGTACGTTAATTCTCAAAGAAAGTTCTTCTTCTCCTTGTAGAGAAAAACTGTTTTCTTTTCTTTTCATCATATGTATGTTCTAACTACCTTGGTAGTTACTTTATTTAATAACTCTTATTAAATAAAAACTTATTATTTAATTAGGTTAGCCTTTTGGGCCTATCCAATTAGGTTTTAGTTTGTGGCTTGAGATGGGACCAAAGGGAACAAATAAGACTCTAGCTCCAATGGGCCTTAGGCTTTTCTGTCAACTCTTAACAAGTCCAAAGTTACCATTAATTATATTTAATACCACTATATAAATATAATTGCACTCTAGGCCTTATTAATAAATTATATCCCAAGACTCTAATAATATCATTTGACCCCTCCATGAAATATCCATAGTGAACAAAGTCATAATAAACTGTCACTTTGTAAACAACTATTTTATCATTGAGTACCCAGTTTAATCTTTTAGTTATTCACATTTATTAAAATCCGATTTCAATAAATATAAGCTTTAGTAACTCCTTATTAAAATGGGCGTCCTGAATAACCAATTCTCATTAAACTTATCTTAATGGGATATTTCGTGTCTCTATAAAGAGAGATTATGGATTCCATTTTGAGAATAAGTGTTCCCTCAACACTACATGTGATTATCCAACATACTGAGATTTTGACTGTGAATATTAGATCTCTCTCCTGATATATCAAAGTAACCTATATTTCATGATCGGGTTCACTACCCTCTTAGGATTAAGAGTTTATGAAATTAGAAGTCATGAGATTAATTATTCAGGTGACAGTTGTTGGTTGAATAATTAATCTCACAGCGGTCCAGTTCAATATGTCTTAACTCTTAAGACACATCAACTAGAAGTCTTCACTTCCATGATCAAGATAAATCATCTTAGTTGATGTGTTATAGTCTTCGCAGATGAAACGTCCAATTTCATCACCGACTACGAACTACGTTTTGAATTTACAAGGAACTTGTGATTTATATCTTTTGTGACTAAATCACATAAATCACATACAATGCATCTCAAGGACTATGATAATGTCTCATTAGTTCATTTGCAAATAGTCTCATATAATTATACAAATTAATTATTTATGACATGCCAATAAATTGGATTTTAGGGCATAAACCCCAACACTAACGCCAAAGGTAGACCTACCTTCCTCCACCGAGAGAGAGAGCACCCGAAGCCCCACGTGAACCACGCCACACACACTACACACGCACATCCATCATCTGAGATAGGGGCCTCCAACGGGCCCCGCGTGCGCGAGAGCGTCGCCACGACGAGTGGTCGAACGAAGGCCTGACGACGGCAGTTTTCCACTTCATTTGCGAGGCCGGGCGTCGACAATAAGTACAACATATACAACCCAACTTTTATTATTAAAATTACGGTAGGCTATTAAAATAATATCATATAATTAATCAACCCTCTTTTAAATTTCAAGAAACTCTTAGTAGTAGAATTTTAATCAAAGTAATAGATTTAAACATTTTGAAATGTTGACGATAGAGATTTCACCTAGAACAACTATATTAATTATTTTGATATACTTATAAACGTTATAATGCACCATATGACATAAGGAGAAAAAGAAAAAAAGAAAAAGAAAAAGAGAGGACATTCACTTAGCGCAACCAAAATATGGACACAACTTTATTAGATAGTATATGATATTTCTCTATAAAAAAAAAAAAAAATAGTATTCCATATCATATCATTTTGACATAAACTTATATAATATTAGTTTTGTTGTGAATGTTTTGGTGACAATAATTAAATAAATGGTGATGATATAATTTCAGCAGGAGGTCTTATAATTTTACATGGAAATTGTTTTGCATGAATTGCTATTACTTTTAGTTAATACTTAATAGTAACTCATTGAGTCCATGAACAAAAATTAATTAATTTGATGGTTTCAACTAATCAAAATTGTCAAATGTCTTGTAGCTGAATTGACACTTCCCCATGTACAAAGTACGTGGAGGTTTAGGAAGGGGAAAGATTCAAGCTGCGGGATTAGCAGCATGTTGTAATTGTCTCTAAAAAAAACTAATAAAAAAAAAAATCATTAAAAAACAAACTTTTAATAAATAAACAAACAAAAAGCTGGATCCACCCATGTTCATATATGAGTTCTCTAGGCTTTGCATTGAGGAATTGTTGTGACAATTGTATGGTTAAAAATAAAAGGGCTTTTAAGGGAAAAGGAATGGTGATTATAAACACAAACAGATAAACCATTTAATTATAAGATATTTTTAGGCTCTTGTTCTTCTGTATATGAAATTGAAAGCTGTTCAAAAGATCTCCCATTCCTTTAGTTACAGTTGGATTTGAATATGACAGCTAGGTCCACGTAGTACTATTATAGTTGGTGGGTTTCACATGTGAATTGCATACCCAAAATAAACGTTTTCATACAAATCTGTATCGAATTCGACTGTGGCTTCAAACACATTATCCACATAATTATCTTTGCCCAAAATTGGTGGGAAAACATTTTCCATGGTGAAAAGTGAAAACTTATGCTATGGTATTCCTTTTTATCCTTTTTTTTGTGTGTGTGTGTATTGATGTTTGAAATCTCACCAGGTTTTGTGAATTAGGAGCAACCATCATTTTTTTTTTCATTTTTCCTTTGTTATTTTTAGTTTTAATTTTCTCCTTTAAATTTTATTCATTAATTCAAAATCTGAATTTGTATGCATTAATGATTTTGTTTTGGGAACACATTAATGATACATTATTCAATATAAATTCCCTGATTTTTTTTTTTTTGACTAACTATTGATTTTTTATTTTATTTTTTTGATTTCATTCAAAATCAATAGTTAGTCAAAATATTTCAAGGACAGATGTATATCTACTATTTTGTTTTTGTTTTGTTTTGTTTTTTTTTTTTTTTTTTGTTTTTTGTTTTTTTTTTGTTTTTTTTAACATATCTACTATTTTGTTTTTGAAGGACATATGTAGATCTCCTATTTTGTCTCTTTTAAAAAATTGTACTTGAAACTTTTTTGGTTTTTAGTTTTCCCCTAGGGAATGAGATGGGAAGGATCTTTTTTTCTTTGTGAACTTGTTGAAAAGTACTTAAACAATGAGCTATATCAAAACAAATTTTTTTCTCTCTTGCAAATTAATTTTAATTGGAGAAAATGAGAGGAGATGAGACTGAGACTTAAACAATGACAATCTGTAGCACACTTCCATGAATACCATATGTATCTATGAGCTGCAACAACTAAATCTGACCTTTTGTATCTACTGACATGTGCAGACTTTATGTATTTTTCACCTTCTTTGGGACACACAACATTAATTTAACTATTTACATATTTTGTAATATTATATATATCCTAGCTGTATGAAATTTTCTTAATTATATACTATTAGACTAAATGGATTTAAATAAATAAAAAATGTTAATCTCAAATTAAAGTACCAATTAAGTTGGTACTTAAAATTAAAAACCCTCCCTTCAAAGTTCAAAACTTCAAATCATACATGAATGATAAGTCCCTTCAAACTTGACCTTAGACCAAGGTTGAGATATAGAAGTGCTACCACCAAGAAATCTGACTTCAAGGAATATTATGTTGAAATCCTTTTCAAACCCAATTCTAATACTCTTTTAAGTTACTAATCACAAAATTTCTATGTTTTGGGTGTTACATTTAAGTTCTTAATCCAGTCTTTTTTATTTACATGGCGTAATAAGCAATGCTGATATCCTATTGGGCATGGCAAAGAAAGTAAGAACCACACTTTTGTATGGTGGGAAACTGACTTGCAACCAAAACACATCCATTTTTTTTCTTCATGGTGTCGCAAATGATTGAAATAATGAGATGATATTCAAGTAGGTGAGACTTTGAGTCTTAAGGAGGTTGCAACACAAAATTTACGTGGTAACTGTAAAAACTCTTATTATAGTGGTGATATGATGTATTAGTCTCCATTCTAAATAGTCCAAAAAATAATAAATGAATTTCTCACAGATTGAGAGTATGGAGTCTTTCTTGAGAGTGGGTAAGGTGTTACAATGGTCATGTCCATATAGGAAAATCACACTGGTCACCCTCCTTTACCTATTTTTTTGTTAAAAAAAAAAAAAAAACAGAAGAAGAAGAAGAAGAAGAAGAAGAAGAAGAAGAAAGAGACAGAGAGAGAGAGAGAGAGAGATGATGTATCAGACATGAGCAAAGTTTTGGGCCTTTGGCCCCCACAACCTCTCATTTCTTTGAGGAACAATTCAGATGGTTTGTCCTTTTTTGGGTATGATTAGATTTAGCCAATAAGGTACCACTTCTATCTTTTCTTACAATTTTGATAAAGAATGCATTCTTCATGCAACACGTGTATTACCAGATGGATCCCACTATATATTTCCTGTTGCAAACTGATATGATCAAAATTTTTTGGTCAGTATTCGATACATTAATCCCCTTGAAATACACGCATTAATTTTTGGTGTAAACAAAGATTAAACTCTAGTTACCCTACATTTATTTTACAATAAAAAATTTTACTAGTTAAACAAACTAGATCAAAACTTACCCCCTTGAAATATATTGATTTAAATATCAACTGCTTTGGATTGTACTATCTGTTTCAACCTAGTTCAAGTAGTTTCAAAAAAATATGAAATCTTAACTTTTTTTTGTAATTTTAATAACTATGTTATTGATTAAATATTTAAATTACAATTTTTTGTATTTAATTAAAATTTTTCATAAAAAATGAGTTTCTAGATCGAATTGTAAATAGTTTTTGTAAGATTGAATTTAATCAATCATTCTGTTGGCTTTATTCCGTGCCAATTTGCTTGTAATTCAGCACTTAGAAACCTTGTATTTAGGTGGAAATCATGTAAGGGTAGTGTGTGGGAGAGTGTGAAGAAATGCTCAAGACTGTGCAGTGAAGCAGGGACTTGCAACTGGATCTTGCGGATGGCTCGCGGCTTGCAAGCCGCCAGAAGATGCACACGAGTGAAGCATGTAGAGAAGCTGAACCGTCATGCCAGCTGTAGCACTACAGGGCAAAAAGTCCAGACTGGCCATTCAGTTAGCTCGCGATTCAGTCAAGTTGTGAGGCCAAGTCGCAAGCCAGCTTTGTTTTAGAAAAACTGACTCTTCGCATTCCATTCTCACACTAGTATAAATACCCCTTATACCCACGAAATGCAGAGAGCTTCCATAGAGAATTTTGAGAGAGAAACCCTAGAGAAAAACAAGATTGACTCATCCACAATCTTTATATAGAGACTCTTCAAATTCCTCTACTCTCATCCTCTCCATTGTTACATCCTTGAGAGGTTCTTAGCCAAATCATTTTCTCACCATACCCACATTTGTGAGAAGGCTTTTTGGTGCTTTGGGAAGCAGTTAGGAAGAGACCAATTCACATTAGTTGATGCTATGGGCTATAGCGGAATCCGGTAAGCTAAAGAAGAAATAGGTTCGGCGTAACCTCGTTGGAGTAGGAGCTTTGAGGGCTTAGGTACACTGGGTAGATTAGACTTGAAGGGTCTTCTGCTATTCATGTATCCCAACTTGATTCTTTAGTGGATTATTGACCACTTAGAGGGCGGCGGAGAGGTTTTACGCCGAGAACTTCGGTTTCCTCTTCGATAACACATTGCTGTGTTGTCCCTGTATTTGTATCTCTCTTTCCTTAATCTTTGCCATTTAATTTCTGTTGTGGATGTGATTTTATTTGGTTGAGATTGTTTATCAATTCTGTTATAAGTTTATGTTCATTTTCCGCACATACATTGTTTGATATTAAGCTTGAATTGGTAATTTGTAAATTGGGGGTCTAAACGTTCATAGTGTTTTATACGCTATTTGAACTTTCAGTTTTCAATTGACATGAAATTTATTATGCATGTTAAGAATATAGAAAACATGTAACTCAACAGTGAGATTTTTGAAAAATAAATCCAACAAAAAAGTTATTAGATGGTGTAACATTACTTAAAATTACACCTGGTATATAGAATCTTAAAACATTAAATTACACCTGGTATATAGAATCTTAAAACATTACATAGGTAATAACAAGAATTTAAATAAATTGTTTTTATAATCAAACTGAAACACTTTTATGATATTCATAACTTTGTCATCAAAGCCTCATGGCTCTATTAATATTTGCATGTATATTTTTCTGAATTATTAATATTTGCATGTGAAGTGAAATATGTATTTGGCAAATCTCATCTAATGCAAACCCGGCTAAAAAATTTGAACAGAATGTAGCCCTTGCGTGTCTAAAGCAAAAGAAGAAAATTCTAGCAAATGAATGATAAGATCGAACTCATGAAAATCTCATGACTTATGGACAAAGACTTTTATACCATGCATATTAGTGAAGCATCAATTCTAAAAGGTTAAACCATTAGCAACTAATTAGAAGTGAGCTAACAATGTACAATAACTTTACTCAAAAAAAAAAAAAAAATGTATAATAACTGTACACATTAAATGAGCTCTCTTTAAAATGGAATAGGATTAGAGTCACGAATCTTAGTAGATAAATTATATGATTATTAAAAAAGAGGTCGCATTTTTGTATCTTAATCATTAAAAAGAAGACACTGATTGGAAACAATTCAAGTTGTTGGTTTGGGGAATAATTTTCTTAAACTACGTAACTTTGTTTGCGTTGCTTATTTAAATATATGGGTTGTATTATGTATGTATATATATATTTATATATATATATATATATATATATATATATATATTTTTATAACAATGGGATTCACAATAGGCCAGAAATGTTGATAAAAAAAGAGGGGGCATACCATCGAGTCCAGGTGCTTTCATGTCAGTGCTTGTCTTCCTAAGATGTGGCTCACAGAGACGTCCTCGACTCAGCAGAACACATACACTTAAATTTCTAACTTCTTCATCATGGTCCACTTTGTGGAGAAGTGTCTCTAAGCCCACATAAGATTACCATGTTGATTCTAATACCATTTGTAACAACTCAAGAAAAAGTATCAGCCATATATGCGTTATACCCCCAAAAGAACTAGTCCAATCACAATCAAAACTCTTTGTAGTTGTTTATAAATCCTAGTTTAATTCAATATATGCTTGATGTTGGACTCAACAAACCCACGCAACACACACTTAATCAATATCCAATCAATTTAAGACATCAGATGTATCACAGTCAAAAGGTTCATGGTGAGAATAGCAATAGCCTAATGAGATGGTAGCATTCCAGTTTTACCAGTTTACCAAAAGAAAATTTGATAATTAAAGTACTCAGTCGGAATGAAAGTGCTAATTGGATCAGATGTATGGCGAATAGTAGAGAAGAAATATTATCTTTAATTAGTTAGAATCATTGATTGCTGCATGGAAGTGCTGACCATGACTCATTGGAAGTTTGCCAGAGAATTATTCATTATGTGAATGGTACAATTGACTACTTAATTCATTTTAAAGAATTTAAACTTGTAGGCTATAGTAAGTCGTGGGTGATATTGCACACTCTTGGACCTTGACTTTTTTTTTTCTTTTTTTTTTTTGAGAAGGACTTAAATTTAGTTTATGAAACTCCATTTCATATATGAAATAACTCAGTAAAAAGAGGAGTTATTATAGAGAGTAATAAATTTACGAAGTTATATAACTTATTACGATGGAAGTCAGTGTGGTATATATACTACTACATACTCATACTTTTCTCCATTCCAAACCAAAAGTGAAGAAATAAGCAAACAAAAAGAGTTCTTATATTCTTCTTCTATATTATTTTTCTTTAGGAGTGTTATTAAAAGTGTTAGTGTTAATTTCCCACCAACTTCGATAAGCATTCTCATCCAATTATGTAAAACTCATAGAAATGCAAAATAGATAACATTGTAACTAAAAAGGGGAAACAAAACTAGTTCATATGTTCCTTTATTTTGCATAAAATTAAGCACAATGCTACAGTGCTTATCCAAATATACACAAGCATTGTAGGTTATGTAAAACTTTTCCTTAATTCTTTTATTTACTCTTTTCTCTCTCCTTGGAACTCTTTTGATCAGATTAAAAAGATGATTTTTAAATGATGTGATTGTTTGATTGGGTTTGTTGAGAAAGAAAAAGACTATTTCAATATGATGTATTTAAAATAAAGAATAAGATGAAGGGTGTATAGTAAAAAGTGATTACGCAAAAGCTCACCTATTTTTTTTTTTTTTTTAGAGAATGTGCAAAAGCTCACTTTGTTCTATATTTTGTAATTTGTACACTAGTTTTAAACCTAGTTATTTTTGAATTTGAACTTTCCATTTGATTTGTGCTTCTTAATGAATCTCCATTCTCACCAAATAAAAAAAAAACTAAATTAATTGTTTCAAAACTAGAAAAAGAGGATGGTTGCAACAAATTTAAAACAAATGTAAAAAATTTTGCTTACAGGCAGGGGAAATTTGAAATCTCATATTGGAGAAACTTAAAGAGTATTATAGAGGTACAAAGTTGTTTGTGATTAACGAGAAATTATTAAGTTTATTGGAGGAATGTTAAAGTGGTCCTCCCAACCAGTAAAATAATGCCACTTATGCAAATGTTTGAGTCAGCTTCCTAATCAGCACAAGAAATTTAAAAAAAAAATAAAAAATCATCCGGTGATGTCACATTTGCTTAAATGACAATGTTTTATTGGTTAAAAAGATCACCTTAGCAGTCCTCCGATAGACCTAATAATTTCTCGTGATTAACCTAGTAGTCTTAACTACTTTCATATGTAAATATTTATCTGGGCATAAATTGGAGAAAGTTTAACTTTGATTCCTTCTTTCCTTTTATTTATTTTTTGTCTACATCAAGAATTAAATCCTCAACTAAATTCCTCTTACATGACATTATGCACCATTTATGTGAAAACTTCGAATTCAAATTTAATCCATTTTCAAATACCCTAATTTAGGACCATTGCTTTACAAAATGGGCCAGAGGTCAAATAATCATAAATTGAACCTAACTACTGTACCATTTTCGAAAGCAACTAATGAAGCAAGAATGTGATAGTCTTGTGGCCTAAAAAACTGTGGAGCTAATGCTACTCCTTAAAAAAATGCTTAAATTACATTAAATAATCCGAAGAAGGTCCCCTAATTTCTTTCTTTTTTTGGTGCTGGAAACAGAGTTCTCATCAGGAATTTGAGACCGACACCATTAATCAATTATTAGACTTTAATTAATATATATTAGTGCACTGTAGCATTATTTAGACTACAATAAGAAGATTGGCTGCTTTTGCTTAAAAAAGAATTCTAAGTATATTAAAATATATATATAGTGAATAGGCATAGATAATTCCAAATTACACTCTCCACATCTTATCCAAATCTCCTAAACTAAAGTTTATATTCTCTTTGAAGATTTTACCTACTTTCATTGATTTAAAATTCTGTAATTTAAAAACACCAACTTGGTTTTTTTTAGGTAAAAAGTCTAATTAAAAAAAAAAAAAAATCAAATCTATATCTACCACCAACAACTAAATGTCCAACAATATTGCTGCAAAGGCCCAAACATAAAATGAGTATTTATTAAAAGTGTGTGATAGCCAAAATTTTCAAAATTTCACACAAATTGAAACCCTCTCTACCCCACACTGAAAGCAAACCATGCTTTTCTTAGATCTATGAAACCAATATCGATAATTTATTTGACCCAATCTTTGTAACCACTTCACATAAAAGTTGTGGCCCTGTACCAAACATACAAAAGATTTAGTAATTTGACTACAGCTATACCTATACTCATATATTTGTCTTGTAAGGTTAGAGCTATACTTGATGTGTCTTAATTAGCTCTCACTTCAAGCTCAAGAAAACAAAGTTAAGCTTCAATTAGGCTTTTGCCTAAGGACATGGGAGTAAGCCAAAGTTTGGATACATTTATTAGAACCTTTTCTCCTTTGACTCTTAACTTTATCAACTTATTACTTATTAGCATAATGAAGTTTTCTTGGAAGTAAAACTAGTTTGATGGGTGTCTTTATCTTTATCTTTTTTTTTTCTTTGTTTGAGCATATTCAAAAAGAAAAAGGAAAAAAAAAATGTGTAACATACTTACATGTGTGTGAGAGAGAGAGAGAGAAAGAGAGAGATTTTGTCAAGGTTGTTGGCATAATTTGAGTGAACGTGAAAATATTTAGGATATAAAATCTCGTGAGACAGAAATAATGTTGCATCATGCATCATTAAAATACCAGAAAGCCATGTGCAAGGACCCCCTTGAAAACAATTGGTCCTAATTGTTGTGGGGATCCACATAAGTTGGAGGATGATATTGGTTTCCTTCCTTATCCATATTTCTATTACAAAAATATAGGATTGATTGATACAACTTCAAACAAATATTACTGATTTTTGTAATATTTTACTGCATTTTTTTTAGGATGAGTAATGTAACATTTAAAATTCATAAGTGAATTGTATTTATAAAAAATAGTTTTGTTGATACATAGTATTGGTAAAATAATGCTGGAATTTCATCAATAAAGATATAAAATTAAACACGTAACATACAAATAAAATAAGCAACGATAAACATCTTGAAGACATATTAATAATATTATGCTCCATGTATATTTTATATTAAACGATGTTAAGATTCTCTTCTTTACTATAATTTGTTTCTTTATATTAATGGTAACAACCAACCTAATTTACTCACTTCCAAGTTCCAATATATAGGGATGTTTATCCCACATTAGTTGTATGTGTTAGAGTTTTAGTCCTTATAACCCCAGACTACTACTACAAATATTATAGACCATTTTATAGTGGTATTCTGGTTATGTAATATATTATAAGCTTATTTAAAACTCTATATACTACTTTCGTGTTCGTGTCTAATTTTTCAACTAATATCTCCTGATGTTTTTCATGGATATTCAGAGTTCAAAACCTCCTACCGTTGGATTATAAGTTCTATATATTCTTAACATGCATACCAATATTCATGCCACTCAGTTGTTATTTACCATTCAATCCATAAACTCATATTTTATTCATTATTTTAAACTAAAATAACTTAAATTTAAATAATTGATTGATGATATGACTATTGATATATAATGATCTTGAAATTTTGCAAGCATGGAAAATGCACGAAGATAATGTAATCCAACGGTGGATTTGTTAAAATTCGCATTTAATTAAAAAGTATTGAGTAGTGTAATATTACTTAAAGTTACAACATGTGTAGTGTAACTTGAACTCAGCCTCTATATATATATATATATATATATATATATATATATATATATATATTTTGATGGCTTTATTGGACGTGCAATGCTTCTTCCACCTTCAAACCTGTCCAACCTTGATAAAATTAATAAAATATAGACCCAAATTTTCGTAGGATGCCAGAAGATTATATCAAGAGTCTAGTTTTGTTTTGTTTTGTTTTGTTTTGTTTTTTTCATCAAGAATCTAGTTGGTACCTTTATGTAATAAATTTAATTTAAACCCTTCCAGTAGACTAGTTCATTATATATTAGTGTGCGAGATAAAGACAAAGTTTGGTCTCTACATGACTATACATATCTTTCATATATGTGAAAAAGCATGCACATATAACATATTTGTACAAATCTACAATGGGTTTTGTACCTCTCTCTATGACTCTATCCTCTACACGTTATCAGCTTTTACTTTTTGCCACGCCAATTGGTAAAATCTGCAACATATGTGAGTGAATTAGTACACAACATTTATCATTATATGTCCCTTTCCCCAGAACAGGCAACAAATAAACACCAAAAAATGAACGAAGAAAAAGAGATACATCTGACATGCTCAATGAGGCTCAAGAAACATGATATGTGTATGATTGTGACCATTTCTTTGAAACAGATTTTTCCCCTTGTATTTTTGCTTTGTTGGACTAGAACTAGATTGTTGTTCTAATTTAAAAGATGGTTACCAATGAAGCCATTAAATGGAACCAGCACAGACATAAAACTTGTTTTGGTTTATCTGAGTGAATCAAGGCTGAAGATGTAGAATTGTTGTTAGGTTTTTAGTGTTAGGTCAATTTCATGACATTTGCTTGTAAGTTTATTCACGTAATGAATTTATGATCACTCTTGAGGCTCTTCCAAGCAAACATGAAAGGTGCCTTCAAAGAAACTCACTGGAGCAAATCATTAAAGATTTGAGAAGCTTACCTGACCCTTGATCAAGCAAGATCGGGGAAAATTCAATTTCAAATTTGTTTTTCGAATCCTTTTTGTATTTGATTTTGTGTTACCTCTTTGTGCACCTATATAAATCACACTTTGCACGTTTTTTCAGTAGAGAAAAAGGAGACCATAACATGTGATATTCAGAGTGAAAACCTTGTGCCTTTTTTTCTTGTGCTTCAAAGAATTGTGAGCCAAATGTGTTTGAGATATTAGAACCACTCTCTCTCTCTCTCTCTCTCTCTCTCTCTCTCATGATTGCCTTTTCCCATTCTGTTTCATCTTTACCTCTTTAATATTAAAGCCACCTCATTGGGGATGGCACAATAACTCTAACTTGCCTTGTGCAAGTTTTCTCTGCCCCGCCTTGTTGCCATCCTTAGTTATGGGAATACTATGGTAAGGAGGTAAGCAGATCGTTTACATAGGTTGCATAGATAATCTAGATCACAAAGGTTTCACGAGTCTTAACTATTTGTACCTGTTCATCTGTAGTAGATTTTTTATGATATTCTTTGTTGCTAGAGTGGTTTTTCCTTTAAAAAGGTTCTTCATAGATTTTCCCGTTTTGTTACCAAAGCATGTGTTTATTACTTTATGTTTCTTGCATATACATCATTTGAGTATATTCATAAGCCAAATTCCCTCTATGTTCAATAGAGAATTAGATCATTTAAAAAATACTATTAGATATGTCATTTTTTAAATACTATGCCTTTTTTTTTTTGTCTATAATAAGTGAAAAATGAGGATTCAAAATAAAATTTTCTTTTATGGGAATCAAATAATATTATTGAGTTATAAGATTTTTGACATATATTGTCATTGTTTTTTGTTCAAAAATCAGATTTTCGAGTTAGTTTGGTAAATGAAAATAAACTAGTGTAAGTGTGCTTTGTTTGAAAAATATATGTTTCATGATAATTATTCTTTATCATCATACAAAGATATCAATAATTTTTATTTAATTTTTTATTGTGTGTGTAAATGTAAGGGTACTACAATTTTTTATTATTTTATTTATGAAGTAAGGGTACTACATTAAACATTCATAAATTGGCCATTTTTATCTGGCTGTAAAGCATTTAAGATGCTCATTTGTGTTTAGTATAAACTATAAAGTACGCAAACCGGTTTGATTGGAACTTAAAAATGTTATAAACTATGCACTTATGTAGCAGCAGCGCTAGTAAAAATCTACAATGCGCCATTGTCTTTTTTTTTTTTAATTGAATTCTTACAAGAAGTCGAGAGGGGAGATTTAAATCTTGGTTCTTCTCATAAAAGACATCAAACAGTGTTATTGAGCTGTACAAATGTACTGTTTGCTATTTGCTACTTTGGCTCTAATGTTCAAAAAATGACTGAAATTAATCCTTATAATAGTCTTTTGATTGGTGAATAAAGCTTCAAACTCAACTTCAAATCCATCATAAAGACATAAAAATGTAGATACTGGTTCCTCTGTTTTTTTTTTTTTTTTTGAGAAGATACTGGTTCCTCTGTTTTTTTTTTTTTTTTTGAGAAGATCTGTTAAAACTCACATTTGCAATTTTGTACTTTTATACAACTATATAATTTAAAATTCGTCTATACCAAATTTGCTTCTTAAGTATATGTTGAGTAAAATATATTCTAAGCAAAAAGTAAACTTACTAATAAAGCAAAATTCCAATCTGATGACTCAAAATCTATGAAAAAGTCTCTGCAACTTGGCTGTTTGTTGCAAATCAAAACAAAGTTGAACAACTCTGAGGTGGTTCTGGTAGTACTAACTACTAACAGCAGAGTTAATAGATTTTCCAAGCAGCAAACCACAAATTCAATAAAACAGCTATATTAGTTCAACTGACATGGTTTTAATAGCATTACATCATTAATAAAAAGTAATAAATTCTACTCACATGGTTTTTTTTTATGAGAAAGTTGATGATGTGTTAAAGGCAATAAGAAATTAAAAAACAATCCACATGGTCTCCCCCCACGTGACTTGTTTCAACTAATAATTCCTTTACCATTTGCACTAAGTTATCTCCTAATTGTTTGTTCTTTTCATTTTTATTATTGTTGAGTAATGATAACTTGTAGACAAATTCAACACCCAAAAAACAAGGTAGATAAGCTGCAAACCCAATGACTCTTATAATCGCCATAAGACAAGTTTTATATATAATCAAGAGTCTTTTGCTTGAATCACTGTTATCCAGTTCCATGAACATAGAAAAGTTCGGTTTGAATCCTCCTCATACCATTCAATTTATTTTGGCATAAGAATCTATTTTTTCTATTTTACATACTCACTTTTTGAAACACTCCACATCAGATTATTTATTTTACACTACATTTCATTAAAATAACAATTTTTCTTGATATTTTTTTAATTGTTTCTCTTTCTTCACACACAACAATCATTATTCACTCTCTTCTTTCATCCTCGAGATACGTAAAGAAATAATAAACAATTAAATACAAAATGAATAATATTGATGTAAACTTACACGATTACTGTAGCAAATTTGTAAATTTATACAATTATACACAGACTAATGTAAGTCATTTTTAGATAAAATTATGTAAATTCTAGGCATTTTTTCTATTATACAAGGCCTGATAATAATGCTATTGTTAAAAAAAAAAAAAAAAACTTACGATCTTGAATCAAAACACTTATAAAAGACTGGTGAAGAAAAAGACCAAGTTTGCAACAAAATCAATCAAATGCTTTAAATGTGAGTCATAACATAATCAACTCCAAAAAGCTAATACAATCAATATAATATAAATGTTGCAGCAGTAACTAGAGAAAAAGACAATATAAAAAGGGGTCCAAAATCTCCCAAGAGAGTTAAAACCAACTGTCATCCACATGGGGGTTTGGGGTCAAGCTGGCAGAAAAATGCAGAGCTGGGGGAACAAAAGGTGAGCAGGTCAAGCAATAGACAATATTGTACTACCTCTCTGATGTGCTAAGCACAACCATGTTGCTTTGTTAAATGTTAACTTCTTTCCTCTCTTAAATGCCAATTGGTTATTCTTCTGCCAGACCTCAAAATATGTACCATTCTCACGCGAATCATGCCAAATAAGGAACTGTGTTGATTAAATTGTGTTGCAGTTTCCTTCATCCAATCCCAGAAGATTTTTTGACATATATGCAATGTAAAAACCAGACCCTGTGGCAGTACCAGAGCAGAGTCAGGGTGTTCATTGTATTTTACTTCTTGGCGGGCCACTTGATGAGTTATGCTATGGTGGGCTTAACCAAGGTTAGCTCTTTATTAAAACCCATTGAGGTTACAAATGTGTGTGCATGTTCAACAGTTAAAGATATCCCACCACTGTGCAGTGTTATGTATTTATTCTTCACATATTTCTATGCTGATGGTTACAGCTCGTCTGGGTGCATTGGATAAGGCCATGGGGAAGAAGGGAATGGAGAGAGAGAGAGAAACCATTCCTTGTTTGGATGCTGTCTGGAAGGAAAGGGAACCCTCTTTCCTCCCATTATCGTGACACATTTAGAGTAATCTTCAATAGATGAGTCAAAACTAAAATCCTCTCTATTTTAGAGAGTAAAACCTAAAAACACAACTCCAACAGTTTCTCCAAAGTTTAAAAAGTATTTTGTTAATGAATAGTCACTCTCTTTGTCTAGAGTGCTACTGTGCATTAGCAAAAGAATTTATTGGAATTTAATATTCAACCCTCTCTCTCTCTCTCTCTCAAATAAAAAAGTTGAAACAAGTACATAGAAAACACATAAATATGATTATTTTAAATGGGATAGAAAAATGATAAAAAATCTGTTGAAAAATATATTTCAAAAAGTAAATAAATAAAAGGTAAAATTTCCTATTTACTCTTCAAACAGTACAAAAAATTTAAAGAATTTGTTAGAGATGCTAGGACTTAAATATTTATGCCTTGAAAAGTCCTTTTTTTTTTTTTTTTGGTTGTTGTTGTTGTAGATAATGAGGGAGAGAAATGTGGGGTTTAATCTAATATAAGAGGTACCACAAAAAATGTAATTATCGCTTGAATGCCTGACAATTTCATTTCGGTTTTAAAACTTAATGAAACTTTATTTTTGTACAGAATCTCGATTTCTTTTCTGAACTTCCAAGGACAACATCAATCTTAACTCTTAACTCTTAACTCTTAACTTACTATTATCCCTGTAGGAACAATAATTGCCAACCAACTTAAATGGATTTTCAAATATTAAGTAAACGGCTTCTTCATATGGTCTAAGTGTATGTTTGGATAGTGCTGAAAAGCACTTTTCAACTGTGTCTCACGTTTTTCAGTGGGTCCCGTACACTGTTCACGGATCCTGCAAGTGCTTTTTTCAGCAAAAACAACTTCAAAACTAGATCTCACGGCACTATTCACACATTTAAAAATTATTTTGTTACAGCATTTTCAGTTTTCAACAATAAGCGGTATCCAAATACAACCTGAGTTCTAAAAGAATGTTAGGCCTAGGAGTTGCACTGAACAGAGTCTTTTTTTTTTTTTTTTTCTTTTTTCAGACAATGCAGCAGCAGGTATTCGTGCTGATATTATCAATGGCTAGTTCTTTTCTCTTTTTCCAAAAAAAAAAAAAAAAAACTTTTGGTACTGTCATTATGTTGTGTAATGAAATTTATTCATCTAACGAAGAAAAATAAAATAGAAAAGAATAATTTATGAAACAGTCAAGAGTCAACATCGCACTTAATATGAAAGGAAAAAAGTCTTCTTCTTTTCTTAAGAGGGAAAAAATTGAACTCAGTACTGTATATTAGGTGTTTTAAGTATTTGTTGTGTAATGAAAACTATTCATCTAACACACAGAGAGAGAGAGAGAGAGAGAGACTCATTAAGCTTGAAGTTCACAATATGTCTCTATAAAACATGTGTAAGATGCTCAATTAGTGAAAAGAAAATTGATACACATCAAGAGAAGAGATACAGAATTACCCACAGATTTACTATACAGTCAAAGATTGAGGTGATAGAGAAGAGAGATTCAATCATCATCATAAGAAACATGGAAAGCAGTGGTGCAGCCAGATGCCTCAGGGTCCTCAGCCCCACAACAGTCATAGAACTTGGCAGCATACGGCGGATCATTGGGTCCCAATTCATAGTACCTTAAGCCAAACAAAAGTAGGAATCTTCCACTGGTTTAAATTGTCCACAGAAAGATAAAATATGATGGAAAAAAAAAGTAATATTTTTAACCCAAAATATGTTTTTAAATTTTAAAAACCAGACTAGATTGGGCAATTGGCCTCGGACCACTCAGACTATCCACCAGTCTAAATTTCAATCCAGATAGACCCAGAATTGTTGTTGATTGAAAATGAGAATTGACCTCTTGACCTACAGTATAACTGTCACTTTCAGTCAATAAGGACTGTCATGGTATGTGAGGGCTGGCCAGTTACTGTTAAAAAATCATACGTGCATGAATCTTGTGCCCTATTAGGATTTGAGCACGAGTTGGTCATTTAGTAGAGCCATCAATTATTAAGGTATCTAAACAGTGTCAACCAAACCAAGTATCATACACTATAGATATACTTTTTTGCTAGGGAAAATAGAGATGTATGTGTGTTTAAGCATAAAACACCACAATCGTTACATGGTTTCTTTAGTGTTTCTAATTCTTAAATTAACAAAATAACAAATGTACTACATCATAATTCAGATGAATCATCTAGCTAGTTGGATTTGTAAGAACTATCCATAAGCTGAGACCACATTGTTGATTTTATGGGTTGACAAATAGTCCGGCCCATCTGAGTTTTACAACATGCCCTACCACACAAGTGCACACACACACACACATGCGTCTGATCTATACTCTTTTGGCAAAAAGGGTGAAGCTCTCCACAGAGACTCAGTTCTCCGGTAACCACACCAGTAGTTCAATTCTTTTCAGTCCGGTATATCAATTAGCATTCCACTTGCAGCCAATGCAGCACTGCTCTCATGACTGGTTCTCTATATTTTGAACTCACTCTAAACAACAGTTTTCCATTTGGAGAACTATGGGACTCTTAAGTCATGGAATAAATGGATTGACGTATAAAAGGGACAACAGACCATCCATTCACTCTTGCTTTGTAGTCACTAGTCAGTCTCTAGAACTAGGACTCCATGATGGCATGATACGCACATGCACACGCTTTTATTAAAGGTATGACCAAACAGGAAATTCAAAGGACATAAACTGTGTAATCCTAAAGGGACTTCAACATTCTGGCATCTCACTTTACCAGGCAAGACAGTCATCAAACCTAATTAGTTTCCAGCAGAGGTCACTGGTTATGGCTGAGAAACACTAGGAATTTGTGCAACATAAACAAATATATCATACTTAAGTTTATAATGTCCCGGACTCAAACCCACAACCGGTTGTTTTTTCATGAAAAACACTTACCATTGCACCAAGTTGTGCAACATAAACAAATATATCATACCTCAGTTTATAAATCTCCTAGACTCAATCCTGCGACCTAGTGCTTTTTGATTAAGACACTTATTATCATACCAAGGCCCGACCTCTACCCAATAACATAATAAAACCAAAAAAAGACCCAATGGATTGGTACTACTGTCCATTCCAAAAATATGAAAAATACAACAATTTCCCTTGACTCCTAAAATCCAATAATAATAATAATAATAATAGAACAAAACAAAATAAGCTTCTTGCTGCCTGCATCATATTTTTATATGAACCTTATATATTTAAAGTAAAAAGGTTGAAATTGTAGTTCAATATATCAAACAAATAAACATTACAGTGAGTGGTACAATTTCAGACAGCTACTATGATATCATTAGTCGTCATCACCAAAATGGCTCCACAATGCCAACATTGACACATGCTGTCACTTTAAAAACAATGAACCACCATTACAGTTGCCACCATCTTCAGCACCACCAGTATTGTCGTTTTAAAACATTTGAAACCTCTAGTTTTAGACACATCTCTTCTTTAAACAGCAATCTACAGAAATATATTTCTGACACCACTCAAATCAATGAACCACTATTGCAGTTGCTACCATCTTCACCACCACCAGTATTGCCACTTTAAACACAACTACATGAAACTTATAGGTTTAGATGCATATCTTCTCTGAATGGCAATCTACAGAAACAATCTTCTTCTTTTTTTGATAAGTAAGAAACAATCTAAATATCAAAAGAAGAAAACCAACAAAATAATGCTCTTTTTTTTTTTTCTTTCCTAGCAAGCTAAAGCACAATTAAGTAAATGGATTGCTTTAGCTAAAAACACGCATCATTACACAAAATGATTAAGCAGATTTAGATGGGTTGAAAGCAGGACCAATAGTGGTAGTGATGGTGGTGGTAGCAATGTCAACAGGAGAATAGAGCCTCTATTACTGAATAAATAATACTAACCACATCTACACAATGCCCCAAAATGACTAGTTAAGTTACAATTAGGGCACCTTATAATCACTTATAGCCTACTTCAACCTAGCACACATCTGCACAACACAAACTTATTTAATCCAATCTTCATAATCAGGGGGGATCACAGTATCTCCCATCATGTGCAAATGCTTTCAGAGATCATGGTGTGACACTTGGTGATGAATCAATGATGGGGTGTACATGACAATAGGTTTTTAAAAAAAGGCAATGCTTTGCTTGTTAATAAACGAAAAATGCTATCTTTGAACAGCATTTATTTCTTTTGTAAAAAGATCTCTAAAAGTACATTACCAAACACAAACTTCTACCTATCATAAAAAATAAAAAAATAAAAAAAAAACACACACACACACACACACTCACACTCACACACATGACACAACCTTCTTAGTTCTTCCTTCCTATCTTATATGCATCCACCCAAAAAAGAAAAAGTGATTTTGAGTTCTGAGATGCAACCAAAACCACACATCGTGAGAGATTTCAAATACACAAACATATGAAAAAAGATGCCCCACCAATACCAAAATCAATAAAGCCATAAGAACATGAGTCATAAATCTAATTGATTGATAATTTGTACTAGCTCAAAATAACCAATTTCATTTCAGCATTTTGAATTCTTCTGACTTCTTTTTAAGCTCCAATGTAAGTATTTTTTTAATTCTCATGAATCAGACTTCAAGGCATTGTACCCTTAAATTCTGTGTTCATTTATGTTATATTACATTATCAGTTGTTAGTTACACACAAGACTAAGGAATGAAATAGAAATATAAGCCAGAAAACAAGGTTATTCTGGACTAGCTGTAGCACCTAATATCCTTGCTACATGGTACTTATCAAACTGATCAATATTTTAAAGGATAGTAATGAGTTACTGTATTTCTTCTCAAAAAAAAAAAAAGGAATAAAATGTTGACAGAATAGCAAATTTTAGCAGTTCAGAAAGAAGAATTACTTTTAAATGGAACACATACATTGTCTAATAATTGTAAAACAGTGACAGAATGTTTCTAAAGATTGTTTGTTTTGAGATGCTATACAGTCAATCATTGAAGATATGTAATTATGTACTAAAAAAAGAAAAAATGAATGCTTTTTTGAATGCAATAAGGGCACTCAAAAACCAATAGAATTCAGGTTCATCTAAGGGTTTTCAAGTTTCAAGGGAAAAGAAATCTCAAAAGTCTTCAAAACAGGGATGGCACTAAAAGCTAAGCTTTCAATGGTATAAGATTTTAACATCGGTTTAATTTTAATGGGATTCACTCTCTCTAGCTGACCAGTTATTTCTTTTAATTTCTAGGACTTATTTAATGAATTGAACCTATGGTAGAGATTTCCAATAGGTAAAAACTTAAAAGGTTGCTTCATAGGTCAATGTGATGAACACATAAACATGACATATTGTAGAGAGAACTTAGCAACTCCTGAAAACATGCGGCAGCTTTCCTGTCATCAAAGTTAAGAAGTCTTCCAACAATTTGAAGCTTTCTTGAGTATCCTTCCCCTTTTTTTTTCCAAAAACAACCTACTAACAACAACCAAGCCTTAGTCCCAAAATTTTAGGTTTGGGCCTTAGTGCAATGGTGTAAGTGCCTTCCACCAAAAGTGACAAGTGGCGGATTTGAATGCGGGAATCAGCCTCTCCAAGAAAATTGGGAATAAGGCTACCTACCAATCACCACTCCTAGACATCACAAAAGTGGGAGCTTTGTGCATTAAGTATGACCTTTTTATGGACACTTATTAGACTAATCAGGGTCTGCCACATGTATGCTTTTTCCAAAGAAAACCTACTAACCTATGAAAAGATGTTTAATCTTTAATGTGATTAAAAGGTAACAAAGGAAACACAAAATATAAAGTATTAATATAAAAAATTGCCTACCACTTGCAAACTTGTGTAAGATTAAGTGTCATAAATCATTCCAGCTTAACCCCATTTATTTAACAAATGTATCTCTCAAGGTTGTTATATGACATGAATTATACACTGTAATTTCATTAACAACAAATAACTTTCTAGATATCTGGTCGTTAGCAACATTATGGTACGTTAAAACAAATCCCATAAAAAATTGTCCAGAAATTTGGGCATTGAAATTTGAGTTATCCCATAGACAAAGTAAATTCCCAAACTATAAGATCTTAATAAATCTAAACATATAAACAAAACAAACACCCAAAATCCAAATGAAGCAAAGGCCTCAAGTTCTCAGTCATGCATACAAAAATATCCAACAAATAATCCAAATCAGCACATGGGTATTGAAAAGAACAGGAAAAGCAATCCATGTATCCAAAAAAGCAGTGAAATTTAAGAAATGGGTATGCAAAAACATCATGAAAGACTCATAGAGATAGATAGAAACAAAGTACGAGGTAAAGTAGTGTACCTTTTCTGATCGTCATGGCGACGACATACGAAGATCGAAGGGTGGAAGCGGCATGAGGAAGGTGTGTTAGATGAAGGAGTGTAGTTTTGATGGCACCTTTTGCATACTTTCTTGACTTTCTCTTCCTGTTCCGTCTGCCTCTCACTCTCTTTCTCCATTCCCCTCTCCTTTCCTCTGTGTGTGGAGACTACCAATAATATGTTGAAATCACTTATGAGTGGATTCTCATTATAAAAAAAATAAAAAAAATAAAAAAAAAAGTTACGAGTGGTTGAATTTTCAATTTTGTCGATTTTCATAAAATAAATAAAGAAATATCAAAATAGTTTGAATTAATATTTATTTAAATGCATATGACTTGTAAAATTTTAATTTTAAAATTGATTAATAAAATTTTTAGAACTACAAAGGTAGTAAGGTGTAATGTTTGACACGACGTGAACACTGAACACAATACATTTTTTATTTTTGCCAATAAGTGTTTAATATAAATGGTTTTGTGTCAAAATAAGTTGACTAACTTTGTTAGGATTAATAAATGCGCCAGTTCCATGTTGATATGCTTAATCTTCAATTAACCTAAAATAACAAGATTAATTATTAGAGTTAACTTGTTTTGAGACGAATTTGTTTAAGTTGTATAAAATTATAAATAAGTGTCATTTTTAAGCAATATAAATTTCAATTTTAGATGTAGAATTAAGTAATTAAGAAAATTGTTTATCAAAAAATTATTTTAAAAAATTAATTATTTTATCGGTGGGTTTTTCGTCAAAACTCTAAAGTCCCTAACGTTTTACCAAAAAAAGGGGGGGTCTTATTTTATTTTGTTTATTTTTATTTTTATTTTTCTTAGATTATGTATTTCTAAGTTTGAATGGAATTGCATTGAGTTGAAAGCAGAGCATTTAGATTGTATACTACTATTAATATATTAATTGATATTATTATATAATAGAATTTTGAGTCACGTTTTTATTTTTTCAAAATACGTTGAAGTGAATTGTGTTTGTGTTAACCAACACAATCAGATACCCATACCCCACAATTGTAAAATTTGCTATTATTTTCTAAATTGTCAAGAGTAACGCACTAACCCAATATATAGATGGAGATACATGGAAGGAAAGAAGAGAATAGTAGATTGAAATGCGATGATTCAAATGCTATAATTAGGGATGACAATGGAACAAAGTGGAGTTTGGATCATGTGTGACCTATCCTTACCTTGTCTCCTATTCGGGGTAGGGAAAACTTGCACAAGACAGGGCAAGTTGGTTGATATTTTATTAATCTTAATGAGATGGCTTCAACATTAATGAGATAAAGATAAAATATAGAAAGAAAGGACAACGGTGAGAATACTAAGAGAGAAGTAAAAACAAAACATAATAGTAATAGAATATGTTTTGAAGATAGTAATAAAATATGTATAAAAAAATTATAATCTTATAATTGTCATTATTATCTTATTATTGAGTTACGAAAATGTATTTAATTAATTTTAACATTTATCTACCTGAAAAAATCTAAACCAAACAGTTAAGTAGAAAAGCAAAGCAATTTCTAGTTAATAATTGCAACAAGAACTCTGATGAGTGATGATAAATTACTACAACTAAACAAATTGACTCGTATCTTATTTACTCATTTGAAAGCACGTAATCCAAACAAAGAAACAAATAAATAAAGCCCATAAGCTTTTTGCAGGTAAATTCAACCTTCATAAAATTTCAAACAACTAACATCCAAGTTTAAATCTCCATCCTCCATTGTAACCATCTGTCGAGGGTTCTTTTACGTTTCTTTTTTTTAAGAAGGAAGTCGGGTCTGCTGCTCCACAGAATGGGCTCCAAAGTACCATTCTGCCACTGCCAGTTTGTCCGCAAATGTTGAGTCCAAGTCCAAGGGAAGACGCTGCAAAGTGGGCTTATCCTCTATTTTCTGCCCCAGGAGGAACTTTTCTCTAGTTTCTGCTGCAGAATGAACTTTTCTCCAGTTTCTGCCACAGGACTGACTTTTCTGCTGTGTAGTAAAACCGTCTGTTGTGCAATAAAACTTTCTACTGTGCAATAAAGCTTTCTGCTGTGCAGTAAAGCTTTCTGCCGTAAAGTCTTCTGTTGTGCAATAAAGCTGTCTGCTGTGCAGTAAAGCTTTCTGCCGTAAAGCCTTCTGCTGTGCAATAAAGCTGTCTACTATGCAATAAAGCTGTCTGATGTGCTTTAAAGCTGTCTGCTGTGCTTTAAAGCCTTCTGCCGTGCAATAAAGCCTTCTGCAATGTGAATGACTACTCTTCATTTTTACTGCAGAAATACTTTTCTACTTCCTGTACATAAACAAATCTAAAACCCAAAGAAAATACTCATCAAACAAATGTTAGTTTAAATGGGTTAGCATATTCTCAAATATATACATACGCATATTCGTAAATATACTTATACGTATTCACATATACATCTATAAAATATATTTCGTAGAACATGAGAAACAAGATATATGTATATATATATATATATATATATTTATGGTAGGATAATGATTAGTTTGTGTCAAAACTAAAACACGTAATAACAAATAAAGAAGAAAGTTTTAGCAGAAAATGTTTAGCTAGTATAATAGCTAACACGGTAAATATAATGAAAATGTGCTACAGCAGAATAACTAATACAAAAAGTAAAGATACCACAGCAGGACAACTGATGCAGCAAACGTGATAAAAACGTGCTACGGTAGAATGACTAAATACAGCAGATATAATTTATAATGAGAGAAATCAAATATATTTGCAATCAAAATCAAGTATTGAATCTTCCCATAAGATAAGTAAACCAAGAAAGAACCCAAACCCCAACTTGAACAACCTTGTCATAGGTTTTTACCATCAAAGTTGTACATTTTGGAGAATAGGCCTAAATGGCTACTAGCTATTACTTTTGAGGACATCAAAGAGTGGGTTTGCTAAAAGGGAGGAAAAAGATGGTCTATTGATGCATGCCCTTATTCCTGCCATATTTTC
The DNA here is from genome assembly GCA_030021035.2 of Notholithocarpus densiflorus. Taxonomy (NCBI): domain Eukaryota; kingdom Viridiplantae; phylum Streptophyta; class Magnoliopsida; order Fagales; family Fagaceae; genus Notholithocarpus; species Notholithocarpus densiflorus. The sequence goes on from JARYZH020000017.1 coordinate 160,198, forward strand.
TCTCTTCTTTTTACCACTTTCTTTCTTTCTCTCCGTTTTTTTACTCTTAGTTTCTTACTACTCTCTTGCCGTGGGTTGTTCCCCATTTGGTCTTTTATTTTCTTGGGTCCTTCTCTCTAGGTGACTCTCTCTTTCTAAGTGCCTCCCTTAGGTGCTTCCCTCCATTGGGTCTCCCTCCTTCAGTTTTTTTCTCTCTTCCGTGTTTTTCCTCCCCCTTTTCTGCCGTGATTACCTTCCTTTTATAGCGAACTGATTCAATGAGATTTCTCCCTTTTACCCCTAGGGCTTCACCAATTTTATTTGGTTTGTTGTGGGCATCCCTTTAGGACTACCTACCAACCCATTGGTTGCCCCAACCACTGTCATAGCTCAAAATACGTCAGCTGCATTATTACTCATTTCATGACAAAATTCCCTTTTGTTTGTTCTTGCTGTATACCTCTACCTCTAGGTTCAAATTGATAAGGATTGAGCTACCTCACTACCTAGTTCTACGGCATGCATCGGATGGTCCCAACCATCTATTACTTCTTTTGGGTAAGATACCATCCCAGCAAGGTATATTCCCAAAAGATGTCACGACAGGAAACTAAATATAGACCCCTTTTCCCCCCACCACCAAATCACACCCTCTGAATCCCCTTGACCGTGGGCCCACCTCCCTTGTATTGGCTGCGTACAGGTTGGTGGTGCTCCGGCCCTTCTGTTCTTGCTCCACTATCTTTTGTGTTTGTCTCCCACGTCGTTTCTGCCGTAGCAGATTAGTTCTGTTTCGTTCTGCTGCGTGTCTCTGTCTTATTTCTTCACGTGTTTCCTGCTGTGTTTGTCATTTCCTTTAGTTTGACTTTTCTTTCCTTCACGCGTTTCCTACTGCTGACACTTCCCGCTGTTCCTTGTTTCTTTTCATCGTGCTTTTTCATTTTAGTTTTCACGCCTATCTTTTATATAAAAGGATTTGGGCCTTTGTGGGCCAAATAATGTTGACTGGATTAAAAGGGTCTTGGGCCCAATTTGTCTTTACCTGCAGAAGCCATTCTACTGAAGAACTGTATTCTACGGCAGATCTATATTCTGCGGCAGATCTGTATTCTGCGGCAGATCTATATTCTGCTACAGATTTGTGTTTTGCTGTAGATTGCTTTCCCTTGCACTTCTTTCTTTGGATCTTTCTTGCTCTTCAGTCTTTTTGGTGGGTCTTTGGGCCTTACTTTTCATTGGGCTTTTTTCCTCATGGTACGGATTCAAAAATGGGCATCAACATTCAGCCCCCTGAGCCTATAAATTGCTCCTGCGATTCATATGCGAAAACTTATGCAGTTTTCTTTCATGGGTTGTTTCATAACTCACATGCGAATGCTTCTCTTCTTTTCTTCGCGGGCCTATTGTTTCAATCTTTACTCTCCTTAGGCTAGTCGTTCTCTTTCTTTCTGCAAATTCATGACTCTCCAAGGGTAGCCAAAAAAGTTTCTCTTCATGAGGGTGGTGGTTTTGTTGCTGTCACCCAAAAGTGAGTTTGTTGACAACTTTGTCTCTCTTTAGCTTAATTGTTTCTGCTGACTGCCTGTATGTTATTATTTGACTTAGGCCTGCTGGGCCTCTTTTGGACCTGCTGTATGCTTTCTTTTGCTAAATTCCAGTAGCCCAGTACTATCATTGGGCTTGTACTATGCTGTTTCGGGCTTTCTTGGCTCATTTCATTGCTTTCGGGCTCATTTGTTCCATTTTATTCTTTTGGGCATCCTTGGCCCGTTTCATCACTTTCGGGCTCTTTTATCCCATTTTATTCTTTTGGGTATCCTCAACCCGTTTCATCGCTTTCGGGCTCCTTTGTCCCATTCGGGCTCCTTTGTCCCATTTTATTCTTTTGGGCATCCTCAGCCTGTTTCAATTCTTTACTCCCATGGGCCTTTGCTAAGTCTTTTGGGCTTCCTCGGCCCAAATTACCACATCCTTTACTTTTGGGGTTTATGGGCTTTCCATCAACCCCTTACTCACTTAATTCAATACTTCGGGCCTCTTTGGCCCATTCTTGTTTTTTTACATCACATACTGCCCATGGGTTTGCTATTTCTTTCTCCAAGCTCCTTTAGGCCCATTTGCTTCCTCAAGGCTCATTTATTTATTTTATGGGCCTATGATCCATTATTCCTGTCATTCGGGTTTAATGGTTTTCTTCTCAATTTACTAACTCTTTTCTTCTCATATTGTTGGGCTTCTTCTTGCTATTAGGCCCCCTTGCCAAAGTGGGCATCAACACTACCCTCATTCAAAGGGATTGTCAATGATGATGATGTGTGCATCCTTCTCTTCATCATCATTCCCTTGCTTGTTTCTTGGTTTGCTTCTTGGAAATTTCTTGTGATCTTGGACTTCTGCAATGGTACTCATTTCTTTATGTCTGCGGCACTTTGTATACTTATTTCTTTACGTTTCTGCAGTAGCATGTACTCATTTCTTTGCTTTTGTAGGGATAAATACTAATTTTTCTGCTTCTGCAGAATATGTAGACACTTTCTGCAACAATACATGCACTTATTTCTCTGCGTTAATGCACCTCTTACTCTGCTTTTGCTAAAGCAGCATCTATACTGTAGGAAGTGAAGGTTGTAGCAGATTCTGCGGTAGAAGAATTTGACTGCTTCAGCTAATTTACTTTCCCCACGTATTCCTTAGTATCATTTCTTCATTCTTCCATAAGTGTAGGTGCTCTCTAAGAATGGTCAGAAGACACAGATGTCGTGGAATCCTTTCTTGTTGGGTTCTTCTTCATTATGATGTTCCACATCTCTGTAGAATGCTCAAAATTGGCTCTTTGGATTCTTTGACTCTTCTTTCTCTTGCCAACTTCGCGAATAGCACTTTGTGGAGCGAGGATCCTTCTTACGGTCTTCATTTTTCTTTTCTTTTAGCCACCTAAGGTTGCTTCACTTCGAGCTTCATTCATTCTCTAAAAATAGAGAAAGTGTTGTCTTCTACTACCTTCGCATCTAAGCCGACAACTGAAAAGAGTTTCATCAAAATAGTTCTGCCACATTACTTTCTTCAAGTAGAGTTCTTTCACAAGAGGAAAGCTTCCTCTAAGTGTGTAGATCAAAGGGTGGCTTCGCTCCCTTTTCTTGTGCCTTCTTCTTCTCTTTGCATTCACATATCTTCATTTCTTTTGCTCAAAACAAAGCGTAGAACTAACATTGCAAGCCCTCATCATAATGGAGTACTCTTTTATTTGTTGATAATACTTTTTGCTGTGTTGAAGAACACACGTATTCTTTGCCAGGATGAAGTTTCTGCGGAGAAGGATGTTGGGTCTTGTAGAAAGGCAAGTTTCTTTCAGTGATGATGTATTTATGGAAGGCCTATTTATTCAGAGCTACTACTAACATGGGCAAATGTATTGTTGCAATAGTAGAGGACCTTTTAGCCCCCAAGATCATCAATACTCTTGTACCTTTACTGTTTGCATTGCGAGCTGTTTCTAATTCTGCCATAAATTCTGGTTCTACTGCAAAATTGATCTTTCCGCAGAAGTGACTGAGTCTGCCACTCATTTTAAGGCGCCTACAAGTAGTGCCACTATAGATATTTTTCCAAGGGGAAATGAGGATGCTTTCATGAGAAATCTTCACTTTCTAAACATTTTCTTTATCATTCTGCCACAGCAACTATTGATTCCTTCGTTTTTGCTTTTTTCTTTAACATATTCTTCTTGTCATTTTGCCACAGCCGCTGTTGGTGAGGATATCACTACCTCTTTGATAAAAAGGCATAGATGTTGTTGTGATCTCTTTACTTTGTTGTAGTCTTTCGCAGATCTTATTTCTCCCAATTCTTCTTTCTCATGTTGCTAAGCTTGGCAATGTCTTTCCAATTCTTGTGGAAGGTGGTCTGCCATTGAATACATTGCTAGAGAGATGTTTGGACTTCATCATTGATTTCCATGTTTTGTTTCTGCCATGAGTTCCTTTGTCACTCAGCTTTTCTGCGGAGCACTCTTGAAGCCTTAAAGTCTCACGAAGAGCATTTATTTTTTGCTGTAGCGCTTGTTGGTTCACCTTTACATATGTTTCTGTCAAAGTGCTTGTAGGCCTTCTCTTCTTACCTCCTTTCTTTGCTTCTTTGATATTTGCCACAACAAGGGTGGTAGAATTTCTTCTCATGGATTCATTGCTGCATAGACTTTATATTGTGTGAGAACTTATTCTTCAATTGCTAGTTGATGCTTCTATAGAAGATAGATGATGTTGTTGTTTTATCACAAACTAGAATGTTACTTGACCATGGTAGGTTGCAACAAATTGCATCGATGTTGCACTATGTCATATCATGAAGTTTGAAGTTGCTGCAGATCAAATGGCAGATGAATGTACACTTGTTGAAATGCCACAATCAATACTTATTTCGTAGTGGGTAATGTTGCTACTACATATTGATACTCTAAGCGCTTTGCGGAAGCCTTTTCAAATTTGCTACAGAATAGGCCTTAGCCCCCAACATGTGAGACAATTGGATGAGTCCTTAGCTTTCTGTAGAAGGCTTCCCAAATTTTGTTGCAGAATGAGACAGCCCCCAGTATGTGAGAATAAGCCCTTTGCTTTCAGTAGAAGGCTTCCCGTATTTGCTATAGAATGAGCTTTAGCCCCCAACATGTAAGACAACTGGATGAGCTTGATATCACCTTCTCTTGGTGTTGATGCTCCATCATGTGGTTCATGCATTCTTCAGTAAAAAAAAAAAATTAGATGCCATGGATTTACAAGTTGCCATATTGTAAAAATTTTTCGTTGCTAGAGAATTTGGGAAAGAGTTACTTCCCAAGCATGCTTTGGCTTCGTTCCACCACAAGCACAATTGCGTCCCAAGTATCTTCTACTACATATGATTGTGGCTATAGCTTTTCTGCAGATTCTTTCCAAAGACTTGCGATCATGGCTCCTTTGCGGGTTTGATTGAGTGTAGCCCCCATTATGGGCTTTTGCCAAGAACTCACAACCATGGTTCCTTTGCTGGCTTCTAGCCAAGAATTCATAACCACGACCCTTTTGTGGCTTTTGCTACTAAGACCCATATTTCATAGGTTTCTTCTTTACTTGCTTTGAGTATGGGCATATTTAGATGGAGCTTGCTACATCTCTTGCTTCATGGTTGGCTAGTAATAGCCAAAGGTCAAGGGCTTCTAATATAGAATTTTCCCATAACGCACCCACATCTTTCTGGGACATCATGCTTCTTTATTCTTGTGGCAGAATGCCCTTGTAGCAGAACACCTTCAATAAAAACTATGTAATAGTTTTTTGTAGCAAGAAGATAAGCAACTCTATTCACGGCAAAATGTGTGCGAGCAATTGTTTCTGCCATTTCCCTCTTGTACACAAGCTAAGAGAAGGAGCTTTGAGTTTGTCACTGTTGCAAAGTTCTTCTAGGATGAGACATGGGTATCAATGAGCTTCATGACTTGAAAAGTGATGGTGGAGTTGCGCAGTGCAAGTGATCTGATACATTATTTCTTAGAAATATCATAAAGATCATGATCATTAATGCCACTCTAGGCATAAATCCTCTGAGGTGCTTCAAAGAAAACTTCTCAACTCTTCAAGGTTGTTGAATCGGTTTACTAGACCTGATAATGGTGGGCCAGTAGTAACCCATTTGTAGCAGGCATCTGTACAACTTTTTCTTCTCTTGGTGTTCCCCACACTCTCCTGCGTGTACTTCTTTTATCATCTCTCTTGCTTCCTTGGGACCAAAACATCATAATGGGTCCCCATCATACCCTTTTTTGAAAAGGACTCCATTATGCAAAAAGTAATGTGTTGCCAGCCTCCTATGCTTGTATCTTTCACTGTGCCTTTGTGGCAGAATGCCTTCTATCAAGTACTGTGTGATTGGACTTCTCCAGTCTTCGCTGACAAACATAGCGCAACTTTCTTCTCTATCTGCTGCAAGCTGGCAGGTTCCATATTAGGTTTGGACTTGATTTGCGTCTTTACCCATACTTGGCCAATAGAAACCTGCCCTTTGAAGTTTGCGGTAAAGATTGACTTCTCCGCAGGATCCACAAGTCCTATTATGTACTTCCTTCGACTTTCTCTAGGCTTCTTCTCGCCCCACACATCTCGACAGGACCTCACCTGGCATCCTGCGGTACAATTCCCCTTTTACCAAGGCGTAGTCCTTCAACGCCTTCAATTCCGTCATGTCTTCTTCTTCCATCAAAGCTTCCTTTATAGGAATCCTCCAATCTTCTTCATAGTGCTCCTCTCAGAACCTTTCCTTTAACATCTCTACAATAGACTCCTTCCTCTTGCTAACTTCTATCCTGGTGCTATTTCCTTCGAAAATTATCTGTAAGCCTAACGCAGCCAACACATCTGCATACCGGTTCTCGTTCCTCAGGGCATGATCTATTTCAAAAGTTGAAAACTTTTCCTCCATCTTCTGGGCCATTGTCCTATATGGGGCTAGGCTGGGTTCTTTTAGAGAGAAGCTCCCCTTGGTCTGGCAGACCACCAGGTTTGAATCACTAATCACCTTTAAGTGCTTGATCCCCATTTCAAGGGCCGTGGCTAACCCAGTTAGATAGGCCTCATATTTTGCCGTATTGTTAGAACAGGGAAATTCTAACTTGAATGAGAGCACCACAGTCTTGTCTTCTTCATGATACAAAACTACTCTCACTCCTCCTGATTGGGTAGTAGAAGACTCATCAAACTTCATCACCCATTGCTCTCTAACTTCTTCTACCATAGCCACCTCTCTTGGGACTTCATCATCCAGCGAGAATTCTTCTTCTCCTGGGAATTGCGCCAACAAGTTTGCTATAGCTTACTACTTTGGGCGTTCTTGTTTTCAAGTCATATTGTGACTATTGTAGCAACCACTGGGATATTCTGCCGATGAACAATTTGCATTTTTGGGATTCTGTTACGAAATATTCTACCAATGAACATTCTGCATTTCTGGGGTTTTGCTGTGAGATATTCTGCTAATGAACATTCTGAAATTCAGCAGATTCTGCTGTGAACAGTCTACAGAAGGATTTGCACTTTCTACTACGAAATTTCTGCAGAGGGACATTTTGCACTTCTGGAAAAGTCTGCTAAGGGATACTTTGCGGAGGAAGTAGTGATTCAGAATAGTATAGTAATGATGAAAGTTTTCCTTTGGCTGCTATAGCTTCATTTTTTGTTTCTAACTTTTGGTTTTTTGAGGGGAAGTAGAGCTAGAATCACTAGCATGAAGAAAAAAAATGATTGAAACCTTGTGAGGGAATGAAGGGATTTTTCTCCTCTAAATGCTGGACCCAAAGGTGGAGATGGAGAGAGTTTAGAAAGCTTCTAGTGCTTCCTTAAAAGAAATGAGAGCAAAAAGGTGATAAGTGGCTTAGAAAGCTTTTAGGAGAGTTGCATGTTTAAATAAGTGGCTTGCCACATGTCTCACATGCATGACAAGGAAAACAAGTGGCATTTAAAGGATAGGACCAAATATTGTAAAGGCCATCTATTGTAGAGTTCTCAGGATATTTTTGTTATAGAACTCTATGGTGTTGTAGTGATATTTTGCTATTGCATTTTGATGCAATGCCATTGAACTCTGCTATGGTATTGTGGTATTCTACCACAACATTTTGCTACAATATTCTACCATAGAATTTTGCTTATGATACTGCTCTGTTTAAATGTTGCTGTGTTCTACTACAGATTTCTGCTACGGTACTGTCCTGCTATAACGCTGCTACATTCTACCATAGAATTCTGCTACAGTACTGTCCTGCTGTAACGTTGCTGCATTTTGCCACAGAATTCTGCTACGGTACTGTCCTGCTGTAACGTTGCTGTATTCTGCCATAGAATTCTGCTACGGTACTGTCCTGTCGTAACGTTGCTGCATTGTGCCACATAATTCTGCTACGGCATTGTCCTACTGTAACGTTGCTGCTTTTTGCAGCAGAATTCTGCTACGGCACTGTCCTGCTGTAACGTTGCTGCAATATTCTGCCATAGAATTCCATAACATTGTTTTGCTGTAATGTTGCCTTGATATTCTGCCATAGAATTTTGCTATAGGACTGTTATGACGTTTTAGATATTTTCCTAAGAGTATAGCTTGGAAGGTTTAAGAACATCTGCATGTCTTGCTTTGGTAAGGACTTGGAAACATGTTTGCGAGGGATAAGTATCTCATTCTCCCCATCTTGATCCCAACTCCCCAGTGAAGTCGCCAAAAATGTCAAGGGTTCTTTTACGTTTCTTTTTTTTAAGAAGGAAGTCGAGCCTGACGCTCCATGGAATGGGCTCCAAAGTACCACTCTGCCGCTGCCAATTTGTGCGCAAACGTTAAGTCCAAGTCCAAGGGAAGACGCTGCAAAGTGGGCTTATCCTCTGTTTCTGCCGCAGAATAAACTTTTCTCTAGTTTTTGCCGCAGAAGGAACTTTTCTCCAGTTTTTGCCACAAGACTGACTTTTCTGTTGTGCGATAAAACTTTCTGCTGTATAGTAAAACCGTCTGCTGTACAGTAAAACTTTCTGCTGTGCAATAAAGCTTTCTGCCGTAAAGCCTTCTGCTGTGCAATAAAGCTGTCTGGTTGTGCTTTAAAGCTATCTGCTGTGCTTTAAAGCCTTCTGCCGTGCAATAAACCTTTCTGCAATGTGAATGACTACTCTTCATTTTTACTGCAGAAATACTTTTCTACTTCCTGCACATAAACAAATCTAAAACCCAAAGAAAATACCCATCAAACAAATGTTAGTTTAAATGGGTTAGCATATTCTCAAATATATACATACGCATATTCGTAAATATACTTATACGTATTCACATATACATCTATAAAATATATTTTGCAGAACATGAGAAATAAGATATATGTATATATATACTTATGGCAGGATAATGATTAGTTTGTGTCAAAAGTAAAACACGTAATAACAAATAAAGAAGAAAGTTTCAACAGAAAAGGTTTAGCTAGTATAATAGCTAACATGGTAAATATAATGAAAAGATGCTACAGCAGAATAACTAGTACAAAAAGTAAAGATACCACAGCAGGACAACTGATGCAGCAAACGTGATAAAAACGTGCTACGGCAGAATGACTAAATACAGCAGGTATAATTTATAATGAGAGAAATCAAATATATTTGCAATCAAAATCAAGTATTGAATCTTCCCATAGGATAAGTAAACCAAGAAAGAACCCAAACCCCAACTTGAACAACCTTGTCATAGGCTTTTGCCATCAAAGTTGTGCATTTTGGAGAATAGGCCTAAATAGCTACTAGCTATTATTTTTGGGGACATCAAAGAGTGGGTTTGCTAAGAGGGAGGGAAAAGATGGTCTATTGATGCATGCCCCTATTCCTGTCGTATTTTCTCTTTTCTTTTTACCACTTTCTTTCTCTCCGTTCTTTTACTCTTAGTTTCTTACTACTCTCTTGCCGTGAGTTGTTCCCCATTTGGTCTTTTCTTTTCTTGGGTCCCTCTCTCTAGGTGACTCTCTCTTTCTAAGTGCCTACCTTAGGTGCTTCCCTCCGGTGCTTCCCTCCATTGGGTCTCCTTCCTTCGGTGTTTTTCTCTCTTCCGTGTTTTTCCTCCCCCTTTTTTGCCGTGGTTACCTTCCTTTTATAGCGAACTGATTCAATGAGATTTCTCCCTTTTACCCCTAGGGTTTCACCAATTGTTTTTGGTTTGTTGTGGGCATCCCTTTAGGACTACCCACCAACCCATTGGTTGCCCCGACCACTGCCATAGCTCAGAATACGTCAGCTGCACCATTACTCATTTCATGACAAAATTCTCTTTTGTTTGTTCTTGATGTATACCTCTACCTCTAGGTTCAAATTGATAAGGATTGAGCTACCTCACTACCTAGTTCTATGGCATGCATCAGATGGTCCCAATCATCCATTACTTCTTTTGGGTAAGATACCATCCCAACAAGTTATATTTCCAAAAGAAGTCACGGCAGGAAACTAAATATAGACCCCTTTTTCCCCCCACCACCAAATCACACCCTCTAAATCCCCTTGATTGTGGGCTCACCTCCCTTGTATTGGCTAGGTACAGGTTGGTGGTGCTCCGGCCCTTCTGTGCTTGCTCCACTATCTTCTGTATTTGTCTCCCACGCCGTTTCTGCTGTAGCAGATTAGTTCTGTTTCGTTCTGCTACGTGTTTCTGTCTTATTTCTTCATGCGTTTCCTGCTGTGTTTGTCATTTCCTTTAGTTTGGCTTTTCTTTTCTTCACGCGTTTCTTGCTGCTGACACTTCCTGCTATTCCTTGTTTCTTTTCATCGTGTTTTTTCATTTTAGTTTTCACGCCTATCTTTTATACAAAAGGATTTGGGCATTTGTGGGCCAAATAATGTTGACTGGATCAAAAGAGTCTTGGGCCCAATTTGTCTTTATCTGCCGAAGCCATTCTGCTGAAGAACTGTATTCTACGACAGATCTGTATTCTGCGGCAGATCTATATTCTGCTACAAATTTGCGTTTTCCTGTAGATTGCTTTCCTTTGCACTTCTTTCTTTGGATCTTTCTTGCTCTTCGGTCTTCTTGGTGGGTCTTTGAGCCTTGCTTTTCATTGGGCTTTTTTCTTCATAGTACGAATTCAAAAATGGGCATCAACAGCATCAAATTTTCAAATAGAAAAATAAAATAAAATTACTAGCAATGAACATATGAGTCCATCCAAGAGAGATTCCTTAAATAGTTGATGCAAAATTATGTCCTGGTAAAGACATGGTCCCCTCCCATCTTGCCTCGAAGTTTCTTTGGAAATTGGCCCATTGGAAGGGAGTGATAGAGGTACATTGCTAAACTCGTGCTTTTCCTTTCAGCCAAAATAAATAAATTCTTGTGCATTTCGGCATTTCCTCAACTAGCCTCTAATAATTTCAAGTCTGTCTCCCAACCAAATTAAGGACATCATACAAAAACTTTCTCTACTGCAACTTTGTAACTCATGACCTTACAATCATGCACACACAAAAATGCATAACGAAAATGAAACCAAAAACTAAACTTTTTTATTTAATATTGTGCCTAAAAATAATATTCCGCTGTATAGGAGAACAAATTAATTCTTCAAACTCTTCCACAACTGAAATCTCCGACAAGAGAAGGGCACTAGATGATAAATTACTCAAACAACAACAAATGAACCATATATGATACGGGAGCCAAAATACTCAGTATATGGGCTCAGAAATATACACCATTATTCCCCAAGAAAACTGAACTAAACCTGCAAAAAGCTTGCATACTTGGCACCCAGGAAAAGCCGTTGAATACAGAGCAGGGCGTTTTTGGTAACCTCAGGAGTCTCATGGTTCATCAATTTCATCACCCTTTCCTTGGCCTTGAGGTCTGTCACAATGATCCGCCCAGCTGGATGATGCTGGATGAACTGTGAGAGATCGTAGCAAGCAACAGCCAGAGTCCTTGGATCATTTGATGTATCCAAAATTGTAATGAGGACCCTCAAAATCTGTAACAGAAGATCATACATTAGCATTAAACTTTTGTTATTGGACTGAATTGTCAAACTGAGCGAGCAATCATAAAACAAAATCTCAATTCTAAAAGTGCCATACAACCTCATGCTTTTCTTTAATGAAATTGTATTTATGCTCTGTAACTCAGTGGCCAGAACTATGGGGAAGTTGGTCAGAAACTATTTGCACACTAACCATTTAAAAAAAAAGTACCATATACCATCCAAAGAAATAATGGTATAACAAAAATCACAAAAAATCAATACCGAGTGAGTGATTGTGCGTGTTTGGAGATGGTATATGGTGTTTTCACTCCATACAGCATCACATAGTGTGTCCACATACCATTCACTGAGTGCGATGATGTATGTTTGCTTGTGTTCAACATATCTACCAGCGAATATTGGTTCAAAGTGAGGTTCAAGAAGGGGTCCCAAAGCCACTAGTGACAAGAAAAGGTTAGGGTTTACGTTTTTGGCAGATCCATTGGACAATATAGATTGTTGAAGTATTGGATGCCCCAGGACATAATATACCAAAAGGTAAACTATCAGTAAAACAATTGTTTAGTACTTACTAGCTTCTTTCAGAAAAGTAGTGGTAGAGAGGAAAAAATTGGGCAAGGGAACCTTAAGTACCTGGAAATCATTCTCTTCAAAGTTCTTAATGTTATCACGCCAAAACAAGTTATCTTTGTGCATAGGAGACCAGTCAAGTTGACCGAGGAGGACTTCTTGCTTGTACTTATCAAAGGACCTCAATTTCTTAATCTTGTCCTTCAGCCCTTCCTCTAGTTGATTCAGAGCCTCCAACAGGTCCTATGAAATATTTCAAATAAATTAGAAGAAAAGAGCACCATAGATAACATCATTGTGTATAAGAATTAAGATTATGACTCAGGCACAGATGTTGGTCATCTCACAATTCTCTTAGTCTTAGCAATTAGTATTTTCTCCATGCAAATGAAATGACTCACGTTAAGAATTCATAAAGTCATGTCATGATCTTGCATCCAATACCAAAATGAATTATAGCAGTAGAGAACACTACACAATAGATTTAGAATATGACAAGAAAAGAATCCATTACCTAGTTAACAACAAATGTAATAAGATTTTGTAACAATTCAGCAAAATGCAGAAAAGTAAATAATCACTAATAGCATCAAAATTGAGACCATCCCATCAAAGTTACCATGATGACGCCCTGGACATCATAATTCAAATTTCCCACATTAGCACAACTAATCATGGTAGTATCCGACTTTCATATTTATTTGGTAAAAGGTAGATCCTTATTTCAATTTTTAGTATGAGAATAGTTAAGAAGCACATTCTGACTCTGTGCAATCAAATACTATTTAATTAGAGAAACTTATGAGATCTGTAGACTTAAATCAAGTTTCAAGGTACAGAACACTGGCTACCAACCAGTAACATGGTCATAATATGATGAGCATAAAAGAAGAGGGTGTCCAAATGAATGAAAAGTAACACAATTATAGATGAAATGAAAATATGCCCGCAATTGTGTTATTTTTTTTATTTTTTTATAGGTAATAAAAGGTAGCATTCTGAGCTTATAATTGGGGCAAAGATGCCTATAAATTGATTTGGTGATATGCAACTAGAACCAATTACTGTCCCAGCAAAAGAAAAAGAGAAATTTAATTCAAGTTGTAACAAAGTCAAAGAAATGCGGATAAGAATGCATGTTCAGAAGGGGAAGGAAAAAAAATTGTCCCATTTTTTACACACAACAATTGCCCTATATAGAGACTGTAGCAGAGAAAAAATATTGTAGCTTAAGCCAAGTACAGGGTATAAGGAACTGGGTCTAGTTAAGTACACAATTTACAAGCTTTGTTCATGGACTGTTGGACAGCAATATTGATGATAATGATGAATTCTTCTACCAATTGATACTTATTAGAGTCAAGGTAATACCGTAATAGTTGATTGTTTAATAGATTCATAATAGCAAATTTTAAATTCAATGGAAGACCACAGCAGACATAATTCTCTTACCTCATCACTCCATGCTTGTGCTTTCAAGCTTTGAACAATTTGTGGCAGACCATGGTCTATCATTTGAGCACCAAATGCTGCTTTGGAAAGCAAGTTCCTAAGGGTCAAGACAACAACTCTGACAACCTAGCAAGAATTGGAGAGCCAACATTTAATATCAGATGTAATATATATATATATATATATAGAGAGAGAGAGAGAGAGAGAGAGAGAGAGAGCAATCTTTTTTAGTCAGTACATAATTGTAACTAGAAGCTTATATTACATGCATGAAATCTGCTTTTCAGACAACAGTGAATATTGTTCCTTGAGCCCCAAAAAATAAGAAGAGACTTTTTTTAGTAGTAATTGTTATGTTAGGTAAATATTCATGCACCTGAGGGGATTTGCAACCCTGTCCCCACAAACCACCCCATACTTATGGGGGAGTGGAAGTGCCATTTGGCCCAAAGGTGGCAATATAGGAAAGCTCAAAAAGTAAACTGCAACTTATAAACATTAACCAGAAAAGATAGTTGAAATAAACTCAACAGACCAAAACTTACCTTCTCCTTTGTGGAACTCTTAACAACATCTATGAGGCGAGGCAGAGCTCTTGAAGTAGCCAAGTACTCAACTGCAGGTTCATAGTATGACAAAAGCCAAACACAGAGACAAGTTTCATACAGAAGCTGTAACAAAGAGAAGCAGTAATTTCAGGATTATTAAAGTTAATTTTTACTTCAAGAACTCCAAGCTTGCATGAAGGTACGACTAGGACTTTCTAGCCATCCAAAACAAGAAAAAACTTACCTGAATTGATTGCTGGGTGGATGCTGGAGAAATTAAAGGAATGAGCAACTTCACCCCATCTGCTTGAACAAAGGAGGATCTGACCATGGGTTCCTTAAGTAACATAGCAAGGCAACTGATGGCAGTTGGGACACCACGACTAGGATGGGAAGGCTTCTTCAGCTGCATGTGACATCAGGCATCAGGACCAGGTGATGACTAAACCCTTTAACTTATACTGACATTAAAACCATAACAAAATAAAATGCAGAATTATTCAGAGGTGAATACGCCAGATGGAAACACTTCTTGAAAATGACACAATTGACAATACCACTAACTTTACTTATATCTTTACAATTTGTTGTGTTTTGGCCCGCTTTGATGAGTTTTCATTGTGTTAAGTTTTACTTCAGCATTAATGTTTCCTGGATCACTTAACAATATTCCCGAAAATTATAGAAAGAAGTAGATCCACAAGTATTTACCTAATTTGCAAACCAAATACACATACTACTGGAATTTTTTTCCTCCTTTTTTGATAAGTGAAATGGTGGGCGAGTGAAAAACATGCCACTGGAAATATTTGTACAACTTCAAGCCTTTCGCTATTTTCTTTGAATTTCCACCCCCAGAGTTTCTTTATATTCACGTATAACATGAGCAAGATTCAGTACACATGTTACCTTCAATATTGGACAAGAACCAAGAGCTTTTAGATATAGAGCGTGGAATTTAGTGCTAGCATGCTTAATGTGGACTTTGAGGAGGGAGAGAAACAGAAGAACCTTTGGGGGAAGAGAGCTGTCAATAGAGAGGAGCCAAATCGATGTTTGTTAGCTCTTAACTCCATTGGTTATTGGTAGATGAGGGTAGACCATCCAATGTTTTAGACTTTGTTGATTCTTTGTATTTTGGTTGTTCTTACAATTGAGTATACAACCCAGACTGCATAACTGTCTCCAGGAACCGTTGGTACTCTTTTTCTTAGTATTTAGTACAATTTCTTGTTACTTTTAGGAGGGAAAAAAAGAAGAAGATCTTTTTTCTTTAAAATGTTGCAAATTCACATGTTTAAACTTAAGTCCATATATCTACATATCTAGCTTATGCAAGAATGTGCATTTGAAAAACAATTGCCAAATTTGACAATTTGATGTATGTAACATTATGCTATCCTTGGTATAAGTTTCTCAAAGAATGTCCGATAATTCGTATTTTTCAAATGACATTTAGACATATATATGTAGATGGCATGCATTAATGGATCATAAGGATCAGTTGGATCTTGGAAGCATTGCTTATTCATACACCATTTGATTGGTCCTTTGAGTGGGGTCTTACAAATAGCAACACTTATGGATTTTACAGAATCATTTCTATTTTGTCCATAATTTTTTGTAATTCTGTTACTTATCAAAAAAAAAAAAAAAAATTGTAATTCTGTTAGGTCATGGAGTGCTCATCATCATGAGCATGATGTAATCTACTTTATTAATAATGTTTATTACTTACCAAAAAAAAATTTCTACACTTGTATCAATAAGCTGTCAAATATGCAAAATAGCTATCTTTTGTATTGCCTCAGGAGAAGAAAACTTTGTTTTGATAAGCAATCATGGGGGATCAAACCAAGGAGCCCTTGGTTGGGACAATGGCAATAGAACCACTGAGCTATACACACTAGACTGCCTCGAGACAAGAAAACTAAAGTAGTCTAATGATAATAGGAATGCAAATCCTTTCTATTTCCGGCAGATATGACACACAAGAACAAAATTGAAGACTTTGGTTCAAAAATTACGCGGTTACTTACTTATCAAAAAAAGAATTACACGATTACTCGTCTTTTAACTTGAATGTTAATTGCATGCTTTAGAAAACTCTTAATGCGAAATGTGGTATTTAGATCTTTAGACCAGAATCTGAATGTAACAAGACAAGACTACTGACAAGACTACTGTTGTCAAACATTCAGGCAAACAAAAAACAAAGCCCACATCAACTTAGGCAGAATATAATTTCATATGCAATACAAGTAAAATTAGAGCTGCACAATGTGTGAAGTTCTTATAAAACTTCTCTGAGCAAAAATTGAAACTAAATGAGGAAAGAAAACTTTACAAACCAGTGCGAAATCATAAAATATAGCATTAACATTAATACTACAAAGGCCTTGTTTACACTATAACACACTCAACAACATTGGAGGCATGTGACTGGAGGATTGCATGAAAACTAGTCCTTTTTGTTTTAAAGTGGGAAAAAAAAAAGTGACATATCACTATAGTCCATCAGCACAATAAGGTTTGGTTTAGCTTTCTAAAGGTCACAGAGGTACGTTGTAGTTAGGGCACTTCACAGTGAGGTAAATTGAAATTAGCCAATGCTCTTATTAGCAAAGCCCAGGCAACTAATTAATGCTATTGGAGTCTACAGAGGCACTGAAATTCCCAAGCATGAGCCTTTATGTATGCAAACCGCCTACAAAAAAAAGATGTATGCAAACCTGTTCACAAAGCCATTCTACCAATCCTTGCAATACATCATCAATAGAAGTGGATTTTTTCTTTGAATTTGAGGCTTCTCCATTTGCAATTATGCCATCCTGGATTTTTGGCCTAGCACTATAATCACAGAAAAACAAAAGAGAGTCACAGTTAGCAAAAAAGTATGGCATATATTAGTTAATTTCAGAAAATTTGCACTTCACTTTACAGATGGATCACATTTTATTTACCTTACTATTAAAGCAACTATCTTACAGCTCTTCTCTTGTATGAACCAATTACCCTTCCAAAGCAATCTGAAAGTGAACAAACATTGGATCCTTTTAGATTTCATCAATTTGAAGAACACAAGAAAATCAATCAAAGCAAACAAGCACTGAAATGTCCAAGAGTGTTGTTGAGCTACTTTATGGATGGAGGAATTGGTTTGGTGAACCTTCTTTATTTGTTTGGAATTTAGTTTCATTATGCCCATTGAGTGGCGGGAGAGGAACCAGTATACTTTGGAGGATGTGGATGCCTTTATTGCTCAGTTGAAATTGTCTTTCCTTAGAACCTTGTTTGAACAGTCTTGTGTTTTAGGCCATAGTGAGATACATTTTATTGCAGAATCGATTGATTCTCTTTCTTTTAGATTGCAATTATCAAATATTTTATCTCTTTTGGTCTACTTTGTGTATATTCCTATGTGCATATATTTTGTTTCAATAAAATTTTTTTGTTACTTATCAAAAATATATATTCCTATGTGCATATGGTTATTCCTTTTCTTCAATAGAATTTTATTACTTAAAAAAAAAAAAAAAAAAAAAAAAAAAAAAAGAGTACTTACAGCTACAAATAATCTTTTAAAGGAGGTTGGCTTTATGATATGAAACTTAAAGAGAAAGCACTAATTACAAGAAAATTCAGCTAAAATCCAACTCAAACAAGAAAGGAATTGCGTCTAATTGAAGTAGAAAAAGAAACTAGTAAAAACACCACTTTTGACACGAAAATATTCCATGTCTCAAATTTTGATTATGACATTCTTGGAAGAGATGCATCAATTAAATCATTTGGTAATTTGACATATAATCCACAAACACACACACCGGGGGGGGAAGCCATAAACACAAGTGCATTCTGCTTAACACTCCAAAACGTTTAGTTCACAACTTAACTTAAGAAAGGTTCATAAGTATCTTCACTGGCAAGAGACTTGTCATGGAACAATCTTGCTCTTTTTGGGTTTGCTGTCAAAGAAAATAAATGATATTAATTTTTTATATTATATACATAATAAAAGACCAAAATCTTCCAATTACCTGTAAGCATTTCATCAACTAACGCCAGAACATATTCTACAGTTTCCTCCTTATAAATGTCACGTAAAATGCTAACAAACACCCGAACATAAGCTGGACCATCCTGCCACATTCCACTTGTTAATATCATTGTAAAGCAAACACAAGTCATTCTTGCACTCCGATACAGGCAGAATTTTCAATGAAAATTATGGTTACACATCAAAAGTATACAATAATGTGGTTGTAAGGTATGAGGAATATAAAATTATTTTTAAAAAGCACAAGATAAAAGAGAAGGTCCAAAGGTTCTGAATATTATAAAATTTGGCAAAACTAATACCCACTTCAAAAATCATGACAGCAATGAAACATTACATCATCCAGAAGTTGTGCTCTATAGCTTTCTGGTCTATTATCATAACGCCTTAGCAGCTGAAGGCTTGTTCCTGAGATGAGCTTAGTCGTCATGTATGTCTCCCATGGTATGTCCCTCTTCAAGACCTAGATAAATGGAAGAATAAGTTAATCCAAGCAGATATCTTTACCTAATCAACTTATGTAGATAACAAAATGTTCATATTAGATTAATAAATTAAATTCTATATGGAGCAGGGAACTATGGGTGCAACACCACAAAGGATTACGTGATCAACAATTAAAAATCAAAAACAAATTCAAGGGTAAACAGGTCAAGAAATTTTATTCTGCGACTTTCTCATTCTGAGGAGGAATATTTGTTTTTCAAGGAATTGATTTCAAACTAAATCAAGGTCCCTTTAGCTGATCCTTCACTTTCCTTTTATTTTTTTCCATCAGATCTCATTCAAATTAGAATATGCTTCAATTGTATAAGGTTTACAGAATGTCACGCCACTTCTTCATCTTTTCCACTTGTTTTAAATTTCATACATCTGCATTTCATACTTTCTAATATAATTTTGTTCTCTTTTCTTATTTTGACACTTGTGTAATTAAACAAAATAAAAAATACAAACTTTCTTACAATTGTTCATTTTGGTTAAAAACTTACATAATCCAAATGTGAAATAAGTAGCAATCACCACAAGACTTTTTAACCAGTTCCAATTTCTTACAACAATGTGAAAGTTTGAACCAGTGCTTCATAAGCAAATCATTCTTATATACCTTTTTATACTAAATCCAATTCCAGTGTTCATCCAATAAATTACAAAATGCCATGATCCAAAACAAGTACACATTGATACAAATAAGAAAACCCAATTAGAAAACAAGTAAATCCCACTTCAAATCAAATTTAAAATAATAATAATAATAATTTACCCAAAAAAACAAAAAGCAGAGTGGATCACCAACCTGTTCTGTGTTTAACTCAGCTTGGTCCATAATTACTGAATACCCACTTGGAATTATACCACAACTTCACCAATTCCAACACCTAAACACCAAAATAATTATTCTTAATAAAAAGAGCTTCAAGCAAAGCGTCCATACAGTTAATTGAAATTTAGAGTACCACAGATCATTCATAAAAAAAAAAGCCCCACAAATCAAATCTGAAAATGAATTCAATAAATTTCAGTGACAAATGCAGAGAGATTTGGGGATTGGGAAAATTGAGCACAAACTTTCAAACCTAGCAAGGCGGAAATGTGATTCAAATTCCTCCCAGATTCACTAGAAAAATAAAATTGTGAAGGTCAATTTGATGAGTTTAAATTTGAATTTCTACAAATTCAGTGAAATGATTAGAGAGAGAGAGAGAGAGATTGGGATCGATAGCTTACCTGTGTGTTTGTGTGGTGGTGTTTTTTTTTGTTTTGGTTCCGGGCTCGTGAGAGGAGTTTCTTTCTTCTTGAAGATACCAGATCGATTGGTTTTGGGAAGAAAATTGAAGGACAATTTGGTAATATTATCTCTTATTTGTTTTTGTAAAATTGTGGTGTGGCCCAGTGATTGTACGACACGTGGAATTAGTTTTGAGCTTCATTGGTATTACTCTGTTTGCAGGGCTTTATCCACCAAAATATAATACTGTAATTACCATGAATCAAATTAACATATATTAGTTTAGAAAATATTTTTAGAAATATTTTTACAGAAAAATAATTTATTTATTTTTATATTTAATATGATTTATAAAACTAGTATAAAAATATTTTCAAAATAATTAGTAAAAAAATATCCTAAAAACATCTATTAATCGAACACAAAACTTAACAAGCTCTCAAAGGAACCTTCCTTTTTTGCCTTTTTATTATTATTTATTTTAATAATATAGTTTTTGGTACAATGAGTGGGCAATTTTAGTTATCATGGAGGTGATTAGCATCCCCTCAAAAAAAAAAAAAATGTAGGTGATTAGCTAGGGGACAAATATCTTCATTGACTAGCCGACAAATAATGGTGTATTATTATTATTATTGACATAAAAATTGGCACCACCTGGACTCTCACATGTTGGGCATGTGTTGGATTAGGCTAATGTTCTGTTTAGATATCGCTTATTTTGATGAAAATTAAAAACACTGTAGCAAATAATTTTAAAAGCCAGCAAAATAATTTTCACTCTCAGCCTTGACGCAAGATAGTACAGTAGGACCGCTTAGAGTAAAAACACGGTAGCAAAACAGATTTCCTCTCCATGGGACCCACCAATTTTGAGTTATGGGTGATGAACATAGAGTGATGGGTGATGAAAACTTGCAAATCCAAACAGCTCCAAATTATGTTTGGATACCACTATAGCAAATAGTTTTAGCAAAATAATTTCAACTAACTGTAGTTGTGGGTCCTGCTTTTTCAAACGCAAATGCAGACTTTCAACCAAAGCGTGCAATCCAAACACACACTTTGAGTTGGCAAATTTTGCAAGAAATATACATTGAAAATGTTTATTTGAATGGAGGAGACCCCTATAATTTTGTAGAGTTATGTCATTGCTCTTTTGGTTTTTATAATTCAAATAAACATTACTCAAGAACACAAAAGAACATCATTCCTCTAAGCTTCCAGAACCAAAGCAGAGAGAGTGAAACTATTACAACAACAAAAAAAAGAGGGCATTCTTAAGGCAAACTTACACAAAGCATGGGCTACAACCGCTGTACCATCTGCTTACCATTTCACCCAACAAAAATTACAAAAAGCAAAAGATTTTTAGCTGCAAAACCAGCCACTCACTACATTTGAAATTTCAATGAGAGCATCAAAACAAACTTCTAAATTCCCTTCCAGTACTATGCTTTTTCATTATTGCAATTTCTACATGTAAATTATTCACTGGTAGTGCAATGCATTTGTAACCCCCTCTCCCTGCCCTCTTTTCCACCTTAAAAAAATTTCAGATCATTTTGGATCTTTTCATTTGTTTCAAGTCATTTCAGCCAATATTGGCCGGAATTTGAATGTCAGGCAAAATGCAATCTATCTTAATTTTGTATTTAATTTTTCTCTTCTTCTTTTTTTTTTTTAATTTCTCCACTTGACCCCTCTCTCTCTCTCTCTCAACACATCACCAATCACTCTCTCAGTCTTATTTGTCTTTTTTTTTTTTCTTTTCTTTACTTTTTTACTCCTATCTCTCCTTCTCATCACTATCTCCTCCCTCCTTCTTGGCCAGGACAAACTCTATACACTCTCATCATTCTTTTTTCCCCCTCCTCTCCCTTTCCATCATCATTTATTATCTTAATTTATTTCATGTGTTAAATATGTATAAACCATTTATTATTTATTTAAGATATAATAGTAACCCCCAAACAACATTGGAATACGTTAGTAATGATATATTTTGTTGTAATAACAAACCAGAACAAGCAGAGTCTCCATGACCCTCATATTTTGAAAGCCTAAACTTTTAATATCAAAACTACATGAGCTAATATATTAGAAGGTGGTCGACACCTTCTAACACCTAGACTTAATCTATAGAATTTATTACAAATGTATAAAAACAAGTTTAAATGTTCATGCTTTAGCAAAAAGCACAAGGAGTAGTTCCAATGACGCACACATTCAAGTAACTTGGCTCTGATACCATGAATACCAGAATAAGAGGATAAACCGATGATAAACTAGATATAGAATAGGAAGCTAGGAAGCACAGGTACGGATTCGGGTTTGAGTGCGGTGTGGTGACATGACAATTTTTTAAAAAGTAGGATGCGGGTGCGGTGGGATATGTTTATTAATTAATTATTAAATATATTTTATTTTTATTTTCTATATATTGCTAAGTATTTTTTTTCTTCATATAATGGTAAACATATATCAATTTAAGAGCAATAATATATAATAAAGTGAATACATAACTGTGGGTTCTAATTAGCTCAACCGATAAAATTAACTTTTTTTTTAATAAATATTTCGGCCCATATCAAGTCCAATTTCGGACCCAAAGCGGGTCCTATTTCAGACCAAATCAAGCCACATTGGGAAAAAAAATCGTCGGTGGATGTGCGTGCAGCTACATCGATCCACACCAATCTAACTCGGGTGCGCCAGCCAAAACGGCACACCCGTGCTTTCTTGATAGGAAGTAATCTTTTTTTTTTTTTTTTTTTTTTTTGACATCGATAGGAAGTAAACTAAATATAACTAGATATGGAATAGAAAGATAAAATAAGAGGATAAGCTGAAAAGATAAATAACTGAAATTTAAATGCAGAAATATAACTAAATATTACTTGACTGAATATAACTTGAAATGTCTTTAAATACAAGCATGAATTAACTAAAATAACTCGAAACACTTACAAGTGCAAGGTAAGTACTAACTACGAGACCTGAACTATATATATATATATAAAAATATATATATATTTATATATATAACGGTAACTCCAAATAACATCAGTATATATTAAGACTGAAATATTTTGTTTTAATTAACAATCCAAAACGGGCGCCGAAACGAATTAACAACCTTGCCTTGAAGTAAGAAAATATGTGCAAGGGGATAGCTCACAGAACTTATTTAAAATGCATCAATCTACCAACTTCAGAGAGAATTGTTGCTCTCTATTCTTGTAGCTTGGAGGAAACCTTGCTAGTAGTACATTGAAAAGAAGCCACTTTGTATTAGAGAACTCTAGTTGGAAACCCAAATACTACTTCCCGTGTGACTCCACAAGTTGGACTCCATGAGAGGTTGCCACTTCCTCCTTAAGATAGGAAGGAATATTCGGACCAAAACATATTTCAAGCTTGTTAAAGTCTATTTCCTGTCCTGGTAGCTCACAGTACCATTTGGGAGTAACATTGAGCTAATATTGTTGAACCCTCTTTCCTACCTTTAACCCTATACAAACATTTTGCTCCCCTCCTTGTGTCATTTTATGGGATGGGACATTTGCACTAAGTTGAGAGAGATAGGGTGACAGAGGATCGCCTTAGTTGAAAACTATATGAGTGATAATGACATCAAGACTACCATTGATTAAAATGCTATTACATATTGGATAATCATTTTAGTAGAGGAGTACTTTCAGTGAAGATTACCCAAATTAAAACAATTTATAGAAAACTTTAACTTACCCTTTTATATGCTTTGTTCACGTCAACCTCTAAAGCATCATAGCCCTATCTCTCCTTATTATTCTTTTTGTAAGAAAATTACAAATTTTATTAGATGTCATAACATTATCAAAGATTAAACCCATTGAATTAAGATAGCTCAGGAGAATTAACTTAAGGAATCAAGGTAGTATAAGTTTTGATTTAAAGCTCTAAGAAGTTCACCTATATGGAAGAAATAGCTGCAGTTGAGTAAACATCATTGGCAGTCATATCACAAAACTGCTAATAGAATTGGGGTTCTATCAGATCTTGGAGCCTTGTTAGATCCCTGTTGAAAAACAACACTCTACTTCAAATTATGTGATAGACCTTCCCAACAGGTCTCTTTGATTTCCAGTGAGACTTGGACATACTAGTTGAGCTATGATTTTCATCCATAATTAAGTGATCATGATGGTAAAAAATTGTCACTAAAGAACGTTACAATATATCTGTCTGAATGTCACCAGCGCTGCTTATTTAGTTGCCATCTTTGATCCTCCTTGCGTAATAAATAAATTTCTCTAAGTCCACGTTCGCTATAACTCGATTATCCAAAAATTGAGTTTTAAATTGAAACTCGATTTTTAGAAAATCGAGTTTCAAAACAAGGGCATTTCCCTAATTAGTAATTAGTTTGAAAAATTGGGTAAAATGCTGGAAAGTTTGTGTGAAATGGGCATTTGCCAATTTTCTCCTCTTAAACTTGTTATTTTCCATCTAGCACATCTGTCTGTCTCAAATATTGGTTTGAATCATTTTGCATCAACCTTTAATTTTCTTGAATTTCCACTTATAATCTCTCAAAAGTTTAATTATTCCATACCTAGAACCCCTCTATAGTTTTAAGAGATGGAACCTTGAAGCCTTATGTTTCATGCACCCTTCACCACTCGTTTTGCATTATGGATGAAAAAGCCACGTTACTGCTTAAATGGTTATTGCTTCCCAAGTAAAAAGGGAAAAAAAAAATGTTAAGAGGATGATTTGAGAGATTTTAGTCAAATCTTGCATTCAGTTATAGGCGTCTCCTATACTAAAGGTCGAATAAAAGGCAGTGTAGGAGGCCCAAATAAGCTCTTGGCTGATTTAGGAAGTATGGGTAAGGGATTAGAAGCTCTAGCTGAAGTCCAATACTACTAGTTCATGCACAAATAGAGCACGGCACCGTGGTGGGTGGTGATAAGCAATCTAAAGCTCAACTTAGGGATGAAAAGAGAATATGTGGAGGGTGAATTTTGTGAGTGTTTAATGCCTACCTATGTTCCCTAAATTGTTCTAAAGAAAAGCATATCTCATACTCAAATTGTTGCATAATATAGTAAAACTACTTGGAACATGTAACTATACTGTATCCGAAAACATAGCCTCTCATGACTTGGGTGCTGTGTCTACAAAGATCCAGAGGTCCCCTCATGGTTTGGGGTGCCATGTCTACAAAGCATACAAATATCTCATTGTGGCATGGAAATTGCCATGTCTACATGGAATTAAACCCCCCATGGCCTGGGTTTCCAATCTACAAGGAACTCAGTCCCCTTGTGGTCTGGGTTGTTCGTCTATAAGGCTATCACACACAAAATTGTTTGTGTTTACAAAAATGAATCATGCTTTTATTAGTGAATCTCTCTTTTGCCTTACTAGGCTAAAGTTCATAGCATATCAACAATGAGTTTCTAAGGGTTGTCATATTGTAATCTTTCAAAGTTTGTTTCTGAATCAATGCATTCTTTTTGTGAACAAGTATTAAATCTGAGTTTACTATAAGCATTATTAAACATATAAACACATATGGTAAAAGCATGGACTATAAAATTTTCATGGCATAATCCCCTACTTTTTAGTTATAATTAATTCATCAAGGAACATACCACATTACTTTTAATATTAGGAGGATGGCTTTAGTTGTTTTTTTTGGGGGGGGGGGGGGGGTGGTGAGGGGGGTGGTGTTGGAACAATTAGTGTGATCCTGATTAATGTAGCCTTCAATGCAACTTTTGGAACAACAAAGGCGTGCTAATGATTTTCCAGTACCAGTCTAACTAGATGAAGTTACAATAATTCCCTTGCTCAATTATTACCTGCCCACATAGAGTATGAAGTTTGTTATGGAAAAATTGGACGAGTTTTTGTTAACACATTGACAGGTAAAAAAAAAATATATATATATATATATATATATACACACACACATATAGCATGATTTTCAATCTCCAATGATGTCTATCACCATGTCAAGAGTTTTGTAACTTAAGTAGTTGGTACTTGGTGTTTCTAACAAAAACATCCAGAATTCAAAACTCTCATCTTCCAACATCAAATTATAATTTATTTATTTTTAATAAATAAAGTCAATCACCACTCCCCCCATTTAAACATATGGTTTTTTTTTTTTTTTTTTTTTTGAAGTTGGACAATTTCATAAATCAAGCACAACAATTATGTGCATTCATGTTTGCCACCCTAAACAATATTTCAAATTACACTTTGCACCTTAAACTTTTAGAATTCACAGTTAATATCTTAATCTATAACTCGTGTTACATTTTGCACCGTGCCGTCAATTCTGGCGTAATCTTGGACCAAAAACCAAAGTTTAGGGTATAGTATAATCGTAAGTATAGTTTAAAATGTTAAAGTATAATAGTATCTCCTTTATTTTCAAGCGATTGAGAAGATGAACATTTGCCTCTTTTCATATGATACTATGTTTTTTTCATTTAAGTCAACAAGCTCAATCAACAGTAGAGTGCAAAGTGTAACATAAATTATAATTTAAGGTGTTAAATGTACATTTTGAAAGTTTAGAGTATAAAGTGTAATTTATGATATAAATTTTTTTTAAATGATATAATTTAGATAGGTAAATTGTAATTGAGTTATATTAACTCATTCTTTTAGACAATTGTTAATAAACCATAATAAAGTAATTTTGACATTACTTTTTAAAAAAATATAAAAAATTATTAAAAATATTTATTATTTTATCACTCTCCCAATAAAATGTTTTTACTAAATTGATTAACTGTTAACATTTGCCATTGTAATTTTCGCTTAAAAAAGGCAACTACCAGAAATTTTTGAGAGAGAGAGAGAGAGAGAGAGAGAGGGTGAATCGAGACGAGAGAGTTCTTGATGAAGCTGGAAAGAAACATGTGGTCAATATCCAGAGATGTGTAATTATCTTTCTCTCTCTCTTTCCTTTTATTTATCTTTTACGAAAGCAAAGAAAAAATATTCATTTATGAGACCGAAGCTTAGCCATTGGTATATCCATTCCTCCATTGAACATTGCCCTTTGCCTCCCGAGCAAATAGGGGGCATTGGTTCGAATGGTTACTAACTAGTTCTGTATGAAGAAGAAGAGGAAGGAAAGCTATCAATTTTTATAGAAACCCAGCAATTACTATAAAGCTTATAAACCCCAAAACCACACCAACAACAAAGACAGGTATATATATTCTAGAGACAGACAACATAGATAGATAAAAGAGATAGTCATAGGATAGAGTGTTATCTATGTCTATGTCTCTGTCTCTTCCTCACATCTCCACTTCTTTCCTCTCCCCTCCAACTTTCCAATATACACATGGGTATTCCAAAATCTTTGCCTTTTGGCATCACAGAGGGAGAGAGAGGTTGAGACCTGCTTCTATGGTGAAAGGCCCACATGGGTTTTTCAGGGTTTCTTCTTGTTCCAGCTTCAGAGGTGAGAGAGGTGCAGCAGAGTTTGAGAGTGGGGCTGAAGAAGAAGAAGAAGAAGAAGAAGAGAGTAACAGCGATGAGGAAGAAGTGGAAGTAGAAACAGAGGAGAATTGGAATTTTGGGTCTTGTCTCTTGCCTGACAGATGGGATGTCCTGGGTCTTGGACAAGCCATGGTAGTAACTTTAAACTTTTATGGGGTTTTCGTTTTTTTGGGGAAAAGTTTGAATTTTTAAGTTTCTGTTTGAATTTTCGAGAAAACTAGTGAGTTACATGGTTTGTAATTTTCTGACCATGTTCATTATCAGATTCCTCAATTTGTATGTTGGAAATTGCTCAATATTTCGTGTGTGCATGTGTGAAATGATGGAGGGCAGTGGTTTTTAGTTAGGAAGGCATGCATTTAATCTCATTTGGTAGCAATTTTGGGGTGTTGCATTATATCAATATATTGATTACTTTGTTATTGCACTCTTTAATCGTGTGAAGCATCTGTCAAAATAGTTAAAGAGTACTGAAATTTGGTTTTCAAGTCTTTAATATATGCAATTATAATCATTATAGAAGGTAAATGTTGAAAAAACTATGACTTCTTCAATATCTTTAAAATGTACTGTCAGTCTGTCACTTGTATCTGGTATTATGTTGGAGTTCAGCACTAATTTTATTTGTGATTAATAAGTATCTCTGATTGTAGCTTCAAAATTTTAACCTTTTCTTATCTGATGTTCTATTGTGGTATTATATTAATAAAAGTTTATTCTTACTTGCACGTTTGTTAACTATTGTTAGGTTGATTTTTCCGGCATGGTTGATGATGAATTTTTAAATAAACTGGGATTAGAGAAAGGAACAAGGAAGGTTGTGAATCATGAGGAGAGGGGTAGAGTTTTGCGGGCTATGGATGGATGCAGCTACAAGGCTGCTGCTGGTGGATCTCTTTCCAACAGCTTAGTGGCCTTGGCTCGGCTTGGTAGTAGGCCCATTGGAGGCCCTGCCTTGAATGTAGCCATGGCTGGCAGTGTGGGCAGCGATCCATTAGGTGGCTTCTACAGGTCAGGCTCTGTTTTGACTAGACTTGTTTGTTATTTGTTTTTATCTATGTCTTTATGTAGAACTGAGTGAAACCAAACTTCTGGCTAGGGAGACTCTGGCTGGTTGTTTCCACACCAAGTTAAAAAAATAAAAATAAAAATAAATAAATAAATAAATAAATAAAGGAAAAGGAAAGAGAGATTGCCATTTTGGATTAAGTATGTTAAAGGAGTAGATGTCAAGCAACTTTTGGTTTTTCCTTTTGACAGAACTGATATTGTTGATTATATTTCTAAATAATTTTTAAATTTTGACTTATAACTTCTGGTAGTCTAGTAATGTTGTGTGAGATAGCAAGACATGAATTATATCTGTCTTCTATGTTATATGAATGGCCTAAAGGAAAATAGGTTATCTAATTTCACAATCAATCTAGATGGTCAGTTAAGCACTTTGGTCTTATCCATGACCGAATGCTCTCTTGCTGGAATTTTAAACTCCAGTGACTGATAGCACAGGCAAGTTATGGATTGTTGAAATGATCTGATTCTGCCCTTGGGGGTTGGATAACTCAATAATTCCTCATAAGCTAAGCTCATGGTCTACTACCTTTCTGAATATAAACTCATTATTAAAGTGGCTAACACTATAGAGAAACTGCAACATAATCTTACTTCCTCTTTTGTTTGGGGCAGGGTGGGGGTTCCAAGGAGATCAAAAGATAAAAAGATGTAGTTTTTGGTCTGCAATTTGTGTCCCCAATGATCAAGGTCTATGCATTAGATGTATGTTTGGGTAGAAAATAAGACACTAAACGTAAAGACCTCTATCTGGCTAATAGGATTACTATTCTATCTCCTTGGAAGCTTGCCGTTGAAAATATTGAGTTGTTATGGAACTATAGTAGGTGTTTAGCTCTTACGTGTTATGGAAACAAGGAGACATTGGTTTATTGGTCGTTTTCCTTGCCTTTTCTTGCAGGAACTATTTGCTTATGGTTATCCTTTCAATAGTTTACTTGACCAGATCTGTAAATACAAGCAATATCCTATATATGATGAGTTTGATGATCTTGCTGCCTGTTTTAGATTTGACACATGAACTGCGTGCATGTGTATTAAATTCCTTCCATGACTTCAGGGTGTTATCTTTTTAATTCAATGGATGTTCCTCTGTTGACTAACTTGAAGGGTCTAAAAGAGGTTAAAAATCAAAGTGCATCTAGAGCCATTGTGATGAACACAAATGGTTACTTATTTGAAAAATGAAAAAAAATTCTCAAACAGTCATTAATGAGGTATCAAACACCTCTCTTGGCCCATGTTAAGATGGTCACCTCTTTCAATTTATTGGAGGTATTTCTAGCTGAAAAACTTCTCATGGTTGAACGATAAGAGATACTTATATTTCTTTACTTATAACTAGAAGAACCTGGGAAAGTATACGTTCCTCTGGAAATTTTATTAGCAGAATGAATATGGGCAAACAGTTGCAGTCGCTGGAGTAGTCATCTAAGAGGTCATTTTTTAGATCATTTCGTGATTTTCATCCATATGTTCTCTGGCCTGTGTGTTTCAATGGAAGATTGCATTAGATTCTGAAAGCTCGAATTTGTGTGAAAACACAAGAGCTGTTTAGACCCTCAAATTAAAATTACGGCTCGGTTAATTTTACTCTAACTTAAACTAAGTGCGGAATAGAGTAAATGCGAGCGAACAAACAATATAACTACTCTAAGCCATATTCATCAAATATCAACAATAAAATGAAAGCTAAAAGAGTAGGGAAGAAGAATGCAAACAGAAGATAATACGCCGATGTGTTATTGAAGAGGAAACCGAAGAACTCGGCGAAAAACCTTTCTGCCGCCCTCCAAGTGGTAAATCGATCCACTAGAGAATGAGTTAGAATACACAAATAATAAAAGACCCTCCAAGCCTAGTCTACCCCATGTACTTGAGCCCTCCAAGCTCTTGCTACCAACTGACTTAACAAAGTTTTGTCTTCTCTAACTCTCCAGATCACGCAATTTAGCCCAATTGCATTTACCAAACAAATGGCTTCTTCCAATGCTTCCCAGCAGCACCAAAACCTCACTTTACACTCAGGATGGGTGTGGTAAGTGTTTGGACTATCAACTTCTCAAGGATTTGGATATGGAGAGGTAGGAGTTGAGAAAAACCACAATGGATTGTGTAGAGGATTGTGGGTATGACAATCTTTCACTCTCAAGGGTAATGGCTAAGGTTTTCTCTCTAAAAAACACTCCTCTCAATATGTGGGTAATGTGGGTATATATAGTGTGGGTAGAGATCTGGTGTATCAGATATGACAAAATGGCAAAACAGAATGTTTCGCAGGTATCTCGCAGGAAAGCCTTACCCGCAAAACACTCGCGAAAACCAGCTGTCACCATCTGTCATGACTCTTCGCATTCCAGTCATGTGTTAAGCACATGGCTTCACTTCGCGGGAAGTCTTCTCGCGAGCTACCCGCGAAAACTCCTTTGATCTTCAATTTGTCTTGAGTCTTCACACTCTCTCTCACACACAACCCTTATAATGAAATCCCACATAAAATACGGGGTACATAAGATTGAACAAAATTACAATCAAATTTGGCACGGAATTAAAGCCAACACAAGTTAGTTGTAAATCACAACTTTACAGATTCTTATCAGTTTCATAGTAGAATTGCACCCACATATTTTGTGGGTCTTCTCTCTATAGCATTCTCTAAGTATTTAAATTGGTCACAAGGATTGTTTGGGGTTAACTTTTTGATACCTCTCTTAATAGTTATTCGACTTTGTTGCTTCTGTGATGGAATAAAATTTGGCTTCCTCTTATAATGTGTTTAATAGGACAAAACTGCGTCGGGCAAATGTGCAATTTCTATCTGCACCCATCAAGGATGGGACAACAGGGACAGTGATAGTTCTGACAACTCCAGATGCTCATCGTACGATGCTTTCATATCAGGTTGGCTAAATATATGTAACATCTTTTTACTTAATTTATGAAAGTTCTATAGTTTTACTTTTACCCCAAAAAAGAGTGTAAAATTCATATATTACTGATGCGGTACTTTTATATTTATGCTTGGTGTGGAATTTTCCAGCTGTTGGCTACGTCTTGTTTCCTCTGATAATTTATTATTGAATAGAAAATGTCCGCACATTCTATTAATGGGCTGGCGACTAACTCATACAATCTAGATGTAGACTGAAAATGTAGGTTCTTGGGCTGAGAGCTTTTAAGTTGTTAATAGTGTGTGTTAAATGATCAATTGGTGCACATGGGAAAGTTGAATCCTGAAAATGACTTATTCTCTTCTCTTCTCTCTCTCTCTCTCAAACACACACATACACACACTTTATTCCCTGGCTGAAAGTTTACAGGCTTATGCACAATTTGATTTATTTGTTTCATCTTTTTGGAAACCATTCACAGGATGATGACTATATGCAAATCAATTAACTTCAGCAAGTTATGGTTTAGTTAACTTGAAAATTATCATGAGTTCTGAAATTTATTGGGGGCTTGCTTATGAATAAAATAAAAAGTATACACATCTTTAGGATCCTTGCATATCCAAGGAGATGGTGAGGGAGGGACTAGAACAAGAAATCTCAATTTTTTTTGGCTAGTGGCTTTTTAAGGTATGAAGGGCCTAAATTACTATGGAAATGATGATGTTATTTGACTTTCTAAGTTTTTTAGTGCCGATAACTTTTGTGAATCATCCATTGCTTGTTGGCCTTTCTTCTTATTAGTTGCATTATTACTTTACTGATTATAAAATAAATTATTTTAGTTGAGCAAACTTATCAAAAATAGTTTTCTTAAGTTACTTTGCAATCGGCAGTCACCTGTCTTTTAATTTCTAATAGAACTTTTGAGGCAGTTTAAAGTTCACATATAAAATTTACGTTCCAAAGAATCTCTTATCATTTCGTTAGTGTGTGTAAATTGTCTATGAAGTGACTTGAATGAGACACTAATATATATGCCTCCTGATATCAGGGCATGCCGTCGACTGTCAATTATGATCCAAGCTTAGCTAGCATAGTTTCAAAGACAAACATACTTGTTGTTGAAGGGTATTTATTTGAATTTCCTGATACAATTAAAACAATCACTAAAGCATGCGAGGAAGCACGTAGGTGTGGAGCCCTGGTTGCTGTAACAGCATCCGATGTCTCCTGCATCGAGAGACACTATGATGATTTCTGGTAAGATTGCTAGCTGACTTGGTTATCTTATTATAGAATAATCACATAGATGGCATGAATCTTTATGCCTTAATAGGCTTTTGTTATTTAAATTTGCTAAGACCTCTTCCCTCCACCCCAATAGAAAGGATGACTAAAATAGCTTTTACTAAATTTAATTAACCCAATTGTGGTGGTTAGTATGTTTCTCTTCAATGTGGTTGACAATCTTATGACAACCTTTGCAATAGTGTAAATGAAGCTGAATTCTTTTGACAACCTTCACAATATTGTTGCATAAGGAGGATTAGGTCTCATGTCCTCAAGTGCCCAACATGCCAATTTCCAATAGAATTGTCCTACAAATTATTGCCCTAAGTGAAATCTTTAGCATTGGGATGATGATGAAGATGAGGTGGAGGTGGGGCTATATTAAATGAACAAATTAATCCAAGTATGATCATAAGGATTGAGGACGGACCAGGGACGTTGCATGAACTAATTGGGCTTTCTATACAGTTGAGAACAAGTATTTTGGGGCAACAGCTATTTCCATAATTCTACGGACAGGGATTTAGGCAATAATTATTTCTATAATAATTGTATAGAAATGAGTTTAATTATTGAAATCCTCAGAAGAAGAAAGAAATGGGATCATTTATTAAAATCTTCTAGTGTCAAACTCCAAATATTCTTCACTAAAATGGTTAGCCATCATAAAGAAGATGGACTCAAATGAATGCTACTAAAAAACTATGGATGGTTCCAGATCCCAGGTTGCTAGGTGCCTGTTGCTTTTATAGATTGCGAGGGGTAGAAAAAACCTTAGTTCCAAAGCTATTTCATCTTCTCTCTGGTTTAATGCCTGAACTTTTTGAAACCAGACAATTAATTGTCCAATTTTTAAAATTCATTCTTGTTTGTCTTATATTTCCTTTCAATTTTTTAATACATTCTATTATCTCATTTATCTTGTGATTAGTAACTTTTTCCTCATTGAAGACTCTCCAATCTGGCAATCTCCATTCATATGCTGAAATTGTTTTCTCTGTGAACAGTTCATTCAGTTTTATTTTACTTTTCTTTCCTTTTCTGCTGTCAGGGAAATAATAGGGAACCATGCCGACATTGTTTTTGCTAACAGTGATGAAGCTAGAGCTCTATGTCACTTTGCATCAAAGGAAAGTCCCGTTTCAGCTACAAGGTATCTGAGCCATTTTGTTCCCCTAATCTCAGTTACTGATGGGCCAAGAGGCTCTTACATAGGTGTAAAAGGAGAAGCTGTATATATCCCTCCTTCTCCATGCGTACCAGTGGACACTTGTGGTGCTGGGGATGCATATGCATCCGGTATGTTGTATGGTATTTTACGGGGTATGTCAGATTTGAAAGGAATGGGTGCATTGGCATCTAGGGTTGCAGCTACAGTTGTGGGGCAACAGGGGACCCGGCTTAGGGTTCAGGATGCTGTTGAATTAGCAGAATTGTTCGCATTCAATTATGATAGTTCCACTAATCGATCAGATGTCGGTTCAGATCATATTTCCAGCTTATAGTCAGGTGCTGTAGGCCATGTACATTGATATATCATTTATTTGTAATCACACATTCCTTTGTTGATATCTTTGTGAGAATGTACACATTGGTTATTCTGGCAATGAAATAGCTTAGTCTTTGAGTAGGTAAGCATATTGTCATGAAATCTTAATCACACTGTACCAGAATGTCACATTTTTAACATGTGCTTGATTTATCAGGATGCCTATCCCTTAAAGTATCAAACTTGGAACTTCTGACTTCATAAATTTTGACAATGAAATACCCTACACTTTACTATTGTAACCTCATTGAAACATCTCGTTTTTTGACAATTTTGAGAAAACTAGTGCATTTGACTCTAATAAAATCCTCAACAATTTTTTGATAGCTTAGATTGGCTGATGATGATATATTTTGAGCCTTTGACAAATAGCACCAAGTATTGAATGCTTTTGGTCTTCCAACAAGCCAAACATTGCTCTTTAATTTCTGGGTGCATAGAAAATATTTAATGCTTAGATTTCCTACGTGCACAATGTTGAAAATCCATGCTCTCTTTAACTTTTTGTCAGCCTGATGGTTATTGTTTTCAATCTTGTCTCATTTCTTCCAAGAAATAAGGTTCAAAGTTCAAAGTTTGATATTTATGTTTGGTAGACTCATTCGCTCCTTGGAAGTCCAATTCTTAAGTTTTGGCTTGATTGAAGACAAATAAGTATGCAGTTAACAAAGAAAAATTGAACACAAAATGGAGAACAAGTAGTTAAGATAAAAAAAAAAAGTTCTTCATTAATATATATATATATATATATTTTTTTTGAGAAACGATATATATATATATATATAAATTTATTTTTTTTGAGAAACGTTCTTCATTAATATATGGGTGTAGTAGTTGGCCAAATCTTTTTTCTGTATCTGATAAAAAGGTGTGGAACCAGTTGAGGATTTTGTCACCTCTATTTGCCCACCTAATTGGTCCCAAATAGATTGAGGACCTCTTTCATAGTAAATAAGTATATACAACTTGCTTAATTAAAGTGGGCATTCAAATTTCAATTCACAGAATGCGTTACATCAATGCTTGATTAAGTGATCATCCAATTCACACTATTGCATATTTGTAGTCTAATCATCCAGATATGTTCACACCTGGAGGATGTTCAATTGGGTGATTCATAATTGACCCAATTTTGAGCACCCAAATTAGGATTGCTTGATTGGACCTTACATGTGCTTTTTTTATTTTTATTTTTCTTACAAGTAGTGAGGGATGTGGATTTGAACACCACAAAAATTACTAGGCTCTTGGCTTATGTTCTACCTTTTTTATGCTCAAGTTGCACAAGTGCTCAAGTTGCACGAGTTGTCAAGGTAATTCTACTACTTACAACCTTGCTAGACGTGCTAAACATGTCACAAGTTTTTCGGTGTAGATAGAGGATGTTTCTTCCCATCTTACTGTGGTAATCCAAGCCGGTATGGCTTTTCTTTAATGGAATTTTCAGCCGTCTTTTAAATAAAATAAAATAAAATAATGAATCAAAAATTGGGTTAGGATTAGAACTACTCCTTTCTAATTTATGCTCTTGGCCTGACATTTGCATACAAAGAATTTAAGTTAAAAGCAATTTCTAATAGTGTTCATTGTCCTGGCTAACTCACCATTCATTTAGACGCAAATGGTAGTTGGAAATCGGATGGAAAATCAACTTATTTTTGGTAAGGTAACGATTCTTTTTTAATTCTGTATTTACATATATGTAGGGTTGGAAAAATTCAAACCTAGATACTCCACAATAATTATTTTTTAATTATAAATATGAAATATGAAAATATTGATATAGCCTTCACTATGTATGTATAATTTGTTTGGTATCAATCAATAATGTGTACTTATGAAGGATTAGGACATGTGGTTAGTTTCCTCCGTAATTCAAAGTGCCTATCCATCCCCAACAGTATTATGGAAATGAATACACAAGCTTCTCACCTACAATTACAATTGTAACTACTAGAGATTACCAATTCTGCTACCCATTTTTCAGTAGATTTTGGCTTGTTTTGTAGGACATCTCGAATTTATTGAATTTTGAAAAAGAGGAGGAAAAGGATAACCATCTCTAGTTTCTACACTGAATTAAGTGGTTATAAAAAAAAACTATAATTAAAGGAAAAACAAATTAACATTCAAGTGTTCTTTTTATATATATAAAAATAAGATTAAGACACCAATTGATTTTTTGTATAATTTCTTATCCGACGATAAAATACTTTACTACTTGATTGTCGAGATGTAAAACAATTAGCTTTATATAGACATTAATTTGATGAAAACAGTTGAAGGGAATAATGCAGACATTATTTTTTTGATGGGTGGAATAAAGCAGACTTAAATTAAGCATCTCGCCCCCACACCACCCCCCCCCCCCCAAAAAAAAAAAAAAATCAACCTCCTGTCTGATTTTCTATTCACTTTACGTTTCCCATTTGTTGTGCTTAGTTTGAGAAAAATATACTTCTACAGAATGATAAAAGAAATGCTACCAACCTCTATAATTAATTCCTGGGACACAAAAAGGGTGACTTGACTCAGTACTTGAGCTCTAAGTTTCAATGAACAATAAAAAACTAAAATTTAAAATTAAAGATATAATTTTTTACACTACTGATATAATTTGAAGTGAAAGTGATATTCCTCAAAACTATAGAACATATCAACAATTGGAAGAAAAAAAAAAAGTGAAAAATATTATAATATTGCCTCACAAATATAGCTAACAGGCATGGATCTCAATGTTTCATATGCAACAAAATAACAAGTACAAGTGGATCATTGGGTTTTTTTGTGTGGGTTATTGGGTCTTGCTTTATGCCCAGGTTCATATGATTTTGATGGTGGAACATATAATTTACCATATGATTCATCATGCAACTAAGTTGGTGATATGGGTAACCTAACAAAAGATTAACCAATTGATGTTAAGTCAACAAAATAATTGTGGACCTAGTACGTGCAACCTCTCAGCATTAATTATGAGACAGATATCATCATGATATGATGAGGGGATTGTAATGTAAACTCTAAATTGACATCATGGCTTAGGCAAATGTTTCATCAAATGTGGGACCCTTTAAAAAAAAAAAAAAAAAAAACCCCCACCCCTATAATCAGTGACCCCAGGTCAGTTTTTTTTTATTGTTGGAGCAAGTGGACCAAAAGAGAAGGGAACAAAATACGGTTGCTAGAGAATCCATGGCATGACATAGGAAGCATATCTCAGAGATAATGCTGAGGATCCCACTAAAGTGATTGATGATGAGTACACAAAATTCTGTATTTGGCTAAGGATAAGAACCAACAACTAGACCAAGAAGTAAACTTTGGAAACCTTCTTGTTTGGTATGAAATTTACATAGAAACAATTTTGCAAAGATGGTAAAGAGGAGGAGGGATTTAATCATAGTAGTATCTATTTTTTGAGTAACCAACAACACACATCTTGGCTCAGCATGTCAATGAAGTTAACAATTTTGTAATTTGGATAGAGGAAAATCATATTCTGATTGAGCCAATGCTGTGGTTCAAAATGTATTGAATTTTTTTTCTTCTTAATAAATTTACAATATGAGCCCCTGCTTTTGAAGGTTTGAATTCAAGACTTATCATCGACTAAATAAAAATAGAAATAATGAATAACTCTTTATTATTGGACCAATATCCTTGGTTGTTACTGTGATTAATGCTTGGAAAAGAAAATTGTGAATCTTTAACTTGGAAATGGGATTTCCACTTCAATGTATGGCTTATACAACTCAACTGTAATTATTATGTACTATTATATTCCACAAGAATCATAAGTCCCATACACCATACAGCCAAACATAATGGGATTTCCATTTCAGTGCTCAAGAGTCAAGACACCAAAAACTGCCACAAGCCACGAGAATACAAAATGGGTAAAAATGAGAATGGGTAAAAATGGCAAAGGGTAAGCTCATTCACAATGATGTGTTCTTGCAAATCATACCTAGCTTATGAGCAGTGCGTTTCTTTTACATATGATAACCAAGTGATTCTATGGACAACATTTTATTACTAATTAAACCTGAATTTGTTATAAAATTTTTCTCATTAGCTATTCACTACCATTATTGTTAATGTGGGGTCATGGGCTCAAAATCATACAATGGGGCGTGGGGCTTTAGCCGAGAGTGTGGTAGTTCGAGTCCGAGGAGGAATATCTCCTTGGACCAGCTAAAGCACGGTCAGATATAAGTCCTAAATGGTCAGAGTGACCTTCCAGGAAGTTCTAAAGGATAGGAACTCAGGAATATCTAAGGGAAAGCTGCTAACACCACATTTATGTGGACAAAACCCCTGAATAGTGTTATCTCGGTTACCACAACTCACAGAACGCCAGAGAGAGTGTCTGATGGGACAGGCACTCAAGTATAGGCTTGGATGATCAACAAATAGAAGGCCAAGATCGTTCAAATGGGACTATATAATAGGAGAAACCCACCATGGAGTGAGGATCCTAGGATTAACAGAGAAAGCACTGTAGCAATCTCAAGAACTCCTGTAACTATTCTCATTTAATATTTACTAGAACAAAGCTCCTCGGATTGTGCCGAGAACAAACTTTCTTTGGTAAACTCAGTTCATCTTTGTTTGATTGTCCTGAACACCATATTAACTATTATCCATTCACTAAAGCCTAGCTCTTTGACTCACTCTCTACAAATTTATTGTACTGGGCTCACTGGTCCAAGATCCCATACACCTTGGGCTTGGGTTGCAAAACGTGTCCCTACAAATTTATCTCGGTTACCGCAACTCACAGAATGCCAAAGAGAGTGTCTGATGGGATAGGCACTCAAGTATAGGCTTGGATGATCAACAAATGGAAGACCAAGATCATTCAAATGGAACTATATAATAGGAGAAACCCACCATGGAGTGAGGATCCTAAGATTAACAGAGAAAGTACTGTAGCAATCTCAAGAACTCTTGTAACTATTCTCATTCAATATTTACTAGAACAAAACTCCTTGGATTGTGCCGAGAACAAACTTTCTTTGGTAAACTCGGTTCATCTTTGTTTGATTGTCCTGAACACCATATTAACTGTTATCCATGCACTAAAGCCTAGCTCTTTGACCTACTCTCTACAAATTTATTGTACTGGGTTCACTGGTCCAAGATCCCATACACCTTGGGCTTGGGCTACAAAACGTGTCCCTACAATTGGCACCGTCTGTGGGAAGAGCTTGTGTGTTAGTAAGTGCAATGGTTAATCATGGTAGGATCAAGCTCCCATCAGCAAGAGTCCCTGAAGAAGACCATTTTGGCAGTGGTGCATGCTACACGAAAGCTTCCCTATTATTTCCAAGAACACACACAGTTTGTTGTCATAACACAGCTTCCGCTTAGGTCTACACTTGGAAGTACTAATTACGCGGGGAGGATTGCTAAATGGGGCACAGTTCTAAAGGTTTCTAACATCAAGTATATGCCCCGTACCTCTATCAAGGGGCTAGTTCTCGCGAGTCTAGTAGCCCAGTTCACTGAATTCCCATTGGAGAAAGAAGCTGAGAATCAAGGCATGGATGGAAAATCGGTTGGCACAATCTCCCTACAAAAACTTCTATTATGGAAGGAATATATTGATATCTTCTAATTTTTTGAAGTGGTTAAACAGAACCTTAGCTATGCTGGGTTCTCGGACTTCCTGCTTTGGGGAAATTAACACGCACTGGCATCTTTTGAAGCGGTTAAACAGAACCTTAGTTATGCCGGGTCCTCAGACTTCCTGCTTTGGGAAAATTAACATGCACTGAAATTTTTTGAAGCGGTTAAACAGAACCTTAGCTATGCCGGGTCCTCAGACCTCCTGCTTTGGAGAAATTAATACGCACTGGCATCTTTTGAAGCAGTTAAACAGAACCTTAGCTATGCCGGGTCCTCAGATCTCCTGCTTTGAGGAAATTAACACGCACTGACATCTTTTGAAGCGGTTAAACAGAACCATAACTATGCCGAGTCCTCGGACCTCCTGCTTTGGGGAAATTAACACGCACTGGCATCTTTTGAAGCAGTTAAACAGAACCTTAGCTATACCGGGTCCTCAGACCTCCTACTTTAGGAAAATTAACATACACTGGCATCTTTTGAAGCGGTTAAACATAACCTTAGCTATGCCAGGTCCTCGGACCTCCTGCTTTGGAGAAATTAACACGCACTGGCATCTTTTGAAGCGGTTAAACAGAACCTTAGCTATGCTGAGTCCTCAGACCTCCTGCTTTGGGGAAATTAACACGCACTACATCTTTTGAAGCGATTAAACAGAACCTTAGCTATGCCGGGTCCTTGGATCTCCTGTTTTGGGGAAATTAACATGCACTGGAATCTTTTGAAGCGGATAAACAGAACCTTAGCTATGCCGGGTCCTCGGACCTCCTGCTTTGGGGAAATTAACACACACTGGCATCTTTTAAAGCGGTTAAACAGAACCTTAGCTATGCTGGGTCCTTGGACCTCCTGCTTTGGGGAAATTAACACGCATTGGCATCTTTTGAAACGGTTAAACAGAACCTTAGCTATGCCGGGTCCTCAGACCTCCTGCTTTGGGGAAATTAACACGCACTGGCATCTTTTGAAGCTGTTAAACAGAACCTTAGCTATGCCGGGTCCTCGAACCTCCTGCTTTGGGGAAGTAACGTTCCATGATATCTATTTGTTTATCACTAAATGTCAAGAATGACCCAATATTATAACCGACTCTTCAGATTGGTAGCTCTGAAAGGAGCAATTTACAGTACAAATATAGAGCGAGTGAAACGGCACTCCCACTGGTGTAAATCAAAGGATCAAATAGAGTTAACTCTTAAAGAATTCAAAACTCCACTTTTCTCCTCGGATGAGAGAGAGAGAGAAAAAAAAAACCGGAGTTTTGAGGGGCTATTGTGGGATCATGGGCCCAAAATCATACAATGGGGCGTGGGGCTTTGGCCGAGGGCATGGTAGTCTGAGTCCGAGGAGTAATATCTCCTCGGACCAGCTAAAGCACGGTCAGATATAAGTCCTAAATGGTCAGAGTGACCTTCCAGGAAGTTCTAAAGGATAGGAACTCAGAAATATCTAAAGGAAAGCTGCTAACACCGCATTTATGTCGACAAGACCCCTGAACAATGTTATCTCGGTTACCACAACTCACTAGACGCCAGAGAAAGTGTCTGATGGGACAGGCACTCAAGTATAAGCTTGGATGATCAACAAGTGGAAGGCCAAGATCGTTCAAATGGGACTATATAATAGGAGAAACCCACCATGGAGTGAGGATCTTAGGATTAACAGAGAAAGCACTGTAGCAATCTCAAGAACTCCTGTAACCATTCTCATTCAATATTTACTAGAATAAAGCTCCTCAGATTGTGCCGAGAACAAACTTTCTTTGGTAAACTCAATTCATCTCTGTTTGATTGTCCTGAACACCAGATTAATTGTTATCCATGCACTAAAGCCTAGCTCTTTGGCCCACTCTCTACAAATTTATTGTACTGGGCTCACTGGTCCAAGATCTCATACACCTTGGGTTTGGGTTGCAAAACGTGTACCTATAGTTAATTATCATATATATATATATATATATTTTTTTTTTTTTTTGAAAAATCAAAGACCAACTTTCAAATTCAAGTTAATAAACTTAAATGATATCTTCTATAAAAAGGGTTAGGAGGTAGAACTTCAGGTTTAAAACCACTTATTTAAGTCTAAGGGGGTCACACTATCAGTTCGAGATTATGGCATTCTGAAGTGGAGGTCACTAATTAGAATTTTCTCTCCCCTTTCCGACCAAAACTTTCTTATCAAGAAAAATGAGTTGAAAAAAAAGTATCAATGGTGACTTACTAATCAAAAAGAGAGAAAAGGAAAGAGAACTACATATTACCTTAATAATAAATTTTTAAAAAAATGAAAGAGAAAATACATATTTTTTGTCTCTATATTTTGGTCCTATTTTTTTCAATTGGTCCTTGAGTTTTAATAACTTTTATTTTGATCATTATATTTTTAAACAAGTTATCATTTCGATCCCTATGGTTGCAGCACTTATGAAAAATACTATTTGAAGTTTTAAACTAGTAATGCAGTCCATTAGCCATGTAAATATTCTTTGTAAGTGAGATGACGACAGCAACTAAAATGATAGCAAGTTTAAAAATATAAGGATTAAAAAGAAAGTTATGAAAACTTGATGACCAAATTGAAATTAGGGCTAAAATATGGAGACCAAAAATTTTTTTTTTCCACCAAAAAAAAAATAATAATTGTATACTGGAAAATTTTTAATGAAATTCAGTGGAGCAACCTACCAAATTTCAAGAAATTAATTGGTGCTGCATCCATTATGGGCAGGAGTGAATTTAGGCAGTGCTCATTAGTTAATCTTGACATATAGTAATTCATAGTCTCATCGAGAGACTTTTTGGGGGGTTTCTTAGACGCCTTCTTGCATTGATAATCATCGATATAGACAAAGTTGCCCCCATAATTAAAGTGACTCAGTCGTATTTCAAATTTTCAACAAATCATTCATTAATAGCTATGACCAGGAATTAGTTTGCTTGTTTGTCTAGATAATATTAGAACTAGTATAAATGAAATGAAACTTCCTTCTTCTTTTTTTATGCAACAAATGAAATGAAACTCAATTATGTGAATAGTTAGTAAAATTTTGATAAAACAATGTATTTTGGGACCATACACTAAAATTGAATTTTAAGTTCAAAGACAATTGAAAAATGCGATAGGTTTTTTTATTTATTAGGTTTTTGATAGGTACATTGAGAGGCATGAAAAAACTCAAATTTGTGAATAAGAATAATTAATAAAATTAATCTCATAAAAAAAGAATACGGACTATACAATATGAACTTCCCAGAAAAGCCTCTTCCTTAGCAAATTAAAGTACATTTTATTTTTTATTCAATTTTGTAATGAATGTTAGACTCCCAGATTCGGCCTTATAGATTATAGTGGCTTGTAATTTAAAAGTTCTCATAAATTTTCATAATATTCTACTTTATATTTTTAATATTTTTGTTCAACATAAACTTTTAAATGTCTAAAAACCCGTTTTGGAGTTTACCAAATAACT
This sequence comes from Notholithocarpus densiflorus, assembly GCA_030021035.2. Classification (NCBI taxonomy): domain Eukaryota; kingdom Viridiplantae; phylum Streptophyta; class Magnoliopsida; order Fagales; family Fagaceae; genus Notholithocarpus; species Notholithocarpus densiflorus. The sequence goes on from JARYZH020000017.1 coordinate 203,473, forward strand.
CATTATTTTTATTTTGTCAATAAAAAGATTGCGTGTTTAACTAATTGTGGAATTGTTTATAGATAATGGTCATTAAAATAAAGGAAAGCTACACCCCATGCTGGTATGGCCCATGAGTTTCGCACCTACCACTACAGTTAACTCTCATTTCTCTCATAGTCATTATGAAATGCTAATCACGTGTGTTACTATTAAAGTGTCAATTACCATGGAATATATACTGTTTACTCAATTCTTAATCTTATATATATATGAAATATTATGAAAACTATACTCTAAACCATTAAAAAAATCATATGAATGATATAAAAAAGACTTATCCTCGTCCCTTATTACTTGTAACCTCGAGAAGTAGCTCAAAACCTCATACCTTCATTCTCAAAAAAAAAACCTCATACCTAGAGCAAACTTCTTCTTCCATTGTAAAGTGATGATATCACATTTAACCCCCACTAAAATTTCTACTCTTTTTCTTAGGAAAAAAAATTTTAAAAATATAGTATACATTTGAAAATTATTGAAAAAAGCTTTGTTTTTAAATTTTTATTTTGTCTCGGTTTTAAAAAAAAAATTCTAGCTTTTAACTTTATAAAATAAACTAATTTTTAGTATTTTGTATCACATTTAACATAAAAGTAACTAAAAATTATATATTTTAGCAAATATTATATAAATAAATTACTAAAAATAAGCAATTCTCAAATTACATTCAAGAGTTGAACCTTTTTTATTTTTTGAGTGTATATCGTATTGTAAATCTTTTTAAAAATCTTTTTTCCTCTACTTGTGCATGTGAGTTTATTATCAAAAGAGATTAGTAATTCTCAAACCAACACATAAAAGAGAAGAATCTTTCCTACTATTTTATAGCAAATGGTGGAAAAGTCATGTAGAAATCCATCTCACTTTTCCTTTTTATAATTGGACAATATATAGATTTCGATTCTTATTGTCCATTTAATTGACTACAAATTCACAATAATAAAGTTTAATTAAATCCAAACCCCTGACCTTTGGCCACCACCAACCACCACCACTAAAAGAAAACCCAATACATATTAACCTTTTTTTTAATTTTAATTTTATTTATTATTATTATTATTTATTTTGAGAAGGATATTATTATTGTTAGTATTATTTTTCATGTGAAACTTTTATTTTCCTACTTTAATTTTTAATTTTTATAATAGTTCTTTCAATAAAGTACGGCGCAAAAGATGCGTTTGTATGCACAAGAAAAATAGACGGACGAGAAGAGCCAAAAGGACAATTATTGGAGCTAATGGACACGTGGCAACGATTAAAACTAAATAAATAAATAAAAATAAAAATAAAAGAAGCAAAGAAAGCGATGGGCTATTTTCGGGTACGTCACAGTTGCAAGGGCGGCGTGTACACGTCACTTTCAACCAGTGGTTAGAAAAAAAAAAAAAAAATTAAAGCTCTCTTTACCGGTATTACCGGTAGAATTGCAGGAGATGAAGGACACAGTACGTGTCAACATCAAGACCTTCCAGAGAGTACAAAAGTTTTATGACTCATCTTTCATACTAGTACTTTAATTTTGATGATAAATTGAGTGGGCTCTTCGGTTGGTAAATTCTATCGTGAATTTCGATTTCAGTTAATTCAATTGTTAAAATATTTTATTATTAAATAAGTGATTTGAGGCTTGAACCTTGTTTGATTGTTTTCTTGATCTAATGATAAATTAGTACTTTATTTTGATGATAAATCGAGTGGATTTCTCAGTTGGTAAATTCCTTGTGAATTTCAATTTTAGTTAATTTAACTGATAAATTTTTTTATATTAAATAAGTGATTTGAGGCTTGAACCTCGTTTGATTGTTCTCTTGACTTAATAATAAAGAGCAATTATCATAAATTAGTCACTATAAATTTAAATTATATTGTATTATTAAAAAACTAGTAAAGTCTCTTATTTTTTAATAAGAGATCTAGGTTCAAATTTTTTCTACACTAAAATTTGATCGGTATTTCTTAATATAATGATAAAGAGCCATCATAGAGTAAATACTATAAATTCATCATAGAGCAAACACTATAAATTTAAATTTTATCGTATATATCAAAAGTTTGGTAAAGTATCTTGTCTTCACATAATAGATCTAGAATTGGAACTCTGTTTATATTAAAAACTTATTGATGTTTCTTATCTTGATAATAAAGAGCAATAATCATAGAGCGGACACCATAAGTTAAAATTCAATTGTATTTATTAAAAAATTGATAAAAAGTCTTGTGCCACTTTGAAATATGATTTTGCTTTCATATTTGTCATGTTGTACATTTTTGTTGGTAATTTGATCGTTTCATTTCGACTTTGTTGTCATTTTTTGTTAGTAATCTAACTATTAAATATCATATAAATGTATTCCATTAATATATGTTATCTATATAATGCCAATTGTCACGGTGTCACTAAATTACTAACGAAAATGGATAGCAGGGTCAATATGAAAATAGAATTAAACAAGAAAAATCAAAAATCAAATTTGAAACATAAAAATTAAGATGAAAACACGTAACCCCAAATTTTAATGGCAAGAAATGTACTTTAGTATTTATATTTATGACTTCTTTTCATAATTTGTTGCAATTGTAGATTGTTAATAATAGAAAAATAAAAATAATATTAGTCATAGATCATTAATCGTGATTTATTATCTCAATACAATGTGAAATAACCTTCTCAAAAAAAAAAAAAAAAAATACAATGTGAAATAAAATGATGTCGGTAGGAAAATTCTTATTTTTAAAGTCTATTTTTATTCTTGTTACTATTATTCTCATAGTCATCACCTTTATCAGTTTTTTCTTCCTTTATGTGCATTGTGTTAATTGTAAGACTCACGTGGCAATCCACTTTTGATGAGCGATTATAAAATAGATGGCATAATTAACTGACAATATTTGACACAAAGTGATCGATGGTGATATTTCCACATCTTAAAGTGGTGCCTTTTCATCTATTCCACTCCGACGGCGAGGCTTAGATTCACATATGTGACTATGTGAGTAGGAGTTGTGGAGAAAATAATTGTTGGTGTGAACATAATATTTCTCCGTAGCATTCATACTTTAGAGTAAAATTTTATACAAAAGATTATCAGAAAGTATGTAAGAGTGGCACTAATAGAACTATGTTAAAGTTAATGATTATTTTTTTCACATTGAGAGTAACATAAACAAATGGTAGCTAGGTATTTCGTATGTAAATTCTTATAATTTTTTAGTTGAGTTTGTAATGTATTTTTATGTTAGAACTTATAAATTGTATGTTATTTTTGGCAAAGTATATATTCTAGCAGTCTTTTTTTTTTTTTTTGAGAAACATTCTGGCAGTCTAATCTTTTTTTTTTTTTTAGAAAATTCTAGCAGTCTAATCTAACTATTATAAAAGTAATAAAAGTTGGGATAATAAAAGCTACCACATGTTTCTCTAAAAAAAAAAAAAAAAAAAAAAAAAAAAAAAAAAAAAAAAAAGAAGCTACCACATAGGTACATAATAGGTTCCATAAAAGTCAATTCATATTAGCGTGTACGTATTCGAGGCAAAAAGGTTGATAAATCCATTTAGAGCACGAATTTTTACTTAAAATTATTTGATTCAATTATTTGTTAAGTGAGCATATGTATGATAAGTCAGAGAGAACTAGGCCCTGATTTTGAGGGAGTTGGCCCCTACACATGAAGAGGACTGGTACCCTTGTGTAATTTGGTACATTGAATCAATGAATTTTGTTGACATCTTACCTTGAGAAGAAAAAGGAAAAAAGGCTATAGCTTTGAAACATAGGTACAAATACCTACTTCATATATTTTTTACTAAATGGTCACTCTACAGTCTACATGCAGTCTACATGCACTAATATGATTAGTTAGTTTTTTTTTTTTTTTTTATATAGAGATTTTTAATCTATAGTGTCTGCTCTTGATAACAGTTATTTATCATTAGATTAAAATATTAATTTATTTTTTGTGTAGACATTAGGCGGAGATTGAACCCCAAATCTCTTATTCAACCATTAAAAATTTTACTAGTTGAGCTAACTGAAACTCACAATATGATTTAGTTAGTTAATCATACTAGGTAAACTAATATTGTTGCCCATAACATTTTGTGAAATGGGCTCTTTTAAGTAATTATGAGAGATTTATTCACATCTCCTCCATCCCTAATTTTTGGCTTGGGACCCAGGAGATTGATGGTTAATAAACTTATTTCTCCTATTCTTTGTAATTTTTTCTTCATTTAAAAAAAAAAAATTCAAAATGCACTTAATAGGAATAGTAAGGTGGGTTTGACATGCTCCTTATGAATATGAACTCTCCATTTTAAGTTAAAAAATATTAAGAAATCTTATTTAATTCTTTTCCAACATGCACTTAACATTAAGGAACTTTTTGGTTTCTGACCTTAGAAAATGGCTTAATCTTGCTGCATGCTTGGGGGTATTGTACTTATTCAATTGCTTAACCATGTAATTCTCTAAATGCTGTAACTGCTGCTTCACCAATTAGAGCAATGCATGACAAAAAGACAAAGACCTCTTATTACATGCTCCAAACCAGTAAACCTTTTTTTTTTTTTTTTTTAATTCTTCTTAAATGTTGATACCCATAAATCCATAATAAGTAAAGCCTTTTTTCCCCTCCATAGCTTATTCCAAGTAACTTTGTACTAACTTTTTTTTTATACTTCTCTAAAAAAAGAAAAAAAAAACTATTTTTTTATTATATACAATTGCTATAACTCAAAAAAGTTATTACTTGATGATGCCAATTTAATATATTTGTAACTTAAAAGTTCTTGCTGCCTTGTGCAAAACGTGCGCAAAACTTTGAAATAGCAATAATTTCTCTGTACTTGTTTCCTAGAAAATATCAAGGTTTTATTTTTATAGGAATTATCAAAGTTATTTAAAAGTTGAAGGTGTTAGAAACCATGAAACCAAACTTGGGAACTTCCTAGTTCCAACATTCTTGAACCATGAATGAGTACTCCTACTACTCTATCACAAGCACTATTGAAAAAAATAAAATAAAAGAAAGGAAGGAAGGAACAAAAAAAGAAACACTAAAATTTCTCAGCAAACCAACTTCTAATTCTAAATCATCATGATTCACCTCAGAGACAAATGTTTCACGCGCTTTCTGTTGTGCCTCTTTTCTCAGCAGACCAAACATGCTTTCTAGAAGCTACACACAAACAAACACACTCACAAAAGAGCACAGGTTCACAAATCCCAAGAGAGAATGTTAAGTAATAATAGCACAATCCTTAATATCAAAACCCCTACGGCATTTTATTCATTGATTTTTCACAGTACAAACTCTATCTACAAACTTGTATATACATTTAATATCAAAACACCTGTAGATCATGAAACTATTCCTTACTAGCTATATTCCCCATGTCATCCATCTTCTTATATTGTCTTCTTCTTCTTTTTTTCTTTTTTTTTTCTTTTTCGTTTTAAAACCCATTATTTTTTTAACATTATTGTTGCCTATACAGCATAGAGATTTGTTTTTTCAACACCGGCCTCCCATGTATAAGGCTCAGATGTTACAGTAACTTTGTAACTAACATAAAAAAGACATTGCTAAGACTACCACTTTAAGAGGGCAGCAGTGACACATTTGTGGTGTTTTGAGAGAGGTATATTGGTAAGTAATTTAAAAAGCCCTATTTGTCTTTCTTAGTATTCTATAATAAGGCCTCCCATTGGAGATCTATGTGGAACTCCCTTCCTCCTCTTGGCAGTTCTGTAATTCACCGTTGGAGGTGGTGTTGATGGTGAAAAACTTTGAATTCTGCTTTTAACATATTCATTGCTAATGCCATTCAATGATCCTTCAGTGTCTGACCCATCTGTGTCCATGCACATTTTCCTTTTACGAAAATTCTTTGATGTCCCGACAATCTGAAAATTTTACAAATAGAAATAATCATCACTCACTGATTCACATTCATTTCCTACCAAAAACCAAAAAAAAAAAAAACTGAATAAATTAATGCCATTATAATGTATTTGTAACGTATGTTAGAGTTTTATAGAGCAATTTAAGAAATTTCCCTTTTAAATATTAACCAAACAAGGAAACGAAATCACCAAAAATTGATAACAAAACAAAATAGAAGAAAAAGAAAACCCACTTTGATTTTTTGGAAGAAAAAAGAATTTAGATATAGAATTAATGGTTGGAAATTGGAGTAAAACACATGAAGTAAATACAGAAAGTGACTTCTAAAACCCTCCAAAAGAACCAAAAAAAAATAGTGAGAATAAGAGTGTGGTGGTAATTGTGTTTTAATTTATACAGTACCTTGCAACCAAGTGAGCAGAAACTGAAGGAATCAAGGAGGCTACGCTCACAGACTTGGCAGGTATTGGTGACACCTTTACCAGGCCTAGGCTGAGGCCTTTCATTCAAGAACACAATTCTGGCACTATTTATTATATAGGTCTGCACGCCTGTAATGTCCAAATATTTCTGAATCTCAGACACCCTTATCACATCATGATATGATGACCTCCTTATCTACAAACAAAACCCATCACAAAAATTTTAGCAAACACACAACACAAGTGACAAGTCTTATAAAAAAAAATGAAAATACCCAAAATAAAACCTACAAGTCAGAAGAGAGAGAGAGAGAGAGAGAGAGAGAGAGTTAGCTAGTAGAGGACTATAGAGGCCTCAGTTCCAAAAAACCATGTCATTGGTAGAATCGAAAAATGACCATGTGATTAATTTTGAAGGCTATGAATTATAGGTAGAATTTTTGACAATGTAGTGTGTTGGGTTATAATTTCACCATGTTTAGCTACTTCAAGACCCCATCTTTAACAAAACTATGAATCAGTTGCAGAATCTCAAAACACAAACAAAGAAACAAACCTGAATAGCGCGATGGTCTCTATGAGAGCCCAGACAAAGAGAACAAAGGGCACCATTCATGCAGTCCAAGCAATACATATTGCATTCACTCTTGTGAGAATCAGCGTGAACTTTGCATTGAACAAAGAAGCTAGTTTTGAGAAGTGGCTGAAGCCATAGTGGCCACTTGTTATTTTCTACACCATCATCATCATCTAAACCTCCTCCCTAGTCAAAAAACCAAACAAAAATATACATTAAAACAACAACAAAAGAGAAATACCCATCAATCATAAATGTGAGAATTAAGTGTATTCATGATGTGGGGGCTAAGCTAACCATGATTCTTCTGCTTTTGGGGTTGATTTCTCTTATGGTGAGTTTTTGATCATCATCTACAGCCAGTTTTGGAGGGTAGAAAAGGTGAAAGAAAAAGAGAACTTTCTTTCTTGCAATACTTTTTTTCTTGAGAGAGAGAGAGAGAGGAGAGAGAAAAGAGAGGTGGGGTAGTACTTTTGTAATGGTGGGTGGTGGATGGGGGTGTGAAGGATGGGTTGAGGTGTGGGATATGTGCTTTATCTTGGGCTTAAAAAGTCCACAACCGAACCTCACTCCGAACCTGAACCAAATGGTTGAGTTTAATATTATTTTTTGTTATTTATTTTATTATAAAAATATATTTTTAGTTTTTAGTCCTTATATTTGGGTCATATTTTCAATTTAGTTCTTAAGTTTTTTTAATGTTTTTTTTGTCCTCATATTTTTAGATTTACTATCATTTTAATCCTTATTGTCATCTCATTGCAAAAAACGCAATTTTAAGTTAGCAGCAAGGGCAGAACCACTCCCATGACCCCCCAAAATTTTGAAAAATCTTTTTATAGTATGTAAAAATATTAGCATTTTGAAGATTTAGCTTATAAAAATTGGAGTTGGACCCTCAAATATTTGAGTTAGTGCAATGATGTTCTTAAAAAAAAATATTTTTTACACCCTATATGTTAAGAGGTGTAACAAGTTGAACCATGTAATTTCATAAGTAATAAATTAAATATTGGAATTTCAAAAAGAAAAAGAAATAAAGTAAACCCTATAATTTCAAAAGTAACAAATTAAATTCCAAGATTTCAAAAAGTAACATATTAAGCTTCAACCTATTGTGTTTGAGATTTAATTTGCTACTTTTGGAATCCTCAAGATTATTATGACTAAAATGTTAGTATCACAACTCAGCCCTCCAAATAAAAACTCTTCATTCCGCCCTTGATTAGTAGTGCAATTTATTAATGACGTAGACATTTTTTTTTTTTAACTGAGATGACAATAGGGGCCAAAATAATAATAAATTTAAAAATTTACAAACTAAAATAAAGTTATAAAAACTTAGAGATTGAAATTGAAAAGATAACTAAAATATGAGCACTAAAAAGATGTTTTTGGCTTATTTTATTTTGCTTTTTGGGTTGAAGATGCGTTTATTTGAAGGAACTCATGAACTGACCTATTTTGACTATAGACTATAGACTATAATATTGATTAATTTTCTTTTTTTGTGTGTTTGCTTTTCTAATTTGGAATATTGTAATCTTTAATTTTCTTGGACAGAAGAGTAGGTTTAGGTTGGCAAAAATTTGTTTGTTTGTTTGTTTGTTTCATTGGGTTGACACTTGGGAGGTAATCATCTTGACACGTTGGAAAGGTGATGAGTCAGTCATGTATAGTATGAGGAAACATACAAGAACCGTGTATATATTGGACCTTCTCTTTTCTTTTTTGTGCTCTATGTATGTATGTATGTATGTATGTTTAACTTGCATGATGAGATGGTATGGTAAGTGGAACAGTACACTATATGATTATAGAATACCACCTCAATTGCCAAACATAGAATAAGCACACAGTAAAAGTGTAAGGAAAATATTTTCTGAAGGAATTTTCGACGTAAGAAAACAAATTCACTTTTGACATCCTTCATCTCACTTGGCCTTTACTCTGTGGTAAGGTTACCCCACCTTTCCCTTTCAAACACAAAATTTGTGGTAAAAGGTAAAGGGTTGAATGGGTTTATTGTTTGCAATTTTGAGAAGGTATTAGCCACCGAACAAAATAAAGATTTTAGTTAACTCAACTTGTAAGACTTTTGTCATCTAATAAGTCACCTGATTTTGAATCTCGCTTACATCAATTAACTCTTCCCCTAAGAGGAGGGGTAATACTTACGTAGTTCCGGAGCAGTGCTCAGGACTATGTAGGTATTTTCCTAGGAGGAAAAGAGAAAATGTAAAAGAAAATTATTACACAATTTTGAAAATTTTTTATTATTATAAAATACTGCATTAAAAGCACAACAACAACGAAAATACATAGAAACCGTGGTTGGCTTTCTATCATTTACTGAATGCACTTATGGAAATGATGATAAACATGACTTTTAAAAAAAAAAAAAAAAACGGTGCTCATAAATCATAATGCATTTATGGGGTTGTACTCTCTTTGCAAACTTTTTGAAAGAATCGTAAACAAATGCTTTTATTTATTTATTTTTTTGTTTTGTTTTGTTGAAGTCATATTATAACCAAATGTTTCCAACCACTCTGTAATGAACATGGTGAGTGACAATACTCTTGTTTCACATTTTTCAAACACTGGCGTCAATGAGATGACCTCTTCAATTCTTTTATTAACTTTACGTTCAAATCTATAATTATAAAAAAAATGTAAGTCGAAATTGATGTTTTCTTGGACTTTTCTTCTGTTACTTGCGTGCTTATATGGGAGTAGTACTAGTAAGAACAAATCTCATTTCTCAAAGGAGACAACAGAAAAGGAGGCCCATAAAAGAGCAGAGCTCAATCAACTATAGACAAAGTGGCCCAACCAAGAAATCTAAAGAATTGAACCAATAGCCCATTTACAAGTGGGAAAAGCAAATATATTACCAATTACCAGCCCTTTAATTTGTTGCCATAGACCCTCTATTTTATTTTTAGGGGCAAGCCTTTAACTTACATTATGACTACTAACTCATTTTTTAATACAATTTTCTCTTTCTCTCTATAAGTGAAGAGCAATGCAACAAGGCAAACTCACCGTCAAACTTTTCCTTTTGATTTGCGTTTGGATTTGATGATTTAAAATAAAATAAAAAATTTGAAGAAAATTTATTAGTATAAATAAATTTATATAAATTGAACAACACAAGATAACGAAAGATTTGATATTTTGACATAAATAAAAACACTTGTAATATTATGGATTTAAATGAAATCTTATAACCAGTTATTTCAAATTAATATATGAAAAATATGCCTAATCCAATCTCCTCCTAACAGAAAAGTGGAAACTAGTTTAATTGGTAAATCTAATATCGTTCCATTGATCTAGGAGTTGTATATATGAATAATATTATGTTTAGTAGTCTTGACAATGTTTTAGACAAAACTTTTGTATGCGTCGGGTGCATATACCCTTTGTCTCATTGACAGGCGGGCCCCTCAGTGAGACAAAGGGTATATGCGCCCGATGCATGAGATACATTCTCATGTTTTAGAGTGCTTGTCCCAACCTGAGTAACATTTCAAATGTGTATTTTCATTAGCAACTCTTCTTTTTTTATAAATAAACAACCATATTTTGTTTTCCAAGTTTGCTACTTGTAGCATCCAAGCTTAGTTATATCTTGGAGAAGATTTTCTTGAATCTATTAGCAAACTCATTTGAGTTGGGACAAATATTATCTTAAAGAAAATGATTTTTTTTTTTTTTTGGTACCTATAAGCCTCTTTGTTCCTTTGTTCTTCCATTGACTTCCTCTAAATTTCCCAACAAGTTTATATTTGAAGAAATGGAACTAGCTAGGATGAGAATATCCCATTTTAGAAGTTGAAGAACGGAGAAAAAAATTGGATTGAAGAAGATATGTTTTGGAAATTTCGCTTTACCAAAGTCAAGTGAGTGACAATCGAAGGAGAAGCAAACTTTCTGTTTGAATTTTTAGAAGTTTTGCTTGAGCAAAATTCAACTTTGTTCAAACGAGATAGTGGACAAATTGATATTGCTAAGTAGAAATTGATAGAAAACGAGGCAAAGAGAACATTTCTATTCCTAATGAATAGTAGCTGTCATAATTACATGTTAAAGCTTATGTTTCTTCACAAGTAACCTTTCAAAGGTGCCCTTTCAATGTTATCTCTTCATTGGTTATATGTAATAATCCATATTCAATTTTAACAAATTTAGCACACCTATTATAGAAACTCACATGAATGTCTAAAGTTGTTATTCGTAGAATCCTTACTCAATTATATTTTCGAGACGATTTACCTATAATCCTTTAGTAAACTCAATTGAGTGAGGGCAAATGTTGCTTTAAAAAAGATAATTAATTTGTACCTCTAAGCTTGTTCTTCCATTATTTCCTCTTAATTTCCCAACAAAGACAATATTTACTCTAACACTATGATAAAGTGTATAAGAAAATATGAAGAAGAAAATAAAAAGATAGAGAGAAAGAATTAACATGGTTCGACCTTAGAGGCTTACATTCATAGGAGAAAGCTTTTAATGGCTTTAGTTTTACTACTAAGCTTTGAGTTTTACAAGAAACTCATTGAAGGATATTTATGGTAGACTAAATCCTAGATTAACTATACATTGAACCAAATTTACAATAGTGCAATACAGGTAAATTAAGATTTCTTTGTTTGCATTCCAAGTAGGATTGGACAAAAAACTTGAATATTAACTAATATTAGACTTTTAGATCTCTAACAAATGTTAACCCTCAATCTTGTACGTGAATAATATACGGTTAAATTAGCCTTCTTAAATTAAAAATATATATCATATTTAGGTTTTGATTCGTTTTTACTTACGAAAATATTCAACAGTAGTGATGCTATGGTGATGTAATTAGATAATTGAAATGGTCAATTCAGGTTTCGCTTGAAATGACACCAAAATTAAGAAAATTAAATTAAACACATGATGCAAAATTAAGCAACAATGATAAACTAATTTGAATTATAATTATACTTCAATTTTAATATAATATATAGGTTATATGATTCGACGTCTAGTGGGTATTTTTTTTTTTGAAAGGAGAGGAGATACGCACCTTTTCCTCTCCACTCTGTTCGTTTGCGGTAGATGGCATCTTCGTTTGGGACATGACATGAAAATATCGACTGAGAATTCCATTCCAGATCACAAAAAGATCTCACAACACGAATAAAGAACAATGCTTTGCTACATTTCTTTAGTTTTGCCTTATCATTAGTGGATCTACAATGGGCAATGGTTGCAATTTCCCCAACTCAGTTTTCCAATAGTTTTAGGGTTGTTCCCATTAAATTTTTATTTTAAACGGTAAAATGAGATTAATTTAATATTTTAAAGAACTAGTATTTTTGTTTTTTTGTTTTCTTAGATCAAAAGTTTAAAGATTTAAATATGTATTTAATTCATAAAAAATCACTTAAAATCTCAAGTTAATCCCTTGACAATATCCTATGTGAAACTAGTCTTTGTGTTTTTGTAAAAAAAACTTTATGGGTAAATTACAAAGTTGGTCCCTATCATTTACACAATATCTCAATTTAGTCCATAACATTTCAATTGTGTTAATTTGGTCTTTAACCTTTCAATGTCGTGTCAATTTAGTCATTACTGTTATCTCTTGGATGAAAATTGCCGACATGGTAAACGGCCCAAATAAAAATAAAAAAATTTTGCCAGATCAATGAAAACTTGTACTGCCACATCATCTGACAACCAAAATCTCTAACTCAACTCCATCTGCTCTCCCCCTCTCGTTAGTCACCACCAACCAAACCCATCTCCATCTTTCTCCCTCATCCTCTAAGAAGTTGCAAACACCAGCGAGTTCAACTTAAGAATAATTGATTGAAATATTTATCTTATGTTATGACGATGCCAAAAATCGTCAGTGAGCCGCACAATTCTCACGTGCTCTAGACAGAACCTGCGAAACAGAAATAAGAAAGACCTTGTAGAGAGTACCAATATGGTACTGGCCAAATACCCTCTGAATGTTAAGTTAGAGAGAATTTCTACAACTCTAAAGTGCCAAAACTTGGAGAATTACGCATACTTTGATTTGTGAGGGTTTTTGGGTTTTTTATAGTAGTATAAAGCTGATCTTAATTTCTTGGTGGAGAGGGTATTTCCTTGTAGGGAAGATCTTCATTAATATTCACAATTTACAGGATCATTTCCTTACAAGGATTCCCATAATTATGGCGGGGCGTGGAGCGCAAGACATGCCCATACCAGAATCCTTGGAGACTACCCATGCCACATGGGTGCCATGTAGATGCCATAAGGGTGACACGTGTCCTCAACAGACTATCTCCTTTTTAACCGTTCAAGTCGCGAATCTGTCTGCCAACTTTGTTAGACCAATTGTACCATCTCTTCTGGCTATCTCGTCTCTAAAGTCTAACTCCGTTAATTCGATCCGTCTACCCTGAGATTTACCCCTATCATGTTACCTAGCAAAGATATAGAAGTCATGTCAGTCCATCCAAAGTGAGAAAGTATGGAACTTTAGAAGTCTGGGACCACATAAGACTTTCACCATATCCTAATATTCCCACCAGATCCTAAAATCAACCATATGTATAACAAATGAAATAAAACCCAAAACACATAACCTGGTGGGTTCAGAAAAAACAAAGGAAGAGTTCCTAAGTCTATAACTATGGATACCACCACATAGTAGCAGCTTTAGAAATTTTTCTCAGTGTGTTCCTTAAGAAGCGTAAATTACACAATCTAAAAGAGAAATTCATATATTGACAACAACAACAATAAAAAAAACACGCAAATACATAAAGTTTACAATTTCCTTCTACAAGTTTTCATATTTTGAAATCGTTACATGATAGTCTCATTATCAATACTACAAGCTACATCTCTTTCAATGTACAAAACCAACCAATCATTCATCCACTGATCTCCCATTCGATTGCGCAATTCATTCTTTATATATTTCATTGCTAAAAAACTTCTTTCTACTATTGCAATAGCGACAGGAAGGGTTAAAACTAACTTCACAAACAAATAGATTAATGGATAAGTGTCATGCTTCCTTGTTTTCACTAACTTTTCAGCAAGTTCACCAACTCCTTGAAGCTCTAAAACGAGTCATTGCTGCGCATATAAAAAATGTAATTCTGAAGTTGAGGGCCAAGTGCCAAGATATCTGTCCCAGAAAAATCAGATAGATAGAACTTTGCTAGACGTATCAACTTTTCCTTATCAAAAGTCACAAATGAATTACTTGGATTCAAGCAAGCCATACAAACTAGCAACTCGGTATTCGCCTCTGAAAAACGGTTGTTAAGGTCTTGAAGTTGCAAATCTATGACTGTGTAGAATAACTCAACACGATAATGATGTAAATTTGTATTTTGTTGGGTGTTTCGTCACAGCCTCCCATTAACTATAAATATTTCATCCATGTTCAAGATAGGAATATCATATGTGGTACAAAATGAAGACACTTCAGTCAATAAAGATTTTCATTCATCATCTCTCATCACTTGCAATCGTTGCTTAGACACTTTAACAAGATCCATAGCATTTATTATATCTTTATTTTTTTATTTTTTTTATTTTTTTTGCAATGCTATTGACAACTCATTTGTGATCCATAAAATGTTTTTAATCAAGTGTAGAGTAAAGACAAATTCAAAAGATAGAATTGACATCATAATAGATCGAGCTTCAACTTTTTGATCGGAGAGGCCATCTTCTTCAATAATTTCAAGTACATCAATAACAGCAGAGAACATCAAAATCAAGTTGAGAATAGTCCCATAATATGATCCCCAACATGTATCACCAAGACGTTTAAGATTTGTCTCTTGATTCAAACCTTGCCCACTTCTATGTACATCCTCTCTAATTCTTCTTTAATTTTGGCAAATTGTGCATCTCGAAGAGCATCTCGTCTCTTACAAGAGCCTCTAACAACAGTTGCTAAATTACTAATTACATAAAAAATTTCAGCAATGTTAATGTGATTTTTAGTAACGGCAATAAGAGTCAATTGAAGTTGATAAGTAAAATAATGGACATAAAATGCTGACTTATTCTTTTTTAAAATTAAAGTTTTGAGACCATTGATATCACCTTGCATATTACTGACCCCGTCATAACCTTGCCCACATAGTCTCGAAAAACTCAAATTACGTTCACAAAGTAAAGATTCAACAGCATATTTGAGTGACAAAGCGATGGTACTTGCTACATGTACAATACCAAGGAACCGCTCTATAATAATTCCTTTTTTGTTCACATAATGAAGAACGAGGGCCATTTGCTCTTTCATTGAGATATCACGCGACTCATCAACTAATATTGAAAAGAACCCATTGTCAAGATCCTTGATGATGGCTTTGGATGTTTCACGTGCAACTGCATTCACAATGTCTTTTTGAATTTCATGGCGAGTAAGCTTGCAATTTTTTGGAGCTTTTTGCAACACTTCATTGATAGATTCATTGTGATTCGCCAAAAATTGTAGAAGCTCAAGGAAATTTCCTTTATCACTTGAATCTTGAGATTTATCGTGACCACGAAAAGCTAACTCCCGGCATAAAAGGAATCTTATGCAATCAACTATTGCATTTAATTGAACCCGATATTCAATTTTATCTTGATTTGATTGCTTAACCAAAATACTTTGAATGTGTTGCTTTTCCTTCATTAGATCTTCAATCTTCTTGACAGCTTGGTTATGAGCACTATTAACTCTTCCAACATGGGATACTAACTTCTCTTTCCAATTCCAAAGTTTGAATCTCTTCATTACAAAAGTCTCTCCTCCTCCTTGCTTACCAACATCTTGCCCAAATAAGTAGCAATATAAACAAAATATTGCATCATTGTCTATACTATATTCCAACCAGTTTCTATTTACATACCAATCGGAACTAAATCGACGAGGCTTTCCAAAAAAATCTGTTGGAAGGTATTTATGGAGAACAAGTTGACAAGGGCCTTTTTGTAAATAAAATCTTTTTATTTCATCATGATTATTAGGATGATAAGATAATATCTTTTCTCGTAGCCTAGGATCTGAACGAAGTTTTCTATGTTAAAGTCAACACAAATTCACTTAGAAGATGAAGATGAATCTTGCACAGGAAATGAATCTTGCACAGGAGATGAATCTTGGGTACGTGGTTTTCTTATCAAATATTTGTTCATAATTCTAGCAAAAGAATAAACAATAAACTAAAAGTTCATTTGAAATATTAGTAAAATTATTAATTATTGTTGTTTAGTTGTTTCATTGTTTTTCTTTACTGACCACTAGCAGTCCAGCACACACCCCACTGTGCATCATCCACCCGGCTCAACCCACTGCCTAACATAATTTAATTTGTTTGTCTTTTATAATGTCTTGTTTAGTTACTTTTAATGCCTCCACTACCCCAATCCAAACATCCAATGCCACAATTTGACCCTATGACACACAGCCCGGCCCCATCCATCCCCCACTCAAAAGACAAGAGCCAATCAACAATATTACATAGGGGTGGCAATTCGTGTTCACGTGTTGGGTTCATGTCGTGTCAACTCATGAGTATTCGACTATATAGTTCAACACTAACCCGACATGTTTATTAAACGGGTCAAGATTTCTCAACCCTAACACAACCCATTTATTAAACGGGTTAGTCGTGTCGACCTGTTTAACAGATTTTATCAAAATGAAAAAAAAAATTATGAAAAAACAAACAAATAAATATTTTTAATTTAAAATTCAAAACTAATGAGTAACTACATCACAAATAATCATTCAAAATTAAAGTGTATCCCAATATCACAAATAATCAATTACAATATGTTAAAGAAAATAAACCACAACAACTAATAAGTTTATATACCTAGAGTTTGAAGGGTATATTGGTAAAATGTCATTTACTTAAACGGGTCAAACGGGTTCTATGTGTTTAACATTAACCCAACTCGTTTATTAAACGGGTTAGCCGTGTCAACCCGAATATGACATGAACCCGTTAAGCCTCAACCCATAACCTGCTAATTTCGCGTCGTGTTATGTCAGGTTTGCGGGTCATGTCCAATTTTACCACCCCTAATATTACATACTCTTACACAGTTACACAAAACATTAAAGAAATATAAAATATTCACAATGCACAAAACGACAAACTCATAAACAGATAAAGTCAAATAAAGACAATTAGGCATTAGGCAAAGCTATTCAATTCCAAAGAGAAAGAGAATCTCATTTTTCAATTCTAAAGAGAGACAGAGAGAGCTCCGCTCTCACTCTCAAAGCACAGCAGAGATGAGAAAGAGAAAAAGAGAGAGAATTGAAATACCTTGAGGGGCGGCGTCGCAGCAGCATGTCGAAGCCAGGTCTGGGCCAAGGCAATCTCCGATCTCGTCGTTGTCGTCGCCAATGTGCTTTGGGACCAGGGGTGGTAGCATGTTAAGGCTAGGGTCTTGCTGAGTTGCTGTTGCTGAGCCCGAGGCGGAGGCGCTACTCGCTGTTGTTGAGCTTGAGGTGGAGGCGATACTTGCTGACTGCTGAGGGCTGAGGACTAAGGTTCTTATTTCCCTTTAGGTTAGAATCTCAATTTTGGTTTAAAATTTGATCAATCGGTGAGGATTGATTGAGTATTTAGTTTATAAAAATTTAATTATTATTATTTTTGTTGATTTAAAAATCTATTTGAGTAGTGAGTGAGGATTGATCTTGGGCATTTTCCCCTAAGGTCTTTATGTTTGTTGGGCATTTGGGCTTGCTAGATGCTATATATATATTTTTTAGATTTTAGTTCAAAAAAAATTTTTAGGCTTTTTCTTTTTGCTTGAAAGGCCCCAATATATAATTAACTAGACCAAATTATGAACCAAAATTTAATTTTATTGGCTTAAAAAAAAAAACTGAGGGTGGTCACAATTTTTTTTTTTAAGAGTAGGCAAATATAAAATTTTAAATTATTATTATTATTATTATTATTATTATTATATATATATATATATTTTTCAGGTCAGGGTGGTCCTGTGACCACCTTGGCCTTAACGTGCCACCGCCCCTGCTGTCACAGCCAAATTTGCTTTAGATTCATCTATCATTTTGCTTTAAAAACAACAATCTACTGACTACTCTGCAGTTAGCTTGTAAGGTAGATTGCCCTTTAGTTGTTCCGTTCTTTGGTTGGTGGAGACTAATGAGAGAGAGGGGGAAAGGAGATGAAGATGAGTTAGGAATTTTATTAGAGTTTAGAATTTTGATTGTCGTGTTTCAAATATAATTTGTTTCTTTAATTAAAAAAAAAAAAAAAAAAACTAATGTGGTGGTACAGGTGTTTGTTGACGTGGCAAATAAATAATTTTTTATTTTGGCTGTTTGCCATGTCAGAAATTTTCATCTAATAGATAACGATAGAGACTAAATTGACACGACACTGAAAGGTTAGGAACCAAATTGACACAATTGAAATGTCAGGGGCCAAATTAAAATATGATGTAAAATATAGGGACCAACTTTGTAATTTACCCCAACTTTATTTTTATATTTCCTTTTACAATCAATTAAAGTGACAGAATTTTTCAAAATAATGTGGATTATGGGGCACAAATTTAAAATAAAAAGAATATTGTAAAGAGAACCCTATGGAGTCATTATCAAACACAACTTCTATGGTATTTCAAATAGGAAAAAAAGTTGTTACACACTCCAACCCACGTTTACAAATATGTGAAAAAAACTAAAATTGTGACTTATGTTGTGTTTGGTAATGGCTGAAAAATGTAATTTTTTTTCTATTATTTAATTTATTTTTGCTACTATTCATGTGTCCCATTGCATTTTTTGGTATTATTATGGGTCTTACTGTACTATTTCAGCTAACTCTTAGTTTTATCTACAGTACTTTCAATAAAAAGTTTTTTGTTTCAGAATAAGCTATTCCCAAACGGACTCTTATAGTCACGATTTCCAAATTGAAATTTTTTTTTTTTTAATTTGTAAATGTGTGTGCAACATAGTACATGTAATAAACACTGCTCTTTAAAATAACTCAATTAACTATTTTGTTAAGACTTTCATCACTTTTATATATTGGACAAAAAATGACGGCCAAGTGTTTTGTAGTTGTAATTTAATTGATACTTCATAATGTTTTCAACAGAAACATTTATAGTTTAAAATTTAAATCCCTCGTTTCCCCAATTATCAAATTCTCACCAAAAAAGAAAAAAGAAAAAAAAGAAGCAAATTACCACTTAAACATGTGTTAGGCAAGAAATTTTTTTTTTAATTTTTTTTTTTTTGTTTACCAAAAAAAACGTAGAAATCAGCAATTAACATTTATATTCTTATATAATAAGACAAAAAATTTTCCTCCAAATATATAATGGACAATTATTTAAAACCGCCATTCTTAAATTGCAGTGACACAGTCACTAATTTCAACTAAAACAGACACACAAAAATCTCTCAATTTTTTTATTCATGATTGGGAATGAAGAAAGAGTTGAATGTGATCTAAGAAAGTAAGGTTGTGAGGCCTATCTTTCCGCTTCACATACCCTTTCGCTTCTTTCTCGGAATACACATTCAACCCCTTCATCCCATTTCTCTTCCACATCTCCGCCGCGTAGCTCCCCTGGGCATAGTAAGCCTCCGCGCACGTTACCCCCTCGCCGCCGCACGATCCATCATCTCCGTCACCGTTGTCTAGCTCCACCGTTATAGACAGCCTCTCGTAGTGACCGCGGGAAATACCCTCCAACTCGTCCAACCTCGCCAAACCCGAAACCGACACGGCGTACAGCTCGCCCGTCACTGGCTGACCCGACCCGGCCATGTTGAGCAGGAACGGGATCCGGTACGGCCCGCAAACGAGTGGGTAGTTCTCTGCGGTGCGACAGGTGGCGACGAAGGTGGCGTCTCCGGTTCGCATGAGGTCCTGCATTAGTGTGTGGTTGGAGAAACCTCGTTTCAGCGTCCCGTACGTGAATATGAACAGCCTTGGACTTGGAGTACTCGTGCACTCTTTTCTGTCTTGGGCAACCATCTTCGAGTTTTGGTTATTTTACAGAGACAGATTAGAGAAAGTTTGTTTCATATAAAATGGTTAACAACGTGAGTTTACGTACGAAAGTAGTGAACATATCTATAGAACGAGGAAATGTCATTCCTTAATGTTTAAGGGATTTCATTTGTTTGTTTGCATAAGGTGGTATTACGTGTAGCTGATTGATATATCTACCCTCTCACATGGCGTGAGACTGAGAAGATAATGTGACATTCAGACCTATTAACGTATGATTTTGTTATATCTGTGATCCAAACCCAATGGTTCCGTCTAACTTATAAAGATTTGAACTTTGGCTCGATCAATTAAACTCAAACCAACAAGGTCGAGTGGCAGGAATTAGTGTGATGGTAGATGACTCGTATACCATATGCAATTAAACCCCTCCCTCTCACAACAATTTTTTACTATTTTTACTTTTTATTTTTACTTTTTTTACTTCTTCTCATTTTTTCATTTAATGGTTGAGATTTAAAGTTACTTTTTACAACTCTAAATCTCAGCCATTCATAACAATTACAGCAGGTGCAAAATCTCAATCCGCAATTAACAAGCTGCATGATTTCAGACTCTTCATGATCATATTGATTATTGATTTGACCCTAAAATCAACAAAAACCAACGTGTGGACAACCTTAAAAAGATTTTCATTTTATTTAATTTATGTGATTCTTTATCAAAAAGTATTTGATATCATATCAATAAGATGCTAAATCAATTTTTAATTATTTAATTATTATTTTTTTATGTTTAAGATTGCATGTCAAATATAAATACCGACACTTTGAACAATTTTATGACACGTCCAATACACCAGAGCTACAGATTATAGATGTAAGCACGTTTAAAACAATGCCAATTGCCAACACTTTGCTTTGATTGAACTTTTTTACTAGTAAATTCAAAAGTAAGACTAGCCAAATAAAATAAAAATAATTTTTCATGAGCCTGCAAGTGTTTTTTTTTTTTTTTTTTTTTTCCAAAATAAGAGATCAGGGTTCGAATCACACCAAAATAAGAAAGTTGAATAGACAGACAAAGCAAAGATACGGGAAATAAGGTGAAGATAGCTAAATAAAGATTTATGATACCAATGTAAGCTAGTCCTTACACTGTCAAATGTTGTTCATGTGGATGGAATTGATCGGTGCTTCATTGGTTTTTTCAATTCAAATGTTTACATTTTGTATGCAGATAAAAACTTGGATGGTTCTCTTCATTACAAACAGACAACAAAGCCAGAAATAACTTCACCAATGACTTAATCATAAGATTATTTTGTCAACAGACCCAGACTGTCCAAACTAATTAAGAAGAAAGAAACAGACCCACAAAGTCCAAACAAATTAATAATTCATACACATCCAAAGTAAACATAAAAAAATAAGACCAGAAAAAAGTGAAAGGTAGAATGAAATGACACTTTTATTAAATAAAGTAACATTCACAGTTCAATTTGTCCATTGACAGTAACACAATATCATCACAAGTGAACAGATAATAAACTAAACTGATCAAAACAATTTCAAGAAGTTCCATTATAGAAGTGGGATATTTCCACTAACAGTAATTTGATAAGAACCTTAATTTTCTTGTTTCACAAAGTACATCAAAAGACAAATATCTGTTTAATTTGTGCACTGCTCAGGTTCAAGGAATATCACCACAATAGAGTTGATTAACAGGATTAAAGGGATGGTAATTTAACCTGTAATGCCTATTTCTTTCCAGTAGGATCCAAATTCATCTCCTGAAGGTTCAGCAACAAATCATCGGATTTCAGGAAAACTTTGTTTGATGAAACTGAGACAGTATGTGCAATTTCTCTTGCAGCTTCAATCTTCCTGAGAGTGACGAAAGCTGGGTTGTTGGCAATAGCTTGACCAATCAGCTGCGCACTCGTGGCCTCACCCTGGTAACCAGTGGGGACAAATAAACAAGAGAATATTTCAAATGGTATCAAGAACTGTTTAAATTCAACAAATTGAACTGTTTGTTCAATTTAATATATATTTCTTAAAATTAAAGCATCTATGCATGGCTCATCCAACACTTACTACAATGTAACTTAACAACGGTTCCATGGACACATTTGCATCAACACACATTTTACACGAAAACGATATAAAGCACTCAGCAAAAGATAATAAAGAGAGATAGAAAAGGGTAAAAGGGGGAAAACAATATGAAGTATGTAGCGAATATTGGAAACATGATAACTGTTGTTGTTGTGGTGGTGTGATAGTTAAATTTAAAATAAAATAAAAAAGGGTCACGGCATCTATAGGGTTTTGCTAAAATATTCTAGGAGAATGGGGAATTAATTTTAATAAACTTAAGTACGAATGATTGGGTTGTAAAGTTCCACACTGAGTTGAGTCTAAAATTACTGGTTTAGTATTTGAATCAAATATTACCTCAAAATGTAAACCAATAGGATTACTTGAATTAATCCAATTAAAAAGACTAGCTAGATTCTATTGAGGTGATTATATTTTGTTTTTTCTTTTCTTCTTCTTCTTTTTTTTTTTTTTCATTTTGACAAATGCTGGGTTGTTGGCAATGGCTTGACCAATCAGCTGCGCACTCTTGGCCTCACCCTGGTAAGTGGTAACCGATGGGGAAAAATAAACAAGAGAGAATTTCAAATAGTATCAAGACCTGTTGAAGTTCAACAAATTACAAGGAACAGAGAAAACCCAGATTCATGAATACAATTACCACTAAAAAAAAAAACAATGCAATAGTTGTACAATTTATTGTGAATAATAAGATGTATTAACATTATTCTGGTGTGAATTCTCTTAGGGGGATCTCAGAAATTCCTATTAAAAATGAAGAGAACAAAAAGCTTTCTGAATGTTCTTGACCAAAATGGCCAGGTAATCACCAAAATTTAACCACTAAACCCACAAAAGAAGCCAATAATCATTAAGGGGGACTAGTATATGATCAAGAAAAAATGTAGCAACATGATTCTATTTTTTCCAATGAATTACTACGGCTGAATTTCTAAACCAATTCTCACTGGCTTAACATCAGGAGGCAATAGATCAATCCAGTAGATCACTCACCAATGTTCACTCTACAACAGATGATTAAGAGCTTAGAGAAAATAAATACATTTGCAGCAACTTGAACCAAATTTAAGGCAGACAAGATCAATCTAATCTATCACTAACCTGTGCTCTAATAATGGCACTTCTCTTGTCTTGTTCGGCTTTTTCCACAATAAATTTAGCCCTTTCAGCATCTTGTGCAGCCACCTGTTTGGCTTCGATTGCAGCTGTAAACTCCCTCCCAAAAGTTAAGCCTGTGATTGACACATCATCCAGTGCAATATTGAAATTGGCAGCCCTTTCAGTCAAAATCTCTCGTATGTTCCTACTAACAGCCTACAAATAATAAGGTTTATAAACACTCAGTGAAACCTGAAAGTGTACCTCTATCATTAGAACCCACCCTTCGGTAACTATACTAGAAATTCAAAGTATAAAAACCAAGGTACTAGGAGGGAAAAGAAACAGAATATTAAAAGGCAAGGATTCATCACATGATATATTTGCTTTATATGACTGGATGACGGAAAAAAAAAACATTTTAGTCAAAGGGGAGATAAAGAAAATCTGCACAGCAAGACCTTCAGAGAAACAGTTCTGCTAACTCAATTAGCTTGACTATAACAGATGGATATGGAACCAAAAGTAATATTTGTACCCTAACCAAAATAATTAGATCAATATGCTATTAAAACTGTCAAAAAAAATAAGCCTTGGGTTTTACCTCCCTCTGAGTAATAAGCTGGCTGGCGTTATACTGAGCAACAACAGCTTTCAAAGTTTCATGAATAATTGAAGGCAGGACCCTTTCATTGAAATTCTCACCAAGGGTTCGATAAACTGTCGGTAACTGGTCTGGCACGGGACGGGTAAGAACTCGAAGCCCAATTTTCACCTGTACATCAAAATCGAAGATCTATATTACACATTAACTCAGGAGGAGGTGGCTTGTTTTAAGTAACAAATATTTGACTATAAATCAACCACTAGAAGCATGGAACTCTACAATCGAATCGTAACAGCTGCCAAAACACTAAATAGCTCTATATGGCTTTTGTATGCTATTATAAACACTTCACCGTATAGCTAAGCATGGGCAAAGTTTTATAAAGATATGTTGCAACAGTATTGTTTGCCTTGAGAAACACAGTAAGAAATGAATAAGATGATTCATTATTGATCCAGTGATTGTTATTCAAGTGGCTACAAACCATCCAGCATTGGAACCGACACCTAATGACTGACATGCGTAGGTGCTTTCCTGTAACCAATTGTTACTTATTCAAAAAAAATATGTAAATAAAGTGCTTTCTAAATATTGTGGCACACCTTTATACTTCTGATGCCTACATTTACTAAAGAGGCTGGTCTCTTAAATATAATGAAGCTAACAAAACATATATACTAGATGAAATTCAGTTTCCATGGAACAAAGTAATAAAAAAAAATGTACACATGCCCACACAAAATGAATGATAGAAAAAGGAACCGGAAATCTAACACACACACAAACACAGAGAAACTCCCAAACAGTCCTTATAGCGTGGCTTGAAAGGTGTTTTTTTTTTTTTTTTTAATATAGTTGGGGGATGTAAGGTGCATACAAATTAGTAGCTGAAAAGAAGACTAGCAGAATTGCACAATCTATATGAGTACATAGAGAGCAGCCAACACAATACAAAAGAATTAATTAATATAAATTTAAGTTTAAATATAAGAAATATCACTTGATGTTTGGTTTTTTTGTTTTTTGTTCTTTTTTTGATGATGAGGAACCCCCTAGAGGTATGGGCCAATGGGACCACCCCTAAGGGGCAAACCCCAGATGTTTCTTTTGAAGATTGGAATAAGATAACTATAAAACAGAACAGACAAGAGTTTTAATGGAACCACAACTTTAAAAAATATATAACCACGTCAATTTTCTGCAATGGTAATGAGAAAGGGATTTACCATCTGGAGGTCACGGCTCCCAGAAGTACTCTCCACTAGATGGGGCTTTGCACGGACATCATAGATTACTGGCCTCTCAAACCATGGAATCATGAAGTGAGTACCTTCAGCATAGACCTGCACATTCAACACATTAAAGTACTGCTATATCAAAACATGGAAATTAGAAAAAAGTGTTGCACGTAACATGATGAAATGTATACAAATGTACAGATGATAGGGAGCAATATTTTTTAATCTAGGGTTTTCAGGCTATTAATATAATACATTTTGTCTTTACCTGCAAATGTAGTATGGACCAAACCCATCCCAAAAAATGAAAAGGGTCAGAAGTTCATAGAGTAGAGTCAAATCCTAAGTTTCAATTGATCCTAAATTATTTTGATGTTTAAAAAACTAAAGCTTACAATGACTACAATGATACAAAACTTCTTTCTTTTGTCAGAAATGACTTCCAACGAATTATCGAAACTCATATAAGAAAAACTGGTCAGATTTTGATACAGCTTAATTATTAGTAATAATAACATAAGAAGAAAGAGACAAAGGTAAGAAGATAATCAACTATAACCTTTTAAAAAATTTACAAGAATTTGAGACAAAACAGTAACCTGGTCTTTGACGCCAACTATGCGGTTGAACACAATGGCTCGGTGCCCTCCCTCAACATTGTAGAGACTGTTGGCAGCGCCATACAAACCAATTGCACCAATAATTCCAACCTTAAGCAAAGTAGAAGCTGCACCACCGCCAGGCACCTTGGGAACTTTAACGTTGTTGAAATTCATGTCTTAAATGCTGAGAATGTAGAGAGTATAGGTCAAAATGATTCCTAAATGCAGAGAATATACATTTGTTTTTTTTTTTTTTTTGTATCACAGGTTAGGAATTAAATAAAAATCCAATCATGCCACCCATTGTTTACATGAAGCAGAGTGCAGCAGCAAAACATACAGAAATAAAAGAATGTAACCAAGTAAGTAAGAAAAGGGGAGGCAAGTTTTCCACAGCAAGATGAACTGCCAGGAAGGAGTAAAGCATCAAAATTTAAGAAAAGTACAACAATCAAGAAGATCTAACAAACTAGAGAAGCAATGACTACTCATTGCAGCCATCCACTCATACAAAGTACTCATAAAAGTCCGCTTCACCACCATCATTGGTCGTTCAATGCCTTCGAATGTCCAATAATTTCATTCCTTCCAAATGAATCCACATGACACATAACAGGATTGAATTCCAAATATTTCCTAAGTGGGTATCATAGAAAACACAATATATATTTCCTACATCCTCTTCCTGCTACAGGACACTTCTAACTAAAATAAACAACAGGGAGAGATGAAAGCCCCTTAATTTAAAGAAACCCATATATTCTCTTAATCTATACAACAATAAGATGATGGGAAAACCAGAAAGAAGGAAAATGGGAGAAAAATCATAAACCAACTATTGCACTCAAGGAAAGTAAATTGAACCAATGATGTAGAACAATAAGCTCTCTGATACCAAACAAAGCCCCTTAATTTAAGAAAATGGGAACATTCTCACAAATAGTAATACCCAATTCTGAGAAAATTCTTTTGTCTAAATTATCATCTGGGTTGTTTAACATTAACAGCAGGCCATAGCTTAACATAGTAGTAAAATGACCTACACCCACAAACATTTCTCAATTTCATTTCCTTTTGACATTATAAAAAAAGGTAAATAAATTAACCTTGTGGGTTTTTTTTTGACATTGAGTTTTGATGCTTATAGTGAAGAACGGAAAGAAACCAAAATAAAATAAAATAAAATAAAAAAAACAAAGCAAAAATAGAAGAATCCAAAAAATAAAAATAAAAAACAAGAAAAGAAGAAACAGAGGCAACAGACCTTGAAGAGCGAAGCGTCCTGCAAGCAGAGTAGATGTCAAAGTATATAAACCCTAAAGCTAAGATGCTTCAGCTAAGTGACTGCCAAGCCTTCATATTTTCTTAAACCCCGCACATGACTGTGCCATTATTTTTATTTTTTGTTCCTTTTTTTATAATTAAATTTTTAAAGTTAATATCTTTTAGTTTCAGATATTGTGAGCTGTTTTTACTTTTTTTACTTGTACAACAATCCAGCCCACTTGAATTTTTGGTCAACTTTTTTTTTTATTAATATATATATATATAATTTTTATGGAAATGTATTGGTCAACTTTTAGGATATCCTAGTTCTAAGCAAAGTATTTCATTTTCCTTTAACCAAAAAAAAAAAAAAAGAAGACATCATTTTAGTCCTTATTTATTTAAACACTAATTCATCCTTGTCCTTATCAGCACATAACTTTCGGAAATAATCATTGCTTACATAATACTTTTTATATACATAAAATTGTTATAAGTGGGAGAAGGGAATTGAGCCATGGTTCTTCTTATTATGGAGAATATACAATATTATTGAACTATAAGACTCTTGATATTAGTTTAAAAAATAAAAAATAGCTCTTGACACGACCAAAATACTTATATTAGTTATATGTCACTTGATTGTTTTAAAAAGAGAAAAATTAACAAATACCTTAAAACCTAAGGACATTGATTTAGGAAATATTTTTAGAAGAAAAAAAATTTTTAATTTTTTAATAATTTTTTTTTATTTCACATAAAAATGATATTAAACTTTTTCTAAATGCGCTAATGGACCTATTAGCCAGATCCAATAGTTGGGTTAAAGAGTCGCATCTTAAGCCCATGGTAAGCTTAAGATGTTTGTGGTTTGCGCATGCTTATATATGGCCTCCGGATTTTGCAAGTGCTCCAAATCCACTTTACAAAATTCTCTTAAGCCCATGGGTAAGCTTTAAATAGACCATTCTTAATCCTTTATATCACAATCCTTTAAAATCTCAATTAAATTTATATAGCCTTGGACCACATCAAATAAGAGAAAGACTAAATAATGGACCCAAAATAGTTGAGCTTTACTTCTTTTAAAAGCGGGCTTGACTTGTTTTGGGCCTTACACTAAAAAGGCTCTAACAACAAGATAATTTAATAGGTAGAAGACAATTTGGCAACTATTAACGTGCATTTGTCCCCAACTTCCCTTATAGAGTCTTTTTTTTCTTTTTTTTCTTTTTTTTTGAGAAACTCCCTTATAGAGTCTTAGACTTTTGTTTATGAAAATGTATTACTGAGTTTTCATTGATTAATAAAGTGTTAAATTTTGTTTGGCAAGAATTTTATCCAAGTATTATATCAAGCAAATGTTTTTTTTCTATAGAGTTTCAACTTATGACGTCCGTTTTTTATGATTGTGCTCATTATCATCAGATTAAGACACCAATCAATTTTTGGAAGTTACTCCAATATCAAATTTCTTTCGTTCTATCCTGTTTTTGAATTATTTATTAGATTGAAATGATCAAATGATGGTGTTTTTATAGATTCACACATCACATTCAACGCAGGCATCACAACTCATAATTTATTCTAATTTTTTGTTGGACAGTATAATTTATTATTAACACGAAATCAAACTAATAAAACCTATAAAATAACATTTTTTTTAATATATGTAAAATAATATGTTAGCCAATTAAAGTATCTTGACCTTTGATCCAAAGAAAAGGATCTTGACTCTTGAGGTAGCTTTAGAATTGTTAGTATTTTTTTATTATCTCCTTGTTTGTTTTGATTTGTTCCCAAATTTAAAGACATCTAGAGAGTTTCAACTTTCGATTAATTGAATTTGGCAAGAGGTAAGGGATCTCAAATTGAATATTATTTACATATAAAAGAAACAATCATCATGCCTAAAATCTCAAAAATTCAAATCCTCCTATCATATATAAATAATTAAAGAAATTTATATTTTCGAGGGGAAAAAAAAAGGTGACTAATCCAGTTTTGTCATTATTAATTGGAAAGTTGTAAAACAACTAATTCCCAAACCTTTCCGCCTAAAAAAAATGAAAAATTTTACTTCCAAACAAGTTTGAATGAAAATTCATTCAACTAATTATATTTTCTTTTAATTACAGAATATACATTTTTATATACAAACACAAATATCATAAATGTCTATTACCAACTAGTTCAAATAAGTTATTATATATACATGGATAGTTTTATTGATCAACCACATAATAGGTAAATTCAGTAAAAAAAAAAAAGGAGAGATAGTTAATAGATGTTCTAAGAACATTGGGTTAGGAAATATTTTTATAAACTTTTTATTAGAAAAGAAAAAACAATTAATTTTTTTGACTATTTTTTTTAATTTTCATAAAAGTAACGTTAAAATTTTTATAAAATAATTTATTAACAATTGTGATAAGAACATGGGTAACTTTTTTTTTTTTTTTTTTTTGTTTGAGAAAGAAACTTGATCCTTAAAAATAAAGTCAAATTTATATATATATAAAATTTATTAAAATGTGTATTTTATTTTTAAAAAAAAATACACTAAAGCTCATAATTGAGCACTTGGGAATCTTGAGCACTTGCGACACTTGTTAACCAAAAAAAAACAAAACAAAACAAACAAAATTGCAAAGGCACGACAGAAGTACTATAAATAGGACTCCAAAATCAGCAAAATCTGACCAAAATCCCAATCTCAGATTCTCTCAATCTAAACATAGCCTTAATAAAAGCCTCTCGTCGTTTCCTCCGTTCTCTCAAAACCATATCTCCTTGATTCCCTCTCTCCCTCACTCTCTCTCTCTAAAAAGAATCTCCGCCGTGTTTTTGAATTTTACCAGGTAAAAAACAAACATGGTGGCCGAAAATGAAGAGACTACGAAGAGCCTAGTATTCACGTACGGGACGCTGAAACGAGGTTTCTCCAACCACACACTAATGCAGGACCTCATGCGAACCGGAGACGCCGCCTTCGTCTCCACCTGTCGCACCGCAGAGAACTACCCGCTCGTTTGCGGGCCTTACCGGGTCCCGTTCCTGCTCAACATGGCCGGGTCGGGTCAGCCAGTGATGGGCGAGCTGTACGCCGTGTCGGCTTCGGGTTTGGCGAGGTTGGACGAGTTGGAGGGCACCAATCGGGGACACTACGAGAGGCTGTCTATAACGGTGGAGCTAGATAACGGTGACGGAGGATCGTGCGGCGGCGAGGGGGTAACGTGCGCGGAGGCGTACTATGCGCACGGGAGCTACGCGGCGGAGATGTGGAAGAGAAATGGGATGAAGGGGTTGAATGTGTATTCCGAGAAAGAAGCGAAAGGGTATGTGAAGCGGAAAGATAGGCCTCACAACCTTACTTTCTTAGATCACATTCAACTCTTTCTTCATTCCCAAGATTGATTGAAAGCAAAAATAAAAAAACTTGAGAGATTTTTTGTGTGTTTGTTTTAGTTGTAGTTGGATTAAAGTCGAGAAAATCATGCTGGAGTGTTACTTGATTAGATTATAATCTCTCAATCTTTGCCAGAAAACAAGTCCCAAAAATAAATAAAAAATGTTTACAATTACATATTCCAAAGATGTTTACTTTTTTATTTTTTTAAAAAATTAAAAATTTTATTTATAATGTCTCAAGATCAATCTACCGTGCTCCTACTATTTGTTATGAATTCTGAGTTAGGGCAACGAGTTGGGCTAATGAGTTAGCTCATGGACATAAAAACTAGCCTATAGCTTGACCCACTAAGCTAGTGGGTTACTCATGGGCCTCAACAACAATGGGCCAAGCTACCTATTAGCTCGGTGGACCGTCACGCCATGGGTCATGGGCTATTTGGTGATTTTTACTTAAAGTGTTGGTCAGTTGAATCTGATGGGGTTGACATTTGAAGGTAAAAATACTAAATTAGAGATGAGTAAATTAAATAATTTGTTAACAAGTTAGTTGTAGATTTTATTAATATTGGAAAAGAATAGGTTAATTAAATAATTCGTTAACAAGCTTGAGCTTGTTTGACAAAACAAGAATCAATCTTGAACATGGTAGGTGGGTGTGTGGGGGGGGGGGGGGGGGGGGGGGGGGGAGGTATGGAATGTAGATATTGATATTTTTGATAGAACTATCATACATTAGGGTTTGCATGATTTGGTATGATTTGTGTCTTAAGATCATTTTGCAATGTCATAAGGGCTAATTTATTGAAAACTCTCATTCATTGTGAACGAGTGTTTACTCAACCATATCAACTCCTATTCATTGCGAAAGAGTGTTTAGTCAACTGCATCGAGGTAGATTTATTGAGCTCATTGTTGTGTTTCTTAGTCAATTTGGGTTAATTGGCACACACAATGACATTATCAACTTGAGGGACAACTAGATGAGGGAGTGAGATGCAAAACAACACACCATCAACAAAAAACTTTGGCATCGCCACTTCTTATTGAAGATGAATTTGAGAGATGAGAAGATGAGGTCAAATATGGCATTATTGGTCTCTCTCTCTCTCTCTCTCTCCAAAGAGAAGAGACAAGAATGTAAAATATATTCTTAAGTCGGTGATAAATTTCTAAAACCCATCATTAATGGTCTATTATGGTCATGGACCTATAACTCTTGGCCCAAGGTCAAGAGCCCAACACAATTGGAATAGACAAGTTATACTTAAAGGGGGGGGGGGGCACCTTGCCTGGCACACCAGGATGGTGGTGGTACTGACCACAAGTATAGTGCAACCTGAGCTCGACTCAAACAACCTTGGTAGTGCCCTGGGTAATATCACTGCCGAGCAACGACTGACGTCTGGTGCCAGTTCCAAGGCTCCTATTTCCAACGTGGGACCCTCTTTTGTCAGGAATAATTTAACCGGACCCTTCCCACACAAGTGGTGAGACAGGTTATTATTATTAATCCACTGAGGCAAGGCTATAAATAAGGGAACCACCTGAGAGTAAAGGGTTAGATGCTGGAGAGTTAGGACTAGGGAAGTAACCAATAGACATTATAGTGTTCGGTTAGAGAGGCCAGCTACTTAAACG
The DNA here is from genome assembly GCA_030021035.2 of Notholithocarpus densiflorus. Taxonomy (NCBI): domain Eukaryota; kingdom Viridiplantae; phylum Streptophyta; class Magnoliopsida; order Fagales; family Fagaceae; genus Notholithocarpus; species Notholithocarpus densiflorus. The sequence continues at coordinate 235,432 of JARYZH020000017.1, forward strand.
GGCCCTTAATCAACCTATACAGGAGCTACCCATTGTAGGATATCCATTAGCCCATTAAAATAAGTAAATTGTGAGCCCAAAAGCAAGGTTGGCCCATTAGTTGGGAACCGGGCATGCACACAATCAATGTCATTTTTTATTTTAAAAAGAACTGATGGCCAAATTAGAATTGCCTGAGCTAATCGGGCCAATCGGCTCTAGATCATTGTAAAGAACAATACATACAAAAATACTCACGGAGTCACGATAAGACACCATAGCAAAATGACTCATTTTTTATTAGTTTCCTATGCTCCAAATAGGTCATAGTTTTGGTTAAATTCCAAACCAATTGATTATTTTGTTTGAATTATATATAGTAAATATCTATTTTCCTCAATTGAAAATACAACTCTTGGGGGTTGAAATTCATTTGTTCAAATTACTATTTGTAAGGATTGAGAATGGTGCCTAGGCCCACTAAGAACAGTGGAAACTAACCCAAAAAGCCTAAAGCAATAAATTTGTTAGAGAGTGGGTCTAGTAAACAAGCTACCACGCTAATTAAGTGCAAGCCTTAAACAGATTAGATCCAAGACAACAAGATTTAACACACAAACTGATGAAAATATCGCTCCTCGGTCAAGTCTGAGGATGGGATGTTCTTGTATTGGTCAAGTTTATATGTTTATAAAGTGTTCTCTTTTTCTTTTCTTTTTTTTCTCCGATTTTCCTCCTCTATTTTTATGATAGCCATTTCCTTATATAGTCTTGTCTCCATGCATCCCAGCCCTCCACCTGTTCACTTTCTAGGAAATTCCTTGGATGCTTATCCCATCAAGGCCCTCTTGGAAGCAATGAGAGGAGCTGTGAGCTAGGATGACATTGTTTAGGTGTCATTTCTCCATAAATACGGCTAGTTCATTTGGTGCAGTGCATTTAATGTGGTGGTGACAGTCTCCTTCCAGATATTTATTCTTTTCCAGATATTTATTCTTTCCGTTTTTGATATGGTTCCTCTACTTCCCCTTATCTTTCCAAAATGGTTGACTCCCCAAATTCTTGAGGTGTCTCTGCTCCTTGGGAACCTTGGCTGCAATACCAATCTTCTCCTTTCCCCTCGGTCTTCTGGATTAGATATGCATGAACCCTTCAACCCTTCTCGGGTGTTCCTTTGTCCTCGATCAAGGCTCATAACCCAAAAAACGTGCTCGAACCACTTGCCCTCACACCATTCATATAGAAAATTTTTCTAACTTTTAATTAATTTTCCAAATGAAAAAATAAGTCATATAAAATAACCGTTTTCTCCAGTATTTTTATCATGTTGGAAGTGATCTAAGGCAATGAAAGCACAATCCCCACACACACAAGAAAGAAGAAGCTTGTTTTGGCATATATTGCACCAACTTTTTTTTTTTTCGTTCTCGAGTTCTTTTTATTTTAGATCATTTTCAAGTCATTGAAGATTTATTTTTTGGTACATTTGTAATAGATTATTAGGATCCAAATATACAAGATAGATCACCGACTTTGACCATTTTGTCACTTTCAATCTGCATTGACATTTTCTTTTTCTTTTTTTCTTTTTAAAATTTCAGAGTTGACATTTTCAGAGGTATCAGCCACAAGTTTTGTCAACAACAGGAATCGGCATTAAAATATAGGAGAAACAGATTCGTTAAATAGTGAGGTAGACTAAAAAAAATCTACTATTTTAATAGACGAAAACTAGACCGATACTTTCATACCGTGTAATGGAAAATTATACAATGACCCTTTACTGCATTTTACACATTACTTATTTCTTCTATTTCCTTTTACACGTCTACATTTTGTCGTTATTGCATAGGATTTTCAATTTCTTCAACAGGCGGCATCAACGCAACCTTATAAGATTAAGCATCACACATGACCTTCAGCCACTATTATTGAACACTAAATAGTAAATATGGTTGATGGCTTGGCTTAACTATTATGTGGTAGGTATCAGTGACAGTGATTATGTTGCTCGTTTATTGACAAAATGACAATATATTAGTAATTGAATATTCTCATTCAACTATTGCAGTTGTTGTGTCCTACATTCAAACATAATCAAGAACCCAAAAAAATAAAAAGCAAGCAAAAAGGTATTCATACTCAGACCAACCAGGAGAAAATATATTAAATTTTAGACACACGTTCACAGACATAAAGATACATGCAAGATCAAACATGTGTAGAAAGAGAGGTCTGGAATACTGTAAAATCTGCATAATTCAATAGCGTTTTTGCATAGCATTGAAATGTAAGATATGTTGTTACCATCCTTTTGGTTTAAGAATCTATTATCCTTTTCTTCTTTTGGGAAATAAAAATAAGAGGTTTTACATGAATAAAATTGACAATTAATTGAAACTGGAGTGGTGGTGGGTTAAATAGGATTAGCATCTTCTCCACCAAATAAGAAATAAGAACTGATTTTAAATAATGTATCATTAAACTTACCTATGAATTTATTGACTACCAAACCCTTCTCATGAAGTGTACATGAAGAGGATCATCTACTAGGAAAATGTGAGTGTTGACATATAAAACCACATCACAGGATCTACCAATGAAGTCAGTTAACACCTTGATTCCCATAATAATCGAATAAAACCCTCTCTATTCCTATGAAATGGATACTCTCCAGTTCAAATCAAATGAAAATGATCCTTTTCTAGGTGGATATAAATGTTGGTCTATAAAATTAAATCGCAAGATCTGCCAGTAAAGTCACAGTTAACACTTCATTCCCATTATTGACCAAGAGAAAACACACACATAAACCTCTCTCAATTTGCTTTAGAAATAGTGTCCAAAATTTAAAGGTAAATATGGTATCATGTTATTTAAAAATGAAATATAATTTATTATGCGATGACATGAAATTCAATAAGACGCAACATTACGTACAATTTAAAATTCACAAAAAATAAAACTTCTTCATCAAATGAATCGATCCCCTCTCCTTTTTAAAGCAACTGAAGTAGATTTATTGTTGTCTATTTTAGTTATTAGGACTATGGAATCATTCTTTTCTTTATGATGTCATTGTTGAGTATCATGCCTATGGAACCAAAGTTCTTGACACTTTGAAGACTGCTCCATATGATGGCACTCCCACACAACCCAAATTCCTAGCAGAATGACAGCAACTCTTGGTGCCTTCCCTACTTTTAGACTAGGAGCTTCATTTGTTTAGAGTAGATTTCATTTGATAAGGGCAAACCAATTTGGTTATTGTATGCAGACCATACTACAAGCTAAATGAGATTATATAAATAATCTCATCCCATCATTTAGCCACAATAAACATCTCTCTCTCTCTCTCTCTTTTCTTTTCATTTTTTTTTTTGGGGGGGGGGTGGGGGTGGGGGTGGGAGTGACCAACACACATACAACTCACATTCACATGAAACAGCCTTTAAATCATGAGTAATCATTTTACACTCTCATTTTGACCCATATTGATCTAAAATTACAAATTGGATCAGGTCTATATTCAAGTACATAAGCATATAGGAGCCGGGTGTGCATATTGATAACTCTAATCAGCTAAGATTTCATACAGAAACTCTGTAACAACATATACAGAACTATCAGACTTATTACATATACCAGCATGTCAAAAGAATTGATTAGGAAAGCAAATTGTAAAGTTGGAAATGGATTCCAAACCTCATTTATCTATTAAGTCATCAGTTTCCATCAGTTGCTGTGTCCTGCATTAGTATACAGGAATTATAAGTAACTACACAAAATTGATAAAACTACAAAAGATTCCAAAGTAAATTTACACAAGAAGACACACGTGTTGAACAAAATATCAATCAATGATTCTAATATGGACATTGGATACATTTTTCTAGCAATGATACTGTTTAGGGAATGAGGCTCAAAATTTGGAACGAAAACAACCAACAAAATCAAGAGACAACATCATAAAGAGCAAAAGAAATTAGGAAAATGTTTTCATAATGTGAATAAATGGATGCAAGCTCTAAAAAGGCATAGAAGAGGTCAGAAGGACATGATCAACAGTAAAGATAGGGCAGCCCTTTCATGCTTGGGTACATGTAGGGTAAGGCTACCACATAAGGGGAGACCAGCATTCGTGACCAAAAGTATGAGGTGTGCTTTGCTTCTTCTAAAAATAGCTTGGAGGACATGTCCTAGAGTAAGCCACTATGTCTGAAGATAGAGTCCTTCCATTTTTCCAAAACTTAGATATGCAGGAGTTTTTTTTGAAAGGATGGCAACCCTATTGGAACCATCCCAAGAACTTGGACAGACATTTCTAATGAATTAAAAGCAAACAACATATCTAAAAGAAAAAGAGGTTAGGATTTACAATATATTGCTTTTAGAGTGTCCATTTAAAAACAACATATCGTGAACTGTATTATGATTTTTATAACATTGTAAAAGCAGGTATTGATTTTAAAAAGAAAATAATTCTTAATTCTTCTTCAGGGTTAATATCTTGATTCTTGACAATTAAAAGAACTGCACATATCTTGACATTCCAGATACTCAACATCAGACAACAAACACACACAAACAAAAAGTTAGTAAACAAACGCAGTCTTTCATCATAGTCATCGATCAAATAATTCAGCACCCTGTTGAACAAGACTAATTTTAAACATTAATTAAAATATTACCATATAGCCGTCTGACTAATACCAAGCCCATTACAGGTAAGTATCATTCCTTTAAATCTAGCAAGATATTCCTGCATACAAAGGGTAGAATGTCCCAGATAGTCAGCATGCAACATTAATTATCAGTACTAAGGGGGCCTTAAAAACAACCTAAACAAGTGTAAGTTGACATGTCTAGACCTAATAATATGATTTTTCCATTTTCTTACCCGCAGAGTATACTTATCAACCTCATAGATTCCACTTAGATCATAGTCAATTCTTTTAGCAGGATCACTCAAAACTGCAAAAGAAATTAATACGTAATATTATACTACTTATTTTGTACAATTATATTAATGCATGATCTAAAACCAAAAATGCTATAAAGAATATGTAACATTTTTTTTATAAGTATAAAGAACATGTAACATTGCTGTACTGTCTTCACATCAGCAAAAGAAGTGATGGATAATTCAGGACCAAAATATATATTATTCAATATTTTTTATTGAATAATAGTCTGATGTACAGAGAAATACAATCTGCTTTTAAAGAGTAGAAGTAGGTCCCATGATCTTGAAATTAAATATATGACAATAACCAGAAAGGAATTAATTAAGCATTTTTAATGTTGTAAACAATCAGACATCCAATAGTTCAATATCACAATCAAAGATCTTGATCTCCGAATGAGCACTAGTCAGGGACTGTTTCACTAGATTCCAAAAATACTTTTCAGGACTCTTGAAGATTCTAAAGATGAGAGACCAAGACGATTTCGAAGGGTAGCAAATGCTGTAAGTGGACTCAGCAGACTAAAACCAATGCAGACCATTTCATTTGTATCCATAAGAATTACCTCTGTAAGCTTCATTGATCTCTTGGAACTTTGCAGTAACAGCACTGTCACCCTTGTGCTTGTCAGGATGCCACTTCTGTATAACCCACAGAATCATGTAGATTTCCTCAGTGTCATGTTGCATTTAATGAAAGAAAAATTTGACCCTAAAGAAATGAAAAAAAAAACACTATTCAAGGAGCTACCAGAAAAGAAAGATGACCAACCAGTGCAAGCCTTCGGTAATTTAATCTGATCTTCTCATCAGTTGCATCATAATCAACCTCCAAAACTTTGTAATAATCCTTCAAACAAGTAAAGCCCGCCATCAAATATAGATCAAACATCTGAGTTAAATCTAAAATCCCAATCCCTTGGAAACAAGTCATGTAAATTTGAACCACAAGCATCTTGTAAGATGATAAAAATCTTTTAGATGTGTTGCCTGAAGGCCCTAAACCCACCATTAAATTAGGTCCTATCAAAAGCTCTGAAAATAACTTTGAGCTAACAATGTGATTTAATGAATGGTCTAATTGTAGTATTTCAAGTTCCATGAAATCAAAGTTCTGATAGCATATATGCAAATCATTAGAATAATCCTGCTTCCTATTTCACTTTCTACTAATTATTTCATTGCCAGGAAGATCTCCCTGTAAAGACCTTCATTGTGGCATGCTCTATCTCCGAGGTACATGCATTGCAACTATACCTATACCTCTGCACACTACCAATCTGGTAGACAGTATTCACAAAGAAAGGTTATCTGCATTTGCTGATTTCCTAGTACTCGACATTGTGGTATGCACATCAGGAGAAACAAAATACTATACTGATTCAATAAAAAATGTATTTAACTTAAAAGAGGACTAAAAAGCAAGAACCATAGCAGGTCGAGTTTGGGTCAATTACTTATATACTTAATTATTTCTTACATGACATTTCTTCTTGTAAATAGCAAAATTGAAGCAATTCAGAGATATTTGTTTCATCAACAATTTATTGCTTCAAATCATTATTGCAATAAAAACTACCTCATAATGCTCCACATATGTGATTTATAAATTCCTACACCTGTCATATCATATTTAAGAGTAATTATTGTGATTTGGGACTAGCGGAAGTGCATTCGCAGGATCAAGGAATATAAACATCCCCACAAGACAATAATATTTAACGTGGTTTGACCAACTCCAAGCCCATGTCCATAGGCAATGCCAACCAAAATCCACTATCAATAATCTAGATTAAAATCACTCTCAACCAAACCTCACAAATCAGACTCAGAGACTCTCACAAACAAGGCTTACAAACCTTACAAACACAAACATAAACAAAACCTCTCATAACACAAACTCACTCACAAACCTCATGTAAAAACTCACAATGTCAAAACCCTAATACAGCCAATGATGCTCCCACACTAACCAAAAAAAAAAAAAACTCTCAATTCACAAAACAAGCATCGTTCAACCTAAAAAATCTACCAAACTACTCTTCCAAGAAACCCACTCATGTTCTTCAAAGAGTCTTCCCCACTCCCCCATATGAGTCTTGGGCAAAATCCACCCAACATTATGTTATTATTCTCATCCATAAACCAAAGCTACCTGTATTAGCAGATAACATAGGTTTGGTTACTCACAAACATGTATTTTTACTGTATAACCTTTTTTTTTTTTGCATGAAACTGTATAACTTAATGTTAAATGATCATTACTTCCATTAAGATCCTGGCCCACACCATGTAGTCTAGACCTACTAAAAGCAGGCCTACCTGCTCTATCCTTGAACCAAAAAATTTATAGGGGAGAACCAATTTACTGTCAATCTTTTTTTCCTTACAATAAGTGGAGGTGGGGGTATTTGAACCCAAATTTTTTCCATAGAAAGAAACAAGTAATGCCATTGAGCTACAATGCTCATGTTGACAATGAAACTCTATCCCTTAGCATTTTTTTTTTTAACGGTAAGTTAGATACACCGCCAGTGGGTCTTGAACCCACAACCTCAACATGCACCCGATCCCATTCTTGTAGGAAAGGAAGTGCCATTTCATAGCTCATTGACTCTATTTCTTTTAGCATTTCACAATTCCAATCACAGGTTTGATTCTTGAAAGGTTCATTGTGTGTTCTGCTGACAAAAGCTCAGCAACTGTTTACATATTTTGCAGTAATTTGGCTACCCCATAAGGGCACCCATTGAAACAGTCTATACCCAAACTATAATAGACCCAATTGAGACAGTCTCCACCATATGCAGAAAACATTGAAACAGCACCCCTCTATTGATAACTGAGAAAACTACAGAACACACACACACATAATGGAAATCAAACAACCCAAAAAGTTTCACTTTTTTCTTTTGCTTTCTCATCTTTCTTCAGCTACCAAACAGAGCAACAACAATAACAACAACCCAAAAAAATGAAAACCCAGAAGCAAAATCCTAAAAATAATTACAGGAATCATGACCAAGTACTAGAATAAAATCATTGCATCACAGAAAAATAATTACACACACCCAAAAAAACATAAGGAAAGAAAAGAGACAGAGAAGTGGGTCAGGAAAATTTGGATACCTTTGGGGTGGTATTATGATTGACCTCCATCTACTGGGTTGGTATGTACAGTACAGATTCCTCTCTATATTTCATTTGAGAAGTGCAAGATAATTACTATTAGCTCTTCATTCAGCTGAACACATAGATATGAATATCGTATACCCTTTGAAATCAATAAAATTTAAGAGAAAAAATCAGAAGGATTTTTGGGCTTTGTGGTGGAATTTTGATGGGAAAAAGAGAGATGAGTGGAGCTTTCAATGCCACAATTTGTATGGATTTTGATATCAGATTTTGTGTCTTTTCTTTCTTTCTTTCTTTTTTTCCTTTTTTTTTCCTCTCTAATTCTTTGCGTGAAAAATATAGCCAAATCCTGCACGTGAAATTTTACTGGGGTTTTTGTAAAACATTCATGGAGAGAAAAAAAACAAAACAAAAAAAGAAAAGATAAAATATGACAGAATTACGGTTTAAAGAAAATCTTCTGGTCTATTTTAGGGGAAGAAAAAATCTCTGAACCGGTTTGTAATAAAATAGCTGGAATTCCCTTCTGATCAAATCATGATCCAAGTATGTTTTTAGTTGTATCCTTATCCATTTAATGAGTCAGGTGACTTCCTTAAACTAGTAGGTAACTCTTGCTATGCACGAACCAACCTAATTATGAGTTAGACTAAAATAATTTTATAAAATTTTAAATTAATTAAAAAATTACACTATTGCATGATTTGCTTTTGTATGACTTCAATTTATGTTACAATTTGATGAAGAAGTCATTGCTTGAATGTACAATAACTTACAAAAAATTTGTTAAACAATTTTAGATACTTCAAAAAAATAATTCAAAAATTTAGATATTAAAACTTTTGAAAAACCAAAAAATATTAAAGATAAGATAATTCACTGCTTAGAAATTATTGAAACAAACAAAATATATATATGACTAAACAATAGATAAATATAAGAGAAAAATGGGTTACATTCAAAAAAATAATTCATGTCTATAATTATTGATATGAATCAATAGATTCAGAGCCTACAAATTATATATAATATATGTGTGTGTGTGTGTGACTACACAAATTCAAATGTTAAAACTTCCAAAATGCCAAAAAAGATATATAATTAAAGAATAAGTTATTGAAACAATTCAAAAAATATATGACTATTCAAAAGAGAAATATAAGAAGAAAAAAAATGGTCCATGAACCCATAAAGTAATAAGTTTTAAATTTTAACGGGTCTAAAGTTTAAACGAACCTTATCAGCATGTGGCCCACACTAAAAAATGTTGAGCAGGAGCCCACGTAGAAATAATGAAAGTCATACATTCTCTTAATATATCGTATATAAGCTTTTTGCCCAAGAAATTAATATACTTTCGTATCGTGAGATGAAACAAAAACATATACAGTAGTAGTAGCCTTAAATTTCAATTATTGCAAGCTTTTTTATCTTGTAAAAAACGGCTAAAGAGAATTTGATGGTTCATGTATGAAAATTACTTTTTAAAAAATACATGAAAAACCATAAAATATATATATATTTTTTTTTAAAGTAAAGGAGAAGAAAATAACAGAAAAAGAGCTCATACCTCTACTCGGCTTAAATATATATATATATATATATATTGGAGTTTGCACTGTTTTGATAGTGTTCATGATTAACCTCGCAAATTTGGAGATAAATTATCAACGTTTGAGTTTAAGTTGAATTTGTTAGAGAGATAGAGTTTCACTTTTTGTTTAGTTTGGACTAAATGAAAATAATTTTGTTTTAAAAAAATGATAATGATAAGTTTAAGTTTAAGTTGGACTTGTTAGAGAGATAGAGGTTTACTCCTTGTTAAGTTTGGATTAAACAAAAATAATTTTATTTAAAAAAAAATGATAATGATGTGGCAAGCTCTGGAGAGATCAATAAAAAAGTCAAAGGTTTTGGTTTTATATATATATATATATGTGTGTGTGTGTGTGTGAATAATCTTATATAAATCTTCACTTAATAAGTTAAATGAGATTCTTAAAACTTTATCCTTCTAATTATTATTAACTCAGAAAATTGTGCGTTTCTCAAAAGAAAAAAAAAAAAAAAAAAAAACTCAGCAACTCGTGTAATGTAATAATATAATATAGTTTTTTTTTTAATAATTATTATAGTTACTAATAGGCATTATAATAAATAAATGACAGTGTATATAGATGTAGGGATGAAAGGCCCAGATAAGGATATTGGGCCGTGGGCCGCACCCGAGAACGTCAAAGAGCCCGAGGACAGACAAGTTTTAGTGAAGGTAAGTAAGTTATTAGGCCGAGGAAGAGGTCTGGTCATAATAAACAGGTGACATTGTCTAAGGAGCCACCCTTTCTCGGCCAACAGAGTGGTAGCCTGAAATTCGACTACCCATCAAGTATTGGGCAATGGGCAACCGTGCTTGGGAGGATAAGTTTCAGAGAGAAGTGAGTTAATAGAAAATTGAGAAATATCTAGGAAGAAAGCTGCTACCACCGCATTGAATGTTCTGCACCTAACCAACTAACCACATTAATGTGGAGGTGATACTTGAACAGTGACTTCTAGCCTCACAGCTACCCACAAAGACTTTAGGAAAGTGCTGATGGGATAAGTATCAAGGAGATTAGTAATCTGATCTACATGTGGATGGCTAAAATGAAAGAATGAAAGGGGGTATAAAAGGAGGAGAATTCCATTACAGGGGGGATCATCAGAAAACCAAAAAAGAAATTACTATGTAACCAAGAACTTGAATATTTGTATAAGTTTGAGAGAAATATAGAAGAACATACCATCCTCGGACTTGATCGAGAAGTATTTTTCTTTTCAAACTGTTTGTCTTATTTATTCTTATACCAACTAGCCTACTGTGATCTATACTTTAACTCATTGAACGTTCATTAACAAGCTCACTCTCTAACAAATTTATTGTTTAGGACTTATTGGGCCACTGTCCAAATCTCTTGGGCTGTGGAACAAATAGCGTCCTTACAATAGAAATAAATATTCTACAATTAAGAATTTATTGTAATTGTATTTGTATATAGAATTATATATATTCTAATATTAAAAAAATGGATGTTTTAAGATTCTAAAAGATGGTTTAAATATAGAATGAAATTTAAATTTAGTTAGAAAATACATATTAGAGTTATAATGTGTAAAATTGTGAATGCTCAAAAGCTTATATGAAAAATGCAATATGGTAGTGGTAACCGGTAACCACCCACCTATTTGGCCGGATGATAGTAAAACGTCCCCCCACCCCCCAAGCCTTTGAGCTTGGGGGTTGAGAGAGGGTCAAAGGGGAGCACTTTAGCATAGATTTCTAATTGGTTAAAAAAAAAAAAAAAATACAATGAGGTAAACCAAAAGTTAATGTCTTATGTTTTATATAGATTTTAAAGGTAAATTATTATTTTCATCCCTAATCTTTAGGTTGTGTCAAAAATTTTTTTTTTGAAAAGGGTTGTGTGTCAATTTGGTCTCTAACGTTTCAAATATATTAATTTAGTTTCTAAACTTTTGGTATTGTGTCGAAATAGTTCATGTTGCTAAGTGATACATGTAAAATGCTGACCTTGCTAATAGCTAACATAAGATACTATTTTCGTCACATAGACTGTCACGTGTATTGTCATGTTAACATAATCTAATATATATAATATGATGACCACAACTTTTTGTGCTATAACTCTAATGTAACGGATTATGTGTAGTAGAAAAATATGATGAGTTCATATAAAATTAATAGACAGTCATTCATAGTTTGCCACCTCAGAGTTGTGAGAAATGTTGTGACCCTAGTATTAATTGCATTTGAGAAGCATGAGAAGAAAACTAGATTCTATAGTAGAATCTCAAAAAAATAATTTATTGACACTACTTTCTGCGCTTCAGGGGTCCAGTCTTGTACCCAGACTTACATGGCTTGCCCCAGGGAGTAAGAGAACACCTTCCATGATTCCCACTACTCTTGCTTCTACCCTCACCTCCACCATGAGGATGGTCTACTGGATTCATAGCCACTCCTCGAACTACTGGTCTTCGTCCCAACCACCGGCTTTGCCCAGCCTTCCTGAGCTTTCGAGCCCCATGGCTTGGGTTTGACACCATACCAATTGTGGCCCGGCACCGTAAATCAATCAACTTCTCAGCACCTGAAGGCAGTTTAATTAAACAGTATCTAGACGTCGGCTCTTTCAAGATCTTTACACAAGTTCCTGCAGCTCGAACTAGCTTGCCACCTTGACCTGGGTGACCTCAATGTTGTGGATCATTGTTCCAATACGCATAGCAGCAAGTGGCATACAACTCCCAATTTGTGAATTTTTGTCAAGATGAAGCATCTGGTTCATCATGCTCTCACGCAAACTATGAGTGCCAACTACATCTATGAAAATTGAAACAAAGAACAATAAGATTTTGTTCAAAAAATTTGCATTCTGATTAGTTTCATAAAGCAATGCACTCGTATAAAATTAGGCCTAGCACAACTAGCAAGGCCACTTAGGTTGAATTCTTAGCCTTTTCAATATGAAAATGCCAAACTGGCTTCTCACAACTATGACTGAGAATTTGACTTTAAGTAATTAGAACTTCAATTTCCCAAGAACCAAAGCAACAATAATATTGAAATTCCAAATTTTCTTTTACTTCGCAGCAATCAAGCAGAAATTGGATTCAAAGCCCCAAATGAGATTTATATTGCAATTTGGCCAAGTAAATTAGAGTTCATCACATATTCAGAATTAAAAATAAGAATAAGAATAATAATCAAATTCTCATTCTTTTTACCACTTTCTTCATTTTCTTTGCAACCAAACAGTAAATTTGACCCCAAAAAGGATTCAAATTTTAAGTTTCCATTCTCTCCCTCGGTGATCAACAACCAAACACCAGCTAAGCTTAAAAATTTGGGGGAAAAATAATTCATTTCCATTCTCTCCCTCAGTTTTCTCAGCAACCAAGCACTAAATACACATTTTTTATAAATAAATAAATAAATTTATGTCAGTGTAGACTGTTTTCTTGGCAACCAAACAGAGGGGCAAAAAGAGAGAGAGAGAGAGAGAGAGAGAGAGAGAGAGAGAGAGAGAGAGTTGTGAAAAAGAGAAGTACCAGAGGAGAAATTGCAATGAGAAGCAATGTTGCTGTGGGCAGATTGGCGGATCGTAGAATGGACGAGGTTGTTAAAGAAGCTTGATGAAGCTCGCCGAAGAGTCATTGATCAAAGCCCTCTAGGGTTTAGGATTGTTTAATTTTGCCTGTTGTACTCAAGGTTGTCAGGATGGGAATCCTACACAGGATTGGTGAGAGGTGTTTGGGAATCGGATCAGTGATCATAAGATTCTAATTTTTGTTAAAAAAAGAATACCAATAATTATAATTTTCATAACAGATGTTAAGGAAACATTAAAAAAAAGTAAATTTTGAAACGAATTACTAATAAAAGGCAAGTCCTACTAACTACCAAATTACAAATACATGAACAAATTTCAAAGTTCAAAGTTACAACTTACAAATACAAAGTTCTAACACCACACACATACATTATGTCTCACATAAACAACACAAAGCAAATAACAGTGTTTCAAACAAAGCCACAAGCATACCAAATCATCTAAACCAAGGTCATTGTAACATTGAATATTTTCCTCATAGGGGGGTTGATCATCATAAACTACATTCTCATCTATGTCATTTTTAGCACCCAAATCATCCACAGGATAATCACCCAAAATCCCTTGATGCATTTGGAGGTTCATTGGCATCACCATAATCAGTTGCAATTGCTGCAAATAATGCATGAATATGACACCCCAAATTACAAATTCATCAAATCTTTGTATTAAAACTGGGTTCCAAAAAAATTAAATCTTTTATAACACCAACATATAAATACCCAAACCTTTTTGACAATATATCTACATTGGCATAATGCCATCCATGTCAGTGAAGTCCTGGCATCTTAGCACAGTGGTGGGGAATTGGGTTCAACTCTAACTCTAAATCAAGAAAATCAGAACGTACCAACAATCAAAAACTTTGAATTCGGTAACATACATTCAGATTAAATAAACTGCACAACAACCAAGGACTCACTGCTCCCCACACACTTGCATCAAACTATAAAACAAAATCTCAAGAAGCCATTTTTACACAAATACATGCTTCATTGTTTTAAACGGCAATAATAATAATAAGAACTAAAAAGACCCCAGAAACCAAATGAGCTGAAGTATCACAAATAAGCAGAGAAACAGGAAAAAAAAAAAGGCGCAAACTTAACAGTTTTATTGATAAACAGTATTACAAATAATCAGAATGGAACAATAATCATGAACAAATCAGATAAATTCAACTACTCATGACATGAACAAACCCAACGAAATCATAAAAAAGGGAAAATATTAATAAATCAACACCGGAATTTGAAAAAAAAAAACTTACAGGCACTGTGGCGTCAGAGACTGTCGTCTCTCTGTTCTGAGAATGGAATTTCAGATTTTCTTTTTCTTTTTTTGGATTGTAAATTTTCAGATTTTAATGATGTTTTGGGCTTGGCTCAAAAAACACTCAGCAGACTTGTTTTTTTTTTGATGGGTCAGCAGACTTGTTTTTAGTAATCACTTTGGGCTCGAATATTGGAGGCCCGAAATAACAAAAAAAAGAGTTCATTTTGTGTTGTACTATCGGGATCAGGATTGCGATTGTACACAATCCTACTTGTTTCCACCTCCCATATAATAAAAGTGCTAGGTTCACAAATTATATATATATATATATTTATATATATATATATTTTATTTTGCCACAACTTATCACGTGGCGAATTATGAGTGGTGAAAGTTTGAACTCACATGGACTCACCGCTTTTTCTTCACTACTCGCAACTTGCCACGTGGTAAATTGTGGTAAAAATTATGTAAGTTTTTGTGTTCCTACCATTGCTTCCCAGATGAACCTAGATCAACCCAAATCAATTTCAAAAGGTAGGATCATAGGATCATAGGATCTAGGATCTCGTATTGATAACCATGGTTGTACTTGTTCGAACTTGTTTGAAGATGGAGCCCTTAACAATGTCATTTATGCATTAAGTTGTCCTCATTATTATTATTACTATTATTTTTCTCTTCAAGATATACTAATATTTATGCATGAACGAGAATAAGTTACTTCTTTTTTTGTTTTGTCTTTTTGTTTTTTTGTAAATATTATACTATTTGATAACTTTTTATTAAATTAATATTATATAAATCACACACACAAACTATAAAAATTACGTTATAGGATTACCTGTTCTCTTTCTCAAAACGCATTTCAAATTTTGTGTGTTAGACTATAGTGTTCACTGATATGGTCAATCAATTTTGAGGGAAAATTTTCACGAATCCCCAAATATGGGAACCAATGTTGTAGTGTTGCACTAATAAAAGGAGAATCGACATGTTAAAGAAAGGCAATATATAACAAGCAACACAAAACAACTATTTTGGGATTGACAAACCGCACACACGTATCCAGTATGTTTAAATCCCACGACCTTACCATCTAACTTATTATCATGGAAAAAAAGGAAATACCAATTTAGCTATAGCTCATTCGTGCTAACACATAATATTGTCATTTTTTTTACGACATTGTTTGTGTCAATTTAAAATCATTGTTATTTATGTTAGTGGGTCAGTATTTGTCGATTTTTTTGTTATAAAAATGTTGTCTACCACATGCTATCCTCATAAAATTAGGGTTTAGAAACTATAAATATTAAAATGTAAATTCACCTTTTTTTTATATCATGTTTTTATTAAACTTATATAACTTGACATGTTATGTAAGATTATACAGACTTTAATACGAAAAATATCTCAAATCAATAATTCATTCGTAGGGTGAATAATTAAACATGATAAGGTAAATTTTTTTTTTGAGAGAGTTTTAACCTATAGCATCTGCTCTTGATGATGTTCTTTATCATTAGACCAAGACACCAATCGGTTTTTGGTGTAGGTGGGGATTGAACCCCATATCTCTTATTCAACTATCAAAAACTTTACCAATTGAGCTAATTAGAACCCACATGATAAGGTAATATTCAAATATAATTAAATTTTAAACTTTTAACCATATAGTCTATAGTTAAGGATAGAATTTAAATAAAGAAAATGTTATATTTTGACCTCTATAGTTTAGGTGTGCAACTTTTTCTTTCTTCTGTTTCTACTTTTTTGTTTGTTTGAACAACATGAAGTCCTCTCGTAACTCATGAAGTTCTTATACCGTAGTCGATTATTCTTATTAAGAAATACCTTCACAATATTCTCTTCCTTGATCCTAAATAATAGAATTTGAACTCAACTGTCCACCCTAGTAATGCGAATTACCATTATCAACGTAATTACCCTTCAATATACCAAATGTGCCAGTCAAAACAATGCTGGTTTAATTTCCCTAAATTGAAATATTTAAAATAATGACATATGAATCTCGCTCGACTCAATTATTATCGTCTTGTAATATTAAAAATAATTGAATCTTAGATTGCGTTGAGGTGAGATTGCATTGAGGTAAGATTATGACTTAACCCAACTAAGAAACCAGTCCCATTATTATTGTACTAGTGTATAATCCCGTGCATATGCACGGGTACATTTAAAACCAATCACAATTACACACACACATATATATGATTTAGAATCTAATTGGATCTAGACTATTTGATTTTCGCATCCAATAATTCACTTGCCACAAAAATTAAAAAAAATTAGATGAGACACATGACACAAAATTGAACTTCATTTAAAATTCAATTTAGAATCTAATTGAATTTAGAATCTTTGATTTTTGCACCTAATAATTCACTTGACACACAAATTTAAAAATTAAATGAGACATGTGGGGTACAGAAATTTAAATAAGGTAATAGTGCCACATGTTGTACCCATAGCCGAGGAGGCCATTATCGTGTCGAGGAGTCCATGCACTCGAACGGTAAAACTAGAGGGGGGCCACATTGGGGAGGAAGAGTTTTAGATAGTGGGATAGCCCTGACGTGATTGGAGGGATGGAAGCTACCACCACATTTATTGCGCCTCACCAAACCCCCTGGCCGCATTTATGTGGAGAAGACCCCTGAACAGTGCTGTCTTGATTGCCGTAACTCATAGAAGACTGGGGAGGGCGACTGATGGGACAAGCATTCGAGTAGCGGCCTACATAATCAACAAATGGAGGGTTAGGATCAGCCAAAAGATGATATATAATGTGAGGGATCCTTCAGGGATAGGGGATCGGGAAATCTGTGGAGAAAACACTGTAGTAACAAGAACTGAAATTGTATCCAAGTTTAAAAGAAATATACTTAAGGACCATTCTCCTCGGACTTTGCCGAGGAAGGCTTTCTTTGCATAAAGTTTGTTTTTCTTTACTTTTTTATTATTTTTTATCTACTATGTGCGTTGTCTGATCCATTGAAGCCTAGTCTTTAAGCTCACGCTCTACAAATTCATTATGTTGAGCTCTTTTGGGCCTAAATCCTTCTACCTTTTGGGCTCAGGATTCAAACCCTGCCCCTACAAGACACATGGCGCAAAATTAGACATGATTTGAATCAAATTGGATCTAAACTCTTCAGTTTTTCCACCCAATAATTCACTTGCAACAAAAATTAAAAAATTAAATGGGACACATGGCACAAAATTAAACTTCAATTAAAATTCAATTTAGAATCTAATTGAATTTAGACTCTTTGATTTTTGCATCTAATAATTCACTTGACACACAAATTTAAAAATTATGAGACACATGGCGCAAAATTAGACATGATTTAGAATCTAATTGGATCTAGACTCTTTCGTTTTTGCATCCAATAATTCACTTGCCACAAAAATTAAAAAATTAGATGGGACACATGGCACAAAATTGAACTTCAATTAAAATTCAATTTAGAATCTAATTGAATTTAGACACTTTGATATTTGCACCTAATAATTTACTTGACACACAAATCTAAAAATTATATGAGACATATGGTACAAAATTACACATGATTTAGAATCTAATTGGATCTAGACTCTTTGGTTTTTGCATCCAATAATTCACTTACCACAAAAATTAAAAAATTAGATGGGACACATGGCACAAAATTAAACTTCAATTAAAATTCAATTTAGAATTTAATTGAATTTAGATTCTTTGATTTTTGCACCTAATAATTCACTTAACACAAAAATTTAAAAATTAGATGAGATGCGTGGCGCAAAATTAGACTCCAATTTAGAATTTAATTGGATTTCTCTCAGCTTTGGCTATATATATATTCTAGTGTGTAACCTCGTGCACATGCACGGGTACATTTAAAAACAATCACAATTATATATATATATATATATATAAATTTATAATCTAATTGAACCCATACTCTTTGGTTTTTGCACCCAATAATTCACTTGCCACAAAAATTAAAAAAATTAGATGGGACACATGGCGCAAAATTGAACTTCAATTTAGAATCTAATTGAATTTAGACTCTTTGATTTTTGCACCTAATAATTTACTTGACACACAAATTTAAAAATTAGATGAGACATATGGCGCAAAATTAGACTCTAATTTAGAATTTAATTGGATTTTCTTTTAACTTTGCCTATTAGACTTTGTTACCATACATAATAAATAAAAACTTGATCAACCATTGCAAAATAAAATTCCTTAAAAATAAGCATACTTAAGCACTTTGTCTCTCTTAAATAACAATATTTCTTACTGTATTAGTACACACAAGTTCCAATTAAATGATTACATTTTACATTACATAGATTATTTCATTTAATATTACACAATATTGTGTGTGTTTATTGTATGTCATGTGCGTTTGTCATCAACTTATTTAGTTTTTTGCTGAAAGTATATCAAAATATACTTGTACTTTAAAAAAAGTAAGAAAAATAAGGTTTTAAAAAGTTGTACATAAACTGATAAAGCTAAAAGCTAAAAGCTGGCCAAATAAGTTGAACACAAACGGACATGTAAGGGTAAAAAATAATCCTGCTCCAAATCATGTTTAGGACAAAAAGAGCAAGACCACTGCAATAAGGATTTGAGAATCTCTTGTATATCACCTTTAGTTTGGTTTCTATTGCAACATAATGAAACCCAACCAATAGCTTAACACACTCCCTGCAATAAAGAAAGCCAACTCAAATTATTTATTTATTTTTTTGGCAGAGCTAATTAGTAAATGATTGATGTAAACCATAGGGTTGTTACCTGACGACACCATGACACCAATCACGGCAATACAATAAGAAGTATATATATATATATATATAAATATATATATATATATTTATATATATATATTTTTTTGAGAATCAGGTAAGAACTTTTATTTAAGGCAAATCAAACTGAAAAACATCCTCCAAGTCACATGGTAGATCTTCTAACCACACATCCAAATCTGCAGATAGAACTGCTCTATGGGCAAGGGCATGAGCAAGCTTATTGCCCTCCCTCTTAACATGAAAAAAACTACAATTAAAACTAGCTATTAAACAATGAATATCAGCAATGACATTTCCAAACAAAGTCCTTGAAGGCTTGGCAGCAACAAGGGAGCTTAAGAAAAATGTTAACAGCATAAAACTAAGTGTCGAATTGGGCAACCCATATATCCACAAGTACTATCTATAAATTTAAGCACCCATGACAACCTCCACATACAGTTTTTAAAAGAAAAATGAAAGCAAGAGAGACAAAGAAAGGGAGTACCTTCAATGACTTTCAACTCCAATAGCTATTCATCAATACCTTAACACTACTTGGGTAAAATAATTTTCTTATTCAAATGGAAATCTCATATTAACATAAAGCACAATCCTGCACTCGTTTGCTTTAGATTTAATAAGAAATTATTCCATTGCAATGACCATCATCAATAGTATAAGATTAAACAAATAGAGAAATAAAAGACATAATTACTTCAGAGTGGTAGGAGAACCCTTTGGCACAACAGATTCAGTGGCCAAGACACTGGAAAAGCAACGAAAATCAGTACCAATGGGGCTCTAAGAAAGACGGACCCAACAGGTTGCTTTCATGTAATTCATAAGGAAATCACCACGCCTGCTTCAAAGAAAATGAGAATGGTTAAAGATTTATCATGCCCTAATACGTACTACATTGGGAGAGAGGGATAGAGAGTACATTAATGGAGTAAAGCTTGGATGGATTTCGTGAATCTAAGAGAAAAAAAAATATTAACTTGTTATGAAACAGGAAATAAACATGCAACATCAATCATGGAAAAACTAAAAAAAAAAAATCAAGCACAAAATTTTCACTAAAACAAAGGGAAAGCTTTTACTCACCTTTTCTTAGGAGTATGTGCTCTTTGCTTCCTCAATCTTCATCGTACTACCTAAAAAAAAAAAAAAAACAATTTTACATATTGTAATTATATTTTAAGCCGCTTGGTGGGCTAAGAAATTACATCAAGAAATAATGAGATGAAAACAAACAAACATACCTAATCAAATTTATAAATTCTTAGGAGTAGTTTAGAATCTTGTAATTGAAATTGACTTTCAAAACCAACAATACCCGAACTAAAGCAATTAACAACATTAATGGATTAGGAAATCTAAATAAAAATTATAATACTCCTTTGTTTCATACTTAGTGCCCGTTTGTTTAAACTTTTTGGGCCCAAAAAGTCACGTTTTGACAACAGCCAGCCCAAAAGTCTGTTTGGTGAGTATAAAACGCAACTTTTTGGAAAAAGTTGCGTTTTATAATTGTGAAGAGAACGCGCAAGTCCAAAATGGAGCACCTGAGGTCCATTTTCCAAAAGTCTGTGGGCGTTTTGATATATCCGTTGGGGTGATAGGGCAATTACGAAATTGCCCTTCAATAATCTCAAGCATAATCAAAATACAAACTCAAAAACATAATCTTAAAATTAATCAAACCACAACAATAAAAGCCAAAAAATTCTTGCTCTCATAAAACTGATATAATTTAAACAACAAATCTAAAATCAAAACAACAACAACAGCATATCAAGAACAGAAAAAAAAATTAGAACAACAATAAATGATCAAGAAAAAAAAAATAGAAGCTGATATGACCCCTGGTTGCATGCACTCCGCAGTGAGGAGGAGGAGCAGCGATGGCGGTGTGGTGGAGCAAAGGCGATTTCTCCTTTCTCTCCATGCGTGTCTGTGTGTGTTTGAAGATAATGACACCAAAAGGCAAGCAAAATTATGTGAGACGTATCACAGAGAGAGCTAGAGAATTTATGGAATCAAGTAGAAAAAGAAAAAGAAAAAAAAAAAGAGAGAAGAAAATGAGAGAGCTGGAGAAAGAATGAGGGAGCTTCTGGAATCAAGTGGAAGTAAAGAAAAAAGAAAGAAAGAGTGAGGGAGCTTCTTGAATCAAGTGGAAGTAAATGTACTAATGATGGGTATACGTGTGTGGTGGACAAAATGCAAGAGAAAAAAAGAAAAGAAAAAAAGGAAACGTATAGATGAAAGAAAAGGCAAAGAATAAGAAATCACAATTTAAAAATAATACCACAATATTTTCACAATAAATTTTAAGTAATTAGCTAATATTGGTGGGTAAAAATATAATTTCAGTGGTGGGTTCAAATTAGAACTAGTAACAACTTTCCATATAAGATTTTGTTATGATTCTTGTGAAAGTATTGCAAAAAATATTGTGAATGTAACATTTTTTGTTGAAAAATATAATTGTTGAGAATGAATAGAAAAAGAAAAAATAAAGATTAAAAAAGAATAAATTTGATTAAAAAATAAAGATTAAAAAAGTAGGTAGATAAAAGGTAAATGTCATTGTTAATTGTCCAAACAGTACAAAAATTTGCCTAACTTGCTAGAGATGCTCTTATATATACATTGTCCTTTTTGGTAATTTATTACTCAAACCGCCACTTTTATAAGTGCTAGCCAAACACTCAGCTTTTTCAAAAAACACTTTTTAACAACTTTTACCAAAAACTCAGTTTTTTGAAAATGCACTTTTTCATTATGCACTTTTTGAAAACTCCACTTTTTCATTATGCACTTTTACAAAAAGCTGAACCAAAGTCATCCTTAGTAAAAAAGTAAGGGAAAGCGTAACTTTTTTGGATGGACTTTTCACTCTGGGTTAATACCATTGCTGGAGAAGAGCGTGACTCCAATAGGAGGGGAGTTCTTTGTCTCTTCTTTTGTGGTTTTTGTTCCAAAAAGACAAAGACCTCCTTTTTTCATTTAGTAGCTATTGTGGCTCTTGATGTTTTAACTTTTAAGGGTAGAGGCAATTAAACGAAAGAATTGGAGAAACAAAGAGTTGTTTAGTTGAGAAAGGGAAGAGCCGAAAAAGGAGAGAGAGAGAGAGAGAGAGAGAGAGAGAGAGAGAGTCATTTAAGATATTAAAAGAATTTGTCAAGCAAATCCATTTATACGTCATTTATGGAGTCAATAGACACGGATATTCATGGTGACACTAAGGGTCCGTTTGGATAGAACTTATTTTGCTGAAACTGAAAACTGAAAATTGAAAACTGAAAACACTGTAGTAAAATAATTTTTAAATGTGTGAATAGTACCGTGGAACTCATTTTTAATGAAAAAGTTGCTGAAAAGTAAAATTTGTGGGTTTGTGAACAATGCACGAGTGCACTGTTCACTCTGAAAAGTCAACAAAATCGGCTATTAAAAAAAGAAAAAAAGAAAAAGTGAAAACGCAAAACGCAACGCAGGAAACGCGGATCCAAACCGCACCTAAAATTAATAAATAATTTAAAATAAATGGTGCAAAATTTAACTCTAATTAAAAGTTCTAATCGGTCCCACTTAAATTTAGACAAATGGAGCAAAATTGGACTCCAATTTCAGATTTGAATTAAATAATTGGAATAATAATTATGGTGTGGTCCCCACATAAATCTAAACACATGGCACAAAATTGGAACTCTAATTTAAGTTTCTCTCAGCTTCATCTATTATATATATATATATATATAGACTTGCTTGTAACCCCATGCATATACATGGATACACTTAAAAATATATAATAAGATGCATAATATAATTCATATATATATAATTTTTTTTTTTAGAGTTTCAACCTATGACATCCGCTCCTGATGATAGCTCTTTATCATCAGACCAAGATACCAATTGGTTTTTGGTGTAGGCGGGGATTGAATCCCAGATCTCTTATTCAACTATCAGAGACTTTACCAGTTGAGCTAACTGGAACCTACTATATATATATAATTTAAATACTATTGATAGTCATTTTTATATTTTGTTAACTCTTTAAAAAATTTTGTAAGGATATTATTAGGTATAAAATGTAAATTGTCCTTTTTTTTTTTTAATTATTGTGAAGCACTTTTTTTTTAGGATTTATTTATTTTAGACTCTTTGGTTTTTATACTTAATAACTCACTTGGATGAATATTTATGATATGATCCCATATTTGATTCTAAAATTAAGAAATAAAATTCTTTAAGAATAAATAATTTAAGACACATGGCGCAAAATTGAAATTCTAATTTGGAATTTTAATTTGAATTTTCTCAGTTTCACCTATTATTATATATATGTGTGTGTGTATATATATATATATATATATATATATATATATGAGATTAAATTCTATAAGGACGTGGTGTAAAACTCATGTTTTACCCCTCCAGTCCCAACATGCCACATCATCTTATCACATATTTAAGAATAAACACAATCACACTCAATCAATTCTAATACCCATATATAAATATAACCAAATTGAGAATTTATCAAAATGTTATTAGGTGTGGTAGGATGTATTAAATTTTAAGTAAAATGCTGATGTGGCAATCACTTATTGGATGGTGTAAAACATGGGTTTTACACCCCATCCTTATAGAATTTAATCTATATTTATATATATATATATATATAGAGAGAGAGAGAGAGAGAGAGAGAGAGAGAGAGAGAGATTGGCTACCGCCTACTTAGGCATTAATCTCCTAGTGGGTAAGGAGTTATTATAGTCTTGTTCAAATAGGATTGTTACATCACAAATATAAATTTTCTATCTCATTTTTTGTGTTTCACTTTATGTTCCACTAATTACAACTTGTTACGCATACATTTTTTATATTTTCTTATAAAATCATTAAAGTTTAAAATAGAAAAAAAAAAAATCAAACATATGATATTTGATTTACTAAATAAACTATTATAAGGAAAAAAAAATGACATACGCAACTAAAATTAGATACAATTTTGATCTATTGATTGTGATGAAGTTGTAATAAGTAAATTTAATTAGCTCATTTGGTAGAGTTTCTTATTTTAAAATAAAAAATTTATAGTTTAATTCTTACCCATACCAAACTATTTGATGACATGATGATAAACTGTGATCTAATTTTTTTTTTTTTCTTTTGGCAAGAAGTTAAACTCGAAGAACTTTTGACTCATGAGGTTCCGTTGGAAGACAAACAAAGCATTGACAAAACTATTTTATTATTTGAATAGATTAGTCAAGATTGCCATAAAGATTTGATTGGTTTACTCTTAACCTCAATTTCAATAGTTTTCTTGACCAATAGATTAGACATAGGAGGCGTCTCTTTAAATCCCTCAATTCCTTCACTTTTACAAACATTTAAATTAAGTTTCATTGACAAAACTATTTTATTTTCTTTTTTTAATAGTTTCAATATTTTTCTTGACCAATAGATAAGTCAAAGGAGGTGTCTCTTGACTCTTACGAGTAAATCCATCCTTTTTTTTTTCTTTGGTAAACAGAAGATATAGTGAAGCTAAATATAAAAAAATTATTTAGGAGCTATCCAAAACTCAAACAATTACATAGTGTATAAAATTTGTGTTCAGGACTAATAACTACATTTTTGGGGGCTAATAACTACTTTTTTTTATTATTTATTTTTTATAATTTGTGCTTTTTTATTATTTGAATACTATATATATATAGTTGAAAATTGCAAAAAGCTAGGGGGAGCCATGGCCCCCCTTGGCCCCCCCTAACTTCGCCTATGCCGTCGAATTATACATTACAAAACAGCCCCAAACAGCAGGAGGGGTTAGAAAAGACAACAAAATCAGACAGGAGAGAGCATCCTAGTCTTGCAAGAGCATCAGCACTCTTGTTAGCTTTTATGTACTGGACAGTGGAGTTAGGGATCCTTTGCAGCAGTGACCTGCAATCATCCACCAACACCAATAACGGAGGGTAAACTTCTGGTTTCCTTTCTTAATAAATCCATCCTTTCATTCCTTCACTTTTACAAACATTTAAATTAAGTTTCACATGGACAAAACTATTTTACTTTTTTTTTTTCTTTTTTTTTTTTTTGAAAATCCAAGCAAGCTTCATTAGAAAACAAACATTACAAAATACAATTCAAAGCATCCTTCTTGATCACATTCACAAACTGATCAGGTAAGGATGATTCGTTGACAAATCTCTGCCACCTATTATTAAGACCCCATTTGGCTAAACAATGAGCTGCCAAATTAGCTTCACGATTTATCTACGAAAATTTCACTAAATCTAGTTCTTTGACAACACCACAAGAGTCTTTTACAATACATTTAGGGTCTATCTGATTAGCTGAAAAAAGTGGTGTTTTTTGTTTTCATTTTCAGTTTTTAGTGGGACTCACCGCAAAAAAACTTATTTGGTTTAAGAACTTGTACTCAGTTTTCATTTTTAGTATCCTAAAAGTTAGATTTGAATATAAAAAATGAAAACACATTTTTAGTATTTTCATTTTCATAGAAAATGAATACAGTGGCAATTTCGTAAATATTGTGAAAACACAAAGGGCCCTACCTGATTGATGTGAGTGTGTGTAAGTGAAAAAAGTAACTTAAAAAAAATAGAAAACAATACCAAACCGTGTATGATGAATTTTATACCCAAATTATGTATTCAAAATAACTTACCAAACACTCTCAAATGTAAAAATAAGTCATTTTTTATATATTCAATTTTAGAATTTGAATATAGAAAAGAGAAAATGAAAAGTGAATACATCACTTTTTAGAGCCAAACAGGGCCATAACTTCCCAAGGAACAAAAATAGGTATTTCCTTTCAAAGTTTTGTTAATAGCATTTGTAAGGGCAAGGGGCCCAAGAATATATGTTGGGCCTTGGGCCTTGGGCCTTGTCCGAGGACGCTTAGTGGTCCGAGGACAGATAAACAGTAATGAAGATGTAAGACTCAGAACTCCACGAGCAAGCTACGACTGAGAAGGTTAGGGAAGGTAGGACGAGGAGAGGTCAAAAGGTGTGTTCTGTTATTCAAAGTAACATTCTAGGAAATTCTATTGATAAGGATACGCATCACGAATGTACAGGACAAATGGGAACTGTGAAATATCTAAGAGAAAGCTGCTACCACCGCATTGAATGCTCTGTAGCTAACTCTTTGGCCGCATTAATGAGGAAGTGATATCTGAACAGTAATTTTCAGTCTTACAACTACTCCCCAAAGACTTCAGGAAGGTGTTGATGGGACAAGTATCAACACCAACAAGCTAATCTACACGTGGAGGGTAGAGATGAAAGAAGGAAGAGAGTATAAAATAGAAGGAGGACCCTAAGGGAAAAGGGAATCGGAGAATTAAGAGAAAAAGACTGTAACAACAAGAACTGTGCTTGTAACCAATTTTAAGAAATATATACAAGAATTACTCTCCTCGGATTGTGTTGAAGACAATTTTCTTTAGATAAAATCAGTCTATCTTTGCTTTATAGTGATTTGGATCCATTATAATTGTCACCCAACTTATTAGAGCCTAATTTTTTAACCCACTCTCTACAAATTCATTGTATTAGGCTTTTTGAGCCTATATCCTTTTACCTTCTGGGCCTAAGACTCGATTTGTGTCCTTACAATTGGCGTCGTTTGTGGGGAACTCTGTTGTTTTAGTGAGTCTAGCGCTCAATTATGGTGGGTTCGGGGCTAGATAGAGAGGAACCTATGAGGTCCCAACGTGAAGATCACTTTCTCAATCTTGAGCGAAGAAGGGACTGGGAGGTTAGTGTGCATACTACCTGTACTGGTAGGAGTCAATCTCGAAGTGGAAGTCACGTTTCTCATGAGAAGGATACCAAAGCCATGCAGCTCGAGATTGACCGTTTGCGAAGGAGGTTGCACCGCGAACGACGGAGGAGAACTCCTTCAAACTTTGACGTTTCTTTTAATGACGATAGGGATGGCAGTTACAGACCCAGGTGAAGGACTCCTCCCAGTGAGTCCTTCTCGTGTGATGAGGACTACCATCATGAACGCAGAAATAGGCGCTCGTCTTCCAAAGGCTTGGGAAATGATGCGATGAGCAGGGCGTTAAACCAAATTTCCAAATCACATTTCATGCGCAGAATTAAGGGAGGGAGACTTCCTCGGCAGTTCACTCAACCAATGTTCACCATGTACAATGGTCGAACAGATCCTGTGGAGTATGTGAGCCATTTCAACTAGAGAATGGCTGTACACTCTAGGAATGAGGCCTTGATGTCCAAGGTATTCCCATCTAGTTTGGGGCTTGTGGCCATGAGGTGGTTTGATGGCTTGGGAGCAGGTTCTATTGATTCTTTTAAAGAACTCACCTAGGCGTTTGGATCTCGCTTTATTGCATGCAGTAGAGTTCCTCGGCCCTTAGACTCCTTGTTGTCTATGACCATGCGAGAAGGGGAGACCCTGAAAACGTACTCAGACAAATACTGGGAGATATTCAATGAGATCGATGAGGACTTTAATGATGTGGCCATAAGGACTTTCAAGGTTGACCTACCTGCCGAGCATGATTTTAGAAAGTCATTGACCAAAAAACCAGTAAGGAGTGTGCGTTGGCTTATGGACCGTATTGACGAATATAAAAGGGTCGAGGAAGACCAGCAGCAGGAGAAGGGGAAGGCTAAGGTTATCCCTCAGGAGAGGAGGGATTTCAGGTTGAACATGTATAACAATAATCGGCCTCGAAGAGATTTTGCTGGGCAATTTGGACCTACTGTTACTTAGGTGGTCAGCGCGGTATTCCGAGAGCCAGTGCATCAAGTGTTATAAAAAATTAAGAATGAGCCATACTTTAAATGGTCAAATAAGATGGGAGAAGACCCTATGAAGCGCAATCAGAGCCTTTATTGCTAGTACCACCAGGAGCGAGGACACACCACAGAAGATTGCAGAACCTTGTCGAATCATCTAGAACAGTTGGTCAGAGAAGGGAGGTTAAAGCAATTTTTACATCAGCCTAGTGGGCAAAGGGGCAAGTCAGGATTAGGACCTCGGAAAGATACTTCTTCAAGAGCCCCGTTAGGCACAATCAATGTTATCCTCGCTGCTCTAGGGAGGACTGACTCTCATCCCTCTAGGGTGATGTCTGTAGCTTTGCCACCTGCCGAGGAATCCAACTCTGAGCCGAAGAGGGCTAGGATAGAGATTCGACCGGCGCTGAGTTTCTTGGATAAGGACAAGGTTGGCACCATAGAGTCACATGATGATGCCCTGGTGGTCACCCTGCGGATAGGAAGGTATAATGTGAAGAGGGTGTTGGTGGATTAGGGCAGTGGGGCAGAAATTATGTACCCTGATTTGTACAAGGGGCTAAACTTGAAGCTTGAGGATTTGACAAGTTATGATTCACCTCTCTTAGGCTTTGATGGGAAAGTTGTTGTTCCAAGGGGCCAGATTAGACTACCCATGTAGGCAGGTTCAGAGGTGGTGGAAGTGGATTTCAGTGTAGTGGATGCTTATTCTCCCTACATTGCCATTGTAGCAAGACCTTGGCTTCATGCTCTAGGAGTTGTTTCTTTTACTCTTCACTTGAAAGTGAAATATCCGTTCGGGGATCAGATTGAGGAGCTGGTTGGCAGCCAGTTTGTAGCTAGGCAGTGTTTGGTGGCTGCAATTATGCATCATCCTGAAGCTGGGTCCTCAACCTTTGCTGACAGGGGTTTATAGCAGTCAAGGACTCCGGTGTTTCTCGTGGATGAGGCATCAGAGGCATCGAAGTTTGAGGAGTTAGAAAAGATTATGGTAGATGATGATTCGGAGAAGTTCTTTCAGGTCGGAGCTCAGCTGCCTCTTTGGGAGAAGGAAGAGCTAATAGTGTTTCTTAAGAGGAATATTGACGTGTTCGCATGAAGTGCTTACGAAACTCCTGGAGTAGATCCGAACTTCATTTGCCATCATTTGAATGTCAATCCGTCCGTCATCCCCAAAAAGCAACCCACTCGGCGCTCATATAAGGACCATTCTGATGCTGTCAAGGACAAGGTAGTCAAACTTAAGCAGGCTGGGGCTATTAAAGAGGTGTTTTACCCTAAGTGGCTAGCCAATACTATAGTGGTGGAGAAGAAGAATGGAAAGTGGTGAGTATGTGTGGACTTCACAGATTTGAACAAGGCTTGTCCAAAGGACCCTTTCCCTATGTCTCAGATAGATTAGCTAGTGGATGCAACTGTAGGCCATCCTTAGATGAGCTTTTTGGATGCCTTCTAGGGATACCACCAAATACTACTTGCTCTGTGTGATAAGGAGAAGACAGCTTTTGTCACTCCCACTGGAAATTACTGCTACAAAGTGATGCCTTTTGAGTTGAAGAATGCAGGGTCTACCTATCAGAGGATGATGACTAGGATATTTGAGCCACAATTAGGCAAAAATATCGAGATTTATATAGATGATATGGTGGTCAAGATTAAGGTGGTGTCCAAGCACCTGGGAGACCTTGAGTATATTTTTGAAATACTGAGGACACTCAAGCTGCATCTCAATGCTTCCAAGTGCTCATTTGGTGTGGGATAGGGCAAATTTCTAGGCTATATGGTTACTTATCGCGGAATTGAGGTCAACCCTGATCAGGTTAAGGCAATTAACAGTTTGCAGCCACCTTAGAATCCCAAAGAGGTTCAGAAACTAACAGGAATGACTGCTGCCTTAAACCAGTTTATCTCTCGGTCAGCAGACAGGTGTAGACATTTCTTCAAGCTGTTGAATAAGTGGAAGGGATTTGAGTGGACCGAGGAGTGTGCCTTGGCATTCCAGCAGCTTAAGGAATATCTTTCTCGGCCACCTGTTATGTCCAAGCCCGAGGTGGATGAGGTTTTGTTTACTTATATTACTGTGGCTTCCCACGCTGTGAGCTTGGTGCTGATACGGGCTGACAATGGCGTGCAGAGACCAGTTTACTATGTGAGCAAGTCTTTACATGAAGTAGAAATTCGTTACTTACCACTAGAGAAGGCCATTTTGGCAGTGGTACATGTGTAAGAAAATATGCATGTACGCAACGAAAAATTAACGGATCTACTTCATTCGCAATTGATAATATGTACTATGTAAAATTTCAGAATATATGAACAAGAGAGTGTATCTCGATGCGGTGAAATTCAAAACCAAAGATGAAGAGTACTTAGGAATACTTTTAATCTTCACTCCAATTTCACTTGATGCCCAAGATGTGTGGTCTCTCAATTAGTTATATGTGTATGTTCTCTAGAGAGAAAATGAAAAGAGTGTCTTACACTCACATACATACCAATTCATGTTAATACTCAAATTCTGTATGTTTCTCTCTATATAATTGATTATCTAGTTGGGCTAGCCTTTTGGACCTTTCTAATTGGGCTTTAGTGTGTGGCTTGGAGTGGGACCAAAAGGGAACAAATAAGACTCTAGCTCCAATGGGTCTTGGGCTTTTCTGTCAACTCTTGACAAGTCCAAAGTTGCCATTAATTATATTTAATACCACTATATATATATATATAATTGCACTCTAGGCCTTATTAATAAATTATATTACTTTATTGTACATGCAACCCTTTCATAAAATATTCGTAGTAATACAAAGTCATTAATGTAGACTGCCACTTTGTAGATTACTACATCTTAATCCTTGAGTACCCAGTCTAATCCTTTATGTTATTCACCATATATTTATGAAATTCAATTTCATAAATATATACTTTAGTCTTACTAAAGTGGTTAGGCCTAACTCTCTGAATAACAAACCCTTTAAGCTTATCTTAAGGGAATATTTTATATCTCCGTAAAGAGACTATGAATTCTATCTTGAGAATATATGTTTTATCAACACTAAATGTGGCTGCCCAACATACTGAGGTTTTGACCGTAACATTAGATCTCACTCTTGATATATCAAAGCAACCTACACTTCATGATCATGTCCATTATTCTCTTAGGATTAAGAGTCCATGTGAATAGAAGTTGTGAGATTTATTATTCAATTTACAGTCGTTAGGAGAATAATAAATCTCACAGCGGTCCAGTTCAATATGTCTTAACTCTTAAAACATATCAACTAGAAGTCTCCACTTCCATGATCAAGACAAATCATCTTAGTTGATATGTTATAGTCTTCGCAGATGAAACGCCCAATTTCATCACCGACTATGAACTACAATTCTGAGTTTACAAATAACTTGTGATTTATATCTTTTGTGACTTTTCACATAAATCACATACTATGCATCTTATGGACTATATGATAATGTCCGAATATTCATGTTATCATTATTTTAGATAATAATAAAACAACTTTATTAAACACAATGTTAAGTCATACATAATGTCATACATAATATCATACATAGTATCATACAATAGGATTTAAGGGCACTAATCCCAACAATCTCCCACTTGCCCTAAAGACTATTGTGCACTAATCTAACTCCCATTCTCTCCAAATGTGACTCAAAAGTCCTTTGAAGCAAGGTTTTGGTAAATGGATCTGCTAGATTATTTGCACTTTCAATATTTGCTACCACCACATCTCCACGAGCAACAATATCTCGAATGATGTGGTATTTCCTCTCAATGTGCTTTCCTTTCTTGTGATTCCTTGGATCTTTAGATTGTGCAACTGCTCCACTATTGTCACAAAACAATGTAATTGGAACTTACTCCATTCTCATTACACCAAGGTCAGAAAGGAATTTCTTGAGCCAGACAGCTTCTTTTACCGCTTCACAAACAGCAACATACTCTGCCTCCATGGTGGAGTCTGCAATACAAGATTGCTTAACACTCCTCCAAGTTATGGCTCCACCTCCCAAGGTGAAAACACATCCTGAAGTGGATTTTCTGAAATCGAGATCCGATTGAAAGTTTGAATTTGTATAGCCAATGGGAATCAAATCCTCACACCGGTAAACAAGCATATAATCTCTCATTCTCCATAGATACTTGGGAATATGCTTTACAGCTTGCCAATGTTTTGGTCCTGGATTTGATTGATATCGGCTGACCATGCTAACGGAATAGCAGATATCTGGTCTAGTACAAAACATGGCATACATGAGACTTCCTATTGCAGAAGTATAAGAAACTTGTCTCATTATATTTTCTTCCTCTTGAGTCTTAGGCTTTTGGTCATCAGACAGAGGAATTCCATGTCTGAAAGGAAGTAATCATTTCTTGGAGTTTTGCATAATAAACTGTTCTAGAACCTTATCTATATACCTAGCTTGTGATAAGCCTAACATCTTATTCTTGCGATCTCGCTAATGCTTGATCCCTAGAATAAAGTTAGCCTCACCCAAGTCCTTTATATCAAATTGGCTTGACAACCAAACCTTTACTGATGACATTACCCCTACATCATCCCCAATGAGTAGAATGTCATCAACATAAAGTACTAGGAACATTACTATTTTGTCTTGATGTCTTTTGTACACATATGGTTCATCAAGATTTTGTTCAAAACCAAATGATTTGATTGCTTGATCAAATCTGATATTCCATGACCTAGATGCTTGCTTAAGTCCATAAATGGATCTTTTCAACTTGCATATCATATGCTCTTGGTCCTTTGCTATGAAATCTTCCGGTTGCATCATATAGATTTCTTCTTCAAGATTGCCATTTAGAAATGCAGTTTTAACATCCATTTGCCAAATCTCATAATCATAATGAGCAGCAATGGATAAGAGAATTCTGATAGATTTAAGCATTGATACTGGTGAAAAGGTTTCCTTATAATCAATACCTTCCTTTTGAGTATACCCTTTCGCCACTAGCCTTGCTTTAAAGGTTTCAACCTTTCCATCTATCCCTCGCTTCCTCTTGTAAACCCATTTACAACCAACAGGTTTAATGTCGTTAGACGCCTTTACAAGATCCCAAACTTAATTGGAATACATTGAATCTATTTCAGATTTCATAGCTTTGACCCAATGATGTGCATTTATATCATTCATTACTTCATCATAAGTGTAAGGATCAGTTTCGGCCTCTTTTGAGATAACTTCATAAGTTTCTCCTAGACCTATAAATCTTATAGGTGGTCTAACAATCCTCCCACTACGACGAGGCACCTGTGTACTAGACATCTCATCAGTAGTATCTTGTGGTGTATCTAATATAGCCACATCATCCCTAGTTTCATCCATTGGTTGTTCAATTACAGGTTCATTCATTTCAGCCAATACAACTCTACTTCTAGGAGTATAATCATTCATATAGTCATTCTCTAAGAATTTGACATTTGTGCTAACAAACACTTTATTATCCTTATGACTATAGAACAGACCTCCAACAGTTCCCTTTGGATACTCTACAAAGAAAACCACTTCTGTTTTAGGTTGTAACTTGTCAGACTTTCCTTTTAACACATGTGCTGGACAACCTCAAATATGGAGATGTCTCATACTAGGCTTACGCCTATTCCACAACTCTACAGGTGTTTTAGGAACATACTTTGAAGGTACTAAATTCAGAAGATACATTGCAGTATTCAAGGCATATCCCCAAAAAGAAATTGGTAGAGTTGAATAATTCATCATGGACCTAACCATATCTAAAAGAGTCCTATTCCTTCTTTCCGCTACACCATTTTGTTGTGGATTTCCAGGTGCAGTAAATTGGGATACAATCCCATTTTCAGTTAAGTAATCCTTAAAATCCCCAAGAAGGTATTCGTCACTACGATCAGATCGAATGGCCTTTATGCGTTTACCCAATTGATTCTCAACTTCAGCCCTAAACTCTTTGAACTTTTCAAAGGTTTCGGACTTCCGTTTCATTAGGTACACATAACCAAATCTAGAGTAATCATCAGTGAATGTAATGAAATACTCATAGCCACCTCTTGCCTGGATTAACATAGGACCACATACATCTGAATGTACTAATTCTAGCAAATCTTGGGCTCTCCTACCTTTTGTATTAAAATGTCGTTTGGTCATTTTACCTTCCAAACAAGATTCACAAGCTGGAAATTCATCAAAGTCCATGGGCTCTAAGAGACCATCTTTAATCAGTCTTTGAATCCTATTTGAATTAATATGACCCAAACGTAAATGCCAAAAATATGCATCACTAGTAGAAGGAAACTTTCTCTTTAATGATTTTACATGAGAGTCATTATCTAATTCAGAATTATATAATTCATGCTTATTAGGAGTTAAAATATAAAGACCATCAACAATATTTCCAGAACAAATAAACATTTTATCCTTCTTTATTATAACATTTTCTTTAAGGATAACAAAATATCCATGTTTACCTAAATAAGTTGCAGAAATTAAATTCCTACAAACATTAGGTACATACAGACAGTTTTCCAATATTAAAACTCTAGACTTAAAACATAAACTATAAACACCAACAGCTGCAACCGGAATCCTGCTCCCATCAGTTAAAGTAAGAAATAATTCCCCTTCTTTAAGTTTTCTGGTCTCTTGGAACCCCTGCAAAAAATTACAGATATGATTAGTACAGCCTGAATCCACACACCAGGAAACCGTGAGATTTTGTACTAAACATATTTCAAGGAGGAATGAACTATTCATACCCTTATTATTGGCAGCCCTAAATTTTGGACAATTCCTCTTCCAGTGTCCTTTCTCACCAATGGAAACATTTTCCTTTGAGCTTCTTTTCTTTGTCGGCAACCCCTAAGGCAATTTGTTTACCCTCTTGCTTGGTGAAGTTCTTCTTCTTCTTCTTCTTTTTACCCTTGCCTTTCGACTTAGGTTGAGAAGTAGAAGTTTCACCAATATTGGCTTCAACATTAGAAGTACCAAGGATGCCTTCTGCCGCTACCAACTCATTCATTAATTCAGACAATGTATAAATCTTTTTGTTCATATTATAGTTAAGTTTGAATTCCTTGAATGATTCTGGTAGTGACTGGAGTATCATATCTACTTTGGATTCTCCATCAATATCGGCACCTAAAACTTTCAATGTATTCAGATTAGAGATCATTGTAAGACAATGCTCCCTTACTGAACTACCTTAAGCCATTTTGGTATTATAAATTTGCCTCATGGTTTCTTGCCTTGCAGAATGGCCTTACTCACCAAACATCTCCTTCAGACTTAGCATAATGTCCGAAGCTAGTTCTACATTCTGCATTTGATGCTGTAGAACATTTGAGATAGATGCTAGGATGTAGCACTTGGCCATCTCATTAGATTTCTGCCAATGATCATATCGTTGTTTTTCCTCAAGAGGAGCATCTAATGAAAGAAAGCTAGGACATGATTTAGTAAGCACATATTTGTGCTCTTCAGCAGTAAGAACAATGTCCAAATTTCTTTTCTAGTCAACATAGTTGGATCCAGTCAGTTTGTTTTGATTAAGAATAGTTACAAGTGGGCTAAATGATGCCATGTTCAAATCTGAAAATAATAAATATGAATACAATAAGTAAACTGGACATTATCAATTTAGCATATAAAAATATAGTATGGAACCTTAATAAAACCATAATATAATATATGCAATGACAACCCAATCCCATACTCAATATCCCTCAGTATAGAGTGAACATTAAATACTATGATTGATTGAGAACTATTCTCATTATTAGTGCTATCATGATAACTCTTATCAAACACTAATAATATGCCGTTATATATTTGGCCTCTAAATAATGATAGTAAGAACTCAGCATAGAGGATACTATAATATTTAGTCTAGTGTATACCATTGTTTAGAATCATGTGTAACCTCATTTCATCCCCTTAACAGGCTTATTTTGTAGTATCATGATACAAAACACCCTCCGAATGGAATGCAAAGCTCGAAACTAAGACAAAGTGTTTAATCAAACCACTATAAACCAAGAAATTCAATCTTGTAGGACTATGAAATAAATACTCTCCACATGGAATGCTAAGCTCAAGGCAAAGACAAAGTATATATTTCACACTACTATGAACCAACAATGGAGGCCGTGAGATCCAACCATTGTATCTCTCTCCCACTAGATGTTTTAAAATAAAGGTTTTTAAATTTAAAACATGCATAATCTAATTACACATAACCTTGCACTTTAAACATTTGAAAACACATAGAAAAAATTCAAAATTCCCTTCAGTGGCATTTTCGTGAGTATCTCGCGACTAAGCTCTTCCCGCGAAAATGAAATATTGAAAACACAAAATCAGACAGAAACTTTCGCTACTGTCTCGCTACTATTTCGCTAATAAAGCTTACTCGCGAAAAGTTTTTGTGAAAATTCAAAATTTAGACAGAAACTCTCGCTATTGTCTTGCGACTATTTCGCTAGTAAAGCTTACTCGCGAAACAGTTTTGTGAATTAAAGACATTTTTTGCGAGTAACTTCGCGAGAAGCTAGCCCGCGAAAAACCCGTGTTTTCAGTTTTTGAAGGGAAACTTTGAATAGTTTTTCAACGGTTTTCATGAATATATAACCACCATATGAACATAATGGATGGAATTTGATATCAAAACTGAATTCCATTGATGCTATAGCCTTAAAGATCAATTTAACATACTTAAATTCAAATTTAAACAATATCATAACATCAATATCAGTTTTTATCAAATCATAGTTTCAATAACCATGCAGAAAATTAAATGCACATATAATCTTCTAACATCATGAAACTATTTTCTCTAATTCCAAAACTCACAAAACATGTTATACAAATTCGAAATGAAGACCGCTCTGATACTATTTGAAGGAAATATGCATGTACGCAGCGAAAAATTAACAGATCTACTTCATTTGCAATTGATAGCATGTACTATGTAAAATTTCAGAATATATGAATAAGAGAGTGTACCTTGATACAGTAAAATTCAAAACCAAAGATGAAAAGTACTTGAAAATACTTTTAATCTTCACTCCAATTCCACTTGATGCCCAAGATGTGTGGTTTCTCAATCAGTTATATATGTATGTTCTCTAGAGAGAAAATGAAAAGAGTGTCTTACACTCACATACATACCAATTCATGTTAATACTCAAATTCTGTATGTTTCTCTCTATATAACTGATTATCTAATTGGGCTAGCCTTTTGGGCCTTTCCAATTGGGCTTTAGTGTGTGGCTTGGAGTGGGACCAAAAGGGAACAAATAAGACTCTAGCTCTAATGGGCCTTGGGCTTTTCTGTCAACTCTTGACAAGTCCAAAGTTACCATTAATTATATTTAATACCACTATATAAATATAATTGTACTCTAGGCCTTATTAATAAATTATATCTCAAGACTTTATTGTACATGCAACCCCTTCATAAAATATTCGTAGTAATACAAAGTCATTAATGTAGACTGCCACTTTGTAGATTACTACATCTTAATTCTTGAGTACCCGGTTTAATCCTTTATGTTATTCACCATATATTTATGAAATTCAATTTCATAAATATATACTTTAGTCTTACTAAAGTGGTTAGGCCTAACTTTCTGAATAACAAACCCATTAAACTTATCTCAAAGGAATATTTTATATCTCCGTAAAGAGACTATGAATTCCATCTTGAGAATATATGTTCCATCAACCCTAAATGTGGCTGCCCAACATACTGAGATTTTGACCGTAACATTAGATCTCACTTCTGATATATCAAAACAACCTACACTTCATGATCAGGTCCATTATTCTCTCAGGATTAAGAGTTCATGTGAATAGAAGTCGTGAGATTTATTATTCAATTGACAGTCGTTAGGAGAATAATAAATCTCACAGCGGTCCGGTTCAATATGTTTTAACTCTTAAAACATATCAACATATCAACTAGAAGTC
Source organism: Notholithocarpus densiflorus (assembly GCA_030021035.2). Taxonomy (NCBI): domain Eukaryota; kingdom Viridiplantae; phylum Streptophyta; class Magnoliopsida; order Fagales; family Fagaceae; genus Notholithocarpus; species Notholithocarpus densiflorus. The sequence goes on from JARYZH020000017.1 coordinate 273,571, forward strand.
TCCACTTTCATGATCAAGACAAATCATCTTAGTTGATATGTTATAGTCTTTGCAGATGAAACGCCCAATTTCATCACCGACTACGAATTACAATTCTGAATTTACAAAGAATTTGTGATTTATATCTTCTGTGACTTTTCACATAAATCACATACTATGCATCTCATGGACTATATGATAATGTCCAAATATTCATGTTACCATTATTTTAGATAATAATAAAATAACTTTATTAAACACAATATTAAGTCATACATAATGTCATACATAATATCATACATAGCATTATACAATAGGATTTAAGGGCACTAATCCTAACAACATGCTACACGTAAACTCCTTCACTACTTCCAATCCCACACCGTTGTTGTTTTAACCCAACTTTTGCTTCGTTCACTACTTCGGAGTGCTGATTACACGAGAAGGATTGCTAAGTGGGGTACAATCCTAGGGGCCTTTGATATCAAATATATGCCTCGCACCTCTATCAAGGGCCAGGTCCTTGCAGATTTGGTAGCCGAGTTTGCTGAATCCCCATTAGAAGAGAAGATAGAGAAGCAAGACATGGATGGAAAATCAATTGGCGTAGTCTCCTTGCAAGAACCTTTATCTTGGAGGGTATAAGTTGATGGTGCAGTGAATCACAGAGGATCTAGAGTAGGGCTAGTTCTGATATCTCTTGAGAAGATCACTATTGAGAAATCATTAAGATTGGGCTTCTCGGCCACAAACAATGAGGCTGAGTATGAGGCTCTGTTGGTAGGGATGACTATGGTCTAGAGAATGGGAAGAAAAATAGTGGAGATATTCTCGGATTCAAGGTTGGTTGTAGGCCAGGTAAAGGGGGAGTTAGAGGCCAGGGATGTGAGAATGCAAGAATATTTAAATCAGGTTAAGCATTTACAGTTAGGATTTAAATCTTTCAATTTATTGCACATCCCTAGAAACGGAAACACACATGCTGATTCTCTGGTCACTCTTGCAACCTCCTCGGCCCAGAGCTTGCCTTGAGTTATCCTTGTTGAAGACTTGTGCAAACCTATTGAGATGAAGAAAGGTATGGTCCATATTTATCAAATTAGAGTGGGACCTAGCTGGATGGACTCTATCGTGCTATTCCTTAAGGAGGATATCTTGCCCGAGGGTAAGTCTGAGGCAGACAAAATGCGAATAAAGGCTCATCGGTTTTGGCTGTCCGAGGACCAAAAGTTGTACAAGCGCTCTTTTTCTAGGCCGTATTTGCTATGCATACACCCTGAAGTTTCAGAGCTACTCTTAGAGGAATTACATGAAGGGATCTGTGGAAGCCATACAAGAGGTAGATATTTGTCTCACAGGGCCCTCACTTAGGGATATTAGTGGCCGAACATGCAGAAGGAAGCTCAAGAGTATGTGAAGAAGTGTGACCAATGCCAGATGTTTGCCCCAAACATTCATCAGTCGGGGGGTGTCCTTAATCCTTTGTCCAGCCCTTGGCCTTTTGCTCAATGGGGCTTGGATATTGTAGCTCATTTCTCTAAGGTGGCAGGAAATAAGAAATGGCTGCTGGTCGGCACGGATTACTTTACCAAGTGGGTTGAAACTGAACCATTGGCAAATATCAGGGACATGGATGCCAAAAGGTTTGTTTGGAAAAATATTGTCACTCGGTTTGGGATCCCTCATACCCTCATCTCGGACAATAGCCTTCAGTTTGATAGCAAAGCCTTTAGGAGGTACTGTTGTGACTTAGGAATTAGGAATAGATATTCCATCCTAGCTTATCCATAGGGGAATGGATAAGCCGAGGCTGTCAATAAGGTCATAGTAAATGGACTCAAAAAGAGATTGGATGATGCAAAGGGAAAATGGGTAGAAGAGATGTCACACGTCCTTTGGACATATCGGACTACACCTCGTAGGTCAATAGGGAAAACCCCCTTCTCAATGACTTATGGAGTCGAAGCTGTGATTCCTTTGGAAATTGGGTTCCCAACACTGAGAACGAGTTCTTTCACTCCGGGCAACAATGATGGGCTATTAGAGAAGAGTTTAGATCTAATTGAAGAACGAAGAGAAGCTACCATGGTTCAATTGGCGTATTATCAACATAAGCTCAGGCAAGACTAGTGGCGAAAGGGTATACACAAAAAGAAGGTATTGATTATGAAGAAACCTTTTCACCAGTAGCAATGCTTAAATCTATCAGAATTCTTTTATCCATTGATGCTCATTATGATTATGAGATTTGACAAATGGATGTCAAGACTGCATTTTTCAATGGCAATCTTGAAGAAGAAATCTATATGATGCAACCAGAAGGTTCATAGCAAAGAACCAAGAGCATATGGTATACAAGCTAAAAAGGTCCATTTATGGACTTAAGCAAGAATCTAGGTCATGGAACATCAGATTTGATCAAGCAATTAAGTTATTTGGCTTTGAACAAAATCTTGATGAACCATGTGTGTACAAAAGATATCGAGATAAAGTAGTAATGTTTATAGTACTTTATGTTGATGATATTCTACTCATTGGAAATGATGTAGGGGTAATGTCATCAGTAAAGGTTTGGTTGTCAAGCCAATTTGATATGAAGGACTTAGGTGAGGCTAACTTTATTATAGGGATCAAGCTTTGATGAGATCGCAAGAATAAGATGTTGGGCTTATCACAAGCTGGATATATAGATAAGGTTCAAGAACGGTTTAGCATGAAAAACTCCAAGAAAGGGTTGCTTCCTTTTAGACATGGAGTTCCTTTGTCTGGTGACCAAAGGCCTAAGGCTCAAGAGGAAGAAAATATGATGAGACAAGTTCCTTATGCTTCTGCGGTGGGAAGTCTCATGTATGCCATGCTTTGTACTAGACCAGATATCTGTTATTCAGTTGGCATGGTTAGCTAATATCAATCAAATCCAAGATCAAAACATTGGCAAGCTGTAAAGCATATTCTTAAGTATCTACGGAGAACGAGAGATTATATGCTTGTTTACCGGTGTGAGGATTTGATTCCCATTGGCTATACAGATTCAGACTTTCAATCAGATTTAGATTTCAGAAAGTCCATTTCAGGATGTGTATTCACCTTGGGAGGTGGAGCCATAAGTTAGAGGAATGTTAAGCAATCTTGTACTGCGGACTCCACCATGGAAGTTGAGTATGTTGCTGCTTGTGAAGCAGTAAAGGAAGCTGTTTGGCTTAAGAAATTCCTTTCTGATCTTGTTTGCCACAATAGTGGAGCGGTTGCACAATCCAAAGATTCAAGAAATCACAAGAAAGGAAAGCACATTGAGAGAAAGTACCACATCATTCGAGACATTGTTAGTCGTGGAGATGTAGTGGTTGCAAAGATTGAAAGTGCAAATAATCTAGCAGATCCCTTTACCAAAGCCTTGCCTCAAAGGACTTTCGAGTCACATTTGGAGGGAATGAGAGTTAGATTATTACACAATAGTCTTTAGGGCAAGTGGGAGATTATTAGGATTGGTGCCCTTAAATCCTATTGTATGATGCTATGTATGACATTATGTATGACTTAATGTATGATTAATAAAGTTGTTTTATTATTATCTGAAATAATGGTAACATGAATATTCGGACATTGTCATATAGTCCAAGAGATGCATAGTATGTGATTTATGTGATTTAGTCACAGAAGATATAAGTCACAAGTTCTTTGTAAATTCAGAATTTTAGTTCGTAGTTGGTGATGAAATTGGGCATTTTATCTGCGAATACAATAACATATCAGCTAAGATGATTTGTCTTGATCATGGAAGTGGAGACTTCTAGTTGATGTGTTGATATGTTTTAAGAGTTAAAACATATTGAACTGAACTGCTGTGAGATTTATTATTCTCCTAACGACTGTTAAATGAATAATAAATTTCACGACTTCTATTTACATGAACTCTTAATCCTGAGAAAATAATGGACCTGATCATGAAGTGTAGGTTACTCTGATATATCAAGAGTGTGATCTAAAGTAACGGTCAAAACCTCAATATGTTGGGCAACCACATTTAGTGTTAGTGGAACATATATTCTCAAGATGGAATTCATAGTCTCTTAACGGAGATATAAAATATTCCTTTGAGATAAGTTTAATGAGTTCAGTTATTTAGAGAGTTAGACCTAATCACTTTGGTAAGAAATTACTAAAATATATATTTATGAAATTGGATTTCATAAATATATGATGAATAACTTAAAAGGATTAAACCGAGTACTCAAATATTAAAATGTAGTGATCTACAAAATGGCAGTCTTCACTCATGACTTTGTATTACTACAAATATTTTATGAAGGGGTTGCATGTATAATAAAGTCTTGGGATATAATTTATTAATAAGGCCTAAAGTACAATTATATTTATATAATGGTATTAAATATAATCAATGGTAACTTTGGACTTGTCAAGAGTTGACAAAAAAGCCCAAGGCCCATTGGAGCTAGAGTCTTATTTGTTCCCTTTTAGTCCCACTCCAAGCCACATACTAAAGCCCAAATGGAAAGACCCAAAGGCTAGCCCAATTAGATAATCAGTTGTAAGGAGAGAAACATACAGAATTTTAGAGGTTACATGAAATGGAATGTATGTGAGTGTTAGACACTCTTTCATTCTTTCTTGAACATACACATATAACTGATTGAGGGACCACACTTCTTCGGCACAAGTGGAATTGGAGTGAAGATTAAAAGTGTCCTCAAGAACTTCTGATCTTTTGATTTGAAATTCACCACAACAAGGTACACTCTCTTATTCTTAAATTCTGAAATTTACATAGTACATGTTATCAATTGCGAATGAAGTAGATCCGTTAATTTTTCGCTGCATATGTTTTGTATGCGATACAAACATGTATTTTTCCATCATGTGGTACTTGGCCCTAAAGTCCTCCATACCGGCGGGAGAATCTACGAAGTGCTTGAATCTACCCATCTAAGCAAGCTAAGGGGAAGTAAGAGAAATGTTTTTGAAAAGGAATTGAAGGTTAGAAGGTCGAGGAGGTTGGCTGAGAAGAGAAGTCTTAAGAGTTGGGAGATTTGGGAAGTCTTGAAAGTCTGAGAGTTTGAGAAGTCTTAAGAGTTTGCAGATTTGTGAAATGGAAAAAATGTACCCCCCAAGCACCTTATATAGGAGGCGGAAGTGAGTGGGAGTTATCCCGCTCAAAATTCAAGGAGAAATGTCAGCCGTAGGATCTACATCTCACCGTAAGATACAGGGAACAAAGCGCCACCTGGAGCATTTAATGAGACATCGCGGGCTCCGAAGCGTCAAGAACAGTTACGGGACATGCAAAGCAACATTCTCACGTGTGGAAATCAAAGAAACATATGAAATTAATTATCTAAAGTCAAAACCCCATTTTTTCTCCTCTGATAGGAGGGGAAAAATAGGAGTTTTGAGGGGCTATTGTAGGGGCAAGAGGCCCAAGAATATATGTTGGGCCTTGGGCCTTGTCCGAGGACGCTTAGTGGTCCAAGGACAGATAAACAATAATGAAGATGTAAGACTCAGAACTCCACGAGCAAGCTACGACTGAGAAGGTTGGGGAAGGTAGGCCGATGAGAGGTCAGAATGTGTGTTCTGTTATCCAAAGTAACATTCCAGGAAATTCTATTGATAAGGATATGCATCACGAACGTACAGAACAAATGGGAACTGTGAAATATCTAAGAGAAAGTTGCTACCACTGCATTGAATGCTCTGTAGCTAACTCTCTGACCGCATTAATGAGGAAGTGATATCTGAACAGTAATTTTCAGCCTTACAGCTACTCCCCAAAGATTTCAGGAATGTACTGATGGGACCAGGATCAACATCAACAAGCTAATCTACACGTGGAGGGTAGAGATGAAAGAAAGAAGAGAGTATAAAATAGAAGGAGGACCCTAAGGGAAAAGGGGATTGGAGAATTAAGAGAAAAGACTGTAACAACAAGAACTGTGCTTGTAACCAACTTTAGGAAATATATACAAGAACTACTCTCCTCGGATTGTGCCGAAGACGATTTTCTTTAGATAAAATCAGTCTATCTTTGCTTTATAGTGATCTGGATTCATTATAATTGTCACCCAACTCATTAGAGTCTAGTTTTCTAACCCACTCTCTACAAATTCATTGTATTGGACTCTTTGAGCCTAGATCCTTTTACATTTTGGGCCTAAGACTCGATTTGTGTCCTTACGGCATCTATACAAATCTTTGAGTCTTATTCAATTACTACTTTTCTTAAATTTAGCTCATGGGTCAATAAAATTGCCCATCTATTTCCTTTTGCCTCAACTGCAATGATTTATGGGAATTTACGGGCAGGAGCTTAGGTAGCATTTTATAACTGTTTCAGTTTTTTTTTTTTTTTTTTTTTTTTTTTTTTTTTTTTTTTTTCAGAAACTCATTTTTAAGATTTTTTTTATTAAAAAAATCTTGTTCTTTTAAAGTAATAAACATGTTTGGTAAGCTGAAAGAAATACTGAGAACAAAAAGGAACAAAAAATAGTTTTGGATTGTAGCTAAAGAATAATTTTTCGAGACCAAAATATAGAAAATTCATTTGAATTGATACCTAGAACAGTTCTTTTTATTTTTATTTTTATTTAATTTTGATAGAAAGATAATGTAGTTTATTTATGATACATTGAATTTATACATTCTGCATATCCTCAGCCGCCATGCTGCCTAAGGGTGGAAGAATTCATTCCATTTAATCATTTATACAAATTATGAGCCATAAGAATGTGCAAAACTGCAAACTTTGTTAGAGTTATACGTATACCTCTTACTTGCTGCAGAGAGAGCCATCCAAATTAAGGTAGGGACCTAGCCAACTTCTCAGCTCTTGCACCACCCAACCATGCATGTCTCATTAAGAATGAGCATTGCTGGCTAGATCCATGGATACTCTATATATCATGATCATGATAATCGATAATTTTGATTATGATTGGTCTATCATAGAGAAGAAATCTCATAAATATTGTTGTGCTCCTCTTGGTTTTGGTTTTTTTTTTTTATTTTTTTATTTTTTATGAGTAATGTTGTTCACTACATTTTTACAATAATTTCCCAACAAAATTTAGGTAATAAGTTATTAGTGGTTCTAATCTAGATCCACCACAAATATCATTTTTTTTAATCCATTAATAACAACTGAGTGGTAGTCTTATTTGAGTGGCGTAAATGGGTTTCAATGTTGTTTGGGATTCTTGGATTTTCATCTAATGATTTTTCATAGGTTTGTTTTGTGTGCATTTGGTATTAACTTATTTAATTTTTTATTGAAAGTGAAAAAAAAAAAAAAAAGAATTTTTAAGAAATTATACATAAAAGTTAATGAATTTTTGAAAAGTTATATATGAAAGTTAAAAGCTGAAGAAAAAAAAAAAAAATGAAGCCAAAGACATGAATCTAGTAATCTTCATTTTCATTTTAACTTTTAAGAACCAAAATAATCTTCTTGGCTCTTCTCAAAAATAATAATAATCTTCTTGGTGACCAAACGCGATATATATATTAATATTAATATATATATATATAAATATATATAATAAGATTTGAGAGCTAATATACCATATAAAATATTATCTTCTCACTTGAAAAATGCCATTTTTGCTGCCGATTGAAAAGTGGAAACACAGTTAGCTCTCAAATCTTATTTTATATGTTACATTTTGAAAGAACTGCTATGAATGGTAAATATTTTATATGTGCAAGTTGTAAAATTTGTTTTTGTTGTACAGAGTCACAAAAATAGTTTTATATGAGCCACAAAACTACAGTTCATTTTGGGGGAAATACAACATTGCATTGGACACACACACATGTTCCTAGCACATCACGTTTTATTCCCAAAAGGGAGAACAACGATGGATTATTTGTTGTTTTGTAATTTTATTAACATTATTTATGTTATTACTATTATTCCTATTTCCTAATATTAATGGTGATTGTATTCAAGTATATATTAATATTTGTAATTTTTATTTTTGAGACTTTACTTAATGGGTGTCAATTATAAAATATGCCAATTCTAATATTTCTCAATTTTTATATGTCCAATTTATTTATATTTTTTTAAAATTAGTATTTTGTGAACTAAAATAGTTCACCAATAGACTATTTTAATATGTTGTATTTCAATACAATCTTGAAGAATCCGAATTCAGCCTTTATGAGAAAGAAAGAAAAATAGAGTCATTGCATTTTGTTAATTTGGACCTTTATAAAGATTGAAAAAGAATAGGTTAGGAAAAAAAAAATTGTTAATATTGAGATTTGTGTTAGAATGATAACATTTACCACATGTTTTTTGTAGGACATAACATTTTATTGTACGACTTATATTAATAAGATCAATGCTGAGAATGTATATGAGTCTCCTAAAAAATTGAAAAAATATGAACCAAAACTATGGTGTGATATGTATAAAAGCATGTGAATTTCCAAAAATTAGGCCAATAATTCTATATATTTACTATTGGTTAAATTTTGATAGGCTAAGAATGTATTGACCCCTTGTGATTAATTAATTGATTAATTAGCCAAGTTTATTAATTAATCAAATTAACATGCAAACGCATGGTAGCACAAACAAATCACCAATTAAACTAAGTGCAGCGAAAATTGAATTGACACGATGATTTGTTTACGAATGGGGAAAACTTACACGGCAAAAACCCCACTGGGTGATTTTAAGGTCACCACTCCCGATAATCCATTATTATCACAACAAGCGGTTATAAGTAAAGGAATCTTAGTACCTTCTACCAACCTACAGTTGAAACCTTACCCCAATACCTAATTGGACTTGTTCTGTAGTGACAATCTCTCCTTTTGATGCATGGCTCCCAGTACGTGACTAACCAATTGTGCGGATTCCAGTATGCGATTTCAATCACCAACTAGAGAAAATTGTTGACTGCAAAGTTCTTCAGTTCATCCAGACGATGAAGATCAAGAAAATGCTTGGTCACAAAACCCTACGGTGTACAAACACAGCAACTTCTACACAAGAAAGATGAACTAGGGCAAATTCTGTCTTCGGTCACAATTTGCTTGAACAAACTTTGCTCAACACTTGTGTAACTTGTGTCACCTTTGACGGCCCTTAAAATAATCCTTTTATATGTCTAGGGTTATGAGAAAAGAAAACCCAAACACATAATCTCGGATTAGAGTCAAAACAGAACTGAAAATATGTTTTTCTTAAACCTTGACAGATATCCATCTGTCGAGCAGTTGTTGAGAAGCTGTCGAGCCACGGGGCTGGAACAGCTCTTCAAGCTTGATAGATGGCTAGCTGTCGAGCTTTAATGACAGGCACTTTTCAACTTGAATCTTAGACAGACTTGCATGGCTTTAACACTTGATTTTTAAACAAGATTTCTTGAAGTATTAAACACATCCTAGATCTACCCAAATACAAGTAAAGTGCATTTTGTCAAAGGATTAGCCAATTACATAAAATAGTGACATATGTTCCTAACAAGTAACTCACATATGTCCTAATAATCTCCCCCTTTGGCAATCCGTGACAAAACCACAACAAACAAATGAACATATGAGAGAAGTCATAAATCACTCAACTCATATTCACTTGTTGAATATAATAAAATCTATCCTAACACAAACTCTTGAAAAACTTTGCAAGAAGAGAGTTTATGGCAAGTAGACTTTGACAACATGTATTTCTGAAACATTTTAAACAAAACTCATCAAGGCATCTTTGTGTGAAACAGAAATAATAGATTGCATACAAGTAATAAGAAGCATGTGCATAACGAGAGAAAAAAAACAACACATGTAAGGGTAGGTGAAAGAAACATACATCAACATATAAAGAAGATGAGTACAATGTATGTCAATAATGGTCACAAGACCTAAGGTACAAGAATAAATGTATCTAAAGTAGAGAAAAGAAAAAGATACAAATAATCCTCACTACATCCCTCAGATAACAACACTCCTCCTAACAAAAAGGTCCTATACTAACTCTCCCCCTAAGAATGACTACTCTCATATCCAAAACTACTTCCCCTTTTTGTCACAAGTGACAAAGGGTAAGAGTGTCAAGTAGACATCTCATCTGAACCGGAAGAGCTAGCATCTCCATTATCATCATCCTCGGAAGCAGTAGTATCATCAGCATCATCATCCTCATCCTCAGAAGCCACTGGAGGAGGTGGAGGAGAAGTCTCAGGAGCAAAGCCACCCATGACCGCCTGCCGTCGTGCTATACGGCCGACATGAATGTTCACCTGATACAGCTCAATAAAGAGTGTATCAAGATGAGCATCCATGCACTGAAGCTGCGTCATGATGTCTCCTAGAGTCACATCGCCCGTAGAAGAGGAGGGAGTGGATGTGGATGGAGCAAATCGAGATGGAGCCGAACGAGAGGAAGGAGTTGCTGACCTAGACTACCTTGTCCTAAACTGCGCCTCGCTACGTTTAACGGTAGCATAGTTTATGGCACACATATAAAAAAAGTGGTCGGACACTAGAAAGGGAACAGCAAAGTGGCGTAAGATCCTCGTGATATCCAAAGGGAAGATGAGCTTATCACGGGACGCCGAATTCCTATAGACATCTATGATAGAAAGAATAAAGTGAGAAGGAAAATCTATAGTAAGATGCTCGAGAAGGGACAACAAAAATCGAGCACGAGACTTTGTGATAGAGTTATAATGAGAAAGAGGGTGAAGAACAAATGTCATAACCATGTTCAAAAACTGAGGGCCTTTTGCAAAGCCCAAACAGTAAGTGAACTGACGCTCACCCCAATCAGAAGGGCCCTCACAGAAAGCAGATTTGAGCTTATCTTTGGACATAGTCCTCAGAAGCTCACAACCAGGGTAGTTAAGAAACTCTTCCCTAGGGACACGAAGCACATCCGCAACAATCTGCGGTGTGACAGCAATGCGCGTACCTCGAACGCGAGTGATAACATGAGGTACTAAATAATCAAATCCATGCATGTTGGAGTAAAACTCCTGAATCAGCACGGATGGACATGTGACCTGGACGTCACACAGTGACTCCCAACCCCGACTGTGAATGACATCAGGTAGGTCAGTGTCGGCGAAGTCCGCCAAGATGACTTGGCGTTCAGAATGAATGCCTCGTCGAGAAAAGTTCTCCGAGAAGGCCTTTCGGGCATCCTCATCACGGAACCGAATAGATGAAGGAGTAGGATCAGACAAAGTGGATGCCCCGGAATGAAGAAGGTTCTGGGACGGAGTAGACTTGCATTTAGGTGCCATAGACACAGACTAATGCAAACAGAAGAGAGAGGGAGAGAGAGAGAGAATTAGAAAAGTCCCAACACATTTCAAATATAGCAAGTATATTGAAAAGAGAGTACGTATGCATGGAAAATGCATGAACATGTGACATGCGATATAAAAAGCATTAAGGGCTCAGCTCAATTCAATCCTACCAGCACATAATCAATTTGCACACATCTAAATGCATAATAATACTTGTTATAATGCTTATGTGATGCAAGGCATGAGATTTTAAACTCATTTAAGCAACAACCCATCCCAAAATTTCAACAAAAACTCATCAATTTTGAAAAACCCCAAAATATTTCAAAAACCCCAAAATTTAGGTTTTAAAACATGAAATGCATGAAAATGAGAGATTAGAAACTCACCAAGTGAAGAAAAACTTGGAAAAACCTTGAAGAAACCTTGAGGAAGAAGTTTGGAGTGAGTGAGAGAGGTTTGGGAGGTGAAAAGACGAGTCTGTCAAGAGAGAGATCGAGAAAAGTAAAACAGATCGCGCAGAACCTTTATATAGAAGGTCAGTAAAGCTCAATAGATAGAGGTGTTGAGAGGTGTCGAGACAGGTATCAAGAAAGGTGTCGAGCAAAAAGGTTTCGACAGATTCAGCTGTCAAGAAGGAGTCAAGGAACAATTCAATAAACACGATTAAAGAAGCTCGATCAATCCACCAACTGTCGAGAAGCTATCGAGAGGTCAGGAACTTTCTCGATCGATCCACCTAACTGTAGAGAGGTGTCGAGATTGCGATAAAAAACAACTTAAGAGCTCGACAGATAAGCTAGGTGTCGAGGAGCTGTCGAGATTGCTTAAAAACAGTTTTTCAAGAGAGGAAAAACACAGATATGAATGCAATCAAGCATGCAACTTAACAAATTATCCAATCAACATTTTAGACTCTCAAAATCATCTCTTAACAACAATTTTAAGCACATGGATCCCAAAAACACGCATACACACATTAAACAAGTCTAATCAATTTTATATTTCAAAAACAAATCAAAACAGTTTAGTGAGCATATATTAACACAGGTAAACCTTGTGATGGCCAAATCACTTTGTACCTGCACATGTATCAAGAGTAGCAAAGAATATTGCGTGTTGTGTGTGAAAAACATCGCAAGATTGCATAAGTGTTAACTAATTATGACGATTTGAAATATGAGAAAATCACTTTAACTCACACACAATCATAACTGTTTGATCGGGACTATCACCTTCGAGGTACATCCTATAACTCCCACATCTCCTAGAATACACGCTTGCAATCATATTTAAAAGCATTTTGATCTTTTTGCTTTTGATTTTTCTTTGCATATTTTTCTTTTAAGCGAATCATGCATGGGTATATAAGAGATAGAAAAGAAATACTCAATTATGTTAAACATTTGACATTCCAATTTTGCTATGCCGAAGCACACAAATGTCATTCATGATTGGCGGGCAACAGTGGTGAGATGGTTATGTTTGCCTTTCTCTTAGGATTTTCTAATCATTCCCGTCAAAAAGAGTGATACGAGTGTTAAGTACAAGAGATTACTTAATCTTACTCATCACAAACACGAGCCACAAAGCTCACTTGCTTAGTTGTGTATAGAGATGCTCATCTAAATTACAGAAAATACAAAGTTTAGAAAACTTTGTTTCAATGACCAGCAAAGGTATACAAGTACCAATGTACATAAACACACATTTTTTTTGTATTTTTCTGATTTTTCAATTTTTTTTTAATTTTTATATGAAAAACAAAATAAAAAAAAGCTGAAAACAACAAACAAAAACATGTTAAGCAAAGCATAAAACTAGACTAACTCAAAACAGTAAGGCAAAACACTTAAGTAATGCAGACAAAAACAAGAAGGGAGAGAGAGAAGAAGGTGATAGAATCACTTGGAGCCATTTTCCTTCCACACCTTGGAAGAACCTTTCCTTTGATTAAACCCTTGACCCGGCAGTGAGGGAGAAGAATTGAAACCGTTCGAGTTTGAAAGGAACATGAGGGCTTTGAGAAGATCTCCAAAGGGAGCAAGAGAGGATTGAAGCTGATTCTGGCTTCTAGATGCTATCATGTTGTTGCTCTGTTGAGTGGCTAACCACTTATAGTAATTTGGTCGAGTATGACCGGCAACTCCACAATGATGATAGAGATGCTGCTTCTTCTATTTAGGCCTTTGAGAGTTAGCCTTCTTAGCTCTAGGGTTTTTAACTTCTTTCTTATCCTGCTTAGGGGGTGCTTTTAAAATAGATTTACCCTTGTCTATGTTCTCACTAGCTAAATCAGTTTTGACACTAGTGTTCTCAATTTTAACATTATTAGCAAGAAGAACAAAAACAGTAGTACTAGTAGAAGTAATATTAGAAGAAGAGAAACCATACCCTAAACTGGTTTGATCAGAAGTAGATTTCTGAAGACTGAGCATCTCATCAAGCTTTGCACTTAAAGTCCTCTCCAATTGAGCTCTAACTTGAAACAGCTCCGCTTCAAGTTTCTTGGTCTTCTCAGCCAAGAAATTATTCTCAAATCTCAGTGCTCCAATAGTCTGATTGGCTTCATCAAACTTTATGGAAAACTCTTTACGATCAAGTTCCACATCATTGAGCTTCTTGGTGGCCAGCCTATAAAGTTTCTTATGCTTCTCAGAAAGCTTGTACAGTTTCTCATAGGCTGTATGGATATCATCTTGATTATCCATCTTCTCAAACTTAGAATCCACCAATTCCTCTTCTTCATCCACATCTTCAACAATCCTCTCAGTAGGATTGACAGTGACTGTGAAGGCATTTAGAATTCTGTTATCCTAATTGTCGGAATCATCTTCAGGCTCGGTGTCGCTCAATGTAGCAGCAAGTGCCTTGCTCTTCCCAATGGTATTGAGATATGTAGGGCACTCTTATTTCATATGACCGAAGCCTTGACACCCAAAGCACTTTGGTCCTAAGGGAATAGTGTACTGACCGTCATCCCTAGCATCCTTCTTCCCTTTGTCTAGGCTCTTGAACTAAGAAGAACTGGATTACCTACGGTCCTTGTCGAAGCCCTTCCCATTGGCATTCTTCATAAACTTCTTGAATTGCCTAGTGATTTAAGACTTCATCTTAGAATCTTCATTGTTTGAAAACTCATCCGTGTCATTGCTCTTGGCCTTCAAAGCCATGCTCTTGCTTTTACCCGGCTTACCAATCCTCGTTAACCCTAGCTCGTAGGTCTGCAGATTACCAACCAGTTCTGTCAAAAGGATCTTGTCAATATCCTTTGATTCCTCGATTGCTGTAATCTTAGCATGGAATCTCTCGGGTAGAGATCTGAGCACCTTTCTCACAATCTTGGGTTCAGGAATGGTTTCCCCAAGATTAAAATCTGAGTTCACTATGTCCTTGAGCTTGGCATAGAACTCATCGAACGACTCATCCTCCTCCATCTTGATTTCTTCGAAGCTTGTAGTGAGCCTCTGAAGTTTCGAATCCTTGACAGCCTTAGTTCCTTCATAGGCTGTCTAGAGAATGGTCCATGCTTCCTTCGCAGTTTCAGTGGAGGATATATTCTTGAACTCCTCATTAGTGACTGCACTGAATATAGCATTCAATACCCTGCTGTTGAAGTTTGCCGCCTTGATCTTGGCATTATCTCAATTGGCCGGCGCTTCTATAGGCTTAGTCCAGCCTATTTCCACAGCTTACCACACTTTATCATCTAAAGACTGCAAGAAAACTCTCATGCGTACTTTCCAGTATGCATAGTTATTGCCATCAAATAAAGGAGGTATAATTAATGATTGTCCTCTATCCATGACAAACAGGGGTCAATGGATCAACACAGCAAAGATTAACCCTAATCAGAGTGTGTCTGCTCTGATACCACTTGATAGACTAAGAATGTATTGACCCCTTGTGATTAATTAATTGATTAATTAGCCAAGTTTATTAATTAATCAAATTAACATGCAAATGCGTGGTAGCACAAACAAATCACCAATTAAACTAAGTGCAGTAGAAATTAAATTGACACGGTGATCTGTTTACGAATGGGGAAAACCTACACGGCAAAAACCCCACCAGGTGATTTTAAGGTCACCACTCCCGAGAATCTACTATTATCACAACAAGCGATTACAAGTAAAGGAATCCCAGTGCCTTCTACTAACCTACAGTTGAATCCTTACCCCAATACCCAATTGGACTTGTTCTGTAGTGACAATCTCTCTTTTTGATGCATGACTCCCAGTACGTGACTAACCAA
The DNA here is from genome assembly GCA_030021035.2 of Notholithocarpus densiflorus. NCBI lineage: Eukaryota > Viridiplantae > Streptophyta > Magnoliopsida > Fagales > Fagaceae > Notholithocarpus > Notholithocarpus densiflorus. The sequence goes on from JARYZH020000017.1 coordinate 289,078, forward strand.
TTGCGCGGATCCCAGTACGCGACTTCAATCACCAACTAGAGAAGGTTGTTGGCTGCAAAGTTTTTTAGTTCATTCAGACGATGAAGATCAAGAAGATGCTTGGTCACAAAACCCTACGGTGTACAAACACAACAACTTCTACACAAGAAAGATGAACTGAGGCAAATTCTGTTTTCGGTCACAATTTGCTTGAACAAACTTTACTCAACACTTGTGCAACTTGTGTCACCTTTAACGACCCTTAAAATAATCATTTTATATGTCTAGGGTTGTGAGAAAAGAAAGCCCAAACACATAATCTCGGATTAGAGTCAAAACAGAACTGAAAATATGTTTTTCTTAAATCTCGATAGATAGCCATCTGTCGAGCAGCTGTCGAGAAGTTGTTGAGCCACGAGGCTGGAACAGCTCTTCAAGCTCGATAGATAGCTAGCTGTCGAGCTTTAATGACAGGCACTTTTCAGCTTGATTCTTGGACAGACTTGCATGGCTTTAACACTTGATCTTGAAATAAGGTTTCTTAAAGTATTAAACACATTCTAGATCTACCCAAATACAAGTAAAGTACGTTTTGTCAAAAGATAAGCCAATTACATAAAATAGTGACATATGTTCCTAACAAGTGACTCACATATGTCCTAACAAATTTGAATATATATAAATACTAATTGATATAAAGGGAAAAATAATATTTTAGACACATGCTGGACATGCAAGTTGGAGACACAATAGAACTTGCAAATATGCAAGTCAAAATAAGCATACAAATATGCCAAAGAATCAAATGCAAGGCATAAAAACAGAGGGAGATAGAGAGAGAAAAAAAAGTGGTTGCTACACAACTCTCCTATATGGAAGAAGAGGTAAAAAATGATAGAATATGTTATTTGTTTAATTAAATTAACTCTATTATGTTACACTTAGAAAAAAAAAACAATGTCTATAAAGATGAAACGCTGATAGGTTTCTCACTATTGTTTTGAATAAATAATTTTTATGTTAATATATATATATATATTAATATAAAGTAATCATAATGATGTGATTTAATCTCAAATTTTAATATTTCACCTCAAATTCTATTACCAAATGTGTTAAGTAATTTAAAATAAATTAAATATTTATTTTGATTATATATCATAATTTTATATTTTAATATGCAAAATTTATATACCACACACAATGTATACACAAAGTGACTCAATATATGTAAGTATACATGTTGCAAAATTAATTAATTTTTTTTATTGTGTGACTCACAAATTATTAATATAGTTTCAACATATATAAATTTTAATTAAGCCGTGCATCACACAAGCATAATACTAATATTTAAAAAAAGTTAGGATATGAACATGTGGAATGAATAAAAGTGGTACACTACCCATCTTCCACAGATAAAGTAAAGGCTGAAGCTGCATTGGTACTACATCACTTATCACTATAGAAACAAAAAGAAGAAAGTAAAGAAACAAACACCGAAACAAGTAGTAAGCAAACAGATCCGAAAAACCTCAAACCTGAAGGGTTCGTTTGGATTGAGGGGAGAGGGAGGGGGAGTGGAGGGGGGTAGAGTAGAGTTGGTTGAAAATAGGCTAATTTTGGGCCAACTTTACTCTACTCCCCCTCCCTCCCCCTCAATCCAAACATACCAAAAGAGAATCCGAATGGCCATGGAGAGAGTCCAATGTGGGAGCAGCAACAACAGATACAAAGAAATATATATATATTTTTTTTAAAAGTAATTTTTTATAGCAATGTGTAGTTGTGTGCCAAAAAATAAAAAATAAAAAGAGGTTTGAGCCTTTATATTTTTAATGTTTTATTTTGTTTTGTTCTGAGAGAGAGAGAGAGAGAGAGAGAGAGAGAGAGAGAGAGATTCTAGTCAAAAAAGAATTTATTGCTTTTTTTTAATAAATATTTCGGGTATAATTTATTGCTCTACATTGCATTGGGGCCTTTTTTTTTTCCTTCTTTCTTTTTCATTCACTCTTTTTTTTCCCTAATTTTTTGGTTATGATTTTAGGTTTTATTTATTTATTTTACATAATTAATTTTAAAAAATAGAAAAACTAACCTAATTAATTAAAATTTGGAGGCCTTCCTTAATTTGGGGCCTTAGGAGGTCGCATAACTCGACTAAGGCAAGAATCGACCTTGCCATTTACACCGAAAATTAATTAGTATCTTATTTTGATAAAGAGTAATCATCACGGGACGAACACCATAAATTGAAATCTATTCCACCTTTCCAAACACCACTAAACCAATGTGAATGCTATGGGAATAAGAAATGGTCCATGGGCTTACCTACCACCTATACGAAGAAAGCTCTTTAGAGCATTAGCAGTGGTGGTGCTTAGCACCACCAATACTAAAAAGCATGCTGCAATGGTGGAAAGAAAGCCAAAAAATTTGGCTGTTGAGCTACAGTGCGCGGCCAAAGATGGCTGTGCACTATAGCTAAGATGGTAAAAAAAATAATTTCTTATTAAAAATTATATTATTTTATTGTGTTAGTGGTGGTGGTTGTTGTTTATTGTAATAGATATATTATTTTATTGTGTTGAATTGCGATGCCAAATTGCTAAATTTTTGACACCACCAATGCTGATGCTCTTAATGAACTTTATATACGACATGGCTGCCCTCAACAATATCAGTAAAAGTCCAAGTTATTGTCTTTTACTTCTATTTTCTTTGAGAATCATGTACAAGGTATTTTTTGTTTATCTTTTTGCTCAAACAAGAAACGTGTCCACATTGCCATTTGGTGTCCTCTTTTTAAACACTACTATTGAATCCGCGCCTTGCGCGGGATACATTTTGATAATAAAAAAAAGATTATGAGCCATGTAACTTTCCTATCCAAAAGAAAAAAAGAGAGAGAAAACATTGTAACACAGTAAAATTGTTTTAATTACGTTCAAAACTTGTATTCAAAGTTCAAACCCCCTTCACTTGTTGTAAATGGAAAATTAAAGAGAATGATGGTCTTGAAAGTAGATGAGGATTACTTAAGCAAGTTAAAATTTAAGATGAAGTAACAATACAAACTACTCTAGCAAAAATAATCCAAAAAATTTCCAAAATTTAAAAACACAATAAATTCTATGATTCAATGTAAAATCTTATATTACATGACAGATGTGATAAACAAAAATACCAAAAAAGACCCTCACAGACTTGTAGAGCACCCATGCACTTAGAGCATCCACACTGGGCCTGGCAAATGCCAAATATAAGGAAAATTTGGCATTTCAGGCCCAAAGGAGCTTAGCATCCGAATTGCCAAATGGGAACTATTGTAAAAATTTTTACAATGTTGCTACAGTGCCATTCTACATGTAGAATGGCACTGTAGCACTATTGTATACATTTTTTATTCACTTTTATTCTCTCTTTCCTCGTCTTCTCTTTCACTTTTCTCTAGGGCTGAGACGTCTTCTTTCTTTCTCAACTCTTTCTTTCTGTTTTCTCATCTACCCTCTCTCACTCTCTTACTCACTGTTGGCCGAAGTAAGGTCTGACGAAGGCGTGGCGGTGATGGCGTTTCTCACGATGGTGATGGCGTGGGTTTCAAATTGGCAGCGTGGGTTTCAAATCAGCGGCGTGGGTTTCAAATTGGTGATAGTGTATTTTCGACGGCCTGGGTTTCAAATCGGCGGCGTGGGTTGCTGATCGGTGGCTTGGGTTTGCTAATTGGTGGCTTGGGGTTGCTGATTGGTGGCTTGTGGAGATTGGTGAGTCGGCGTGGTGGGTTTGAAGTGATTTCCTCGATCGTGGGTTTGAAGTGTTTTTTTCTCTTGGTGTGTTTCTGGCAATTTTTTGTGTTTCTTGGCAATTTGTTGGCAATTTCCTCGATTGGTGGTGGTGGTTTTTGGCAATTTTTTGTGTTTCTTTTCCTCTTAGTGGTTGTTTCTTGTGGTTGTTGTTGGTGGTGAGTTTGGTTGTGGTGGTGGTTGTTGGCCGGTGGCGTGGTGGTGGCAAGGTGGGTTTCTGGGTTTTTCTGAGAGGAGTACATTTTGTTGGTTATATATTTTAATGTGTAAATATATTATTTTAATGAGTAAAATAAAAAAATAAAAGTTGGAATGTTGGATGTGTTGTAAAATAGTATGGTATAAATGATAAAGCAGTTTTTTGAGATAGTAAAATAAAATTTCTTGTAAATAAGGGATGTGAATGCTTTTAGGAGTATCTTGGTAAAAAAAAAAAAAAAAAAAACGTGTGGTCAGCAGAATATAGAGCAAGAAACCTCTACAATTGACAACAAAAAGACTAAAGGGGCGCCACTTTTTTGTAGCTCACACGTGAAATCAGGAGTAATACAGTAAATTCAGTCAAACATGTGGGTAGCAGAATATTAAAGTAAGAACCTCTAGAAGACTAGAATTGACGAGGAAAAGACCAAAAAGGACTCCAACTTTTTTTTAGCTCACAATAATTTCAGCCCAAAATAGCTGCCGTTTAAGTCATGCTTGTATCGTTTTGTCAAAGATAAGAACGTCAACTGTCTTTTTTTTATATAGATAATAGAAATAATTGAATATGTGGGACATTCAATAATGACTTTTACTTATCTATTGTACACTCCAGCTAGTGTGCAGTCACATTATTACTCATTGTTTTAGCCCCAAAAAAAATATAATTATTACTCATTTTACATTGTATGTACCGAATAATATTATATTACTTTTATATGTTTTTTTTTTTTTTTTTTTTTGTTAACAGGATATATATTATATTAACAACTAGCAACAAACATTACAAACTGCCCACAGAGGCAAGAGTACTGGCAACATGCCTATAATAGTACAACCCATTTTTATCAGAGTCAAACAAAATATACATATCAGCAGAGGGGAAAAATCAAACACAACAAAATTTTCCAACATAAAACAACTCCTTTTAGCCAAAAAGTCGGCACATTGATTCGCCTCTCTAAAACAATGCCTCATCTGGACCTGCACAAGTCTTGCTAGGAGGGACTTGCAATCATTCAACAAAGGAGAGTAACTCCGATTAGGACATTCAGCACCATTGAGCAACTCCACAATCACCTTATCATCAAGTTCCACCTCTAGCTGGTTTATGCCCAATTGAATGGCCAAGATATCTGTGTAACAAAAATATCTATGTTATGATTTAGATATATTATGATTTAGATATCTGTGTAACAAAAATAAATAAATAAATTGAAACGCTTTTTTTAATGGAAAAAAAGAAGAAATCTATGTAACAAATGTTTTTTTGGAGGGATGGGTTTTTGGAGAAATTATACAGTCTTCTGGTGGACCACGTCACTTGTCCACCATTTCATTAAAAGACTTCCACTTGTTTAAAATTGCTGAGTCAATAATCAGTTTCTATTTTAAAAAATTTTCTAACTCAGCAGTTTTAAATAGGTGGAAGTCTTTTAGTAGAATGATGGATCACGTCGCTTGTCCATCATGAGGGCCTTATAATTTCTCGGGCTTTTGCCCTTATTTAAAAAAAAAAATCTAGCACAATGTTCATGTTTTGAAACTATTAAGCACTGTGTCTTTGTTTTAAAACTTGATTTAAAAAAAAATCAAGTTACAAGTGGAACTCAACATTGCTAATATCGAGTTCTATGCATATTTTACCACTTAAAAATTTACATATAACTCGATTTTGAGAATATCAAGTTTTATATAGAACTTGATTTTGTTAAAATCAAGTTTCAAAAATAGGGACATAGTACTTAATAGTTTCAAAACAAAGATATTGTACTAGATTTTTTTTAAAATAAGGAAAAAAGCCCATTTTCCCCCAAATGTTTGTATATATTACATTGCTTAAGAGGAGAAAGAATCACAAAGAAGACTCAGCTCCTCAACACCCACCTACTCTCTCTCTCTCTCTCTATGATCACACACACACACAAAGAGCTCTGAACTCAGAATCGTATTGGTTAGTTTGGATTGCTTGGGCAATGTCAAAGAGGGACTTACAAATCATTACATGCAAAGGTATGCCTGATTACATTTTTAGAAAAATAAACATCGATTCATTTCCTATTTATATTTATGGCTTAGTAAAAACGTCTGATATCAGAAGATGCAGTACCCAACGTTTCAGTCATTTAGCCAACAAGGGAAACCACCCCTCCTGCCCCCAACCTTACTCAATAAAAGTTCCTTTTTATGTTTGTTGTAGATTTTACATATTTAATTGATAGTTAATATGAAGTTTGTTCTTCATATATATATATTGAAAATCTGTGTAAAAACAGTTAATTTTTAATTTATTGGTTCATATGTTTATTAATTTAGTACCTTTTCATTTCATTTTAATAAATAAATAATTGTTGAATTCAGTGTAATATATAATATGCATGCATACCTGTGTATTATAAACTTTAAAAAAAATTTATATTTTAAATCCTATATTGTTTAGGGTTTAACAAATTAAATAAAAGTAAACATTAAACTTTAATATTTTAAAAATATATATTAGAACTTATAATTCTAGAAGTAATAAATTGAAAGCTAAAGTTTCAAAAAGTAACGCGTAAAACTTTTAGATTTAATTTGTTACACCTTGTATTATATGATTTAAAATGTAATACTATTATTATTATTTATTTATATTTATTTTTTGTATTTATAAACTTATATATATCTCTCTCTCTCTCTCTAATTTGTTCAACAATGGGGTGTGAATGTGTGATATAAAGCGGCGGTATGTTGGGGAAATGAGGAACCAGTGAAGGTGGAAGAGATACAAGTAGAGCCACCAAAATCATCTGAAGTTCGCGTCAAGATCCTATATGCTAGTGTGTGTCACACAGACCTCTTATACACCAAAGGGTTCCCAATTGTTAGTATTCATTTCCTTCCCAATTGTTACTGTCCTATCATTTACTTTCAACTTGTATTCTTTGGGCTAAAGGGATTTGGTATTAATTGTTGATCTACAGCCTCTTTTCCCTCGAGTTCTAGGACACGAAGGTGTTGGGTAAGCTCTCAATTAATGAACTTTCAGACCAATAACAACACTTTATATATGATTGATGTTAAAATATTAATATAAATGGTACTATATATATAATAAGCTCTTACATAGTGATGTGTTAGATTTTGAATGCAAAATGAAAAGTGAAAAAAATTCATTTATAATGCAGTGTGCTAGAGAGTGTGGGCGAGGAAGTAACAGATCTAAAAGAAGGAGATCTCGTGATTCCAACATATATCGGGGAGTGCTATGAATGTGAGAATTGTATGTCAGAAAAGACCAACTTATGCCTCAAATACCCTGTACCTTTAAGTGGTCTAATGCCTGATGAAACTTCAAGAATGTCTGTTAGAGGCCAGAAATTGTACCACGCTTTTACTTGCTCAACATGGTCCGAGTACATGGTTGTTGACGCTAATTATGTTGTCAAGCTTGATCCAACTATATCTCTTCCACATGCTAGCTTCCTCTCATGTGGATTTTCAACTGGTTTTGGGGCTGCATGGAAGGATGCTAAGGTTGAGAGCGGATCAACTGTGGCTGTTCTTGGTCTTGGTGCTGTTGGCTTAGGGGTATGTATGTGTTTTCTTTCTCAACAAGTTTAGAGTGATCATGTTAGGGTTATATTGGCGTGTCATAACTCACAACTCATAAACAGAAAATAATTCAACATTGAAACTCACTGACATATTAGTTTGTAAATTTTATACAATAACATTTATAGTTTTTAACATTTTTTTATTATATATTTGTCGTAATTTCCTAATTGTTAATTGTCAGTGTGCTATTTTAATAATTATGTCTGGCTGAGTTTTTAATACCAACCCCACTAGAACATGGCAAAAGTATGAAAACAAAACACCACAGACATATGCACAGAAGGTTGAAAGCACTCAGCCACTATTAAATAGATAAAGACAGCCACTAATTAAATGGTCTAAGTGGTGTGTGTATATATATATATATATATCCACTCTCATTAGGTACAGCTAGGGTTCCAATTTGGTACTTCAAATAATCAAAGTGAATGTGAAAGCACTATATAAAAAGGAAAGATTGATCAGGAACTTCACGTTAAAGTGGATCCACAAATGATAAGTGAAAAAAATAATGATTCACATTTCATTCTCACTTCATCCAATCACTTGGACCCATAACAACACAAAAAAACAAAACGTTCAGTGTCCAATTGTCCATCGAATTATCTTAATAATTAATGAAAAGTTGATAGATAAAGACCCATTATCAATATACATTCACATGTTTGAAGATTTCAGAATGTATAATACCTAACCTAATTGGTCATAGAAAAGAAAAATGTGTACTGAAATTTTTTGTTGTCGTATTACATGTGATGTGACAAATCTATAGAGGTACATGAAGGGTGCATGACATAAACTTACTCTATAACTCAAGTCCTAAAGGCCAGAGAGTGACATGATTATTTTGGATAATTAGTCTTAAGTTCAAAGCAAATAATTCAAATTAGAGAGGAAAAAAAAAAAGAAGAGTCGATCATATAACATCGTCTGATTTATTGTAGTACAAAATACTAGAGATATGGCTTTATCATGTGCTTTTCTGACATAAAATATGTCTCATATAGAGTTTTCAGATTCAATTTCCAACTTTGTAGCATATATGAGGAGTAGACTTTTATATGAGATTCTTTTATTTATAATATAAACCTGCATAATTTGATTCGATCTTGATGAGATTGTTTAACTAGTTGGACTCTCTCCCTCTCTATCTGCTTCCATTTTTTTTCTTTTTTCTTTTTAAAATATTTTTATGGCTATACCTTGTTGAAGTTTCTTTTAATGCAGTTCAGATAACCTACTAAAGAGAGAGAGAAAAAAAAAAAAAAAAACTCTCATCTTATTTTCCTTTTAATATCCCAAAGGTGGATCAAGGAAGTTTGAAATTATGTCCTTGTAAATTGCAGGTCATACAAGGGGCGAGAGTGCAAGGAGCAGCAAAGATAATTGGCATTGACGTAAATGAGAAGAAAAAAACAAAGGGAACAGCTTTTGGAATGACTGATTTTATAAACCCTAATGACTATGATAAATCTATTTTCGAGCTAATCAAAGAGTTAACAGGTGGATTGGGTGTGGATTATTGCTTTGAGTGCACTGGGGTTCCTCCCTTGATCAATGAAGCCCTCCAAGCCACAAAAATGGTACGTCCCTAAATTCAACATGCATGTTTTTTTATTATATTTTCATATAACAATGTTATAGTGTTGCAACACACAACACCTAACTAACGTGGCCATTCCCAATGACCACAGAATTGCAGTGATTTTACTAATTTCAGGAAAAAGTACAAAATATGACAGTACAATTTTTCACTCAAACAATATGTCAACCCTAATATAAAACAACAATATTTATATCACACATAGCATATTCACAATAAACTAAAAAAGGGAGTCAAAAAGGGTATTTATATCCCAAGCATCTGCTTCATAGGCTAAATCTTGCAAATATTCTATTAAAAATTGTAACACTTCTATATCCAGCCGGATTATAATCCAGATTAAACACAAACATGGCTCCACATAACTAACACCTCTTATATATTTTTTTTCATTAAAAAAACACACACATTACACCTATATATACATTAATTGCGGACTATTTATTTTATTTTATTTTTTTAATATATTTTTCGGTTGTGCATGATGGTCAGGGAAAAGGACAAACAATAGTAATTGGGGCAGGAAATGATCGTACTGTCCAGGTCAATTTCCTTTCCCTCTTGTTTGGTGGAACTTTGAAGGGTTGCGTTTTTGGAGGGCTCAAATCCAAAACTGACCTTCCTATTATAATAGACAAATGCAAAAATAAGGTGAATTTTAATTACAATGTTCAATTTGTTCACAGTTTGCTTACTAAAAAAAGTGGCTGCTTCATGTTCACAAATGAAAATTGATTTTTTGGACAATTCAATTAAATTTTATTTTTATACAAGATAGAATTTCTACTCTAACTTAATCTAAATGTATATGTGTGTAAAGCTCTCTCCTGTAGACTTGAATCCCGGCTCTTACCCCTCACACCCTACAAGTATTTATACTTGTGGAGTGACCATCGCACTAAGAGTGTGCAGTAGTTCAATTAATAAAAATATTTTATTAGATGAGCTAATTAAAACCCACCATTATTTGTCATATTAATTTATTCAGCAAAAATAATGATCATATTAGTTTGTATATCTTTCGTAGTAAAATTAAGTAGTAATATCTATACCTTAGTGTGTTCTACTACTTTTTATTTCCTTTCACATGTTTGTTTTTTTTCCTCCCCTTGGATAGGGATAACACTGATTATGCTTTCATAATCAGATGGAAAACTTAAAAATTTCCAATTATATTGTGTAAAAATTGTTTTATAATAATAAAAATTACTAATCATGTCGAATTTTGGGAACTTTGAAACGCTGATTTACTCTTTTTTCACAGGAAATCCAACTTGATGAACTTTTGACTCATGAAGTTTTAGTGAAAGATATAGATAAAGCATTTGAGATATTGAAGCAGCCTGATTGTGTGAAGGTTCTTATCAAGTTTTGATTGATCCTACTAGTGATTGCAAGATGCATGTCGCTTAATAAAGATACTTTTTTTTAATAAGTAATAAAGATACATTTGAGACGATGGGAACATGCATCTATATATATTTTTCGAGTTTCGAATTCCTTCTAAAAATTTCCCCCTTATTCCTTAACTTGTATAAGCACTATAATAAAGGACAGATAAGTAACATTTCTTTTTCTGTTTTTAATTGTTGGCACCACACAAATTACAAAAGCATATGAAGTCTTTAGTTATCTTCTTGGGAAACTCCGGATTACAAAGAAATAATTAAGGAGAAAAAATGAAGCAAAAGGAAATAAAATTATGATGATTGGGAAAGTCACTTTCAAATATACTATTTCCATTATCATGCTGGTCTCACATGTAGATATAGTATTCTCACAGATGTGTCTTGTAAGTGTGGATATGTTAAACAAGTCTACCGCAGTAGGTAGTGGCATACCCAAAAACCTTACATAAAGAACAAATGGTCGGCCTACAATCATAATCTTTTTTATCCATCCATAGTATTTGTTATCCATCCATAATATTTTATAGGAAAATATCCAGAACATTTCTTTTTGAGTCCTCAAACTGAATTTTCTTCTTGCTTGAAAATTGTAATATATTTTTCTGCTTTCTTGAAAATTTACCCTACAAAAAAGTCCTCTCTCTTCTAGACTCCAAGACTTTCCCTTGTCTCCTACAGAAAAACAAAACACCATAAAGATAACTTAGCATAATGTCTCTATATCCTTGCCCTACTGCAACTGCTGCATATATATATATTTATTGTCTCTATCTCCAGCCATGGAAGAAACCTATCTTGAGTCGCAACCCAACAGCAGAATGATCTTTTCATGCCTTTTATTTTATTTTACGTCCATCAACGTTTACACCCCCGTGATCCCATAATTCACACGCCACTGACTTTTTTCTTTTTTTTTTCGACAATTCAATAATTTTATATAACAAAAAGACAGTAAGCCTACACACTCTGATAAAAATAGAGCCAACTCATCTGATAGACTCAGGGCCGGCTCAAGGTATTATGGGGCCTAAGGCGACAACTTCAAATGAGGTCTATTCTTATACTTTGAATATTAATAGAATATTTATTTAACTTTTGGTTTTTTTATTTATTTAAAATCTATTTTTTTAGAAAAAAATTACAAATTAAAACGAACCCATCGCATTATTCAATGACTATACAACAAAAATAAATACTATTCATTGAATGAAGTAACTAAATACTAAAAAATTATGATTGAAAATTTTAATAAAGTTATATATTTGATATTTCTAAATATAATTTGAGTATAAATTTATTTACTAGTATAAGATTAATGACTTCTGTTAACATTTATGAGTGAGAGATTAAATGATTGACCCATCCAATGAAAATATTTTTCTTTAACTAGTTTTTCTTTGATAAAAAACTACTTTTTATTTATTGGTGAATATTTAGGGCTTAATAATTAATACTTCTATTGGTACAAGAATATCTCTATTGGTAAAAATTTAGGGGCCTTTTTTCATTGGGGGCCTTAGGTGGTTGCCTATTTGGCTCACCCATTGAGCCGGCACTGGATAGACTTTACAACTTGCAAACCAGAGAACAACAAAAAAACGAACTAGCACTCCTATTACAGACTGACTAAAGCAACTGGTTAATTTATAGAAAGCACTAGAAAACATAATTGGCCATAAGAGCTATTAGTATATCAAAGAAGTATGCTCTGGTAACAAGGTGCAAGCAGCCCTATGTAGAGCTTAGAACTTTGTGAAGCATGGTATTTCCAGCCATAACAACATGCCCCATTTTAGCTCTAATATCTCATTTAATTCTCAGCATAATTTGTTTCTCTGTCAAAACAACTCCTTTGTGACATCTACTATTCCTTTGAAACCATATGTGATAGATTGTGGCCCACCAAACCAGTTTGTAGAAGGTAGCTCTAAAACCTTTGCCCTTTAGATTAGTCACTCACCATTAGACTATTTTATTCCAAATAATAGGAACATCAGTTACTAGGCAAAGCCCTATAACATGCTTTCAAATTCTCTTGGTAAAGAAGCAAGCAAAATACAAATGTTCCCTACTCTCTATTTTATTTCTACAGAATGCACAATAACTATATCCAGAGAAACCCCATTGCATCAATCTATTTTTCAAAGTAAGCCACCCCATAAAAGCATGTGTTTGTATTGCTTGAGAAAACCATACTAATTTCCACCATATCACTTCCATCTCTTTATGTCTTAACTGATTCCAAGTAGCAGCACAAATGAACTTGCCATTTGGAGTTGTCCAGAAAGGTTTACTTAAATATAATTAAAATAAATAATAATATAGAAAGTAAAAGTAAAGAATAAAAATAATTTTTTAAATTGCATAACAAATGCACGTCATGTAGCTCTAAGTATTTATCAAAAACCAAAAACTACAAAGATTATAGAATAGTTTGAAATAAATAATAAACTTAAAAAAAAATTGCTAAAACTTTTGATAATTGAGTATTAATTGAAATAGTATTTCAATGTTTTTAAAAATTTAGTAATATTAAATTTCTGGTAAATGTTTTGAATTTGGAAATTGATATTTATGAATACTAAGGGGCTGTTTGGTTTTTGTGTTTCCATCATCCATAACTCTATTTTCATCACCCATAACTCAAAAATGGTGGGACCCACAGAGAGAAAGCTTGTTTGGATTTGTTTTCAAGTTTTGTTTCTATTACTCAATTCTCTGATTTTTGAGTGATGAGTTATGGAAACTGAAAACACATTTTAGGTGTTTTCAAATTATGGAAACAGAGTTATGATGACAATCTTGTAAATACACACATTGAGGGACCAACTAGCCGCAACTTTTGACTTCACTCTCCTCTTTTTTTTTTTCTTTTTTTTTTCTTTCTTCTCCACTTTTCTTTCTTTTTGTCTCTCTTCTTTCTCTGTTCTTTGCTGCATCAGTTCTTTCTTCTTCTTTTTCTTCCATTTCACATTTCTCATCTCAAACCCATAAAAAAAAAAATCAAGAAACAAACTTTTCTTTCTCTATTCTTTGCTGCAAGCATCAGATCTTTCTTCTTCTTCTTTTTCTTTTTTTTTTCTTCCTTTTCCCCTGTTTTTCTCTGCTTTTCTCTTCATCCATGCTTTTCTCTTCATTTTTCCCCTGTTTTTCTCGCAGACCAATGGAGATCTTCAAAATACACAGAAAACCCCAACTTAAAAAAAAAAAAACCAATAGAAGTGAAAGTGAAATCCAGAACAAAATTAAACATGCATAATTACATTCCAGAACAAACCCAGATTTCTTAATCATTAAAAAAAAAAAAAAAAAAAAAAGCTAACTCAAATCTGCCCAGGCCATTATTGCCCCCAAGTGCAGCTAATAGCCACCATGCACCCCATCGAAAATTGCAGGCTGCCCATCTAAGGCTTCATCGGTTATAGGCTTATAGCCACACTTCAGCAACAACACCACAAACCCATCGCACCACCAAACCCACCAATCAGCGGCCACCGTGGAAAGCCATCCACCACCGTCAATGAACAAGTCGTCTTGAACCCAGTCCACTGATCTATGCTTGAGAGAGAACAAATATATTAAATAAAAAAAAATCCTATTTGATTTGGCAATGAACAATCCTCGTCAATTGAGGTGAGATACCTTCAAATGCTAGATTTTGATGCTATTCTGGCGAGACTGCTGTGGAGATTTTTGGCAAAACAGTCCAAAAGAAAAGCAGAAAAAAGTTTAAAATATATGAAGAGAAAAGCAAAGGAAAAACGAAGAGAAAAGCAGAGAAAAATGAAGGGGAGAGGTAGAGAAAGATGAGAGTCAGGGGAAAAAAAAAGGAGAGAGAAAAGTTTTATGACATTGGGTCAGTGTGTGGGTCCCAGTTTTTTTAGTTTTTTGGTTGAAAACATAACTGAGTGATGGGTGCCAAACGTGTGAGGTTTAAGGAATTGGGGTATTTTAAGTGATGAGTGATGAGTGACGAAAATTGAGTGATGAGTGATAAGTGATGGTTTTCAAAAAACCAAACAGCCCCTAAAAGTTTTATTGTGAATGTTTTGGCGACAACCACTAAATGGCGAATATCATATACAGTATATGTTTTATTAGTTCACATCAAAGGATTTTGTGTGTTTAGGTATGTTCTAATCACAATTTATGTGAATTTATATTACCTTAGTTAATAGTAATAACTCATTAAGAGTGTAAATAGAAATGATTTTAACTTTTTTAGATTTTTATTTGAAGCTATCCCAAACTATGAAGAAATTATGTCATATATAAAAAGACTTTAATAAAAATTAGCTACTTAGCACAAGGAGAGTGTAACAATTTTGTGCAACCAAAATTTTAGGACCCAAATTTTATTATATAGAATATAATATGACTCTTTTTTTTTTTTTTTCTTTTTTGAGTTATATTATAGAACAACTTGTATGATGCACAACTTAATGAAATCATAGGTAAGCTGAAGAAATATTTTAATAATATTATTAAACTTGATTAATAAAGTAGATAGTAAAAATAAAAGAACAAAAATTACTTTAAGATACTTGCTGAATGTGCTAAGACCAAGATTATAAAATAATCATAAATAAATAACCAAAATTCAACTACCAAAGTCTTATCAAAAAAATTTATATCTTTGTTATAGGCAAAATTCAAGCCCACGTTCTTTAGGCTTGTTTGCAATAAGCCTAGGGACCCAATATTTTTCAGAACGAAAAGTACAATTCTTTAAGTGCTCTATGTAAGGTTTTCAAGTTAAATTCAAACAAATGATTATATTGAGTTTATTTTTTCTTTGACAAGATAAATATGTTTGTATTGTATTGGTCAATACAATCATGTGTTTCATTTTATGGTGATTCATAATACTATCTACAAGTGTTAAATCACAGAACTCATTAAATAATTCAAATAAGTTACATGATTTATTAAATAGGTCATGTAATTAAAAATATAGCTTGTTAGGTTCTAAGACTTTAGGAACTAATGTATTAGAACTTCAATTTATATATGTTGGCAAACCATGATCAAAACATTTAGTCAAGGTTTAGATGTGCTCAAAGTTTGGTTTGATGTAAGTTTTGTATTGAGTAATTGCAGGAAATTACTGTTCAACTTTTGCAAGGCTCGATCGATCGAAAATCGTGGATCAGCAATTTTTTGCAGAATTCTCAAACCAGCCCAAGCCAATATGACGTGTAGGGTTAAGTGTTTCACTCCAAGTATTAAAAGAAAAACCCTAGCTACGTTTTAGAAGTCTCTGTTGAGTTGTGTGTTGAATCTTTTGTGAGATCTGAGAGGTGTTTACTTTCAAACACACACATAGAGCTATAAAGATCAAGATTCACATCAAGAACTTGATGATTGCTTCAGTTGCTGCATAAAGAACTTTCAAGAAGATTTGAAACCTTTGAGAGGTGTCTCAAAGTAACAAGTAGGAGAACTTGTGGTTGCTATAGATCAAGGAAAGAAGTAGTTCATAGACTCGAAGTTGTCACATGGTCATGGTCGTGGTAGTAAGTTTTCTATACGAGGTAGCAATAGGATGTTAGTGGTCTAAGTCTTATTGTACGAACTTCAATTCTTTCATAGTGGATCTATTTTTACCTTGAGGATAGCTAGGTTAAATCCTCCCTAGGTTTTTTACCGGTTTGGTTTTCCTGGGTCATCAGATCTTTGTGTTCTTTACTTTCTGCATTATATTTGTTTTACACATATTTATTTAACCTAGATTTAATTAACAAACTTGTTAATCAACTTGGCTTAATATTATGTTAAACATATTGTGTTAAGGGGTCTAAAAACTAACAAGTGGTACCAGAGCAGGTTAGCTCTTGTGTTAGATCTTTTAATCTAAGAGTTGATCCTTGACCCTTGTTGTCATGGAACACGGTCACTCTCTTGTGATCCCTCCACACTTTGATTGGAATAACTATGCCTATTGGAAGGTTAGGATGAAAGTCTTCCTGAAATCTATAGATGAGAGAGTGTGGAACTCAATAGAATACGGTTGGGAGAAATCGACTACTCCTGTTAGTGAGTGGTCAACATCCCAAAAAGAAGCAGCCGCTTTTAATAGCAAAGTCATAAATGCTATTTTTAATGATGTTTCTATGGAGGAGTTTAGGAGAATCTCAAATGTTGAGGTTGCTCATACTGCTTGGAAAATCTTCCAAACTGTGCATGAAGGCACAAAGGCAGTTAAAATTAACAAGTTGCAGCAGTTAACAACTAGATTTGAAAGCATTAAGATGTCTGAAGATGAAAGTTTTGATGAATTCTGTGTTAAGCTTAATGATATTGTTAATTTTGCATTTAATTTGGGTGAAATTTATGATCAACCTAAGATTGTTAGGAAGATTCTTAGATATTTAACTGAGAACTTTAGACCCAAAGTAACTGCCATTACTGAAAGTAAGGATGTGGACTCCATCCCTGTTGATGAACTTGTAAGATCTTTTCAGTCCTATGAGTTAGACCTACCCAAAACAAACAAATCCAAATCAATGGCTCTTAAGTCAATTGATGATATTGATGATAATGAATTTGATGATGAACTCTCTTCTACAGAGATTGCATATCTTGCCAAGAAGTTTAGAAACTTTCTCAAGAAAAACAATAGAAGGGCAAGAGGTAGAAACAATGTTGAACCTAAGAACTTTAAGAAAAATGAACCAACTAAAATCAATAATGCTGATAAATCAAAAGAAAAAATTGGTCAATCTTTTAGTAATTCTCTAGGTCAACACTGTTTTGGTTGTCAAGGGTATGGTTATGTGAAATCTGAATGTCCAACATTCTTGAGATCAAAGGGTAAAGCTATGGCTGTAACCTTTAGTGATGGTGAAGTTTCTAATCACGAGTTTGGAAGTGATGAAGATAGAAACTTCTTTGCTTTCACAGCTACAGTTGTAGTTAATGAAAGTGATTTGGTTAAAGAGAATCCTTCTGATGGGGAACTTTCTGAGTGTGCTGACTTGCAAGAAGCTTATAACAAGCTATGCAAGGTTGCTACAAAGGATGCAATGGGTGTGGATTTAGGGCTAAAGAAGATAGCCACTCTTGAACGTGAAAAGAAAAACTTGTTGTTGATTTGCTTGATGCTAATGAACTGGTTAATAAGGTGAAGACTGAAAATATTATGTTGCTTGATAAGATTAAGAACCTAGAACTAGAATTATCTGTTGCTAGAGAACAAACAAATAGGTTTGCTAGTTCTAAACTTGATCACATGTTGAGTATTCAGAAGTCTCCCTTAGACAAATCAGGTTTAGGTTTTGTTGATAGCATCTCTGTGTTTGAAACTCATTCCACAAACTTTGTTTCTTCTTCTGAACCATCTAAGATAGAAGTTGTCAAACCAAAAGAAGATGTTCCTACTCCTAGGAAGATTAGGATTGATCTTACAGAATCTAAGCCTAAGAGTCCTAACCTCCCTAAGGACAAGAAGCATGATAGACCTTTATGGGTTTGTCATTTTTGTGGAAAAGCTGGGCATACTTGCCCAAACTGTTTCAAGTTGCAAGCTACAAAGCGAGCAGATAAGCAAAAAGTACATGTGCATCAAGCACAAGATCCTATGGTACTTATTGGTGAATTGGTAAAGGCTTTACCAATGCTAGAGTTGCTCATCATTCTAATATGAATAATAACTCCAAAACCAAAGTTGCATCTAAGAGGTTATGGATGCGCACAAAAGGCTCAATCCAATTGAGTCTTTTTGACATGGTCCTTGTGCTTCATCTCAAAATCCTTTGTGACCATTTTCTTGATTTTCTGTTTTCTTTTGTTTCTAGGATTTGCATTGCATTACATTCATGCATTCATATTAGGTTGTTTTTTGTTTGTTTTTCAAAAATTAAAAAACAAAAAAAAAAAAAAATGGAAAGAGGAATGTGGAAAGATGTGTTTTGTATTACATATCATAGATGTGTAGTTAAGGTTGGCCATATTATCTTTGCATAACAAGCCTGTGTTCCTTGATTAGCTTGGATAAGCTTATTTTTCTATACTTTGCTAGTTTGAGCTATGTAGTGCATGTTGTGTGTGAGTTGTTTATAGTTTTTGATCACATGATCTTGATTTTGAAGTCACATGCTTCTGATTGTAAGGACTAAAAAATCCTAAGAGAAAAACATAAATAACCATCTTACCACTGTTTACTAGCCAATCATGAACACCTTAGTGCATATCATAAGATTTTGTACTCTAAAAAGTGTAGCACATGCACAAAAAGAAAATAAGGTGTAGCCTTAAAATAAATAAAAAATAAAAACAAAGAAAGAAAAAGAAATAAAAAAAAGGCATGTATACAATAAGGATAAAAAAAAAAAAAAAAAAAAATGATTGCAAGCTTGTTTTCTAGGAGATGTGGGAGTTATATGATGTAACTCTTTAGGTGATAGTCACTTTCAAATTTATGTGATGAATAATGTAGACATTGTGATTGATTACTATTTACATATCACCTCACATGTATCTCATGCTGTTACTAGTTACACACACTTCACAAGTTATTCTTTTCTAAACTTAGTACATGAAATTGTGTGTGAATTTGGTTTGGCCATCCAAGATTATATATTCTATGATTTTGATACAAAATATGTTCATTGGTTGAAAATTTGAGGGTGAAAAGTGAGAAAATCTTGTTTTTGAAGTTCTGGGTTGAAAACAAATGTTTTTGAAAAAAATTTTAAACTCATTTTCATGCATTTCATTCATGAAATTCTTTGGATTGAGTGTTTTCTGCATAAAACTTCTATTGTTTTCAAAAATCCAGTTTTCCAGAATTTCGATCGATCAAATGTGTTTTTCGACCAATCGAAAATCCCTTAATTTTTAAGCTTGGTCTCTGCCTGGTTCGATTGGTGCTCGATCAGTCGAATCTATTTTTCGATTGACCAAAACCAATTTTTGACCGATCGAAATTTAAAAGTTTTTAAAGCAAACTTTCTGTTTAGCTCGATTGGTACCCGATCGGTACTCGACCGATCAAGATTCGAAAGAAAAGAAAAATAAAAGACTTTTCCAACTCACGTGTTCTTCACTTTTTCAAATAGTCTTCTTTCTTTTTCTTCCTTTTCTTTCTCAACCGATCCAATCCAAGATTTTTTGTCGTTTTCCTCCACAAATCTTCAAAGGTTTTTGTCCTCAAGTGTAGGTAAGACCAAAATACCCTTCTTTTTTCAAGTTATTTACATTTTTCATGCATTTTCTTCACGATTTTTGAACTAAAGAAATTTGGGGTTTTTGATTTTTGACTTGTTTTTGTTCATATTTAATCAATGGGCTTTTGTTCTTAGTTCATATACATATGATTCCCATGCATTAATTTGATCAATTTTGTGATTTGAGAAGAATTGAAAATTCTAGGGCTTGAAATTTTGAGAAATTGGGGTTTTTGTTCAATTGGGCTTAAATTGATGAAATTGACTTGTGAAATTGATGGATTAATTCATTATATCATGTTTTCTAACTAGTATAATTTCTAATTTCTCAATTTGATTTGGCTTTGAAAAATGGGTTTTTCAAAATTTGGGGTTTTTGGTTAAAACTCTTTGTTCAAGTCAATTTTATGAAAATGTTAAAAATTGAACAAGCTTTTTTTGTATTAGAGCATGCATCATATGTGCATTCATTACATGCATCATATGGATTGTTATTTATTGATATATTTTGTGCTCTAACCCTTTCTAATGCAGTTTGCCCTTGGTCTTGTGTTTTCTTTTTGTTTTATTTTTTCCTTTCTACTCTTAGAGTCATGGTTAGGAAAACTAGAGCTAAGAAATCCTCTACCTCCTTCTCTTCTGATTTTCAAAGTGATAGATTTCAGTTTAAATCTAATCAAGAAACCTATGAGAAGTTGAATATCTTTAGGTCTCTTTGGGCTAAAAGGAAAGTTATCCTAGATGAGGTTAACCCTGAGATAAGTAGGAACTTTGAGAGTCGAGGTTGGTTACCTCTTTTGGATGTTGAGCATCCCCCTCCGGCTACTTTGATTAGAGAGTTTTATTCAAACCTCTCTATCCACTCCGATGATTCCAACTTTCACTATGTGAAGACTTCGATAAGGGGTGAAGAGTTTGTCATTACTCGTGAGGTAGTGGCTTCTGCTCTTGGTGTACCTTTGGTATAGCAGCCTATGTACCCTTACACAGAGATTCCTCCCATTAACGACATTATGTCTCTTATTACTGGTACTACCATTAGTTGGGGTACTAATCCTAGGGTTACCACACATGAGCTTACTGAGCTCAATTATTTGTTCTTTAGGATTTCTTGTCATTGTATCTGGCCTATTTCTTGCATACATACCATTCCCATTGAGAGATGTGCATTCTTGTTTGCTGTCAACACTGATGCTCCTATCAGTTTTCCTACTCTTTTCATTCGTTCTCTTATTGAGGTTCATAGGAGTAGTGCTAAGTCACATGGTTTGTCCTTTCTGGTTTTCATTCATAGGATTTTGTTAGATTTAAGTTTAGAGGACTTCCCTGCGTCTGAGCTTGTTTATATCATCGCTCCTATAGGTGCTACCTTTCTTAGGCAAAGGGCTACTCAATTAAAAGCTAGCTCTAAACGCCCTCGAGTCAAGTCTTCTACAGGTGATGCATCTAGAGCCCCTCCTTCTGGTGATCCTACTGCTGAGGATTTTGTGGACCCCACTGTTGCCGTGGATCCTCCACCATCTACATCATCCTCTTCGTCTATGCGTACTATGCTAGAGACATGTCTCACCATTCAGGCGGCTCATGGATAGATTTTGTTGGATTTGCTTAATGAGGTTGCGGCCTTACGAGCATATTTAGCTGATGCTAGAGGTGCTTCTCCACCCTCGGATGAGTCTTGATTGCCCTTTAGCAATACGTCACAAAAATGGGGAATGCATAGTGATAAGGGGGAGATGAGGAGATATGATTTTTTTTTGGTGTAGATTGTATTTTAGAGGGAGATATGTGTTATGTTTTGATGATGTGATCATGTGTACATGTTAGGGGGAGACATTGTTTTTATATTTTTATGTTTCTTGTTTTATTTATGTTTATGTTCTTATTTCACAAACTATGATGCATTGGTTATGATTTATATTATGAGGTTATTCATGGTATATGTCTTTATTTTTGTTTTGTGAAAACAAGAAATTTATTTGGTTTACTTGTATTTTCCACACATGCGTTTATGGTTTGTTTAGTGTTTCAGGAATTTACAGGTTGATTCATTCAAAGCTGCTGTCTACTTTTGCAACTGATAGATAGTAGTTAAATTGAATTGTATTTTGGGCAATAATGTATAATTGGGCTGTTTTTTACTTTGAGCTTTTATTTCGTGTAAAGTGTTTTGTCACGGATTGTCAAAAGGGGAGTTTGTTAGGTTCTAAGACTTTAGGAACTAATATATTAGAACTTCAATTTGTATATGTTGGAAAACCATGATCAAAACATTTAGTCTAGGTTTAGATGTACTCAAAGTTTGGTTTGATGTAAGTTTTGTATCAAGTAATTGCAGGAAATTACTGTTCAATTTATGCAAGGCTCGATCGATCGAAAATTAGACTCGATCGATCGAAAATCGTGGATCAGCAATTTTTTGGAGAATTCTCAAACCAGCCCAAGCTCATATGACATGTAGGGTTAAGTGTTTCACTCCAAGTATAAAAGGAAAAACCTTAGCTACATTTTAGAAGTCTTTGTTGAGTTGTGTGTTGAATTTTTTGTTAGATCTGAGAGGTGTTTACCTTCAAACACACACATAGAGCTATCAAGATCAAGATTCACATCAAGAACTTGATGATTGCTTCAGTTGCTGCATAAAGAACTTTCAAGAAGATTTGAAACCTTTGAGAGGTGTCTCAAAGTCACAAGTAGGAGAACTTGTGGTTGCTATAGATCAAGGAAAGAAGTAGTCTGTGGACTCAAAGCTGTCACGTGGTCGTGGTAGTAAGTTTTCTACACGAGGTAGCAATAGGATGTTAGTGGTCTAAGTCTTATTGTACAAACTTCAATTATTTCATAGTGGATCTGTTTTTACCTTGAGGATAGCTAAGTTAAATCCTCCCTAGGTTTTTTACTGGTTTGGTTTTCCTGGGTCATCAGATCTGTGTGTTCTTTACTTTTCGCATTATATTTGTTTTACACATATTTGTTTAACCTAGATTTAACTAACAAACTTGTTAATCAACTTGGCTTAATATTAGATTAAACATATTGTGTTAAGGGGTCTAAAAACTAACATAGCTGAATACTATAATTAAATCCAAGTAGTGGGTTGCTGGAAACTTTGTTCTATTACACACTTGTTTGACATAGTTATTTTCTAGAGAATACTTCTTATTATGAAGTGTAAGAAATATTAGGTTCATGTGTGTAAGTTTGAGAGACCCAATTATATTGTAGGCCTCTATACTTAACATTAAATTCTAATTTTGATACAAACCCTGCTTAGGGTTCGTTATAATTGTTGAATTGAGATTATAGTATAGATATGATTGTCAAGGGCTTCGTTCATGAACATAGGCTGTTAAGTTTTACAACGTAATCCTTACATCCTCTCTTTTCTTACTCTACACGCTTTCTCTATGTCTTCATAAAATCTAATAGGAAGGAAACCGACCGAGACAGGAATTACAAGGGAGGAGAAATAATCTCATCTGAGAGTCCTTAAGGAAAAATCAAGGATGAAGAATATGAGCATATTTTTCTCTCTATCACACACACAAATCCATCTAGCATTTTTTTTGAGAATTGATAAGACAAGGACTAGTCGGTAGGTACGTACTACAGATATATCGTATTTATTTTTGGTACATCGGTACAGTGAGACTCACATGTTAATTAGCCTCACATGAGATGGGTGCACATGGAAATTTTATTACCTAATCAAACTTTCCTAAAAATAAATGATCAGACTTTCCTAATCTCTTTGATGGATTGTATTGCCCGTGGCATTATAATATTATATACATCACTAGTTTGAAACTTTTGAATCGTACCTTGTATGTACTTTTTTAAAGGTTAAAGATAGAAAGTGTATCACGTATGTACCCTTTTTTTTGTTTTTCTTTTGATAGGATGGTACATATAAATGTAGTAGTAATGGGACGGTGATATAATTTTATGGTAAGAGAAGTCTTTGAGCATCTTCAGCAGATTCTTCAAATTTTTGTACTGTTTAGAGAATGAATAATGACTTTTACCTTTTAGCTACTCACTTTTTCAAATACACTTTCCAACAGATTCTCTATCTCATTTAAATATTATTTCTTCATTCATTCTTTATTCTTTTTTTATCATCATTTATTCTTTCTATATTCATTCCCAACAATTATATTTTTAATTGAAAAGTGTTATATTCACAACATTTTTTGCAATACTTTCACAAGAATCATATCAAAATCTTATGTGGAAAGTTGTTACTAGTTCTAATTTAAACCCACCGCTGAAATTATTTTTTTACTCACCAATATTAGCTAATTACTTAAAATTTATTGTGAAAATATAGTAGTAATATTTCTAAATGGTAATTTCTTATTCTTTTCCTTTCTTTCATCCATACGTTTCCTTTTCTTTTTTTCTTTTTCTTTTTTTCTCCACCACACACGTATACCCATATATCTCCATCCTCTCTTTTTTATCTCTACTTTCCACTTGATTCCAGAACCTCCCTCTCTCTTTCTCCTCTTCTTCATCTCACTTCACTCACACACACAGCCGGTAGAGAGATTGGCCTTCGTCTATCTTCATTATCTTCGTCCCAAAGCAGTTGGCCCAGCCTAGAGCCGTCGCTCATCTTCGTCCCCAACGCAGTCCAGATGGGTCAGATGGCTTCTGTCTTCTTCTTCTTTTTTGTTATGATTTGATTAATTTTAAAATTGTGTTTCTAAGTTTGTATTCTGATAATCTGATTATGCTTGAGAGAAAAAAAGAAGCAACGGAGAGAATGAGAGAAAAAAAGAAATCCGGAGGAGAGAGAAAGATTGAAATAATAGTAGCTGGTATAATTTTTTAATCAAAAAAATTCAATTGCTAATGTATAGTAGCCCATCAGATTTGATGAGCTACTGTTCATGAGCCAAAAAAAATTCGGGGTTTAGAGAATCCATTGGAGACCATTTTTTTGGTCTCATTCTCTATTATAGAGAATATTTTGCTTTTAGCTACACCATTGGAGATGCTCTTAGTTCTAGAGGTTCTAACTTCTAACCAACATATTTAGATCTGATCTATCATGCAATATTCATTTAATACATGGTTACGTATATTTTAAAATTCTGAAATTTCAAGGTGTAAAATCTAAATACCCTATACTTTAGGAAATAAAATCTAAACACCACTAAAATTTAGAAGGGTAAAATCCAAATTCTGAAACGTAATCCAAATTCTAAAACTTTAGTGTTTGGATTACATTTTGTTACCTAATCAAACTTTCCTAAAAATAAATGATTAGACTTTCCTAATCTCTTTGATGGATTGTATTGCCCGTGGCATTATATACATCACTAGTTTGAAACTTTTTGAATTGTACCTTGTACATACTTTTTTAAAGGTTAAAGATAGAAACTGTATCACATATGTACCCTTTTTTGTTTTTATTTTTGATAGGCCACAAACGGATTGACCTCTTGTGATTGAAATTAATTGATTAATTAGTCAAGTTATTTATTAATCAATTTATCATGCAAAATGCGTGGTAACACAAACAAATCACCAAACAACTAAATACGCAGCAGAAAATAAAAGACACGGTAATTTGTTTACGAATGGGGAAAACTTAACGGCAAAAACCCCACCGGGTGATTTTCAGGTCACCACTCCCGAAACTCCACTATTATCACAACAAGCGGTTACAAGTAAAGGAATCCCAAATACCTTACCAACCTACAGTTGAACCCTTACCCCAAAACCCAATTGGACTTGTTCTGTAGTGACAGTTCCCCCTTTTTATGCATGGCTCCCAGGTACGTGACTAACCAATGCGCGGATCCCAGTACGCGACTTCAATCACCAACTAAGAAGGTTGTTGGCTACAAAGTTCTTCAGTTCATCCACACGATGAAGATCAAGAAGATGCTTGGTTACAAAACCCTATGGTGCAAATACACAGCAACTTCTTCATAAGAAAGAGATGAACAACGGCAAGAACTTTGTCTCCAGTCACAATTTGCTTAAACAAGGTTTGCTCAATGCTTGTGCAACTTGTTAACTCTTTGACGGCCCTTAAAAAAATCCTTTTATATGTTTAGGGTTAGGAGAAAAGAAGGCCCAAACATATAATCACAGATCCCAAGAAAAATAGTTCAGATTTCTGTTTTCTTAAATCTCGACAGATAGGAGGTGTCGAGCATCTGTCGAGCATACGGGCTAAACAGCTCCTTAAACCTCGACACATGCTAGCTGTCGAGCTTTAGTGATTTTGTACTTTCAGCTTGTTTTTTTGGATAGACTTGAAGGCTTCAACACTTGATCTTGAAACATGGTTTCTTGAAGTATTTAAACACACCATAAATCTACCCAAATACAAGTAAAGTGCGTTTTGTCAAAAGATTAGTCAATTACATAAAATCATGACATATGTTCTTAACATGTGAAACACATATGTCCTAACAATCTCCCTTTTGGCGATCCGTGACAAAACCACAACAAACAAATGATCATATGAGAGAAGTCATAAATCACTCAACTCATATTCACTTGTTGAATACAATAAAATCTATCCTAACACAAACTCTTGAAAAACTTTGCAAGAAGAGAGTTTATGGCAAGTAGACTTTGACAACCTGTATTTCTGAAACACTTTAAACAAAACTCATCAAGGCATCTTAGTGTGAAACAGAAATAATAGATTGCATACAAGTATAAGAATCATGTGTATAAATGGAGAAAAGAAACAACACATGTAAGAAGTAGATGAAAGAAACAACATACATCAACATATAGAAAGAAATAAGTACAATGTATATCATAAAAATGGTTACAAGACCCAATGTACAAGAACAATGTATCTATAAGAAAGAAAAGACAAGATACATAAAATCCTCACTACATCCCTCAAAAAGAAACAACACTCCCCCTAACAAAATGATCCTATACTAACTCTCCCCCTAAGAATGACTACTCTCATATCCAACCAAAATACTCCCCCTTTTTGTCACGAGTGACAAAGGGTAAGAGTGTCAAGTAGACATCTCATCGGTAGAGCTAGCATCTCCATCATCAGTATCCGAAGCATCATCGTCATCACCATCATCATCCTCAGAATCAGAACCCACGGGAGGAGGTGGTGGAAGAGAAGCCTCAAAAGCAAAACTATCCATGGTCGCCTGTCGCCGTGCAATACGACCGACACGAACGTTCACCTGATACAACTCCGTAAAGAGTGTATTTAGGCGAGCATCCATATGCTGCAGTTGCGCCATGATGTCTCCTAGTGATACATCGCTTGTAGAAGAGGAGGGAACAGATGTGGAAGAAGCAGATCTGGATGGAGCAGGACGGGAGGAAGAAGCTGCTGAATCTGGCTGTCGCGACCTAAACTACGCCTCACTACATTTTATGGTAGCGTAATCTATGACACACATGAAAGAAAAATGGTCGGACGAGGGAAAAGGAACAGAAAAATGGCGTAAGATCCTCGTGATAGCAGAAGGAAAGATGAGCTTATCACGGGACGCCACATCTAGATGAACATCTATAATAGAAAGAATGAAATGAGAAGGGAAATCTATAGTCAGATGCTCAAGAAGAGACAACAAAAATCGAGCACGAGGCTCTATGATGGAGTTGTAGTGAGAGAGTGGATGGAGTACAAAAGTCATCACCATGTTCAAAAACCTAGGACTTTTTGCAAAGCCCTTACAGGATGTGAACTGGCGACCACCCCAATCAGAAGGACGCTCACAAAAAGCAGCCATGAGCTCATCCTCGGATAGTCAGGAAACGCTATCCTAGGTACTTGAAGCACATCCGCAACAAGCTGCGGTGTGACAGGAATGCTAACACCCCTAACACAAGTGATAAAGTGAGGGACAGAACGGTCAATCCCGTACATGTTGGAGTAGAACTCCTGAATAAGCACGAGAGAACAAGTGACCGGGACATCATACAGTGACTCCCATTCCCGACTGTGAATGACAGTGGGAAGGTCAGTGCTGACAAAGTCTGCCAGAATGACTTGGCGTTCCGAATGAACACCTTGTCTAGAAAAGTTCTCCGAGAATGCTTTATGAGCATCATTATCACGGAACCGAAGAGATAGGGGGCAGAATTTGAAGATGAAGAGGATGCCCTGGAACGAAGAAGGTTCCGGGACGGAGCAGATTTACGTTTCGGTGCCATAGACACTACTAACGTAACCAACAGTAGTGGGAGAGAAAAAAGACAATCAGAAAAGTCTCAAACCAGTTCACAATATTAAGAATATGTGAAAAGAAGTACGTATGCATGGAGAATGCATGAGCATGTGACATGCAAAGTAAATACATCATGGGCTCAGCCCAATCCAATCGTACCAGCACACAAAGAGATTGCATGCAGTTAAATGCATGACAATACTGTTAGAATGAAAATGTGATGCAATGCATGAAGTTTTTAAGATCAAACCTTCAAAAACTAACACATAATTTTAATAAAATCTCATCAATTTTGAAAAACCCCAACATTTTCAAAAAATTCCAAAATCTAGGTTTCAAAAACATGAATGCATGTAGAATAAGAGAAAGAAAGCTTACCAAGATGAAGAAAATCTTGAAAAAGCCTGAAGAAACCTTGAGGATCAAGATTAGAGTGAGATGAGAGTGTTTGGGAGAGGAAAAAACTTGTTGCACAGACATTAGAAATAAATCAAGACTTGTTGCACAAGGATACACTCAAGTGGAAGGAGTTGATTTTGATGAGACATTTGCACCTGTAGCTAGACTTGAGTCTATCTGGATACTTTTAGCCATAGCTTGTCACTTGAATTTCAAGCTGTATCAAATGGATGTCAAAAGTGCTTTCCTGAATGGGATGTTGCAAAAAGAAGTGTATGTAAAGTAGCCCAAAGGATTTGTGGATCCTCATAGGCCTGATGATGTCTACAAACTGAAAAGGGCATTGTATGGTCTTAAAAAAGCTCCTCGAGCTTGGTATGATAGACTGACCTCTTATCTCACAAGGAATGGATTCAAGAGAGGAAATGCTAATACTACTCTCTTCATTCGGAAGGATAATAATCATTTTGTTGTAGCTCAAGTCTATGTTGATAATATTGTTTTTGGCTCTACTAATGATTTATTTGCTAAATCTTTTACAGATGAAATGGAGATGTTTGAGATGAGCATGGTAGGTAAACTTACCTACTTTTTGGGACTGCAAATAAAGCAAACGGACACAAGAATATATATTAACCAAGCAAAATATGCTGGAAACCTTGTCAAAAGATTTGGACTCGAAAAGGCTGCACATGCTAGAACACCAATGGCTACCAATACAAAGCTTGGGAATGGTCCATCAGGTCAGTCTGTTGATATCACTTTATATAGAAGTATGATTGGTAGTTTGTTGTATTTGACTGCTAGTTGACTTGATATTGCTTTTAGTGTTGGTGTATGTGCTAGATTCCAATCTAATCCAAAAGAATCACATCTTAATGCTATAAAGAGAAAAATAAAATATGTTAGTGGTACTTGTGATTTTGGACTGTTTTATAGTAAAGAGTTAAATGTTTCTCTTGCTGGGTATTTTGATGCAGATTGGGTTAGTAATGCTGATGATAGGAAAAGCACCACTGGAAGGTGTTTTTATACGGGAACCAATCTTGTTGCTTGGATAAGTAAAAAGCAAAATTCTATCTCTCTGTCAACTGCAGAAGCAAAATATATTGCAGCTAGAAGTTGTTGTTCACAACTTCTTTGGATGAAGAAGCTTTTAGGTGATTACAGTCTATCACAAGAAACTATGGTTGTCTACTGTGATAATTCTAATGCTATTGATATCTCTAAGAATCCGGTACAACATTCTAAGACTAAACACATAGAGATTAGATATCACTTTATCAAGGATCTTGTCGAAAGAAAGGTTGTTGCTCTTGAGTACATTCCTACTAAGCGCCAGAATGCAGACATCTTTACCAAACCACTTGATAGAAGTAAGTATGAGTCTCTCCGTCAAGTGATTGGTGTGATCACATGTCCCTAGTCACCTATGAGTTTCATGGTCCTTGTGTTAATTCTTTCAATCTCTTGTGACCAAAACTGTTTTTATTTAGGGTTTGCATTTGCATAACATTCATACATTGCATTCTAAGTTTGTTTTGTTTGTTTTTTAGTTTTAAAAAAAAATCAAAAAACAAAAAAAAAAGTTTTTTTTTTTGTATTATACATCTTCAAGATGTGTAATTAAGGTTGGCCTATGTAATTTACATTTTATGACTGTGTACCTAGTTTAGCTTTGATGAGCTTTATTTTTCTGCACTTTGCTAGTTTGTGCTGTAGTGCTTATCTTGTGTGAGTTGTTTATGGTTTTTAATCACATGCTCTTGATTTTGAAGTCACATTCTTTTGATTGTAAGGACTAAAAAATCCTACGAGAAATGCATAAATAACCATCTTACCACTATTACTAGATAAAAGAAGCAAAAAGCAAAATGAAAAACAAAGAAAAATATGCTTCAAAAGAAAAAAGAAAAAGCAAAATTAAAAAAAAAAAAAAAAATCATGGTTGCAAGCATGTTTTCTAGAAGATGTGGAAGTTATATGATAAAACTATTTAAGTGATAGTCACTTTCAAACTTATGTGATGAATAATGTAGAAATTGTGCTTATTTTCTATCTACATATCACCTTGTAAGTATCTCATACACTTACTAGTTGCACACACCACAAGCAAAACTTTGTTAAATTTGGTACATGTGATTGTGTGTTAAGTTTTGTGGCCGTCCAAAATTAAACTTCTTGATGTGTTTAATGCATTTTGGGGAGTGAGGAAAGAAAAGATTAAAGAAATTTGATAAAGGTTGGATTTTTCTTAGAAAAGTTTGGTTTTGAAAATCATTTGAAGTCATGAACATACATGTCATATCATAAAAACTGTTTTTCAAATGATTCTGCAGAAAACATTTTCCATAATTTTTCAAAATTTTTTTTTCTTTAGAATTCGACCGATCGAGTCTATTTTTCGATCGATCGAAATGTAAAGAAGAAAATCAGTTTTTCAGCTTTAAGTCTCGAGTCCCTTCGATTCCTTCCTGATTCCTTTCGACCGATCGAACCTTTCTTCATGTACATTTCGATTCCTGTCTGATTCCTCTCGATCGATCGGATTTTGATTTTTAAAAACATATAGAAATCAGATCTGACTTTTTCAAAAGCGCTTTGTCTTTCTCTCCGATTCCTCTCTCAATCCCTTCTCACAATTTTTTTTTTTTTTTTTTTTGTCGTTTTCTTGGTCAAAGCTTCAAACGTTTTCTTCAAATACTTAAGGTAAGACCTTTTTGACCTTCCTTTTTGATCAAATTACATAATTTCATGCATTTTTCATGAATTTTTCTAGGATTTTTGCACTTTTAAAAATTTTGGGGTTTTTGATATTTTTGGGCTTTTTGATCAAAACCAAATCATGGGTTTTTGTACATGCATCATATAAACATGATTCACATGCTTTAATTTCAAAATTTTTGTGGTTAATTGAAATTTTTTGAAATTAGGGTTCTAATGTTATTGAGAGATTTGGGAATTTTGTTAAATTGGGCTAAATTAGACAAAATTGACATGTGTGATTGATAGATTGAGTGATTATAACATGTTTTATGCTTGTTATGTTGTTCAATTGATCAATATGAAGTTTTTTTTTTTTTTTTTAAATTAGGTCTTTCAAAATTGGGGATTTTCTAAAATTCTTAATTTCCTTGGTCAATTTTCAAGATTGTGATAAAATTGAACTGTTTTAGAGCATTAGAGTGCATCATCTGTGCATTATTGACATGCATCATCTAGAATTTTCCAACTCAATCCTAAGCCCATATGATGTGTAGGGTTTTATGTTTTTCCCTAGGTATAAAAGGGAAACCCTAGCCACGTTTTAGAGGAGGCTCTATTTGCTGTGTGTGTGAATCTCTTGTGAGATCTGAGAAGTGGTTGCCTTCACACATGTTTAGGATTATCAAGAAGGAGATTTCATTGAGAGCTTGATGATCATTCAGTTGCTGCAATAAAAACTTAAAGATACACAAGCAAGAGTGCTTGTACTTGCTAGAGAATCCAAGAAAGAAGGAGTCCGTGGTCTCGGAGCTTGCACGTGATCGTGTCAGTAAGTTTTCTACTAATGGGTAGCAATAAGATGTTAGTGGTCTAAGTCGCTATTGTAAAACTTCGATTCTTTCATGGTGGATTCAGGTTTACAAAGGCTGTAAAAATCAATAAGTTACAGCAATTAACAACTAGATTTGAAAGCATTAGGATGTCTAATAACGAATCTTTTGATGAATTCTATGCTAAGCTTAATGATATTGTTAATTCTGCATATAATCTGGGTGAAATCTATGATCAACCTAAAATTGTTAGGAAAATTCTTAGATCTTTAACTGAAGATTTTAGACCCAAAGTGACTGCCATCACTGAGAACAAGGATGTGGACTCCATCCCTATTGATGAGCTTGTAAGATCTCTTCAGTCCTATGAGTTGGACCTACCCAAAACTAGCAAATCCAAATCAATGGCTCTTAAGTCAGTTGATGATGTTGATGTTGGTGGATTTGATGATGAGCTCTCTGCTACAGAGATTGCTTACCTTGCCAAGAATTTTAGGAATTTCCTTAAAAACAACAACAGAAGGGGAAGAGGTAAGAACACAGCTGAACCTAGAAATTTTAGGAAGAATGATCAAATTAAGGTTAACAACACTAAAAAACCTAGAGAAAAAGTAGGTCAATCTAATAATTCTATGGGTCCCCAATGTTTCGGATGTCAAGGGTATGGTCACATGAAATCTGAATGTCCTACATACTTGACGTCTAAGGGTAAGGCTATGGCTGTAACCTTTAGTGATGATGAAGTTTCTGATAATGAGTCTGGTAGTGATGAGGACGGAAACTTCATTGCTTGCACTGCTACTGCTGTAGTTGATGAAAGTGTTGTTGTTAAGGAGAACCCTTCTAATGAGGAACTCTCTGAGGATGCAGATCTTCAAGAAGCCTACAATAAACTTTGCAAAGTTGCTGCAAAGGATGCTATGAGTGTTGAATTAGGCTTAAAAAAAATTGCATCTCTTGAGCTTGATAAGAAACATTTGCTTGTGAATTTGTTTGATGCTACTGAACTTGTGAATAATGTGAAGACTGAGAACATGCTTTTGCTTGAAAAAGTTAAGAATTTGGAACATGAGCTATCTGTTACTAGAGAACAAACTAATAGGTCTGCTAGTTCCAAACTTGATTAGATGTTGAGTGTTCAGAAGTCTCCTTCAAACAAAACTGGCTTAGGTTTTGTAGAAAGCATCAATGTGTCTGCACCTAATTCCACAAACTTTATTCCTTCATCTTCTTCTGAATCCCCTGTGAGTAAGGTTGTGAGTGAGGTTGTCAAAGCCATAGAAGTTACACCTCCTAGGAAGATTAGGGTTGATCTGAAAGAGTCCAAACCTAAAAAGTCTACCCTTTCTAAGGACAAGTCACATGATAAGCCTGCATGGGTTTGTCATTTTTGTGGAAAGTCTGGGCATATTCGTCCAAACTGTTACAAGCTACAAGCTGCTAAGCGAGTAAACAAACCAAAAGTACTTGTGCCTCAAGCACAAGATCCTATGGTACTTATTGGTGAATTGGTAAAGGCTCTAAACCTTTAGTCCAATCCTGGAGTTGGTAATCATTCTCATGTGAATAAGAACTCCAATGCTCGAGGTGCATCTAAAAAGTTTTGGATGCAAAAGGCTCAATCTAAGTGAGTCTTTCTGACATGGTACTTGTGCTTCATTGCTCTACTCTTTGTGACCATTGTTCTTTTTTTTCTTTTTTCTTTTTAAATATAATAAATTAAAAAAAACGAAAGGAAACTATGTTTTTTTTTTTTTCATCCTTACCTACCCAAAGTTCAGGAAAGCCACAAAAAGGAAAGTCTCCTCCTTCCTTCACAAAGTTTCCATTAAGGGTACCAAGGTTCCTTTTGATTTCGTTGTAGCCTTCAAAAAATCCCAAACCTTCCTTGGTCTTGAAATTGGGGAATTCAGCCATCCCTTTTCCTTCTTTTCCAAGACCTATACCAAGCATATACCCCATATTCTTCATCATTGCAATCACCTCATGGCTACAATATGGAAGTAATTCCAAAGTATACCTTTCATCCTTCAATCCATAATCAGCCATGTTCATAAACTCAAAACCACTCATTTGAAGCTCATTTCCTCCTTCTTCAAGTCTGTAGACAGGAGCTAGGATTTCACCATCACCAATTATCACAACAATACCTCCCTTCCATGGGATTTTCATCTTTTAGTGTAGAGAAGAAGGAATAGCTCCAATGGGATGAAGCCACACCGTTCCCAAAAGAAGGTTATAGTTAGGGGTGATGTCCATCCCGTGGAATTCCACAATCATCTCCAATGGACCAATCTTGCAAGGAGCCTTGAAGGTTCCTATAACCTTCCTTGAAGTATTGTCATATGCCTTAATAGTCAAAGGGGAAGGAATGATCGCCTCCACATCTAGGCCAATGGTGAGAGCAGTCCTAAAAGGGCATACATTCAATGCGGACCCATTATCAATAAGTACCATTAGAACCTTGGCATCCATGCACTTAATGGTGATTTACAAAGGCCTAGTGTGAGTGGCTCATTCGGGAGGAAGTTCTTCGTCGAAAAAGGCAAGGAGAGGATGAGATTGAGCTTTAACTCCCATGAGAGATAGTACTTCTTGCGGTGTGGTTTCTATGGATACTTCCTTCCCATTCAAGGCATCTAAGAGAGCACTACGATGTTTACGAAAAGCCATTAGCAAGCCCTATACAGACACATGGGCTTGAGTCTTCTTCAATTGAGTCAAAACTCTATCTTCGTCCTCTTTCTCTTCTTTTCCTTTAGGCTCTGTGGGCTTAGACCCTTCTCCTATGTCCCTACCAGGATGATCATTTTTCAAACAAGATGGCTTGTAGTGCTTTCCACACCTAGTAATGTTTGCCACATTGTCTTCCACGACCTTTTTCTTTAACTCAGTTATCCCTTTGGGAAGTATCCCCCACACAACCACCGTATTTTTCAAAATCTCATCCTCATCATCCCATATCCCTTGAACTTCTACCGCATTAACTTCTACGATCTCTATTAGCTATGAACAATCCCATTCGATCTCATCTATTTGCACCAATTCTAATATAAAGGAGGAGCTTGGTGGTATTCGGGCAAGGGGTTCTTCCTAATGCTAGGCTTGGTGATGATTTTGGGATTTGGGAGGGTTTCATTGTCTATGAGGTCTTGTATTTCATGCTTAAGGCAGAAACAATTGTCGGTTTTATGGCCAAATTTTTGGTGGAAGTGGCAATATTCATTGAGGTTCCAAGTGGGAGGCACGAGATTGGGCATAAGTGTGGGATCTAGAGGTTTGATGAATCCCTTGGAGGACAAGTTTTCATATGCTTGGGCGAGGGTTATTCCTAGGTCGGAAAATTCTCGACGGGCTTTCTTTGTGAAGCTTGGGTAGGCTAAGGTTTGTTGAGGTATGATGGCACTCACATTCACGGGATTGGGTGCTTTAGAAGTAACTACTCCTCCACCATATGTTTCTTGATTGGAGGTTTGTTCTCACCTTTCTCCAATTGCCCATTATTGATGGCATTTTCAGTCCTAGTTCCACAATCACACAATTCTCGAAAAGAACTAATAGGCGATGACAAGAGCCTACTATTATATGCTGGAAGTAAATTCTTGATAATCATATTAATTTGGTTTTTCTCATTTGGCCTATTGACCATCCTTGATGCCTTTCCCTTCCACTTAGTCATATACTCGGAGAATGTCTCCCCTACCCCTTGTTTAGTGGTCTCCAAGTCTCTTAAACTCATATCAATCATAGTATTGAAGATGAATTGACCCACAAACAACTCTACTAGTTCATTCCACACTTTAGTCTTACTCAAATCTAAGCTATAGTACCACCTTGATGCACCTCTTGTGAGTGAATGAGGGAATGCATGCAAAGTTTGCTTCTCATCCAACCCTTTCATTTCAGCAATGCTTAGGTACCTTCTAACATGCTGCTTTGGATCTTCAGTTCCATCAAACTTTTTCGCATCAGAAATATTGAATTTTGGAGGCAATGTGATGGGAGTCTTTGAACTTATGCCTCCCATGTTATAGAGGCAATCATCCATCCCTTGGGCCTTACGAAAGGCTAGTTGCATCTTTTCCATCTTTTCTTTCATAGCCACGGTCTCTGCGGTGAGCTTCTCAAATTGCTAATTCCTTTCATAATCGGCCTTGTCTCTTTTATCCTAACCTTCCACTTCTTCATCATCAGGAATCTCTACATGTGCGGCCTTCTTCAGCTTGGCTTCTTCTAGCTTGGTGAGGCAAATCCCCATCTTCTTGAGAACATCACTATGCTCCTCCATTACCTTAATATCCTTTATGCAGTCTCATCATTAATTGGAGCAGCTGTTGTTACTTGAGGTGATTCCTCTTCTTGAAATACTTCTTCTTGATGTGCGTCCTCAATCTTGATCAAGCATCTTCCGTGCTTCTCTCAAACCCAAATTGGAGTGGGGATGTGTTTACTTGATCTTGGTGGTGCAATGGTGTTTACTAGTTCATTCCACACTTTAGTCTTGCTCGGATCTAAACTATAGTACCACCTTGATGCACCTTCCGTGAGTGAAAGAAGGAATGCATGCAAAGTTTGCTTCTCATCCAACCTTTTCATTTCAGCAATGCTTAGGTACCTCCTAACATGTTGCTTTGGATCTCCAATTCCATCAAACTTTTTCACATAAAAAATCTTGAATTTTGGAGGCAATGCGATAGGAGTCTTTGAACTTATTCCTCTCATGTTAAAAAGACAATCATCCATCCTTTGGGCCTTACGGAAGGTTAGTTGCATCTTTTCCATCTTTTCTTTCATAGACACGGTCTCCATGGTGAGCTTCCCAAATTGCTTATTTCTTTCATAATCAGCCTTATCTCTTTCATCCTAACCTTCTACTTCTTCATCATCGAGAATCTCTACATGTGCGGCCTTCTTTAGCTTGGCTTCTTCTAGCTTGGTGAGGCGACTCCCCATCTTCTTGAGAACATCGCTATGCTCCTCCATAGCCTTAATATCCTTTGTGCGGTCTCATCATTAATTGGAGCAGCCGTTGTTACTTGAGATGATTTCCCTTCTTGAAATGTTTCTTCTTGATGTGCGTCCTCAATCTTGATCAAGTGTCTTCCATGCTTCTTGGCCCAAATTGGAGTAGGGACGTGTTTACTTGATCTTAGTGGTGCAATGGGGCCTGAAAAAAAGTCTCATCTTTATTAAGTTCATGTCCCAATTAAAGAATATCCACATCAAGCTAACCAAATTATTATCTCCAACAAAAGGCATATCATTAATCCACTTCAAATAAAGGTGTAGTTGACTATTGAGTTTACAAGATTTAATATATATTTTTTTAGAAGAATACAAGATTGAATGTTAATGGTATTTCATGATTTCATCCTCTCACGGTGTGGAAAGGGACGTGGTCCCATATCTGCAACTATTGCACGGTGCAATTACCACGTAGGTGAGAGATATGAAAGTTTGAAAGGTTAAAAAAATAAAAATGTTAAATAAAATTCCAATTCAAGGACCGAGCTTCAAAGCAAATTTTTAACTTTTGATATTACCCATTAATTCACTAACATAGCGTGTTGGGAAAATTATATATAAATGAAAATAAATTTTATTAAGCATAACAAAACCACAACTATATAAGAATTTAAGATTTACATGGTAAACTTTTTCTCTTTGAAGAGAAAAATTATGAGACAAATTTCTAATAATTTCACTATTATCAAATTAATTACAATAAATCTTTTGTGTATATATAACTCATGACTAAAGAAAAATTTCGCTATTTTTCTTTTACTCTCACACACGCTATTTATCTCTCACATGTGACAAGATTTTGCACTCATCTCTCTATTTTCTTCAAAACACACAACTCTCTCTCTTGATCGTTCGCTTATAACCAAATGGCCGAATGGCCTCAATTAATTCCCTTCAGCCTTTTTTTTCTTCTTCAGCATGAAGTCTCTGCCTAAGCAAATGGCAAGAAGACTTGTGTTTTGCTAAGGTGTCTAATCTATATATACTATAAAATCGAAACCTTTGACCAATATTTGATTTTTTTTAAAACTCCCACATTTTAACACATCAGCATTATTTAAAAAAAAAAAAAAAAAAAAAAAACTATTTTTAACCCAAAATTTTCAGCCAAAACCCGAAATAGCCTCATGGTATATTATTAAAAGACCTCTCTCCAAGACTTTCCCTTGCATCCTAAAAAAAATAGATAACTTGATCAAGTTAACTTAATTTCTGTGCTTAATTATTGTCTTAGTTATTGCCTTTTTTCAGGGTCATGACCCTGAAAAAAAAGGCAATAACTAAGACAATAAATTATCTAAGAGCTAGTCACTCATACGATAGAATTTCAATTCACCGTTCCATGATAATTATTCTTCATCATCAAGTCGTAACATCAATAAGTTTTTAGTGTAGGCAGAGTGCAAATTTCAAATATCTTATTTAATAGTAATAAACTTTACAAGTTAAACTAACTAATACACACTCACATTTATCATAAAATACACACAATTACGACGCCTTCAGTTCATTAATTAATTGCTTATCAACGTTGATATCATTTTGATGCAACAATTTTACGTCTTCTTTACTGAAAATTATGAACAATTTGCAAGATGGCAGACAGGTTTTATCAGCAAGACTTTTGTAAAGATGATAAGCAAGTATATATATATTACTTTTGAAGAGAAGATATTGGCCTGGAGAATCAATTGTGAGAATTTTGAATTGTGAATTGTGATTATATATATATATATATTATGACGATGCAATGACACTAGAATGTCGATGAGCTACAGAGATCATAAATTTCCATCAATCAAAGTGTACCACCAGAATATGCATGCACGAGATTCACGCACTTGTTGCTTTTCTCAAAGTATTTTTCACACTGATTCAAAAAAAAAATCACACTTATCATTATATGGATTATGTACTCATATTGATGCCACGTTTTCTTTGATAGTCCATATAAACATGTCTTGATCAATATTTGTCGAATGAATACGATCCACTCATAATAAAATTTTATATGGGTGCGTTATACTTTTCTCTTTTCAAGTGACCCAACATTCATGATCATTTAGATCTTTTAGGATAATTCCACTTTATAGAGATTTTAGAATCTTCTTCATCTAATGAAATGAGTCCAAAGACTTGTGCCAAAGACATCATTTAGATCAAAAGAGATCAATGGGGGTGACTCCCTTGGATTTTTTTCATTTTTTATTTATTATATAATAGTAGATACTATTTGAATATTTTGGTTCAAAAAACTCATGCTTAACTCTCCCAAAATTAAAATGGCCACCTAACCCATATATGTAGCGGCCAACATACTTATTCCAAAACCAAAAAAAAAAAAAAAAAAAAAAAGCAAATTCCCTTTTAAAAAGGACATATATGCTAAAAAAAAAAAGTAGACTTATTCATTATAAATTTATAACTATATGTTTCATATGTTATATGAAAATTCTGAAATTTCTAACTCCACCTAACGGATTCTTTGGATTTTTTTTTTTTGCCATTAGCAAGATGACTTTACAATTATCATTATTTATTAGATTTTTTTATTACTGCAATAAAATATCAATTTTAAATTACAAAAATTAAATCATTGGTTTAGTAAATATATAATTAAGTTGCTTATTTTTAGTTTAGTCCTACATCTTTGAGAGAAAAAATAAATCTTCTTAGAAATTGATATTTTCTTATTAGTAAACAAGTTTTATCCCCAAAGAATTCACAAACTATGGAAAAAAAATGTTGTTGCAAATGGTAGTTCACCATTACGAGACTTCAAAAACTTGTCAATGCTACCTAGCCTACCAAATACCAATTTATTAATAGGGTGGTTGTACTTGTACATACTCTTTCAAGCATTGCAACTATAGAACAACCATCTTCAATCATGAATATGATCAAAAATTTCACAACAAATGAAAATGATATTTTAATAGACTCTTTGATTTTGTATATTAAAGAAATTGTTGCGAATTTTAGTATAAAATGAATCATAGATGATTTTTTAGAGTTAAAAATACCTCAAGTTCTTTTGTGACATATCATAATATTTGAATTGTTATTTTATTTATATTTTGTTTTTTTTTTTAATGGGATGTTAATACCGAATAGAACTAGTTTTATTTTTCATGTATTTAAATAGTATATCTTTTATTCTTGAATGATCAAATTCTTTTTGTTCATGTTTTGTCTTCCAAAGACAAATTCTTGTTTTCATCTTTGCTTGTGTCACATCC
The DNA here is from genome assembly GCA_030021035.2 of Notholithocarpus densiflorus. Taxonomy (NCBI): domain Eukaryota; kingdom Viridiplantae; phylum Streptophyta; class Magnoliopsida; order Fagales; family Fagaceae; genus Notholithocarpus; species Notholithocarpus densiflorus. The sequence continues at coordinate 329,213 of JARYZH020000017.1, forward strand.
TTAATAATCTAAATAAACATTGACTATTTTGAGTAAAATTTAAGTACCATACTTTAGATATAGTAAATTAAACTCTTCAATTAAATTCAAATATTTTATTGCATTGACCAATAAAATAAAAATATTGTTATATTTTTTCAAGAATAATTAAATTCAAATACAAAGAGGTGTTTGGTCTCAATGGAAACCTAATGTACTGTACTATTAGTCTGCCCTTGGATAGTATGACCATGTCTTATTAGAAAGCTGCTAATAAAAAAATCCCTAGAAGCATGGTCCATTAATCAAAAAGTTGGTGCATCAACATTAAAAGCTTGCAAACTCTAATAGGTACAAATAAATTGACTAGAAAAGCCTTTTAATTAAATTTTAGATGAAAGCTGCTAAGTCATAAATATTGATGTAAGGTATATATTATAAAAATGAAAATCATCTTCTCAAACTAATGCTGGATTGGGTGGTTTCAACTTTCAAGAGTTGAGGCTCAGTGTTATTGCTCAACCTCTATTCATTTTTATGAGAAAAATCAGAGTTTGAGAGGGGGAGACATAATTTAAAACATGCTTAATTTTCAAGTTAAGCAAATAACGCATATTGGGTGCCCAACATCAGCATAAAGGAATTGGCCCATCTTCTGAGGCAAGCAAATTAAAATTTTGTTTTTCTTTTTTAATAGAAGAAGGGGTATTATTAATATTTATAAGAGCATCCGTACAAAATTAGCAGTCCATGGGACATTCCCTAAGGGTTCCCATTTTCATCAGATCGATCCCATTTTCACTAGTCCATAAAATTTTGTTATGTTGATGCCATATAAGATTGAAGTGTTACAACTTACAAGCCTATAAAGGTGAACAATCAGAACTACCATACAACTACCAGATGATAAACCCTAATTCTAATTATCCAATTTGCCAATAATTCAATGATCTATATAACTTTGAAGGGATATGGGTATGATAATAGTTAGCCATTTAATTAACTTAGGTAAAATAAAAGTAATGCCTACTTCATTTGGAAAATCACAAGCTTTAGTTTCCCCCTTGGATCATCAGAATTTGGCCAACTACATGCCTAATTTTATCAGACCAAGGTGTAAAGAAATCTAGGTTGAAAATTAATACCAATCCCAGGAAAATGATAATTAGTTATGATATGGCGAGAATTGTTTACGTTTTACTCTATCATCTGCATACATCTTGCATATGCCTCCAAAGGTTCAAAACATAACACAATATATATGTTTGCAAGTCATCCAAAGTAATGATTAGATTCGGCTAGGATATATGGCCTACTTGAAAGGCATATATATAAAAAAAAATTATGTTAGGATCTTCTTTATCGAAGATGAATCGATTTCATAATTCAGATTAAATATTATAAATTTAAAAGTGTATAATCAAAATCTCATCTAAAAATTCTAAATAACGTGACACTTTGTGATATATTTATATTCTTGGTCTCTCTCTCAAGCACATGTGAGCAGGCAAAAGAGAATCAACAGCCTCGTTGAAAATTTGACATAGCTCTGAATACACAATCACATTGCCATTGAAAATTTATATACTACATAGAATGACACGTGAAAAACCAATCAGTGAGGTAACGTTTAATTTAACGTATATACCATCATCACTATCAAAAAGATCAGCTTGCTGACCCTCTCATATGAAAATTGCTGTGACTACATTTTTTTTTTTTTTTAAGACAAAAGAAAAAAAAAAATGTACACATTTGCAAAGATATCACAGACCAAAGGGGTGAATCAATGTTTCTTCACGCCTACATCAGCAACGACACCAACAAAGACCAGTGCAACAACCATAAGAGAGACTCCCATGATTATTATATTGCCGATCCTTTCATATCGTTCAGCATTTTCGTCTTCCACCAATGCCATTGGAAAGTACAGAAGAAATTAATCGTTACACCAACTTTTCTGAAGCTTCTCTCTTTCTTTCTTTCTTTCTTTCTTTCTTTCTTATTTTTTCTTCGCTTTAATGATCGGGGATGATATGGTGTTCTATAGTAATGTGATTAACCTTCTTGTATGCATGAGCTTGAGACCTCAAACAGGCAATAAAAAAACAAAAAAAAAAACCTGTTAGAACAACAACTAGCTACTACTTTTGGGGTGAACTGTATTTTTAGGCTGTAAATGGTTTATTCTGTCAATAACAGAATCCACATACCGTGTAATGTGATAAACCTTCTCGAGGGTCAGAGAACAATTCTCAAAAAAAAGAACTGTTTTCGGTTTTTAAAACCCACAATTCTCTAAAAAGCTGCTTGTCTAAATATTTCCAGAAAACGCTTCTTTAAAACTGAAACTCGAAAATCACTGTTAAATGTACTCTTACCCCCCAACCTTGTTCTTTGATCTTGACTTGATCCTTGCTCCGAGTGGCTAGGAATATATGTAGGAAGGAATGCATCCCGAAGTAGTTGCGAGTGTTTGACACTTTCTAATTATCACTTTTTAAGTAGATCGGTTGTTTTTTTCCCCACCAATCACAATTGACTACTTTAACAAGTTATGAAATTGGATACATTTGTAAGATTGTTGGGTGGCTAGTGCAATGATATGCAAACAGGGGTTGTTCCATGAGCAGCCCAAGGGGTTTAAATGAACCCTCTAACCTGGTCCCAAAAGAAAAATTATATATAATTTTTTCTTTTTTATTCTTACAAGAAAATTTTGAACACCCTAACCTTAAATTTTTTGTTAAACCCAACTGAAATAAACTTGAATATGATCCTTAGTTTTTTTTCTATGTTTGATTGAGTAGTTTAATAAGTGCTCTATACATTTCCAAGTTCAAGAAATCTTTTACTGCTTTCTCCAATTCAAAAAGAGTAATCATATGTATGGTTAAAAAACCACACTTCAAAAGCAAAAATTAATTATTGGAATATTATTTTTCTTAGTTTCACGCTTACTCTCAGCCCTACTCCTAAGTGTGTTATTATTCTTATTTATTCTATATTTTTTTTATTCAATTGATATAACTTATAAATATAATAAGTTATTATTAATTTGTTTATGCATACAATGATTGTTGTCTTAATGATTTTTAAATTGTTAATAATTTTTTAGACTATTATACAATATAGTTGTATTGTATATAACGTGGAAGTTGTATATACCAAAAATATATATATATATATTCATCTTATTTTTTACTCACCTATCCTCTACTAACAAATTTCTAGCTCCGCCATTATTAACCCCCCTAGAAAAAATCCTAGAGCTACCACAATATGCAAACAAGAAAGCTCACTTTTTGTAGATGAGTAATGATACATGCACAACAAATTTTTCAACATTTTTAATTTACAACAATTGAATTGATAAATTTTTATTGGTTTTCATTGTGTCCATCACTAATATCATCTTATCATCTACCATTAACAATTTTTCATCTTGACAACTATGAAATGTTTTGTAAAAATTGTTGTGGTTGAAGACTTACTGTTTGTTGAAGCATTCTATATATAATCAAATGACTCGAACCAAGTCAATTAAGTTGATTGAAGATAGACACATACCAGTTATGGAATTAGGATTTTAATTTTGTAGGCAAAAAAAAACCAATCTAAAGTAAAAATTAATATACTTTTTAATTAAAAAATAATAATAATATACTAACTTTGCGTCTTAAACATCAAAAATCCAAAATGTTACACCAAAAAAAAAAAAAGCAAAAGATTTTATCTTAATAAATAACATTTACAGATTTATTATTTATACGGGGATTTTTTTTTTTTTTTTTTTTTTTTTTTTTTTTTTTTCGGGAGGACACCATGGGCCACAGAAATTGGTTGAGTGGCCACTTTTATTTTGAGGCCAAATATTTTTTTAAACCTGAAAATTTTAAAGCTTACAGTTTCTATTTACATGATTTACTTTAATGGCAATATTAACTAATATTAACTTCATATAATCCAAAACGACAGTTGTAATTTGTAAATGAACTGAGAAGTTTAAAAATATCTGAAGCTCGGATCAAAGAAATTTTTTTTTTTTTTTTTTTTTTTTTAGTAAATAAGTCAAATTCAAGTTCAAACTCAAGAGCAAGATCAAGTTCAAATTTAAACTTGACTATTAAATGAGCTTAGATTAAGCATAATAATGTACTCATGAATAAACTCAATTGTGAGTATGAAATAAAAATAAAAGAACCAAAATGAAAAATTTTCTCAATTATTCTATGCAAAACAGTTTTAGGTGTTTCCTCTTTTCATTCTTTGTTCTCAAAATCAATGTTCACTATAAGAAATCTCTCATCCTTGAGATTGTATTATAAGCATGATAGTTGAGTTGGGGAAAGGATGGAAAACAAAAACCCATAAATATTGCCCAAACGAGTTTAGATGGTTGAAAAACATTTATAAAAATAAATAAAAAATAAAAAAACAATTTTGAGAACATAAAACCGTTTTTTTTTTTTTTTGTTGTTGGATTTGAAAACACAAAACAGATGCCAAACTGCCCAATTGGCTGAATTTGTAAATAAATTCTTAAGATATTTTTATAATTTATTGATAATTTGAAGAGTTCATTTATAGTAAAAATTATATGCTATTTTTAAGTAAATAAATTCACAAGATATTTTTATAATTTATAGATAATTTGAAGAGTTCATTTATAGTAAAAATTATATACTATTTTTAATACTATAAGGTTAGCGAATCTAATGTTACATACTATTTTAATAAGAAAAGATTAGTTAATCTAACTTTCGTTAAGTTCATTAATAAAAAAAATTTATTCTCTCTAATTAAATCTAGTATTATAATATTAACAATAATTTAGTTATTAATTATTAGCTTAAATTTGTCAAGAGTAAAAAATGCTAGTTGTAACGTTTACTTTATATAGAAACAAAATTATAGAATAAGATAATCAAGTAGCATCTCCCAAAAAAAAAAGTAGCTTGTAAATAAGCTCAAACTTATTCAACATTTTAAATATATATAAATATATATATATATATCATAATAATAATAGATAACCAAAACTTGAACATTTTATAATTTATATAGCTTGGAAATAACTAATAAGCACAAATTTGGCTACCCTATTCAAAATAGAACAGATCAACCAGGTAAAGCTTAAGCAAGCTTTACCATATTTAGTGCATCTGTTCCAAAATTATAAGTTGAAATCCAAGCTTGTAAAGTACACTGGACAGCAAGGCTGCCTATGATCTCCCCATTGAGAGCTACTTACAGTCTCTTGACTGACTCATGCTGCAATAGGCTTCCGTGAATCATATAAGGTAGTACAGAAGATATGGAAGCAATCATCCAAAATGTCCCAAAGGTTAAAGTGAGAAGGGATCTAATTACACAACATTAGTCATTTCATCAACATCCTCTATATTCTAATCCAAATGCAAAAACAAAAATCGGTGTCTTCATTTATGCTTTTATGTCAAATTAACATTTAGATATTAAAAGTCTTCAAACAACCTCCATCCATAAAACAAAAGGTTCAAGACCACATACGTATCTGATTCGAAGCATATATGTGGTCCTCAAAGATTGAAAATCTATTATCCAAGTACCCTTGACACCCAAAGATCATAATGAGTCAAATGGAAACAAATCTCATATTGTAGCTTCCATTTCAGGATCATTTTCAACTGGCACCTTAGGCATCTTACTGTTACCTCTCAAACGTGAAGATACATTGTCGATGGCCGAATTGAGTTGGCTTATCTTTTCATTCAAGGTCTGACGTGTTCTCTGCTTTCAAGGAAAAGAAATGGATTGGAATATTAAAATAAAGTATTTGCATATTAAATTAGCAGGAAGCATTGTTCACAGGGTCATTAACAAGTAAATACATTACCTCCAAGCCTTCATCATAATATATTGGTCGCTTGGCCTTCCGGAACCCATATTCATCTTCATTTAGCAGTGACCTTCTGATCTGCACAGCACCAAGAGCAAACCAGGATTAAATCCAAACTTAGAGCATAAACCAAAACCCCAAAGGAATAAAACAAATCACCAAAAAAAATTTAAAAAAAAAATATTATGCACAAAGGAAAATGTACTCCAATTGCCTCCCCACAATAACATAATGGATGACAAAAAGATAATTTATGTTGATGTAAAGAACTTGAGATTAATTTACAATAATGGATCAATAGTTGTTTGGAATCCAAACAATAAAAAAGGCCACATATGCAGATTGACATTAGAGAGAAGGAATTTGACACTTCTACAACAATCTTTCAGATTAAGTGCAAGCATGATAATCGAACTTAGAAGAGATGGAAATAAATTCTCCATGGGATAAAGTGAAAATCAGTAGAAGCATAGTTGAGTCTACATGTGAAACGTTGATGGTCTGCAACAGGTAACATAAATGAGCAGAGAATACAGATATGACAAAACCCCTTGGCAAGGAGGGTTCTTTTTTCTTTTTTTCTTTTTTAAATAAATTTTGTTAGGTAGAAATGTTCATTATGATGATAAGTAGTCAATTAAGAGAACTTCTGTTACTATAGTATACTCTTTGTCATGTTTCATTAATTGTATTTTATGTCCTGGGACAAGATAGAATCATCAGCTTTAGCATTGTTATAAAAAATAAAAAATAAAAAAGCCTTTTGTAGGACAAAAATTCATTACATAGAATTTGAAGTTTGTAAGGCAAATTAATAGTATTGTGTTTTAATAGGAAAAATAAAAGATTGCATGATACAAATAAATTGTCCCAAGCAAGACTGAATGGCTCATCACCGCTAGGCGTGTTATATCACAAGGAGGCATCCAGGCAGAAAGACATATAATTGCAATGGAAACAGAGTGCTCAACCATTCATTTTATCTTATCTTCATCACAAAATGAAATTTTTTTTTTTTTTTTTTTTTTTTTGAAAATCAAAATGAAATATTGCCCTTGATACATATAGTTGGGAAGTAATAAAATACTTTAACCTCAGATATTATATTGTGCAACTAGACAACAATTAAAAAGCATGTGGTCTCTGTTTCAACATCCCTATAATTCATTTTGGACATGCAAAACTACACTAGATTGCTATTTTTCTAACAAGTGGTGCTGATTGTATGCTTAGCAATGTGCTTAACTCACAGAAGCTTCCATAGCATGCGCTTAAAATTCATCAACAGAATCCTCTAACTTATATTTCATACATTGCCTTCATATATGTTAAAACTAAAGTAGGATATCCAATCACCTGCGGAGCAAAAACATAAGCTAAAGTTCCAAACACTGCACCACCTAGAAGAAAACCAGCAAAAAAATCGCCGCCACCACCTCTGCTACCATCACTGCATATATTAAAGAGAACAAAAGATAAAGAGGACAGGTGAATTTATAGTACAAGCACTGCAGCATGAATGTTGCCTAAACAAATGCACAGCATAAAACTACACCCACGAGAAAATAATACACCACCTTGACATCAAGGTCCACCCATTAGGCTCCTGAGACTCTTAGTAACACATTATCAAAGTCAAATTCTGGCTGGTTCACAATTATAAAGTAGCAAGTTTCAATCAAACACAATATAAACTTGTCTTATTTTTATTAAAGTTTTTAAATCCACCTTTACACCAAATATATATTGGTTAAATGAACTCTTAGACGTAGACTCACATTTTTTTTTTTTTTTTTGCCACTTGTTCTAATTCTAAAAGTCAAAGCTGAAAGCACCAATCCACCTATAGTATTTGCAATAAGGACTCTAAAGAAATCAAGAAATATATATTTATGAGATAACCAAATCCAAACAAGGATTTATTAACAAGTACATAAATTTGCAGTGGATATAGAGACCTAGAGAGAAACCACCAAGTGAAGACTTGCCGAGTTTCTTCCTTTTTTTATTTTTCTTGATAGGCAAAAGTCGCTAAAGCAAGGTGAAGATGGTATCAACCATACATAGAGAAACATTATAAGAATTATAGAAGCTTTCCACATTTTAACTACTTAAAGCTCGGGTAATGATATCTATTTAAAAAATTTTATTTAAATTAGAAATTTGAAAAATAGATAAATAAATATCTAACTAGGGAATACTATTTATAAGTATGAGCAAGTTTGAGAAGAAATTTATATGTCTGAAGATGGAAACAGGGGACTGGGGACCTTAGACAATCAAGTTTTCTAACAGTCTGCTTTATTCTCCCTGCATATATCATGACATTTTACCAAGTCAAGAGATACTGAACATAGGCTTTTGTAGTAGGCTTTATTGAACATAGGCTTTTGTAGTAGCTTGTGAGCTTTTTGTGTTTTTTTATTTGTTTTTTTATTCATTGTAGTTCTTGTTTTCACCTTTCACAGTATAAAAGATTGAATTACATCTAAATATTTACGTAGTTTCTAAGCTCAAAAGTCCTAGTCCTATTAGAAAGGTTCTTACCAACAACATATAATTATGTATTAACCTATTCAATTAAGGATATCTGTTAAACAATTTGCTTCCTTTGTAAAACAGATCTGATTTGTTGCCTGGATCAAACCAGATCATGGACGGGTATTTCTTTTCTTGATTGGTAAGTTACACATGGACCCAATGGGTCGTGAACCCATTAACTCACCTCCACCTAGAACTTATGAGAGAGGAGATGCCAATTGAGCAAGTATTTCTCTTTCCCCTCTCCATTTTTTTTTATTTAAAAAAAAAAAAAAAAAACATTTTTTCTGTTTTCTACTCCAGCTAGTAGCATGTATAACACAAAGCCTAACTTATCTAACTGACATCCTAATATTTTCCTTCAAACCAGCCCAAAGATCTTAGCTTCCTAGTTGTTTTGGTTTTGCAGGGTAAATCAAAAAACGATTTATATCTTAGTACATCAAACTTAGCTCTCTCTTGCATGCATCTAAGCTCTCAAATATCCGAAATTGAACAAAATGATAACAGGCAACCTTCTTATGAGCACATAAATATGAATATAGCTCCCCTATTACTCTCTACGTCCTAAATTGTTGGTCCTCTATTCCATTTTGAAATGTCCCAAAATAAAGTCCTCTTTCCAAAATTAATAATTAAAATTCCTATCTACCCTTTACTTTATTTTAAAAGTCAATGTCATTCTTTCTCTATAGTTTAAATCAATGAGGGTAATTTTGGAATTTTGAACATTTTTATGTAACAGGCGAGTTTGGCTTACCTCCAGTACTTTTTTAACTGGAGATCTCATTTTATTTTAAATACACAATAGCAAGTGGTAGTGATGATGTGGCAATTTCTCATTAAAACAAAAGGAGATTTTCTAGTTAAAAAAGTATTGGAGTTAAGTCAAACTCTTTTCTAAATATGACCACCAATTTGGGACAGAAGGAGTACTAGCTAGCAAAATTTGCTTCAACTCACACACAAACCAAAAAGATACGTGGGTCAATCAACATTTCTCTGTATAACCAGCACAGCATAAAATATAAATGATAAAAATAAAAATAAAAATACCCAGTACATGTTTATAAGGACTATACAAATCTAAATCAAATTTGACATAGATTGGAGTCTAGAATGACATACTTGTATTCGGCACGAACACACAGCTTGCCATTAGTTCCAACTCGGTTCGATTTCCTTTGAATCATCAGTTTGGGTGATTTCCCAAATGAATTGGATTTTGTGGACCAAAGCTCACGTGCATTGAGTTGCGATCCACCTATGCCTACACAAAATCCAATTATTTGCATTTGCATGGTTCTCATCTAAATATAAACTTTTACACTTCTATAGAGAAAACCCAGTATAAACCAATTTCCAAACTCATAAGAATAACAGCAAAAAACCCAATAATCATTTAGCATCATTGAGAGTGGCCCATAACTCAGAATTCAAAAAAAAAAAATTTGGGAATCAAAGATGGGTTTTTTTTTTTTTTTTTTTTCCTCTCTCATTCCTTAGCTTTCTTAGCAACCAAACAGTGATTCTTCGTATGAAGAGATAAAACTTTAGAAAATTTTACCTGAGATATGTACTGGAGGAGCAAAACAGTTCGCCATGAGAGAGAGATCTAGTGAGAGAAAGTGAAAATTTTTAGGTAGAGAGAGAAAGAGATTGAAGCAGAACGCTTTGAAGTTAAAACCAAGAAATGAGGAGGAATCTGTTATATACAGTGTACTGGTGCATAAGCTTGTTTTCCACAAATACCCCTATGCTTTCAAAGAAAAAGAAAAACATTAAGAAGTTTTTTTTTTTAATTTTAATGGAAAAAAAAAAAAAAAAAAACTTTCACTCTCTTTTTTTTTTAATTATCGAAAAAGGGTTTTTTTTTTTTTAATGGACTTTTTATGTGGATTGTTTCTAAACCAGCCATTTAACTTTTAATGAAAACTCTCTCAAAAAAAAGTTTAGAAGCTCTCTCTCTCTCTCAAAAAAAAGAAAATATTAATGGTTAAAATATCTTCCATTTAAAAAAAAATTATCGAATAATAAATAAACTTATTAAACTTACACTTTATACTCTTCAACATAGAGAAATGCCATATTCACAGTATTTTCACAACACATTCACAACAAATTTAAGATAGCAGATTGTTACTAGCTATTATTAGTGAGCAAAAAAATAATTTAAAATGTATGTTCAAATTGGAACCAATAACAATTTACTATCTTGAATTTGTTGTAAAAATATTGTAAACGTTGTACTCCTCCTTAAATATGTGCTTTTTGTGACTTCGAATATTTGATTTTTAATACTCTGCAATTTTATTTTATTTTCTTTTAAAAATGTACGCTACAATCAACATGACATGGAAACTCTTTACCGACAACAACAACGGAGTATAAAATCAATTCTCCCTGCTCTTTATTCCCCAAACGAAGCAAATCATGGGGAGAACTAGAATTCCACCTTGAAAGAAATTGTGTGTATTTTTTATATAGTTTTTTCTTTTCTCATTTTCCTTATATCCTTACAACTTACAAGTCATTGAATTTTTTTTTGGTTGAATTTAATTTAATGGAATATTTTCATAGATATAAATTTCTTCCTCTTTGTATAAAATTGATCTTTTTTTTAGTGGAATATTCAAGAAATCTTTATTGGAATTTTTTTACTTTTAGTATTTAGGCTTCAGGACTCTACCGCATAAGAAGTGAAAGAATATATCCAAAAGCAAGTGAAATTTAAGAAAATTGGTACTTGAGAAGTGCAAGATGAGAGAGAATTTGCGCAAAGTTCTTTGTTCATTTTTTGGGTGATAAGATAATGCATCAACTCCGAATCAGTATACATGAAAAAATGTCATTCAGAAAAAAAATAGAATAGCCTTTGTGCATGAACAACGTGAATGCGTATAAACTAATATATCATCATAAAACAATGTATTTTTACCAAAAAATGGAAAAAAATTAATTAAATTGTTAAAAATATAAATTTAATAAAGAAAAATATTAAATTACTCACAAATTTTTTTTTTTTTTTTTAAATCACTCCTCACTCTCTTTTCCCTCATCCCATTATCCACACCACCGCCCCCACACAAAATCGTGAGCACACCAGCCTCCACAGTCATAAAATAAAAATGAAGACTTCATAGATTCTATTTTCTCACTCTCCCTTCCTTTATCTCATTACACACACTACGACGTTTTGTGCATACTAATAGCGAAACGATAACAAGAAATGACAAAGAAGATGCATTGATATCATTATAATACTTGAAGTTTTTTTTTTTTGAGAAAGATACTTGAAGTTGAAGGTGTAAAATTACAAGTTTTGAAAGCCAATGAACCATTTAGATATAATGCCAGATTTTGAAGCCGTAAAGGACATTTTGACCTTTTTCTTTTTCTCTTTTCTTTGCATTCTTCTTCTTTTTTCTTTTTCTTTTTTTGCTAAGTTAATTACAATCTTTGATTTTGAATGATTAATACATTTTAATTTTAATATGATTACCCTAATAAAAATGATAAATTTATTGTACTTAAAATCAATTTCTCTTGGTACAAAAACAGGAGGAACAAAAAAAAGAAGATCAACAAAGAATATCATCCAATAAGAATTAGTTTTATCATTGGTGCAATTATAAAGTATTTAAATAATTTAAATAAAGTTTCTAAAAAAAATTAAAATAAAGGTTTGCTTTAGTAGAAAGGAAATAAAGGTTATATGTTAGGAAAAAAAATATTTTATTGGAGAAACAAACACACACAATAAATAGTACTTAAAAACACTTGTCCCAAAAAATTGTATCCAAATCTTACCCAATTTTTTGCTATAGTATTTTTTTTTAGTAAACAATAATACTTATTAGAACACGCACGAAAATAATAATAGTATTTTTTGCTATAGCATGTGATTGGCATTAGGACTTTTTGCAAATTTACTTACTTCTATTTAATCAGTGGACATATCATGGAATTAAATTATTTCCGAAGGGTATAATTGGAAATAAAAGCTTAAGCACGAGTTTTAAAAGCCACAGCTGGATGAAAGGTAAGCCCAAAGTTGCTAATTGCTGTGGCTTCGGTTGGTCCGCCTACTAACAACCATACTTGGACTTTCTATCCAGAACAACTACGACTACCATAAAAACAAAAGCTTCTTCATATCATTATTCATGTATTTAGGGTTGCTTAAGTTTTTTTTTTTTTTTTTTAAACTATGTATTTGGACCCTATCCTATTCATTATATTTCAACTTGATCTCTAATATTTCAATTGTATCAATTTGATCCTTAACCTTTCAATACTGTGTCAATTTAGTCACTACCATTATCTTTTGGATGAAAATTGATGACGTGTCTAATGGCCAAAATAAAAAATTAGCCGTTGATGTGACAGTAAACTAAATTTTTATTTTGGTCATTTGTTATGTCAGCAATTTTCATCCAAAATATAACGGTAAGGACTAAATTGATACGACACTGAAAGGTTAGAGACCAAATTGACACAATTGAATGGTTAGAGATCAAATTGAAATGTGGTGTAAATGATAGGGACCAAATATGTAGTTTACCCTTTTTTTTTAAGAAAGTAGGGTTGCTTAAGTTAGGCGGGATTAATTAGCTTAACTAGTAAAGTCTTTTATCATTGAATAAAAAATTTTGAGATTTGAACTCTTGACTTAATGATAAAGAGTAATTATTATGGTTTGAATGCTATAAATTGAAATTCTATCATGTTTATCAACAAAAAAAAGCGATGCTCATAATCCAATGGAACTGTCTTTGCTGGTTACTAACATAGTTAACCATAGTTGTCACTTGTCAATTGAATTTTTTTTAAGAAAAAAAAAAAAAAAACAATCATCCATATTTATACTATCTATAAGAGGATTCCCCTCTTTAGACTGGACTTTTATGTGGTTCAAAAATACTTCTAAACCTTACGTTTAATAGAAAAAAACTTGAGAACAACCCGGTAAAAATATATTTCCAACTCTACTTAAAATGCCTACAAAATAAGACACTCTCCTACTAATTCATGTCTTCAAAACAAACTTTTTTTTTTTTTTTGAGAAAACAAAACAAACTTATTCTACCACCGCACACCCTTAGTGCGATAATCACTTCATAAGTATAAGTGCTAAAGTTTTAGAGGAGAGATTTGAATTTTAAATTTTTCGGTTAAAAACATTAAGAGATGTCAATTGAGCCACAAGGCTAAAAAAATTTAAATATTCTATATGAAACCACATTGATTGAGGGACATTAAAAATATAAAAATAATAATTAAAAAAAAAGTTATCGTTTTAGTTAAACTTGAATTCCTGAATTCCTAATTACTCGCTTCCTCACTTCACATCCCCTCAACCGCCCCTCTCGACCACCGACCACAGCCCAACGATTTCAAATCCCTCCTCTCTACAACTGGTAGTATTTATCACACAACAACAACCATTTGACCGCATCAAAGGAGACCACTGGTAGTATCCATCACACATCAACAACCATTTAATCACATCAAACAAAGGAAACCTCCGACGATAGCTTAGCATTTCGACTTCCACCAATGCAGCAATAGTTTGGGATTTGGGGACTTCTGCCAGTGTTTAACGGAAAAATTTGTGTCGAAAACCATCCAAGCCAACCGATGAACACACCTATATGTATTTATTAATCTATTAGCCTCTTTTATATATGTATTTATTAATCTATTAGCCAATAAAAGAGGGGTTTTTGCCCTCTAGGTGAGAGACTTTATGTTCTATTTTAGGGGCCTTACCTTCATTTGAAGGCCTTAGGCCATTGCCTAAATGGCCTGGTTGAGCTGCCCCTGAGCAAGATTGATTTTTTGTAGGTTTTGCTGAGAATTTACAATTCAGTATCAATACTCCCCTAACAAATTAACAACAAAGAACAATCTTTAACAGCATACACTCAAAATCAAACATCACCTGTTAACTAACCTACCACCAGGATGACAAACAAATTATGTTCACTAACTGCCCATCACAGACAAATTAAAGCAACAGAATAAGCGTTTGTGTGTGTGTGTGAGAGGGAAAGAGAGAGAGAGAGCGAGATTGAAAAATGAAAAGAAAAGAAAACATACGATGAACACATTGGTCTGCAAAGTCCTACTGACATCTGATATTTCGCCGGCTTTGATTCTCTTTATATACAAACAGCCGTAACTATGCACCCAAAAAAAAAAAACCAGAAAAGCTAAATTGTTTTTTTCTTAAACAAAGAAAAAAAGAATTAGTAAATCCTGTATGGTGTATGAACATATGGAAGATGGGTTCACCTATGATCCCCACAGGATATATCAGTGTAACGATCCGGTACACATTCATCACAACCAAGTGGGGGGGGGGGGAGGGGGGCCACGCTAATTTACATTACAGAAACATAACTGCAGTTCTATTTGTCCCCAAAGCCACTGCCAAAGAGAAGCAGTGGGGTATTCAAATTGGGTCTATCAGAAAGAAGCTGCTCTGTTTTTGAAACAGGTTTTACAGTCTGCTCCTTGTCTGGGAATGGGAATGACAGAGACAGGGAAAGGGATGCAGAGTCTCCGTCATCCTCCACCTCTATCACCTTATCTGGCGCCTTTTCTTGGTTATTTTTCTTGCCTACTGTCCCACCTAAGAAAGGCAGCATTCCCTTGTTTGCGGGTTTTGTCTTGGCCCCTAATGCAAGCTCAAGATTTGGAACCACGTCTTGTATTTTATTGTCTTCGTCTAATGGATGCTTTTTCCATGGCATGGTGTTGTCTCCTATTCCAAAATCCTTTGCTCTATGTGAACCTAGAGGAAAGAAGTACCTCTCAGAATTTCCTGTGTCCTCCGGAATAACTTTCTCATCGCAAGCTTCATCACATGTCTTCTCCTCAACAGAGGAACAAGAACCTGGATCAACTACTTGAGATGCGAAATTATCGTTCCTAGAATTTCTACCTCTAGAACCACCGCTATGTCCACATGTTATACTGAAACCTGTCTTTAGCCTCTTTCCAGTACTTTCTCCATCTACGAAAATGTTACTCACCTCATTCCAAGGTATTTTCTGACTTGTGCCAATAGAAGTTTGGGGAGCTTTCTCTGAAAGATCCAAGTAGGGACGTTTCCTGTGATTGGTTACGTCTTTCTCCAAAGCCATCTGTGTGTCCATAAACCCATCGCCTTCCTTGAAATCCCTCTGAAGTTTAACTTGATCCCGAACTCCATTCATTCTATCCTGGACTTTATCCTCACAAACACTCCCCAAGATACCTATCTCTCTATTGTCAACAGGAAGAATTTTCAAAGACGACCTATCATCCCTGTCAGAAGAAGTATCCCAATGCATTTGTGTCTTGCCACCATTGTTGGAGCCACTCTTTCCAGTCACTTGAAGAGACGTTTTAAGTTCTGCGTCCAGTCTCTCTGGAAGACTCAGTTCTTTCTGCATAAAGAGAGAAAATTAACATGCATCATAAAGGCAGGTGAGGATGACTAAGTGGAGATCTCACTGTTGAAATTAAGATAAAAATTAACATTTATTAGCTACAAATTTGAAACAAGGAACATAAGAAATTCCAAGATCTCTTTCCTAAGAGAAAATATTCTACTAGGCGTGTCCGCATAACATGGGTTGTTTTCTTCAGTCATTTGTTTCCAAAAACATAGGTATTGCTTAAATTCTTAGAGCCTTAACGTTCGACAAGAAGGTGCATGCAACTTTAGTATAGAAAACTACCAACTGCAGAAAAACACACAAAATTTGAATTCAAGGCTAAAAAAATTAGAATTTTTCACAAACCATTTACTCTTCACAAAATAAAAACACTAGACAAATTTGCCGAGCTTCAAAAGGTAATGTCACTCAGAGAAACAACAAAGTGTATGTTGGTGGCTCTCTATCTGTGTGAACATGTGTGTTTGTGTCTCTGAGAGAGAGAGAGAGATAGAAAGAGTTAATCTCTTTTGGATGCGTGAGAATATGAAGTTCATATCCCTATAAATGTGGTAGGAAGTTAGCATACCAAGGAAAGGCTGCTGAGTCTCATTTCTTGGCTCAATTGTACGCCGCTTGTTCCTATCTTTGAAATGGATTTGTAGTCACGTCTCCCATCTTGCTGCTCCAAACTTTCTTGGTATCCCAAATACGTATGTTCAAAAGAAGTTATGTTGTTATCACTATCCCCACATACTGTGACACGCGTCTGATCATGGACATTGGATGTTAGGACCACGTTGCCAGATCTGATACATGCAGCTGATTCTTCATCAATACGCCTTGGTGCACATAGATTCTCAGACAAGGTCATGACAGCAGAGGGAATATCTTTGTCCGGCGGCAAGACATTCAAACTGGGAATATTTAACTTCTTTGATGAATCAATACAACTTACCCTCTTTCCCCTGAACACACCCCATAGAAAAAACAACATATTCCAACCTGGCAATGAAAGAACAATTTTCAGCACATGCAATTGTACGTAGAATGAAAGCAACACTGTATGGATGCACAGTGAGAAGCACAATTACAAAAAAGAGAGGAAAGAGGCACACCGTAGACCCCAATGTAATAAAGCTAAAGCATTGCACATATTTAACTTGATTGAAATTCAATTCAAACAGAATGAAGAACAGCATATTTACAGAATGTTTGTTTGGAAAAGTGCATCACAGAATCACAGTTATTGAAGCTCAAACCAAAATAACATTGTAACAGTAAATCCTCTTTCCTAGCATGGCATTTCATTCATACTTCCATAAATCAGTTTGAATGTGACAAACAGTACACAACCATAAACTTCTAGTGTTTGAGGCCCTCCAACATCCAAGAAAAAGTCTAAAACTTCAAAAACAAAAAGTCACAACCACATCTTAGAAAACATTAACACTCCATTTGTTTCGATGGAAAACCTCTTGTGAAGATAGTTTTCCGAATTTTCGATGGAAACTATTAAAAACAACTCTATCTCATTTTGAAGTTATTGCCAAACATAGGAAAATGTGATAGTTTTCCAAAAAAAAACTTTTGGAAAATGGCTCATTCTTTAAAAAACATTAATGTAAAAACAAACAAAGTGTATATGCAGGCTCCACTTACATATGATTATCAGTTGGATGAACAGAGGGTAGGAAAACCTAAAAAATATTTAAACGATAAACCATCAAAGCCCAAATCTGTGGTATGAGCCTCTTAGCCATACATAAAACTGGTTAAAATTGTGAACAACCAAGACCAATGGCTGCAGAAACAAAGAGTAAGTAATATGGTTGAGTTTAAAGCACCAGTATTTAAAACAAAATGCAAAGGACATGAGTCAGCTGTGAATAATGGCCTACAGCTTACAGAGACACCAAAAGCAAAGAAGGACAATGTAGACAAAACCAAATTGGTCAAATAAGGCTTTTTAAGTTGATACTTGGCTACTTTATAAAGTGTGCATATAAAAATTAGAGAAAGGCTCATTGAGTGAAAAGCACACCTCAGTATTGCCCATAGTGCCAAACTTTAAGAAGTAGGACTAAGCGACACACGTACTAAAAATAAATAGATTAAAAGGGGAAAAAAAAAAGACGCCATAACCATATAGGATACATCTTCACACATCTAAGACACGCCTAAAATGTCAGAAAACAAGTGTACAACCTTTTGTTAGAGTAGATTACACATACGTTTTCTTCCATAAGTATAGAACAAAAGATTAACTCGCAAGTGAAAAAAAAAAAAATATATATATATATATATATATATAAGAATGCTACGTGCAAACAACAAGAGGCTCAAGAAAAAACAAACTTAGATTGATAAGTTTACTTGTAAGCATACATCATCACAGGGACGGGTTTCATTATCCAATAACATGGACTTATTTCTCTTTTTGGCCTTTAGCTTAGTCTTACCAGTCAAAAATTAAAAATCTTTTTTATAAGCAGTCAAAAATTATAAATTCTACAGTTTCTAATTTAAGAGTCCAAGTCCTAGTAGAATCAGGAGCACCCAGCAGCAAATAATTATAAATTTATTAGCCCAATACAATGAGAGAATTTCATATTTGAGCACTTTCATACACTTTTTTTATAAATAATAATGTTGCATTAATATAGGGGGAGGGGGCAAACCCCAAAGGAAAGTACTGCCCTAGTCATGGAATGTGTACAAGTTTTCATATACTGAAGCGCTTCATCTAGATTCCTCTTTTTCCTCCTCTTCCCATTCTTCTATTTTTTCTATCTCAAATTTCTAGTAAATGATCCTTTTATATTAAATCCTATGTCAGGGTCTATCTTTCACATTGTAATTTTCTCCTAACACTTTCCTTTTTGCAAGTCATCCCTATAAGCTTAAGGTTGATGAGAAACCTTTTGGTGTGCATATTGCAGTCTTTCTCAATATATAAATTAGGATACTAAATTATAAAGCAATTAAAAATAAAAAACCAATATTTCCAAAAAAAAATTTATGAATATAGGCATATCCCCCGTATCTCTTATCTATATCTATATTTCAATAGTCACAGAGACAGTAACCTACACCCACTTGAACACTGCATAGCTGTGGGCCAATATCTATTGACATACCACTACTATATATAATTCATGGGCGGCGCTAGATGTATATTTGAACCCCCTGACTTTTTATTAAAAAAATATTATATATATATATAATATTTTTTTTACCAGTTTAATTTATCATTAAAAATATTTTTGCACACCGTGATTTAAATCTTGTACACCCTGATCACATATCAACTTTACTATATTTTTTTCCTCAAATCACTAACTTTATAACAAAAAATTATTATAACATGATAACAATACACATACATGTATCAAACCCTCTGTATTTCCTGAATATTAAATTATATTAAGTTATATTATATTTACACTATACATGCATATATCATACACACACATCACAATTCACACAAATTACTTTATAACAAAAAAAAAAATAATAATAATGCACATATCATACACATACGCATAACTAACACTCACTCTTTACTCTTAGAATCAGAGATATTGAGATAGTCAAATAGAGAAGAGAGATGAGATGAGATTCATGAGAGAGATTCAAGCATTTGATTAATTAAGTAGACACTTAGTGTATTATTGATGTATGGATGTGTGTGGTTGTGTTAGTCAATAATTCATACAATGCAAGTGAGATGAGTTTTGCCATTTAGTTTAAAATATTTTTATAAAAACAATGACAAATAGATAGTGACAATTGCATAAAAATAAAAATGTTATACAAACTCAATAAAATAAAATGGCCATATCTACCCACATTGACAATAAATAATAACGATTGATAATGAATTATCATGTGATGATTTCAAAATATGAAAACTCATAGAAGGATATTGTAACATTTTATGTATTTGCGACTGTTATTTTTTATTTTATTTTTTTTTTGGTCGATAACTAAATATATTTAAGTTTTCTTTTTATTAAATTTTGTTTAATTTAACTTTCTAAATGACCCCCTAAAAAATACTTCTGGAGCCGCCACTGATATAATTCCTATTGCTCAGGAGCCATATTTGTTAGCATGCCCCATGGTGCAGGCATTGCAATATCAGCATCCCAATTCTTGAGCCTCAACTTAGTGTAAACATCAAGTATTATACCACAAAAGCCTATAAAAAAAATTGTTACAACATGCTATGCCCCTAAGATAACATTTCCAGTTAATCCTTACGCTGGGACTTCTCAGGAAGCTGGTTGGATGGGAATATCAGAAGTTCAACACCATCAAGATTTCCTTTAAGGGCTAAATCATGTTTGATCATACTATCCAACAGGCTCTTGTAGTTTCTCTCATAACTGTATCACAAACAGCATGAAAAATATATTGTATCAAAATAAGAAACAAACAGATATATACACCAAGAAAAACAATTTTCAATTGTAAGAAAGGTATATATGCATATACTTACCTCTCAACATCTTTGGCAAAGAAGTATAGAGCAATATTATCTTCTTTAGCACCATTTTCACGAAACTGGGATGGCCATGTGCTCATGCGAGGTACTTCATGCAGGGGAACTTTGTGGGGAAACTTGTTCACCACTTCAAGAACTTTAGGTGATGCACAAGTTGATAGATGGGCTTGAATTCCACCACATAAGTCCAGAAGTTTTCCACCTTTATGCACCTCAAAACCCCCCCTGCAATCACAAAATCTTATCTAGCAGACCGTTTTCAAAATGCAATATATGATGAACAACAAAGAAAATGAAAAGCCTGTTTTGAGAGTAGGAAATGTTCTCTCTCCAACAGACAGAAATAATTTATGGAAATGTAAATGAATCTTACTGCCAGATGTATTCATATTCAGGAATGGCTGATGTTTTCAAAAGAGAAGACATTGCTGTGGATGTATGACTGGGCAACTCTCTTGCATGCTTTCCAATAGAAATAATTGCGGAATCCGAGTCCTCCACTTTGGAAGAAAAAACATCAGTGGGGGGCAAAGTAAACTGCTTTGAATTATTGACAACAGCATGTTTGCAAGAGTCTGAGGTAGAACTCCCAAGAACAGCTTGCCTTTCATGACTTCCTTCAGTAGACATAATATTCTTTGGCTTATTTGAAACCAAAAACTGATCCTGGGAAGCTAGTTCATAATTCATGTCTGTGCTTGACGTGGACAACTCATCTGGTTGATCAAAAACTTTTTTCTTCCTGTTAATTTCAGGTCTTCTAAGCAAAGCAGCATGAATTGCAGCTTTCAACTTGTTACCTTCATGCGATTCCTCTCTAGAACTTCTTACGGCAGATGCATCAATACCAGAAGCCTGTGGAGTACCAATTGTGCAAAACTCTGTAGCATGCCCACTATCTTTACATTTTTGACAGAAAACACTTTTTGAAGCACTTATTGCAGTAGGCCTTGAGCGAATAGTGGAACTCTCCCTAGTTTTCTCATACTGATTTGCTGTTTCCTGAGACCGAGGCAACCCATCTTGCCCAGAAACATCAGCACTATTGGATGGTCTCTCAGTGTTCAAAGGATAAGTGGACAAGGGTTCATCCTTAGGGCTAACCAGATTCAACTTTTGTTCAGCAGCAGAACCACATATTCCACTAGTAGATGAAGCCCCACCTGCATTACCCAAACACAAAGTTAATATCTTAACTTAACTTGATCCACAAAGAAGAAGAAAATAACACCAAAAACAAAAAAATAAAAATAAAATGCAACAGAACAGGGAGCATAAAAGAAACAAATATAGAGTTAGCAGAGTCACTCCTTAAAGAAGACAAGACCACACCTGAGGTAACTGGAATTTCTACACCTTTACGACCTAGACTGCTTGTTACTTTTGACAAACTTAATTTTCCATCAGACTGAACAACCTTCGAATCTCGGTTGTTGCCAATATATGAGGGCAAACTGGTTTCACCACGAGATGTGAGCTTTTGGTCAAGCTTAGGTGTCGAAACAGTAGAACTAATTGTTGTTGAACAGACCAGAGGGCGATCCAGTTTAGATAAATGTTTTCTTTCAAATGTACCACGTTCTTTTGCTTGTTTCAATCCTTTTACATCTTGTACATGGGTAGATTTAGATGAAAGCATTTTAACCTTTGATTCAGTAGCATTCATACGTCCTGAATTTGCAGATCTAAACGACATAGATTTGCCCATCATTCTGGCTGGCCCCTCCTTCATATCAAGGGAATTATAGTCTCTAGCGCCCTTCTGCTTTGGGGGAATGACTTCATCTACAAGTTTAACTTTTGGTTTGGAACTTAGGGTGTTGAATGAATTGGACTTTAACAAAGCACCTGTATGCGGAAAAATAATCAACTGGTGCTTAAAATAGTAAACACTAAACCCAAGAAGTCAAGATGCGCATTACAATGGGCAACCCTCAGCTTCGGACAAGTAGAGAGAGAGAGAGAGAGAGATTAAAAAAATAACAACACCAGAGAAACAACAAGATCACATAAGCTATTTGTTTACCCTTTACTTTTTGAAGCCGTGGACCGGTGGCAGGAAAACGTGCAGTTTCCGGAATATCAGTACCGGAATGATTGCCAAAAGATGTTTGATGAGCTGACTTTACTTTCCCTTTATCTATGCTCTTGAATGAAGAATCCCGAGATAATGAAACTGGCTTTGTTGATCCTGAAACTATTCTGCTGGGACTCAATGGCTTTGTTGATCCTGAAACTATTCTGCTGGGGCTTGATGGCTTTGGTGATCCAGTAACTATTCTGCTGGGGCTTGATGGCTTTGGTGATCCAGTAGCTATTCTGCTGGGGCTTGATGGCTTTGGTGATCCAGTAGCTATTCTGCTGGGGCTTGATGGCTTTGGTGATCCAGTAACTATTCTGCTGGGGCTTGATGGCTTTGGTGATCCAATACCTGTTTCAAGCGCCTGCCTTTTTGCTGGAGCCACTTCTATATTTTCCGCACACCGCTTGCCAGAAACAAGTGTACATGAACCAAGTTTGTCCATTCTTTTTTCCTCAACTTCTGAACCTTCAAATTCCATATCACAATGATATGAGTAAAGTTCACAAAGAGAACATTTACAGTGCCTGTGTCCAGATTCAAGCTTACCTTGCTTCTGGTTTTCGGATTCCTCAGCAAATTTGCATTCTTCACACAGCCAATCACCTTCAGGGACTTTTTGGAGCATTTCTCGCATGCAATAGCTGATTGATAGCAACAACAGTGTTAAGAACCATCTTGAACACAAACTTAAAGATCAACACAGCATAGAGAACCAACAAAACCTGCCAACCAACTATTACAGTTGAAAGGTTGTTTATGCTTACGTGTGTTCTGCACCATCACTGCACCTACTACATATAGCAAGCAAATCCTCCCGACCTGCATCCCCACAAATATCACATACTTTTACCTGTTTCCAATCAAAGAAGAAATCAGCAAAGGTTAATTATCCATATAAAACAGATTTTGATAATAATAAGAGAAGAAATCAAAAAGGGAGGAGATCTTCATTATGAGAGGAAAAAAAAAAAAACATTACTACAGAAAAAGGCAATTAGAAGAAGAACAAGAAATCAGAAATAATGCAAGGCCATACTTCTCTTGAAAAACAAATGTGAACGAAATAGGCCCATCTAAGGATCCAAGTACAGGACGTAAACATAACTCCAGTAACATACCTTCCTTTCTTCAGAATGATGTAAATGACTCCCATTTCTATTTCAACTCATTTTCATAATTAGGATGCCCGTTTCCTTTTTTATATTGGTAAATTACATGTACACCTAATGAGTCTTGAAACCACAACCTCATCCTCATTCCATTATTATAAAAAGTGGAAGTGAACTTTCAGTTAGAGCTCATTGGCTAGGATGTACATTTCCATATAGCCCAAATAAACAACAACCAGATATGGTATTTACATTTATGGCAACCTCATAGACAGTCTGAAAGAAGGTATAAATGGTGTTTCCCTCATGAACTCAACCAAAGCCCACTGCATTGTATTCTCACACACCAAACCAAAAAAAAAAAAAAGGATCAACTACAATATATCAAAAAAATTCAGAGATAAAGACCAAAGGAGATGATGGAACCACAAATATACAGCCACCAAGTTTTAGTCCCAAAATTTTGGGGTTGGCGGCTATAGATCCTCAATAGACTAATCAAGGTCAACCACATGTATTCTTTTCCGCTGTTTTATTCTATCCAAAGTCATACTCTCTATTATCTTCTTAATTGACATTTCATTTTTACTATTTCTACTAATGCTATTTTAGGTCTTCATCTATCTTTTTTCATTCCCTCAACTTGTATCAACTCATTCTTCCCCATTGGTGCATTAGTTGCTCTCTTCTATGCATGACCAAGATGTATGTTCTCATAGATCTTTCAACAGGACACATTAACAAGCTTCTTCCTAGATCACCTTTAAATTCCAAAAATCTCTTCAAAGCCCATTTTCCTTCTTTTCTCCCAAAATTAACTTATTTTTTTAATAATAATCTCCAAAAATGAACCATATTCTTGCTAAACAATATGTTATCAATGAAACACACATATATCATGATACTGATCTGGCGTTCCAGTCTAAAACTCATTACTCACCCAGGTTTCATCAAAGAAAAGAATGCAGACAAATTGAAAGAACATAAACTAAAAATATCAGAGATGACCAGTTATGCATATGTTAGGATTAAGAAAAAAAGAAGAGGGGGGGGGAATCATTACTCACATCTTGCTCCACAATGTCTGATTCATCACTCTCATCCCCAGAAACTGATTGCAGAGGAGGTTCCTGCATGTCCGTTAACTCAACCATCTCATTGGACTTATCATCATGCTCATCTTGGTCTGAAGATTTCATAGCTTCATCTGGTGGGTCACCACTATCCTTGTCAGTCTCTGCTTCTGACTTTGGATACTTTTTCATTGAAACCTCAGAAATACCACCCACAGGTCTACCTCTTCGCACCTTTGGTGGACTACTACCAGCATCCAAATCTTTGGAAGGAGGAATCTCTGATGAGCCCAACTTGTTCAAATATGTTGCCTTCCCAGATCCTTCTGGACCTAAACTACTAATTGAAGCAGTACTATTGTTTATATTCCTATTATGATTACGGACTGCTTCATTTGCATCGTTGGCTCTACTAACAGATGAAATGTTATCATCGTGGCCTTCTACTGCTTTACTTTCCTCATACATATTTGAAGAGATTCTCTGATCCAAAACAAACTGTGGTTTGGAAGAAAGTTGATCCTCTGCAATAGTACCTCCAGAAGTCAACTTTGGAAGCATCTCAACATCTTCTAAAGCATCAGATACAACAGACGACCTTAAGGTTGCCTTACTATCAGCATTTTCAGAGAATGAATCATGACTAGAATTAACACTGAGTAGGTTACTTGTTTCACTGGTGGTGTGCTGTAAGCTATCAGATGCTCTATTTTTAAGAGAATATAAAGTACCACTCTCGTTAACAGAATACTGGCTAGCAACATTTACACGACAACTTTCATCAGAAAACTCCTCAGTTTTTGACCCCATTAAAGGTCGGTTCAGATGCATACAAGATGAACAAGGAGCAGAGCAGACGTTACAAGTCCCAGACTCGCCTCTCATATGAACTTTCTTACTCATGGACCAATTCCCAAACTTTGTTTCAGATTCAGAAGATACCTGGTAAAACCAAAGCATTAATGAAGGAAAAAAGAATGGGAAAAAAAAGGAAAACACACACACACACTAGACGAACACATTTTTCACACTCTGATTCTAACACCCTTCTAAAACTTTGAAGTCGGCTATAGATCCTCAACAAAACTAATCGAAGTCAACCACATATGTTAAATACATCAGAATAAGCGCATGGATAAACATCAAGATCTTAACTAATTTAATATTTAGTAACATAGCACATAGAAGTCAAAGCCATTTTCACCTGACTCCTGATGCACCATAGAATACGTTACAAAAAGAAGCAATTCTCTGTAGTATCTAATCCTAGAGGCTATAGAAACATACCTACATGTTGAACTCCTAAGATATACATCATCGCATTCATCTTCAACTGTTGCAGTCATCAACATGTGCACAAGGAAGTTATCATCAAATTAAAAACCTCTAGCAGAGTGAAGCACATTGCATTACATAAATATAATTACGCCATTGGTTACAATGAGAAGAAATGGTGCAAAGAAAAAAATATATATAGAAAAACAGCAAAGAGATATGAGTTCCAAAAATACAAAACACAACATGCGCACTGTATCCAAATGGACAAAGAAGAAAACCTTCCATAAACACATCATATAAGTGTAAGTTCAGGTTTACTTGAATTTTATTTACAATTTTAAATAGTATGCTCAATTAGAGATAAAAAAAAAATCACTAAGTGAGGTAGCATTTTCATTTGCTCCTGTCCTGTAAACACTACCGAAAATACCTTTTTTAAAATGTTGCAATAAAGAAATTGACAAAACCTATTGAAAGAAAAAGAAGGAACAGAATGTAAATTACCCTGTTATCTCACCATATACATATTATCATGATCCATCTCATCTACAGGCCCTTGCATCCGATAAATCCCTCTCAAGACTGGTGTTATCTAAAAAGAACACCCAAACTACATCAATTTCTAGCACCAAAATCCAAAATAAAATAGTGCCCAATTCCATAAACCTAAAACTCGAACCAATTCACAAGTTGCAACCATAAGAACCGTCATGTAATCAAAGCAACAAAAACCCAAAAGGCAAATTACCTAAAAAATTGAATCTAATACCATCACCTTCCATATAAATCAATTTAGTGACAAACCCACATATTGCAACATGAACCAGTAACAAAGACAACAAATTTAGCCAAACACCCTCATGACCCAAAAACCCTAATTCCTAATCCGCAACCAAACAAACCCTAAACCACAAAATAAATCCCTTATCACATCAATCCCAAACAACAAAATTCAATAAAGGAAAAAAAAAAAATGCTAAGTTCAAAATTGAAAAACCACAATTAATCAAAACAAATTCAAATTAATAACAACCAGAAAAAACCAAACCCTAAATTAAAAAATTTTGAAAATTTTACATGCCTCCGGTTTTCCAATCGACTCCGTCGCATTGCACAGCTCCTCCACCGTCCTTTCTCTCCGGCCGGCCATCGCCGCCGCAACGATCAATCGGCGGCCACAATCGAAACCCAAACTCCGATAAATCCAAAATTCCCAATAACCTCTCTCTCTCTGATAAATTTCTCCAAGTAATTGCAGAGAAAATCTCACTCTTTAATTTAACTGTAAACCCAAATTAACTGGTTTCAGACCACGCAAACAAACGAGCTTCTTATACTTACACATATATTGTTATAATTACTACAAAGGATCTGCTATATATATATATATATATATATAACAAAAATTCTATAACACGTAAAATGAAAAAAAAATATATGATAAATTTTTTTATAAAAATACTTTTATATATATTATATATATAGAATCTCTCACTACGCTACTTTTCTCTCTCTCTACTTTTTTTCTCTCTCTCTCTCTCTCTCTCTGTGATCTGAGGCAAAATTCTTTGAAATGAGTCTTTGAGAATCAAAATCTTTTTATGTTAGCCTAATAATAATAAAATTTTCTCTCTCTCTCTCTAAAACTTTCTTTCTTTGTTTCTCTCTCTAAACTAAACATTTTTTTCCTTTTTTAAATTTTATCTTTCATTTTCACTGTCTCTCTCTCTCTCTCTCTAAATTTTATTGGGAAAAATAAAAAATGAGTAAAATATTTGTAGATTTGCTTTTATGAGGCTCTTCCTGTTTTATAAACGTTTTTTTAAATTAAAAAAAATTTTGGTTTTTTTTTTAATTTAAAAAAAAAAAGGAAATTTTTTAAATGCTGCGGAGGATATAAGCGAATTTGGCGAGCGTGTGGATTCGCTCGTGCGAATGTGAATTACGGTTAGTATTTTCTCGCACGTGTGGAGTTGGACAGGCACGTTGACACGTGGGACAGTGGTGGGATGGAGGGTGGTTTGGGTTTGTGCTATCTTTCTTGGCGTGTGGCAAGAGACTTATGTGTGCCTCACATTTCACAATCAGGACTTTGGAATTGGAAGTCAGCACCTTTTCTTTCTTTCTTTTTTTTTCTTTTTTTTCTTTTTTTTAATATAGCACCTATTCTTTCTTTGTAAAATAAAAAGTAAAAATAAAAAATAAAAAATAAAAAAAGAATGTAATCAGTAAGGAAAATTATTAGGTCTTCTTGAAATATATTGACATAATGCTCATTTTCTCGCGTTCATAATGGATCCTACCATATTGCCGTATTTCGAATAATTGTTCAATTGGTGAAGATAATAAATGAAGAGTTCACACGCGTCTTTGAATTTGAATTTAATGACTGATGTTTTGTGCATGAGCAAGTTAGGTAACATATTTTCCTTTCACACAATAAACTTGAATCTAGTTCTTTAACGCTCATGTGTTTGGATGCAGCATTAGTTTGGTAGAACTTATTTTTATTACTTTATTATGTTAAAAAATTAAGTTGAATAAAAATACATTTCGCCTAATAAAAATGATATTTTAGAAAACTATACATAAACAAATAATTTAAATGAGAAAAAAAAAATTTCAAGCCAAACAAGCACATAAAAGTATATGTTGCACATTGTGAGATTTAAATTGGCAATATCCATTAACAATATAATTTGAAAAATGGTTTGTAGCACTAGGTATTTTGTAAAGATAATGTCACGTCTTAAAGCTATTTGAAGAAGTGCAATATGGGAAATCTTGCTCAAGCGAACTCCATTTTTGATTAAGCAAATTAGAGTCTGTTTGGATGAGTGGGTTTTTGGATCATATCACTTGGTTTTCATAACTGAGTTCTCAAAACATGTGGGTCTCACAAAAAATTTTATTTTTGGCTTGGTTTTCAACACTTGTTTCCATCACTCAAAACTCAAAAATTTGAGTTAGAGTGATGGAAACAGGAAACAGCAAATGGGTGTTTTCAAAAACTGAGAACTGAGTTATGAGTTTTGAAAATTGAGTTATAAAAACTGAGATATGAAAACTGAGCTATCTCTAAACCAAGCGGGTCCTTAATAACTCAAGTGGAAAGTTCGCATGTACCTCACTCAAGCAGGAATGCCAAATTTTGTTTTTTTGTTTTTTTTCTCAATTGAAAAATAACTGTACAACCTTATTTTTTACCTACTTATAAATACTATAAAGTACAACTTTTTAAATGAACATACATGATAGGACCATATTATAATCTGATGAAATATGATCATAATGTGCAAAAGACATTCACGGTGGACATCATGATGTGATGATTATGGTTTCATCTATGAACTTGGGAGTTATTTTTTATATAATTATTGTTTATTCATATGACAATAATATGGAGAATGCACATGATATGGCCATTCCAATTTGGAAGATTGGCTTTCAAGTCGAGTGGAATGAACTCCTAACACCTTCTCATTTCATAACCTAAACCCAAACTTAGATATTGGATTGTAGGCTAGTAAATTATCTTTGTAATTTATGTTTCTTCGATTGTAACTGATGAAGCAATTTGATCATCAACTCCACTCGATCCATGAACAATTGAAAAACAAAGCGAAGCAATAGAGATTTGCCAAGGTTTGTCAACAAGGGGACTCTCTGATGCCAAAGTCAGTAAACAAGCTATATGAAACTATGAGTGAATTGCATGGTAAGGCCGTAAGGGTTATTAAGCATACTTTTTCCGATACATATCTCTTCATATTTATATTATTGTTTGAGATTGCATTACTCCATAATGTTAGGTATGCTATCATGTATAATTTGTTATTCTAATCTCACAGCTATCCTTTGATTGTTGGGATTGGCATCGCAAGATCCAGCAGTATTAGGTGGATATGAATGTCTTCCCATATATGTGAAGTTTGACTTTATTGCATTCAATGAATCTTAGTCACCCTAGTCGACTTGCTATGTCATCAATCCAAGCTACCATGTCAATTACCTCCTCCTTTACCGAGTTGAGCTAACATAGCATCATTTTCCTCATTTGTAACTAGTAAAACGAGGTGTAATTTTATATTATTTTTCAGATTGTGATTAGGACCAAAAGTCATGTAATTTTCGATTTTAGTTCCCTTATTAAACAACAATGTAATTTCAAATTTCAAGTTGTGTTTTGAAGGTTTTCTTAATTTTCCTTTTAATTAAATTAAGTGGTAACTTCATGTATAAAATCCTCAATCTAAGAGGTATAACATTGCCCATTAGTTTGTGATTCTCATACATAATTGCGAGGATAACTATGTTAATTTTAAATTTATGAATGTCCAATTAATTTAAGTAATTAATTATGTTAGATATAAATTGTTTATTTATGTTAGAACCCTATTCTCCTGTTGTGTGTGTTTGTTTCTTCAAAAAAAAGAAGTAACTGGTATATACCATTTATAAATAAGATTTTTTTTTTTTTTTTTTTTTGGTTTAAATGGGGAAGCCAGATCCTAATGGCACCCCACCAATGGTTAAAGACTTTTTACGAGCATGGCTTCACAGGTTCTTGTCTTGTGTTATTGTTAATATGTTACGTATGCATATTCATCAGAAGAAAAAAAAAAAAAAATCTCACACACACATATATCTATACTATTATTTAAGAGAGTTTTCCTTTTTGGATTTCTCTTTTTTTAGTTCAAAAAAGCCTTTACACCCCTATGTTTAAGTAGAGACAAAATTAAAGGACAATCCGGTAAAAATGCAACTTTAACTTTCACTAAAATATTGCCTAAAAAATAGGACCACTCTCCTGTTAATTTTTTAAATTGCTTTATCCACTTATAAATTATATTTTCAAGATAAAAATTATATATATATATATATAGAATAAAAAAACTCTACAAAATAGGATCACTAACCAAAGAAAAAGCTTCATCGCATGCGCGAAGCGCGTGTGATGAGGCTAGTATATATATAACCAGATGCGAATTAATTAGATGGAACCCAATTTGGTTTCTTTTCTAATTTCTTAAAGTGATTAAGGAAAAATAGAAAAGTAGATGAAATTTTTTTAGGGGTATTGCAAATGGCAACCCAGCATGTCAAAAAAAAAAAATAAATCATAGAAATTGTACCCCCATAGCCCCCAGTAGTCAAAAGTTTGATAGTGACGACGACCAATTACAATGGACTTCATTTTTAAATCGTCGAGAAAATTGGTTCCAATTGGTTCTCTTTCTTTAGTTTTCTCCTTTCTTTCTCTTTATTTTTTTCCCCACTGAATAACAGGAGTTTTGATTGATCAGAAACAGAGGGGTAGTTGCTTTCAATTGGTTTACCTCGTCAGGCATATACTTTGTTAATTAAAAAGTCTTTGTTAAACCTTTTTTTTTTTTTTTTTTGAGGAAAGTCTTTGTTAAACTAGTTTTATATATAATCAAACACTAAGTCAAGAATTTGAACATCCGGAAATGGCGGTGTTGGCACATATATTCAACTTAAAAATTACTATTATATTGTATTTTTACTTCCTTAAATCACTTGTTCATTGATAAAAGAATATAAGGTCAAGTTATAGCTTATAGCGCGTGCTGTATGCGGTTAGCTTTCTGTAAAAGTATTTGGACTTGGCTTAGGTTCACTGCAATAAATTCATTATAATGGTAACACGTAATCAAAAGAGGATATTTATCAATGTGTCATTATCTCAACGGTCTAATGCACTGGACCTAATCTCTCCCTATTAGGCAGTAATTTCTTAGAGGGTAGAATAGCTACTAGCTATGGCTAAATTTTTGCCGCCTCCATCCTTAATCTTCAACAAAAATTGTGGGGTAAACAATTATATAAGATCATAATTGTATGGTTTAAACTATAGCGGACGGCAGTGCCATGTGAGCACTTTCCCACGTGCAAAAAAAAATCACATTTGGTTCTCAAAATATAAGTGATTTTTTTTTTTTTTTGGGTATTTGGATATTAAGTTATTTAGATTTACCGTTTGTTTTAATGGAAACTGTTTTTTTTTTTTTTGTGGAAAATTACTTATTTTCTTGAAATGATTTTTTTGGAAAATTGAGTCATTTTGTTTGTTTGTTTGATATCTTGAAAATGAACTGGGAAACATTTTATATTGTTTGGCCAAAATGGAAAATGGTTTATATTTCATGTAATGTCAACTAATTATATGAACAAAAACTTCTACTCATGAAATTAGACCCTAATATATATATATATATATATATATATATATATATTAAACTATGAAAAGTCAATGGATTTTTTGGAAAATACCAAACAACTTAACGTGATTAAATAACCGTACATTCCTTTGATTTTACGCTTTTGTTTATGAGTTTTTAAGTCTTTTGCT
This sequence comes from Notholithocarpus densiflorus, assembly GCA_030021035.2. NCBI lineage: Eukaryota > Viridiplantae > Streptophyta > Magnoliopsida > Fagales > Fagaceae > Notholithocarpus > Notholithocarpus densiflorus. The sequence goes on from JARYZH020000017.1 coordinate 361,470, forward strand.
TTTAAACTTGAAATAAGTAGCCAAAAGATCAATTCGTGTCCTTTTTTTAGTCATTTCTTAACAAATTTTTCGAACAATATTATCATATCAATTTCAATCTCTCATATACTTGCATACTGTGTTTAAATTGAATAAAAATGTATTTTTTTAATTAATCTTTGTTTTGCTTATGTATTTTTTAATATATATATATATGTATATTAGAATAAATTAATTAATAATCCAACTATTGAATCAATGAACCATCATACCGCTCCTTAATATCTATAAGATTAAAGAAATTTACAATGATGTATATTCAAAAGGGTCTAACTCTTGAATACACAGCACAGGTTTTAAACTTCTTTAACTCACACTCATTTCCAATGTGGGATTAACCCACTATTTTTTCTTTTGAGAATACTAAGTATTTTTTAACATACACACATGGGAAGATGGGAGATGGTTTTTTAAAGAAACTTACAGTGATGTATATCCAAAAGGTTTCTTTAAAAAACCTTCTCCCATCTCCCCGTGTGCATGTGTTAAAAAATACTTAGTATTCTCAAAAAAAAAATCTATAAGATTGGATATTTATAAATGACATCATTAATATTAATTTAATTTAAGATTATTGTATTTTATTACTTGAAATCACTAGTGAACTGACTAGGGATAAGGTCAAACTCACCTCATATGAAGGAGTGCATGTGGTCACCTTACTATACAAGTACCTTAGGTATTGATTCTGTCAGAGGTAGTGTGCATTTAGCACAAATTAAAAAGCCATTTTTTTTACTGTTCAGCTTATTTTTGTTACTATTCATGGGTTCTAGTGCAATTTTTATTACTACTCATGAGTTTCACTATACTATTTCAGTTACCTTTTAGTTTTATCTACAAACTTTCAACAAAAAAATTTCAGTTTCAGCTAAATAAGCTGTTTCCAAACAGACATATAGGATCTGTTTGGATACCGTTTATTGCTGAAAACTGAAAACTTATTGCTGAAAACACTATAGCAAAATAATTTTTAAAAGTATGAATAGTGTCATGGGACCCAGTTTTAAAATTATATTTACCAGATTCTGTACTTGCGAGTCTCGTAAACAATGCACAGGATCTACGAAAACGTAAACGCAGACGCAAAAAAAGCAATACGCAAACGCACACATAGAGTACTTACTGTTTTCATTAGAGAGAGAGAGAGAGAGTAGCAACGAACTAGTCACCTCTCTCATCCTTGATTATATCAACAAAAAATCATTGGGTTAATCGTAATTGTGGTTTAACCTTTAGCAAATATAGTGCTATGTGTAATTACTTTAGCGAATAGAAGGTAGAGTATTTTTGTAGTGTTTAGTTGAGTATGTAACATTCCAAAAAATTTCTTCCACTCTAAAGAATCAGAATACATTTTTCATTAAATTGCATTTTCAGCCGAACCAAATACACACGCAAATCGTAAAAACATTTTCTATAGAAACAAAGCATGTTCTCAACTTTTTTTAATTTTGATAAAAAAGACTAATTCTTATAAAATGGATACATCAACAACTTATGTGGCTTAAAAGAACATGTCAGAGGCTTATGTGACATAAAACTGATAAGGCATGTCCCTTTTGAAAAAAAAAAATCCAACGTAACATCTCTATATGTAACTCTAGAATTTTTTTTTTTTTTTTTTTAATACTTGTATTTCATTGTCACGGAAATGAGTGGTTAATGGTAAGTAAACATTAACAACGCAATAAAAAGCAGCAAGTAATAGATGATAATAAATAAAAAAGCACCAAGCAATATGAAAACTCAGGCCAGAGCATACCGCAAGTTGAAGTCCTTTTTTTTCTAAATGAAATAGTGAATATAAACGAGTGTGAAAGAGAATCTAGCCAAAAGAAAAATTGTTAAATAAATGAAAGTCAATGTTAAATAAATTATTAAAATTTGTTAATTCTAATCCTTACCTACTGGCCTGTATGACACCGACGGGTAGATGCTATCATTCATTGAGTGTTGGCTTTGATTCTTTCTATTACTTAACAAACACCCCAAGAAAAAGAAGAAGAAAAGAAAAGGTTTTCCATTCTAATTGTTTGGCGAAAGCTATTGGCTATGGCGGAATCCCAGTTGGTCATACCAAGGAGCATCCGGCATCAGCTAAGATATAAACTAGTTGGAAGAAAATTTGAATCATCAAAATTCTGGCAATGATTTGTGTATATTTACTATGAATAGAATGTTATAATAAATCATATACTGGTAATTAAACACGATAGCTAGTAAACTTGATCAATGTCTTAGTGAAGAATATACCATATAATTTCATTCTTATCAACTGTACTTGTTCTTGGTTTTCCCACTTGAATTAAGTTTTTGTTTTCGTGCGCCAAGGAAATTCATTCCCACTTGTTTTGTGTAATTTTCCTGCAATCAAATCAAGAATTTCCCCAACTACCTTATTGATTGCTTAGCTTCCGTGAACACAAATGTTCTAGAGATGAAAGATTGACTTAGTACCCTTAACCCAGCCTAGTGGTCCTCCTATTCACTGCCTTCTAGTTCTAGATTACTGTTGAGGGTCACGTTTTACACCCTAGACATGCGTGTACTAACAAATACTATTCAAGTTTCTATTCGAATTGGTACAACAGTACAACTCAGAAATTTATACTTATGTTGCATGTTTGAACTTTAAAGCTTACATTTCGGGCCATTATAATTCATTCATGCCCCCAGTAAATATGATTTTAAACCTATATAATATACTAAATTGATTTTTCATGATCTTCCTTGACGTAAATGCAATTCAACACATGCAAACAAACAGCCCAACATGCATGCTCGCTCGCTCTCAAGTCTCGATCAACTTTACTCATTGCAGTTGTTCATGATTGTGATAGCAATGCATGCTATGTTCATACTCATTCTAACGCTTTCATTTTCTGTTTCTTACCAAAAAAATCGCTCTCAAACTCAAAGTCTCACTCTCTTTCTCGCATTTAATCCATACAATTATTATTATGAGTGCTTCAATAATATTGAGACAACAACAATGCATGAATAAGTAAACGCTTCCATGTTCTGTTTTTGTTTTTTCCCATCAATATGTTTGGTCCGACACGCAAATCAACATCTCCATTACTATCCTTATTGATGAATCCTAGAAAGCACGGGTGCGGCTCCAAGGCCGCCGCACCTGCACCCAACGCGCACCGATGTGGCGTGCGGTGATCGATGTCGCTGACTGTGGGTCTGTGCCGCGTCGCTTTTTTTTTTTTTTCCTGTTTGTGGATTCGCGTCGATCCGGGTTGAACCAGGCCGATTCACGCCAATTCGGGCCAAATCGTATCGTATCGGCCGACGGTCGAAACTGGTCGAAACAGCCGAAACATATCAAAAAGGGCTAAATTAGACCAAAACCAGCTTTGAATCAGACTAAAATTCTAGTAAAAAAAAAATTATGCAAAACTCACCGTTTTGAACTTTGAAGCTCTTTGCCTACTGACTCTCTCGTTATCTCACGCTCTGTCTCCCCTCTCTCACTCCCTAACCCACGGCCACTCACTCAGAAGTCAGAATCTCTTCTTTGCCTCACTGCCCAAGCTCACTCTTCATCTCTCGGTCTCGATCTCTCCATCTCTCAATCTCAATCTCTCCATTATGGAATGTTTTAGTTTCAAACTTGTGGGTTGTATTCTAATTTATGAACATCATGTTTTAGTTATTATCTACTATTGCTCTTAATTCTTAAATTGGTATATGTTTATATAATGTGAAGAAGTATGCTTAGCAGTGGATAAAAAATATAAATATAAATATTTTTAATAAATTTTTATTCGCCACACCCACACTCTACTTTTTTAAAAATTGTCGAGTCCTGCACCCACATCCGCACCTGCACCAGAATCTGAATTTGCACCCGTGCTTCATAAGATGAATCAATTAGTTGCATGGTTAACCCAAAGAATGGATTCTCAAAAAAAAAAAAAAAAAAGTAGTTGCCTTTAAAAAAGGTCAACTGGAGGACAACGGTATGGACCGTATGGTGTCGACTATCAACCCTAATCCACTCCACCATTGTCTAACTTAAGCATCAATAGTGTTCTTACCCAAAAAAAAAAAAAAAAAAAAAAAAAAAAAAAAAAAAAAAAAGCATCAATAGTAGAGCACCAGTGGTTGACACCACACCGTTGTTCTCTAGTTGGCCTTCTATGTAGGCACTCAACTCATTTGCCAAGTATATAAATATTCAAAAAAAAATCCTAAAATATGTATATGCGTGTGTATATATGTATGTCAAAAACAATTTTATACATATGCATATATGATATATATGAAATGAAAAATTAGCTACTTATAACACCTTAAATCTTAATAAAATTTTACATATATCTGTATATTAATAAAATTATTTTTTTAAGTGGATAAGAAAGTGTTAATTATTTATATTTATTTAAATAGAGAAATAATTTTGTTAGTGATAAGTTGTATATATTAATTACTTAAATTAATTAGACAATCATAAATTAGAATGGACATTGTTGTCTAAACAATTATGTCAAGTGATAAAGGAAAAACAAAACAAGATTTTAGTCCTTACACTTTATGAATTTTAATTTAAATAAAGATACTTAACTTTTATATTATTGTTTATTTTTGTACTTGTTTAGTTCCTAAATATTTTTGATTAAAGAATAAGTTAAAAATATTAAATCAATTTGTCAATACTTTCACAATTTGTCAAGTTTAGTAAAAACATGTTTTTTGTAGTGCACATTAGTCATGCACATATTAGGGTTATAAAGTACTCACTCTATATTTTAAGATTGTTTTATAGCAGGGATAGAGCTGTTCATTGACTAAGGGGGCAGTGCCCCCCCCCCAGATTAAAAAAAAATCATAATTGTATATATATTTTGAATTTTTTAACATTTAGGTCCAAGATAATTACTCTTGGCCCCCTCTCCCCAACAATTTACAAATTGACCCTTAGAACCCAACCAAAAAAAAAAAACTAATAAAATAAACCCATCACTTTAGTTGATGGCCTCTCCACAGACAAACAAACAAAACCCCCCAAAACAAGTAACAAATTCTTGAACTGTGAGATATAAAAAAGAAAACCCTTTTGGCATCCCGTTCTGTGGTGTTCTTGAGGAGTGAGGAGGCAACTCAAATAAATTTACTAGACACTGTAATATCTGGAAAATTACTCACTCTACTTTATTTAGAATGTTTATTTGATAGAGACAAAGGATTTGTGCTTAGACTAGTCTCACTCAATCTTACCTCTTTTTTGTGTGTGGCCATAAGCTATTGAGTGGGTTACTAAGAAAGGACTACGTGTGTGGCTATTAATTTTTAAGAGAATACAACTATTTGACTTGCTAAGTTAGTGAGCTACGTGTGTGGCTATTAAATTTTAAGGAAATACTTCTATTACTTAACTTGTTAAATTGGTTTAACTTGAAAGTTGAAATGTTTGAGGATTTTTTTTTTGGGAAAACGATCGAGGTATGGGCTTTTCTTATCTTCTCTTTGTCTACATACTTTTTTTAATTCTCAATCAGTAGAGCTATAAAGTTTGAAATTGATGAAACATTTGAAAATTAATTAAATAAAAAATGAAAAGATCTAATGAAAACATTAATTTTTATAAGATAGTCTCATTTAGCTACAAGTCAAAAAAAAATTTTAACGTATGTTTTGCTCCCCTACGTCTAAAGTCTAGTTCCGCACCTGTTTTATAGTAGTCTTTTATATTACTATGTATAGTAAGTAAAAAATATTTCTCTTTCATCATATTTTTACTTGCAACAATTGACAAAGAAAGGTATAATTTTACAAGCAGCATTTGACTATTTATCCTTTAACCTTTCCTTCCTACCACGGCACCACCAAACTAAATAGAATGCATCATATGTTACGTTGGTGGCTTGAAATTTTAATGGTACGGCTTGCACCCTAGTTAGTTATGGTTTTGACCGAAGTTAAAGGTGAATTAGTCCAATATTAGTCTGACTTTGGCTATTTATTGAGAGTCAGCATTGCTCTATTTCTTGCTCTTCTTCTTTTTATAAATTTAAAAAAAAAAAAATCTATAGTTAGGAGAGAGGAGGGATTTAAATCTTTCACATTTTATTTAAAATACTAGAAATTGTTAGTTGCTAAAAAAAACTCTTAACTGATGCTTTACTTTACAGCAAACCAACTTTGGATTCATAAATATTTGAATTAATCACATAGGTATACTATTAGTTATTTTAGATAAAAAAAATACTTGTCAATGCCTTGGTGGCCCAATGGCATCTAAAGAGTATTACATAATAGGCTTTGTAAATAAGTTACTTCGACTTGGTTTTTTTTTTTTTGATAATTCGATAGTTATAATGAGAAGAGGGGAATTGAAACTTTAGATATTTCATTTGGAAAAAATAGAAGGTGTCAACCAGTTGAATTAGAAGGCTCTTAGTCCAACTTAAGCTTATTAGTGTTTTTTTTTTTTTTTTTTTTTTTTGAGAAGGAGCTTGTTAGCGCCTTGGTGGACAATATTTCCTTTTATATATAAATATATATATATATTTTTTAATGGGAACGATACTCACTCTTTATGCTTACATTTTGATGTTTTAACTTCTGCTTATGTCATCATGTGTTAATAAAGTTGATTCTATAATGGCATATATGGCCTGTTGAGGGGGAAGTATTAGGCTTGATGCATAAGGTTTGTTTCGAGCTAACTTAGAAAGGGCTTTAAGGCCCTGGTCTAAACCTATTAATTGTTGCTGGGTCAAAATGAGGCCCAAATCTGTTTATACAACTCCAGGGGGTTTAGGGTCGAAACCTATAAATCTTGCGGGGTTCTCGAGCTATTTATCTTTGTTTTTTTTTTTTTTTTGGGGGGGGGGGGGGGGGTAAGTATTCAAAATATTTATGGTTGAGCCTACAAAATGGATATTCTAAGGTTTTATTGGGCCATTTTAATTTAGCTAAAGACCCAAGGGTTCAGGCTTTAGTTTCTTCTTTTTTGAGTGGAAGGTTTTAGCTTTATAAATTGACTTTCCTACGTAGTTATGGTCTATTTAGATACTGTTTATTGCTGAAAACACTATAATAAAAATAATTTTTAAACTATAAATAGTGTCCGTGGGACCTAGTTTTAAAGTTATATTTGCTGAATTTCGTACTTACGGATCCCATGAACAGTGCACGAGACCCAGAAAAAAAGCAAATGCCAGCCACGTTTGCTATCCAAACTCACACTTAATGTCTTAGTAAATGAAATTAAACGCGTAGTTAATGTCAAGTTTGAAGATGGTTTGGAATCTTAAACTTTTGGCTAAGTCAAACTAACATAATGTACAAATGTACTAGGAATGCAATTTTTTTAAAAGTAAAAACAAATATGAAGTAGTTGTAGGACTAGATGGTCAAGAGATGCTAAAGAGTGATGGTTTTCGATATCTTAGATCAATAATTCATAAAGATAAAACTTAAAGATGATTAGAATTTTAGGATAGGAATATAGTATATAAAGTGGATAAGAGCATCAAGACGAGAGCATTGTATAATCGTAGAATGTCTATTAAGTTAAGGGGAAAATTTTGAAAATTGCTATAAGACTTGACTAGCTATGCTCAATGGTAATTAATGTTGGGCTATTAAGAAATACCGTGCTGATAAAATGAGTGCAATTGAAATGACATATGAGTGCAAATACAATGAATGATATGCTTTAAGATGAGGAAATTTACTTAAAGATATTAGTGACCCCTACTAATGAAAAGATAAGAAAGAGTCATTAGATTATAGATATTGATACACCGATGAGTTGATTAAAGTCGAATGAAAGGAAAAATGTAGAGGATGACTCAAAATAGCATTAGTAGTAGTAAAAATGTCAATTAAGGAGGTCATAGAGAATATGCCTTTTGATTGAATATAATGACATAAAAAAATTTCACGTAGCCAACCTTAACTAGTCCGTCAAAGATCCAAAGCCAACTCTAAAATTTTGGAATTAAATAAGACTTTTTTTTTTTTAAGGGTCAAATTAAATAAGACTTGATTGTTGTAGTTGTTTATACTTAACAATTTTTATTTAATATTTAGGCTGAAATCTCATATTTGATATGACTTACAGAGAAACAAAGATTGGAAACAGGATGTTTTAAAAATAAAATTAAAAATTGAAGAGTCTGAAGGGTGGCTAACCTTGGAGAGAAACCCCAGCAATTGATAGCCAAACAACACAGTGGAAGAAAATCACCCGTTTATCTCTCTTGGTTCGACAAACACAGGGTAGATTTGTTTTGCTTTTGCTTTTCACAAATAAAAATGCACATTTTTGGTTCCCAAAAAAAAAAAAGATAAAACTTGACTAAACTAAAAGTACCGTAAAAAAGGCTATTCACACTTTTTATATAGTCAGTAGATAATAGCATTTTAGCAATGGACTAGATATCCAAGTAATTCAAAAAAAAAAAAAAACAAAAGAGTTGTGGGTTTCAGTTAGTTCAACTGGTAAAGTCTTTAATAGTTAAATAAGAGATCTAGAATTTAATCCCCGCCTACACCAAAAACTGATTAGTGTCTTAATCTGACGATAAAGAACTATCATTAAGAACGGACACTATAAATTAAAACTCTCTATAAAAAAACAAAAACAAAAAAAAGAGTCAAGGTTAACTTGTAATTGTAACTAGTCAAAACAGCCGTTATGTTTTGATGTGGCTTCCTTTTGACCCTTCGATTTTTTATTAGCCACGTGTTTCTCATCAGTGTAAAAAGAGGAGAAAATGGGAGGCTTTTTAATGGGAGGGGAGCCGGTCCAATTAAGTTATTTTGTTTGTTTCCTTTTTCTTTTGGCTCTCTCACACACTCTCTCTCATGCACTGGCACACTCACACCAGAGTAACACATGGATCGTCGGTTATAACAAATTAATAATTGCTAGTTGGTCAAGATTGGGCGTGCGATGAGACCGAGTTGGGCATAGAGTGATCGAGAAGGCCAATATTAGCTACCAACTCAAGTGGCCAACCTAGGCTGTGTAGGTGACCGATCGATCTTGGCTATGGGGATCATGGGGTGGTCAATCTTGGCTGTTTGATTTGTTTGTCAACAAGAAAAAAAATAGAATAATGAAAATTTGAGAGTTTGAATGTATGTGTGGAAGTGAAAAATGGGTCAAGTTAAAAACAAACAAATCATTTTTTTAGCTAAACTTTTGAAGATTCTAATGTAAAATTCTCCAAGTTTAGGTAAAAGATTTTGTGGAATTGGCCAAAATTAGAGTCTTTTATCTAAGAAGTGTGCCTATCTATGTTCAATCCCACAAAAAAGGTGTAAGTCACAAGTATTGGGTGCTTGGTGAGAATCTTGCCTTTATTGGACTAAAAGCTTAAGATTCTTTGAATTTTTTGTAATAAATAAGATTCTTTGGATTTCTCACCAGGAACTATTATTATTATTATTATTCATATTCCTCTCCTGGATGTTGAGAGTTGAGACATGAAAGAAATTGGAATCAAAATTTGAACAAACAAAAATTAAAAACAAAACATGTAATTGGAAATTCCACTTTTTAGATACGTGTAGAACAAGGAAGAATAAAAGAAAAATAAAACAGTGCTAATTTCTGTGAAATTCAACAAAAATATTCGCTAGAGGTTTGCTTGTCTGTTTCATACGGTCACCAAGCTTCCTCACCAGCTCATAAAAGAATGGTGAAGGGAAGATGGATGATGATGGACTTGGTTGAGCCACGAGGACTATAAAACTTTGTATTAGTCCACTTCATATATATAGTACTAGTAGAAGAAAATGCTATTTCATTAGAAGAATAAGAAAATATGCCAAGCATTTGGAATGGAATAAAAAAAAAATTTAGTTGTATGTAATTAGTTTGTCTCTTGATATAATTCATAAATGTGGGTTTAATTAGCTAATAAAATTTCTTATTGTCGAATAAAAGATCTAAGGTTTAAATCTCGTTTACACTCTACATCAAAAGTCAATTGGTGTGTTGATTTGATGATAAAGAGCAATCATTATAGAGCAAAAGTTATAGGTTGAAATTCTAACATATCTATTAAAAACAAATTATGATTCATAAATAAGAAAAAAAGAAAAAGAAAAAGAAAAAGCAACAACCGAATCTAGACTTCTTGCATGCTTAGATCTAGACTTCTTGCATGCTTAGATGAAGGCCATTGATGGCCACAAGCATATCCTTAATTAACGTGAGTTTCCCTTTTTAACTGTAATAAAGTAAACATTAATTGTCAACAAAAAAAGGGCATGAGGATGAGATAGGTTTGGCATGACCTCTTTTAAAGCTATTGGAAAAAAAATAAAAAATAAAATACTATGGAAAGGTCTCTATCTCTCTCAGACTTGATAAATGCTCATGGGAAAGAGAGAGAAATATGATAAGGATAAAATATAGGGTCTTTTAAGGTAGAAAAATAATAATAAAATATTATTATAAAAATATTATTTAAATGAAATAAAAAAAGAGAATAAAGAACATATTGGAGGGTGTATTTGCACAAGCGGATAACTAAAATTGAAAATAGTCAAAATACATTGATTGGCACCCATGAGTCATGATACTAATGGCTTGTTTGAAAGTTTAAAAAAGGAGGGGGGTAGAGTAGAGGGAGGGAGAGTAATTCAATTACTTTGTTTGGAAGTTTTTTAAGAAAGGAGTGGGAGGGGTTTCAACCACCTCTAACCCCTCATTTTTAATTCCCCCAAATTAGAGAGATTTGGAGGGAGGATAAAGTAGATAAATTATTGACTAGATAAATTTCTCAATTTACCATTTCTAAATTAATAATAGACCAATGTTGGAAGTCCATTTTCAAATAGGGGTAAATTTGTCTATTTTAACCATTTCCTCTCCTCTCCATCCTAATTTTTAAAATATCCAAATAAGGGAAGGGTTAATTACTCTCTTCCCTCTTACTAATTTAAAAAACATCCAAACAAGGTGGAGGGAAACCATTCCCCTCTACTCTCCTCCTCACTACTCTCCTCTCCTCTACTTCCCTCTACTCTCCTCCCTCTCTAAACTTCCAAACAGGCCATAAATGGGTTAATGAAACAATGATAAATGTTTAAGTACACAGCACACGACTTTACAAATCTAATAACATCTAGCATAAGATCTTTTTTCTTTTTTTCTTTTTGATATAATATAAAAATTTTACTCTAACATAATCTAAGTGTATATGTATATGAAGCTCTCTCCTGAAGTATTGAACCCTAACCCTTGCCCCCCACACCCCACAAGCATTTATACTTGTGGAGTAACCACCACACTAAGGGTGCGCGGTGGTAGCATGAGATCCTTAAGGAAAGTATCTATGCCTCCCACAAATCTCTACGGCTACCTATAAATAAAAGCAATTCTTAATTATAAGAAGCATACAATGCATATACACCCATGGAGAAATCAACACAAAAAAAGGGATAAACCCTTGAACTAAAATGGGCATAAAAAGTGGGAATTTCCTTGATGGAAACACTAACTTTAGATGAATTACATTCATCCAAGTGATTTCCAAGGTATTGTAATGTTGGATCCTCTAGTCCGGCTCAAACTCTGTAATTTAAACCTAGTTACAAATCATCCTTGTTCGACTCTATTTGTCATGTTTCTCTCTTTTGTGACACCCTTCTAGTTACTATGATCATACATACATAATTCGATGCTCCTAAACCCCTAGCCTAGTGGAGTTATTTATTGTGGACACAAGCCTAAGCTCTCCATCAATAGGGTGGGAATTTGGTTGGTTAACCACTGTGCATGTGCATTGTTCGCGAGTCTAACAAAAAGACAAACGTCATTTGCTTTTTCAGTTTAATGTTTGCATACATTTATTTTTTTATTAATGGTAACATTATTCTTTCAAGAGTCTCACGTGCGCAACGGTAGTACTATCATATCTGCTAACGGTAATATTATTATTTGTGAGCCCCACATTTAATATATTGTTATTTCTCTTTTAATATTTTCTATAATAATTTGAACAATAAGTAGGAATCTAAAAGCTAAATAAACTGTTCCAAACAGGCTCTTAATTAGACTTGAGGGGAAAGCTGCTTAGATGAAGGCCATTGATGGCCACAAGCAAATTCGTAATTAATGTTGGTTTCCCTTTTCAACTAGTGATAAAGTAAACATTAATTGTCAACAGAAAAGGGCATGAGGATGAGATATCTTAGTTTGGCATGACCTCTTTTAAAGCTTTTGAAAAAAAAAACTATGGAAAGGTCTTTCTCTCAGAGTCTCAGACTTGATCAAATGCACATGGAAAAAGAAAGAAATAAGTAATGCTGAGACTACAACTATTGCCACAACTTGCTAATGTAACAAGTTGTGAGTTGTGGAGTTATGGACTCACCATTTTTACTCTACTACTCATGACTTACTACGTGAGCAAGTTGTGATCTCGACATTTTTCCAAAAGGAATATGATAAGGATAAAATATAGGCAATTTTGAGGAAGAAAAATAATAGTAAAATATAATAATAAAAAGATAATTTCAGTGAACTAAAAAAAAAGAGAATAGAGAACATGTTGAAGGGTATATTTGTAAAAGTGGATAATTAAAATTGAAAATGCATTGACACTAAATGGGATAATGAAATGATGATAAATGTTTAAGTACATGGCACACGACTTTACAGATCTAATAGCATCTATCATGAGATCCCTAAGAAGAGTATCTATGTCTCCCACAAATCTCTACTGCTACCTATAAATAAAAGCAATTCTTAAAATTATAAGAAGCATGCAATGCATATACACCCATGGAGAGATCCCAAAAAAAAAGAGTGATATACCCTCAAACTAAAATGGGCATAAAAAGTGGGAATTGCCTTGATGGAAACCCTAACTTTGATGAATGTAATTCATCCAAGTGATTTCCAAGGTATTGTCATGTTGGATCCTTTAGTCCGACTCAAACCCTGTAATTTAGACTTGGTTACAAATCATCTTTATTCGAATTTATTTGTCTTGTTTCTTTCTTTTGTGACACCCTTCTAGTTACTATGATCATACATACATAATTTGATGCTCCTAAACCCCTAGCCGCAATTGAGGAATAAAAGGATATTGACAAAATTCCTTTGACTGAGTTGGTTGGCAATCTGCAGACCTATGAGTTGGGTTTGACAAGGATCAGGAAATCAAGTAAGAGCAAGAGTAAGAGCATGGCATTGAAGGCCAAGAGCAGTGATACTGATGAGTCTTCTGATGATGAAGATTCTAAAATAAAGTCCTATATTACAAGGCAATTCAAGAAGTTCATGAAGAATTCCAATGGGAAGGGCTTCGACAAGGACCTAGGCAATCTAGCTCCTTACAGTTTAAGAGCCAAGATAGAGGGAAAAAGGATGCTAGGGATGGCGGTTAGTACACTGTTCCCTCAGGACCAAAGTACTTTGGGTGTCAAGGTTTCGGTCATATGAAACAGGAGTGCCCTACGTATCTTAAGACCATTGGGAAGAGCAAGGCACTTGCTGCTACCTTGAGTGACACTGAGCCTGAGGATGACTTCGATAATGAGGATGATGGAATCCTAAATGCCTTCACTGCCACTGTAAATCCTACTGAGGGGATTGTTGAAGATGTGGATGAAGAAGAGGACTTGGTGGACTCTAAGTTCGAGAAAATAGATGATCAAGATGATATCCATACAGCCTATGAAAAGTTGTATAAGGTGTCTGAGAAGCACGAGAAACTATATAGGCTGGCCACCAAGAAGCTGAGTGATCTAGAACTTGATCGAGAAGAGCTTTCCACAAAGTTTGATGAAGCCAATCAGATTATTGGAGTACTGAGATTTGAGAACAATTTCTTGGCTAAGAAGACTAAGAAGCTTGAAGCAGAACTGTTCCAAGTCAGAGCCCAGTTGGAAAGGACTTCAAGTGCAAAGCTCGATGAGATGCTAAATCTTCAGAAATCGGCTTCTGATCGAACCGGTTTAGGGTATGATTTCTCTTCTCCTAGTATTGCTTCTACTAGTACTACTGTTTTTGTTCCTCCTGCTAATAATGTTGAAACTGAGAACAATAATGTCAAAACTGATTTAGCTAGTGAGAACGTAGACAAGGGTAAATCTATCTTTGGAGCACCCCCTAAACTTGCTAAGAATGAGACTAAAAACCCTAGGGCTAAGAAGGCTAACTCTCAAAAGTCTAAACAGAAGAAGCAGCAGCTTTGTCATCACTGTGGAGCAGCCGGTCATACTTGACCTAATTGCAAAGGCATGATTGAATCGGGAAACCAGAATCAGTTTCCATCCTCCTTTGCTCCCTTTGGAGATCTTCTCAAAGCCCTCATGTTCCTTTTGAACTTGAACGGTTTCAATTCTTCCCCCTCACCTCCGGTTCAAGGATTCACTCAAAGGAATCTTCCAAAGTATGGAAGGAAAAGGGCTCAAAGTGATTCTATCACTTTTTCTCTCTCTCTTCTTGTTTTTTGGTTTTGCATTACTTGTGTGTTTTGCTTTGTTTAACATGTTTTTTTTTGTTTTCAGTTTTGTTTATTTTTTTTTTTTCATATAAAAATTAAAAAAAATTGAAAAATCAGAAAAATACAAAAACAGTGTGTGTTATGTGTACATTGGTACTTGTGTACTTTAAATGGCCATTGAAATAAAGTTTTCTAAACTTTGTATCTTTTGTAGCTTAGATGAGCATCTCTATGCACAACTAAGCAAGTGAGCTTTGTGGCTCATGTTTGTGATGAGTAAGATTAAGTAATCTCTTGTACTTAACACTCGTATCACTCTTTTTGACGGGAAGGACTAAAAAATCCTAAGAGAAAGGCATAAATAACCATCTCACCACTATTGCCTGCCAATCATGATATGACATTTGTATGCTTCGGCATAGCAAAAGTGGAATGTCAAAATGCTTAACATAATTGGGTATTTCTTTTCTCTCTCTTATATGCCCATGCATTATTTGCTCAAAAAGAAAAATATGAAAAGAAAATAAAAAGCAAAAAGAATAAAAATGCTTTATATATGATTGCAAGCGTGTATTCTAGGAGATGTGGGAGTTATAGGATGTACCTCGAAGGTGATAGTCCCCATCAAACAGTTATGATTGTGTGTGAGTTAAAGTGATTTTCTCATATCTCAAATCGTCATAACATGTAGACGCTTATGCAATCTTGCGATATTTTTCACACATAACATGCAATATTCTTTGCTACTTTTGATACATGTGCAGGTATAATGTGATTTGGCCATCATAAGGTTTACATGTGTTAATGTATGCTCACTAAACTGTCTTGCCTTGTTTTTGAAATATAAAATTGGTTAGACTTGTTTAGTGTGTGTGTGTGTTTTGAGATCTAAATGCTTATCATTTTTTTGTTGAGAGATGATTTTGAGAGTTTAAAATGTTGTTTGGATTCTTGGTTGAGTTGCATGTTTGATTGCATTCATGTCTGTGTTTTTCTCTTCTTTGAAAAACTGTTTTTAAACAATCTCAACAGCTTCTCGACACCTTTCGATACCTAGCTTATCTATCGAGCTCTTCAGTTGCTTTTTATCGTAATCTCGACACCTCTCGATAGCTAGGTGGATCGATCGAGAAACTTTCTGTCCCCTTGATAGCTCCTCGACAGATCCTCGATCCATCGAGCTTCTTTTTGCCTTGGACACCTACTCGATAGCCTTATCTGTCGAACCCTTTAAATCTCGACACCTCTCGGTCTGTCGAGAATTACTAAGCTTGTATATAAAGGATTCTCGCGATCTCAGACTCATTTCGCTCGATCTCTCTTGACTCTTCACCTCCCAAAACCTTTCTCACTCACTCCAAACCTTTTCCTCAAGGATTTTTCGGCCTTAATCAAGTTTTCTTCACTTGGTAAGTGTCCTAATCCTTCTTTTTCATGAATTTTCATATCTTTTGACTTAAAAATTGGGGTTTTTGGAAAATGTTTGGGATTTTTTCAGATTGATGAGGTTTTTGCAAATTTTTTGGGATGGGTTTTAAATATTTGATCTTAAAAACTTCATGCATTGCATCTCATTTGCATTACAACTATATTTTCATGCATTTAGATGTGTGTTTTATATGTGCAACTGATTGTGTGTTGGTAGGATTGGATTGGGCTGAGCCCATGATGCAATTTCCTTTGCATGTCACATGTTCATGCATTCCCATGCATACGTACTTTCTGTTCCATATATTTTGATATATTTTTGTTGCTTGGGACTTTTCTGATTGTCTCTTTCTCCCTCTCTCTATTTTGTTTGCGTTAGTCTGCTTCTATGGCACCCAAACACAAATCTACTCCATCCCAGAACCCTCTTCGTTCTGGGGCATCCACTTCTGCTGATCCTACACCTTTTTCTTTCCGGTTCCGTGATGAGAAGGCCAAATCGGACTTCTTTGAGAACTTCTCTAGACAAGGCGTTCATTCGGAACGCCAAGTCATTTTGTCGGACTTCTTCGACACTAACCTTCCCACTGTCATCCACAGTAGGGAAAGGGAGTCAGTACCTCACTTGTCCATCCGTGCTTATCCAGGAGTTTAACTCCAACATGCATGGATTTGATTATTCAGTACCTCTTTTTGTTACTCGCGTTCGAGGTACGCGCATTGTTGTCACACCAGATATTGTATCCGATGTGCTCTGTGTCCCTAGGGTAGAGCATCCTAACTACCCTGGTTGTGATCGTCTTAAGACCGTGTCTAAAGATGAGCTTATTTCTTCTTTTTGTGAGCGCCCTTCTGATTGGGGTGAGCGTTAGTTCACTTCTTGTACGACCTTTGCTAAAGGCCCTAGGTTTCTTAACATGGTCATGATTTTTGTTTTACATCCTTTATCTCACTATAACTCTATTATAGAGCCCCGTGCTCGGTT
The DNA here is from genome assembly GCA_030021035.2 of Notholithocarpus densiflorus. NCBI lineage: Eukaryota > Viridiplantae > Streptophyta > Magnoliopsida > Fagales > Fagaceae > Notholithocarpus > Notholithocarpus densiflorus. The sequence continues at coordinate 378,357 of JARYZH020000017.1, forward strand.
TTTGCTTTCCCTTTTAGAGCATCTCTCTATAGATTTTCCCTCTCATTTCATTCTTTTTATCATAGATGTACATATGGATTTGGCGACCCATGATAAGCTCATCTTCCCTTTGGCTATCACGAGGATTTTACGCCATTTTTATGTTCCTTTTCCCTTGTCTGACCACTTCCACGTTATGGGTGCTATAGATGCCGCTACCGTTAAACGGAGCGAGGCACAGTTTCGGTCGAGGCAGTCCGGATCAGCAGCTCTTCCCACTCCTTCAGCTCCATCCACCTCCGCTCCCTCTACTTCTACAAGAGGTGTGACTCTAGATGCGATCATGGCACAGCTTCAGCGCATAGATGCTCGCCTTAATACACTCTCTACTGAGTTGTATTAGGTGAACACCCATGTTGGCCGTATTGCTAGACGGCAGGCTCGCTTTGGTGGATTTATGGAGTCTCCCTCTGAGGACGATGAGGCATCCGACGACAATGATGATGATGAGGATGGAGATGCTAGCTCTTCCAGCACTGACAAGATGTCTACTTCATAATCTTTCCCTTTGTCACTCGTGACAAAAATGGAGAGTAGTTTTGGATATGAGAGTAGTCATACTTAGGGGGAGGGTTAGTATAGGAGATTTTTGTTAGGGAGTGTTGATATTGAGGGATGTAGTGAGGATTTTATGTATCTTTTTCTTTTCTCTCCATTTTAGATATATTGTTCTTGTACATGGGTCTTGTGACCATTTTGACATACATTGTACTTATATTCTTTATATATTGATGTATGTTTTTCACCTGCCCTTACATGTGTTGTTTCTTTTCTCTCTTTATGCACATGTTTCTTATTAAGTGTATGCAATCTATTATTTCTGTTTTACACTAAGATGCCTTGATGAGTTTTATTTAAAGTGTTTCAGAAATACAGGTTGTCAAAGTCTACTTGTCATAAACTCTTTTCTTGCAAAGTTTTTCAAGAGTTTGTATTTGGATAGATTTTATTGTATTTAACAAGTGAGTATGAGTTGAGTGATTTATGACTTCTCTCATATGTTCATCTGTTTGCTGTGGTTTTGTCATGGATTGCCAAAGGAGGAGATTGTTAGGACATATGTGTTTTACATGTTAGGAACGTATGTCACTATTTTATGTAATTGGCTAATCCTTTGACAAAATGCACTTTACTTGTAATTAAGTAGATCTAGGTCGTGTTTAATGCTTCAAGAAACAAGATTTCAAGTTCAAGTGTTAAAGCCATGCAAGTCTGTCCAAGAATCAAGTGTGAAAAGTGTTGTTCATTAAAGCTCGACAGCTAGTATCTATCGAGACTTAGAGTTTTCTGAATCTCGTGGCTCGACAGTAGCTCGACAAATAGGATATTTGTCGAGGTTTATGAAACTCAGATTTTCGAGTCTGTTTTTCATCCAATCTGTGATTATATGTTTGAGATTTCTTTTCTCACAACCCTAGACATATATAAGGATTATTTTAAAGGCCGTCAAAGGTGACACAAGTTGCACAAGTGTTGAGCAAAGTTTTGTTCAAGAAAATTGTGACCGGAGACAGAATTTGCCCTAGTTCATCTTTCTTGTGAAAAAGCTGCTGTGTTTTGTACACCGTAGGGTTTTGTGACCAAGGAGCTTCTTGATATTCATTGTGTGATGAACTGAAGAACTTTGTAGCCAACAACCTTCTCTAGTTGTTGATTGAAGTCGCGTACTGGGATCCACGCAATTGGTTAGTCACGTACTGGGAGCCGTGCATTGAAATGAGAGATTGTCACTACAGAACAAGTCCAATTGGGTATTGAGGTAAGGGTTCAACTGTAGGTTGGTATAAGGTACTAGGATTCCTTTACTTGTAACCGCTTGTTGTGATAATAGTGGATTCTCGAGAGTGGTGACCTTAAAATCACCCGGTGGGGTTTTTGCCGTATAGGTTTTCCCCATTCATAAACAAATCACCATGTCAATTTAATTTCTACTGCATACTTAGTTTAATTGGTGATTTTTTTGTGCTACCACGTACTTTGCATGTTAATTTGATTAATTAATAAACTTGGCTAAGTAATCAATTAATTCATCACAAGGGGTCAATACGTTTTTGGCCTATCATAGGTTTTTGAAATCTGGTGCTTGAACGATTAATCAAAACTGAATCTTTAAGCATAAATTGGTTAATTAATTCATCTTGAGTTTAAAATTGTATTTTAGCACCAACATTTGGTATTAAAGTCACGGTCATGAGTTTGAGTTGTGGGAGCATCATTGTAAAAGGGAGGGGGGCTCATTGTAAGGACTACAATTTGACTCCCTACGATTTCTCAAAAAATAATCTCACAAGGCGTGATGTCAAATGTCTCAATTATCATTAATTGATTTTGAGGCAAAATTGATGAGCTTAGTGTCTATCTTCGGTGACTGAAGAAGAGGTTTATCATCCTCTGGATAGTGCTTAAAGTTCTGTCTTTGCTATTGATCTAGATTCTATTGCCTTTACAAGTGCTGATGATTAAGACCCTTTTTCTAACATGACAAAAATGAGGAATGTAGTTGTAGGGCATAGTGACAAAGGGAAAGTTTTTTTATTTACGTTTTGATCTTCATTCATATGCTAGCTAGTTTAGTAGTTTTTGTTTGTAAACATGGGGTTTGTACTCAGTTTTTAAGACCAGACACTCCGTTTTATACCCCTTATGCCTTAAGCCCATGTTCCTTATTAACAATGTCCGGACAAAATTGACCTCTGCCCTTTTCGGGCAAACTAAGTAGCATTCTACCCTTTTTCTCAAACTAATTAGGGAAATGCCCCTCTTTTGAAACTCGACTTTCTCAAAATCGAGTTAAGCCCTATAGTGACGTTTTAAAGGACCTATAGTGACGTTTTTAAGGACCTATAGTGGCGTTTTGTAACTCGAGCTCCTTGAAATCGAGTTATAGGCAAAAAACTTGCATAGAACTAGAGTTCATGGAGCTCAAGTTACAAAACGCCACTATAGGTCCTGAAAACATCACTATAGACTCCTTAAAACGCCACTATAGGGCTCTAGAAATTTTTTTTTTTTTTTAACTCGATTTTGAGAAAGTTGAGTTTCAAAAGAGGGGCATTTCCCTAATTAGTTTGGGAAAGGGGGTAGAATGCTACTTAGTTTGCCCGAAAAGGGCAGAAGCCAATTTTGTCCAACAAAGTCCTAGAGGGTCTATTCCTAATAGTTCATAGCCAAGCAAACCCTTTGACTAGAAGAATTCAAAAACTGAACCAAAAACCCACTTAAACCTTAGCTTTGCGCATGTAGTATTGGCTTCTTGCACACGCAGCCTAAAGGTTGTATGCATAGGATATTGAGCCTGTGTACGTAGGCTAGAGTTGATAGAGCTTTTATGAAAGAACAAACCAATACTCTTTTTATAGTGAATTTATTAAACACTGATACCTATTGCAATTGTACAAACATGATGATGCAGAAAATTTAAATGCGTAGACACCCCATTTCATTCCGACCTATATCCAAGCCCCTCGGTTCCAACAATGAGAAATCAAAATTGCCACCAAAATGATCAGCATCATGTGTGGAGCCCAGTGAATTAATAGAGCCCAAAATGTGATCCAAAAAACCAAGTCTGAAGCCCAAAATCTATTTTTTAAGCCCAAAACCCTTTTTTAAGCCCAATTTCCAGAAGCTTACAAAAAGTGCGTACACATTCTTTTAAAGGTGTACATGTCTTTTGTAAGATGATTTTAAAAAAGGCTTACAAAGAGTACGTACATGTCTGTATGGATGCATACGCATTTAAAACATCCCATCATAAAAAACCCTAGCCTCCACTAAGCTTATGAATACCTCCACTTTCCACCGCCAAAGAGATCCCAACTTGGACCTATAGCAGAAGCTCAGCCAAAACCACTCCAAAATACTTATTGAGTTTCTAAGAGTGTGAAGACAGTTTTTATGAGCACTTGATTGCATTTTCTAATCCATTGGTTATTAGAAAACTAATATTTTTCTCATGATTTCTTAAACACACTAACATTTTTGTGATCCTATAGCCACCTTTTCACTAGTCTTAGGTTTCTTCATCAAAACCCCAAATATTCACCTTTATCCAAGTTGTTAATCCACACACAAAGTTGTGGTAGTCGATTTCAGCCGAGGGACTAGTCAATCTACATCCCGGTAAGGTGCTAATGGGGTGAGATATGGGTCTTTTTGATGTAGAATAGTCTGCCATGGCCTTTCTAAATTCTCAAGCATGCTTGAAATCATTGTAGACACCTCATTTTGTACCTCTTACAACCCAGGCCCCTATTCTTCAATGATGTTGAAATTTTAAAACCTAAGTTTGGTTTAGGGCCTAATCAGATTGAAATTAACTTGAGGAAAATATTTTTGGAAAATATAACTCTTTTATGAATAAAATAAATCTATTTTTGGAAACTTAAGACCAAGAAACCCTAGGGCATGCATACACATACATGCGTATGCGCATGTCCCTAAGCTGCGTACGCAGGCCTTATGCATGCGTACGTATACACAGGCCTGCACACGCATGCTAGGGTTCCAGAAACTATGAAAGGCAAGTTTTTCAACATTAAGTGTGAGGTTTGGAATGAATCCCACATAGTTTGGGAGACGTTCTAAACCCCCATTTTTTAACTATATAAAGCCATACATAGTAGCTTTTCAAAACACACAAAAAAATCCTAAGGGAAAACATAAGATTCACTAGAAATAGTGAATCAAAGATAGAGTTTTTCACAAAACATCCTCTAGTCAATATTTTTCTAACCTTGATCTTGGAGTTTTAAGATTACTAATCACTGCCTTGTTTTTTTGTGATAGATTTGACTGAGGGGAACTATCAAAATTAAGCCAAAGAGCTTTTGTTTTTGAGGTATAAGTTCTAAACCTTCCTTTTCTTTTCTTAGCATTTTCTTGTTTTGAATTTAGTTTTTTTTTTTGTGTTTTTCTTGTTTAGTTATGCTATAATATGTCTACTTAGTTTAGGTTTTTGTTAACTTTTGATATAAAGCATGTTAGGTTGTTATATTTGTTAGTTTAGTTTCTGCTTTGTTTCGCTGTTCTTGCTTTTTTGGGTTAGGGTTTTAGGGCGGTATGCGTATGCATGCTCTCTGCATGCACACGCATACTCGAAGTATGCGTATGCATACAACTGGGCTGCGTACGCAGGCCTTATGTACGCGCATGCATACTCATGCCTAGAAACCCTAATTCAACCTTTTTGCTTCTGTTCTTCATTTCTTTCATATAATTTGCCTCTTCCTTGTTCCTCCTTATGTTTGTAAGTCTCTGTTTCTCTATTTATTTGTTTGTTTTTCTTTAACATGTTAGATTAGGGTTTCTTTTCAATGCTTTCTTTGAGATGCCATGAACATGCATATGATATGACCATGCATTAATGCATAGGTGTTGCGTTGTAGTAAGGTAAGTAAGGTAAGTCATGCATTCACATGGACATGCATTTTGGTTTACCTTGATAATAAGAACGAACATGCTTGGTTGGATGCTTCGATACCTATCACATGTTTCTTTGATGCCATGCCTATGTTTCTACCTTGATTTGATATATATATATATATATGTGTGTGTGTGTGTGTTTGCTGCTTTGGATGAAATAATATGAGATGCATGATAGATGTATATTAGATTTGATGTGAGTTTCCATGATAGATGTATGCTAGAGTTTGGGATGAAAATGCCATGTTGTATGCTTAGATGTATGCTAGTGTGTGCATGAGTATAGAATGACAATGTTGAGTATGCCTTTAATGAGATTAAGACGTAAAACACAATGAGTGAAAACCGACCCACACGTTGGGCAATCTTGTGGGTTGGCGATCTTGGGTGGCTAACACCCACTACAACAAAGTTGACTTTTTTCAAGGGTTAAAATCCTTTTAAAAGGTATTAAAAAACCTCGAGAAAAATTATTTTAAGAGTCTAATCGACCCTTGATATCCTTCGAAACTTATATCGTCCAAAATGAAATTTTGAAAGCCTTCGTGGCCCTCAAAACAAGTGCTCTATCTTATTTTGAGGGTCAAGAGACCCTTAAATAACTTTATTTACCAAGGGTTAAAAGATTTACATGTACAACCCTTGATAAATAAGGTGTTATTTAAGGATCTCTTAACCCTCAAAATAAGAGTTTCTTTAAAAAAAAAAAAAAAAAAAAAAATAAACCACAACCATGCTCATCAAAAGTCCAATGTATACAACCAAACACATCAAAAGTTCAATGTACTATAACCAAATACAAATATAGAAGACGAATTCATTTAGCTGAAGAACTAGATTACCAGTTTTGTAAGCCACAATTCACCAAATCATATTCCAAATTTTGTCAGGCTCTTTCACCTTAGACACATCTAACTCTGGTATGGCTACAACAAGTGGTTCACCGATTACCTTCGAGTGAAGATAGTGGTGGATGAGCACATTGTCTTTTGGACAAAACACAAAACCAGCCGGCAATGATGAACAAAGAGTAGCAAGGGAACACTCAATCATCCTTCTAAATCAATAATCAATTGAAAATCTGGATTTGCCTGTACTTGAAAAACCAATCCAATGAGAAATCTTGAAAATCACAAGCTCCAAATTTGTATCAAACACTAAAAATCATTATTATAAAATACAAACATGAGATGAAATAGCTATGATAAGCCTAGTAATAGTGTCATATTAGTATTTGTTTGGACAAACTTCAATGAACCCTTGAAAAAAAAGGGTCGAAAAAGGTCAAGTTTCTTGTAGTGTCCTTCCCAAGCCATACCTAAACTCCATACCATACTTTGGTAGTAAGATCAGTCCTTCCACGAAATGGCGCTATATATATGGTTCCTAGACCTAAACTAGGTGGCGACTCCAATATCTTTTCTCCTTTCCGGTCCACTCAGCCGAGGCGTACTCCCCTCCAAAAGCGTTACGCCCACAGTGGTGACTCCATTGGGGATAGAGAGTTTGATTTTAATGTGTCTTATTTCTTAATCTTGATAAAGGCTTGTTCAATATTTGTTTGCACACACTTCATTTGGTTCTTTTGTCCTTTTCACCCCAGTTGGTGATGAGTGGAAAGATAAATACGCTTCATTCGGGCTAAAGTCTTTCGGAGTTCATCCTACCAACTCACATTCTGTGCCATTGCCTATGATGGGCTTTGAGTACGTTAATGATTTGCCACCAATCCACAACGGTCCATTTAGGCCTAAGGTTGGAATCATGGCCCACCTAGTCATGAGTGACCTACTAATCTGTCATTTTAGCTCTAGGGAGCCTACCCATACTTAGAGAGATCCTAGATCCTATCAATAAAAGGGTACCCTTTTATATCTCTTGTTTGTTCAACCATATATCTTGTGTTCACCTAATTCTAAAGGGCAAATAAAAGATGTAAAGAATTTGAGGATTACCCAAAAGTCATGGCATATCCTAAGATGTTGGGATAAAAGAAAAGAAGTTCTACATGTAAGAAGCTTATCCCAAAGTCTAAAAGGTATATCTTAACTTGAAAGGTTCATAAGACCATAGCCTAATTACTATCATAAGCCCAAATTAAAAGACCTCTTGAAAAGGAGAACCTTGGGCTTAGGGTAGCAAGTATGCTATGGACTTAGCATCCAACATCCTATAAAGCCAATAAGAAATTCCCTAATCTTGGGCTTCCTTGTTGCATGCCTAGGTCCAAAATGATGAGAAATTTATGGACTTTGAAAGGAAGGCTACAACATATTCTAGCTAGAAGGCTACTTTAAAAAAAAAAAAATGATGATAATGAATGGAAAAAAGAAAAGCCCAAAGGTGATGGATACATTGTAAGCCCATATTTGAGAAAAAGGGTTGAAAACCTCTAATGAAAGCCCACGAGAGTAAGATGAGAGCTTTATTGTAAATGAACTAAAGCCCAATGAAACAAGGGGCAAGGTTTATGAGAGGAAAATGAGTGATTTTGTAATTGGGCCTTCATTAAGATGGACATAAAGATTTTCTAAGAACATATAAGTTAATACAAAGAAATTTTTTAAAGGGGATGTGGGCTTAATAAATAGGACTTCTTATTCATACACCATTGCACCACCAAGATCAAGAAAGCATGTCCCCACTCCAATTTAGGTCCGAGAAAAGAATGGAAGGCGTTTGGTCAAAATTGAGGAAACATATCAAGAAGAAGTGTTCTAAAAAGAGACATTGCAAGAGGAAACATCTCAAGAAGTAATGGATGCTCCAATTGATGACGCGATTGCACAAAAGATATTCAAGGCAATAGAAGAACAAAGCGATGTTCTCATGAAAATGGGGGGTCGTCTTACCCAACTTGAGGAGAGCAAGCACAAAAAGCCCAAACATGTGGAGATACATGATGAAGAGGAAGGGGAAGATTAGAATGAAAAAGATAAGGTCAAATATGAAAGAAACAAGCAATTTGAGAAGCTCATCACGGATACCGTGGCCATGAAGGAAAAGATGGACAAGATACAACTAGCATTTCGCAAGGCTTGAGGAATGGATGATTGTCTTTACAACATGGGTGGAATGGGCTCCAAAACTCCCATTGCATTGCCTCCTAAGTTCAATATCTCGGATGCGGAAAAATTTGATAGGACTAAAGATCCTAAACAACATGTTAGGAGACATTTAAACACTGCTGAAATGAAAGGATTGGATGAGAAGTAAACTTTGCATGCCTTCCTCCTCTCACTTATGAGAGGTGCATCGAGGTGGTACTATAGCTTGGACCCAACTAAAACCAAGGTGTGGAATGAGCTAGTAGAGTTTTTTGTCGATCAATTCATCTTCAATACTATGATTGATGTGGCTCTAAGGGATTTGGAGACTATTAAGCAAGCAATAGGGGAGACATTTTACGAATACATGAGAAGGTGGAAAGGAAAGGCATCTAGGATGGTTAATAGGCCAAATGAGAAAGACCAAATCAACATGATTTTCAAAAATTTGCTTCCAGCATATAATAGTAGGCTTCTATCATCACCTATTAGCTCTTTTGGAGAGTTGTGTGATTGTGGAACTAGAATTGAAGATGCCATCAATAATGGACAATTGGAGAAAGATGATGGCAAGCCTCCAATCAAGAAGACATATAGGGGAGGAGTTGCCACTTCTAAAGCACCTAATCCTGTAAACATAAATGCCATCATACCTCAACAACCCTTAGCCTACCCAGGCTTCACCAAGAAGGCCTGACAAGAATTTTTCGACCTAGGAATGACCCTTGCCCAAGCATATGAGAACTTAACTTCCAATGGATAACCCTTAGACCTTACACCTATGCCTAATCTTGTACCTCCTACTTGGAACCTCAATGAATATTTCCACTTCCATCAGAAATTTGGCCATAAAACTAATAATTGTTTCCACCTCAAGCATGAGAGACAAGACCTAATAGACAATGGAACCCTTCCAAATCCAAACATCATCACCAAGCCTAACATTAGGAAGAACCCTTTGCTTGATTTTCACTGAGTTCCTCCTCCATATCAGAATTGGGTGTAAGTGGAAGAGATTGATTGGGATTGTTCAAAATTGATAGAAACCGTGGAGGTGCGGTGGAAGTCCAAGGAATATAGGTTTAGGAAGATGAGATGTTGAAAAGTGTGGTGGCTGTTTAGGGGATACTCCTTGAAGGAATGACCGAATTGAAGAACAGAGTCCTAGAAGACAATGTGGCAAACATCACTAGGAGCGGGAAACACTACAAGCCATCATTTTTGGAGAAAGATCATCCTGGTAGGAACATGGAAGAAGGGTCCAAGCTCGTTGAACTCAAAGGGAAGGAAGAAAAAGAAAAGGAAGATAGAGTTTTGACTCAATTGAAGAAGACTCAAGCTCATGTATCCGTGTGGGGTTTGTTAATGGTTTCTCACAAGCATCATAGCACTTTCTTGGATGCTTTTAATGGAAAAGAAGTGCCCATCAAAACTACTCCTCAAGAAGTGCTATCTCTCATAGGGGTTAAGGCTCCATCTCACCCTTTCCTCACCTTTTTCAATGAAGAACTTTCTCCCGAAAGGGCCACTCATACTAGACCTTTGTAAATCACCATCGAGTGCATGGGTGCCAAGGTTCCAATGGTGCTTATTGATAATGAATCCGCATTAAATGTATGCCCTTTTAGGACTGCTCTCAAAATTGCCTTGGATGTGGAAACAATCATCCCCTCTCCTTTGACTATTAGAGCATATGAAAACACTTCAAGAAAGGTTATAGGAACTTTCAAGGCTCCTAGCAATATTGGTTCGTTGGAAAAAATTGTGGAATTTCACGTGATGGACATCACTCCCAACTACAACCTTCTCTTGGAAAGGGCATGGCTTCATCCCGTTGGGGCTATTCCCTCTACTTTGCACCAAAAGATGAAGATCCTATGGAAATGAGGAATTGCTATAGTACTTGGAGATGGTGAGATTCTAGCTCCTGTCTGTGGACTTAAAGAAGGAGGGAATGAGCTTCAAATGAGTGGCTTTAAGTTCGTGAACATAATTGATTATGGATTAAAGGATGAGAAGTTCACTACGGATCTGCTCCCATATTGTAGTCATGAGGTAATTGCAATGATAAGGAAAATCGGGTATATGCCTAGTATGGGTCTTGAAAAAGAAGGAAGAGGGGTGGCTAAATTCCTCGACTTCAAGACTCAACTGACCAAGGAAGGTTTATGATTCTTTAAAGGCTACGATGAAATCAAAAGGAACCTTGGTACCCTAAAGGGGAAATTTATGAAAAAGGGAGGAGACTTTCCTTTTTGTGGCTTTCTTAAGCTTTGGGTGGATAAGGACGGAAAGGTGAACCCTGTCTGGGAGATATTCTTCAATGAGAAGCTTACTTTTAAGGAGAAGCCTACTATGGTGGTCAAGGAAATTAAAGAGGAGGTCGACTGGGTGGACTACATGGATTCTAAAGCAATGAGAGTTATGCTGAAAGAGGAAGGAGATGTGCTCGCCATCATCATCAAAGAGCCAAGTGATCCTTTTACCTTCATTGTGCCTGCTGTGGGACAACTCAACAATTGGACTTGGGTTGGGTTCTCTAAGAATATGGGAAATGAATTTTGTAATTCAAGTTTAGATGTACTTTTCAACATTTTTAATAAGATGAATTTTGATTTGGCTTAGTTTGATGTGCCCCATAATATTGAAATTCTACACTTAAATAATTCTAATGAATTTGAAAATGAAGTCAATAAAAAATTGGAAAAGAAAATTGAACCTGTGGAACCAACTTTTGAAACTCTTAATTTGGGCTGTGGGCGCAACGCGCGATGTTTAGGGAGTACGCCTCGGCCGAGTGGATCGGGGTGGAGAAACAAGGGGTCGCCACCTAGTTTTATGATCTAGGAACCATGAATATAGCACCCTTACGTGGAAGGACTGATCTTACTACCAGAGTATGGGTTCGGAGTTTAGGTACAGTTTTGGGAAGGTGTTAGGCACCTATAATTGCCTGACTCATGGGTCGGCTTCCACTCATTGTGTCCTACATCTTAATCCTATTAAAGACACATTCAATATTGCGTCTTAACACACACACACACACTAGCATACATCTAGACAAACAACATGGTATTTCATCCCAAACCTAACATACATCTATCATACTATCACATCACATCACAATCCTAGCATTCATCTATCATGCTTATTAACCAACATAAAACCTAACATGTTCACATCAAAGCAACTCATCTCATATGGCATCATATCATGGTCAAAGTAGAACATAGGCATGGCAGTAAGCAAGCATACATCATATCTAAGGTAAAAGACATATGAAGAATCAAGCAAACATGTTATTACAAACCTCATCCATGTTCATCATCCAAACAAAATCATATTCAAATCAATGCATGTTCATGTGAATGCATGTCTTACCTCACCGCATTACAGCACGTATGGCATTAATGCATGAACATATTAATGCATGTTCATGGTATTAAAATAAGAAAAGGAAGGAAACCCTAATCAAGCATGTTAAAGAAAACAAGTAATTAAATAGAAGAGTAAAGACTTAAAAAGCATAAAAAGGAACTAAACGAGGCATATAATGTAAGAGAAACAAAGAAACAGAAGCAGAGAACTTAAATTAGGGTTTCTGGGCACGAGCATGCATGCGCATACATAGGCCTATGTACGCAGGCCAGTTGTATGCATACGCATACATTGAACCTGCGTAAGCATGCAGAAGCATGCGCACGCAGACATGCCCTAAACCCTAACCTAGAAACGTAGAAAATATAATAGAACTTAAGTCTAACAACCTAACATGCATAAAATCATAAAGCATAGAAAACCTAAGCTAAACAAACATGTTATCATATAAAGAAACAAAAGAAACAAGAAAAACAGAAAGATTAAAGCAAGAAAAGGTAAAGAAAAGAAAAGAAAAGGAAAAGCTTAGAACTCAATACCTCAAATAAGAAGCTTTTCAAGCTTGATTTTGACCGTTCCCCTCAGTCAATCTATTCACAATCAAATATAAAAGTGATTAGTAATTTAAAACTTATAAGATCAAGACCAGAAAAGGTCCCAATCAAAAGAAAATTGACTTGAGGATGTTTTGTGAAAATCTACCTCTTTGATTCACTATTTCTGGTGAATCTTAGGTTTTTCCTTCGAATTTTCTGTGTGTTTTCAAAAGGTCTCATGTATGGCTTTATATAGTGAGAAAATAGGGGTTTGGAATGGCTCCCAAACGATGTAGGATTCGTTCCAAACCTCAACATTAATGCAAAAAACTTGCTTTTAATAGGTTTCTGAAACCCTAGCTATGTGTGCAAGTCTGTTCCTGTGTATGCATGCATCAGACTTGTATACGTAGGTTCTGGCTTGCATATGCAGGCCAAGGGTTTCCTTGGCCTTTTATTTTTCAAAAATAGATTTATTTGCTCATAAAATGTTATATTTTCCATTTTAACACTTTTCAAGTCAATTTGTAATCTGATTGGGCCCTAAACCAATCTTGAGCCTTAGAATTTCGACATCATTGGGGAATGGGGGCCCGAATCATAAGGGGTACAAAATGCAGTTTTTACAGATACCCCTCTTTTGATTGGTGAGCTTTGCTAACGGAATCAAAAGAATAAGAGACAAAACATTTTGTTTCAACATATGGCTTGAGCCCAACCTACGCACACGGCACACAACACGCATACATGGGTGAGGTGTAACTCTGTAGAGTCGGGTGGGATTCGTATGTCCGAATTCCCACACTTGCTGCTCGGGAAACGAGCAAGGACAGATTCACTATCCCAGAACATGTTTTGCTAATTGCAAGCAAAAGGCGAGTGACTCACTATCCTAGTATCACTTAAAAAAGAAAAACACACAAGGCCAATGACCGCAACCAAACAAACAAGGTGCTCTTACAAGCTTAAAAGGATACATATCTGTGGTGTCCATCTAGGGCTCTTGCCTCAAACTTCTCCGGGTGGTTTGCCACTCTAGGTAATACTTGTCTTTTCCATCTCTTTCTCTACCTATTCTGGTGAGGCTCTTGCCTCGGGGTGACCTCGGTCTCTGTCTCTATCTCTAACTCTTCCACTATGCCTGCATAATCAATTCCCTCGGGATATGTGCACAAGTTCTGTATGATGTGCCTGCATGTACAATTCCAGAGGATATGTGCACAAATTATGTATTTTGACTTTGCTTGACTGGTGTGTGGCTCATGCTTGCATATTCAATTCCCATAGGATATGTGCACAAGTGGTCTTGGTGTTCTAACCCACGAGGGAGTCTCGGGTGAAGAATCCACTGGGGATGATGAACGACTCACTAGAGAGTATGATCTGCTGAGAAGTTTTGATGACTCATAGGGAAGCCTTCTTGGTATGTAGTTTAGTGGGGATGGTAACTTACTGAAAAGTGTGTCAGTAATTGTGACCTATGAGGAAGTCTTTAGTAATGTGTGGTCCACTGGGGAAAATCCTTCTTTTTCTTCATGGCTTATAGGGGAACTTGTGTTGATTCTACCCACAAAGGGGTCCTGTCTACGCCATGGGGAAATTTCTTCATAACTCATGGGACGTTGCCTTTATGCCTTGGACCCGCAGGGGAGTCCTTCCATGATACTGTACTTTACTGGGGATTTGGTTGATGACTTAACTCAAGGGGGAGTTTCCTTGGTAACTTCTGATCTGCTAAGGGGTGCTTTTAATGCTTTTCATTCATTGGGGGATGCTTTAAGGGTCTTTATGTCCTTTACCCAACTGAGGGTATTTCTGTCATTTTGGTGCATTCTTGAATTTTCTTTTCCATTTTCTACGAACCAACTAGGAATATTTGAATTTTTTTTTACTAAACTACACGTAGTTTAGTAGGGGTCTAAACTACATGTAGTTTAGCCACCAGCACATTTCCGCCTCTTTAAATTTTCTCCAACGGTTACCAACTGTTTCTTTTCTTTTCATTCTCTTTATCTCCCTCATCTCTTCACATTCTCTCCAACTCTCTAACTTCCATCTTTTCTCTCTACAAAACTCCTGGCATCTCTCTCACTTCCTCCCACAATTTGACTCATCTCTCTCAAATCTTTTCATTTGAAACTCTCTCCCTCTCCAAGCCCTCTCATCTTCTCCATGGCACCCAAGTCCAAGAAAACTTTCTTCGTGCTTTCTAGTGATGCCTTCAACCTCACGCGTTGCAATGGAGCGGTGAGGCTGAATGAGTCCCCCCCGTTGACATACAGGCCACAAGATAATCTTTCAGAGGGTGTAAGGACCGGATCAGTAAATTTTTCAAACTTTTCTCATTTTTGAATTTCTCTTTGATCTTCTATTTTAATCTTTTTTGGACATGTAAATGCTTGGGTTTTGCTGTGAGATGGGTTTAGATGAAAACTTGATACCTTAGGAGGGATAGGAACATATTTAGGATAAGTTTTGATCGAGGCATGCTTGAAAATGTCGAAGAACGACCCACTATCTGTGTTCATGCGTACGCGGCCAGGCTTTGTGCATACGCAGACCTGTTCATGCGTACGTATATTTGTTCTTGAGTTCATGCATACGCAGTTTCCAACCTATGTACACGTGCCGCCAGTCAGGAACCCTATTTTAAATCCCGTTTCATTTGTTTCATATCCAAATGCAAATCTAACACCATTTTTTTCATCCTTTTGCAAACTTTGCCCCCATTTTCAGGCAAGGGAAGCACTAATGGCGTGGCGGTATGGTATAGGGTCCTTACTACAAAAACAAAGGCCCACATTCGTACAGCGGGCTTCAAGTTGATTATCCGTTTACTACCAGAAAGGTCTGGCAGTGCCATTCTGGTGCAGACTTTGGCTGAGAAGTGGTGGGACACTACCCACACCTTCCACATTGCTAATAGGGAGATGATTGTGACTCCCCATGACTTCCACCGCATGACCGGTCTTAGGTGCGATTGGGCTCTCATAAACTTGAAGGGCGAGTCGGGCACTCAGCTGGGCATAGACTTGCTCAGGAGGACACTATTGAGAGGATCCGCTATTTCGACATTAAGGCAAATTATAGGCATCTCCCACAGGTGACAGCCGACGACTGCACCAAGATGGCTAGGGCCATTTTGCTATACCTTATAGGGGCATATCTTTTCACCAACAGAGGGTAGACGGTGTCTTTGAGGTGGTTAGCCCTTTTTCGTGACTTTGAGAGGGCTCAGGATGCCAACTGGGGGCAGGCATGTCTTGCCTACTTGTATTCCTCCATGAACACACTCAGCCAGGGGACTTTGCACCAGTTAGTGGGGCCTTGGAAGCTCCTCGAGGTTAGTTTCTTTACCCTTTCTTTTGTAGCTCTTGTACTTTTCATCCTTATGTCATTAGGCTAAATTGTGCATCATACTCTTGCAAATTGCATTCATGTTTCCATCTTGCAAACTATCATCTTGTAAACTGTTCATACCTATTCGTATCTATATCTTGCAAACTGTACCCATTCATTTTGCAAATTGTCATCTTGCAAACTGTCATTTGGCAAACTATCATCTTGTAAACCGTATCCATTCTTTCTTTTCCAGCATTGAGCCATTCAATACAATCTCATTGCTCGTGGTACGAATGTAGATCTGAAGAGCTTCTCTTCAGTCAAGGCTCATTTCAATGGGCTATCTTCTAATGATGTTAGGATTTTAATGTCTCTCGTTATTTCTTCTGCATGTCTCTTAGGGTTTTTCCTCTTTAACCCTATATACTGTTACAGGTCAACTGAAGTCCTTGGGCAAGTGCCCCTACTGTTGCGAACCCAAGATTGGAAGCGGCTGCCATTGTCATCTCCAGGATTACTCAACCCTTCAAGGGTGCTGGCTTGAGGGTGCTTTACCTTGTGGAAAGGGTACGTTGCCAGTTGGTGGGTGAGGATGCCCCACAGGTTCTGATGGACCCTCCGGTGTTTATGCTTGCCCAGCTTTCCATGATGGATGCGAAATACTAGTTGTAGAGGAGTGGCATCCCCTATAGTGTATGTTTTCCCTTCCCATTCATTTCCCTTCTTCCTTTGCATTCAGCCCACTATACAGGAGCATAAGGAGCTGGTTTGGCTTGCGAGGAACCTCAAGTTGGAGATGACAAAGTACTTACGGCAGATTTATGGTCCTGGAGGGTTTGCATACCCGGGTGCTGCTGCTGATGATGATGATGGTGGTGGTGGTGGTGGTGGCGATTCAGAAGCAACTCCTAGTTACCAGCCAAGGAAGAGGCGCTTCCGATGATCTTGCAGACAGACAAGCAGACAAACAGACAGATAGACACAGACACACAGCATGTTTCCTTTTTTTTTTTTTTTTAGCATGTATTTCTGCACTTTATCTTTTACTTGAGACACTAGGTTGTATTTAAGAACATATTTTATATTTATGCTTTAGTTTAAAACATGTACTTAATTTACAACTTATGGGGAAAATTGCACAATTCTATGAAATTTTGCTTTTTCTTGATCTTTGATGCTTGAAAATCTAAGCTTGAGTGTGCCTTGAGTGGTCCCTTAAGTCGTAGGAATCATGGGAGGGGTCTTGGTGGAGGAATCACACTCTAAGTAGGAAAAGGAACTCGGCTCTGCCTCCCTTCATACGTACGTATACGCGCGTTTGTGTACGTAGGTCTTGACCATGCGTACACAGCTTTAACCTTGCGTACGTGTGCCGCGGTTAAGAAAAAACCCTAGCCACTCTATTCAAGTATAAAATAGCCATTGGGGGCCTCTAAACCTTCACCAAATGTATTTTAAGCTCAGAAAACACTCTTTAAGGCTTTCCAATCACAGAATTCTCTCCTTTAGAAGTCTTAGCATATATCGGGAAGCTCAACCCTAGTTTCAAAGAGGTTCTCATTCCTTTCGATCTCTCTTGCATCTTTCCATATCACCAAATCAAAGTGGGTGAACCTTTCCTTCATGCTGCTACCAACTTTTGGATTCCCACTCAACATGTTTTTCATTTTAATGGTGTGGAGATATGCCCCACTTTTGAAGAATTTAGTGCAATCATGGGAGAACCTAAAGTTAGCACTCTTATCCTTCCTACTATTGGTGGGGATCTTCTTGCCTTGGTCCAAGCTCTTTTGGGTGTTTCTCTTAACACGACGCAGCATTGGTGCATGTTTGACAAGCTGAACATCCATTCAATTTTTCATACTTCTCTCGGCTAACTGTTCCTATGACCGGTAGACCACGTTCCCACTATCTTAATGCTTTCTGTTTATGTATCCTTGCAAGATACTTCTTGGTATAAGAGATGGCTCGCCTAGATCGAAGAATGTGCTTGGTGGTTAGCGATCTGAGGAGTGGGAACCCTGTAGGCATGATCTTGGATGAAACTCTCAATGGCTCATTTTCATTTTTTTTTCTTTTTATCTCTCCTTTTTCCATTCATGCTTTCTTTTTCTTTTCTTTCTCTCCTCCCTCTTTTTTTTTTCAAATATGGCTATATGAAATGCTTTGATTGCTTCATCCCGCCATTGTTTTTCCTAGTCAATATCTCCCCAAGCACTATCGTGATCGTAGGCCCAAATGCGCTGAGATGAGTTCTGATGAGTTTACTGAGTTCATGAAGCACATTGATGTCATAGATATTCAATGGGTAGTGGAATGGTGGCGCATTTCAAGCATGGTCAATCACAGCTTGAAGGATAACTATGTTCCTTTGGTTGGGCTTCGCTGTTGCTCTTACAACTCTACATGCCACATTGCAAGGCAATTTGGTGACCGTCAAGGAGCTCCTAGCGATGATGGTTCCTTCCATACCTTGGCACATACTGATAGGATCTTGGGTAGAATCCATGAGTCTTAGCCGTGACGGAGGGTGACCAAAGGCATCTGTTTTCCTCAATTCCTTCATCCAACTTCGAGGTACAAGAAATGGCTAGAGGCTGACATGAAGTGGGTTCCCATAGATGAAAAAGCTTACAAGAGGTCTAACAAAAGAAAGAGGACTGATTGACTACCTTGATATGCCCTAAATTTTTCTTTTCTGCACTTTATGATTCTCATGTCTTTTCTTTTGAATTTAATAAAGGATTGGAAAATTCCAAATCTCCTATGGAAACAATTTATTACCTTTTAATTTGAGTAATAAGAGAATCATCCATTTTTTATCTTTGGTTATTGTCATTATTATTATTATTTTTTTTTTTTTTCATACCATGTAATTTTTGCTCATTATGTCCTTATAGGAATTTTCGCCATGCCCATAGTTTTTTCCCCTATCTTTGGCTTAGACTGCCCTTTCGGGTTTTCAATCCAGTGGGGTTCTTTTGCCTTAATTTTTGCCTAGGCCGCCCTTTCAGGTTTTCAACCTAGCAAGCTTTTTTTTCTCTCTCTCTCTCTTTTTTTATTTTTATTTTATATATATATAAATATTATATCTTCGGAGCCTATCCATATTGATTGGGCGAAGCATCTCTTCTCCATCAAAATCTGTAATTCTTGTAGCACCTCTTGACATGATTTTCTTGATAATAAAAGGCCTATACCATCTCGGCTTCATCTTCCCTCTTGGATCAAAAGTTTCATCTCTAAGCACTTTTAGGAACAGGTCCCCTTCTTTAAGGTTTCTAGGTTTCACTTTTTTTTTTTAAATGCTCTAACAATCCTTTTCTAGTACCTTTGTGCATGGTATTGTGCCATAGCTCTTTTCTCATCTATCAAAGCCAATTGTTCATATCTTTCCTTCATCCAATCTTCCTTTAGGACCTTGGTTTCCACTAGCACTCTCAAAGATTGTATCTCTACCTCAATGGGGAGTACCGCCTCACATCTATAGACCAAAGAATAAGGGGTTGCCCCAGTTGATGCATGAATAGAAGTTCTGTAACCCCATAAAGGAAATGGAAGTTTTTTGGCACAGTCCTTGTATGTCACCACCATCTTGGCTAGGATGTTCTTGATGTTCTTATTGGCTGCTTCTACGGCCCCATTAGTTTGTGGTTAGTATGGTGAAGACTTGTGATGCTCAATGTTGTACAACTCCATGATCCTTTGAACCTCTCCCTCAAAGTGGGAGCTATTATCTGAGATGATTTCTTGTGGTACCCCGTACCGGCAAATAATGTTGTTCTTTATGAACTGAGCCACATGTTTGGCCTTTAATACAGAGTAGGAGGCTGCTTCCACCCACTTAGTGAAGTAGTCAATTGCCACTAGGATATACTCGTGTCCATTCGAAGCTTTCGGGGTTATCCTTCCAATCACATCTATGCCCTAGATTGAGAAGGGCCAAGGAGAGGTCATGTTGTATAGCTCACTAGGTGGCACATGATTCAAGTTTGCATGTGTTTTGTAGTCATGGCAACTCTTCACAAAGTCTACACAATCAGTCTCCATTGTATTCCAATAGTATCCCATCCTTAGGATATTTTTGGCTAACATTCTCCCATTCATGTAAGGACATAAATCCCTTGATGAACTTCTTCCATAACCCTTTCGGCTTCCTCTTTCTTCAAACAACGGAGATGTATGCCATTATAAGATCTCCTATAGAGCTGTCCTCCACATAAGATGTATTGCATAGCCATCATCCTTATCAAACGATGTTCTCTCTTATCGGTGCCGTTAGGATACACTCCCGATTCCAAGAATTTCATGATGTCATAATACCAAAGAACCCCTTCTTGTTCTATAGCCAAGACTGAAGACTCGGTTTTCCCCTTGTGTACTAGTTCATAACTCTGCCCAATCTCTAGGGGTCGTGTCCATACTCCTTCGGGTATTTCAACCATGGAGGCTAAGGTAGCCAAGGCAGCTGCAAACTGATTCTGAGCCCTAGGAATGATAGTGTATTCAATCCTATCAAAGGTTTTGGTTAAGTCCTCCAAGCATTATTGATAGGGCTTCAAATGTTCTTCTTTTACTTTCCACAATTTGTATGCTTGAGCTATAACCAAGGTCGAATCTCCAAATACCTTCGCTTCTTTTACCCCCAATTCTCGGAGAGCGTCCATTCCAGCGATACAAGCTCTATATACTGCCATGTTATTAGTCACCTCAAAGTTCAATTTAACAGCCAAAGACACATAGAATCCATCAAGGGTGATCAAAATTACTCCTATCCCATTCCCATATTAGTTCATCGCTCCATCAAAATACATTTTCTATGCCCCTAATTCAATATCCAAAATATCTTCATCTAGGAAATCTTCTTTTCCATCACCTCCTTCTATGAGGTTCTTGGCACAAAAATTTAACACTACACTCCCTTTGATTATTTTTCTTGCCACATACTTCAAATCGAATTCTGCTAATAGAATCAACCATCTCGACAATCTCCCACTTAAGGCAGGCTTCTCAAATAGATACTTCAATGGATCTATTTTGGTTACTATCCATATCTGGAATGGTAGGATGAAGTGTCTCAACTTGATCTATTCTCGATAATCGTTCCATGCATGGGGTTCCTTCTTTCTCAAAAGCTTGAAGATGGGCTCACAAGTGGAAGTGGGTTTGGCAATGAATCGGCTGATGTATTGTAGTCGACCTAGGAATCCCCTTATTTCTTTCTCACTCTTGGGTGGAGACATCTCCAATATGGCTTTGATCTTGGATGGATCAACTTCTATCACTTACTAAAAAGCCTAGCAATTTCCTAGCTGTCACTCCGAAGGTACACTTTTGGGGATTGAACCTCAATCTATACTCCTTGATCTTTTTGAAGAACTTTCTCAAGTTAATGATGTGACCTTTTCTATCTTTGGATTTCACAATCATGTTATCAACATACACCTCAACCTCATTGTGCATCATGTCATGTAACAAAGTTGTGGCCATCCTTTGGTAAGTTGCTCCCGCATTCTTGAGCCTAAATGGCATTACCGTATAGCAATAGATTCCCTATTCTGTGGTGAAGGTGGTCTTAGTCATATCCTTAGGAGCCATCTTGATTTGGTTATATCCTAAGAAACCATTCATGAAAGACATCAAGACATTACCGATCGTGTTTATCCACTAGGACATTTATGTGGGGGAGAGGGAAATCATCCTTAGGGCAAGCTTTATTCAAATCCCTGAAATCCACACACATTTTCCATCCTTCTTTGGTACAGGCACAACATTGGCTATCCATTCAGCTTGGTGTACGGGTTTGATGAACCCTTCTTTCAACTGCTTAGTGACCTCTTCTTTGATCTTTAGAAGCCATTCGGTCCTCATACACCTTAACTTTTGCTTAACGGGTACCATGTGAACATGAGTATCAATGTGGTGTTAGCTATTTCAGGATCGATGCCGAGCATATCTTTATAGGACCATGCGAACACTTCTTGAAATTCTGTGAGAAGCTCTTTGAGATCTTTCCTTTCTTTTTCACTTAGGGTTGAGCCAATTTTAATTAAGTGTGGATTCTCATTATTGCCCAAATTAAGAGTTTCAAAAGTTGGTTCCGTAGGTTCAATTTTCTTTTCCAATTGTTTATTAATTTCATTTTCAAATTCATTAGAATCATTTAAGTGCAGAATTTCAAAATTATGGGACATATCAAAATAAGCCAAATCAGAATTCATCTTATTGAAAATGTTGAAAAGTATATTCGAACTTGCATTACAAAATTTCTTTCCCTCATTCTTAAAAAACCCAACCCAACTCTAATTATTGAGGTGCCCCTCAGCAGGCATGATGAAGGTAGAAGGATCACTTGGCTCTTCATTGGTGATGGCAAACATGTCCCCCTCCATCGTCATCATAGCCTCCCAGTCGACCCAGTCGACTTCCTCTTGAACTTCCTTGATCACCATAGTAGGTTTCTCCTTGAAAGTAAACTTCTCATTGAAGAATATCTCCCAACCCGGATACACTTTTCCATCCTTACCTACCCAAAGTTCAGGAAAGCCACAAAAAGGAAAGTCTCCTCCTTCCTTCACAAAGTTTCCATTAAGGGTACCAAGGTTCCTTTTGATTTCGTTGTAGCCTTCAAAAAATCCCAAACCTTCCTTGGTCTTGAAATTGGGGAATTCAGCCATCCCTTTTCCTTCTTTTCCAAGACCTATACCAAGCATATACCCCATATTCTTCATCATTGCAATCACCTCATGGCTACAATATGGAAGTAATTCCAAAGTATACCTTTCATCCTTCAATCCATAATCAGCCATGTTCATAAACTCAAAACCACTCATTTGAAGCTCATTTCCTCCTTCTTCAAGTCTGTAGACAGGAGCTAGGATTTCACCATCACCAATTATCACAACAATACCTCCCTTCCATGGGATTTTCATCTTTTAGTGTAGAGAAGAAGGAATAGCTCCAATGGGATGAAGCCACACCGTTCCCAAAAGAAGGTTATAGTTAGGGGTGATGGGGCGGGAATTTGGTTGGTTAACCACTTGCCGTGTGTATTGTTCGCAAGTCTCACGTAAAGACAAACATCATTTTCCTTTTCGGTTTAACGTTTGCACATGTTTAATTTTTTATTAACAGTAAAATCATTTTTTCAAAGGTTCCACGTGCGCAACGATATTACTGTCGTCTCTGTCAACGTTAATATTACTATTTGCAAGTCCCACATTTAATATATTGTTATTTCTCTTTTAGCTTTTTTCAATAATACTTTTAACAAAGAATAATAATCTAAAAGCTAAATAAGCTGTTTATCACAATCATTTAATCAGATTTTGGGGAAAGTTGGTTTGACTGTCTTATTTACTAATAAGGGATTTAGTGCATTAGTAGCCGCGATTCTCTCTTTCTCTATCTGCAGTGCACATGAATAATTATTCCATTAAACGCTATTTTACGGTATATCAAATATGTCCTCAAAAATTTTCCTAGAGAGAAGAGTGGTAATTAAAAGAGTAATTTGTAGCTTAGTACAAGCAAGGCAAGATACACGTGCAGTTAATTATATCATCACCAGCACACTTTTTATTACGGTAGCAAGCGTTTTTTCCGTTCCAAGAAACAAAGAGATATGACTGGTCAAAACTTTCAAAAACTCAAACCCCAAGAGAGAAGAAAAAAAGAAAAAAAAAAAAAAAAAGGAAAAAAAAGAAGAAAAGTAGCACTAGTAGGAGTGCACAGTAGTAGAAGTAAGAGTAACTAAAAAAAAAAATTTTGAGAAAGCTAACGGTGAAAATGAAATAGAAAGAGAGAAAAGAGAAGAAGATATGAACGCAAGCAAAGTAGCGAGCGAGCGTTAGAATTTATAGAAAGAGAAAGAAACAGAGGAAATAAGGGAAGTTACGTAGAAATCAGAGAAAAACTTGTTTTTTTTTTTCCAAATATTTTCATTTCATTTCATTGAATTGAATTCAATGGGATGAAAACAAAAACCGCCCAACAAACTCTTCCAATAGAAATCACCTCTCTCTCTCTCTCTCTCTTTTCTCTTTCTCTCTCCTTTTTTGTATATATATTTGTATGCGTGCGTTAAATTTGGATGGGATTCTCACAAAGTGAGAGAGAGTTAGGGTTTGGTTGCGGAATCTTTTCGGCTTGGAGATCTTGAGGATTGTGCTCGCGGTTTGATCCGCGCCGAGGTGATGGTTTTAATTTTATTTTTTGTTGCTTTTTTTGATTTAGGTTTTGATGTTATGTTTATGTGTGTTTTGGGTTAAAATTAGTGTTTGGATTGGTGGAACTTGTATCTGCATGTTCATTTTTGATTTACGAAATTTGGTTTTTGGATTTGCCAATTCAATTGTGTGTTGATTTTATTGGTTTTCTATGGATTTATTTGTTTCTGGTTTATTGCATGTGGAGGATTCAGGTGAATTTGTGGTTTTGATTTGAATTTGAATTTGAATTTCACTGTTGATATTTCCTAAACAGATTAATGCTTTTTTTTTTTTTTTCGGTTGAAATTCTTTCCAGGGATGGAAAAGCTTGCATTTTGATTATCCCCTTAATATATGGGCATGATATAATGAGTATTTAGATGAATGGAGCATCATATTTCGGTGTGAAATCGTTTCCGCCTTAGTAAAATGGTTGTAGATATATATTCTGGTAGTACGATCATATGAGAATTTTTGTTTTTTCATTGCTCACCCCACAAAAAAATATTTTTTTTTGAAAATCTTGCTGTGGGCTATGCTCTCTATAAAAAGTTTCCAGGCAGTTTTGGCCCAAAGGGAGGGGGAAGCGGAGATTTGAAGTACTAATCTCTGCTTCATGATACAGTCCTAGGCAAATGTTTTCTCGAGGGAAAACAAATTTTTTGTTGTTAAACACATTTCTAAGTTGCATAGTGAATTTTCCCCAAGCTTCATTGTATGTATTTTGAGATCCACAGAGCCTTTAGGTATGGTTTTCCGGTTTTTAGAGTGAATCCATTCCTGCTTTCCCCAAAAATGATTATGGAGATATGTATCTGTAAAATAATTATGTGGAAAATTTTCAGTTTTCATGGCTTCCCCCAACAATATTAGGGAAGAAGTATTTCTATTCTAGGCTATGCTTGTTTTTGAAAAGGATTGTTTTTGGAAGAGGCCTTCTATTTTAGTTTTAAATGTATATGATTGAGGTTGCATGCTGATCTTAGCTACACTGCATGGCATGGTTCAATGCATTCTGAGATTTGTTGGTCATCAAGCAGCTTCGTTCCTGCCCCTACAGAAAGTGATTAGAGAGGTATGTATTTAGTTAGGCTTTAGACATTTAGATTCCGCCACTTCAAGAGATACGTACTTTATTAGGGATATGGCTTCTATATAGATATCATTGACAACTCAGCATGGAGGATATTTATTATATTGGCAGAGAAAGTTTCTCAGAATTAGAATAAGATTCATGTGGGATGAAATATTATATGATTGAGGTTGATTTGGGATTTGATTTTGATTTTGATTGCTTACCAGAGACAACTTTTGGGCTATGTTTGTGTCCCTAGAAAATGTTCCTAGGGAAAAAAAATGGAGGAAAAGCATATTTTTTTCAGTTATAAACAGATACTGAGGTTGCATGCTAATTTTCCCCAGGTTGCATGGCATAGTATGACGCCTTTTGAGATGTATGGAGCCTTAGATGTCATTTGTCGGTTTATGGAGCAAAATGGTTCCGACCTTCTCGGAAATAATTAGATAGATACTTTATGAGGGTTTCTGCCATTTAGGACACGCTTTTTGGGAGATCTAGTTTTTATGACAATTTTTGTCGGCTTGGAGAATATTTATGATATTTGGCAGAAAGTTTTGGGAGAAAAGTTATTGGGAAAATAAAATCATATAAGAATCTGTATTTTATGATTGCAAGTGGATAAATGTGGAAATCATAGTTTTCCATATCAAAGTTGACAAAGCCTCAGTGTATGTGTCCCAGAATGCATAAGGTGAGGAATGAGGTAAATTTGCAATATGGTTTTAACTGTTCACCCAAAAAAGATTAAAAATTAAAAAGGAAATGTTGCTATTTTTTTTTACCGGAAAAGATTTTCTAGAGGGGAAACAGAATTTCTTTTTCTACATAGTTTCAAATGGATAGCTGAGTTTGCAAGATAAATTCTTATCTAGCTGCATGGCAATGTATAATGTGTGTTTAGATCTTCTTTTTTTTTTTTTTTCTTTCAATAAAGTATAATGTGTTTTGAGATCTGTGAAGTCTTAAATATGATTTGTCGGTTTATGGAAAATTAAAAAAATTTGCCTTCCAGGAAATGATTTTGTAGATGTATACTTTATAAGGGTATTAATTATTTTAGATTCTCCCATTTTAAGATTATATACTTTATTAGGGATCTGGGTTTTTGTGAAGAATTTCTTTTTGCATGGAAGATAGTTAAGTTACAATGTTTCAGAGAGAACTATCAGGGATTTTTTTTTTTGAAATAAAAATCGTATAGGAATGCTATTATACAGTTATGCAAATGGATAAGCATACAAATCATAGTGTTGTGTATCTATCAGTATATACATCGCAGCCTATAATAAGAGTGGTGGGTGGGTGGAGGTGAGAAAAAAAGAGAAATAAAAGGCAAGATCAGCATGGAAGTTAATAACCTGTATCTAATGGTTAAATTAGCATAGTACATGGTTATTACTTTAAACTAACCCAAGTCAAAAGTAAATCAGCAAAACAAACCTCGACATTGTTATATCTGATTTGATTTGACTTATCAAAAAAAAAAAATTGTTATATTGATCATAAAAGACAATGAGTAATGCTAAACTTGCATAAACATTTGTACAAGCTGGTGTGATTTTTATATTTACAAAAATAGTTTTATTAAGACCAGTTGTGATTTCACGTGTGAGGATTGAGTCCCACATCGAGAGACTAAAAGTAAAGAAAGTGAGTAGTTGATATACATAGTTGGACCCAAACCCATTGGCTTAAACTTTTGGGTTGGAGTGGTGATCCAATATGTAATCAATGAGCTCTTGGTATGGGTGCTTTTGCTCCTAACAAACTAGTATCAGAGCTATTGTTCAACTTTTGCTTGAATTGAGTGTCCTTGTCTAGACGCATTTGGTTTATGCTCTTTTGAGAGTGTGGGTGGCTCTTGGACCAAGTTGCATTTGGTGCAACTCTTGTATGTGTGACACTCTTGGATTTGCAAAGGACTCACACTCTAG
The DNA here is from genome assembly GCA_030021035.2 of Notholithocarpus densiflorus. Taxonomy (NCBI): domain Eukaryota; kingdom Viridiplantae; phylum Streptophyta; class Magnoliopsida; order Fagales; family Fagaceae; genus Notholithocarpus; species Notholithocarpus densiflorus. The sequence continues at coordinate 405,348 of JARYZH020000017.1, forward strand.
GTGGAGTTAGGTTGATGTGATAGAGGCTCACATGGGAGGGGGAGGTTTGTTTTGAGTGCATGTGTGAGGGTTGAGCCCCACATAGTGAAAAAGTAAAGAAATTGAGCAGTTGATATACATAGTTGGGCCCAAACCCATTGGCTTAAGCTTTTGGGTTAGAGTGGTGCTCCAATATATGTATTAATGGGTTTTTGGTGGATCCCCTGGGCACTTTTCATCCTAACAGGTAGAAGTAATGTAAAAGGATAGTTAAATAGGGAGGTGACAAAGAGTGATTTTGGATAAGATAGAACGGTAGAAAGAATGCATGTTTCACCCCAATTAGTTGACAATGATCCATAAAGTCTGCCCTAATTTACTCAAGATTAAGGATTGGTTGAGTTGTAAGATTGCATAAGCATAAAATTATCGCTCTTAACTTCTCTAATTACTGGGTCATTCCAGGTTGCGTTGAAACTGATAGGTAAGCTGGTTTTAACTAGATCAATACAATCTGCTTTGCTGAATGAACCAATTTGGCTGATAGGTTAGGTCATTTGTTCTCTGGTATGGTCTGGTTCAATAAACATGGGTTTGGGGGGTTGAATGATGGGAATCAAAAATCAAACCTTGCCCAGGTTTAGGTTGGGATGTCCTTCCTTGCCCTAGATATATTTATAAGAATAATACCCCTATCTATACTAAATTCTACTACCTATATTTTATGTATTTCTAGGTTGTTTGTCTATTTTGAGGATGTTCTTCAATGAGTTTATGATGCAATGTACCTGCAACAAATGAGTGTTTCTAGCAACAAATGATGCTGGGTTTTTTTTCCCCCTTAATAAAAAAATTGTTGGCTTTCTCCACAAAAAAAGAAAAGAAAAATTTGTTGGTAACGAATGATGCCCAGGCTTCGAGTGTTGTGGTTCACCAATGTTCAAATTCTGCACCTGTACAGATTTCAGAGGCATACAGTTAGTGTGTTTGGCAAAAATTATTTTTACCAACTTATTTTACTATTCAGCTTATTTTTGCTACTATTTATGGGCCCCACTGCACTTTTTGATACTATTCATGGGCCCCACTGTACTATTTTAACTAACTTTTACCTTTATCTACAATATTTTCAGCAAAAAATTTTCAATTTCAGCAAAAATAAGCGGATTTCAAACAGACCCTTAATTGGATATCCCTGATTGGATTGTAAGGGTGTGTTTTGTGGACGTGATGAGTCCCACATTGGGCGTTTACTAGGAAGATCTAGGCTATATAAAAATTTGAGGAACCCTAATTGTAACTTGACTAGTCCATTTGGGGTGGAAGCGCAAATGTGGGTGCTTTCCTTGGATCATGACAAATGGTATCAAAGTCAATTTGGTAGTGCCCGTGTGGCTAGGGGGCATTACAGAGCAACAAAGACCCTAGCTGATATATATATATATATATATATATATAGATTATATTTTCCTATTTTAGTGTGCTCAAGTTCAAGTGGAAGAAAAAGACTTACCATAACGATTTTTGATTTTGTTTGAATAGCAAAAAGACTGATAGGAATATTAATAATGTTTTATTTTTTATTCATCCTTTATGTGGTCAAAAGCATAGCATAGATAACAAAACCTGAGTGACTTTTCTATCCATAATCTTTCCCCATCTCTCTATGCCTTTTCCAGGGTTTTGAGATACTTGTTACGTATATTCCTTCCTGTGTTTTCTACAAAATTTCTGACCATATGTTTTTGACATTTCAAGGAGAACATATGTTGTAAGTTGTTAATTGTGCCATGTTTTTGTTTGTCTTTGGTCTTTTGATTGTCATTAACCTTTAGACTTCTTTTGAAGTTGGGGGCAAAATGGAAGTATATGCTTTGATTTGATAATCATCTTTGGGTGTCCAATGGTTGAGATTTTCACAACTGATAAATTTGGGTGTGTAGTTTTATTATATCATCTTTTGTGGCTTTATTTTTATCATTGTCTGAATTTTGTTGTTTCATCTTTTTTTCCCAATTTCTCATTGAATAGTGTGTCCTGGACCATAGGTTGTTAAAATGGTGTTCAGATATTCTCTTGAGGATTCAACAACGAAAGTGCAAGGAGCAGGTTGTGAACCACCAGTCACAGTTGGTGTTCAGGGTTGTGTTAAGTCACAGCTTCCCAAATCCCATGATCAAGACTTTGGGCTCTTACAGCAGAATTTGCATCTGTCGGCAGATTCTCTATTGGCCAGAAATAATAACTCAAAAGCAAATGATGGTTTAAAATGTTTGCTTGACAAGGAGAGGCATGATTCTAATTTGGACCATATAGTACTAAAGAAAAAGAAACCAATGGTTATAGCAGGATCTGGAGAGAATCATGAAGGTCAAGCATCTGATGACAGCTTCCTACCAGGTCTCACGGATGATGTGGCTTTGGATGTCTTGGCCTGGAGCAGCAGATCAGGCTATCCAAATCTGGCCTCTTTGAATAAGAAGTTCAAGTCATTAATTGACAGTGGATATCTGTATAATCTGAGGCGGCGGCTTGGTGTGATTGAACACTGGATTTATCTAGCCTGTATACTAATGCCTTGGGAAGCATTTGATCCTGTGAAACAGAGATGGATGAGATTGCCCAGGATGCCTTGTGATGATTGTTTTACTTATGCAGACAAGGAGTCTCTTGCAGTAGGGACTAAGCTGCTTGTATTTGGCCGCGAGCTGTCAGGATTTGCAATTTGGATGTATAGCTTGCTTTCTCGTGAGTGGTCAAGATGCCCTCTAATGGACTTGCCCCGTTGTCTGTTTGGTTCAAGCAGCCTCGGGGAAGTTGCTATCGTCGCCGGGGGAAGTGATAAGAACGGTAATGTTCTAAAATCTGCTGAGCTTTACAATTCTGAACTTGGTACGTGGAAATCTTTGACGGAGATGGGTAAGCCACGTAAACTGTGTTCAGGCTTCTTTATGGATGGGAAGTTTTATGTCATTGGCGGCATGTCGAGCCATACAGATCGTTTGACCTGTGGTGAAGAGTATAACATGGAGACTGGGACATGGAGGAGGATAGAGAACATGTATCCTGTTTCTGATGCGGCTACTAGAGAGCCAGCAATGTGCTCCCCTCCTTTAGTTGCTGTTGTAAATAATCAGCTTTATTCTGCTGATCAATCGACAAATGAAGTCAAAAAGTACAACAAGGTCAATAACTCATGGACTGTTGTGAAGAGGTTGCCGGTTAGGGCTGACTCATCTAATGGCTGGGGACTAGCATTTAAGGCATGTGGAAACAGCTTGTTAGTGATTGGAGGGCATAGGGGACCTGATGGGGAAGTAATCGTGCTGCACTCTTGGGAGCCAAAGGAAGTAAACCAAGACTGGCATGTCCTTTCTGTCAGGGAGCGAGCTGGTGCTTTTGTGTACAACTGCGCGGTAATGGGCTGTTAAATGTTTTGTTATGTGTTTTTTCTTTGGTGCAAATCTTTGACTTGAGGAAAAAAAACCAAATAATTTTATCAATTGGAATGGAAAAGGATGTTTTTCTTGGGTATCATCTATTGCGGAGTTTATGTTTTTAACTTGTCCATTCTTCTCCCATGGCCACCTGATATTGTTGGCTTTAAGAGATCATAAAGCTCTTTGGTCTTGTTTTTTTAAGAATCCTAATTTGCTGACCTTAAATAAACATCGGAATTTCATAATCTATTTATCCTGGGAGCTCATTACCTAAATTTTGTAGAGTTATGGTCATTTGTTAGCTTCCAAGATAGTGTTTTGGCTTTGTTTCTTTTGTACCTATGACTGCATACTCGAGTACGGTAACGTTGTACTACTGCTCGCATGAACATGAATGGTAGGTTCACCTTGTCCATGCTTTTCTTTTTCTGAAGGGTTACTAAGAACACGGATAGCATAGTACTTTAAATGTTGTATACGTCTTATAATGTTTCATCACAATTATAAATTATGATAGTGGGTAGCCTATAACTTGAGTGGTTTGATCCATAGTTATTAAACCCGGACCAGACGTTGACCCAATCTATGAGCTAGGTTGCTGGTTCAATCAGTGGGTCATCAGTCGAACCGCAGGGTCAAATAACAAAATTTTAAAAATTAAATATATATAAAATTAAGTTTGAGAAATCATAACTTGAATATGTAAATTAAAAAAATTAAAAAATAAGGCATATGCCTAAATTAAACTTGCCATTATAATTCAAAATCAATGTTTCATAAGAAATAGCATTAGAAATTCTATAAAATTCACAAAGAAAATAAACAAATGTCATAAAATTGCAATAAAGTCTTTGCTAAAGAAAATCTTGTTACATATCTAAAAATTATGTATATTAAATAAATAAAAAGGAAAATTTCAAACTCTAATGCATATTTCTCTTAGTCTCTCACACACTCACACTGTACACGACAAAAATAAAAAAAATAAACAAAAGATGCTTAAACTAAAAAGCAATCAAGAAATAAAGTATAAAAAAAAACCTAAACAAAAGAAGATGGAAAAAAAAAAAACCTAAACAAAAAGAAGATAATTGGTGGCATAGAGTTATATGGTCATACTTACATGCTAATTGTTGGCCAAGTACATCTGTTCAGACTTCAAAGCATAAAAAAATTTATGCACTGTAGCAGCCCGTAGCAGTAGGTTTGGAGAATTGTGAAAATTGAAAAGTGAAACAATGCTTTTTTTGGATTTTTTTTTTTTTTAGGTTTTCTCTTGTTTAAATTACCATATTATCACACATTTAAATAATAAAAGAGTCAATAAAGTAGATTTATTAATATAATTTTACACAATTCACAAACCCGACCTGGTTAATAAAACCCAACCGGGTGATACGGGTTGCTTAAAACCCACCGGGTTGCACCGGTTTTGACCGGGTCACATACTTTTCCGATCCAATTGATCACTCGGCTCGATCAATACGCTGGGTCACCGGGTCACTAGTTCGACTGGCAAGGCCGAGCCGGGTTTAATAACACTGGTTTGATCTTCTCTCTGTTTAAAGAGAGAATTAAATTGAAAGAGAAAATAAGGAATAATAAAGTACCATATCTGCCCCAGGTTCCTAGTTTGGTTCCTCAACAAAAAAGGAAAAAAAAAAAAAAAAGTACCATATCTGCATATATAAAACAAAGAGCCTTGTGCTTTTTGGCACTGCAAAACGAGAGTTTGAATTCTCTTTTGTCATTGTAATTATCAAATTATATATGTTTCATGTTTGCATATATAATTCAATCCAATTGGGTTTGGAATTATTTTTATTTTCTTATGACATAATGGATAGAATAATGAAAATCGAAGAAAAAAGAAAGGTCTAAATCTTGACCTTTTAGTTCAATCTAACGCCAATGTTTTTATTATTATTATTATTTTGGTGTAAAAAAATGTTTTCTAAAAGTATTTAGCATGGTGTTGCATACGTATAATTAAGATGCATCCAATTTAAGAAGGAAATATAACTTTTTCTTCTCGTTTGCACTAATTTATCGAAACGGTATTCTAGGAAAATGTAAATTAATCTTAGTTATGGCAAAATTAATTAAAATGAAGGGCAAAATACAAAAATACCTTATGAGTTTGGAAAATTATTTTATGAGATGGTCTCATGAGATTCTTTTTACAATCTGTGTGAATCCCACACATATAGATCCCACTTGTTGTGAGAAAGAGATCTCTCGTGAGATACATTCTCCATGAGTTTTGGATCAAAATTGAATTGAACCCTTAATGTTCTAATTTGAAATTAGAAGCCCTAATCTTGAGAAGTGCCCAATTAGTAATATTCTAGTCACATACATTCAATTTGTTCATAATCATGCTCTTTGATTCACATAATGATGTTTGTTTATGACATGCTGATTACTTGCATGACGTGACATGACATTGGCCATAAAAGTTTAGAAGACCGGTTCATCGGGCAAGGTGCTTAACACCTTCCCACCTTGTAACTTAGCCTCTAAACTTAGATCAAGATTTCATAAATTGGGTTTTATCCAATGTAATGTTACATTTTATAGAGGGTAACTATGACCACCAATGTAATTCTTAAATTGTACCTAGGTCTAAGACCTAGTAAAGTTATTTTCTATTTGATGTAATTTTTTTTTTTTTTTTTTTGTCGCTCAATAAACAAAGTATTTTCTTTATCACTTGGTTTTCATTTTTTTTTTTCTAACTTAAATAAAGCAAGTGGTGATTCCATGTAAAATCTTTGATTTAAGAGAAAAAAATATATTCAGTTTAATCATTATTTTAAGGGCCATTGACATAATATCACTCATTCACATGAGTTTAGTCCAATAAACCAAAGTGGGCCGAGGTTGCGGTTTCACAATGTGCTACTCTTGGTTGTTACTTCTTGTTGCCATGGTGGTTTGTTGGTGTTAACAAAGAGAGATGGGGAATGAGGCCGATAAGAGAATTTGTTTTCTCAAGTTATTTTTCTTGGTCTTTTTTTTGGTTGACCATGATGAAGGGGAATGACGGAGAAGGCAAAGAAAAGAGGAGCCAAGATAGACTTTTGCAACGACAGGAGTAATTTTTCTACATGCCTAGGAATTTTACAGAGTAAATTGCTTAATGAAATGACTGGTACGAGAATTTGCCCAAGTTATACTCCTTTATTTTTTTCAAACCCAACCGACCCGCTCTTTCTCCTTGCTTGTTTGTTACTCTTTCTAGAACTCATCAAGCAACTAACTTGACAGGAGAGTGAAATCTCCTAAAAATTTCACTCATCTGTAGACAAAATATCTTATATTTTCCTTGCTCAATTGACCCATTTGGGTATCTCGCGTGAGATTAGCAAATTGGACAAAACATTGACAAAAATGCTATTTGGTACAGTACAACGTCAAAGTTACTATACTAAAAATAGAATGAGGGTCTCAATGCAATAGCATAAAAGTCCAAAGGGCCGTGAACACACGAAAGAGCTCTCTTTTTTATTCCATAAAAAATAAATAAAAGTCCAAGGAGGGTGTTAGTGTGATTTGCCCCCATAAAAATAAAAATAGAGAAAGAATAAATAATCTAATTCATAGTATGTATAAATGGGTTAGCTAAATTATAAAATTTAACTTTTTGACTGCTACCATTACAAACCAACCCAAACGAACGCATTCAATATTGGCATTGTTTGATATTAGATTTTTTTTTTTTTAATTTATTTGATAATTAGGAAAGAGTAAATTTGAACCCTAAATGTCTCTTTTTAAAAACAAGAAAAAGTACCAACCAACTGAGCTACAAGGCTTTTCACATACTCATCTTTTCTATTACTTCATACACATTGAAAGAATAGCCATTTTGAAATTAATGAATTTACAAAACCGTATATTACAAATGCAGTATCATTCATCATAGTAATTGGATACTGCTTTCTTTCATACCCCCAAAAAAAAAAAAAAAAATTATACACACGAGCATTCCACCCATAAATCAGACCAATGTTAGATATTGCTTCATTGTATTGCCCTTCACTAACCATCATCCTTTGATTGCTCACGTAAAAAATTGTCCTAAGGTGATGAATAACTTTTCTCAACATTACTGAAGAACTTTTTACCTGCAATATTAATCCTAATATTTAGGACAATTTTATGTGGAAGGTGCAAAAAGGAAGGCCAAAAATGACGTGGATATAAGTTTTAAAATTTTAAAAATTCAAAAAAAAAAAAAAATTCAAAAAACAAAAACAAAGAGATGATTGTTAGAGGCAACTTGGAGCAGACCTAGATAGGGCCTAGTGGAGGATTTTATAGACAACTCAATTAGTTGAGACTAATGCTTAGTCGAATTGAGTTCAAGAACAAGAAATGCATTAATAATGAACAAAGCAATGACACTAACCGAGTTACCCTACCACCGTATAGCTCACCTTGTAATATCAACAATGCTAGACACAACACAACAAATTTCACAAGAGAATATTTAGAGACAAATAATTTGACACTTGTTAATGTGGCATATTGTTAGTAATAGGTAAAAAGAGTTATGTCAGTAGTGGAGCCCAGCTAAAAAGTAAAAACCAATAAAACCTTGCTAACTCAATTGGTGTGAACAAGTTGTCAAACTTTGTGTGTATAGCATTATTCATTTCACAACTTGTTAAGTTTGACAGACTATAATTGAAGCAACATTTCTTTCACATGAGACCACCATTGACATTATTTTTATTATACACCAATTACAACTTGTCATTTCAACAACTGTAAAATTAATTTGTTGTGACGTAAGAGTTATTGGTGTAACTTACCAATCCCCAAAATAAATAAATATATAAAGCTCTACCCTACTATAGAAGTTCTTCAATTTTAAAGATAATATAACTGCTAGCTCTATAATTAATTGTTGGTATAAGTATAATTTCTCAAAGGATAAATTTGTTAGGCATGACACCTCAAATGGCCAAAAAAACATAAAATTAAATTAAACCCAAAATTATTGGTCATCATCTTTTTATTATGCTAAGGGGCAACATGCTACTCCCAAGTCTAAAAAGCTATTCTACACAACTGCATTTTAACCTTCTAATTTCAAATATTAAGCACTATTTAAAACAAATTACTTGATGTAATCCTTACAAAAATTTTGATATCATAAGAGATAATTTGTCTTATAAAGCTGGTACATATTGGTGTGTAGCACAAATTACTTCCTATTTCCTAGGCCCCAAGATTTAGAATCAGCAGTAAGGCGACTGATTCAACAATTATGGTGAACTCAATAAATATCAAAATCCAAGTCTGCCTAGACAACGGAACTGCATATCACATAATCTACTTAAAAAGTGTTGAGTGTAGTGACCTGAATATTGTACCTGTTTTGGCCACGAACTGTAAAATTGTACTAGTAATTTTCCTGTTCAATATTACATAGAAACAAGGGAAACATAGGTGTGATTCCAAATACTCAGATAGGTTATGCAGAAATTGAACTTTAATTGATACAAAAAATGAAGTAATCTAATTATTACATACTTACCACAAATTACGTTAATCAATTGGATGTTTGTCAGCTTGGCGAGATGTATAATGTGCAGAAAGCAAAAGCAGAGAAAGGAAAGCACTGGCCACAAAGATCGCATCAAACCAACGGTGGTAAAAGTCAAACTGAATATCTCCTAAGACATCTGTTATGATGATCCTGCCAAGAGAACCCAACCCATACAACACCAATCATATCAGATCTAATCTCATAGCTGAATGAACTATCACATTCTACAGAAACAAACTAAGCAATTAAATACTAACAGATTCAGTTTGCTTGCATTTCTACAATTTAATAGTTTCAGAATCAAGAAAAATACGGCAGTAACAACATTATATATTTATTAAAAATTCTTTAATAGCAATCTACAGAAAATTACAAGTAGACAACTACATAATATGATTGTCACACATAAAATTTACCTTCACCTGAAAGATGGCATGGCAATACCTGGAATGACTTTACCCAATATATATATATATATTTTATAGGTAAAATTTACCCAATATATTCAATAATGCATCCTAATTGTAAAGCACTGAATTCAACCATAATAAGAACAGTCTCAAGCCTTAAGTTGGTGTTTCCATCAAGAGCTTTCTTCATAATTCCAAGGCTTTAATCTTATCTTGCATCGCTCTACTTGAATTACCATCCCACTACATAGGTCATATTCTCTAACTGTACACACTACATTAGACAATAGACAGCCCCCCACCCCCTTCTCTCTCTCTCTCTCTCTGTCTCTCTCTCAATTTTACTCTCTCCCTTCACAAGAAGATTGTCTACACAAGAGGAGCAATAAGGGCCTTCCCTAGTTCCCAGACTCACAAGAAGGAGCACGATTATCTTCTACACAAACCCACGATTCATATTGAGGTAGGTCAGACTAGGAATCCTGCCTACAATTGCTTGATTCATGCTCAAGGGGCATGGAATTGTAGAAGCTGTAGGGTTTGAAGCTTGAATAGAAAAGAGAGGATTCTAAGGCCAAGAAAGTGGTTCTGGAAAATGGGCAGGTTGTAGGATTCAGAGGCAGTGATAAATAACAGAGCTTTAAGGCTTGTTTTAATTGGTTATTTGCAGGCTAGTGGCTAGGCAGTTTTATACGGTAAGGAAAAGGGTTGATTTGGCAATGCAAAAGATGCAAAAAGAGAGCTAAATGGTATCTGCCAAGGGGATGTGAACAATAATATGAGAGAGAGAGAGAGAGAGAGAGAGATTGAATATAGAGAGTACATAGACAGTTATTTTGAGGCCATAACTCTTCGTTGTTCAACTAGAACTAGGACTCTAACTAGGAAACAACAACAACAAAGACTTAGTCCCAAAACTTTTGGGGTCGGCCTAATCAGGAAACTACAAACTTTAAAAAAAATTAAACCAACCTAAGGGCCATATATACATGCCCACTGACTAAGTAATATTCATACATTTAATTTATCCCCAAAAAATACCCTAATATTCATACTTTATTATTATGAAATAAGACCATTGGCTCACAACTATGACCCATGTTTAACAATAATGAAATTAGGAAGATAACCTTGACTCACAAGTGTAAATAAAACTCTACTGTCCTAATAATCATCACGGACACTAGTTTCCAAACCAAAAGCTTTCTCAAATTTCATGAGGCCCATAGCTTTACTCTTTGCCTTCCAAAAAGTATATTTCATGTCTAACCACACTAAGGCTGTGTTTGTTTTGGCTTCAAATCACTTCCAAAAATGCTTTTCCGTAAATGCGGGTGTTTGGTTGCCCATGGAAAATAAATTTTCCGAAAAATATTTTCAGTTGACCGTGTAAAATGAGGCTTTGACCCGGAAATGGTTTGAAGTGAAAATTTTCACTTCAAACCATTTTCGGGTCAGACGCGCAAAGAGAGAGATAGCGAGAGAGAAAGAAGAGAGAGTTACCGAGTTACTGATCGCACCCCAACACCGGCGCCGCCGCCACCACCCCAGCACCGGTGCCACACCCAGACCGATCCACCCAAAACTGATCTCATCGGCGCCGTCGTTACCCATGACCGATCTCATCGGCGCCGTCGCCTTCTCGTCGTTACCCATCACCAATCTTGTCGCCCTCTCGTCGCCCTCTCGTCGTTACCCATCACCCAGACCGATCTCTCCCTTTTCCTCCATTTTTTATCACTCTCTCTTCCTCCCTCTCTCAGTTTGACCGAACGGTGGAGTTTAATGAATGGGTTGTTTTGATTTTTGTTTTTTTAAGTTTATTGATTGAAATTTTCTATTATAAAATTTGTTTGGTAACTAAGAAAATGGGTGAGAAAATGTGAGAAAGTAGTAGGAAAATAGCATTTTCAGAATGTTACCAAACACATGAAAATATTTTCTAGAACAATTTTCATAATGTAACCAAACACTTGAAAATATTTTCCTTTCCCGAAAATAGCATTTCCGGAAAATATTTATTTTCCGGAAAATATTTTACATCAACCAAACACAGCCTAAGATGCAGCATCAAAAAACTCTTTCAATCTTTAGAAGACTAGGTATTTGAGTTTCTTCTTTTCTTAATAAATTTCTTTGTTCTATAAAAATCTTTCTTCCCAAATCTGTGGGTGATTTAATAATAAATAAATTTTCAATCACAGGCAAGACACTTGGGGATTAAAGGCTCATTTAAGACTTCTGCCAAAACAAGCCACATGAGTCAAAGGTATGCACTTTTATGGAAGCACACTCAACAAAGATGGGTATGCACATATTTTTAATATTTTATGCACAATTATAGAAGCACGCTTGACAAAATGGAGAGTTTCAAGTGTCAAATAAATGTGAAATCATTAACAATCAACTTCAGCAAAATCAATAGCACTCACAAGCAGATTGTTATATACTAAAAGAAATGCAAAATAATAAATAATAATAATACTCTCTCCATCCCATTTTGTTTGTCCAGTATACCATTTTTAGCTGTCCCAATATACCTGTCCAATTTTAAAAGTCAGTAGTCATTAATTTATTGACCTCCCAATATATTTCTAGCCTTCATTTTATTCAGGTTCAAATTCTTGAAAGTTTATAAGGGAAATTTTGAAAACATATATTTTTCTTTCATAGACTAAGCTTTAAATGATGTTCCATTAAAAAGATTATTTTCTAAACTAGATACACAGAAAAGGGACAGACAAAGGAGGGAGTAATAACACAACACAGTAATGAGCATACCTGTATTCAGTTGCTAAGCTTTTCCTTATCAAAAGAATTGAGGAAACAAAATACATTCCCATAATCTCAGACAGAAAAAGTACAACGTTACTTGAAGATCCACTACCAACTCTGGAAACTGCAAAAAAGAACTGCAGACAGCCAAAAACTGCAAGTTAAGCTTCAGAATAATAGAAGCCATGAGACACTGTCCGTACCAAAATAAAACAAATATTTCAAGAGGAAATCAATCATGCTGAACTGAGCATATAACCATATTCATCCTTTTAAAATGTTATTCTATTTTCTTAACTAACTAGAATGAGAAGTGAAACTTTCCCAGAAGGTTATTATAATAAACCAATGAGGTCACTTTTCATCATTTTAGAATATTATAGATGCAAAAATATGAACTACATGGGACCAGTCGACACCTAGTTGTCTATAAGCATCTGGGCTGAAAGCTTCTTTTCTCTCATCACCGTCTCAAAATCCTTCATTCCATGGAATATCTGTTTTATTAGCAGTAATGAAAATGTGCTGACCTTTCATTAAGAAGTTCAATGTGCTATGACCCTTCATCAAGAAGTTCACACTTCACACAATACTCAAATCAATCCAAGAGAGCACAAGGTAAATCATAGTCATCTAACTTAAGCAATACATTGAAATGAAAAGATATCAGAAAGCATGATTACCTTCATTAGATTTGTTAGGAATCCTCGAACTGATATAACGATCAAAATTCCGATGAATAACAACGAAATATACTGTACAACATTAACAAAAGAAAGGTAAGAGAAATACAGCATCAGACAATGCAAGACATAACAGCACTTAAAGAGACACATAACAATGCCAGTAGCAAAAGCACTGGAAGCTTCCTTTGTCTATTGCCATTAAACTATCTACCATCTGAAGCACTAGCACTGTTGCTTTTAAATATTACACACAAACACTGAATCATGTAGTCATAAGATTAAACTGTCTTCTTCAAACTTTGATTATATTAACAGAAATAAGCTAAGCATACACACTGAATTGTCCTTTTCACAAGAATTGCACAATTAAAAGAGATGCCCCAATGAAGCTACAATACCTTCAACTGAAATTCAAGTAATAGTAAAACCAACGCATAGCTGAATAATATCACCAATCCTGATTAATGAAACAAGTGTAGAAAATAGAGAACAATCACCGTTCCCTTCTATAAAATAGAAAAATATAATATCTAATAAAATGACATGCCTAATTCACATATTTTACAAACTGGAATTACAATCTTCAAGTTTATTGTAAGATTCTATAGTTACTATGAAACAATTATATTCAGGATGAAAAGCTGAAACCAGAGCCAGAAGTAATTCCAAAAGTTAGTCACTCCAATTTTAAGGAGGTCAGCATGTAACCTTCATCTAATGGGTTAGACAAGCATAGAAATGGAAACAGAATGAATGAAGGGGGCATGAACCTTGATCTAATAGGTTTTGAGACCATCCTTTCTAGCACTAGTTGTCCAAAGAGATACATGCCCGACAACAATTTAACAAAACATGCTGAAATATAATGAAGATCATATCATACAGAGACTAGGAAAACTGCTCATTGGTTTAATTCGAAGTTATTGCTCATTCATGCATATCACCAGTATGTAACATGGAATAAATAGAAAAAGGAGGTCATATTATGTAAGTCATCAAAAACTCAGTGCCTACTCGCAGTACTATTCTGTATAAGTCTTCAGTTTTCAAATAGCATTGCCACCTAAATTGTTAACAAAATGAAAACATTGAGCAATAATTGACACCTGAAAGAATTTATTAACTTTATTGAACACAAATAGTAGTAAAACATAATCTGGAACTGATTCAAAGATATGGCAAGCAACATTGACATCTAACCTGCGACAATAATGCAGCATTGATTCCAATATCAAAGAACTGCAAGAATATGCTTATGGTCATAGTCACAGGATCAACTGAACCAGCCTGTCAAAGAAACAGATAAAAATGCAATACATTAGCAAATGACAACGCAATTTGAAATGGTTCAAAGACGAAACAAATTAAACAACGACAATTAGATGGAAATCATAAATACAAACATGAAAAGATAATCAAAAAGGGATTATCGAGGGATAATAAAAGTACCTCCTTGAAAACAACGCTTTGCAAAGACTGCACAAAGCAAATAGATCAATCAGGCACCTCACTTTCCAAGCAGTAAAAATCAAACCAGAAAAAAGGAAGACTATTTGAAGGACATAAAAAACAAAAACTAAAATACGATATCACCAGAAAGTTTGTAATTCTAACTTTAGACAGTAAGGAGCATCAAAGGGAACATATATGCAGGTTTTGAATAACACTCCAGCTGTTTATCAATATATATGTATGATGTAGGAGAACTTCACTCAAATTAGTTGCACGTCGCAGAGAATGTTGTACAACAATCCTCACTGTCAAACTGTGCAACTTTTACTATTCATATTTTTTTGTACTTATCAAAAAAAATAGTTGATAAATAGTTTTGATGCAATATTCTAATTTAGTATTCTGCTGGATTCTTGCCCATTTTTTTCATGAAAACAGATTCACTAAATAATATATAAATTTATGGTTTTAAAACTGAACCAAACAAAGAATCAGAAAAAATAATAGTTCTCAGTTGTATGGTCCGATTAGGAATTGACCAGTGGTTGCACCATGGTTTGAATGGTGGTCAGACTATGACATCATAAATAATAAATATTACAGGTAAATTTATGTTGCCCAATTATTAATTTGTGAGCCCAATCACTCTTAAATATGCTTCTTCACTTTTAACATAGGATAGAGGTTTACAAAGGATTACTTATTGAAAATTGTCATGTAAACTACCGATATGGAACTTTTCATCTCAAGAATGAAAGATAAAAGGGAATAATGGTTTAGTAGTTTTAGTTGAGTCAAATTTCTTAATAATATGGCACATTAACTGAAACAACTTTACCCAAAAACATTAGTCTTTTGTTTCCCAGAAACCAAGTGCAGAATAACAGTTTAAAAGTTTTTGATCCAGGTCAAATCTCCTTGATTGCAAAAATATTAGGTGAAAATTGGAAACAGACCAAAATTGAAAATATTCCTAATGACAGATTAGACATTTTGGATCTTTCAATACATATACAATTTAGAACTCCAATGAAAAAAGAACTTTGGTTCAAATAATGCCAAACCACATCCCCCAAACTGAATTCACCAACATTATAATTATTGGTTAATGGTTGATTAGAGAGGCAGAAGCAATTCTATGTTCTGTTATACAATATCTCGGTATTACACCATATCCCCAGCACCTCAGAAGCACCCTTGGATCAACTCGTCAGGCTCCAATTGAAATACAAACCACTCAAGATCCCAACATCACAATTGCATTTTTCCACTTAGACAGCAGCTTTAGGTAACATTTTGAAGGAAAATCTTCAGAAAAATCTTACGTTTGTTGACTGGTAGCAGGGAGTCAATAGAGCATTTTTTACTACATTGTCTAGTGGCACGAGACATTTGGCCTTTTGTTTTACCTTATTCAGGGTAGTTTGGGTTGTGCCAAAAACTAACTGTGCTTCAGATTTTGCAGTGTCGAAAAAGAAGATTTCGTCCTCATATTCATTCAAAGATTTGGAAACCAGTTCCGTCATGCGTTTTGGGGAAATTTTGGCAAAAAGAGGAAAATAAAAACCTTTGATGGTGTCAAGCGCCCCAATCATGTTATTAAGCAAACTTTGATGAATGAGCAGATGACTACCTTGGATGGCATCCCTTCATCTTCTTTTCTAAAATTTATAGATCTTTTGAACTTTAGATTGTAATTCTTTAGGAGTGGTTCAAATGCAGAGTATTGCAGACACTGTATATTTGAACTCTCCCCTCTTTTGCATAAAATTATTTTTACTAAAAAAATTATTATTGACCTTTATCACAAATTTCGGAATTTCCAAAAAATGCTTACCCAAATTTAATTATGGCATGGATCATAAATTTTTCCCTTTTTTAAAAAAAGCAAGAGCAATTATTAACAAATAAACAGAAACAAGAATTTTAAGATGCAGCAAAACAAGCTGCAAAAATTTGTCTTAGAATTTCTGGAGGATCATTAAGTTTTGTGATTCTAAAGGGAATACAATTTAAGTTTTGCCCTCAATTCTTATCCTTATTGCTTTTGCTACCAATGAAATAAGGTTTTTAACATGCTGAATTTAGTAAGAGAATAAATGAAATGTCCTTAATTTATAAACCCAATAAAACAGATAATACCTTAATCATTTTGTACACACAATAGACTGAACAGGCATAGCCAAGTAGATTCTGCATGTGACCCCTCCAGGTTCGAGAAAAAGTAGCAGCCTCCTGCAAATTAAGAAAGAAAAGTGAGAACTAGTTTACCTGTTCAAAATTTCACTAAAAAAATACATTGATTGCAACAACAAAAAATTCATGCACATAAATGGTTGCAGATTTATGACACAATATAAGTGCATGGGATAATATTAAAATATAATTTTCAATGACAGACAGAAAATGTTCAGAAGAAAACTACCTGCATTTACAAACGTTATAGAAAGGAGTAGCAGAAAACAAAGCTACAATGGTTCCTTTTGTTGGAATCTGTCGTTCATTAGAGAGGTGTATGATTGGGAATTATAATCAATGGCTCACTTGTTGGAGGACATTTATGCAATGAAGTTAATGTGTGGGAAAAAAAAAGGGGGAGTGGGGGGGAGTATGAATAAGAATAAGAACAACCTGGTCTGAATCCCTTCAAAATCTAAAGGCTCTCAAGTGAAGAGCTACTGCAAGGTATTGAGAGGAGGAGAGTCTTTTTCTTGGCAGAGCATTTGGAAGGTTAAGGCACCTCCAAGGGTGGCTTAGTTTCTCGTGGTGTTAGACATTAGAAAAGAGATGAGGGTTGATACTCATGGATTGGTGCTTTTATGTGCAAGAACCATGGAGAGTGTGGCTCATCATTTTCTTCATTGTGTGGTGGCTCAAGAGTTATTATCTTTGATTTTCTCTGTTTGGAGTCTCTTGGGTAATGCCTTCTGTAATCATGGAAATGTTGTCAACTTGTCATGTTGGAAGGGACGTTTGGGAAAACAAAGCAATGGGGTGATATTGAAAGTTGTTCCTTAGCGTTTCAAGTTGTGTTATGTCTTTGTAGAGAAAGAATGCCCGTTACACATGGATGCGATATATTAGAAGGCCAAACTGTGCGTGATACTACAATGAAAACACAGATCAGAATTTGACCGATTTTCCCAACAATTCATACTATGAAGCACAATAATATATGCTCCCAGAAACCAATTTTGTTTCACAAATTACAAGACCTTTTTTCTTTTTAACATTTATAACGTTTGCTCAGATTTAATAAGATTCCACTCAAGACATCTTTTGCTCAGCTCTTACCTCTGGAGATTCCAACACAGTGTTGTTAAAAGCACAGCAAGGCACATCTCAAGTGAAGTACATATAAAAAGCATTGTGTGGCCCATACCATTTATCGCTCAATCATGCACATAAGGATAAAATCAGGCACCTTTGCGCCAAGTGCAAGACACAAAAAAGAGCACCCTTAAAGTTGCAAGTCAATGTCTCATAAATTTCCTCTTTTAAAGAGTAAAGAGTAATGATTGTGTATTCCTTGTTTTTTTTTATTATATAAAAGTAAAATAAATTGTGTATTCCTTGTTAGCAGGACCTTTCACCTTTTACAATGTTAATAT
Source organism: Notholithocarpus densiflorus (assembly GCA_030021035.2). Classification (NCBI taxonomy): domain Eukaryota; kingdom Viridiplantae; phylum Streptophyta; class Magnoliopsida; order Fagales; family Fagaceae; genus Notholithocarpus; species Notholithocarpus densiflorus. The sequence continues at coordinate 423,261 of JARYZH020000017.1, forward strand.
TATAGTAGTAACTAAGTCATGTACTTAAATCTAAATATGGTATTTACAATTATTTATTGCAATATGATTCAAATCTCACCTCCCCCTTCCCCGCTATCTACCTATCAAAAACATCTTGCAATATGATTTTTTATAAAATAATAATTCAATACAAAGCACAAAAGGGGCACAGCCCTAATACATGCAATGTATACAAGAGAAACCCCAAAAATAGAAACAAGAAACGAAGAAGCTGGTTTCCAAAGTTCAGTAGATGTTAAAATACTATTGCACAATTGGATATGAGGTAATGTATTGCTCTTCAAACAGCCTATGTAGAATTTGAACCTCCAAATCTTCATTCCACCACACAACACCATAACTATTTGATCTAAATCGAATAGAGCAAATAACCATAAATATGATTTTTAAACTATCTTAATTATGTCAAAACTCATTTTCCCTGGAAGTAAATTAATCTTTCATTGGACAATGTACAGCACTTCAACAAAGTATCATAGTCATTAGCAGAACAACAGCACTGGCCCTCAAATGTAAAAGGTATTGTGCAAAAGAAATGGCAGAAAGGTTATATGTAACACAGTAGATGCAGAAACATGTTGTTGAAATCAAAATAGGGAACCAAGTGTATATCACATTTATAAAATAAAAATACTAATAATTATTATTTCAAAAAAATAAATAATAAAAAACCTTCGCTTGCCGAAGCTCATAGATTTCCAAAAATAGCTGCTTTGAGAGCTCTTCTAAAGCTTGTACCTCTGCTTCCATGCTTTTGATGTCTTTAAGAAAATAACAACAAATAAATAAATAAATAGATATGAAGAAAAATTATTGAATCTTAAAAAGAATAAGGAGATTAAGAAGTATTGGAACCCCATACCAAACCTTGTTTTTGATAAGTTGGTTTGCATGAGTGGTTGATGTTGGTAAAGTAGGGGGCGAGGGGTTGTATATCTGCCTCTCTGGTTAACATTGGACTACTTTTTCCTTTCTTTTTTTGGCTCAGATGCTTTTGATTAGGTACCCTAAACGCTATTGGCCCTAGGTTTTGGGCTTGGAATTCAAGGACTCTTTCACAAAATATATGGATAGAGTAAGTTAAAACTAGGCTATTATTAAACATTAGGACAAAGTTTTGGGAGTAAGGCCTTGTTGTTATTGTAATAAGAAGGTTGGGCCTATTCTGACCTATGCTTTCTGAGTTTCCTAAAGACTTAAAATAAAAATAAAAATAAATTTAAAAAAAAATTGGGCCTGATTAATTCTCAGTTAACTCTTTTTTTTTGTCAAGTTATACATGTACCCAGTGGGTTTTAAATCCACAACTTCACCGTCCACCCATTCTTATGGGAGAAGGACGTGTCATTTGAGCTAGAGCTCATTGGCAATGCTCAGTCAACTGTAATACCCAACTACCTCTTCTTCTTTTAATTTGTTGGTGTTTTTTGATTGGTTATTTACACAACACTGAACTCTCAATGGGTTATGGATCGGATTTTGAACCTACAATTTCACCCTGCACCAATTAATTTTCTTTTTAAAAATAAAGTGCTATTGGAACTTATTCAATAAAAATATTTAGACTAAAAATCTAATGTTTGAATTACTTTCAAACATATTTTCAAATGTTTTGATGATTATTTATTTTTTAAAAACTAAATGGACAGATACTCAAAAATATATTTTATGTTAATTAATGGTTGTCTGTCTTGTATTGTATCCAATTTTTTCAGAACTTGTCGTATCACTACATCCATATTATGTTGCACCCTCCCATGTCTGTGCCTATACTTCCTAGCATTTCACATTGCCCAAGCAACTATCTGTTCATAGATTTATAAAAGCTTGTCTTTAAAAAAAAAAATGTGGATCTTGAACAATTCTCTTAAAAATATAAAATAAAATATTCTAATAAACATTTACATACAAATACACATACATAAATGTGGATGCGTGTGTGTGTGTGTAGCCAGAATGAATACAGAGTGACCAAAATATTAGTCTAAAAGAAAGAGACTGACCTTGTTCCCTTTGGTCTTCATGCACAGATCGTACAACTGTGCCAACAATTCGTTTAAAAAAGGATCTACCCTTTATCTGCAGCAAACAACTTTTACTGAGCCACAAGTTAACTGACTTGTAGAACACACACGCTTAGTGGCAAGGAAACATATAACAGATTCACACTTTCATCATCTTGTAACAATGATTAATGCTTTCATGGTTTTCCTTAGAAGGCTCCATTCTTGTTCGGAGAGAACATGCGGTTAAAAAAGAAATTGAAATACGATATTAAAGTCTAAGATTGAAATTGGAGACAAAAAAAGGCTTGTTTGCCTCCTCTACAAAAAATATTCTATGATACTTATAATCTAAAACTATCCATATGTCATCTAAGACAAGTGATTTCATCTTTTAACATATAAAATTGCAAATTTGGAACTTGTGAAAAGCATCAGAATCTAGATGTACAAAGGCATCACACATGATGTTATCAGCAATTAATATAAAAGAATAGTAAACTAGTGCAAGCCCATAAGTTTTAGGTTTGTACAATAATATCTCCTTTTGATCACTCAATAGATTGGCTCCTGACTGTGATATTTCAGAAACTGTTTTTTTTTTTTTTTTTTGGTAAGTTACATACCCACCCAATGGGTCTTGAACCCACGGCCTCACCCTCCACCTAGAACTTATAAGAGGAGGAGGTATCAATTGAGCTAGAGCACATTGGTGAAACCCAGGTTTTTAAGTGTAAAAGTAGTTGACATTAAATTTGTCATTGCCTCATTGGTTTCAACATTATTTTTTTTACATTATGATAGTGGCAATACTATTTGCATATATTTACTATTTCTTTCAAAACTGTTAATAATTTGAATAATTCCAGTCATTTATGCCTTATGTGGTATACATACCGTGAATCTAATTATCAGGACTTTTGAAGGTCGTAGGTTTAATGGCACACACTCCCCTTGTAAGAGTAAGTTGGAAGGTGAGATCACTTTAAGACCCACCAAGTATATCTGTAACTTACCAAAGAAGAAAAGAAAAATGTTTTCATGGCACAAGATAAGATAGTTTTTCTTACAGGGTTGTTGAGAGATATTGATAAAGGGCTACTTTACGCCCTTTCATTTAGTTAACTTTTGGATTCTTAAGATTTTTAAAGTTTAGTTTTTATGTTTATTTGGTGTTCTCTTGTTTTCTCCCATGTACATGAGCCCTTCTATACTTTTTAAAATTTTTCTTATTAAAAGAAATTTATATATATATATACACACATGTTATGAATATGATTTTTTTTTATATATATAAGAAATATGTTATGAAATATGATAAATATACAAAGACGCAAAACTGCATGTACTAGATATGACGTGTTTTAATAAGTGCCATCCACTCTAACAAAGCAATCATAAAATGAGCTTCTCTGAAAGAACCCAACAAAAACAAGATAGAAATATCATGAACATAAGAATGTTAACTAAAAGGATGAGCTGAAGATCTAAAGCCAGCATTCATGGAATTAAAGACATCAGACCAACCAGAATGCAACATGATCAAAGGTATAGCAAGATATGTAAACCTCCTCTGATCCTTGAATGCGTTCCATCTCCATTTGACCAAGAATAATTTTCTTCTTCTTTGCAACACAAGTCTCAATTGATTGCATTAGTTGTCTTTCCAATGCCTTGATCTCTGTCTCCTCAATCTCTCTGCCACATTTAAAATAAAAAGGAATATAGGAAATCAGAAATCACTAGAGTAATTAAATAAAACAAACTGATAAATATAACTTATGAATAAAGCACATCTATGTATATTCAGAGTAGTATAGTTTTATAGACAATGACATTTTAAGATTTCGCTCTCATGTTATTGATGATAACAATGGTTAGAATTTGTAATTATGACCAACTTCACCTAACCACCATCTTTTTTCCTCTCCATCAGATCGTCTTGATCTCGAATGGTGCACTAGCACTCAACAAGGGTGTTCCAGAACCTGATTGTGCAGTCATGGAAGACAAAGACAATCTGATGGATGCCGAGGAGAAGGCAACAGAGAGGACATCCTTGGTGTGGCCGACAAAATAGTGGTAGACACCAGCCTGGAGGACCCAAAGGTGGAACTCACCATCCCAAGAACCCAAGAGAGCAAAAAAGCCATTGGAACTTGGAAGAGAGGACCACATCCTAGACGAAGGGGGAATGGTCAGTTAGCCTGTGGCAAGGGACACTATAGGTCTTCTCCTCCTTGGTGAGGTGCCAGAGGGTGATTGACTTCTCCTAAATATGGTTTGTTTCTTAGATAAAGAATTTTTGAATGTCACAAAATGTGTAAAATTGGCTACTTGCTTTTTTTAAGATAAGAAAGATGTATTTTATTGCAAAGAGACTACTCTATGAACAAGGGACGCAGAGAAGTCTAATGAATACGAAAGAACAAAATTATGTGTAGAGAGACAACTCCATGAATTCCGGAAAGGAACAGGTATTAATGAAACCCCATTAGAAACTCTAACCCTTGACACTAGGAATAGGTTAATTTTTTTTTCATTGAGAGCCTTTATTTATGTGGCTCAACAAAACCCCATTAAACACTAGGAATTAGTAATGTATTCTCTTAGGGAAATGGTATTGCATAAACACAAGAATTTATGTGGTTCAACAAACTCTAAGAAAGTTCAAAAGATTTGTTAGAAATTGCCTGAAATTTCTATTTAGACTAGTTTACCTATTTGGCTTTCCTTGGTGTGAAATGAAAGCTGACTTGGTTACTTTTTTGGGGTCTTATTTGTGTGGAATGAAAGATTATTCCTTGTCAAACAATTCATGTATACCTTTTTTTTTTTGATAGGTAATCAAAGAAATATTATTAATGAAAATAGTAAGGAAATATTCAAGTTGTCATGATGATGAACAACAGGAAAAAAAATATATATTTATGTATACCTAGTCAAAGAAATAATTAATACTTCTTGTCCACCAATAAATAGGATTTAAAGGCTTATATATAAACGGTTAGTAAAAATTTGGGGGCTTTGTCCTAAAGGTCCTCCCATATGACAAGAGAAACAGTTAAATAAGATTACTTGATGCAGAGACGCAAGAAAATTAATATTTAATATTATTTATGTTTGCAAGTCAATTGTATTTTTATGTTTTAGGTCCTAATAGTTTATTAGGTTATTAGTATTTTAATTTGGAAGCAAGGTTATTTTTGTAATAAGGCAATTAGGGTTTCCTAGCCAATTAGAACTAGGGTTTAGCAATCTTTTATAAGCAACCTATTGTACTTCTTGAGGAAATAGTTGATATTTTGATGAATGAAAAAAATATCCGTTTGGTCTCTCTTTGGACTGATGCTGACTTCAGGTCCACCCTAGGTGCAGACTCCTAGTGGTTTCCCCGCTGGTTGTCCTGCGTCAATTTTGGTATCAAAGTAAACACTGATCTGTTTGAAGCATCACCACAGTCAATCCAGAACCAGAAAAATCACACAAAAAAATCCCGCGCAGTCATTATTTTCTAACCATCAGAATACCAGCCACTACAGTAAACCAGATTTCCCAGCCAAGCAGAAAATAACTACAATCACCAGCCTTCAAAACTACTGATGGATACGCTGCTAGCAGCAGATCCCTATTGCACCGTCGACCTCTAGTTTCGCAGTCAGTGACACCAGACTGACGTCCCAATATTTTGGCCGCTAAAAACTTCGCTGGTTCTAAAGCTCTCCATCTCGCACTGCGTAGCTGTCGAACCACTGCACTTACTGGGACTGAAGCTTCGTTTTGTTGTTACCAATCCACACCAGTGTGTATCTGGCTTTTTAAGGGTCAAGTCCTCTGGCCCCTGCACTAGAGAAGTTCCAAGCCCACGAACAACCAACTCCAAGCAAGGCCCGGTACACTTAGCAGCAATCACAAGGGCCAGGTTCTCTTACTATCTTTAGTGGACTCAACTTTTCATTTAAGATTTAAGATTCTTCTTTAGTTTCTTTACGCGCATACCAAAAAAAAAAAAACCAAGTCTAGGCCTTCAGTCCAGTCCACGTGGATGCATTGGTTTTTCTATTGGTGTTCAAACAGTGAAGCTTTATTTGGTTAATGCCATGACAATCCCTTCTTTAGTGGGCCATACTTAGCAAGTCAAGTTGGCAAAATATTTTTCCCAATGAGCTATGGTGATATCAAAAGCACCTTATTTTGATGGTTGTAAAATTAATCCACAAGATTTTGTCAACTGGGTGAATGGGGAGCAATTCTTTGAGCAAGCAAATTTTGCGGATAACATAAAAGTTAGGTATGCAAAGTTGAAGTTAAGAGGTGGAGCACAAATGTTTTGGGAGGATCTTGAATATTTCCACTATCTAAAGTATGAACCTGCCATTAGCGTGTGGGAAGATATGAAAGAAAAGCTTTGTGATGAGTATTTGTCACCATACTTTCGAGCTAAGTATCTACCCCAATCTCAATGTGGTACTTTTCAAGTTGAAGCAAATACGATGAATCATCATCCCATTTCATGTTCTCAGTGCATTTTTGAACAATCTACCAAGGAATTAAAGGAATTATTTGAAAAGCTCATGACAGGTGTTCAAGACATAATTGCTCAGATGATGCAAATGAAGACTCAAACCGATTCAATTAGGAAACCAAGGATAATTGATCACAATGAAATTATTGCTGCCCCCATAGAAGACAACATTGACGATGATACCTTGGTAGTGGAGAAACCTCAAGTAACACCACAGCCTAATGTTGACAAAGACGTACATGCCTCAACAAGTGTTGCTTTAACATGCGTGCAAGGAAACGAATCTATTGAAGAGCAGCAAGGTGTAGAGATGGTTTCTAAAGAGAGTATTATGTTAAAGGATGCACATGATGTGATATTGGAAGCTAATGAATCTGCTTTTGATCAGCCTTCTATGGTGCATGAAGACAAACAGTTTGCTAAAGTGGAGAAAGTGGATAACATAGTGCTTCTAATGGTTCAAGATAAGAATGTGTTGATTCCACACATTGATTTTGTTATTCCAAAAGAGTATGACATGGTGGAATTCAAGGTTTTTCTTTTCTCTATGCTCCCTAAGGTGATTCCAGACTGGAAGCAAGTGTTACTTGTCAGCATCCTAATCCTTCAATACTTTAGAACTTGAGGTCGAGTCTTCTCCAACCAGAGGAGAATGATGCGGGAAACGCAAGAAAATTATTATTTAATATTATTTATGTTTGCAAGTTAATTGTATTTTTATGTTTTAGGTCCTAGTAGTTTGTTAGGTTATTAGTATTTTAATTTGGAGGCAAGGTTATTTTTGTAATAAGGCAATTAGGGTTTCCTAGCCAATTAGAACTAGGTTTTAGCAATCCTTTATAAGCAATCTATTGTACTCCTTGAGGAAATAGTTGATATTTTGATGAATGAAAAAAAAATGGCCGTTTGGTCTCTCTTTGATCTGGTGTTGACTCCTAGTGGTTTCCCCGCTTGGTGCTGACTCAAAGCCAGGCCTAGGTGCTGACTCCTAGGTCATATCCATTTATTTTCCTGTTGTTTTAATTTTATTTTGGTTGTCCTGCATCACTACTCCTTAGAGAATGAATATTAAAAGAAGAGTTCTCCTAACTAAGAGACAAGAGGACTATTACTCTGCATTTGGATTAACTTTTTACAGAAAACATATTTGCTTATTTGTTGGAAGTTGGCAAAAGTATAGTTATACGGTACGTAGAAAAAGTGGGGCTCTAAAAATTTATACAAAAGCAAATAAACTAAAAGAAAAAAAAAAAATCTAAACTCACTTTTAGAAGAAGAGTTTCTTAAGGGAGGAGAAGACTCTTAGAATATGAGTTCTATTGCTCTTTCCTTATGCCTATTTCACCTTAAAGGGGGTTGGTTTACAGGTACAACCTTTGTAACTTCATGGTACAGGGATTGGCAAGTTCCTATTTGGAAGGTTGCAACTTTGACAATTTCTAATAGTGTAGCACACTCTTCATTGTTACTATGGGGTTTAAAAGCACAAGGAGATTTTACTCATTGGTGTCAGTAAGGAGATCTGTGGACTCTCTTGATAAAGGAGAAAACTCTTAGAATAAGAGTAGTTTGATCATTCTGTTGGGGTTAAAAGGATACCCACAAGTGAGAACTATATAAGAGAGGTTCAACGTTGTAAATCTTATTAAGTAGAATGGATTTGATCTCACTCCCACGTGAGTACAACAATAACTACGTGAACACTAATTAGCTGAAGGAATTATGTTCTACTCTCTTACACCAAAAAGCAATAAAAGCAATATCCATTTATTACCTAATGAAGAGCGACAAGTAACTGTATGGCAAATTTACAGCTCCAAAACCAGATAGGACAGCCATGACAGTAACACCAATGACCCCAATTCTACTGACCAATTGCGGCATGGTGAAGAAACCTGAGAAATGAAGTCAAGAAGAAGCCAACAGCATAAAACTAGAGGGTATTTATGAAACAATTAAACAAAACATAGTTTACACACAAGAATGAAAGGAAAAAAGACAAGGAAGGAACAGGAAGAAAAAACAATGCATGAAAGAGAAAAATTAGTAAGCCATGCAAAGGAATAATTATCGATCCACATGATAGACTGTATAGTTTGGACAATATGGAAATGGAGGCTATGGAGCTGCAAAGGAGATTATACAATATAGCATGTTTGTGTATGCTCATGTGCTCACAGATTGATTTAGGCTTATTTGGGAATCCCAGCTATAAGGAATTAAAAAACAAAAACCAATGTTATCAGTCTCAAAGTAGCAAAGAGGAGATTAAAGATATCCATAATATTTAGGGGGGGAAATGATAATAATAATAATGAGAGGAATTTGATTAGATAATGCATGACTCACTTCAAAAACTTAATAAACTAAGACTACAATCCTAATTGACATCCTGATGCATTGCTATTTTTTGCAATGTGACCTGTGTTTTCATTTTAAATTCTTTGTGTCTAATGCCTTCAAACATAATCCAACATAATGATAGTGGAAAGGTTGGAGACATGCAGAGATAAAGCATCGGTTTATTTCATTCATTTACGTCAAGGAAACAATGGAAGTGGGTGTTAGAGAGAGAATTAATCTATGAGTTATGATCTTAACAAGGATAAAATCAAAACCTTTATCAGGTGAAGGCATAGGAAAGTGAATGCCCATGCGCCAAAAGGCATAGAGAAATGCCAGCAAAAACAAGATGGCTCCAAGTGCAGCTCGTTCCTTCCTTACACCTGAGATGAAAAAAATAATAATTATAAATAAATAAATAATCATTTAAGTTAAAGGGTAGAATGAAGGAAAATAATATATACGGCCAACCCTAGCTATTCTATTGAGGATCCATAGCCAACCCCAAAATTTTGGGAATAAGGCTTTGTTGTTGTTATTGTTGTTGTTAAGTTGAGTGTTTGAGAATAGAGAGAGAAAAATATTGTAGCATTGATTTTTTTAGACATTCTGATTGTAAAAGGTGAATATGTTAAGGCGATCATTGATATCACTAGGGCAGAGGATTTTTCCCATCTGCATTAACATATAGCTATCTAAACATGTTACAAAACTATAGTTAAACAGCAGGATTATGGTCTTCCTCCTCAATTCAGAACAAGATTCAACCAAAATTATTACTTATCAATATAACTGCATTGATATGTTATAAGTATCTACAAATTCCTGGAGAACCTTGTTATTTTCCAACAGATTAAATCTAACAATCCTGAGTATTATCTCTAGACTGTGATAGTAATGAGGATTCTTACACATCACAATGGACTGCAAATTACTATCAAATCACCTTATTCTTCCACCTGGATAATTTTTATCGCTAGATTACATACAACCAAGTGTCATTAGTTATAAAAGATCTAAGGATTGATTAACATTCAAAATAGAATAATTAGTCAGAAAAGCTACAAATACATGTCAAATTATGCTGACTGAGGCTCACCGACCTGGGTTACCCCTTGAAGAATGCAATCAATCAAAAAAATAATAATAATAATACTCCCTCAAAAAATGTATGGTTAAGGTCCAACCCTGTAAAAACTTAATACATAGGATAAATAAAAACTAAACATGTCAAAAGCAATACAAACTAAGCATTACAATAGCAAAATTAACATTTGGGACAAGGTTGAGTTTAACATAATTGAACAAAAATCAATGAGGGAAATGCCCACCCCAATCGAGCTCTATGAATGAAAACAACAAAATCAAGTTTGCAAACTGCCACATCAACTCATAATGAACATGAACATGAACCCTAACCATAACCACAATTGTTTTTTTTTTTTTTTTTTTGATAAGTATAACCACAATTAATATTAGGACTTCACTCTTGCCAACTTGAATATAAATGTGCAGCAATACAGTGCTACGATGCGGCAATTTGATAAGTGTGCAAAAGGTAATCACATAAAGAGAAAAAAGGTACTGCAAGTCAAGTGCAAATACAATAGGGTGCTCAAGTGTATTTGGGGTTTGAGCCTTGTGAGAGTGTCTGTGTGCTCTAGGAAGCACAGACACTTCATTTAGGGTGCCATACCCTTGTCGTATTTTTGTCATACTGATGTCGTACCAGCACGTACTATTATTGTAATCTTCTCATTTTATAGTAGAACTTTCTCTGTTGTATCCTGTGGATGCATATTGCCCAACGACGTAAATTCTGTGTGTCTAGTTTTCTTCTCTCTTCTTTAATTTTGCGTAAACGGATTATTTTCACAACTTAACAAATTTACCTCCTAAACACTAATGTGGATTCCTTCTAGAACAATCCAGAGCTTTAACTCCATCAACTATAAACACTAAATTTGTAATACAAAATAGTTACTAAAATTGCACTACACAGTCACACACACACACACGCATTGAATTCTTGTGCTTGAACTAATAACCAACAAAGCCAAAAAAAAATGAAAGAAAGATCAAACGCACCGCTATTGCAAAGCATCAAGTAACAATGATAATAAGGCAGCATGAAAACCAGCAACAGTATCAAACAAAACAAATCCAGCTTCCAGTTCATCCATCTTGCCCTACATCCAATACAAAGCCAAACCACGTATAAATAAAATGGCATAACATTTTCTACTAGTTTCTCGGGAAACAAACAGAGAGGAAGGAGAGAGAGAGAGAAGATGCGTTACTCTTTGGAGAGAATAGGGATGATCTCGAAGAGGACGAGTTGGAAGAGATTGCAAGAGAAAGCGAAGACGACGCTGAAGATGATCTGGACTAGGACGCGCTTCTCTTCGTACTCCTTGTAGAGCCTTTGGTTGAGGAACCATAGCCCTGTCCAACCCAGTAGGATCAGTGACCCCAAAACGACGACGCTCTCGTAGATCGCCCATGCCCACCCCATCTCTCAATACTCTCTAATCTCTGTGTGTCCCCTGGATCTTTTCTGGATTTCGAACCAACTCTCCCTCCTTCTTCTTCTTGATCCGGATTTCTTTTTTCTTTTTTCTTTTTTTTCATCTCTATTTTTTCCGTTAAAATACCATTTTGCCCCTATACCTTATCAAAATGTTTATTTTTCGCCCCTAAATTTTAAATTTTCATCTTTCGCTCAACTTTATAAAGAGTTGTTATAAACAAAAAAATTAAAAATTAAAAATTTATAAAGAGTTTTCAATAGTTTAGAGGAATAGACTTTCGAGACAAAAGTAATGATGAAAAATAATTTTTTTTCAATAATTTAGGATGAAGAATATATATTTTTTAAAGTTTAAGAAAATAAATAAAAATATTTTAACAGTATTGGAACAAAAAATAAACTTCTTCAAGTTTGTGGATAAAAAACAAATTTTTGGACTAAAATAGTATTATATCTTTTTTTTTCTATTTTTCTCCTATTTCTTCACTTTAATAATAATAGTTTGTAAAATTATGCCGTGTTTGAGATATGTAAAATTGTGTATCCAACTCGCTAACCAAATCAACCTAACTAACCCAATCCAACATGGCGATTCAAATTGGTTTATTGGGTTGGTTATGTTACTAAAATTTTATTTGAAACTAGAATTGGGTCGAATTCGAGTTAGCAAAATTCTCATTTGGACCAATGCAATTAAATAAATGGCCGCTTGACCAGTATGGGATGGGTCACCCGCCCTTGCTCCTACCTTGCTTCTCCCACAAGTATCCACCCTTGAACTAATTTCTTCCTGAGAAAAAGATATAATAATTGTTTACTTAAAACTAGTCTATCTCATGGAAGATTTTAATTTTACTAGTTAGGGCAGCACGTCCAAGGCACGTGCTTGCCGTGGAAAAAAAGTACTGTAATAATTAAAGTCAATTCTAGATTTTATTTGTATTATAAAACAAAGATATGAATCATTTGATTTTTAAAGTATATAGAAATTTACATTAATCAAAAGATATATTAATTTTAAGAATTTTGATAATTATGTCGAAAAAAGTGGAGAATGTTAATCAATCAAAAGTATAATTTGGTCACAGTTGTAGTTGGTCACAGTTTCATATTGTAAAATTTGTTGTGTCAGTATAACAATATATATGCGGGTTTTTATAAATATTTAAAAGAAAAAAAAAGTACAAACGGAAGACTGAAGAAAAAAAAAACGCTGTAGCTACTGTAGCTACAGTGCCACTTGAACAAACCAAAAGTACTGTAGTTTTTACACATTCACCTAACAAGTGTCACAACATTTTCACAAAATATTTATTTTCAGTTGTGGTTGGTCACAGTTTTATATTTTATTATTTTATTTTGACTTATAAGAAATTGACACTTTAATAATTGTGAAAATATTATGAAATTTGCTGTGTCAGTATAATAATATATATATATATAAAAGAAAAAAAGTACACACGGAAGACAAAAAAAAAAACTGTAACTACTGTAGCAACAGTGCCTCCGGTACTGTAGCTACTGTTCGAAACTAAATAATAATAAAAAATAAAAAAAAAAGAAGGCAAAGTACCTCACCAAAATTCCGCTGTAAATGAACAGTGGGATACGTTGAATGAACACTGCGTAAATACTGTAGCAGCATAGCCGTTTTTTATATAGTTAATATTAATAGATACTAAGGCTCCGCTTGGGAGTTCATAAGGGAATGGAATGGAATGGAATGAGATGGTCATAAGGGAATGGAAAGGAATGGAATGGAATAGAATGTATTTAAGTAAGGGAAAGGAATGGAAAAGAATGGAATGGAATGGAATTAAGTAACCTTGATTGGATGTTTTATAAAATAAAGGAATGGAAAGGAATGAAAATGAATGGAATGTAAGTAATCCTGTTTGGGAGCAACATGGAGAGAATGGAATGGAATCATTCTATGACAATATTACTATTAGACCCCTAATTTAAAATAAATGGTTGAATATATAGGGGTATTTTGGGAGTTTTAGTAAAAAAATCATTAAATCTAATTCCATTCCCTCCCATTCCTCCTAATTTCGGAGGGAATGAAAATTTGAGGTTTTAAGGGAATAGAGAGGAATGAGTGTTCCCTCCTACCCATTCCATTCCCTCTCACTTAAACTCCCAAACAAGGGAATGGACTTTCCATTCCCTCCATTAAAACTCCCAAACAAGAGAAGGGAAGAATATTCTAAAATTATTCTTTTTATTCCTTTCCATTCCATTCCATTCCCTCCTCCCAAGCGGAGCCTAAAGCTCATCAATTCTCAAACATTGTTCTGGGCCTAAAAAGCTTTTAATAGCTACAATATCAGTGAAAATAACAAGCCCAACATCACGTCTCACTTCTTTTTTAGAGAGTAAGGTAAAAGAAAAACTGCAATAAATTTCAAAAATCTTTCATAGCTCACAAACCCAAAGAATTGTAAAAATGGTGTGAAGATTAGACAAGATAATAAACCTCAACAAACTACAAGTCTTTCAGCACATGGCAACAATCTCTACAGTGGCAGAGAGCTAAAGATAACATGAGTCGCCTCAAGGTTGATGCTACTTATGTAGTTTCGATGTTGTTTGCATTACCAATAATAACGACGAAAGGAAATGGTGATAATGTCTTCGAATTAGTTTCAACTTTCGAGCTTAGTTCAAGGTTGGGATGGGAGATAAATACCCGCACATGTTTCGGGTATGAGAGAAAACCCCAATCTCACATCGATCCTTCAGCAGGGAGGGTAAAAAATCCCATGCCATTGGGTCGAGCTTGAGTACCTGAATGTTGAATGATACTAGCCATCCCTAAATCCAACTCATGATGTTAATAGTTTTTAAAAAAACATAAAATAGAATGAATATTAAATTTCCTACATAAGTAAAATACTATTGATAATTATTATTCTTATATTTTGTTCATTCTAAAAAAACCCTTTAAAAATATTATTTGGTAGAACATGCAAATTCATCATTCTTTTCTATTATTATAAATATTTTGTTATTTATCAACTTAATATTTGTTATTGTGATGCATAAATTTAGTTCATATTTGCATTTTTCAAACAATATATGAAATTATGAACAACCAATTTTTAGAATATTGTATATATTTTTTATTGAAATTTATATTTAAACTAATAATAAGTTATTGTAAAAAAAAAAATATGGATTAGCTTTAAATAGATTATAAAATGTTTCAAATGGAATCTAAATAGTACGAGCTAGAAGTAGTTTTAAATGGATTTAAAATAGCTATAAATAGGTTGGAAGTATTATTCATTCAAAATTTTACATAGAATTGACCCCAAAAAAAAAATACATAGAATTATAACAAAACTCAATTCAGTATTTTTTTTTTTTTTTTTTAAGTTTTAGATTCATCAATCTACACATAAAACACTTGACACAAAATGAGAGACTGCATGAGTTTATAAAAAGATGATAAATTATTTTGTCTTGATTAATTCCTCCCCCCCCCCTCCCCTCCCCTCCCCCCAAAATGAACATTTATGTCGTTGCCACTAATTGTTCTCTACAACAATGGGACATTGTTATTTGATGGAGGAGAGTGGAGAATGTAGAGATTGAAAGATAAGGATATTTTTTTTAATAATTTAATAGTTACAATAGATGTGGGAGAATTTGAATCCTAAACATATCCGTTGGAAATAGTAGGAAGTACCAGTTAAACAAACAACGCTATTTACGAACAATAAGAGATGAGGTAAGAGAAATAGCAACAAAATAAATAAATAATTTTTTAATTAAATAAATTACATAATAGAGAATTAAATTTAGGTGTTTTGAAGAGTAATTAGCTAAAATACAAAAGGTATATTCTTATTCCATAATAGATAGAAAAATTTGCATAATCCAATGTGAATTCTATTAAACTCTCTACAATATCTAGTTTGTACCATTAAAATTCTATTATTAAGTACTTTTTGTTAACAAATGCTCATGTGCACTATACACTCATTAAGGAGCCTTCAAATGAGTTTTGACTATATTGGAAAGTAGAAAAAGCTAATAAACAAATGTCCATTTAAATTGAAAGTGGGCTAACGAGGAAACCATTTTAAAACACATCTCTTTATTAAAAACTTAAAATTCATAACTTCAGCTAAAAATGATTTATGTGGTCGATTCAACTAAAAAATTCAGATTCAAATTTCTCACTCCTGTTTTAACATTGAATTTAGAAATAATAATAATAATAATAATAAGGATTTTGCTAATGTGTACTCAAGGGCACACAATAATTTTTATTTTTGGAAAAAAAATTATCGAGAATTGAAAAAGTATTGACAACTTTTTCAATTTCCAAAAAAATGTTTACAAAAGTGAATAGCTTAACGTGTGCATTGCTTCCTTTTATTTTTATTATTATTATTTTTTAACTGCTTCCTCATTCTACGTGTAAGAAGAGAGGTAATTGCTTGTAGAGAATGTAATAATTTTTTATTCGGTCAAGAATACAGAGTCTAAAAGAAAATCCTAGACCCCTACGGCCTAAATTAATGGGCCCTGGGGTTAGCTGTGTGGACTTGACAAGCAATGGTGGGTGAAATTACGAGTCTCTCACTTTTTTTAACTTTCTTACAGTGGCCCAAAAGAGGCTTTTGGCAGAAGCCCTGAGCCTGCCACGTGGTCCATTGGACGGGATGAGTCCCAAAGCAGAAGGATGTGGTTGGTAATTGGCATTGGTAATGCCTCGTTCGTTGAGCACAATCACAACCAACGAAGCCACCTGCATTTTGATACCTCAATAGTTTCGAATTTCGAGCTGACACATGTCCACTCTATGGGAAGCATATGTGCCTAAGGACTGTACCAGTACCACATCCAAATAAATCAAACCGTCCTCTTATTATATAATTTTATCCATGTTTACTTTAATTGATAAACAAGTTTGTTATATAAAAGAATTTGTTAACATGTGCCTAAGTCATTTATTTTTAGAAATATTTTTAAAAAAATTAAAAAATTTATTAGTATTTTTTTAATTTTCAAAAAATATTTTTAAATATAAATGACTTAATGTGTGCTCTAAAAATATTTTCAAATATAGATAATTTAATGTATAATCAGACCCTTATATAAATTTGTGGTAACATTATAATATATGGAGTAAACATAAGCAATTATAATTTTATTAGGTTGGAAATATAAAACTAGTTATTTTTGTCACTAAAAAATATATTTATAAATGTGAAGCTGGTTAATTTAAAAATAATGCTATGATCATATAATACACAATTTTTGTCATATTTAGCTATGTGCTGAATTGTAAGTAATAGAGAAATGGTGATAGATCTATATAAGTTCACATATCTAGCATTTACAATTCACTACGTGACAAGTTAAGATAAAAATTGTGTTAATTTACATACTCCTAGCATTTTTATAATTGGCAAATGTTAAGTATTTAAAATTTAAGTTTTATAAACTAGTTTATGGATTTAAGTAACACTTGCAAATTTCGAAAAAGAATTTTGAGTTTTGACCTCTAGAATGAATCGAACTTAATAGTTTTGTAAGAGTTGATTGATTTTTTTTTTTTTTTTTTAGAATCAAGAGTTGATTGATTCTAATCTACAAAACAACAACTCCCATGCATAATATGCTTATGGTAATAGATAAGATTGCTTCTTTTAAAAATCACCTGCAATTCACACCATTGAATAAATTAATACTACCATTGTTACTGGATAGGAATCTGAGAATGTTCAGAACTCTTTTTTTCAAATAGAACTTTGACCCCAAACAAAAAAAAAAGGTACAATTATTTTTACAGTGATTGAGTAATTTGATTGCAGAACAGGGTTGACCTTGAATTATCGGTGACGTGAGTGCGAGTGGGGTAGGGTTTTGTGTGAGAATGTGAGCCCAGCCCAGCTCAGATAAGTATAAGTAAAAAAAAAAAAAAAAAAAAAAAAGGAAGATGACGTGGATAGTGGATACCCACCAAACATAAATTGATGCTGCTGGTGTACGGTGAAAAAAAAAGTGCATACACGCCTGACCACGTGATACAACCCCACCTCACCTGACACACAAAAACACTTTTGGCAGCTGTTTTTATTGGGAGGGGCCCACACGCTTATTGACGTCATTTACTCTCACTCTTCCCCATGCCATGGCCACGCATGCTGGCCGACAATCAACAACTTGTTTTTTTTTTTTTTTTTTTTTTTGGAAAAAAGTTAAAATGGATTGACTTTTTGGAGTGTTTACTTCGTGAATAAAGGTACATAAAAACAATGAAATTTTTTTGACATGATTTGTCTGTGTTTACGTTTTTTTTTTCTTCTTCTTATCTTTATAGGGTTGTCGTGAATCTTGTGATTTCATTTCAAATTGTTATAAAAAAAAAAAAGTTAATTGTTTTTAGATTTCGTAATTTTTTAGTTTAAAATTTAAAATAGATAATAAAGATAACATAAATCACATATGTTAACTTGAAAAATAAGTATTATCTAAGTTATTGTTTATATCAAAATATTTGTTCTTAGAATAAAAAGAATTGCTTGAAACAAGAATCTATATTTTTAAATTAAAATTTGACTATCAAAAATTTAGGGGAGGGGGGGGGGGGGGGGAAGATAGAACAAACATGTTATCACTTATCATCTTTAAAAAGATGACATCAATATATATGAGAGAGAGAGAGAGATGTTTTACGGGAATGGTATTAGGATATGTTGATAAACAAAATTCATTCTCATCTTATCCTTTGATAAGTTTGAACAATGTAAGAGGAGGCATGTTGTCAAATTTTTTTTTTTTTTAATTTTAATTTTTCTACATGTGAATCTCTTTTTAAGTACAATTTGAACAACAATTCATTTCTCCAAAAAACAAATTCATTAATCGTTGTTCTTGTACAATATTTCTACAAATTTACTTTGTCATTATTTCTATAAATTTTCACTTATTTATAATCTGAATAAAATTGATGATATTTGACTTTTGGTTGGCCTCTTAGTATTGTGTTACGTAAGCTTTGGAGGCTTCAAGTGCGTTTCTATAAGCTATTGAAAAACGATGTTTTGAGTTTAAAATGAGTGTTTGTAAAAAAAGTTATGAAAAGTTGTTATTGTAAAACAAAGTTTTGAGTTTTGAAAACACTCTTTTAAGCTCCCACCAAATGGATCCTTCACAAATTTACAAGTCATTATTCTAATATATAATTGTTAATTAATTTTAAATTATATTATATATTTAAACCCTTCATTAGAATTGTACTACGTCATATTCTCTTTAAATGGTAGAACAAATAGACTACAATCATAATAAATTATTTTTTATAAATTAATAAAGGCCTATTAACATATATTTTTTGACTGAAGCCTATTAATAAATCATAACTATCATCTTCATATTTAGACAAAAAATAAAAAGGGAAAAAAAAAATTTCGTTAAACTTTTTCCTCCATTAGATGGGTTATCAACTAGTTATCGATTTTACTTAAGGTCTTGTTCAATTGAATTCCGATTTGATTTCAAAACCTTCAACCTTTACGGTTTTTTTCTTCCAATTATTTTAACGATTTGGTTTTTAAAAACAATGGTTTTAATTTCACATTTCCTCCAAGGTATACATATGAAATGGAAAAATTGATGGAAAATTACATAAAAGGCATAGAATTTAACCATGTTTCATATAAAATTATAGGTTTTTTTTTTGGGTAAACTAAAGTTCCAAACTTATGAAACCCTTTCAATTTGAAACTTATGCTCATCTCAGTTATTCTAAATAGTAATAGATTGAGAAAAATGGAAGATCATTACAAAACTTTGTATTTTTCTGAAGTTACCAACTTTGATTTTTTGGCAATCAATTTATAACTCAAATTGAAAGTTTCTCCTCTACCCTTTCTACTCAATGGGTATAAAATTGATTTTGTTAGGTTTTTAAACTCCGGTAGTTAAATTATAAGTGAGTTAGTAAAGTTGATTAATTAATTCAATTATGCCAAATATCATTTTTGAAGTTAACAATATAAGCATATAATTATCCAAGGGAAAAACCACTACGAGGAAAACCTTCCCCAATGAAGCAAATTTCCTATGATAAGATAAGTTTTACAATAAAGGAAAGACTTTCTCCTAGATTCTATCGACATGTAGACAACTTACAGGGAGAAAAAAAAAAAAATTTCATTGCATAAGGACGTCTGGACTTTTCAACCATATGAATTGCTTTTACAGAACCTGTGATCATAACCAGAACCTCCGTTTGACTTCAAAAACCTCTTGAAAGTCTATTTCACAACAGCAAGTTTGTGGTAGGCATTGTGGCTTCAACTTCTTTAGCAACTAATTTTTAGATCTATTTTGATATCTTCTGGTGAAATTGAGAGAATGTTGGTCATAGAACCCTAAGCTCATAAATGTAGTTTTCTCTCCCTTTGAAAAACCTTTCTTAGGTCAACTTATAATGTCTCGTGTATATTCCAACATGCAAGGCAAGAATTGGGGTTAAAATAGACAAGTTATTGGGTTTTTTTTGTATGCTGGTTTGTGCAGTCTTGACCTATTGAGGTAGAGTCAAGGTTGCTATCGAGGTAATTTGTTTGATCTAAATCACAAAAAAATTGCTTTCTTGAGCCAATCTTGGGCATTCATTTTGATATTAAATTATAACTCGAAATCACAACAAAACTCACATTTTGATATAGTTTGCCAACACTACTACATTCTACATATAAACTTAATAGATTTATAAACAAGTCCCAAGTGATGCAAAGTTTAATAAATGGTCCCCTTTTTTATCTGTTCCACTTTCCAAAATAATGGAAATAAATAACTAGGCACGGGAAAAAAAAGTTTCAAATTAAAATGATTTCATAAATTTGAGAATTTAATTAACAACTCTAAGAAGATCGAAATATGAAATATAGTACAGAGTACAAACTATAGTAAAAAAGAAAAGAAAAAGTAATTTCCCCTCAAATTTTGTATATTAATCTATAACTTCACATTTCCTTTTAGTTGAAAATGTACTGTGACAGTTGTGCTGCTTGCACAGTTGAGCTATTGTAATCATTTTCACCAACACATCCGGAGCTCAAACGTTCCCGGTCCACAAATTTATCACCTGGTCAAGCCAACTTTCATAGCTATGCTTAAGCAACCTCCTCTTACCTTCCGGCTGAGGTTAAAGGCAAAAATGTGAGTGATGTGATGCTTGAAATACTGATTGGTTAACATTTTATTAAATGTACTTATTATACACGGTCTGAAAGTAAAAAGTCAGGTAACATACATACCACATGATTTCCTAGCACAGTCAAAGTCCAACTTTTGACTTTATACTGCTTCTAGTCATCTGTGCATTACAGACCAAACTATTGCTTAAAGTTCTAAGCAACAGTCTAATCAGAAGTAGTCATTCCTTGAATTGTATCTTTTGTTTTTGTTTTTGTTTTTTGGGGAATTAATGAATCCACTTCCATGAATTTTCTTAAATTCTTGGAACATAACTAATTTGCAGGAAAACATTCCTCTACACATTTTTCTTTCCACATGTGCTTTGCCAGTCTCCATATTAATGAATAAAATAGAGTTACAGTCACATATATATTTCCAAGAACTACATTTCATGAAAATTGAGCAACTTTATTTCATAAAAATGAGGAAGCAAGAAATTAAACCCAAGCCAAAATTTGTTGCTCTTTCATTTAACACAACCACTATGTTCTGGGTTTCCCAAATTCCTGACAAAGTTTTTATCTTATTCAGGCCTTAAAATTTAAGCTTGCAAATGTAGAATTTATACAAACAGCCTTGCAGAAAACCCACAACCATAAAGCTATCAAGGAAAATGAAAAATACTTCATAGGGAGTCTTTGAGCATGCACAAGTTAACATGCTAGAACATGTCCGGCTCTCAAATGATGCGGCTGCAGAAAATTTCTAAACCATTGCTCCTCTCAATTATCTGTAATGCAGGTCCAAGAAAGAATTCAGATTATAGCATATTAGATAGAGATTAGAAGAAAAAAATCCCATAAATTAAAACTCACCATGTGGAGATCGAGAACTCGTTGCAGAGAAGTCAGATGTAGTCATTGGAATAGATATTGAGAGCTGAGTTGTGGAGAATGAGGTCTGATTGGATCTTTCATCCTCAAGACCAGACCAAGACTCCCTGGTTTTAGGCCACTCGTCAAAGAAAGGTCGAAGAGACTGACCCTCCTGTTTCACAGGTTCTCCAGAGGCAAAATCACTATTGAAAAATGAATGCTGGGGATAATCATTCTGCAACATGGAATTGTCACTGGATTTTGATGCAGGAAATGAGGCAACTCTGGATGGCATCAGAGGCCATGTACCATCTAGCTGTGAGTCCATCTGGAGATTCCTATTGCTTCCTGAAGCATCAGAGAAGAAACTATGCTCACCAACCTCAGGTTTAAGTCCTGGAAGGTACCTGTACATTCACATTGATATACAGATCATCAAAATTAATTAATCTTCCTTTGGAGATTATATTTTAAAAAATAATATCTTGTATTGTACTGAAAAATAAATACAAAATAAATAAGAAAAATACATTCTATAGGTGCAGCATATAAAATCAGGAAACAAGTGAAAATGCTGTTGAGGTAACTATCATTTACTTTGTAATGATGGTAAGATGTTGACATCTCGTCAAAACCTCGCTGTAAATTTTAGAACTCCCAAGTATGATTCCTTCCTATTTACCTTTCGCAACTATGGTGATCTTCCCAGAAAGAACTAACCCAACGTGCCCAGTATAGGTATGGTGCATAAGATGAAATGAACAAGGTTCGCTTTACCAGCTTATTGAAGGAAATCAACATACAACATGATTGCTAATGATAATTAGCAGATATGAACAAGGCTGAGATAGCAGAAAGGTTTTGAGGGAGTACTGCATTGAAGAGCAGCCCAAAATTGTATACAAAATTTAAAAATAATGATACCAGTGAAATAGACACCTTAAGGGGAAAAAGAAATGCAATAGATAAAAATTTACAAGGTTTGAGGGATACTCCCCACGGGAGTGCAAAGACATGGATATAGATCCAAACTGATACTCCCCATGTGAGGTGCAAAGACTTTGGATATAGATCCAACTTAAGAACCAGTATCGAATGTATAGATTACTAAGCATTTCGAATTTCAAACCATTTACACTTACTATTCTTGGAACAATTGCAGCTAAAGCAGAATAATTTGGTTAATTGAAAAGTAACCAGAAGCAAGACTACCACCACAGCTCAGAATGCTCCTGAAGTCCTCTTCCAATGTAGAACAACTTGCACATAAAGCATTGTGATGGCCAGCCATTTCATGGCTCTTTAACAAGCTAAAAGGAACATGTATCAGACCAAAAAAAGTTTATGCTTTAACAACACTGATTTGGTCAGAGATACAGTAATCTGCAAGGGTCTACAAGGTTGAGCATTAAGATGCTAAGAAGAGTAATGTGGTGGGTACAGCCCAATGTTTTTTAACACCTCATGGCCAACATTAAAACCTAAAATTTAGCATATTTTTCTTTTGATGGCGACTGCAGAGGGTCAATAAGCTGCCACTAATTGGCACGCCCAAGACAATTCAGAATGCTTGTCAGATTTCTGCAATGAATTTAACAGAGAAAAACAGAAAGCAAGGAAGCAGTCCAAAAAGATCACTGCCAAAAAAAAAAAAAAAATACACTGCAAAAACAGCAGATTTCAACAGACTATTCTTATGGACATCAGGGCCCAGAAGCCTGAGCCTTGCAGAAAATTTGAAGTTTATGCAACATGTCCATTGCCCAGATAGCATGGAATTTCCATATTACTCCTACCACACAATTTCATGAATGGGCCCAGCAAACGCTAGACACAACACAATTTCATGAACGGGCCCAACAAACACTAGACCCAACAGCAAATTCAAAAGTTTCCCTGCAGACCAATATGTTTAGGTACCACCCAAAAAAAAAAAAAATGAAATAGCAGGTAATCACATTTATGAATAAACCATAGGCTTTGACTATCAAGATATAAAAGTGAGTTCTATGTCCTCGACTCTTCAACAGTAATCAACACTACCAAAATCCAGGAAGAGGCCAACACCTTCTTTCCTTCCACAGATATGAAGCAATATTTGGAAATTAAAATTCTGCAAAATCAGTAGGCCTATCGTTCCCCTAATTCCCTTACAGCAACTGAAGACAGCAGAATTCTTCTCAGTTATAACAAGGCTGGGGAGCATTTCTAATGGTGGTCAGATCTCTACTATGAATTTTGCAGAGGAAACAGAAAGCAAAGAACCAGACCAAAAATAACACTGTACAACCACCATCTCCATCAGTAAAAACATATGAAATCCTAGAGAAATATTCTTATGGACATCAGGGCCCAGAACCCAGGATCTGACAGAAAATTGAAAGGTTTCTGTAACATCTCCATTACCCAGATGGCAAGAGCCCACAATTTTATTTCCACCACACAATTTCAACAATATGGGCCCAAATAACACTTGGATCATGTGACATTTCTAACAGCTAAGCAATTCCACTGTTCATATCACAAAGTGATTGGTCTAAAATCCAGCAAAAATCATAACAATGCAGAGATATTCAACAACAACAACACACAAACACAATTACCATTTCTTCTTTTAGTAGAACTAAAATTTAAAACTGTTATCAAAACAGCAGTAAAATATGGAATGGTTTGTCTTCTGTTGTAGCTCTCTGCTTCCAAAGTACTGAAATCTCAACTTGATATCCATGTGGTCCTATGTGCTCAGTTGTATAATTTTTCCTTCTCAGGTAATCAATGACTCAAAACTTTTTACTTTCATTTATATTTCTACATTTTCTGAGCAACCAAATGGAGTACAAGTAAAATACAGGGAATGCTATACCTGTAATCTTTGTTTGGGATTCCATATGGAATGGAATCCAGATGATACTGGGACTGGTTGGCTCCAGAACTAGCACCTTGGGGATTACCAAAGGCACTCAATGGTAGGTTCTGTAAGCTCCCATTCCCACTGCTGCTTCCAGTGACAGTCAGTGATGTCACAGTGGACGATGTTGACTGCGTCATAGTTTGTGATTCCACAGGCTTTCTTGAACGGTTGCGGCCACGGTGCATGTGGCGCTCACAGTACTTAGAGTCCGGGTACGCATCTTTGGAGCACCTCCACTTTTTGCCATCGGTTCTCCTGCATCGTCCCGGCTCTGGGTCCACCTTCTTCCCATAGAAGGAGCAATAGCCCACTACAAAATCATACAGGGTTTATACATATATACTACTTGCTACTAGCAGCATTATCACAGACACTGAAAGTGATATAATACGTATTATATCACCAGCAATAATGACACCAGGATAATATATTATGATAAAAGTGACATAACACTTTATTATCCACACCTGGACAATATCAAGAGACTGATTAAAAAATTGCTGAAGAAAAGGGATATGATTAGCCAGAAAATTCTTCTGATCTCAACAAATTAACAAAACCAATAAAGAATGGAGGATATAGTCAATGGCCTCAGGAAGAATATTTTTTAATAGCAAAAATCACAGAACAAAAAGAACTAGTAAAAAGTAATACTGAAATCTTCTGATCAAGCTACAGAGTCTTTGAAAAATAAACAGCAATGACCTCAGCTAGAAGTCTTTTTTTTTTTTTTCCTTCTTCCTGATTACATTAACTGAAAAACCAGATGAATAGAAATAATTAATTTCAAACAAATTCAAAGAAATTGCCAAAATAATTTAAAAGTAAAGCCCTTTACTCTGAATATGACTTGATTGGATTCTCAAAAAAACAAAAAGAAAAGAATAGACTTGATTGGTTTACAAACCCCAACTGACATTCAAGTCAATGAATTTCATGTGCTCAAGGGTGCTTCTCAATCTCTATCAATTAATTTTTAATACTCTAAAAAGGAATAAAAATAGATTGCAAAACCAAAAAAGAAATGAAAACACTACTACATATATCCTGCACATGAATAATTACTTCACTATTTATTACTATCACCAACTTTTCCTTTTTCAAAAAGGAAAAACCCCATCTGAAACATTTATTTATGCTTACCAAAACAAGAAAAGAAGAAGAGGAAAAAGTAAAGCACTGGTTTTTATTGTTAAAAACAAAGTGGAAAAAAGAAAAAAAGAAAAAAAGATTCCTCAAATCAAATCACAAACCCAGAAACCAAATCAACCCAATAAATCCGGAGAGGGATACTTACTTGTGGGATGGTGGAAGAACCTATGAGAAATAGACTCAAAGCTTCTCTGAATAGGTAGCACAAGATCAGGTGGTACAGGCAAACCTGCCACCATATACTTAAAGATCAAAGCTTGGTGCTCTAGCTCCTGCCATTGTGACACTGTAAAAGGTGACCTCATACCTGTGCCTATTCCTGTCCCACTAACGCTACCTCCACCCCCACCACCTCCACCAGTACTATTCATCTCCACCACAATAAACCAGTACTCAGTACTCACTTCTATTTACACTCTCCTATATGAGTCCTATGACAGACCCAGAAAGCTCAAAACTGGCCCCCTGAGACAGAGAAAAGCATGGGACAGAGATCAGCTTCTGTCTCAACCATTTGGATTTTGCTATCTCAGTGTGTCACACACAGTCTCTGTTGGTTGTTTTTTGAGTTTTTGTGGGTGTTGTTGGGTGTCTGAAAGTGTGGGTTTGAGTGTGTGTTGTGAAAGGGGGGCAGTGACTGTGTGGAGGAACCCCAAGGGACAAGGTTTGGTCTCATTTTATTGGGTGAGGCATTCAAGTCTTTGTCCTTCTAAGTAATCCTACTAGAATTAAGTTTTGTGTTAAGTAACTGATATGCTCATTTAAAAGGGTGGGCTGTCTGAACAAAGCTCTAAATGTTTGGTTGAACCACACTCGAGAGCCCTTATGTTTTTTGTTTTCTTTAAGCGTGTCTTAGTTAGCTTTTAATTTTTATGTTGTTATCACAGTTGTGATAGTTTGAGTGAGTGTGAATAAAACCATGGCTTATTCTATAAATTTTGTTTGGCAGTGTGTAGTTGAGTTTTGATTTAATTTAATGTTCTAAAACTTGGTTAAAGTTTTCAAGGCTGTATTAACAACCTTAAACGAAGTGTCGCTTTCATCATGATTTTAATGACTTTAAAAATTATATGATTTTTCACGTGTCTTGAACTATACAAAATTTTGAAGGCGTTACACCAATCATCCCACCTACATGTATTAGGTTCGACCTTGATTTAATGTTTTATAACTTGGATCTCCGACCATTTTAAAAGGAAATTGATCATTTCTTTAATTGTTTGGATTTACTCTAAGGGATCTTTTTCTCTATGTCTCACTCCTGAACGGTTAAGGTGATTATTAGGCTCCTAGAAATAGGACATCTAGGATATGTTTAGATACCGTTTATTTTGCTGAAATTGAAAACTTATTATTAAAAGTACTGTAGATAAAGGTAAAAATGAATTGAAATAGTACAGTGGGGTCCATGAAAAGTACCAAAAAATGCAGTGAGGCTCATAAATAGTAGCAAAAATAAGCTGAATAGTGAAATAATTTATAATTTTCTTTGCTTCCTAAACGCACACCTAGTGTGCGTTTGGATTGGGCATTTTGCCCAATCTGTGCGTCTGCGTTTTTTTAGTGGGTCTCATGGGTACTGTTCATGGACCCACAAAAGTTAGCAAACACACAGATTTTTAGGTAAATTTAGGTCCCACAGCACTATTCACATCTTTAAAAATTATTTTTCTATAGTGTTTTTACCAATAAGTTTTCAGCAAATAAGCGGTATCCAAACACAGCCCTAGTGTGCGTTTGGGTTAGGATGAAAAATGAAAATTATTTTACTATTTAGCTTATTTTTGCTACTATTCATGAGCCTTACTGTACTATTTCAACTAATTTTTACCTTTATCTACAGTACTTTCAGTAATAATTTTTCAGTTTCAGCAAAATAAACGATATTCAAACACACCCCTAATGACATAAATATTACTTTTTTTTTTTAATACAAGATATAAATTATATTTTAGTCTACTCTTCTACTCTTCTAAGTGTATATATGTGTGTAGCTCCCTTCTGAAGACTTGAACCCTAATCATTGCCTCCCACATCTCGTAAGCACTTATACTTGTGGAATGACCATCGCGCCAAAGATGCATGGTGATATGATATAAATATTACTAATTGAACTGTGTTTGTTCTAAAAAATTAAAAATATTTATTTGAAACTAGAGGGGTAAATCTTTATAGGCTTAGGACCAATAGGCCTAGCAAATCCAGTTCAATTAGGCTTGACCTAAAACCACAGCCCATGGATGACCTCAAGGTGTCCTACTACCTCAACTATAGCCGAGCAAATGGGTTACTTGAAGTAAAAGTTGAACTGTCATCACCCAATTTTGACTCTATTGGTTTGTTTGTTTGTTTTTTTTTTTTTTTTTTTTTTTGACTCTTTTCATATCCCATTATTAAAATCCAAGACAATAAAAAATGTCTTTTAAAACCAAATGAGTCTTGAAATTGACTTAAAGATAATTTGTGCCAATCGAACCTTGAAAACCCTTTTTACAACAAATTATGAGTGATAAGTTATTATTTATTTTAATTTAAATTTGTAATTTAAATTATTTTTTTGCCCACCTGTAATAACCAATAACAACCTGTTATTTAAAATTTGTTATAAAAATTTTGTGGACATATCATTTCTCTTTTTAAAATCTGGACCAAACTAAAGGCCAATCAAGGTCAAAATACATCCTTTGTTTTTATTTTTGTGAAGAATACTTAAAAATGTTGAACTTTGGCAAATGATAAGGTCTCATACTCTCATCCACCTTTCACCTAAAGCTGCACTTCTCGACCAACCAAGGCATAAAGAAAAACAAGTCGTGGCCAAGCAATGCTTTATGGTTGCAATCAAATTATCTCCTAACTCTTCATTATATGCATGTGCGCTCATCCATTCTTTGAGTTGGTACAAATAAATTTTTTATGTCTAATTAATTACAATTGTCCTTATTTAAGGACCAATTAAATATTATATTTAAATAATATTTAGTTAAAATGTTCTATATTATAATATTTTTTATTTAAAAATCATTATTTTTATACTCTTTAATATGGTTAATTCACTTAATGGTGATTGGGTTGAATTTCAATTAATCCATATTTTTTTTGGAAAAATGATAAACTATATATATATATATAGAGAGAGAGAGAGAGAGAGAGAGATTCTTTAAACCATATTAATAAACTAAAATAAATGCATCAACCAATTATTTAATACTTTTGGCATAAATGAAAAACCTTAATGAGGTAGGATGCTAAATGAAAAGAATCTCATAGAATGTGACATGTGGCATAACCTCAAACTACTATAAGGTTGAATTCAAATTACATTTAGTGTAAGTGTAACTCTAATTGATGTCATGTCACTAAATTTTTTTTTTATTGGTTGCAAATTTTGACAAATCTACAATTAAATTATTATTTTTCCTATACTATCCATGCTTACAAAATTTTAAGAAGATCTAAGATCAATGACTATTGCATCTATAAAATATTAAAGTTTCAAGTTTTTGTGTCTCAAAACTATGCATTAAAGATGACTTTATTGATCAAATAGTACATAACATTCAATTTGCATGAAATTTGGCATGCGTGGTAAAAACATATATAACATGTAATCAAATGATGAGATTTTTAAAATATTAATTCAATTAAAAAATTATTAAGTGGTATAGTATTCAAGGAAGTTAATATCATACTGTATCAGCCATACTAGCAGTATATACCATATTGGCCATAAAAATGATACTAGTACTCATTTAAAATGTATCAGATAGAATATTTTGTTGTATTTGAGATTTTTTGGGTATTTTGATCGAAATTGATGTTTCTACAAGTACAATAAAAAAAATAGTTAAACAATTTTAAAATTTTTCTTTAAAAAAATGCTAGTTAAACTAATATATCATGTTAATGTATTTAGCCTAATATATAGGTTTACAAAATATGTGAATTTTAAATTATATATTTATAAAGATATAAAAATAAATAAATACATACATACAAAAAATATGTGTGTGTATATATTGAGTGAGGATTAAGTTACATTTGATGTAACTTTAAGTAATATTATTAAGAGAGTCAATATTGTACAAGAGGCCGTTTCAGTTTGGTCAGGAGAATGAAATATTTTGATACTATAGATTGGTATACCGTTTCGAGATTATTGCTATTTATATACTTGCATGTGTGTGTATATATATATATATATATATATATATATATATACCCACTACAAATTCTTTCTTTTTTTTCTTTTTTTTTAAAATTTTTTTTTTAATGAAATTTGCCTTTAGACTTTAAAAAATAAATAATAAGAGAATGGAAACAACATATGGTTCCCCCATCGACTACCTCACAATATTCACTAACCATACCTGAAAATTGTTTTAAAGTTTTTCTGGATTTTTATATTTTTTTTCTTGAGCTAGTTTAGAAATCCTAATACCTAAATTCCAATCCAAACCCACCCCTAGGGCTCGAACTAGTGAGCCCATGGAAAACCCCCAAGCCCTCATAACAGTGGGAGGTACCTCTTTGCCCAACATGGATAATTGTCTTCGGTATAATTTTTATCTTGTCTTCATAGAAAATCCTCTTTGCCATCAACCTGCAGCTTCATATATATGCTTTCAATTAACTTGATCCCTGTCATCAAAAATTTCTTCATGCTAACCTAATCAAATTTATGACATAAATGTCATTAGGCCCAATACCACTAGCATCCGTGGCGCCACTCCATAAACATGTACATGTAATTCGGTGCTATATATTCAAGCTATTAGCTACTGTTAACCACAGAATAAGCTCCTAATACAATACACTATTAAATCCAAAAACATTCAAAAACTAATGGAGCTTGGTTTAAGGTCTAAAACTTCTTTCTATTACTAATGTCTAAAACATTTTATTCATAAAATTAACCTGTATCCTGCGTGTTCGAAACTCAAGCAATTAAGAAAGTTTACGTTTTTCATTAATCCTTTGATTCTAATAAACACTAAAGTAGTCAAAAGACTTTAAAACCACACTTAGGAGTAAAAAATCAACACATTGTTAGATATTTTGTACATTCAAGTAGGTTGTTTGGGTCAACTTTAGGCCTTGGAGAAAAGCCCAAAATATGGGGGGCAATAAGTGGTTTTTTTTTTTTTTTAAAATTTATTTAAGAAAATATATGCAATATAATAATATCCAAAATATTGTTTGGAGCTAAAAATAATATCAATTTTATTAAGTAGGTTTTACAAATTGACGTGACAGTAATTTAAATATTAATTTATTATCTTGTTAAAGTGCCACCAATTAAATTTATTGTCATATTGATATGTAAGTATTTTATAGTAAAATTTGTATTAATCAAATGAAGCACTCATCATATTTCTTGGCATGTCAAAATATACCCGAAACAAAATATTTCTTACAAGGGTAGAATTTATGTCGCCATAATTTGATTGGTAAGAACTTTCTTCATCAATAAACAGACCAAAATTTATGTAAAGAAGCCAGAAAAAAAAATATATATATATATATATATATAGTAAACATAATTTTTGTAACAATTAAATGAAATGTGGAATTTTCAATAAGCTAATCTTTAAATTTTAGTTGAGCAAAAGAACCATTGTGAGTGGTTGGTCCAACATCCATGAATGGATTTGAACTCGTCTTGCTTTGAGCAGAAACCCAAGAATTCTCTGGGTTAGTACTAGAACGATCTTGAGTAATACATGTTGCCTAAGGCCAAGGACTCTCATGGTTGATCAAAAAATACTGTAAGTATTTTTTTTTTTTTTTTGATAAGCCCTTGCTCCAATCTTTAGACAATATTAAAATCTCCCCCTATTTAAGTTATCCTTTTGTAACACATTCTCGTAGGGTTGTAATTCACGGGTTTTATGTGTGGTTGATCCCAAATCATATATTGTTTTGAGTTCAAATTTACCCTCTACAACTATACGTTACATTAATTTGGAAATCCCAAATAAATAAATAAAATCCATTGGACTCTTCAAAAAAGAAAAAGAAATAAAAGCTTTGATATGACGTCCATTATAGCCAGCCAAGCAAACATTGAGTAGTGTTAGCAAAACCTCTCAAGCCCTAGTCATTTGTCCCCTCACCCACCAACTGCTACCCCTTTACCTGACAGCAACCACACGTGATGGGCTGGAATGAGACCGGCCCCAAAGCCATCTATTCAAAAACCTCCAATAGCCGGTAACCCACCTAAAAAAGCTACCGGTTTCTTGCCGGAATGCAGGTGACATTTGATATGGGGCTCACAAAATTTGCAGAGGAGGTAAAAATAAAAGGAAAAAGAAAGAGACAAGTTATGTGGGGTCCATTTCTTTTCCAAATTTTGGGGTTCTGTATCATTGTATTTGTGGGGCTACACAGGGCTATGCCCATTCATAATCCATTGGACCACATATCTTGAATTTAGCACCACCTATCTTTTTTTCTTGAGCTTTGTTAAACCTACCGTTACTAACATTCGAGTTGAGAGAGAAGGAATGATAAAAAAGAGAACACACAAACACACAAAAAAAAAAAAAGCTTTACTCTGAGTTGGCTACCACCTGAGGAGGTGGTAGGAAATTCTCATGATCTATCATCTTGCGAGTATGAAATTGTGAGTTTAGAGTTGTGATATGCTCCCATTTAATGCTTGGGTAGCCATGTCATGCATGATAAAATTTAAGTGGGCTAAGAATAGTGAATACACTTGCGAGTCTAAAATTTTTACTATGTATTCGACCTAATGTAGTTTAGTGGCATTGGTTCAGATGGAAGATGTGAAACATCATGCGTTTAAATGTTCTTAGGAAATTGTGTGACATTGGTTCAGTTGGAGTTACACAGTTTGAAACTATTAGAGTACTTTGAGTGGAGTTAAAGTTAGGTTATTACTCAACTTACAAAAGGAGAGCTTAGGACCCCCTTATCTCGTTTAGGTCCATCAAATTTTGATCAAACTCAAGTAAGGCCAAGTAGGGTCACCTCTTAGAAATTTAAGAAATTAGATTAATTATTTCCTACCTAGAAAAGAGTAAGAATAAAATTGTGTTTTCTTAAGTAAAACACAATGTGTTGGAGAGTGGTTATGCATGGGTAGAAGAAGTATATGATTTTCAAAATTATGTTATTTCTTTGAAGTAACGTTAGCACTTTCAGAAAATTTCTATGCATTTCCCATAAAAAAATAAATAAAGGGAATGTTATTTCCACACCATCCATACATGCATACCCGCATAGTTGGATACCTGGATCCATGGTGTGATTTCATCTCATTTGGGTGAGAGTAAGACGAAAGTATCATATAAATGTAAATAACTAAATATAGTTAGATCCGTCATGAACCCATAATATGAGCAG
This sequence comes from Notholithocarpus densiflorus, assembly GCA_030021035.2. Lineage (NCBI taxonomy): Eukaryota > Viridiplantae > Streptophyta > Magnoliopsida > Fagales > Fagaceae > Notholithocarpus > Notholithocarpus densiflorus. Next base: position 456,160 of record JARYZH020000017.1, read on the forward strand.
CAGTAGTAGATCAACATCATATCAGGTGTGTTCATAATGGTGCCACCCATGAATAAAAAATTCAAGGGCAAGTGTGGTTTGTGATTTATAGAATGGAGGTCATTTTCCTCTATGGATGAAAAAATTGTAAGAAAGTAACTTAATTGGTATTTTATGACATAGATGTCTAGGATTCAAATTTCCCCTCCACCAACTATTAATTATCCCTCCCCCCTAAAAGAAAAGAATGAAGGAATGATTTGATTCAAGGTTTTTTTTTTTTTTTTTTGGTAAAAGAGAAGAAGAAAGAAGTAGGGAAATACTTAAAATAACATTGGTAAAAATGGTAAAAAGTAACATATTAATTAAAGAGCTGACATAAGCTATAAATTTTTTTAAAGGAACAATGACCCTATGACTCGGTGGCATTACCTAACTCTCCCACATATAAGAATTTGGATTTGAATTCTCCCTCTCACCTAATTGTTGTAAGCAAAAAAAAAAGATGAGGAAGACGTAAATTAGTAAATACTGGCAATCCAGTTAATCTATTTAGGATCTATAATCAACCTCAAATTTGGGGAGTAAATTTTTTTAAAAAAAATTATAAATGTTACAAGTGGTGGAAGGAGGATTTGAACTTTGATGTTCCTCATAAGGGAGATCAAGCTATTGACCTTCAAAGCTCTTGGTGAGAGTAAAGTTTTGTTAGTGTAATCTTGTTTTTAAATAAAATGATCACTTTTTAGATAATAAATGATTGACACTATTTAAAAAAAAAAAAAAATCATGAATGGCACTACTTTTTTTTTTTGGTACCAACTACCTCTCTTTTTTCTTTTTCTTTTTTTTTTTTTTTTTTTTTTTTTTTTTTTTTTTTTTATAGAAAAATGAATAGCACTACTTGAAGGAAAGTAATTTGGTTGGATATATTTTTAGGTGGTACGTACTCTTTTTGTAGTAATAATATATTTTTCTATTTGAAAGATACAAATGTGAGACCCAGCATATTAATTAAGATGGATAAGGGTTATTTTCTCAATAAATAATCAATCTTTGTAAAGTTTGAGAATACAATTTTTGTGGTTGAGTGATATCTTTTCTATTGTCAACGGATGGAGACATGATGTTTATTACATTGTGGTGGAAGAGAGTTATATCCATTTGAATCAAATGGTGGTCATAGGCCTATTTGTTTGGTATCTATTAAATGACCTTTTAATAGATAAAAATTATTTAGTATTGAAAAAAATGAAGTTTGGTCTAAGGATGGATTGGTACAAGGAACTGTCCTTCGTGAGAAATTTTGTTGAAGAGTAAAAGGCTAAATGTACAAGGAGGGTGGTTTGAGTTGAAAAATGAAGTTACCATAGGGAAAGAAGAAGGTAAAATGTTATGTTGTTGGGTGTATAATTTGCCTATGGTACAGCCAAATATTAATGCCATATAAAGTTCAAGCTAAGTCCTTGTATGATCTCAAGATCTGGTTCATTGTTTGGCATCTTGGTGGCAGTTCATGTACACCAAACTTTGGGGATATTGTACGATCTGAAAATCTCATGCGAGACAAGTTTTGTGGTGCAAGTTATGCCATAATTGAGAGGCTGTGCATACACTATTGGATTTGTGTTTTTGAGTGTAGCACCAAACAGCAAGAGAAAGAGAAAGAGATCTAGCTATCTAATAGGGCAATTGAGAAACCTAGAGGCCCTCAAATTCTCAACTCTTTCACAATAAAAATAACCTAGAGAATAATGAAAAATAGAGCTTGTTGATTATGCCTTTTCAGTTTGTCAAATTTCTGAGACACTTATCAGGATCTTTTTCTTTTGTACAACCTGAAGAGGTCTTTTGTCATAGACATAAACCCCAAGTCCACGCACAGTCTTCAGTCTTCATCCTATTCTATTACCCAAAATTCCTATTCATCAATCTATGCAATTTGACAAGTTGCGAGGGAAAGTTGTCTAAGAAAAAAAACAGTGAATTGACCTTTCACCAACCATGACTAGTGGCCATCCTCCATCCCCACAACATGGCCAATGTCAAAAAATGAAACTCACTTCTAATGAATATTGAGAAAAATATGCATAATAATAATTGCATATTTATGCTCTAGCTCTACTTCGGGAGTAAGTACCTACTAACTTACTACACATTGGAGCATGTTATATATATAGTATAATATAAGGTTGTGTTAACGGGTACCGCAAGGCGCCCATAAACAACTTTTTTGAAATTTTTTGACAAATTTTTTGTTTTTTTTTTGGTTTTACAGTTTTATCTAATTTTTTCAGCTTTATAAGTACTGTTTAGTGTCTCTTTTGACTTTTTTCTGACTTTTTTTGTTTTTGTTTTTTTTGCACTGTGCTTGTTAGCATTTTCCTATAATATAATATAAGATCAATTTCCTTTTCTTTCTATTTTTTTGAGAAGAAAGGACAAAACAATTCCAAAGTGCAGTGTATCAGCCATAAATGATCAAGCTCTGGTGTGTATCCAAAATGGAATTTGACAGAATAGTGACATTAATAGACCATGTTCATGTACAATTGTACGTGGTCCCAATGTCACATGTTCTTGGCGGTGATGAGGGAGGTGGATAGAAGGTTTAATTTCATTTTTACCCTCCCAACCTTATGATAAGGACGAAACTATGGAAAAGTAGAGGCACGAGCTTTACACTTAACATATGTGAATTGCACATTTAAGAACTTTAAGTTAAGGGCAAGATAAGTAGTTAGGCATATTCAAACACCATCTGAAGTTAATCTGTTATCAAAGGTTCTCATTCCAAGTCTCAATTGGTTTTCTGTATCCCATACTCGCCGTGATGCAATTTCTGTGGCTCACTCGTCAGTCCGAGTCACATTTCAAATGATGTTATTTGGATTGAGGACTCTCCTCCTAATGCTTTGGAGTTTTTGGACTTTAAGTTAGCTCATATTCGAATGAAGTTTTAGATCGTTTAAAAAAAAAAAAACACCATCTGGAGTAAATTTATTTGTGCTAAAACGAAATACTGATGTCTTGGTCTGATGGAAATTGTTTTAGTTTTTAACTATTGTTTATAGATTCAAGAGAATAAAAAAAAAAAAAAAAAAAAAATTTGGTTTATGGTTGCCAGTTATTCTGGTGCCATTTATGCCGGATATATTATTTTTGCTTTTTTAGTTAAAACGATGAAGCCTTTTGTTTCATAGGATTACATATAAAGCATAATGTTATGGACCACTCTTCGAATCTATTGAATGTTATAACTATAAATTTAGCAGCTATTAATAATATATATATGGAGGTGGAGGATTTGAACCATGAATGTCTCAATTGAAAATATCAAGAAGTACCAATCTGTTGAGCAATAAAATTATTGAATAGTTATCTCTTTTCAGCCACTGAAATATGCCAAAACTTGAAGAGTTCAATACTTGGATAGAGAAGAAGAACCACCCTCTTTATAGTTTGTACTGATCCAGCCTTGACTTCGTAATTATAATGCTAGGTATCCAGGAAGGTTTTGGAATCTATTTAATTCAACATATCTCAACCTAGAAAGTTAGTTAAAAACTAGGTATGGATTCAAATATTCACCTCTAGGCTATTTCCCCATTATTACCACTTGAATGTCGGCCATAACCAGTTACTACTAATCCAGTTAAATCTTCCTAAGGGTACCCAAGAACAAATAGCTTGCTTGTCTATCTCCTCAGAGCAAGAAAAAGGAGCAATCAATACTCCTACTACAGTATGGGAGACATATCTTTGTAAGGCTATGGCCAATAATGCAAGTTTTTCTTGTTTTAGATGTTGGAAGACAACCCACTACAAGTGATAATGAAGAAAAGATGTCCAATTTGATAGACGTTGAGGGAAAAAAGTCCAATCTAGTAGGCATTTGGGCCAACACAATACAATGTAATTGAAGTTAGTCACATCTTATAGCTAGATATCATTTCATGAAAGTCCCTCTCTCTCTCTCTTTAGTCCCCCACATACTCATGAAGATAGCAAGAAAGGGAGATGATAATAATTGAGTTAGAATGAGTGATAGCAAGCTCACATTCACAGGGCTCGCTTAGCTGGTTCTCACTTCTCTCACTCCAACCATTCAAACACTCATTAACCCATTTGGCCGTAACAACCCAAAAAAAATACTGAACTCAATCATGTGTCTCCCCCAAAACTAAAACGATTCCTCCTCTCAAAGCAACCATCATCCTATAGCTTGAAACCATTTATTGTACCACCAAAAAAAAAAAGTACATCTTAAATCATAGACACAAAGTAGTTGAGCTTTTATTAGTTAATTCACTTAGCTAAGTATAACAAATATCAACAAAGACGAAGGTAGACTACGTAGTTAAAGTGATAAAAGTTTTAGAAATTATTAACAACGAAGGACAAAAGCTTTAAAAATAATGAAGACTACATGGTCCTTTGACATGCTAACATCGAGTAAGAAGCCATTTGAATTGAGATAGAAGTAAAATTCTACTCTCATAATATTGTGTTTTTTTTTTTTTTTTTTTTTTTTTTGGGTGGGGATCTAGTTAATAAATCCTAACCTAATTACCTAAACCCCACCTCATGAGGCCTGAACAGTGAACACAAGCTCATGGATGCCCCCAAGCCCTCATAGCAAGAGGAGGCACCCCTTCGTCCAACATGGACAATAGTTTTCTTTTCTCTTTATTTATTATTTATTTATATATATTATATATTATTTTATTTAAGAATAAGTAGTGGTTTCATGGTAGTTGTTCATTAATCTTTTAGTACAATTAACCTCGAGTTATTTTTGTAATTAAAAAACATTTGTCTATTTGTCTCATACTATTATCATTTTGATTGGACAAATCCTTATAACAAAGTCATGGTTAGCCTAACGTTTCATGAATTTGAGATGAAAATGGGATGGAATTAAGAATGTTGCAAAATTTCAAATCATATATATATATATATATATATAACAGCAAAAAAACCCCGAAAGAAATTAAAAATAAAAAGGGAGAGGGAAGACAGATACCACACGTGTGAAATTTGTGGCACCAAGGGCCGACACAGCCACAAGATTTGACTTTTTCATTGTGCCCAAGGCCCCAAGAGGTCTAGTCTAGGCCTCAATTATTAAGACACGCTTTAACCTTTTACCAGGTTGGGCCTCATCGATCACTCCATAGGCCGTATGAAAGCAAAGTTTAACCCATGGGCTTCCTAAAGCGTCAGTTGGAAAGCCTGGGATCTCTAGGGCAATGGGCACATGTGAATGTCCATTGCATAGAAGATCATATTACCCAGGCCTCAAACCTTAAACTTTACGTATTTACCCCTGGATTTATTTCCCGCCAGAGAGAGAGAGAGAGAGAGAGTGTGTGTGTGTTATCTATCAGTATCAATGAATGGCGCTTCTGCGATGGATTCACCGACTCAATCTGCACCCGAGACCAACAAAAACAATCTCCAAGTACACTTTCTTAGTCTCTGATCTCATTATTTTCCTTATCTTACAAAATAGTATTAAAATATTTTGAAGATTAATAGTTCAAACAATCAAATAGAACGAATGAAATTCAATTAGGATTCCATTGAATTATATGTTTTATATGTTCTTAATATGCATACTAATTTTTATATCAATCAGATGTTATTTACCATTTGATTTATAAACTTATCTTTTCTATATTATTTTAAGTTTTTAACCTTATTCATATGCATATGATCCATAAACTTATCTAAATAAGTAAAATCAACTCATTATCATTTATTACTCCATCAATCTCAATAAAATATTTATTATTATTCCTTTTTATTTATTTATTGAAAGGTTGTCATCTTTGTTAAACTTGTACGAATTAATTAAGTTTCATATGTAAAAGAAACATTTTACAAATATCATAATATATCATCGATTAAATAATGAAAATGAAAGACAAATACCTTAATTTCTATAAGGGAAGTTATTGTCGTGTAAGACTGAGTTTAGTGAAGTTTTCAAAGATTTTTTTTGAAAAAAGGGTTTCAAAGATCCTTGAAACAATGGAATGCAAAAATATTATACTGTGAACATCATAAATATAAGTAACTAAACAGTATAATCGTATTATGAATCAATTAACGAACAAAAATATTGCATGTTAACCATTGATAAAATAGTAGATTGTGTCTGTATGTATTTCTTATATTTTAAACTTTAAAATTTTTGGATAAATTTTTTACTTTAAAAGTTGGAAGATATATGAGGTTTCACTCCTGCGCATAATATGAGAAGTAAAACCATATAAATTCATTCCAACTCTTGCAAAAATGGAAGAAGAACAAAAAATATATATATATATTTATATATATGTAATAAAAGAAGTCATGGCTTTTTAGTAATAGATTACAAATTCTAATAGAGAAAGGTCTCAGTATTTTAAATTTACCTCATTAAGTTTAGTACATGCCATTCAAATTTTACCTGAGCAACGTATGGGGAAAAAAACCAAAAAAAAAAAAAAAAAAAGAAAGAAAAGAAAAGAAAAGAAATAAAAATATACATTGTTATTACAATGTAATTTAAGAATTAAGTCCTATAAAATAAGGTAAAAAACTAAGAAAAAGTGTATATACCTCCATGTACCATGTGTATTGCAAAATACCTCCATGCGCATTGCAAAACATTTCCAAAGAGAACATCTCCTCAAGAGACCACTATTATCAACAAATAATACAAACACTAATGCTATATTAGACAAAATCGAACGTGGAAAAAACAAATCAGATCAATTGTATAGCAATTCTATAGAAAAGATTGAAAGTACCTCTCAATATATTATAAAATTATTCAAAATAGATTAAAAGAGAAAAACTACAATGAAATTTAGTAAAAGTATTTTAGCAAACAATTTTAATTAATGCATTCCTGAATTGAAAGCTAAAAGAGGTTGTGGGGGTGGGGGGGGGGGGGGAACCAACCTTTAGATGAAACAATCATCACAATGACAACCTCCAATCTTAACCATGACATTATTTATATGCATAACAAAAACCCCTATATTAATCGGGTAATTCAATCCTCATGTATTTTAAAGTGGGCAAAACATGTTCTTCTCATTTGGTTGTGTTAGGTTCTAAGACTTTAGGAACTAATGTATTAGAACTTCAATGTATATTATGTTGGCAAACCATGATCAAAACATAGAGTTTAGGTTTAGGCTTGCTCAAAGTGTGGTTTAATGTAAAATTGGAATCGAGTGATTGCAGGAATTATTATTCAAAATTTGCAAGGCTTGATCAATCGAAAATTAGACTCAATCGATTGAAAGTCGTGCAGATGTAATTTTCTGCAGAATTTCCAATTCAGCCTAAGCCCATATGATATGTAGGATTTTGTGTTTCACTCCAAGTATAAAAGGAAAAACCCTAGCTACGTTTTAGAAGTTTTTGGAGAGTTGTGTGTTGAATTTTTTGTGAGATCTGAAAGGTGTTTACCTTCATACACACACATAGAGTTATTAAGATCAAGATTCACGTCAAAAACTTGATGATCTCTTCAATTGCTGCATAAAGATCTATAAAGAAGATCTGAACCTTTGAGTGGAGTCTCAAAGTCACAAGTAGGAGAACTTGTGGTTGCTGCAGATCAAGGAAAGAAGTAGTCCGTGGACTCGGAGCTGTCACGTGGTCTTGGTGGTAAATTTTCTACACGAGGTAGCAATAAGATGTTAGTGGTCTAAGTCTTATTGTACAAACTTCAATTCTTTCATAGTGGATCTGTTTTTATCTTGAGGATAGCTAGGTTAAATCCTCCCCAGGTTTTTTATCGGTTAGGTTTTCCTGGGTCATCAGATCTGTGTGTTCGTTATTTTCCACATTATATTTGTTTTACACATATTGGTTTAACCTAGATTTAATTAACAAACTTGTTAATCAACTTGGCTTAATATTAAGTTAAACATATTGTGTTAAGAGGTCTAAAAACTAACAGGTTGTGCAAATGTGAAAGCATGTCATCAATTAATTTGTAAAGAACGTGGAATGCTTTTATTCAATAGTTTTGCAACGTATGAAATTATGGCATATTCAATCAATTTGCAAAGAATGTGGTATGATCTTCTTAAATATCCATTCTTCAATTAATTTGCAAAGAATGTGTCTTCTAGAATGCAAGTGCTATAACGCAATTATGTGTCAAAAAAAAAAAATATTTTGACATTAAGAATTTAAGATTTTAAATATTGCAAATGAATAATTTTATATTTCATCCTATCAAATAAATAAATAAAAATTAATAATAATAGATTCCTCTCCAAACTCATTCTCATTTAGAGAATTAAATAGTAATAACAAAAAGGACTTCGAGAGGTAGAAGAGGAGAAGTCATTTTAATTTGTATTGATTTTTAGCTTTTTGCAAAGAATAATATGTTATTTATTCTTTTTTATGAAAAGAATAATATGTTATTATTTGAGCTTTTAAATACTCCAAGTAAATAGTAGTACACTTTTTTTTTTTCCAAAATTGTACTCATTAAGGGAATTAAAATGTAATAACTAAAATAATTAATTTAAAGGAGTACAGGAATAGTCATTTGTAGCGTATTATTATTTTAGGATTATAAATGTATTGCCACATGTTTGATATGATCTGTTGTGGACAAATTGTTACTTGCCATGTGGTACTATTTGACCACATCAATCAATCAATCAATATATATATATATATATAAGCAGAGACTTCATGCGAGAAAGCATAAAGTCTTGCTAAGTGGCACTCTCTTTGAAAAGATAATTGAACCTTTTTTTTTTTTTGGTTGAAATAAAATACATCGTTCTCAATTTATTACACTTATTAGATGCCACATCAGTTATTTACCAAACTCAATAGATTTCAATTATTAATAAATAAGACTAATGGATAAGATAGAGAGATATTAATCATCAAAAACTCTTTGTTTTCCTTATTCCTCTGTCCAAAGGTTTTCTTATGTTTATGCCTATTCCTCTTCCCTTATAACTAAATGCCTATTCCTAAACCACTATATGCCTTCTCCTATGCGTTGCTAAATTACCAATTCTATATTCTATAATTTGCACAAACTGAAATAGCATTCAAATTATTCAAGAACACATGAATCTTCCAAAAAAGCATATGTTTATTTACCTAAAATAATAATCAACAATAATGCTCATTTTCCACTTGCTTCATGTCATAATGGTCATGGTTCTATATGGTATTGTTTTTTTTGTTTAAATTGTACTAAGGTGCTCTTTTACTTACATATATATACTTTTCATTTGCTAATTATCTTATGGGCTCTTGGGGCTCTATAAAGTGACATAGTCATATATATAATAAGATGCTCTTATTTTTTGGGGGGTTAATTTTAAGCATAACAAACTTATGTGGGTTTTCTAATTATTTGTGTTTCTACATTTTTTTTTTGATAGATATAAAACTTTCTAAACTCATCAATGTATTTAATATATGTAAAAAGATCTATCATTTCAACTTCAGTGGAATGAGCATAACTGTTGTTTTTTTGGTCCTTTTCCCTTTTGGTTTTTCAAGTTAGTATAAGGGTTAAGCCAATGCTTCAATTTCATTATACACAAAGCATGAATACTTCATTTCATTATACTTCAATTTCGTAAAGATATATTAAAATTGAGGTTGTTATGTGCTTCATTTTCATTTTAGGTTTTAAAAGTTTTAGCCATCATGAACACTTTGATGATTGCAAAAAGATACGTGTTTGAGAAGGAACCACACAAACATATATCTAGTATAAATAAATTAAGTATATGCTAACATTTACCTCATTGAGCTAAAGTTACTAAATGGCCAAGAACAATTTATTAAAGCATTTCTTAAAAATATAAAAAATGCATGCAGTCTAATTTTACATTGTAACTAATAATTTTAATGTGTAGTTTTGAAGTTTTTGTGCTCAAGATTGATTTTGGAAGGAAGAACCATCAAAGGCAGCTTGGTTGTGTCATATTTTGAGATATGTAAGTTGTTTTATTAGAGCTATTTTATTCAACAAGCACTTATGTTATTGCAAGTTTGCAACATACTCCAATGGATTAAAACTATAATTAGTGTAATCAATTAAATTAGTATCTATTGATTTGTCATTCCATGAATGTGAGAATGCATTAAGCCATATTCAAAAATGTTTTTATTTTTTACTATTAATTAAATTAGTTTCTTCGGCAACAATTGATATACATTCAATCAAGAGTATAACAAAAATTATGCTCTTCCCATTGTGTTCCAAACAAAGGGTTGATGTTTTAAATTAGCCAAACAATTTAAATCTTTAATATGCCTTTATTACTTTAAATGCTTTAGATAGAGTCAATGATAACTTTTCAATTTATTTTTTTCTGCATAAGAACAAAGTTTAATGTAGAATTGTAAGAGTTAGATTCAATGGGTTGGGTATAATATGATTATTTGTCTCTAAACATTTGACCAGTTAAGCATAAATATCAACCCCCTTAAAAGCTATCCTTCAAGAACTAAGTTCAATGTAGAATTGTAAGAATCAGATTCAATGGATTGGGTAATATAATTATTTGTCTCTACACATTTGTCCAATCAAATATAAATAGCAACCCCCTTAAGAGTTGTCCTTCAAAATAAACTTTAATAGAAATATTTTTAAAGAATAAACCAAAAGAAAGAGTTTTGATTTACGATGATAACATGTCGCTTTGTAGCATTGAGTTGCAAAGGGAGAGAAATTTGAATTCAAAAGCTTCAATCTAAGGAGGAAGGTAATTCATGGTTGAGAGAAAATGTAGAGATAGCAATATTAATAATAAGTATTATGCATGGTCATAAAGATAATTTCATTAAAAAAATATATAGTTTTTTTATAAAATATTTTAAAATAAATTTATACGGCACCCGTGCATCACAAGGGACATCGACTAGTTATTCTATATAGATAGGAGATTATGCCACTTGTCATCATTGTGTGCATCCACCAGTTGTGGGATCCAACTTTTATAATATACTAATTGTAGACATACGCAATTGTGGGAATAGATAATTATTTTGTAATTGAGATATAATGTATAATTTGCTCTCTAAAATTTGTTAAAAATAATTTGCTCTCCCTAAAAATTAATAATTTTCTATTTTGTTTTTTTCATCTTTCTATCTCTACCAATACATTATTCTATTATTTTAGATATGTTTGACTTATATTATTCATTTATGAGATGGTCCATATTCTTTGACATTGTGTTATAGTGTGCAATATTTTTCTAATTTCTTTTTATGTACAACTAAACTTTTTAAATTTAAAATAAATTATTCAAATTACTCACTATCATAAAAGAAATTATCATGATAATAAAAACTCATAACAAAATTACTTTTGAATATTAATCAAATAATTGATAGGCATATTCAAATGCATAGACAAGATTTTGTTTTGATATAAATACAAATCCTCACTTCCAAAATAATTACTAAATACTAACTCAAACAAAAATCAAACCAAAGTTATTAGAGGGAGAGAGATTACTTGTGATGGGAACTAAAAAGTACAACACCAAAACGTATTCATCCAAAATAGAGTTATAAAAAACACAATGATTCATTAACCTAAAGTGGAGTTGAAAGAAAGAATAAAAAATCGAGAGAGAGAACTCATTTATTCAAGAGAGAATGGGGGAGAGAATAACAAATTTATAGAAAATAAGATTAGAATAAAAAGAATAAAAATAAAAGATATATTAATAAACACTAAATTATCTAAGTCATGTTATATAATAAAATAATATTATATTCTTATATATTATCTCTATAATGCAATAGGATAACATCTATGAAATCAACGAAAACAAGAAAAAAAAAAAACTTAAAAACACAAAATTAAATGACATCAACCCAAAGTAGAATTCTAAAGAACACAAAAATTAATCAACATAAAGTAGAGACGCAAGATAAAAGAAATCCACCAAAAAATGTATTTTAAAAAAAATTTGAGGGAGAGACAGAGAGGAGGAGAGAAATAACATTTTTCTATGCAAAAATTATTCATAGAACGAGAGAAAGAATTACAAATTTATAGTAAGAGGGTAGGAACAAAAAAAAAAAAAAAAGTCAAAAGTAAAGGAAGATAAAGGAATAGAGGAAAAATGATATTAAGTTAGATAGTAGTGGAGAGATGAAAAGGTAATAGAGAAATTCTCTCATACAATTTTCTCTTCACTTTTCTCTCCCTCATTTTCTATCTCCTAACTTTCTCTTTCAACAAAACGCACTAGGTACCAAACAGATACAAATTTGCCACACTAGCAAGAGAGAAATACTTTGACCAAAACAAATAACACGTCACAACACCTTACAAAAGGATCTCCCCCATGCCTATTGCAGCACCCGATACAAATAAGGCATAAGCTTATATATATGTCTTCAAAGTCGGCTAGGTTAAAAGGTTTTAGAGCACCAAATTCCTCTAAAACACATTAAGCATTAGCTATCAACTATCAAGAAGGGTTCCAATTTGTGTAACCCAACTAAGGTGTATGTGTTGCACCTTTTTTTTATTCAAGCCACTTGTCAAAACACAAAACGTTAGTATTCACGAATGCATGTCATCGACTTCTTCTAATTTTTTGGAAAATACTTAGATAGTCTTGGAGCAGTGCTCCTGAACTATCTAAGTATTGCCCTGTTTTTTTCTGAATCATTATTCATGAAACAAGAGTTTCTTTCTTTCTTTTTTATTTATTTTTTATTTTGTAGAGTTTCCGCTAATGCTTCCTAGGCCCCCTAGCCCTGGCATGTATAACTTGTTACGTGAATTAAACGAGGAACAAGAAGTAGTGGATACTATTTTTTGATAAACAATAAGCAGTGGAAATATGCCCATGAAAATACTTCTTTTTTCGATAATTAATTAATGGGTTTTACTAACGTATGTCTTTAAGGCATACAAATGTGGGACTATCTGCGCATTTCCTCTATTTTTTTGCTGAATCATGATTCATGGAACAAGAGTTTTTTTTTTTTTTTGATAGAATTTCCACTAGTGCTTCCTAGGTCCTCGCATGTATAACGTGTTACGAGAATTAAACGAGTAACAAGAAGTAGTGGAAAGTGTTTTTTAATTATTCATAATAAAAAAAAACTATTTTTTGATGAACAAGAAGTAGTGGAAAGTATTTTTTTAATAATTTATAATAAAAAAAAAACTATTTTTTGATGAACAAGAAGCAGTGGAAACGTGTACAAGAAGAGACTTTTTTTTCGATAATTTATTTAATCAACCACGAAAATAAATTGGCAATGCAATTAGTTCGCCCACGTTGAAAGACAATTTTCTCAAAAGTGAACAATGGCAATGATAATATATATTTTCCAATTCAAATAGAAGATGATTGCTACTGAAGGCTAAACTAGAGACCTGGCAGTGTTACCTTTTAGTTTTTAGAAAAGGTAAATCAAAGGCCCAAACTTCTGTATATAATTTCTCAAAGTTCTTCTCTTCTTCTAATATGATTGGGTAATTGACTAATTGTATGGGCAATGGAACCATGAAGTGGTGGAAACATAACCACAACCACAAAAAGAGGGCAACTGAGCAATGTAATAGTAATAATTAGTTTAAAATTTTCCAAAAGTAACTTTCCAAAAGTTAAAGCAAGAGGATAGACATAACTTTTCCAAAATTGAATTGAAGCCAATTGGATTACACAGCGTGAAGACATGTAAGTCCAGATCCTCGTAAAAGTAAAGGACAATCCTTGCTTATATAAGAGTGAAAAACATATAGTTAATTTAGACATAAGTTATGGCGTCCTCTTTGTATCATTTAAAATTTGTGTACTTGCTTTCTTTTCTCTCAGCATTTCATCTTTCGTTTTCATCTATGCAGCCTCTCTGCCTTGGTCACGAAAGGTCTTACTTGTTGCAGTTTAAGGAAAGCTTTGTCATCAACAAGTCCGCTTCTTCTGAACCGTGGGCTTATCCCAAGGTTGCATCCTGGACATTAGAAGGAAACAACGACTGTTGCTCATGGGATGGGGTAGAGTGTGATGAGTTCACGGCCCATGTGATTGGCCTTGACCTCAATAGTAGCTGTCTCTACGGTTCAATTAACTCCACCAGCAGCCTTTTCCATCTTGTTCATCTTCAAAGGCTTAATCTTGCTGACAATCATTTTAAATACTCTCAAATCCCATCCACCATTTCCAATCTTTCTAAACTAACTCATCTTGATCTCTCTTCTTCTGCGTTTGCTAGTCAAATCCCATTAGAAGTTTCACAATTGTCCCAATTGTCATCCCTCAATCTAAGTGGAAACGCTTATTTAGAACTCAAGAAGCCTAGTTTGAGAAGTCTAGTTGAAAATTTAACTTGCCTAGAAAAACTTGATTTGAGAGAGGTGGAAATAATCTCCATGGTGCCTAATATCTTGGCAAATTTGTCTTCTTTAACCTCCCTCAGACTCCGTGACTGCAGACTGTATGGGGAATTTCCAGTTGGCATCTTCAAGCTTCCGAATTTGCGAGTTCTTGATATGCGGCAGAATGAAGGTCTCACCGGCCATTTGCCTGACTTTCAATGGAGTAGCACCCTTGAGATAATGAATCTCGCAAAAACAAGTTTCTCAGGTAAGCTACCTGCTTCAATCGGAAACCTTGTGTCTCTGACTACAATTTTAATATGGGGTTGCAACTTCTCTGGGTTCATTCCATCTTCACTTGGCAACCTCACGCGTCTAAATTCTCTAGATCTTTCATATAACACCTATAAGGGACGCATTCCATCTTCCTTTGGAAACCTCGTACAACTTTCTTCTCTTTACCTTACCAGTAATGAATTCACTAGTCCAATTCCATCTGAGCTTGCAAATCTGACACAACTAACTGCCTTGAATCTTGGTGACAACAAGTTTGTAGGCCGGATTCCAAGCTCGATCTTTAACCTTACAAATCTAGAATTTCTTTGTCTTTCCGATAACTACTTTAGTGGCACTGTGGAGTTTGAGAAGTTTGTAAAGCTCAAGAAGTTAACTACATTTTATCTATCTAATAATCAAATATCATTACTTGAAAGTGAAACCAGTGCCAATAGAACCCATCAAAAATTTGTAGGTATAGGATTATCTCGATGCAACTTGAGTAAGTTCCCAAATTTCCTAGCAAACCAAAATGAATTGGAATTGCTAAACCTACAAGGCAACAATATTCATGGTCAAGTACCAGAATGGGTTTGGAACATGAGTAAAGAAAGTCTAAAGTCTATCAACCTTTTTGACAACTTTCTTACAGGCCTTGGTCAACATCCCATTCTTCTTCCATGGACCAATCTGGCCATTTTAGACCTTTCGTCTAACAATATCCAAGGATCACTTCCAATTCCATCACCTTCCACTTTGCAATACCACGCATCACACAATTCATTCATTGGAAACATTTCTGAGTTGATTTGTAACCTGAGTTCTCTTCAGGTCCTTGAGTTGTCAGAGAACAACTTAAGTGGTCCACTTCCTCAATGCTTGCACAGTTTTGGTGATTCTTTGGTCGTATTGGATATCCGAAGGAACAAATTCGAAGGAAGCATCCCACAAACTTGGGCAAATGGAAGCAAATTAATGATAATTGACTTCAGCCAAAACAAATTCCAAGGGTGGTTACCAAGATCTTTGGCTAAGTGTATATCATTGAAGGCTCTTGATCTCAGTAATAACCAATTGAATGATACTTTCCCCTCTTGGTTAGGAAACCTTCCAAATTTGAAGATTCTCATTTTGCGGTCCAACAAATTTTATGGACCAATAAAGATTCATAGTGTGAATTATGAGTTACAAATCGTTGACCTCTCATATAATAGTTTTACTGGAATGTTGCCAGTAGAATTATTTCAAAATTCCAATTCTTCCAGATCTGATCATGTATACCACTTATCATATATTGAAATAGACTCAGTTTTTGAAATGGACCTCAGTTATCAGTTTTTCGAATTTCGGTATGAGTATAGTTTCTCAATGATGATGACAAACAAAGGAGTGGACACAATTTATGAGAAGGTCCAAGAAATTTTAACAGCCCTTGATTTCTCTAGTAATAGATTTGTAGGAAACATTCCAAAATCAATCGGAAATATAAAAGTACTTCGTTTGCTCAATCTTTCCAATAACATTCTCACTGGCCACATCCCACCAACATTAGGAAACCTTGTAGAATTAGAATCGTTGGACCTTTCTCAAAACAAGCTCGTAGGTGAGATCCCACAACAGCTAACACAACTTACTTTCTTGAAATCCTTCAATGTTTCTCATAACAATCTTGTGGGGCTTATACCACAAGGAAAACAATTTAATACATTTCAAAACAGTTCATTTGAAGGAAATTCAAAATTGTGTGGAAACCCATTGTCAAAGAAATGTAAGTTTTACAAGGCTTTACCACCTTTACCTTCAACCTCGAAAAAGAGTCAAGATTTGGGGTCGCCACTTCAATTTGGTTGGAGAATTGTTATGATTGGCTATGGATGTGGACTACTTGTTGGGGTGACTATTGGGCATATTGTGATTGCAAGGAATCATGATTGGTTAATGAAGACTTTCGGAGTGAGGCAACGGGTGCCAGGAAGAAAGGTTTGAGGGAGGAGACATTAGAAATTGAATTAAATATATATATATATATATATATTTTGCTAAGGTTTATGGTGTGTAATGTAATTTTTTTTTTTTTTTTTTGCTTAGGCTTGTGGGTGTGTAATGTAACATGCTTCTACCTTTTTCTCTGTTGTTTTGATGTATGTTGGATTGGGTAGCATTAATGTATTATATGTAAAAAGTAATAGGGACTTCAGTTATTTATGAATACTAGTCGCTAACCCGTGCGGAAAATATTGAAAAATAGATTTAATCTTTCTTTTATTCTATTATATGTCATGTATATATAAGTGTGTTTAGGTCTGTTGATAGAGAGCAATCATTTAAACAATTGCAGCAGAAAATTTTCTATTAATAGTAAAATTTGTGTATACACAAATTACAGTTTCATGTAAAGTGTACATACACATGCTCTATACCTCTAAGGAAGGAAACATCACAAACCCTTTACATATGTGGGTTAGATTTAAAACAAACTACATATATTCCAAGTCTGATAAGCCAACTCAATGGTAGAAAAATGTTCTTTATAAAATTAGATAGTAACATATTTTACAAAAGGAGGCAATTCTTTGGAACTCTATCTTGCTGCTCATATTCTGCAGTATACAACAAAGTGATTTATCTATCTAGGTACAATGGGCAATAGCATTGGTTGTTCTTAAGCACAATTCAATACTGACAAATGAGATAGAAAAGAAAAGAAAAGAAAAGAAAAGTAACATAACAAATACAAAAAGTACCACTGTTCCAGCCCTCCAAAACTCCATAAACAAAACCCTTTCCTAGCCCAAAAATACAAAAAGTTCCCTCCTTTCCCACAAATCCAAGAGGGCTGAGACCACCAATAACTCCCCACAGCAGTCAGACAAACCTCTCAAAGAAACCCGAAGAAAGCATGACCAAAAACATATAAAGCTTCCTCCTTTTTCTTATTGAACCAAAAAACCCAGCAAAGGCAATTCCTTTTCCCATTCACTCTCAAAAACCAACAGAACAAAATAGCAAGAACATATACAACAAAGCAAGCAGCAAGGCATGGGAGCAAAAGTAAAAAAGGAGATATGAACAAAAAGCAGGGCAAAGAAAAGAAAAGAGAAAGAAGCAGAGATGAATCAATAAAAATTCCCCACTTCGTTCTTACTTTCTTCTCTATATTCAGCTATTGATGATTTAGGAACTAATTTATGTGGGAAAACAAATCATGCCATATGAACACTATTTAGGAATTCTATCAAACTCTTGTGAGAAGCCAATAACAAATCCAGAAAAGACTTCCAGTTTGAATTCTTTCAAACTCAGGTTTATTTGCCTCCATCTAAAACAACCTTTCTAACAAAAACTTAGCAGACTCAATTTTCAAAAGAGAAACAAATACTTATCCCAATGAAGAAAAAATTGGAAACAATTGGAGCTTTAGTTTCATAGGAGTATATTGTTCTCAACAAAAAATATTTTGCCAAAAAAAAAAAAAAAATGGAATCCAAAATATTTTGGGGTTTATGTGATTTGTGACTGCTTGAAACCAAAACAATATGAGCCATACTATAGTATTTCCAACTACCATAGTGACTTGTTTTGTGGAAGGTACTTATTATTGCACCAAGCCCGACCTCTAAATCCTACCCTTATGTTCAATTATAAACTACATCTAATCCTAATTGGCTTTTATGTTTAGAATTATATGCAAAACTGAATCAATTAGGCTCCAGAAATAAATATATAAATTCTAATATAAAGTTAAAATTTTATAAAACAAACATGAATTCTAATATCAAACTCCAAATAAATTATATAACATGCAACAAAGAAACCCAAAAAAGAAAAAAAGAAAAGAAAAGAAACTATAGTAGCTAAATATAAAAATAAAATAGTAATTAAAAGACATTGACACGCAAAAATTAATATCTAAAACTAAAGAAGCATACCTTGCTCAAAAACTTTTTTATTTCGATAAGATCAAACCTGGCTCAGAAAACCTTAAATTAAAATAACACAATTTAAATAGATTAGTAAACCCAATGGCCAAATAAAGAAAACAGGTAAGAGTGAAAATCCTAAAATTATATTAAAAACATCACTAATTATTTTAAAAACTCCAAGCGACGAAAAATGGCAACCCCCCAACTCAACAACATCTTTGCCAAAGAATGCATACTATGACACATCTCCAAACCTACAATTTAAAAAAAAAAATAACCTCCATATATAAGAAAGACATTTAATGAAATTAATTATTCCCAATGAGAAAAATACACACACAGCCTTGCATGCTTATATACATATAGGGCAGGACAATAGCTAATCATAGCCTCACTCTCAAGCCATTTTTGAATTCAAACATGTTCCAATTTTCTCTAACAAAATTAAAAATATTTTGCTAATCCACATCATAAAACACAAATAAGTCATTCTATCCACTACAGTGACAATTTGTGAATGCAATATTATACAAAATATGAATGGTTTTGATTCATGGGTAACTAAACAGGCCTAAGAGATGTACCTAATGAGGGAAACATGCAAAGAAGAATCCATTATCAGGTCTAATGTTATTTGCCTTAGTCAGAGTTTGATAGTCAATAGATTCATAATTTCTCTACAACTAAAAGTAATGGCTTATAGGTATTTATCATGACCAACTCTAGAACATGACAGAGACTAATTTTACAACAAAAGGCTTGCATTTCTTCTCAGCATCAAAACAAAGGTCATATACCTGTATTCATAAAAAGCAAGGACTTCATACTCATTCCCTTCGTGGCCTAAACAAAACCTGAAAACTCCTGAATAACAATAAAAAATTAAGCTATAATCAAATTAAGTAATAGAACTTTGACTAAAACAATCAAATCAGGGAGGAATAAAATAAAAATCAGATAATGATTCATAGATATAAAACCCAAATCGCCCAGATTATAAACCAACCAATCAAATCTTCATTAATTTTGACCCTTTTTTCAAGTAGAGAAACCCCCTGATAGGATTAAAATCAAAAGCACATTAAATTATCAAGTAGATTATAAAGTTAGCCTAAAAAAAAACACAAAACCCCTTAGTAACAATCGGAAATTAAGTGAAAATTGATATTAGTAAATATATCTTTGACTAAAAAAATCAAAACAGGAAGGAGGAAAACAAAAATCAGATAATAAGTCATAGATTAAAACCCAAATTGCCCAACAAAAACAACGAAATTTCCCATTTTTTAATCAAATGAAAGCAAACCCAGATTATAAATCAATCAGGACTGCCCAAAATTTGATCGCATAAACACAATAAACCTAAAAACCCTAGAATATGAAACTAAGATCAAAAACCGAAAAACAGAAGGCAAATAATAGAAAGATTCACAGAGCGAGAGAGTAGAAACATTGTGGATTTGAAATATCTTTTCCCTTCGTGGCTTGTGTTTGCTTCACTACCTTCTTGTCTAATAACCCAGATATCAAGCCAAATAAATAAAAATAAAAAACAAAATAGAATAGAACAGAACATGAAACTGAAACTTACAGACAACTGTGTGGAACCGGAAGATGGAGGGAGATCGGTCTAACAGTAGTGAAGAGGCCTCCCTCAGGTTTCTCTGTGTTTCACGGTCACAAAAGCTCTCTATTCTTTATATCTCTCTCTCTAGTCGTTTTTTATTTAATACAGAGAAGCAGAGCATCGGGTTTAGGGTTTAGAAAAGTTTTAATGAAGCAGAGCATCGGGTTTAGGGTTTAGAAAAGTTTTATTATTATTATTATTATTATTATTTTTTAATATTGTGCTGACGTGAAAAATTATAGAAGCTTCAAAAGTTTCAGTTTTATATATATATAAATATATATATATATATATATGAAAGGCAGCTAACTTCATTAAAAGGTCAAAGAATAGTTGGATATGTGCTCACATTGAAAATTAACAAAAAAGGAAAGTTTGTAAAATCTAAGAGGACTATATATGCAAAATAAGATTTGTATAAAGTAAAGCAAACAATCCTAACTTTCTGACTAAAATTAATCCAAAAGGGTTAAAAATACAGAAAATCAAATCTGTAATTCACTATGACATCTTAAATTACATGAGATGTGAATTTGCTCAAAACAAACTCACAATATAGAGAGAGAAAAATTGAGGCTTTTATTGAGATGGTTAGAGCATTCGTATCAGCCTCCTTAAATTTTTAGCTAAATTAACTACAAAAAAAAAAAATTTATTTTTTCTAATTTAGCTATCTATATATATATATATTTTTTATAAATATGCATCAGTCTCAATATTCTGTCATTATTCCAATTATTTATATATATATATATATATTATTCATGTCGATCATCAACCAAGTTCTAACACACTTTTTAAGATGTTAGATTATCAAGGTTGTTCAGCTCATGGAAATAAAATAATCATAATCGCCTACAAGAATGTAGAATAGTAGACAACCTTGATAATCTATTATGCTCATCCTGCATTTCAATGAGCTAAACTAAAAACGACGACTACTCCTCTCAAAGCAACCATCACCCTATAGCTTGAAACCATTTATTGTACCCAAAAAAAAAAAAACAAAAACAAAAACAAAAGAGTAAATCTTAAAGCATAGACACAAAGTAGTTGAGTTTTTATCAATTAATTCACTTAGCAAAGTATAATAAATAACAAGAAAGACTAACTAAGGTAGTTAGAGTGATAAAAGTTTTAGAAATTATATAACACACGCTGAAGTCAACTTCCTTCAGAGCCTAGCGAGAGTGTCCCAACATTCTTTTTTATCTTTTGCGGTGCTGGTAAGATTTAACATATTATAAGCTAGAATTTACAAAATGACTAGTATATCGTTTAACAAAAAAGAAAAGAGAAAAAGCAAGACTACATGGTCCTTTGCCATGCTAACATCGAGTAAGAAGCCCTGCGAATTGAGTTAGAATTAAAATTCTAGTTTCATATTATTGGTTTTTTTTTTTTTTTTTTTTTTTTAGGCTTGTTAAAGAGAGATTTCGATTTTTTTTAAAAAATATTTATTATCTAGTTTAGAAGTCCTAACAAAACAACCTAAATCCCACCTTGCACCCTGCTCGAACAACAAATGCAAGCCCATGGATGCCCCCAGGCCCTTATGGCAAGGGGAGGTATCACTTTGCCCAATATGGGCGGTGATTTCAAAGTAGTTATTCATTAGTCTTTTAGTGCAATTAACCCCAAATTATTTTATAATTGAAAAAGATCTATTTATTTGTCTCATACTATTACTATTTAGAGTGACAAATACTTATAACAAAGTCATGGTTAGCCCCATTCATGATTTTGAGATGTAAATGGTATAGAATTAAGAATGTCGCAAAATTTCAAATCTTATTATATATAAATATATAAATATATAAATATATATATATATATACATATATATAAACAACAACAACAAAAACCCAAAAAATTGAAAATTTGTGGTCCAAAGGCCAACACAGCTCCGAGGATTGCCTTTTTCATTGTGCCTAAGGCCCCAAGAGGTCTAGTCTAAATAGACGTTAATTATTAAGAGTGAGTTTGGTTCAGTTTGTTCAAATTGTGCTTTTTGAAAAAGTGGTTGTTTTAAAAAGTGTGATATTATATTAAACTTAAAAAAAAAAAAAATTAGAGTGTTTGGAAAAAACGGTCAAAAAGTGTTTTTTATTTTTTAAGTTGAGTATTTGGTTAACACTTATAAAAGTGACGGTTTAAGTTCTAAATTACCAAAAAGGATTATATATATAAAGAGAATTCTCTATTTTAGTTACCTTAATAATAATAATGATAATAATAATAAAAAAATAAAAATAAAAATAATAATAATTATTATTATTGTAGGGACACGTTTTGCAGCCTAAGCCCAAAGTGTATGGGATATTGGCCTAGTGAGCCCAGTACAATAAATTTGTAGAGAGTGGGTTAAAAAACTAGGCCCTAATGAATTGGACAACGGCTAATATGGAATTAGATGACAATCATGCACAAATAAGAAGTACTGATATGAATGAACTTATTGTCCGAGGAGGTAATTTTTCATATAAATCAATTAAACAGAGTACAAGTACAATCTTGATTGCTACAGTATTCTTTCTCTATTTTTCCAATCCCTTTCCTTTGGGGTCTCTATTCTCATTTATACTACATCTCTTCCTTTATCTTTACCCTACACGTGGACAGTTGATGGTTTATGCTGATACTTGTCCCATCAGCCTCCTCTAGAAGTCTTTGGAGGTGGTTGTAAGGTTGAAAAAGTACTGTTCAGAGATCACTTCCTCATTAATGCGGCCAGAGAGTTAGCTACAGAGCATTCAATGCGGTGGTAGCAGCTTTCCCTTAGATATTTTTGGGTTCCCATCTTTCTTGTACGTTTATGGCGCACGTCCCTATCGTTGGAGCTTCCTTGAAGGTCACTTTAATCATTAGGGTCTATATCTGATCTGTGTTTAGCTTATCCGAGGAGATATTCCTCCTCAGACCACCTTCCTATTTGTATTTTGCTCATTAAGTCCTGAGTCTGAACCATTCATTACCATTCGTTCGTCCTCGGACTACTCACGCTCTCGGCCAAGGCCTAAGGCCCAATATATGATTTGGGCCCTTAACCCTACAATAGCCCCTCAAAACTCCGGTTTTTTCCTCTCATCCGAGGAGAAAAGTGGGGTTTTGATTTTTTAAAAGTTAACATTACTTAATCCCTTGATTTACACACGTGGGAATGCCGTTTTGTGCACCTCATAATTGCTACTGACGCTTCGGAGCCCGCGAGGCGTCATTAATTGCTCCAGGCAGCATTTTGTTCCCTACATCCAACGGTGAGGCGTAGATCCAACGATTGACCTTTCTTCTGGAATTTTGAGCGGGATAACTCCCATTTAATTTCGCTCTCTATATAAAGCCTTGAGGGAAATAACTTTCCCTTCATTTTCACAAGTCTTCAAGTTCTCCAGAGATCCCAAGCACTCAAACTCTCAAAGCTCTCTAAGTTACTAAACTTCCCACACCTCTACTTTGAGAAATCCTTGAAAATCTTTCTAAAAGTTTCAGGGACTAACACACATCTTAGTTCTTGTAAGTTTCTATATCTTTAAAATTTTCTTTTTCTCCTCGGCTAATCTCGTCGACCTTCAAGTTCTTATTTCTTCATTCACTACTTTCAGTTGTTTCCCTTTAACTTGTCCAGATGGGTAGATTTAAGCATCTAGTAGACTTCCCTGCTAAAATAGAAGCCTTTAAGAATAAATACCACATACCACAGGAAGTTGCCCTGTGATACTGTTCCCCAGAACAAATAGTGACACACAGAGAAGAGGGGGAAGTCATCATCCCCATGATAGCTTTCATAGAAGGGGGAATGACTCTTCCTATGGGTAGGATAACACAGAACTATCTCATCAACCATAGGATATGCCCCCATCAGTGCGCGCCCAAGCTATTTAGGATCTTAGGTAGCGTCGATGCTCTCAACGAGCATATGGGCTTGGGGCTCACCTGGCACAATGTGGTTCACATGTACGAGTGCCACTCATTTGCTGATGCGGGGTTTTACCTTAAGTCCAGATCGCATCGTTAGGCTCATCTCGTGTCTCCCCAAATCTAATAAGGGGATGAAAGACGACTACCTGATTGCTTCGGAGGCGTGGCATAATAGCCTTCATTGCCCAGTCCGAGAAGGAGAGCCAGGTGGGATACCTTAGAGTTAGGTTTCTTAGCAAGAGATTTAGATTCTTTAGCCCTAACCATGTCATTATTTCCTTTCCATTTTGCTTTCTTTTGATGATGGATTTTAACTTTCTAACCATGTTTTGCTTTTCAGCTATTTTTGCAAACAAAAGGTACGTAGCGCCCAGGCTCAGTCTGACCAACGTCCCTGCTCTCAATTATTTGCTGAGGTCCGAGATTTTTGTGAGTGAGGACAGCCAGTTGCGAGCCGTCCATTTGATTTTGGATTTTGAGCCTATCTCGAAGATATATCAAGAAATAGGCCACGCCATAAGAGCAGGTGACCCGCGGCTTGCTCGGATTTATGTGTCATGCCCAAACTTCTTAGCCCAAGAAGATCTTCCAACGATCGTACTACCACTTCAACGGGTTCTGCCTGAAGCAGCAACAGCACCAGAGGAGGAGATTGCCTCTTCACGCCTATCACTTGAGGAGGAGATAGACAAATTTCATTTTGAAGAAGAGGAGATTGTAGGGGCTCAAATAGTGCACATCTCGGACGCCGAGGAGGAGACTGATAGGCATTCAGGCGTTCACACCTCGATTTTGGTGGTTACTAGTCCAGACAGCGCCTCCGAGGAAGAAGAAGACGAGATGGCATTAAACCGAGGGAATAGAAGCCTGAGAGACCTCATGGCTGCAAGGAACAAGGGGTCAACTTCACAAGAAGTCCCCAAGTTCCAAGTTCCTCTTGCTCTTCCCCCTCCTCCCCCTCTACCCTCTATTGACCTCGGACTGCACGCCATTCCAAATCTAAAGAAGAAGAGGCCAGTGCAGGAGCTTGAGGAAGGGGAGGTGGCCCCTCAAAAAGGCACGAAACAACAGAAGACTACCAAAGACCCCAAGGATAAGAGGTCCTCCTCTGTGGACAGCCGAGAGGAGCAAAATCTGGCCAAGGTGCGCCTTCAACACCGTACCTGGTCTCCTTGGCTAGAGGTGGATGGGGCCACCATCCCTTAGAACGCCTCTATCCGGGATTTCCAAAGAGGTCATTCTGCACATGTAACTGAGGCCTTGGAGTAGCCACTCCTTTTACCCAAGGACATGGACGTTATGAAGAAGCTGAAGCAGCAAGAGCTCTTCATGTCCCTAAAAAGGGACCTTGCTATGGTAAGT
The DNA here is from genome assembly GCA_030021035.2 of Notholithocarpus densiflorus. Lineage (NCBI taxonomy): Eukaryota > Viridiplantae > Streptophyta > Magnoliopsida > Fagales > Fagaceae > Notholithocarpus > Notholithocarpus densiflorus. Next base: position 481,595 of record JARYZH020000017.1, read on the forward strand.
TCACAGCCTTACACTTTCTTTTTATTTAAGTACTAATAGGTTTTCTCTTTTGTTCACATTGGATTACAATATTGTTTTCGTACAGATTACCCAGGAGGTCTTTGTGGTCGAGGAATGGGTCAACAAGGCTCGAAATGATGTCAAGAACGAGGTCCATTTCCACCTCGAGACTGAAAAGGCCTTGGGGGCCGTGAAGGAGGAGAACAAGGACCTGCTCTTCAAACTAGCTGCCGAGGAGAGAGAAAGAAAATTTGCTCAGGCAGGATTAAAGAATGTCGAGGCACAAGCTGAGGACTAGCGCAAGTTGCTTTATCAGACTAAGATAGAGCTGGCCACCTCAAGGCAACTTATGACAGATCTAAAGGCAAAACTGTAGAGAGCTAAGGAGGCAGCTCAATTGGCCAAAGAGGCAGTAGAGGCTGAAAGGCAAGCGTCCTACGCCCTTGGCGTGGAGGAGACACAAGCTAGGCTCACTAAGGAGTTAACCGAGGTGTGCAGGGACTACTGTAATGCAACATGGGATAAGGCCTTTAATGTTGCAGGAGTCCTCGCAGACTCGGCATGGAGGCAGCCTGGGAGCATATACTATCACCCAGATATTCGTGAAGTCCCAAGTGCCATCCCTCTTCCTTTTGCCCTTGTTCCAGAGACTTCAAAGCAGCCCCTGGCTGCCCAGACTGCTCTCCCCCTCCCTGAGGCTTCAAAAGGATCCAGTAAAACTGGGGATCAAGGCCAAGGGGCTGAGGGGGCCAAAGACAAGGGTAAGGTTAAGGGGACTAAGCCCCCCTCAGAGGCTAAGAACGTTGCCAAGGCCAAGGAAGCTGAAGCTAAGGCAAAGGAAGTAGAGGCCAAGAATAAAGAAGCTGATCCTAAGGCCAAGGACGCTTCTACCTCCCAGCCGAGCCAGAAAGAAGCTCCTCCTCCTCTAAAGGCCAAGGCTTAACACTTAGGATTTTCTTGCAGTTTCTTTTGTAGTAGTTTTTTTTTTTTTTTTTTGTAATGACATTTTGTTAGTGTATATAATGTATTCCCTCTCTTGTTTAATGAAAATGTTTTTCTCTTTATCTTTTGTTCCTTTGCTTTATGCGCTTTGAAGCTTATTACTATCACACATAGCATTGAACTGTTGTTATTGTGCCTTCAATAAAAGCCAACAATAATACACTGCTTATAATCTAAGTAATTTGATCAAGTGCCAGAAATAAAGTGGTATATCACATGTTTGTATTTGTGAATTGAACCTTCTGCAATGAAGGTTGAATCTGATAAATTTATACTTTGTAAGAGAAAATAAAAGGGGCAGACAACCTTCATCCTGCTCATCACTTAGATAAATAAATAGAAACTTCAACCTATTTAAAGCTCTCAATCTGAGGAGTTGAGTATAACCCTGGATCTGTTTTGACACTTGGTGAAAAACAAATAGATGTTACAGAGTGTTAATTTCCCCAAAGTACGTGGTCCAAGGAGCCAAACATAACTTAGGTTCTGTTTAACACTTAGAAAAAATGAATAGATGTCATTAAGTGTTAATTTCCCCAAAGTATGTGATCCGAGGAGCCTGACATAACTTAGGTTCTGTTTAACACTTAGAAAAAATGAATAGATGTCATTCAGTGTTAATTTCCCCAAAGTATGTGGTTCAAAGAGCCTGACATAACTTAGGTTCTGTTTAACACTTAGAAAATATGCTAATAAGTATTAATTTGGCCAAAGCATATGGTCTGAGGAGTTAGGCATGACTAATGTTCTGTTTAATACTTGGAAAGAATGAATAGATGTCATTGAGTGTTAATTTTACCAAAGTATGTGGTTCGAGGGACCAGACATGACTAAGGTTCTGTTTAACACTTATAAAGATGCCATTGAGTGTTAATTTTACCAAAGTATGTGGTCCGAGGGACTAGGCATGACTAAGGTTCTGTTTAACATTTATAAAGATGCCATTGAGTGTTAATTTTACCAAAGTATGTGGTCCGAGAGACCAGACATGACTAAGGTTCTGTTTAACACTTATAAAGAACGAATAATGGGAAGTACGATGTCTTTATACAACAAAAGAACATATTGACAAAGGAAACTTTCATTAATAATAATACATTTTCAGGTTGTTTACATTCCAAAGGCGTGGTATTACATGCTCATCTAAGTCTTTTAGAAAATATGCTCCTATACCAGCCACCGAGGTGATACGATATAGTCCTTCCTAATTGGGCCCTAACTTTTCCCACGTTGGGTTCTTTGTAGTACCCAATACCTTCCTTAACACCAAGTCACCAGGCACTAATGACCTCAGCTTCACATTGGCATCATAACCTTGCTTGAGTTTGTGTTGGTAGTATGCCAATTGAACCATTGCACTTTCTCTTTTTTCTTCAATAAGGTCTAAGCTTTTTTCAAGCAACCCATTGTTACCGCTTGGATTGAAAGAACTTGTCCTTAGCGTTGGGAATTTAGTCTCTAAAGGAATAACAGCCTCGACTCCATAAGTCATTGAAAAAGGAGTCTTTCCTGTTGACCTGCGAGGTGTAGTTCTATACGTCCAGAGGACATGTGACAGCTCTTCTACCCATTTTCCCTTCACGTCATCCAGCCTCTTCTTGAGTCCATTCACTATGACCTTGTTTACGGCCTCGACTTGTCAATTTCCTTGGGGATAAGCTGGGGTGGAATACTTGTTCATAATTCCAAGATCACAACAGTATCTCTTGAAAGATTTGCTGTCAAATTGAAGGCCATTGTCTGAGATGAGAGTATAAGGGACCTCAAACTGTGTGACAATATTTTTCCAAACAAATTTCTTGGCATCCACGTCCCTGATATTTGCCAAAGTCTCAACCTCAACCCATTTGGTGAAGTAGTCCGTGTCGACCAGCAAATATCTTTTGTTCCTTACTGCTTTAAGGAAATGGCCGACAATATCTAAGCCCCATTGAGCAAATGGCCATGGGCTGGACAGGGGATTAAGGACTCCTCCTGGTTGATGTATATTTGGTGCAAATTTTTGGCATTGATCACACTTCTTCACATATTCTTGCGCTTCTTTCTGCATATTTGGCCACCAATAGCCTTGAGTGATGGCTTTGTGAGATAAAGATCAGTCTCCTGTATGGTTTCCACAAATCCCTTCATGTAACTCCTCAAGGAGTAGCTTTGATGCCTCAGGGTGAATGCAGAGTAGATATGGCCCCAAAAAAAGAGCGCTTGTACAATTTTTGGTCCTCGGATAGCTAGAAACAAGACGCCTTTCTCCATACTTTGTCAGCTTTTGATTTATCCTCCGGCAAGATGTCCTCTCTCAGGAATAGTACTATGGGATCCATCCAGTTAGGCCCTATTCTGACTTGGTGAACATGGACCACCTCTCCCTTTACCTCCGTGGGTTTGCACAAGTCTTCTATAAGGATAACCCGAGGTAAGCTCTGCGCCGAGGAGGTTGCAAGCGTGGCTAAGGAATCAGCATGTGTGTTTCCACTTCTAGGGACGTGCAGTAGGCTGAATGATTCAAATCTTGATTGCAAATGCCTAACTTGACTTAAGTACCCTTGCATTCTCTCATCTCTTGCTTCTAGCTCGCCCTTCACTTGGCCAACAACCAATCTTGAGCCTGGGAATATCTTTACTGCTTTTCCCCCCATTCTTTGAACCATGGACATTCCTTCCAGCAAAGCTTCATATTCAGCCTCATTATTTGTAGCCGAGAAGCCCAGTCTTAGTGACTTTTCAATGGTGATTTGTTTAGGAGAAACCAGAACTAGCCTTATTCCGGAGCTCCTTTGATTTGCTGCACCATAAAGGTTCTTGCAGGGAAATTGTGCCAACTGATTTTCCATCCATGCTCTATGTCGCTGCCACTTCCTCTAATGGAGGTTCAGCGAACTCGTCGACCAGATCCGTGAGGACTTGGCCCTTGACAGAGGTACGAGGCATGTACTTGATGTCAAAAGCCCCTAGAACTGTGCCCCATTTAGCAATCCTCCCCGTGTAATCAGCACTCCAAAGTATAGACCTGAGCGGAAGCTGAGTTAGGACAACAACTGTGTGTGCTTGGAAGTAATAGGGAAGCTTTCGTGTAGCATGCACCACCACCAAAATGGCTTTCTCTAGTGGTAGATAACGAACCTCGGCCTCGTGTAGTGACTTGCTTACATAGTAAACTGGCCGTTGTATGCCACTATTAACTCGTATCAACACTAAACTTACAGTATGAGGGGCCATAGCGATATAAGTAAATAGGACCTCATCCACTTCAGGACTGGACATGATAGGTGGCTGAGATAGATATTCTTTAAATTACTGGAAGGTCAAATCACACTCCTCGGTCCACTCAAATCCCTTCCACTTATTCATCAAGAGGAAGAAGGGTCTGCACCTATCCGCTGACCGAGAAATAAACTGGTTCAAGGCAGCAGTCATTCCGGTAAGCTTCTGGACCTCTTTAGGATTTCGAGGTGGTTGTAAACTGTTAATGGCTTTGATTTGATCTGGATTGACCTCGATTCCCCTGTGAGTTACCATGTAGCCCAAGAACTTGCCTAATCCCACACCAAATGAGCACTTAGAAGCGTTTAGGCGCAACTTGTGTTTCCTCAGAATTTTAAAGATATTTCCGAGGTCTCCCACATGCTCAGACATCACCTTGCTCTTCACCACCATGTCGTCTATATAGACTTCAATACTCTTGCCCAACTGTAATTCAAACATTCTCGTCATCATCCTTTGATAGGTAGACCTTGCGTTTTTCAAATCAAAATGCATCACTTTGTAGTGGTAGTTTCCAATGGGAGTGACAAAAGCTGTCTTTTCCTGATCGTCCAGGGCTAGTGGTATTTGATGATATCCTTGAAAGGTGTCTAAGAAGCTCATCCGAAGATGGCCCACCGTTGCATCCACCAACTGATTTATTCGAGGCATAAGGAAGGGATCTTTTGGGCAAGTCTTATTCAGATCTGTGAAGTCCACACACACTCGCCACTTCTCGTTCTTCTTTTTCACCATCACAGTATTGGCCAACCACTCAGGGTAGAAAACTTCCTTGATAGCCCCTACCTGTTTGAGCTTCATCACCTCATCTCTGACAGCATCTGCATGTTCCTTGGATGGGTGCCGAGGTGATTACTTTTTTGGGAGTGATGGATGGATTGACATTCAAATGATGGCAGATGAAGCTCGGATCCACCCCTGGAGCTTCATAGGCACTCCACGCGAACACATCAACATTTTTCTTAAGAAACTCTATTAGCTCTTCTTTCTCTTGAGGAGGAAGTTAAGCTCCGACCTGAAAGAACTTCTCCGGATCATCACCAACAACCACCTTTTCTAGGTCTTCACATTTTGCTTCCTTGGCTGATCCATTGTCTGGTAACACTGGAGTTTTTGATTGCTATAAGCCACTTTCAGCAGAGGCTGAGGACTCAGCTTCGGGCTGATGTAAGATGGCAGCCACCAGGCACTGTCTAGCCATAGACTGATTCCCAACAATCTCTTTAACCTGGCCCTCTGACGGATATTTCACCTTCTGGTGCAGAGTAGAAGAGACGACTCCTAAGGCATAAAGCCAAGGTCTGGCCACAATAGCCGTGTAGGGGGAATAAGCGTCCACCACGATGAAGTCTACCTCCACCACCTCTGAACCAGTCTGCACGGGTAGTCTAATCTGACCCCTCGGAATGATGACCTTCCCATCAAAACTTACCAGAGGAGAATCGTAGGTTGTTAAGTCTTCGGGTCTTAAGTTTAACCCCTTGTATAAGTTAGGGTACATAACCTCGGCACCACTGCCTTGGTCCACCATCATTCTCTTTACGTCATACCCCTCAATCCTTAGCATGACCACCAATGCATCATTATGGGGCAGTATGGTTCCAACCTTATCTTTATCCGAAAAGCTTAACGCTGGTTGGATAGTCATTTTAGCCCTCTTCGGCTCAAGATTATTATCCTCGGCGGACAACCGAGTCACAGACATCACTCTGGAGGGACAAGAACTGGTCCTCCCTAGGGTGGCAAAGATGACATTGATCCTTCCCAAAAGAGGTCTTGAAGAAGCATCTCTTCGGGGCTCTGAACTTGCCTGACCCTGCAGACTACTGAAGTAGTGCAAAAGATGCTTTAATTTTCCTTCCCGGACTAGCTGGTCCAGATAATCCCACAAATTTCTGCAGTCCTCCGTAGTGTGTCCCTAGTCCTGATGGTATTGGCAATAAATGCTCTAATTACGCCTCATAGGCTTTCTAGCCATCTTGTTTGGCCATTTGAAGAACGGCTCGTTCTTAATCTTTTTTAGAACCTGATGCACCGGTTCTTGGAACACCGCATTAATCATCTGAGTACTGGCGGTCCTTGACTACCTAGTAAAATCTCTCCGAGGTCGGTTGTTGTTGTTGTACCGGTTCAACCTGAAATCCCTCATCTCTTGAGGGATAACCTTAGCTTTTCCTTTCCCCTGTTGCTGGTCTTCCTCCACTCTCTTATACTTATCAATTCGGTCCATAAATTGCCGCACACTGGTGATAGGTTTGCCGGTCAGAGATTTCCTTAAATCGTGCTCGGCTGGGAGGCCGACCTTGAAAGTACTGATGACTACGTCGTTAAAGTCACCATCTATTTCGTTGAACATCTCCCAGGATCGTTCTGAGTATGTCTTCAGGGTCTCCCTTTCTCGCATAGATAAGGACAGTAGGGAATCAAAGGGCCGAGGAACCCTGCTACACGTAATAAAACGAGAGCCAAACGCCCGGGTGAGCTCCTTGAAGGAATTTATGGAATTTTCCCTTAGGCCGTCAAACCATCTCATCGCCATAGGTCCCAGACTGGATGGGAACACCTTACATATCAAGGCTTCATCCTTGGAATGGACAGCCAATCTCTGATTGAAGTGGTTCACATGTTCCACGGGGTCCGTTCGGCCATTGTGGGTGGTGAACGTTGGTTGATGGAAATGCCGAGGAAGTATTGCCCATTCAATCTTGCGCGTGAAGGGCGACTTGGAAATCTGGTTTAACACTTTGCTCATAGCGTTATTTCCCAAACCTCTGCGCAGCGGGCTCTTGTACCTATGCTTGTGATGGTGTTCTTCATCGTAGGAAAATGACTCGCTAGGTGGAGTTCTTGACCTTCGCTTGTAACTCGCATCCGCTTCACCCTCAGAGGAAACGTCAGAGTTGGAGGGGGTTCGTTCTCGCCGTGCATGGCGCAGCTTCCTCTTTAACTGGTCAATCTCCAGTTGCATGGTTCTGTTATGTTACTCTTGAGAGACGTGACTTCCAACTCGAGAGTGGCTTCTGCTTGTGTGCGTAGTGTGCACGCTGTCCTCTCGATCTCTCCCACGTTCAAGATTAAGGAAATTGTCCTGTCGTTGGGACCCTATGGGCTCTGGCTGATGAGGACTTGATCCTACCATGCTTCACGGTTGCACTCACTATTACACAAGTTCTTCCCACAGATAGCGCCAATTGTAGGGACACGTTTTGTAGCCCAAGCCCAAAGTGTATGGGATATTGGCTTAGTAAGCCCAGTACAATAAATTTGTAGAGAATGGGTTAAAGAACTAGGCCCTAATGAATTGGACAACGGTTAATATGGAATTAGATGACAATTATGCACAAATAAGAAGTACTAATATGAATGAACTTACTGTCCGAGGAGGTAATTTTTCATATAAATCAATTAAACAGAGTACAAGTACAATCTTGATTGCTACAGTATTCTTTCTCTATTTTTTCGATCCCTTTCCTCTAGGGTCTCTACTCTCATTTATACTACATCTCTTCCTTCATCTTTACTCTACACGTGGACAGTTGATAGTTTATGCTGATACTTGTCCCATCAGCCTCCTCTAGAAGTCTTTGGGGGTGGTTGTAAGGCTGAAAAAGTACTGTTCAGAGATCGCTTCCTCATTAATGCGGCTAGAGAATTAGCTACAGAGCATTCAATGCGGTGTAGCAGCTTTCCCTTAGATATTTTTGGGTTCCCATCTTTCTTGTACGTTTATGGCGCACGTTCCTATCACTGGAGCTTCCTCGAAGGTCACTTTGATCATTAGGATCTATATCTGATCTGTGTTTAGCTTATCTGAGGAGATATTTGTTCTCGGACTACCTTCCCGTTTGTATCTTGCTCATTAAGTCCTGAGTTTGAACCATTCATTACCATTCGTTCGTCTTTGGACTACTCACGCTCTCGGCCAAGGCCCAAGGCCCAATATATGATTTGGGCCCTTAACCCTACAATTATTATTATTATTATTAATGACTTCTCAATAGTAAATGACTCTTTTAATTTTTCTTACAATATTATCTTATTTACTCCGAATTTGGTAAGGATGGGGTGTAAAGCTCATGTTTTACACTATACTATAAGTGATTGTCACATCGATTTTTTTTTACTTAAAACTCAATACATCTTACCACACATAATAATATCCCAATAAACTTCTAGTTAAGTTAGATTGTCAAATGGGTATTAGAATTTATTGAGTATAGTTATATATATTTTTTAATATGTAATATGATGATTTGATATGTTCGAACTTGAGGGGTAAAACTTGGGTTTTACACCACATTCTTATTGAATTTAATCTCTATTTTGGTTGTATAAATCTTTGCAATAAGTTTTTATTAATATTTAAAATTTTCTTTTTGTAATTATTACACTCAAATTATTAATGGTGACTACTCTTTTCAAATTATTTTTTTTTCCCTTAATGCTATAGACACAACATTTCCACTAAAATTTCACAATAAATTTATGTGATAAGTTGTTAATGGTAGATAAAAAGATAATAATGTCAGTAGTAGGTCCACATGAGAATTAATAACAACTTGCTACATAAACTTTATTATGAAATTGTTATGAAAAATATTGTGTCAATAACACTATTTTTTTTCAAAAGAAAAATAGCATTAATTTAAAAAGTTTGGGGATACAATAAAATTTTATAATATTTTCGCAATACTCTTTGTTTTTAGTTGTGGTCAATCTTAGTCTAATATTTTATTAATTTATTTAATTTTCTTTTGACATATGAAAGATTTGACACCTCAGTTGTTATAAATATTTTGTGATAATTTTGTGTGTGCTAGCACAACTATAATTTTTATTTTTGTAAATTTCATTTGATGATGAGACACATATCCCACTCAAACTACCCTCTCTTTCTTTCTTTCTTTCTTTTTTTTTTTTTTTTTTTTTTTTTTCATCCACCTCCATCAAATATCTTTTCTTTTCCTCCATCCACCAATATGTCTCTTCTTCGGTTCTTCTTCTTCATCTAACAAACAAGAAGAAGAAGAAAGAGATATATTTAGACAAAAAAAAATGATAGAAGAAGAAGCCCCCGTAGTGGTAGAGGAAGAAGCCCGCAGTAGTCTATTTGGATTTATGGGTTTATGTTGGAATTGAAAATTGCACATTTGATTTAGTTTGCAGTATTTCTAGTTGGTTAGAATTTGGAGGAAATCTGGAAATGAAAAGAAAGAAGACCACTACTACTGGCACATTGGGATTCTTCTTTTGGACTTTTTATTTGACAAGGAAGGAACATAGAGTGTAGATAAATTCTTCTTCTCCGAGACGGTGTGTGTATATATATATTTATTTATTGGATATCTGGGTAAAATTGAGATTTTATAATAAAAACAACAGTAGTTTAGGAATAATACTTAAAATGACAACAATAACATTACAAACCATATTGCGTTTTTGCATTGCAGCTGCAGGGTCCAATACGAAAACGCAATAAATCGCTTTTTGGGCCCAAAAACGTAGCATCCAAAAGTCTTATCAAACACAAAAAAAACGTAGTTTGAAAATGCAATGATGGCTTTTTGCCCCAAAACGCTGAGCCAGACGGGTACTAAGTGTGAGTTTGGTTTAGCTTTTTAAAGTTGGGCTTTTTGAAAAAGTTGAGTTTTCAAAAAGTACATAATGAAAAAGTGATTTTTCAAAAAGCTGAGTAATTGGTAAAAACTGTTAAAAAGTGCTTTTTGGAAAAGCTGAGTGTTTGGCTAGCACTTATAAAAGTTGCAGTTTGAGGGATAAATTACCAAAAAGGACAATGTATATATAAGAGAGTTTATTTCATACTTAAATCAACTACTTGTGATAAATTGATACTGATTTTAATTTGAACATACTATTACAATTATTTTTTTTTCTTTCTAAAAAAATTATTTTTTTTTCACCAATATTAGCTAATAATAACCTACCACTTAAAATTTATTGTGAAAGTATTGTGAAAATATTGCGATAAAAATTGATACTAATTTTAATTTGAACGTACTATTAATTTTTTTTTTCTCTTTCTAAAAGATTTTTTTCCTCACAAATATTAGCTAATAATAACCTATCACTTAAGATTTATTATGAAAGTATTGTGAAAATATTATGATAAAAATTGATACTGATTTTAATTTGAACGTACTATTAAAATCATTTTTTTTCTTTCTAAAAAAATTATTTTTTCTCACCAATATTAACTAATAATAACCTACCACTTAAAATTTATTGTGAAAATATTGTGATAACATTTCCTACTTTTTTTTTTTCCCCTCTTTTTTTCTCCTCCACACACGTACTTACTCTTTTCCTTTTTTCCTTTTTTCCTCTCTTTTTCCATACCACTTCTTCCTCCAAGCTCCAGAACGTTCCACTGGGCTCTTCTTCTTCCTCTTTCTTTTTTCTTTTTTCTTTTTCTTTTTTTTTTTCCTTCTTTCCCTTGAGCTCTTCTTCTTCCTCTTTATTTTTTTGTTTTTCTTTTTCTTTTTCTTTTTTCCTTCTTTCCCCTGAGCTCTTCTTCTTCCTCTTTATTTTTTCTTTTTTCTTTTTCTTTATTTTTTCCTTCTTTTCCCCTTTTTCCCTACCACTTCCTCCAGAACATTCCACTTTTCTTTTTTTGTTCCTTCTTTCCCCTTTTTCCCTTCCACTTCCTCCAGTTGCCGCAGAGTTTTTTTTTTTTTTTTTTGACAGTTCGAAAGCTACAAGGAAGAGAGAAGATGATGAAGAAGATGAAGATGATTGAAACATAAGGAAATCCCTCATCTCTCTCCTTAATTCTCAGATCCCTTAAGTCTCTGCCACCATTGAGTTTGTATTTGATTTTGATTTTGGGTTAGGGTTATGGGTTTTCAGTTAATGGTTTAATTTTGAGTTGATTTTCTGTGGATTTTGGGTTTGATTTTGAGTTGATTTTGTTTTGGGTTGATTTTGAGTTGGGTTTGAAATGGGTTTTGTTGATTTTGTTGATTGTGGTGGTAGACCGGTGATAGTTGGGTGGTGCTGTGTTTGTAGTAGCACGGTGAGGGCAGAGCAGAGAGAAAAGATGAGAGGCGTGAGAACTAAGAACTGATGAAGGGTAATTTGGTAATTGCCTTATCACCCCCAATGGATATATCAAAACGCCCACAGACTTTTGGCAAAATGGACCTCAGGTGCTCTATAATCGACTTGCGCGTTCTCTTCACAATTATAAAACGCAACTTTTTCCAAAAAGTTGCGTTTTATACTCACCAAACAGACTTTTGGGCTGGCTGTTTTGAAAACGTGACTTTTTGGGCCCAAAAAGTTGAAACAAACGGGCACTAAGACAAGCTTTGATCTTTTGCTGAGTTGGGCCTTTTGAAATTGCAGTCTCGCTCTCAATGACCGTTAGCTAGGCCCAACAAAAACAAAGCTTAACCCATGGGCTTACTAAATCAGATTTCCGTTTAAATGAATATACAATATTTTTTCTCTCATTTTCTAATCAACCAAACAAGGGATAAGTTCTCTCTTTTTATTTTATTACTTTTGTTTAAAGCAAATGGAGCGCTACTATAAATTTTCACCACAGCCATTCTTTGTTCTTCACAAAGCATCGTCCCGAAAATCCGAGAAAAGGTCAGCTGGAACAGGAAAAACCCGAAGGCGAATTGATCTATCTCCATCACCTACTAACAAGAATGAGAAATCCGAAGAATGCGATGAACAACATCTCTTCGAGCACTTGCGTATGGAAGCTTTCGAGCTTGTTTGGTCAAAAATCGACTCCACTATCAAGGTTTCGGAATTTTGAACCTAACATTTCCATTTTAGAGCATTAGATTAAGGAATTTGTAAGCTAACATTTTAATGTTTTTGAGAAATGAAGAGTTCAACTTTAATGTGCTTGATATCACAAATTATTTGGTTTTTTTTTTAATTTTTTATTTTATAATAATTTCAATGCACGCGCACACGCATATCTATGACTAGTGTTTATTATACACTACTTGTTGCACACATATTTAACACACCTGGAAATTGCACTGAAATCGCGACTTCAAGTCAGATTTCAGTGCAATTTCCACGTATGTGTACAACAAATGTGCAATAAGTTTTTCCCTATATATAAGATGTCAATTGTTGGTTTCATTTCCTTCACTTTTGTTAGTGACCATATAGAATCTTGATTTATATTTGCAGGATGTTTTGAGGGGTATCAATACTAATGTATTTGATGAAATTCATCGCTGGGTTTGTGAGTCCTTTAATACTATCAAATCATTTGGAACACCTGGTATCGCAGAAGCAGCTCGGGTATTTGAGTATTTCCCATTGTAACTGATGCTTCTTCTAAACTATTGTTCACGGGCCTGGTTCTGACAAGTAAGTTCTTGTTTAGTTTGGTAATCAAGTTAAAGTTTGGTTGCAGATAATAATGGTAGTACATATCAAGTAGATATTAGTAGCATGTTTGGCTGTTGGATGTATATGTATAAGGACTAGACCCTTCATTTGCGTTCTTTGTGCTGGTTGGTAGAGTAGCATGTAATGATATCTGTCTGAATTGCTTTGATGGGGATGCAATTTATATATTGTTAGACACACGATTTGTATTGCTCACTTATATATTTAAGTATATTCAGACAGAAATGATGAATACACACACATATGTATATTCTAATGGGCAAAACTTAGATACAGTACCTTAGGTACAGTACGTTAGGTACCCCTTTTAAAATTAAAACACCTGTCCACTTACTTAACAGTGATACTGCCGTTTTCTTCTCCGTTTATTTCTTTTCCTTCTTTTTTTTTTCCCCCTGCTTCAGACTAAAAGCATTCCCACAAGAAAACTGAAAACCCCAAAACCCCAAGCTCCAACCGATCTCTCTTTCCCTCTCTGTTCTTCTCTTTCTCTCTTTCTCTCTCACTCAGATTAGATGAAATAGATGAATCCAGCTCTGAATTCTCTATCTCGCTCTGTTTTTGCAGGTTGGTTGGCTGGCCCTAAGAAAATTCGTTGGTATGTATTGGCTAAATCTCATTATAGGTTTTCAATTCTAGTTGCTGGGTTTGTGTTATTTTGAGGTTTGGTAGAGTTTTTCTTTGTTGATTATGTTCTAGGTATCAATTTTTGTTATTGGGTCTATGTTATTATTGCTTTGGTTTGTTTTGATTTGGGTTTTCAATTATAGTTGCTAAGTTTGAGTTATTTTGAGGTTTGGAAGAGTTTTCCTTTGGCTATTTCTAATGAAGGTTTCAATTTTGGTTAATGGGTTTGTCTTACTTTAGACTTTGGTACAGACGCAAAATTCAGCTTAAGAGAGTAATTATCTAGCAAAACATGTTCTTGTATTCTTTAAATTTCAGACCTTTAGAGTGCTCCTTATCCTCCTTGTAATTATTTTGAGGTAGGCCTGTGGGCCTGTGTCTAGTTGTGCTGTGTGCTTTTGTTTTGTGTATTGCCTATAGTTTACAGACTTCTTGTAGTTCACTTTTTTTTAAAGTAATCTGCCAAAGAGAGAGATAGATTGACAGAAGAATGCATGTATACAAAGAAAATAGTCTACACACAAGGAAAAGAATGGTGAGTAATCATGGAGATATGATCATCAATATTCTGTTTTTCTCATCCTACTGGCTGTTCTTGGTCTCTCAAGTGGAGCAGGTGACACTTTTAGTTCTATTCTATCAATTTCATTGTTAGTGAAAAGCCTTAGTGTTTGTAATTGTCCTTTCTTCTCCAACTCCAGAAGAATTTATGGAAAGTGACCATCCAATTTCTAAGCATTATGAGCTTTATAATTGAGGAATAAAACATGTATTCAGAGTTCAGACCATATAATAACTGATGTGGATTGTGTCTATGTTGGTTGTCATGTTAACAACTTTTTGCCTGCAGAAAAGGTTATTGGGTTGTAGCTGGGAAAAAGATTTTCATACCACAAGTTGCTGTAAGAAAGTGAAGTTCTGGTAATGCCGAGGATTATTTAATGAAGTTCTTACCTTGTGGCTAGCTAGTATGTTACTTCATTTAGGTAGTAAGTGGAGACTTAAATACGTATTTGATTGTTCTAACTAGCATTATGCATTTACTGTCTCCTTTAAGGAGCTTTTAACAGCATTATGTGAAGGCCAATGTACATGAAGAACATAAATATTTGTACATTATATCTGCATGCTTCGTAGTGCCACCTTTTGACTATTTTTGTAAATATTTCTCATTTTGCCTTGGTTCTGACTTGTGCATAGGCAGACAGATTGGCAAAGTTAGCCACTTCAGGATTTATGAGGGATGCATCTCAAGGATTGACCATTCATTCCTAGTCTATTAAAGCCTGCCCGAAAAATCTATTCTCATTCACCAAAATGAGTTGATCGAGTTCATTAATCGGACTGATCCTGTTATATCTCCTCACTGATTGGAAAGAATATCTTAGTATCAAGATGCATCAGTGTTAAGCCCAGTAGGAGAACTGAAAGAAACAATTATAATATCCAAAATATATGCATTGTTTGGACGAAAGATTTATACAACATGGAGACATAAAGTGATTTGCAGCTCAACCATTTCAAGCGTCTTGAGACATAAAGTGATTTGCAGCTCAACCATTTCAAACGGCAGAAAGACGTGTTAGATTGAATAGGCAGTAGGACTTAAGATGTTGAATACATTCAAATTATTTTGTACAATTGCAAGTTATTTAAAAATTGCACAATAAGCATTGTATTTAATTAGTGAATTCTGTTTTTACTTTAGTGTACTCTCTTTTGCAATATGCCATGTGATATCTGTAATGTGAGTTCACAATAATAAAACACTTTTTACTTCATTTTATTATCAAAACTAAGTTTTTTTTTTTTTTTTTAGTTATAAGTGGGGCATTTAAGCCATTTCATTTGAATTTATTGTGAGTTTTGGCTCTATGTTCACCACAGGTTGCCTCATCCTTTATAAAAAGAGTCCACCAGCCTTCATTTGCCTGCACTTAAAGAAAATTATGGGAACTAAGAGCTGTGTGTATAGATGTGCAGTACATTTGTGTGGAAGTGCATATTTGTGTATATGAGAATAATTTTCTGTGATGTGAAATGATATTGTTAGTTTAGTATTGGCTGGACATGTTGTTAAGCTGAGAAATATATCGGTGCAAATTTTACTTGATGAATGAAAAAATCAATACTTTCTTTCAAGTTTCTGACATCCAAAATACCAAAGTAGGTACTATTTTTCCAAGCGGGTCTTGCATGAAGTGGAGATATGATCTTGAAGGCAAAGCATATAACTAGTAAAGCAATTGGTTACATTCATTTATGATCCAATAAGTACAGCCCTCATCCAAAACCAAGAAGACCCTAAGATTTTCAAGTACACTAATTAAATAATCCACACAAAAAAAATTGTACACGTACAACAATTGGCAATATTCAGCTCAAAAGAAATGAATGATGCAATCTGTAATATTATGTACACATGTATTTATTACCACTTTCACCATCAGATACACAAGCCAGCCTATTCAATGAGTGCAATTGATGCAATTACATTTAGAAAACAGCAGCCCACACGCTGCAGGCAGCAGCTATACAGTGCAGAAATCCAGCAGTACCCAGTGCAGAGAAACCAGTGCAGAGTGCAGAAATCCAGCAGTACCTAGTGCAGAGAAACCAGTGCAGAGGGAAAAACAGCAGTACCCCACTGCATGCAGTAGCAGGACCTGACACTGTATATCAAGAAAAATATGGTTGTGCTTGAAGTATGGGCAAAAACAGTTCAAGTTTGAGATGATTGTAATAAATAAAGGAAGGCAAAAACAGTTCAAATAATCAAAAGGGCAGGAGTGCATTTGGACTAGAAAAAGTATTCAATATTAAAGAAGTTACACCTGATAAGTTATAACAATAAAAGTACCCAAAACACGCATCAGTAAATAAACTGATACACGACAACAAAACAAAGTAATGTCACTTGTAGCAATTAGTAAACAAATTATTGATCACATGCTATAGAACACAGTGGTCTGCCAAGAAAACTCCTTGTCCATGCTACAGAACACAGTGGTCTGCCACACTAAACTCCTTGCCCATGCCAAAAAATGATTGATTCATCCAAAGCCACACTAAACTTCTTGCACGCTAACTCCTTGCCCATGCTACAAAACACAATGGTCTGGCAAAAAAAAAAAAAAAACTCATGATTTATTAATCACATCAATAGATAGTCTATAGCCTAATTCTTGAAATTTTCATATATACTAAAAAATATAGATATGCATAAAATACCTTGTTAATGGTAAGCTGTAGATACTACCACCACACTAAGTACACATCCACGGAATCTAATGACTACCAGTACCGCCATCCCTTGCAGAATAATCAAAACCAATGCTTGATGCCTACCATTTCCAAGTAAAATTGAAATAGAATAAGAACTAAGCAGAAACAAAATAAGAGTAACTTCCAAAAGAAATAAGCACCACTTAGATTCTTTCCTTCAATAAAACAAAATATAAGACACATCCAAGTATGAAAATAACATTTAAAGGTCTAAAACAGAATATATATGCAAGAAAATTACCTGTGTTACTTGTGTATAGTCAACGGATAAAGAAGCTGGGATGTTGATAGTAGTACTTGTCACAGGAGTTTCTCCACAAGGATGCCTCCTTTTCCTTGATCCTTTTTCAATAAAACTTTTAGGCCGACCTTTAACACGAGATGTGCCTATTTTTTTCTTAATCCCAGTTGCTTTATGAGCTGTTATGACAGATGCAACATCTACATGTTCATTATGAGAGGGATCCATCCCAATTTTATTGGAAGGTAAATCTGGTTTTTTTTTCAAAATCCTTTCCAAATCAAGATTTAATTCAACCATTTTCTTAGCTAAAAACATAGATGCTTCTTCAGTTTCAACAGCCTTACTTGCAATGTTAACTGCATTACGACACAAATCTTTGTATCGATTTGTTATATCCAACTTAGGATCTTCTTTCACAATGCAACCATAGCTATCTAGTACACATCCAACTCTTGCTTGCTTAGTCCACCGCTTCAAAATGTATCGAGAAGGAAGTAGTTTTATATTTTGAATATCTAGCACCTTTAATGCATGACTACATAAAAACCCAGCAAACTCAAATTTTTTACAACTGCAAACAACTGTTTGGTCTGTAGAATTGAAGATAACCTTATGTTCTCGAGTATGCCCATACATGCAAACCTTGTACTCAAACAATGGTGAAATATCATAGCATGTGTTAACAACCATGTCCAAAGACTTCTTATACTCTTCTTGAAAGAAATTAAAGATTTTGGGTGTGTAAACATCCCTTGAGTTCTTCAATAAAAGCACTTCCACTCTCAAAACTGGCAAACGTTGGCTCATGTCATAATTGGAATCCAACTCATTGTGGCGTAGGTCTTCAAGTAAACTTTCAAAATGACTAAAAAATTCCAGCACATTATTGGTTGACTTTAGATAATGTCTCAAGCGACTATTGAAGCTTTCACTCAATTGTGTGGTCGTTATATTTGCGCAAAAATGATTTCTACCATATACCATCGCCCATTTTTCTCTAACTTCAAAAATGAATTTCAACCAACTATTTTCTTGAAGACCATGTTTATCTAACATTGATTCCCATGCTTTAAAAAAATCATCCTCATACTCATGATCACACATACAACTTTTAAATTCTGCAGCAAATGAATTTGAACTTTGAAAATACCTGTTGAGTTTTTTGAGAGCATTTTGATATATATGCCATCGGCATAAATGATGATGAGATTCTGGTAACACTTCTGCAATTGCTTTAGCCATTGCTGGATCTTGATCAGTAAAAATTGTAACCGGCTTCTTTCCACACATCGCTTTTAAGAGGGTTCGAAATAACCACGAAAAAGTTTCAGCTGTTTCATCATACAACAATGCAGCACCAAAGACCACAGTTTGTCTATGATGATTCACTCCAATTATAGGTGCCAATGGACGATGATTTTTATTGGTTCGATACGTAGTATCAAAACAAACTACATCACCAAATAAATCATAATCCACAACCATTTTAGGATCTGCCCAAAATATATTAGTTATTTGATCATCAACATCCAACTGTATCTCATAGAAAAATGAAGCATTTTCAGACTTTCTCATCTCAAAATAATGAATAAGGGTAAATGCTTCTCCCTCTTTCATTTCCCTCATCCGTTTAGATTGTAAATGATTACTGATATCTTTGAGAGTAAAACCAAGATTTTCCCTACCTCCAGCTTGTTTACTCATGAAATCAAAAACTAATTTTTGCCTAATCCCAGAGCAATTTGCTAATTCAGCTTCAGCTGCTTGGGCAGCTGATATCTTCCTTTGTGATGGCAATTTGTGTTTACTCCGTGGAGTTACAACTTCATGATTGTGTTTCGCTTCAAAAAGGGTAATACGATATTTACCACTTTTTTGACGACTGATAACCATTTGGGCTTCACAACCACATCTTAATTCCATTCTAGATTTCTTTCCATCATATGCAACTTCCTTCTTGTAACCAGCTTTAAAACAACAAAACTTGCGGGATATGATAGTTGTTTTATCTGCCTTACTTCTGTTCAGCCAATCTCTACGAATACTGAATCCAACATATCCAGCATATATATTATAATATAGATATGCCTCATCCTCTGAATCAAACTCCATTCCAATTTTTGGAGTTATATCTTCTTTAGTGTCTTCATTTTCTCCAATTTTTAGAGTTGTATCTTCCTCTGAATCAATAGACACAACTTCTTCAAGGTTGCTCTTCCCGTCTTTCTCCATAACCTGTAAATTAACAAACACAACTTATTAGGTTCCACATATTCTAAAATTAACCACTCTGTAAAATGAGTACTAAACACAACAACCACTGGTGTAGGACAATACTAATAAAGGGTTACACAACTTTTCACTAGATTTTGGTTAAAAAAAATTTAAAGCACCACACCCTTTCTTCCCTTTTTTTTTTCCCCCTCATTGTATGATTAATATGTTTTTCTAATATTATTGAGCTAGTTCTTAGCTTGGCTTAGAAAAACAATGTGGCATTCAATTTACTCAAATAATTTTATACTTTAATAGCTAAAGCAAATAAGTCAATTGTTAAGAACCTTAAAAGAATCATAAAAGAACCATTTAATTTATCCTCGGCTCTCTGTTTGTTCCCATAAAAACCATTAATTCTCAAACTGGAGTTATGTTTCCAAGAACTCAAAGGTAGCAGAACATCATTATATTAGCATTGGTAAAATTTTCTACAATTGCCCATCACTTCAAGTATGAAGTATAGTGCTTAAAAAAATTCTAGTCGATGTAAATTGTTTAAGGTTGCTCTTACTTAGAAACTATAATTGAAACCCCAAATTAAAATTAACCAAAGCAATACTAAGACAAACCCATTAACCAAAATTGAAACCTTCATCAGAAATAGCCAAAGGAAAACTCTTCCAAACCTCAAAATAACTCAAACTCAGCAACTATAATTGAAAACCCAAATCAAAACAAACCAAGGCAATAATAACACAGACCCAATAACAAAAATTGATACATAGATCATAATCAACAAAGAAAAACTCTACCAAACCTCAAAATAACACAAACCCAGCAACTAGAATTGAAAACCTATAATGAGATTCAGCCAATACATACCAACGAATTTTCTTAGTGCTAGCCAACCAATCTGCGAAAACAGAGCGAGATAGAGAATTAGAGAGCTGGATTCGTCTATTTCATCTAATCTGAGTGAGAGAGAAGGAAAGAAAGAGAGAAAGAGAAGAACAGAGAGGGAGAGAGAGAACGATATGAGCAAAGGGTGTTTGGTGGGAGTTCAAGAGTTAGAATGCTTTAGTCTGAAGCAGGGGAAAAAAAAAAGAAGGAAAAGAAATAAACGGAAAAGAAAACGGCAGTATCACTGTTAAGTAAGTGGACAGGTGTTTTAATTTTAAAAGGGGTACCTAACGTACTGTACCTAAGGTACTGTATCTAAGTTTTGCCCTAAAAGGATTCTCTTCTTTCAATCGGACTTTTATGTGGTTCAAAAATACCCTTATTAATGAATGGTAACTTCATTTAGAAATAGGGTTATAAATGTCAAATAACAAATTTCATTTTAAATTCAAAAAGAGAACTCCTAAAATTTAGGATCTTTGTCCTTCATGTTCAAAAAAGAAATTATAGTTACTGCAAATGATGTGGCTCAACAGAAAACAGGTAAAGGTAATGGTCTCTCCTTTGGCTCAACACCACCTATTTGGCTCAACAGAAAACAGGTTTTGGATAGATTGTTTTTTAACATACTGGGAAGCATTGGAAGCATTAGGGTAAACAGTTTTAACAGGTTGGTTAACAGTGACTAGAGCATAAGGATCATATGGTGAGGCTAAAACAGAGGAATAGTTAGGCTTGGGAATAGTACCTAATGGAGTGAAACGGTTAACAATGTCCAATGAGGAAACAAGTTCTTTTTTAACAATTGGATTAGAAGTGGCAGGTGTCATGTCTTTCGACCGTCTACTTGCCATTGTAACACTGCAGAAATTCACGGGTAAGGAAATTAGGGATAGCATTTTGAGATCCTTTAATATATTCAATGTCAAAGTCAAAAACACTCAAAATAGCTTGCCATCTAGCAAAAATATGTTTTGAAGCAATATTTTCAACATCTTTTTCAATAACATATTTAGCACTTTTGCAATCAATACGTAACAAAAACTTTTGGTTTAATAAATCACTTTGAAATTTTGAAATACATAGCACTATAGATAAAATCTCTTTTTTAATAGTACTATAATTTAACTGTGCATTGTTCCAAATACCAGAATGGAAACGAACAATTTGTTCAGGTGACTCAGGAGAAACTCTTTGTTTCAGATTCACTTATCTCTTGTTTAACAATATTAATTTCATGTTGTAAATCATTAACAGTTAAATCTTTGGATTTCTTTTTATTAAATCTTTCCAAAGTTTCTTCAAAGCTTATAGTTGCTTTTAGTTTTTTATCAGTTTCATTTTTCACCAAGTTTTTCTTGAACTTATCCAAATAATCCTTTTGCAATTCAGGGTTTTGAATTTGATTTATCAATTGAATTATTAATTTTTCATTTTCTTCACTTTTAGTGAGAGTTTTAACAGTTTTAATAACATTGCAACATGAATCTCTATAACCAATTTTAATATTAGGAGAATCAGAAGAAGAAAAATCATCTTCCAAGGAATCAGACGAATTGTTTGATTCAAGGATTCTGAATAATTCTTCTTGCGCTTTATCATCAATGTTTAACATGTTAAACTTGTTTTTTAACTTACCAGATTTTTGCTTACATTCTTTACTGTAATGTCTAGGTTTTCCACAGTTAAAGCAGTTACCTTTACCTGATCTTTGTTTAACATTTTTCTTTTTAGCATAAAAATCATTAGGTTTAACAAAGTTGGTTTTGTATCTTTTATGCTTTTTATCACTGTAATTTTTGTGACCTTTATTATGTTTTTTCCCTTTTTGCCTAGAAGGAGCAATCGGGGGTAAACCATATTGTTCACAGAAATTACCCATTTCATATTTAGCTTTTGTTTTGTTTTTTAATTGGTGTTTTAACAATTTTTCATCATTGCACATATTAATACCAAGTTTTTTAATAGTGCTTAAAATATCACCATAAGTCAAATTATCATAATCAATAGAATAATTTTTTCCAATTAACTCTTGTTTTACCTTATGAGCAAAGATAGGAGACAGACCGTCAATAAACTTTTCTTTCCAATAAGGCTTGAAACAGTCTTTCCGATGCATTACTCTGGTAAGGAAAACATCTTGGTACCATTTGTAATCAGACATAGTAGGACATCTCAAATTATTTAGCAGGTTAGAAAT
The DNA here is from genome assembly GCA_030021035.2 of Notholithocarpus densiflorus. Lineage (NCBI taxonomy): Eukaryota > Viridiplantae > Streptophyta > Magnoliopsida > Fagales > Fagaceae > Notholithocarpus > Notholithocarpus densiflorus. Next base: position 503,734 of record JARYZH020000017.1, read on the forward strand.
TCGAGATGAAATATTAGATGGAGTACCAACAAAATGTTTGATAATAGTATAAATCAAGGTATTAACACCATCAGGAATACCTCGACCAATACTTTCATCAAAAATAGGCAAACCTTCATCATTTTTTTAACAGCATGTTTAATAGATTCTCTGGAATCTTCTGTGAGATATGAATCCCACCATCCGCGAAGAGTACCAGAAAAACCAGTAGCAAGAAGGTCAACAATTTCAGGGTGATCAAGATTATGGTTGTTAACATAAGCGATTCCAACCATAGACATATGACCCATTTTATTAATGATTTCTTGTTCAGACAAACCATCAATATTCCATTCATAGATCTTATCAGCAGAAACGGAAAACTGAGTTTGAAAAGGTCTTTCTTCAAACTGCATGTTAAACCTGTAACATTTTTCTTTTGATATTTTGGGATGGTGGAAAAGTAATGGTCTCAAGTATCCTACTTTACAAAGGATTGCAAGAGATATTTTAGCCATTCCTGTCACAACTGTTGCTTCAGAATCTGCCTTTAGCACTAGTGGGAGACTTTTAAGTCCACATCGTAGTAGGCTACATCCCAAGACGATAGAGGCAATGATGTGTGCTCAGAATTGGTTATGGAGTGAAATCAACGGTTAGCAATTGTCTAATTTCTATTTATAAAATCAAAATTGTATTTTTATATTTGCTAGTTACAATTTGATGAAGTTTATTCCATTTTTAAATTCATTGTTGTTGTAGGTTCTTCAACTATGTCTGGAGATTGTGCACTTCAAACAATTCTTGATGATGGGGAGCCTAATGAAGAGGATGGGAGTTGTGTCACAATTGTGGAAGATTAGACATTTTGTATTAATTTAGTAGCCTTTTTAATTTCTTAGACTTGTTGGATTAATTTGTTGGTTTGTAATTATTCTAAACTTGTGGGATTTATTTTGTAGCTTTTTAATTTCTTGGACTTGTGATACTTATTTCTTGGACTTGTTGGATTTATTTTATTTTTATGTTTAGGTGGTGATTTTAGCTATGATTTTGTTGATTAATGATTAAATGGTTATCTTAGCTAGGTGATTTATTGATTAAAAAACTTAGTTAAGATTTATTGATCTATATACGTTGATTTATGATTAAACTCTATGATTTGGAATTTTGGATTGATTGGGCTGCCATATAATGTGGCCTAAATGCCAAATTTTGGCATTTGGGCCACGTTTTACCATTTTGGGCTTCAAATTTTTTTTTTTTGGGTTGGGCCATTCTTTGGGCCATCGCTTGGGCCCAAACTAAACGGGACCCGGCGGGGCGGGTCTGGGCCCCGAAAAAAAAATTCCGATTAATAATCGGACCGGGTCTGGGTTGCGAGTTCAGATCCGCAGGTCGGGTCCGGGTATACAAAAACCCGACCCGAACCCGACCCGTTGCCATTCCTAGTAAAAAACAACGGTGATTGGAGAACGAATAAGAGCTGAGAGAGTGAAATTGAGGGAGAGAAATTTAAATGAGTAAAATTGAGAATTTGTCATTTATGTTTTGTTATTTTAGATATGTGATTATGATTATATTGTGTATGCTTTTCAGATATTCCCAAAGGAGTGCTTGACTATCTAAGTATTGCCCCTATATTGGTAGAGTTTCCGCTAGTGCTTCCTAGACCTGCTGGCCCTAGCACGTATAACATGTAACTTGGATTAAACGGGGGAACAAAAAGGAGTGGAAACGTGCCCACGAAGAGACTTTTTTTTTCGATAATTACTTAATCAACAACGAAAAGAGATTGGCAATGCAATTAGTTCGCCCACGTGGAAAGGCAATTTTCTCAAAAGTGAACTAAAGCAACGATGATATATATTGGCCAATCCAACTAGAAGATGATTGCCACTAATCTGATTGCTACTAGAGACCAGTGCAGCAGTACTTTTTAGAAAAGGTAAAATCAAAGGCATAAACTTTTTTATATTTTTGAAATTTCTCAAAGCTTTTCTCTTCTTCTAATCTGATTGGGTAATTGACTAATTGTATGGGCAATGGAACCAGGAAGTGGTGGAAACATAACCACAACCATAAGAGGGCAACCGGTCAATGTAATAGTAATAATTAGTTTAAAATTTTCCTAAAGTTTTTTTTTAAGAAACAAAATTTTCCTAAAGTTAAAGCAAGGGGATAGACATAACTTTCCAAAATTGAATTGAAGCCACTTGGATTACAGCGTGAAGACACGTAAGTCCAAATCCTTGTAAAAGTAAAGGACTATCCTTGCTTATATAAGAGTGAAAAACATATAGTTAATGTAGACATAAGTTATGGCGTCCTCTTTGTATCATTTAAAATTTGTGTTCTTGCTTTCTTTTCTCTCAACATTTCATCTTATAGCCCCTCGCTCTTTTTCTTCTGTGCAGCCTCTTTGTCGTAGTGATGAAAGGTCTTACTTGTTGCAATTTAAGGACAGCTTTGTCATCAACAAGTCCGCTTCTTCTGAACTGTGGGCTTATCCCAAGGTTGCATCTTGGACATCAGAAGGAAACAACAATGACTGCTGCTCATGGGATGGGGTAGAGTGTGATTTCTCGGGCCATGTGATTGGCCTTGACCTCAATAGTGGCTGTCTCTATGGTTCAATTAACTCCACCAGCAGCCTTTTCCATCTTGTTCATCTTCAAAGGCTTAATCTTGCTGACAATCATTTTAAATACTCTCAAATCCCATCCACCGTTTCCAATCTATCTAAACTAACTCATCTTGATCTCTCTTCTTCTGCGTTTGCTAGTCAAATCCCATTAGAAGTTTCACAATTGTCCCAATTGTCATCCCTCAATCTAAGTGGAAACGCTTATTTAGAACTCAAGAAGCCTAGTTTGAGAAGTCTAGTTGAAAATTTAACCAGACTAGAAAAACTTGATTTGAGAGAGGTGGAAATAATCTCCATGGTGCCTAATATCTTGGCAAATTTGTCTTCTTTAACCTCCCTCGGACTCCGTGACTGCGGATTGTATGGGAAATTTCCAGTTGGCATCTTCAAGCTTCCGAATTTACGAGTTCTTAATATGCGGCAGAATGAAGGTCTCACCGGCCATTTGCCTGACTTTCAATGGAGTAACACCCTTGAGATAATGAATCTCGCAGTAACAAGTTTCTCAGGTAAGCTACCTACTTCAATCGGAAACCTTGGGTCTCTGAATACAATTTTAATATGGGGTTGCAGCTTCTCTGGGTTCATTCCATCTTCACTTGGCAACCTCACGCATCTAAATTCTTTGGATCTTTCACTGAACACTTTCGAGGGCCGCATTCCATCTTCCTTTGGAAACCTCATCCAACTTTCTTTTCTATTCCTTAGCAGTAATAAATTCACTAGTCCAATTCCTTTTGAGCTTGCAAATCTGACAAAACTAATTGCCTTGAATCTTGGTGGCAACGAGTTTGTAGGCCAGATTCCAAGCTCAATCTTTAACCTTACAAATCTAGAACTTCTTGATCTTTCCTTTAACTACTTTAGTGGCACTATGGCGTTTGACAAGTTTGTAAAGCTCAAAAAGTTAACTATATTGCGTCTATCTTATAATCAAGTATCATTAGTTGAAAGTGAAACCAGTGCCAATAGAACCTTTCAAAAGTTTGTAAATTTAGGATTGTCTCTGTGCAACTTGAGTAAGTTCCCAAATTTCCTAGCAAAGCAAGATGAATTGGAGTTGCTAGACCTACAAGGCAACAATATTCATGGTCAAGTACCAGAATGGGTTTGGAACATGAGTAAAGAAAGTCTAAAGTGTATTGACCTTTCTGACAACTTTCTTACAAGCCTCGGTCAACATCCCATTCTTCTTCCATGGACCGATCTGGCCATTTTAGACATTTCGTCTAACAAAATCCAAGGATCACTTCCAATTCCATCATCTTCCACTTTGCAATACCACGCATCAAACAATTCATTCACTGGAAAAATTTCAGAATTGATTTGTAACCTGAGTTCTCTTCAAGTCCTTGATTTGTCAGAGAATAACTTAAGTGGTCCACTTCCTCAATGCTTGCACAGCTTTGGTGATTCTTTGGTCCTATTGGATATACAAAGGAACAAATTTGAAGGAAGCATCCCACAAACTTGGGCAAATGGAAGCAAGTTAATGATAATTAACTTCAGCCAAAACAAATTCCAAGGGTGGTTACCAAGATCTTTGGCCAGGTGTATAACATTGAAGGCCCTTGATCTCAGTAATAACCAATTCAATGATACTTTCCCCTCTTGGTTAGGAAACCTTCCAAATTTGAAGATTCTCATTTTGCGGTCCAACAAATTTTACGGACCAATAAAGATTCACAGCATGAATTATGAGTTTCCTAACTTACAAATTGTTGACCTCTCATACAATGGTTTTACTGGAATGTTGCCAGTAGAATTATTTCAAAATTCGAATTCTTCCAGATCTGATCGTGCATACCACTTATCATATATTCAAGTAAACTCATCTTTTGTAATGAAATACAGTTATCAGAATTTCACATTTCGGTTTAAGTATAGTTTCTCAATGATGATGACAAACAAAGGAGTGGACACAATTTACGAGAAGGTCCAAGAAATTTTCACAGCCCTTGATTTCTCTAGTAATAGATTTGCAGGAGACATTCCAGAATCAATCGGAAATATAAAAGTACTTCATTTGCTCAATCTTTCCAATAACATTCTCACTGGCCACATCCCACCAACATTAGGAAACCTTGCAGAGTTGGAATCATTAGACCTTTCTCAAAACAAGCTTGTAGGTGAGATTCCACAACAGCTAACACAACTTACTTTCTTGGAATCCTTCAATGTTTCTCATAATGATCTTGTGGGGCTTATACCACAAGGGAAACAATTTGATACATTTCAAAACAGTTCATTTGAAGGAAATTCAAAATTGTGTGGAAACCCATTGTCAAAGAAATGTAAGTATTACGAGGCTTTATCACCTTTATCTTCAACCTTGAAAAAGAGTCAAGATTCGGGGTCGCCACTTCAATTTGGTTGGAGAATTGTTTTGATTGGCTATGGATGTGGACTACTTGTTGGGGTGACTATTGGGCATATTGTGATTGAAAGGAAACATGATTGGTTAATGAAGACTTTCGGAGTGAGGCAACGGGTACCAGGAAGAAAGGTTTGAGGGAGGAGACATTAGAAATTGAATTAAATATATATATTTTTGCTAAGGTTTGTTGGTGTGTAATTTTTTTTTTTTTTTTTGCTTAGGTTTGTGGGTGTGTAATGTAACGTGCTTCTACCTTTTTCTTTACTGTTTTGATGTACGTTGGATTGAGAAGCATTAATGTATTATATGTAAAAAGTAATAGTGACTTCAGTTATTTATGAATATGAAAGGCAGCAAACTTTATTAAAAGGTCAAAGAATAGTTGGATATGTGCTCACATTCAAACCTTTTACCCTTGTCGTAAGAGAGGGGAAAATTAACAAAAAAGGAAAGTTTGTAAAATCGAAGAGGACTATATATGCAAAATAAAATCTGTATAAAGTAAAGCAAACAATCCAAACTTTCTGACTAAAATTAATCCAAAAGGGTTAAAAATACATAAAATCAAATCTGTAATTCACTATGACATCTTAAATTACATGCCATGTGAATTTGCTCAAAACAAACTCACAACATAGAGAGAAAAAAAATGAGGCTTTTATTGAGATGGTTAGAACATTCACATTAGCCTTCTCAAATATTCAGCTAAATTAACCACAAAAAAATACTCCATTTTTTTAAGTTTAGTTATCTATGTTTTTTTATAAACATATATTAACCTCAATACTTTATTAGTATTCCAATTAAATGTTATTATTTTATTTTTTTTATTCATGTCGATCATCACCCAAGTTCTAAAACACTTTTTAAGATGTTAGATTATCAAGGTTGTTCAACTCATGGAAATAAAATATTCACAATCGCCTACATGAATGTAGAGTAGTAGACAACCTTGATAATCTATTATGCTCATCCTGCATTTCAATGAGCTAAACTAAATACGACTCCTCATCTCAAAGCAACCATCACCTTATAGCTTGTAACCATTTATTGTACCACAAAAAAAAAAAAAAAAAACAAACAAACAAACAAAAGAGTACATCTTAAAGCATAGACACAAAGTAGTTGAGCTTTTATCAGTTAATTCACTTAGCAAAGTATAATAAATATCAACAAAGACTAACTAAGGTAGTTAAAGTGATAGAGTTTTAGAAATTATAACACTCGCTGAAGTCAACTTCCTTCGAGCCTAGCGAAGTGTCCCAACATTCTTTTTTATCTATTGCAGGGTTGGTAAGATTAAACATATTATAAGCTAGAATTTTTAAACTTAATGATTAGTAATTTAGTATATCGTTTAGCAAAAAAGAAAAGAGAAAAAGCAAGACTACATGGTCCTTTGCCATGCTAACATCGAGTAAGAAGCCTTGCGAATTGAGTTAGAATTAAAATTCTAGTTTCATATTATTGGTTTTTTTTTTTTTGGTTTGTTAAAGAGAAATTTCAAAATAGTTTTTTTTTTCAATATATATATATATATATATATATATATTATCTAGTTTAGAAATCCTAACATAACAACCTAAACCCCACCCTACACCCACCCAATGGGGCTCCAACATCGAATGCAAGCCCATGGATAGCCCCAAGCCCTCATGGCAAGGGGAGGTATTACTTTGCCCAACATGAGCGGTGATTTCATAGTAGCTGTGCATTAATCTTTTAGTGCAATTAACCCTAGTTATATTTGTAATTGAAAAATATATGTTTATTTGTCTCATACTATTACTATTTTGATTGGACAAATACTTATAACAAAGTCATAGTTAGCCTAACATTTCATGATTTTGAGATGTAAATGGTATAGAATTAAGAATGTTGCAAAATTTCTATTATTATTATTATTATTTGGTTAAGACTTATTAAAATTGTGGTTTGAGATGTAAATTACCAAAAAGGACAATATATGTGTGTAAGGTGGTGGGCCTTGCTTGTAGTGTTGGGCTACTTCCTGCTGCGCTAGGCCCAAGTTGTTTTTTTTTTTTTTTTTTTTTTTTTTTTTTTTTTTTTTTTTCTTCTGGATAAGGGAGTTGGGACCGGTCGAACTGCAACTCAATTTGGTCCGGCTTGTGCGCAAACTATGCCTTGTTTGCTAGGAACGTGCTTGCAGCAGGCAGAGCTGTTTCAGATAAGTTGTGGCAGACAGACATGGTAATAATAACAAAACAAAGTATCCTAGCTACTTAATAGAAAATGACCAAATGATCCCTATTCAAGAAACATAATCACAATAATAATAATTACTTTTACAAAAGAACAAAGGGAACAAATGGTAATATATGTGGGTTAATCAGAAGAGAAAAAAGTCAGATTAAATCTGGTCCGCAGGAGCAAAACCAAAGAGGAAAGAATGTTTCTTCTCAACGCAATTAATCTTCTAAGGAAGTCTGTCCGTGGAAATTAACTACTTTGAGGGAAACGGACCTGAATGGTTGATGCCAAAGGACCCCTTTCGGTTTTGACAGAGAGCAGGATTTTGTGAGGGAGAGAGGGAATTAATCTATTGGTGCATGTCTGCCGTTCTAACTCTCTATCTATTTTCTTTTTGGTTTTTCTCTTTTCTTTCTTTCCTTTACACTTGTTTCTTTTTGTTTCCTGGTATTTCTTTTCGAATTCCTATTCCTTAGTTATGGTTTCCGTTCTTCCTCCCTTTTGTTCACGGCAAAGGTCTCCTTTTATAGTACCTGCCGTGACCGGATTTTACTGTTTAGCCCTTAACCACCTTTGTCTGGTCTGGGCGTACTTGCCGACCACCACTGGTCTGTCTGTGTGTCACCCCCATTACCAGACAAAGAAGGATATTTTGTTTGTTTGTCTGCCATGACACCCTTTCCTACTACGGTCTGGGTTCTTTCTCTCTCCCTATCCCTCATGGCATGCACCTAGTGGTTCCAACTCAGCTTGCTTTTTTTAGGTAGTATGTCATCCCAGCAGGACACTTCCCCCAAAAGAGTCTGAGCAGGAACCTCAAAATAGATTTTTCCCCTCTCCCCACCGCCAAACCATGCTCTTTTACCTCTGACCCATGACCTCACTATGTCCTGTATTGGCTGGGTACAGGCTGGTGGTGCCTGGGCCTTGCGCGTGCCTCCCTTCCATGTGTGTCCAAAATCTACCTGCTGCTCATTCGTCCGCTATGGTTTGGAGGCTTCCCTGCACAGTCTGCCGTCCGTTTTTTGACCTTTTATGTGGGCTGCTTTTCTATTTCCCGCTCCCCTTAGGAGCTAGGCTTTATTTGATACTGGGCCTTAAATTTCTTTCGGCCCATTTCTTGATTGTCCTCATTTCCTGCCATATTATTCTGTCATTCCTGCTGTAATGACTCAATCCTGTTGGGCCCCTTTAGGCCTATCGTTTACTCTTTCCCCTAGTGGCTTAGCATGGCCATTGATTCTCCTACTTATGAGCTCTTGTGTCCCTTTTGTTTTTCTCTTGGGCATCCTTGACCCATTTGCTTTCTTTGAGCTTCCTTAGCCCTTTTACTAACTCTGCATTCTCATGGGATTTTACTTACTTCATTGGGCTTCTCTGGCCCAATTACCTTATTCTCATCCTTGGGGTTCATGGGCCTACCATTAACCCCTTACTCTCTTTGTTTGCATTACTTTGGGTTTGCAATGGCCCATTCTCACTTTTCTATATCATATACTGCCTATGGGTATGCTATTTCTCTCTTTTCGGGCTTCTTTAAGCCCATTTGCCTCCTCAAGGCCCATTTGTTTATTTCATGGGCCTGTGATCTATTATTCCTGCCGCTTGGGCCTAATGGTTTTGTCATTTGTTTGCCAACCCTTTGCTGCCCTTGTTGCTGGGCTTTCTTCTTTCTACTTGAATTCTAAAAAATGACCCTCAACAATGTGTAAGGGAATTCTATCATACTTATGGTTTCACGTTAATAATAATAATAAAAACATTATTGTTATAATAGTTTATTCTGTCTTAGTTATTATGGTTCCACCTTAATAAATTATTGTTTTTTCAGACTAAAATTTTCTAATCTTTAATTTTACACTTTAAATTATAGAATTCTTAATGTAAATGGAAAATGATTTTCATAAAAATAATAATAATAATTCACACCAAAGTCTTAAAAATACTTACCTAGAACATTTTCTATTTGTAAATTAAAAAAAAAAAAAAAAACGAAAAACTAGAACCACAGCATTTGTCACTTTAAATTATCAAATTAAAAATAATAAAAAGCTAGTTGCTTCAGTGCTTCACAGATCACAGTCACATATACAATTACAATACAATACCCATACTTCAGGCTTCAACTTGAAAGAACGTGCTTTTCGGCTCTAAAAGCTGAACCAAACCAAACTTTGACCTTTTCCTGGGTTGGGCCTTTTGAAATTGCAGTCTCACTCTCAATGACCGTTAGCTAGGCCCAACAAAAAGCAAAGCTTAACCCATGGGCTTTCTAAAACGTAAATGTCCACTGTATAGAACCCAGACCACAACCTAGGTACTTTACGTATTTACCCCTGGATGTATTTCCCGCCAAAAAAAGAGAGAGGGAGGGAGATACACAGAGAGAAATAGAGAGAGAGAGAGAGAGATAACCCTAGCGAGCAAGCGAGAAAGAGAGAGAGTGTGTTATCTATCAGTATCAGTGAATGGCGCCCACATCGGCTTCTGCGGCGGATTCACCAACTCAATCTGCACCCGATACCATCGAAAATAATCTCCAGGTACACACTTTCTCACTCTCTGATCTCAGTATATTCAAAGATTTTGAAGGTCAATACTTCAAAGAATCAAATTGAACGAATCAGATTCAATCAGGTTTCCGTTTAAATTGATTTATGATATTTTTGTTTCTCGCATTTTCTAATCAAGCAAACAAGGGATAAGTTCTCTTAATTTATTATTATTACTTTTGTTTAAAGCAAATGGAGCGCTAATATAAATTTTCACCACAGCCGTTCTTTGTTCTTCACAAAGCATCGTCCCAAAAATCCGAGAAAAGGTCAGCTGGAACAGGGAAAACCCGAAGGCGAATTGATCTGTCTCCATCACCTACTAAGAAGACTGAGAAATCCGAAGAATGCGATGAACAACATCGCTTCGAGCAATTACGTATGGAAGCTTTCGAGCTTGTTTGGTCGAAAATCGACTCCACCATCAAGGTTTAGGAATTTTGAACCTAACATTTCAATTTTTAGAGTATTAGAGAATATGTGCTGGTTAAGGAAATTTGGAACCTAACATTTTAATTTTTTTTGAGAAATGTAGAATTAAACTTTAATGTTCTAGATATCACAAATTATTTAAGTTTTTTGAATTTCAACTCACGTGTGGGCGCATACACATATGTATGAGTAGTGTATATTACACACTACTTGTTGCACACACATTTACCCACACCTGGAAATTGAACTGAAATCGTGACTTGAAGTCACAATTTTCAAGTTAGTAATCGTTACTTCAAGTCACAATTTCAGTGCAATTTCCAGTGTGCGTACAAAAAAGTGTGTGCAATAAGATGTCAAATGTTGGTTTCATTTCCTTCACTTTTGTTAGTGACCAAATAGAATTTTTATTTATATTTGCAGGATGTTTTGAGGGGTATCAATACTAATGTATTCGATGAAATACATCGCTGGGTTTGTGAGTCCTTTAATACTATCAAATCATTTGGAACACCTGGTATTGCTGAAGCAACTCGGGCTTTTCCCATTGTAACAGATGCTTCTTCTAAACTGTTGTTCGCGGGGCTGGTTCTGACAAGTAAGTTCTTGTCTATTTCAATGCTTTGAGTTAATGTTTGGTTACATAAAACGGTAGTACATATCAATTATCAAGTAGATATTAGTAGTATTTTCTGCTGTTGGATGTATATGAATAGGGATTAAAATCTTCATCTGCATTCTTTGTGCTGGTTGGTATAGTAGCATGTAATGATATCTGTCTGAATTGCTTTGTTGGGGATGCACACTTGCATTTATATAATGTTAGACACAGTTTGTATTGCTCACTTATATATTTAAGTATGTTCAAACAGAATTGATGAATACACACACATGTGTATTCTAAATTTCTAATAAGCAGTCTTAATTGATGATTGGCAGAGAATATGGAGTTCGTTGATGATCTATTGACTTTTGAAGAGGTTGGCCTTTGTTTGAAATCTCATGGATGCCATGTGGCTAACCTTTCGTCCTTGGACTTCTCAGCGAAGAATGGGATTGGTGGTTGCCTCAGAGGTTTATTGAGACAGTTCCTAATGGCTACTTTGGATGTAAGTACTTACATGTAGACATTCCTGCATAAATTGAAGTTAAGTTTTTTTGTTAAAGGGGTTTCTAAATTCTTTTTTGTAATGTTGCTTTTAAGCAGGCAGTTGATATGTCCATCTTAGCATCATGGTACAGAGAACAAGAAAATAATAATTCCCCAGTGGTTGTGATCATAGATGATATGGAACGATGTTGTGGGTCTGTCTTATCTGAATTCATCCTTATGTTGAGGTACTCTACTGCATCTTGTCACCCAGGGGCAGAACTATGATCTGGTTACAATGATTCATAAACCTAAAGTAGAGTTGTAAGGAAGAATATAAAATCAAGAGAGAGAGAATAATCACTTTTTCAAGAGAGAATATGAGAGAGAATAAAAAATTTATAGAAAATAAGATGAAAAGAAAAAGAGTAAAATTATAAGATATAGTAATAAACACCAAATTATCCAAGTCATGCTATGTGAAAGAATAACATTATATTTTTTATATACTATCTTTGTAATTCAATAAGATAACATCTATGAAATTAAAGAAAATAAAAAAGATAACAATTTAAAAATACAAAAATAAATCACATCAACCTAAAGCAGAGTTATAAAGAACAAAAAAATTCATTAACCTGAAGTAGAGATGCAAGAAAAATAATAAAATTCACCAAAAAATGAAACAAGAATGAGAGAGAGAGAGAGAGAGGGAGAGAGAAATAACCTTTTGTGTGTAGGAAAACTATGCATAGAATGAAAGAGTGAATTGCAAATTTAAGTAAGAGGATAGCAATAAGAAGAGCCAAAAATAAAAGGAAGGTAAAGGGATAGAGGAAGAGCGATATTAAGGTAGATAGTGGTGGGGATATGAAAAGGTAAAAGGGAGGGGAGCGGTTGGAGAATATGTAAAAATAAGTTGGGAAATTAATTATCGAAAGATGATGAGTTGAGAGAAAGAAAAAATGATTGATTATAGAGAATGTGTGAAATGAAAAAGAAAAAAAAAATCGTGACATAGCGATGATGTGGCTGAACTGGAGCGCATCAACGATAAATGCTACGCTTCAGCATTTAGAAATATATAGACCAGTGAATTTCTTGCGGGTGTACATTATAAAATTATTATTATATGAAAACATTCTGTTAAAAAATTATCCTAGTAATACATGGTTTGAATGAACTCAAAAATATTTAATTATTTTGAGTAACATAATTGCATAATTTTTAGTATCTTTGATTGCATGTATTATTAAATGTGCTTTTATGTTTTACTAGTTAGTTTTTTTTTTTTTTTTTTTTTTCCAATTATTTCTTAAGCAATTAAAATTCAGCAGGAATGTCATATTCCAAATAAAATGTTTTAAAATATATAAATTAGAAAAATAACTACATAAATTTTTTTGGAAGAACCCAACTTTTAATCCTCACCCCAATTTATTGTGATAAACAAAAGAGTTACATAAATGACATTTTTATATTAATAATTAGTGTACCACTTATAGAAACTTAATACTTAGAAATGAATGCATGTACCTCATGAAACACATAACAAGAAATTAATATATTGCATGTCATAAAAATTAAGAGTATTCTATTCCTTTTTCAAGGCATGCGCCACATGGCAAAACTTTAGGGTATTGCAACTTGGGATAAAACCTGAAGAACAAAATTATTAGTTGGAAACTTAGGATAACATATTGTAGTGTAACGAATTAGTACACCTCAGTCCAAAGCACGCAAGACCCGGGCCCAATAAGTCCACTGCAATATGTATTTGTAGAGAGTGGGCTTAAGAATTAGATTTGAATGGTGAGGGCTTCGTTTTTCCTATTCTCAAAGATAAACTAAAAAGCAGATTAGAAGGCCCAAAGCACACCAAAATAACTTGGAATAATTCTGTTTTATTTAGGTCCGAGGAGGAATCCTTTTATTGTGTTGTTCACGTTATAAATCTTCCTTTTTCCTTTTGTTTTTCTCTTTCTTCTCTTTCTAAAAAATCCCATCCTCCTCCAATGGAGGAGGAATGGCATTATATAATCATATTCTAAGCATCCTATCCTTACACTTGTCATTCATCTAAGGTGCCCCTTGATACTTATCCCACCAGATCTTTTCTTTGGCCTCCCTGTGAGAGGTCATAGTCTTGGTAGCACTGTTCAGAGGTCTTCTCCACATAAATGCGGCCAGAAAAGTAGTTGCAGGGTATTTAATGTGGTGGTAGCAGCTTTTCTTCAGATATTTTCGGGGATCTTTTCCTTCCCAGTAAGCTCACCGAGTTTGTTTCTGTCATAGGGGATTCCAGGAGGATTACTTTAGCCACTGGGATTCTTCCTTGAACCGAAAACTTTATATCCGAGGACTATACCATCCTCGGACGGAATCGCCGGTCCTATGTGCGAATCTTTCGAAAGTAGAATGCTTTGATAGCTGCCACATTGCTCGGCCCATGAGACCTCCTCGGACCAAGCCCACGGCCCAAGATGCGTGAATCTTGGTTATTTGTCCCCACACATATATTAAACACCTTTTATTTTGAGGATTTATCAACCAACACGTTAGCAAGCCATTTATGATGCACAATGTCATCTATTTTGGTTTTTATTTTTATTTTTTTGCTATAAAAGAGAGATACATATCTTGCTAAGTGGTTGCACCAAAATTATTTTAAAATTTATATATTAAGAATATAAAATTATTTATGGTTGAATATAAATAAAAAAGAAAAAAAATGAAATAATTCATTAAGACCTTTGCTTAGGTGAAAGGTTAAATGTATACTGTATAGTACTTTTTCTTCTTCTTTTTTTTTTTTTTTTATAAAGAATAGTGACACCTGACACTAATTAAATAAGTGAAACACAAAATGAAAGAATTCTCAAAGAATGCACAACATAGTGAAATCCAATGCTCTCACATGTGAGGTTCCTAGACAACCTTTATTTTGAAGATTCATCAACCAACATGTGAGCAAGCCAATTATGATGCACAATGCCATTTATTTTGAGATTTTTTTTTTTTTTTGTTGCTCTAAAAGAAATATGTATACCTTGCTAAGTAATTACACAATAAATATATTAAAATTTAAATACTAGGAAAATAAAATTAGTTATTTTTTAATATAAATAAATAATAATAAAAATTAAATAATTCATTAAAACCTATATTTAGGTGGAATGTTTAATGTATAGTACCTATTTTTCTTTCATAAAACAGTGACACATGACACTAATTACAAGATGAGGTAGAACTGTAAATGAAAGAATTCTAAAAAAAAATGAGTAACATGGTGGAACCTAATACTCTCACACATGGATGTGATTGAGCACTGGTTGGACCTCATCTTCATCATCCAAGATTGCCTTAGTAGAAAAGGATTCTATTTGAAATTGACCATTAAATTTGTTTGAAGTTAGGTCTACAATTTGAAGCATTGGCCGTTGACATTTGATCCTCCACAAACAAAAGATCCGTAAAATTTGTTAGATCGCAAGACAACTTAGACAAGGACATGTATCCTGGATATGTTTCTCAAGTAACACGGGAAGAAGGCATCCTCATTATGGTTTTTACTTGTTACAATCAGATATACTCCCAGAATATAGGAACTTATACATGCATGTTTAATGTTCTTATCAGATTCTCTTGCTATTTCAAGTTTGAATCCGCGCATGAGTGCATCTAAGATGCATGGACAATGCACTAGTTTTAGTGATATACACCCACTTAATATTTTTTTCTCAATCTCTCGTCCAGTGAGGCAGGGATGTTGCCATTGCTCTTCCCTGACTTGCAGCAGTTAAAAGTTAAAAACTGATAATTTGCTGCAACTTATCAGCCATCATCTGATCTCAATTACCCAATTAATAGCACTAAAACTAGTGCCATATACAAAAAATGCTGGCAAATCATGTCAAAATCATCATCGTCAAATTTTTTTTCCTTGAAGCATTATTATTTTCTGTTATTTACTCATCGATTTTTTTTTTTTTTTTAAACGCCAAATGCAGCTGAGAGAATGCTTACCTGATCTGTCACCACATAATTTATTATTATTAACTTTTTTATAAATGGAATTCATCTTTGAATGCAATTTTACTCAGACAAAAACGTTATTAATGCAGAAATTGCATAGTATGATAACAGAGAACCGTTTACCCAAAAAAAAAAAAAAAAAAAAAAAGAGATAACAGGGAACCTCGCATGTAAATATGTCTCAGCAATCTCGTTCAAATTTATATACCTACACAATCCCTTTGATTTCTTCTTTACTGCAGCTTTTATTCCAAATACATCGAAACCTAAAGAGAAAACATAAAATTAAATAAAAAGTAACAACTTTTACATGATATATGGAAAAAGTAATGCTCTAAAACGTTGTACTTATGCCTAACCATTTTTTTTTATCTGTAACATGATACGGCATTTTATTCAAATAACAGAAAAATTAGATTCTTATACCTAACCAAATAAACTCAATAAGCCACAAAATAAGCAAGCCAAACAAAGATAAACTACCATTAGTACCTCACACTTTGCTGCAACTACCCTATCATTAGTGCCTCCGCCCTTGATATATGCGTGCTCGTCTTTGACGGTATTTAATTCCAAAATTCAGTTGAGGGAAGATCTTGATAAGTATGTCATCAACGTGTGTGAAATACCATCTACTCCATCTCTTCCAAAACATAAGGGACCAAATGACAATCCCAAAACCAAAAATAAATCCTAGTTCTGCACTTAAGAAATTCAAATGAATTTCTCCAGAATTCGAATGAGTTTCTTGAAATGTTGGAGGTGGCGATCTTGGCCCTAGAGTACAATTTTTATTCAAAGGATATCCACATAATCCTTCGTTCCCTTCGTAGAACGCTTCTGAAAATGTATTAAATTGCTTGCCTTGTGGAATTGGTCCCACCAATTGATTGAATGAAAGGTTTAGTTCTGTCAGGAAAGTAAGATCTGTAAGTTGCACCGGGATCTCCCCTGTGAGCTTGTTGCTTGACAAGTCTAATGATTCTAGCATAGTCAAGTTTCCCAGAGATGGTGGAATGTAGCTTGTAAGAGCATTGTGTGAGAAGTTGAGAAAAATTAGCGATTTGAGCTTTCCTATTTCTTCTGGTATTGGGCCATCAAGATTGTTGTTGGAAATGTCAATTGCGGTGAATCCAGTTAGAATCTTAACCAGCTCGATGTCAAAACCTGTAGTGGTAACTGTTATCATATGTTGATAATAATTATGACCAAATTGATAGATTGGAATTTGGAGGTACTGGATATCATCCATCATTGCTTTCCAGGCAGAAAGGGATTCCCTTGGAAGTTGACCAGTAAAGTTGTTTGAAGCCAGGTCAACAATTTGAAGCATCGGCCAAGAGGTATTTGGCCCTCCACAATCAATGGACCCATAAAATTTGTTAGATCGCAAGATAAGGACACGCAATGAGGATATGTTCTTCAAGTAACATGGGAGGGCATCCTTTAGTTGGTTGTTCCCCATATCCAACACCTGCAAATTTTTGCAATTCTCCAAAGACTTTGGTACCGCTCCTCCTAATTGGTTTCCATTGAGATTTAGAATTTGTAAACCACAATTAACTGAAAATGAATCAGATATATTGCCACTGAGTTTGTTTCTCCTCACATCCAGCATCCATAGAGTCTCACCCATCTCATAGAAGCATTGGGGAATTGTGCCACTCAATAAATTACCTGACAGATCAAGAAATTGAAGATATGTAGAATTGCATATTGATACAGGGATACTGCCAGATAATTTATTGTTTGAAAGAGATAAGAAATAAGCAAAAGTAAGGGAGCTGCCAATGCCAGCAGGTATAACAGAGCTGAAATTATTCCTCGAGAGATCCAGATATGTGGCAGATGGTAGGAGAGTTGGGAGTTGCCCTGGAGTTGGTTGGAATGAAGATCTAGGATAGTTAACGTAGAAGGAAGATTGGGCAAAGGCCCTTCCAGAAGGTTATACGAGAGATTTAGGTAAAAAAGGCCCTGAAACTTCGATAAGGAGGAATTAAAAGGCCCTGACAGATAACAATCAGACATGCTCAAAACCCTTAGATTTGGCACTGATGAAGATAAGGCCTGACACCACTCATTCCCTGGCGCTGATATATTTACACCATCAAGATAAAGTTCCTTTAGTTCCCCAAAATTCTGAACTAGCATAGCTAAATTTGGTTTCTCAATTTTCAGCATAGAATCACTCAAATAAGAATAGGTAGATAAATCAAGGGTAACCAACCTGCTCAAGTTCGAAATCTCAATGGGAATCTGCCCCTCAAAGCCAGCGTTTGACAGGTTCAAATAAATTAAATTCGTCAGATTGCCAAACTGAGATGGAATCAAAGAAGAACTCAACTTGTTATAAGCCAAATTCAGGTTCTCGAGATACTGGAGACTGAAAAGGCTTGAATTGTGAAGGCTACCAGAGATGGATTCGTTGAACAGGTTGAGACCAATAACACGTCCCTCCTCGCTGCAGGTTACACCTTTCCACAAACAGCAATTTTGACTCTCATTCCAGTGTATTAGTTTTGTGGACAAAGTACTATAGAATTTGAGGCTGTTCTTCAGTCCGATCAACAAATCTCGCTGATCATGAAGACATTCGTCAGACACGACAAAGATACCAAAGTTGGCAAACAGTGAACATATGGTGATCAAGTAAAGCCAGGAAAAGAACGGAATTTTCATTGTAGGCTGTATAAGATACACTCTTACAATCAAGAATTGAAGAGTGATGAAATTAATGGTTGGTTCAGGAGGGTATAGACCTATGAACATGGCCTTAATGACCTGTGGCTCAAGTCTTGGTGGTCCCAAAACCACACGGTTTTGGCAATTGGCATGGCTAGTTGAGAATGAAAGGTAAGATGATTGCGACTTTGCTTCACTTGAAGTAATGGTGATAGGCTTTCGGACAAACTTCGTAGACTCAACACACTGTCTCTAGCGTAGACGATGTAGTTGTCATAAGTCATTGGTTTTTTATTTTTGATTGCATGTATTATTAAATTTGCTTTTATATTTTGCTAGATTTTGTTTCAATTATTGCTTAAACGACTGAAATTGAGCAGGAATTTCATATTCCAAATAAATTGATTTAAAATATAAAACTTAAAAAAATAACCACATAAATTTCCAAGACCATTATTTCTTATTAGTGGCATTGCCTGGAAGAACTCAAATTTAAATCATCCCTCACAATTTTTTGTGAGAAAAAAAAAAAAGTTATATAAATGACAATTTTATATTAATAGTTAGTGCATCACCTATATAAAGTAAACTAGTGGTAGACCCACGCGAAGTGTGGGGATAAATAATTATTTTGTATAGTAATATAACGTATAATTATTTCTCTAAAATTTTTGAAGATAATTTGTTCTCCCTAAAAATTAAAGAATTTCTATTAAGTCCAATTAGGTCTATTTTGGTCCCACTCAGTCAATTTCGGTCCCCTTCAGTCCATTTTAGACAAATTGGACCTTAAATTGATTCTTTTTGTAGGTTATCTTTTCAAGTTTAGTTCAAAAATTCTTTTTTTTTGGGTTGAAAAGTATGAAATTTTATTATATTCGAGCTAAAATCTATAGTTTGAGTTAAAAGATACAAAAAAATAGACATTAGAAATTAGAAATATGAGCCTTAAATGCAATAAAAATGATAAATATTCAAAAGTCTCATTTGGTCCACATTGGTTATATTCGGTCCATTCTGGTCCTATTCGATCCATACAGTCCTAATTGGTCCATTCGGTCCTATTTAGTCCATTCTGTCCACTAAAGTTCTAGTCGGTCGAATTGGTCTTATTCAATCTACTTCTGTCCATTCAGTCCACATTGACTTTATTCGGTCCATATTGGTCATATTCTGTCCATTTCAGTTGTATTAAGCCAATTCTGTCCACTTTGGTTTTATTTGGTCCTATTTAGTTCATTTTGTCCACTTTGGTACACTTCAGTCCTATTCAAGCCATTTGGTCCACTTTGGACATATTTTGTCCATTTTGTCCACTTTGGTTTTATTCGGTCCACTTCAGTCATTTTCAGTCCACATTGGTCCAATGTGGTCCACCTCGGTCCAATATGTCCATTTCTGTCCAATTGGGTCTCGTTCTGTCCATTATGTCCACTTCAGTCTTATTCGGTTTATATTGGTCCTCTGTTCACTTCAGTCCTGTTTAGTCCATTCTGTCCACTTTGGTTCTATTTGGTCTAATTCGAAATGAGTGAAATGCAAAATGGAAGAATTCTTAAAGAATGCGCAATATGGTGGAATCTAATGCTCTCACCATCTCTTGGGAGGTTCCTAGACACCTTTTATTTTGAAGATTTACCAACCAACATGTGAGCAAGCTATTTACGATGCACAATACCATTTATTTTGAGATTTGTTTTTGCTCTTAAAAAAAAAAAAATATATATATATATATATATTGCTAAGTAATTTCACAATAAATATATTAAAATATAAATACTAGGAAAATAAAATTAGTTATTTTTTAATATAAATAAATCATTAAAATGGAATGTTTAATGTATAGTACCTATTTTTCTTTCCTAAAAACAGTGTCACGTGACACTAATTACAAGATTGAGCACTGGTTGGACCTAATGCTCCTCACACATGGATGTGATTGAGCACTGGTTGGACCTCATCTTCATCATCCAAGATTGCCTTCGTAGAAAAAGGATTCTATTTGAAGTTGACCAGTAAATTTGTTTAATGAAGCTAGATCTACAATTTAAAGCAGTGGCCAAATAGACATTTGATCATCCACAATCAATAGACTCATAAAATTTGTTTGATCGCAAGACAAGGAGATGTACGCTGGATATTTTCCTCAAGTAACACAGGAAGAAGGCGCAGGGACCGTGAAGCTACTGAAGCACAAGGAATCTGGAAAAGTCAGACTCGTAATGCGCCAATCTAAGACTCAAGATCTGCGCTAATCATCTAGGTCAGTCTTTTTTTTTTTTTTAATAATCAAAGTTTTGTTTTTGTTTTGATTTTTATGTATTTATGCCGTTTTGCTCTGTTTGGTTGCTAAGAAATTGCAAAAGAACAGTAATTACACGAAAATTATTTCCTTCGTTGTTTAATTTTTTTTATTATTTTTTGTTTTTTGTTTTGTTTTTAATATCTTTGCTATTATGCTCTGTTTGGTATCTTAGAAAATCCAAAAGTACAGAATTAACTTACACAACAAACTCAGTCCCTTTGTTGATTAATTTATCTAAATATTTTTTAATAACTTTGCTATTATGCTCTGTTTGGTTGCTTAGAAATTGCAAAAGAACAGAATTAACTTATACACAAAAATTATTCCCTTTGTTTGATCCTATCACGAAGTTTTAGTCTAGTGGAAGCTTGTTATTATCTTCTTTTTTTGTTCCTTTGCTTGAAATTTAGTAAAGAAGCATGGGATTCACATTGATGTGTTATGAAGTTATTATTTTTTAATTTAATTATTGAAATTATATTTGGGTTTGGAAAAAGGCGTATTTTTTGATGAATTTGGCATGTGTTGCAGTTATTCCTACGATGACAGTGCAAGAGCATGCTGGAAACGAAAAATCATGTGTGTGGCATGCTACAGATTTTGCGGATGGGGAATTGAAGGATGAGCTCTTCTGCATTAGATTTGCTTCTCTTGAGAGTGAGTGTTCTTTTTCGAATTATTTGCTTCTTTGCGTGCCTGAATATATGTATTAAAAAATTATTTCTCTGAGTAGTCCTTAGCTGTTTCCTTTCTGTGTTTCTGTGAGATGTGTGATATGCTCTTTTAATTATAATTCAAGCTCTGAGTTTAGAGACTAGAGAATCTTAGATATGAAGGTTCTCTTTTTTAGAGCAAATTAGGGGAGTCTGGTTAAGGTATGGATGATAAGTAGTTTTGAATTGTTGAAAATTCTTTGGAGATTGTCATGAAGAGTCTAAGATCCAATTTGTTGTCATAGAAGCTTATTGGTGTTATGTTAATCTGTAAGACAATTGAATGCTTTGTAACTTTGGTGAAGGCTTTGAGAGAAGACTAAGTTTGATAGTATTTTTGAGGATTTTGTACCATATGTGTTGTTTTGATTACATGTAGCTAGAGAAATTCATGGCAGCTCTTTTACTGGTGGGTTGTGGCTTTGTTTTATTGTCACTTGCTATGGTTGTATGTGGGATGAGCAAACAGAGCTAGTGTCAATGATTCTTTCTTGTGTCATTGAAAATTACTTTTGATTATTTTGGTTTTAATAAATTGTTACATTTTCCAGAAATTGTTACAAAATAGTTCCATATGTGGCTCTATGTAATGCTGGAAACTATATTCATCTTTAGAGCTTATATTTTTTGGCCATTAGACAACAACTGCATGCGATAAACTACTGTCTACTGATCTATGATTCAGTGAGAATTTCTTCTTTTTTCTTTTACATGAAACAAAATTTGTATACAGTTGATATGCACTATGGACAGAGTTTTCCGGCAAACCGGGTTTGGGAAATTTTGAACCCATTATGTGGCCGGTTTATATGACCATTAAATGTGTTATGTGTTTAAATTTAAAAGTACTGGTTTGGAGGAAAATTCTGACCTGGTTTGGAGGAAAATTCTGACCTACGCACTATCTGATTGTGATTTTCAAGTGGGAGACAGTTACAGCTCTTGTGAATTGAAATTGGAAACTTTTTATTCTTTGTAATATGTTTAGAATTCATAAGTTTACATGTTTAACATTGTTGTTTTTATTCAGATTGCAGGAGCTTCATGGAAACATTTCAAGAGGTTGCCGAATCACAGGGAAAGAAAGAGGATAATAAAGATGCGTCAGATACTGCTGGACTCTTGGAGAAATTGAATGTTGGGGATGGTAAAACTAAGGGTAAAGAGCAGGAAGAGAAGCCTGATGTGGCCAAGGAGGAGGATAAGCAAACCTACAAGGAGGAGGATAAGAAAGCTGTAGATGACCAAGCAAAACCGGAGGTGGGTAACAAGGATGAGCCAGCTTCATAGACTAAGCAGAGCACTGTTGGTATATTTGAACAGTTTATCAATATAGGTGTTGGTTTGGGTGGCTAGTAAAGGTTGTTTTTCCCACTAGTTTGGGGAATGCAGCTGTATTTACGTAGTTTATTGAAATTTTTGGTAATCTATGGATGTGGATGATGGTTAGCCTATTGGTCTTGAATTAATGTGTTTTTTTGTCAAATGTCCAGTTTCATTACTTTTGATAGATTGTTTGCAAGGTTCTCATTAGTTCTTTTTCAAGTTTTTTACAGTCTTTATTATTAAGTAATCACATAATAAACCCTAAGGTTTAATCTTAGTTTAGATCTAGGGTTAAACATTAAAATATCAATTGCATTAATGATTATCCTGTAGTTTTAAAAACTATTGCGATCCAAATCCTAGTGCGACCTTTATGCAAAATTTAGCTACAAAATTAGTTGTAGTTTAAGACTATAACTTTATTCAAAATGTGAATTTTGACAAACCCATCATAGGATTACATTTTCTTTTTATATCCTTTATACTTGCAAAATTTTTAGAAAATTTAAGATTAATAGTTATGTTATCAATAAATTGTTTAAATTGCAAGTTTTTGTAATTTAAAATTATGCATAAAATATAATCTTATAAATCATATAGTAAATAATATCTGATTGACAAAATTTGACGTGTATTAAGAGTTTAAATAACATGCAATTCAATGTTTCAAAATATGTAGTAATATTAATAATATTGAATAAGGTTATGCTTAAATAGTTAAATGCAGCAAGAACTCGTGTAAGTCGTACTTGAGACAATTTGGACAACACATTCTTCTATTGAGGCATACATGCGCATCTTATATAAGTATATCTGTATATAGCTTACCAGTTACAAATGTCATATGCCAATGGCCCTTAAGCCACGTGGCAACTGAACCCTTTATAGTGGGTCTTTGATATGAGGATGAATCCTCCTTTTCTTCAGCTGGCAAAAAAAAAAAAAAAAAAAAATGTTTACAAACATCATACAACACTCGCAACCAATTGAACGTTCACATATATATATTTTTTAATATTTTACTTTTATTAGTTTATATCGCAACCGAAAAAACTAGATTTAACCATAATAAAATTGCCCCAGTACCTCTACACCTGATTCTTCTGTGCTCTTCGACCCAATTTCTTTCAAAGATTCAGCTGAGGGAAGATCTTGATAAGAATGTCATCAACGTGCTTGTAATACTGTATTCTCCACCTCTTCCAATACACCAGGGGCCCAATGACAACCCAAAAGCCAAAAATAAATCCAAGTTCTGCGCTTATGTAGTTCTTCCAATCTGTCCAAATCCAAGATTTCGAATGAGTTTCTTCAAATGTTGGAGGCAACGCTCCTGGCTCATCATATTTACACTCTATATTCAAAGGGAAGCCACATAATCCTTTGTTTCCTTCGTAGGAAGTTTCCAAGAATGTAGCAAACTGCTTAATTTGAGGAATCTGGCCCACCAGTTGGTTGAAAGAAAGGTTTAGAACTGATAGGAAAGTAAGACCATTTGCAAGTTGCATAGGAATTGCCCCAGTAAGCTTGTTGCTTGACAAATCTAGTGACTCAAGTTGACTCAATTTTCCTAGAGATGGTGGGATTCAGTTTGTGAAAGCATTATGTGACAAGTTCAGGATATACAGTGATTTGAGCTCTCCTATTTCTTCTGGTATTGGTCCTCCAAGATTGTTGCAGGAAACGTCAATTGAAATGAAGATAGTCAAAATCTTCACCAACTCGATGTATAGACCTTTACTGGTAACTGTTATCGCATCTTGATAGTATAATTGACTAAATTTTAGGACTTCAAATTGGATGTGTTTGAGCACTGGCTGGACTTCATCTTCATCGCCCAGCATTGCCTTCCAAGTAGAAAATGTTTCTCTTTGAAGCTGACCAGTAAATTTGTTTGAAGCTAGGTCAACAATTTGAATTACGGGCCAGATGACATTTGAACCTTCACAATTGATTGATCCATAAAATTTGTTAGATCGCAAGACAAGGACACGCAACCTGGATATGTTCCTCAAGTAACATGGGAAGGCATCCTCCATGTAGTTGTTCCCTATGTCAAAGACCTCCAAGTTTTTGCAATTGGACAGAGACATTGGTACCACTCCATCAAGTAAGTTTCCATTGAGATTTAGAGTTTGTAAACTACAATTTCCAGGAAATGTATCTATTATTGTGCCACTGAGTTTGTTATTCCTTACATCCAGCACCCCTAGAGTCGCACTCATCTCAATTAAGCATTGAGGAATTGTGCCATTTAAGGTATTATCAGACAGATCAAGAACTTGAAGAAATTTAGCGTAGCATAATGACTGAGGGATTCCCCCATGTAATTTATTCCTTGAAAGTGAGAAGAAAGTAGCACTAGAAAGGGATTTACCAATGCTAGCTGGTATAACAGAGCTAAAATTATTTTGTGAGTAATCCAAGTATATGGCTAATGATGGGAGAACTGGGAGTTCCCCCTCAAGCTGGTTGGAGTGAAGGTCTAGGGCTAGGATATTCAAACTAGAAAGATTGAGTAAAGGTCCTGCCAGAGTCATCATCAGTTGGTTATACGAGAGATTTAAGTACTGAAGATTACTAAGCTTCCAAATCCAGCTGGGAATCCCTTGCTGAATCTGGTTATTTGAAAGGTCTAGATAGATTAAATTGGACTGGTTTTTCAAGAAATCAGGAAAAGTCTTCAACTTGCAAGAAGCCAATTTTAATTTGGTAATCTGGGGAAAGAGGGATAATGAAGAATTAGTTACATTATATTCAATCAACAAGTCGTTATAGGAAAGATCAAGAATGGAAAGATTTCTCAACTGTTGAATCGCATTGATCTGGACGGAACCACAGAGGTTGTTTGAAGAAAGTGAGAGAAGCCTAAGGCCTCGGAGTTCAAAGACAGACCTGGGTATTGGACCTTCCAAGTTGTTGCTACTCAAATCAAGGGTGTGCAATAGGAAAGCAGAAATGTTGGAAAATTCTTTGAGTTGACTAGAAAATCGGTTGTTGGAAAGTTCTAATTTCTGCAGTGCCGGAAGAGAAAACAGAGAGATTGGAATACTCCCTTGAAGTGCATTGTAACCCAAGTTAAGATTCACTAGATTCAGGAGCTCTTCCCACCGAGTGGAATTAATAGTACCTGTTAGAACATTATGAGAAAGGATTATATCTGTCAAATTCTTGGTGATGCTGAATGATGGAATAGGTCCGATGAAGTTGTTTACCGACATGTCCAAATAAACCAATTGTGTAAGGTTTGCCATAGAGTTCGGGATTGATCCAGTGAAATTACAACTTGAAAGATCTAATCTGGACAACATTTTAAGGTTCCCAATAGAATCTGGCAATGTCCCTGAAAAGTTTGTACCGCTAAGCAGCAATGACCGAAGAGAACTTTTTGGAAGAAATCCTGACAAAGAACCTTGAAGTAGTTTATTATTTGACAAGTCAAGTGTCTGCAGTGTTAGAACCCGGAAGATTTTTTCTGGAAATGCTCCTTTCAAATAAGAAAAACTGAGACACAAGGAAGTCAAATTTCTGAAATCTGCAAAAAATTCTGGAACTGGAGCATTAAAGAGATTATTATCGAGATGAATAATTGAGAGAGATTGAAGCTTCGATAAGGAGGAATCAAGAGGACCTGAAAGATAGCAATTTGACATGCTTAACACGCTTAGATTTGGCAGTGAAGATGATAAGACCTCACACCACTCATTCCCTTGCGGTGATATATATACACCATCAAGATAAAGTTCCTTCAGCTCCGTAAGGTTCTGAACTAGCATAGCTAAATTTGGGTCCTCAAGTGTCAGCGTAGAAGCACTCCAGTAAATAAGGGTAGACAAATCGAGAGTAACCAACCTTGTGAGGCTTGAAATCGCATTAGGGATCTGCCCTGCAAAGCAAGCATTTGACAAATTCAAGTACCTCAAATTCTTCAGCTTTCTAAACTCCGTTGGAATCGGACTGTTGAAGCAGTTATAAGCCAAATTCAGGTTCTCAAGATACTGGAGACTGAAAAGGCTACTTGAATTGTCAAGTCCAGCAGTAATGGATTCGTTGAACAGGTTGAGACCAATAGCACGCCCCTCCTCGCTGCAGGTTAAACCTTCCCATAAACAGCAATCAACACTCTCATTCCAACGCACCAGTTTTGCGGACAACATACTGTTGAACTTGAGGCTGTTCTTCAATTCGAGCAAATAGGATTGTTGATCGCCAAGACATTGGCCAGACACCACAAAGATACCAAAGCTGACGAAAAGTGAGCATATTGGCATCAAGAAGAGCCATGAAAAGTAGGGAATTTTCATTGGGGGCTGTAATAAGAAACGCTAATACAATCAAGAATTGAAGAGGTATTAATGGTTAGTTCAGGAGGGCAAAGATCTATGAACATGGCCTTATTGACCTGTGACTCAAAGTCTTGGTGGACCCAAAAGGCCAAAACCACTCAGAAGTCAGAATGTAGAATTGGGAGGTAAAAGTCGTACTCAACACACTCTCCAGCGTAGACAATATATAGTTGTCATTGACTCGTTGCAAATTTTACAAAGGTTAGGTCGAAGATCTATGAACATGGCCTTATTGACCAGTGACTCAAAGTCTTGGTGGACCCAAAAGGTCAAAACCACTCAGAAGTCAGAATGTAGAATTGGGAGGTAAACGTCGTACTCAACAGTCTATAGCGTCGACAATATATAGTTGTCACAAAGGTTAGGTCGAAATCATATTAAACTTTTTTTTTTTAAGGATTAGGCACTTGGTTTATTCGGGTGCTAAACCAACAAATATTCATATTACATGAGATAAATTTTTATTTCACTCACATTTTTTATTATACTAGATGCAAATTTACGCAATACATGGGAATAGATAATCATTTATAATTGTAATATAATGTATAGTTTGTTATCAAAATTTTTTTGAAAATAATTTTGCTCTCCCTAAAAATTAAAAAATCTCTAATTATTTTTCATCTTTCTATCTCTACCAATATATCATATTATATATATATATATATATATATATATATATATTAAGAGAGAGTTTCAACTTATGACGTTCACTTCTGATAATACCTCTTTATTATCAGACCAAGACACCAGTCGGTTTTTGGTATAGGCGGGGATTGAACCTCAGATCTCTTATTCAACCATGAAAGATTTTACCAGTTAAGCTAACTGGAACTCACTATCATTATCTATACTACTATTTAAGAGGCCTCCCTTGTTTGGGATCCTCATTTTTTTTGTTCAAAAATGGCCTTATACCTCTATGTTTAAGTAGAGACAAAACTAAAGGACAATCCGGTAAAAATACAACTCTAACTCCCACTAAAACATTGCCTAAAAAATAGGGTCACTCTCCTGTTAATTTTTAAATTACTTTATCCACTTATAAATTAGATTTTCAAAATAAAAATTATATATAAAAAATAAGTACAGACTTTTTTTTTTTTGATATAAAATAGGACCACTAAACCCAAAAAAAACCCTCATCACACGTGCTTGCGCCTGTGCCTGTGACGAGGCTAGTATTATTATTATTATTATTTTTTTTTTTTGAGAAAGAGGCTAGTATTATTTTAGGTGTGTTTGATTGATATTTTTCTTATATAAGGTGGTCCATATTCTTCGAAATTATATTATAGTATGCTATGTTTTTTTTCTACAATTAAACCCTAAACCCTAAACTCATAACAAATTTATACTAAATATGTATAATTTATTCTTTAAATTTTATTATACAAAATTTGTTCTTCCAAAAAATTAAACAATTTCAAAAAGTAATTTCCATCACTCTTTTTTACAAATATATAAATTTTTTATTTTTTATGTTTTCTTAATGTTATTATTATTCATTTTTTGAAATGGTCCATATTCTTCTAACTGTTGTTATTATGCATTTTATTTTCCTAATTTCTTTTGATACAACTAAAATTTTTAAGGTTTAAAGTTATTATTCAAATTCTCATTTTCTTAAGGAGATTATTATGATAACAAAAACTTCTCCTATAATTACAATTGATATATTACTCAAATAATTGATAGTAATCTCAACCAAAACTTGTCTTTTTCCATTCTTAAGTAAGTACATCGAATTGGACCAGATGGACCAAAGTGAACTAAAATGGGCCAAATTAGACCAATTGACAGAAGTAGACAGAATGGGCAAATGTGGAACAAATAGACTGAATAGACCTAAGTAGACTGAATTGTACCAAAATGTCCCAAAGTGGACCAAATTGGACCCAAGTGAATGAAGTAGATCGAATGGACTAAATTAGACCGGATGAACTGAAGTGGATGGAACAACACCAATTTTATATGTTTCCTAATTTTTTGTTCTTTACAACTAAAGTTTTAAGTTTCAAATTTCTTATTCAAATTCAATTATCACTTCCAAAATAACTAAGTATTAACTCGAAAAAAAAAAATCAAACCAAAACTATAAGAGGGAGAGAGACTACCTGTGATGAGGAACTCAAAAATACAACGCCAATAGGTATTAACCTAACATAGAGTTTCAAAAAACACAATGATTCATAAACCTAAAGTAGAGTTGTAAGGAAGAATATGAAATCAAGAGAGAGAGAATAATCACCTTTTCAAGAGAGAATAAATTTTTTTTAGAAAATAAGATGAGAAGAAAAAGAGTAAAAATAAAAAGAAATTGCAAAAAACACCAGATTATCCAAGTCATGCTATGTGATAGAATAACATTAAATTTATTATATACTATCTTTATATTTCTTATATACTCTCTTTATAATCCAATAAGATAACATCTACGAAATTAAAGAAAATAAAAAAGATAACAATTTAAAAATACAAAAATAAATCACATCAACCTAAAGTAGGGTTATAAAGAACAAAAAAATTCATTAAACTAAAGTAGAGATGCAAGAAAAATAATAAAATCCACCAAAAAATGAAACAAAAAATGAGAGAGAGAGAGAGAGAGAGAGAGAGAGAGAGAGAGAGAGAGAGAGAGAGAAATAACCTTTTGTGTGTGAGAAAACTATGCTTAGAATGAAAGAGTGAATTGCAAATTTATAATAAGAGGATAGCAATAAAAAGAGCCAAAAATAAAAGGAAGGTAAAGGGATAGAGGAAGAGTGATATTAAGGTAGATAGTAGTGGAGTTATGAAAAGGTAAAAGGGAGGGGAACAGTTGGAGAATATGTAAAAATAAGTTGGGAAATTAATTATGGATAGATGATGAGTTGAGAGAAAGAAAAAATGATTGATTATAGAAAAAGGGTGAAATGAAAAAAAAAAAAAAAATCCTGACATAGTGATGATATGGCTCAACTGGAGCATAGCAACAATAAATGCTACGTTTCAGCTTTTTTTTTTTTTTTTTTTTTTTTAGAGAGTTTCAACTTATGACGTCCGCTCCTGATGATAGCTCTTTATCATCAGACCAAGACACCAATCAGTTTTTGGTGTAGGCGGGGATTGAACCCCAGATCTCTTATTCAACCATCAAAGACTTTACCAGTTGAGCTAACTGGAACCCACTACGTTTCAGCTTTTAAATATATTTAAACTAGTGGATTTCTTGCGGGTGTACATTATAAAATTATTATTATATGAAAATATTCTGTTAAAAAATTATCCTAGTAATACATGGTTTGAATGAACTCAAAAAAAATTTATTTATTTTGAGTAACATAATTGCATAATTTTTAGTATCTTTGATTGCATGTATTATTAAATTTTCTTTTCTGTTTTACTTTTTTTTTTTGTTTCCAATTATTTCTTAAGCAGTTAAAATTGAGCAGGAATTTCATATTCCAAAAAAAATGTTTTAGGAAGAACCCAATTTTACCACCGCACGCATTGGGTGCGATGGTCACTCCACAAGTATAAGTGTTTGTGGGGGGCAAGGGCCGGGGTTCAAGTTTTCAAGAGGGAGCTTCATATACATATACACTTAGGCTCCGTTTGAGAGTTCATAAGGGAATGGAATGGAATAGAATGGAATGGAATGTATTTAAGTAAGGGAAAAGAATGGAATGAAATGGAATTAAGTAACCTTGATTGGATGTTTTAAAATAAAGGAATGGAAAGGAATGAAAATGAATGGAATGTAAGTAATCTTGTTTGGGAGCAACATAGAGGGAATGAAATGGAATCATTTTATGACAATATTACTATTAGACCCCTATTTTAAAATAAAGGGTTGAATATATAGGGGTATTTTGAGAGTTTTAGTAAAAAAATCATTAAATTTAATTTCATTCTCTCCCATTCCTCCCAATTTCAGGGGGAATGAAAATTTGAGATTTTAAGGGAATAGAGATGAATGAGTGTTCCCTCTTACCCATTCCATTCCCTCCATTAAAACTCCCAAACAAGGGAAGTGAAGAATATTCTAAAATTATTCTTTTCATTCATTTCCATTCCCTCCTCCCAAATGAGATTAGGCTAGAGTAGATTCTATCTTGTAATAAAAAAAGAAAAAAAAAAAAGGGGAAGAACCCAACTTTAAATCCTCACCCCAATTTATTGTGAGAAACAAGAGTTACATAAATGACATTTTTATATTAATAATTAGTGCACCACCTATAAAAACTTTTTTTTTTTGAGAAAGACACAAGACAACAAACACACACACCGGGGAGTGGGAAGACCGAGTTTAATACCACCTATAAAAACTTAATACTTAGAAATGAATGTATGTACCTCATGAAACACATAACAAGAGATTAATATATTGCATGTCATAAAAAATAAGAGTATTCTATTCCTTTTTCAAGGCATGCCCCACATGGTAAAACTTTTGGGTATTGCAGCTTGGGATAAAACATAAAGAACAAAATTATTAGTTGGAAACTTAGGATAACATATATTAAACACCTTTTATTTTGAAGATTTATCAACCAACACGTTAGCAAGCCATTTAAGATGCACAATATCATCTATTTTGGTTTTTATTTATTTATTTTGCTATAAAAGAGAGATACATATCTTGCTAAGTGGTTGTACCAAAATTATTTTAAAATTTATATATTAAGAAAATAAAATTATTTATGGTTGAATATAAATAAATAAGAAAAAAAAGAAATAATTCATTAAAACCTTTGCTTTGGTGAAAGGTTAAATGTATACTGTATAGTACAATTTTCTTCTTCTTTTTTTTTTTTTTCAAATAATAGTGACACCTAACACTAATTAAATGAGTGAAACATAAAATGAAAGAATTCTCAAAGAATGCACAACATGGTGAAATCTAATGCTCTCACATATGAGGTTCCCAGACACCTTTTATTCTGAAGATTTATCAACCGACATGTTAGAAAGCTATTTATGATGCACAATACCATTTATTTTGAGATTTTTTTTTTGCTCTAAAAGAAATATATATATCTCGAGTAATTTCACACAAAAAATATTAATATTTAAATACTAGGAAAATAAAATTAGTTATTTTTTAATATAAATAAATAATAAAAAAATTAAATAATTCATTAAAACCTATATTTAGGTTGAATGCTTAATGTATAATACCTATTTTTCTTTAAAAAAAGAACAGTAACTCATGGCACTAGCTACAAAATGAGGTGGAATTGTAAATGAAAGAATTCTAAAAAAATGAGCAACATGTCGGAACCTAATGCTCTCACACTTGGATGTAATTGACTAATTGAGTACTGGTTGGACCTCATCTTCATCATCCAACATTGCCTTCATAGAAAAGGATTAATCTATTTGAACTTGACCAGTAAATTTGTTTGAAGCTAGGTCTACAATTTGAAGCATTGGCCAGTTGACAGTTGATCCTCCACAATCAATAGACCTGTAAAATTTGTTAGATACATGTGACCTGAATATGTTCCTCAAGTAACACGGGAAGAAGGCATCCTCATTATGGTTGTTACTTGTTACAATCAGATATACTCCCAGAATATAGGAACTTATACATGTTTAATGTTCTTATCAGATTCTCTTGCTATTTCAAGTTTGAATCCGTGCATGAGTACATCTAAGATGCATGGACAACCCACCCATCCCCGAAGCTTCTACTACACCCACTTAATATTTTTTCCCAATCTCTCTGTTAGAGCATATGAGGTTCAAGAAGAAACAGCTTTCTGTACATAGTCTAAAGCTACAGGTCCTTTTGTACAAGAGTAGTTCTGGTGCCACAACTTGTGACACAACTTGTGCCACAACTCGCCCTGGCGAGTTGTGGTTAGTGGAGGGGTGTCCCTACATGGATCCACCATCACCCCTCCACCGACCATAACTCGCCACATGGGCGAGTTGTGGCACCAGACTTTTTCTTTGTATAAAGCTAATAGAGTTAGTTAGTGTTAGTGGACACGTGTTAGTTTTCTATTGGTTTAGACTTTTGTTAGTTAGTTTCCTGCGTCTCTGTTCTTCTTATATAAGAACCAGAGCATGTTAATTATCAATATACAGAATCATTCACATACAAACCCTCTCTCTTTCTTCATGCTTTAATCTTTGATTCCTCCATTGTTGAAGCTGTGTATGTGCATGAATTCCAACAGTCTCCTCCAGTGAGGCAGGGATGTTGCCATTGCTCTTCCCTGACTTGCAGCAGTTAAAAGTGAAAAACTGATAATTTGCTGCAGCTTATCAGCCACCATCTGATCTCAATTATCCAATCAATACTCAATAGCACTAAAACTACGGCCAAATACAAAAAAATGCAGGCGAATCATGTCAAAATCATCATCATCAATTTTTTTGCTGGAAGTATTATTATTTTCTGTTAATTACTCATCCAAAAAAAGTTGTACTTATAAAAGTTGTGTAAACATATAATTATACTTAGTAAAAGTAATGCTCTAAAAGTTGTACTTATACCTAACTTAAAAATAAAATAAAAAATTTAGAAACATGATACAGCATTTTATTCAAATAACTGGAAAATCAGAAAATCACTAGAAAATTAGATACTTATACCTAAACAAATAAACTAAATAAGGCATGAAATAAGCAAGCCAAACAAAGATTAACCACCATTAGTACCACACACTTTGCCACAACTACCCTATCATTAGTGCCTCCGCCCTTGATTAATGCTTGCTCGTCTTCGATGGTATTTAATTCCAAGATTCAGTTGAGGGAAGATCCTGATAAGAATGTCATCAACGTGTTTGAAATACCATCTACTCCATCTCTTCCAAAACATAAGGGGCCCAATGACAATCCCAAAACCAAAAATAAATCCTAGTTCAACACTTACGAAATTCAAATGAATTTCTCCAGAATTCGAATGAGTTTCTTGAAATGTTGGAGGTGGCAATCTTGGCCCTAGAGTGCAATTTTTATTCAAAGGATATCCACATAATCCTTTGTTCCCTTCATAGGACACTTCTGAAAATGTAGCAAATTGATTGAAAAATGGAATCGGTCCCACCAATTGATTGAATGAAAGGTTTAGAACTGCAAGGAAAGTTAGACTATCTGCAAATTGCATAGGGATCTCCCCGGTAAACTTGTTGCTTGACAAGTCTAATGATTCCAGCTGAGTCAAGTTTCCTAGAAATGGTGGGATGTGGCCAGTAAGAGCATTATGCGAGAAGTTGAGAACAAGTAGCGATTTGAGCTTTCCAAATTCTTCTGGAATTGGCCCATCAAGATTGTTGCAGGATAAGTCAATTGAAGTGAACACAGTTAGAATCTTAACCAGCTCGATGTCGATACCTTTACTGGTAACTGTTATCACATCTTGATAATATAATCGATTGAGTTGTAGGATTCTAAATTGAAGGTGTTCAAATTGTGACCGGGCGTTATCCATCATTGCCTTCCAAAAAGAAATGAATTCTCCTGGAAGCCAACCAGTAAAATTGTTTGAAGCGAGGTCTAGAATTTGAAGCATCGGCCATGTGACATTTGGCCCTCCACAATCAAAGGACCCATAAAATTTGTTAGATAGCAAGATAAGGACACGCAATGAAGATATTTTTATCAAGTTACATGGGAAGGCATCCTTTATCTTATTGTTCCCCAGGTCCAAGACCTCCAAATTTTTGCAATTCCCCAAAGACTTTGGTACCACTCCTTCTAATAGGTTTCCATCGAGATTTAGAGTTTGTAAGCCACAATTAACTGAAAATGAATCAGATATATTGCCACTGAGTTTGTTTCTCCTCACATCCAGCACCCTTAGAGTCACACTCATCTTATAGAAGCATTGGGGAATTGTGCCACTCAATAAATTATCTGACAGATCAAGAACTTCAAGATATCTAGCACTGCATATTGATACAGGGATACTGCCAGATAATTGATTGTGTGAAAGAGATAAGAAAGAAGTGAAAAAAAGGTTGCTGCCAATGCCATCATGTATAACAGAACTGAAATTATTCCCAGAGAAATCCAGATATGTAGCTAATGGTAGGAGAGTTGGGAGTGGCCCCTGGAGTTGGTTGGAGTGAAGGTCTAGGATAGTCAATGAAGAAGAAAGATCGAGTAAAGGCCCTACCGGGTGGTTGTAAGAGAGGTTTAGGTAAATAAGATTAGTAAGATTCCAATCCTAGTTGGGTATCTCTCCAGGAATCTTGTTATGAAGTTATTATTTTTTAATTTAATTATTGAAATTATATTTGGGTTTGGAAAAAGGCGTGTTTTTTGATGAATTTGGCATGTGTTGCAGTTATTCCTACGACGACAGTGCAAGAGCATGCTGGAAACGAAAAATCATGTGTGGCACGCTACGGATTTTGCAGATGAGGAATTGAAGGATGAGCTCTTCTGCATTAGATTTGCTTCTCTTGAGAGTGAGTGTTCTTTTTCGAATTATTAGCTTCTTTGCGTGCCTGAATATACTTATTAAAAAATTATGTCTCTGAGTAGTCCTTAGCTGTTTCCTTTATGTGTTTCTGTGAGATGTGTGATATGTTCTTTTAATTATAATTCAAGCTCTAAGTATAGAGATTAGAGAATCTTAGATATGAAGGTTCTCTTTTTTAGAGCAAATTAGGGCAGTCTGGTTAAGGTATGGATGATAAGTAGGTTTGAATTGTTGAAAATTCTTTGGAGATTGTCATGAAGAGTCTAAGATCCAATTTGTTGTGGTAGAAGCTTATTGGTGTTATGTTAATCTGCAAGACAATTGAATGCTTTGTAACTTTGGTGAAGGCTTTGAGAGAAGACTAATTTTGATAGTATTTTTGAGGTTTTTGTACCATATGTGTTGTTTTGATTACATGTAGGTAGAGAAATTCGTGGCAGCTCTTTTACTGGTGGGGTGTGGCTTTGTTTTATTGTCACTTGCTATGGTTGTATGTGGGATTAGCAAACAGAGCTAGTGTCAAAGATTCTTTCTTGTGTCATTGAAAATTATTTTTGATTATTTTGGTTTTAATAAATTGTTACATTTTCCAGAAATTGGTACAAAATAGTTCTATATGTGGCTCTATGTAATGCTGGAAACTATATTCATCTTTAGAGCTTATATTTTTTGGTCATTAGACAACAACTGCATGTGATAAACTACTGTCTACTGATCTATGATTCAGTGAGAATTTCTTCTTTTTTCTTTTAATTGAAATTGGAGATGTGGGGAGTAGGGTATAGCAAATTGTTGCTCTGGCATGCAAAGAAACACCCTAGCTACATCCTTAAATGAAGGAGGATTTCTTGCAAATAGCTGCTTCTCTGTTTTTCTAGATATTGGCAAACTTATGGCTTATATTAAGTTTAGTAGAGGCCTTGATGTAATACGATCACTATTTCTTACTTTCTTTATGAGGGCTTATACTTTCAGTTTGGTAGAACACTGATCTGAATGATTTTCCTTGTAAGGAATTCTTATTATTTTTTATTTTACACGAAACAAAATTTGTATACAGTTGATATGCACAATTGACAGATTTTCCAGCAAACTGGGTTTGGGAAATCTCTAACCCATTATGTGGCCGGTTTATATGACCATTAAATGTGTTGTGTTAAAATTTAAAAGTACATGTGGATGCCGACCTAGTTAGGAGGAAAATTCTGACCTACGCACTATCTGATTGTGATTTTCAAGTGGGAGACAGTTACAGCTCTTGTGAGAATTGAAATTGGAAAATTTTTATTCTTTGTAATATGTTTAGAATTCATAAGTTTACATGTTTAACACAGGTGTTTTTATTCAGACTGCAGGAGCTTCATGGAAACATTTCAAGAGGTTGCTGAATCACAGGGAAAGGAGGATAATAAAGATGCGTCAGATACTGCTGGAATCTTGGAGAAATTGAATGTTGGGGATGGTAAAACTGAGGGTAAAGAGCAGGAAGAGAAGCCTGATGTTGCCAAGGAGGAGGATAAGCAAACCTACAAGGAGGAGGATAAGAAAGCTGTAGATGACCAAGCAAAAGCGGAGGCAGATAACAAAGATGAGCCAGCTTCATAGACTAAACAGAGCACTGTTGGTATATTTGAACAGTTTATCAATATAGGTGTTGGTTTGGGTGGCTAGTAAAGGTTGTTTTTCCCACTAGTTTGGGAAATGTAGCTGTATTTACGTTGTTTATTGAAATTTTTGGTAATCTATGGATATGGATGATGGTTAGTCTGTTGGTCTTGAATTATTTTTATTTTTTGGTCAAATGTCCAGTTTCATTACTTATGATAGATTGTTTGCAAGGTTCTCATTAGTTCTTTTTCAAGTTTTTTACAGGCTTTATTATTAAGTAATCACATAATAAATCCTAAGGTTTAATCTTAGTTTAGATCTAGACCTTAAAATTTCAACTGCAATAATGTCCTGTAGTTTTGAAAACTGTTGCAATCTAAACCCTAGGGCGACTCTATCAATTAAAAGCAGCAAGAATTCATGTTAAGTGTCAATTTGGACAACACCTTTTATAAAAATTTACATGCGCATCGGGGATATTGGGCTTTTGCCTTTTTTTTTGCAAAAATAACAGCAATATGTCCTTGTTTTGAAGCTGTTTAGGTCCGTGTCCCTGTTTTTGAAACTTGATTTTAACAAAATTGAGTTCGGTATAAAACTCGATATTCTCAAAATCGAGTTATATGTAAATTTTTAATTGAAACTCGACTTTAGCAAAGTCGAGTTTCACTTAATTTTTTTTAAAAAAATTAAGTGACAAAATATGCATAGAACTCAACATTGCTAATGTCGAGTTCTACTTGTAACTCGATTTTGAGAATATCGAGTTTTATACCGAACTCAATTTTGTTAAAATCAAGTTTCAAAAACAGGAACACAAATCTAAATAGTTTCAAAACATGGACATTGTACTAGATTTTTTACAAAATAAGGGCAAAAACCCAATATCCCCCATGCGCATCTTATAAGATCATTTAAGTATATCGCTTACCAGTTTAAAAAAAAAAAATTCACACTTAGGCCACTTGGCAACTAAATCCTTTATAGGATGAATCCCCTTTGTCTTCAGCTGGCATAAATAAATAAATAAAAGTTTACAAACATCATACAACACTAGCAACCAACTGCACGTATATGTAATGTATTATAAACCCAGTTTAAAACACTATTATTATTTTCGTGTGTGTTCTAATAAGTATTATTGTTTACTAAAAATAAAAAAAAAATAAAAAAACT
Source organism: Notholithocarpus densiflorus (assembly GCA_030021035.2). Taxonomy (NCBI): domain Eukaryota; kingdom Viridiplantae; phylum Streptophyta; class Magnoliopsida; order Fagales; family Fagaceae; genus Notholithocarpus; species Notholithocarpus densiflorus. Next base: position 541,638 of record JARYZH020000017.1, read on the forward strand.
GCACGTATACATTTTTTTTTTGTTGCCTTTATTAATTTATATTGCAACCGAAAAACATTAATACATATGCACAACTATACATGTGCATACACATTTGTGCACATGTAGCTACGTACATACAGATAGAAACACACACACACAGAGATATGTGTGTGTGTATTTATATATACATATGTATATATGTGTGTGTCATTTGTATTGTGCAATAACTGCCTGCAACTTGCTCTTTGATCTCAATCAGTGAATGGGTTGTAAAGATTCCAATTATTCTATTAATGGGTGTTTCCACAACACTGGATGCTCCAAGAAACCTTCTTCCTTCAAATGTGTTGCAGCAGTTGTGCCCTTCTAAGTTCGTATTGGGATCACCAGCCGAGAGAATGGATGCAGTTGTTGAGGCAGTCCTTGTGAAGCAGTGTTCTGGGTTTAGTGTTGGTCATAAGGTAGCTGTTTTCTTGAGAAACTACTTCTTAAACCAGGATGGAACACTAATATCATTTATTAGAGCTTTGAAGGTTGGTAGTGTGTGTTTATTATCATTTTTATCTTTGTCTCTTTCCTTTTAAAGATACTTACTATCAACATAATTTGTCCCAGCTGATATATGTTCTAAAAAGTATTTTTCAGATTGCATGTGCCCTACATTTCTCCATGGAGCCTCAGAGCTTCATACTCGGTGGCTTGCTCGATGAAGAAGAACAAGAGGTCAAATTTCTTTATCCTCTTGCAATTTTTTAAATTTTCCATTGTTTAGTCATATTACTTTGGCTTTACTGTTTGAATTTTTCCCTTTTTAGCCATATTACTAAAACATCCCATATTTTAGTTCAATACTTGTTTAATAAACCTTAACTTAGTTGCATAATCTATGGGTACATATTACCTCTGTTCTTATATATGTTATTAATGGATTGGCATTGGTGTGTAGGCCTTATTATCTGGAGAGTGCAGCATTTATTATCTGTGCACTCTGCTTGCTGGGTGTGGATATACAATCTAAGTATATTTGGGGCCAATTTGATTCAAAATTTCGAGAATGAAAAAAAAGAGGGGAGGGGGGGTTGTGAGGGAGGTTGTTTTAGAACTGCCCCCCCTCCCTGGGAACTTTGGGGAAAGTTACAAAAAAAGGTCAACTTGAAATGTTGAAAACTAATAGTGTGTTAGATAGAAGGGTGAGATTCAATAAAAGATTCTATGTGATCAACAGATGAAGTTTCAATAAAAGATTCGAGATTCTATGTGATACCGGTTTTCATCAAGCATTTTATTACTATTTGATAAAATTGCTATTTGTATTCTTATAAGATAGGATTTTAGGAAGGGCTTTTATGTCATTTCACCATTTAATCCCCTCGCCCCCTCCTCACAAGGGGAAATTGCTTGCCTGAAAAATTACACCATGGTATGAACGTTAACTATGATATTCACATTTGAATTCTTACATTTTACAGTATATAAATAAAAACAACTAATAGTTATTGATAATTAATTTTTCTGCTCTCTTTGCTCGTCATGTATGTAAATGATATGCATTAGTAGCATATATTTTCAGGTGCACAACTGGATGCTACTTTCAAATTTTTTTTTTTTACCCAGTTTCCCCTACTGTGAAAATTTACAAAGCAAATTGGTGGTGATTATTTTTGTTTCTCTACTCTGGGAAGGGAAATGTTATTCCATGAAAGAGTTATTGCTTGCACAGTTTTCACTTGAAAGTTCAAGCAAGGTGTCTCACATGTTGAAATATCTGTGGGAGCAACAATAACAGCACTGTAAACCAAATCCTCAATTGAAAATTGTTTAATTTTGTCAACACTTCAGATTTTTGTAAAAACCTACATTCTTGATGAGAATTTAAGCTTAGATGCCTGCTGATTTTTCTTTTCATCCAAACAATGTTTGGAAATTGGACGTGTTTCAGGGAGAGAAAAGTGGTTTACTGCCAGAGATAATATTGAAGAATGCTCCTCAGCTTCCGTTATATGTAAGGTAATGCAAATATTTAGCGGTTGGATGCTATATGGTTTTCTGTAAATGCTCAACAATGCTAAACAAAGATTAAAATACACTGACTTTGGTTGCCGATGAGCCCTAACTTAAATGACATCTCCTTCCCTTGTAAGCAAGGTGAAAGATGAGGTTGTGGGTTCAAGATCCACTGGGTGCACGTGTAATTACCCACACAAAAAAATAAAAAAATAAAAAACTGACTTTGCTTGAAGATCTTTTAATAGGAATCAAATGGCTGAACAGAATGGCAAAAGTTTGGTCCATGGTTTGTCAGAACTGAAGGGACTACACAAGTGCTGGAGCATTGTTGTCTTGGTGAGGCCTCTGGTTCTTTGTTTTATTTTATTTTTTATATTTATAAATCACTTCCCATATAATTTTGAAAGAATTATTCCTTGTCTTGTTTCTTATTGTAAACTTACAAATTTATATTCTGATTTTGTTTCCTGGGTTTATCTTTGTCCAATTTTTTTTTTTTTTTTTTTTTTACCTGTAATGCAAATATTAATAATTCTGGTGAAATTCCAGTTTCAGAACTTGTTCATTTCTTTTTATAATTACAGTTGTTTTCATTAATAGGTAGCAATGTGTCATGTCATGGAACTAGTACTTCTGTTTGTTAACAATTACTGCTTCTTGCAGTGCCTTTATGAAGCTGGAAATTGTAATAAAATCCGACTGCTAGACTTGTTATGTGAGGCACTTGATCCTGATTTGTACACCTCAAAAGCTTCCAATAATGTGGTACTAGAAAACGATTGTGGTTTACCTATAACTAGTGATCGTTTTATGTGGCGAAAGTATTCTACCTCACAGAAAGGAGGTTTGATCAGTCAGATAATACGCAAAGTAAGGTATAAACATGTCTACATTTAAGATGGACTGACATAGGCTTATATTGTTATAGGTCCATGTTAATAGTTGAGAGTTTCCCAAGGGGAGCACCTACAATATTTTGCAAATCTTCTTTAGCTCTATCTCTGGAAAAATGAAAATTTCTCCTTCATGTTTTTGAGGTGAAAAAAAAGGAGGAAGGGCTGATAGTCTTTCATGTTGTTAGGCAACTCTTTCTGGTACTAAATATTCTGGTTTTTCAACTAATTATGATGTTGACAGAAAACCACCCAAGTATGAGGGATTTAGTTCAAATGGTTTAGCTTGGTTGCAATATAATTTGTGAAATTAATTAGGGGATATTATCCTTAATGATCATTATAATCACCCTCTACATTAATATTTTTACCTGCTAGGATTTGGCTCAATCACTGCAAAAACTCTTTTCTCCAGTATAATTTCCTTTATGACAAAAAAGAGAAGGTATAATTTTCATATTATATGAATGGCAATAATGGAGTTGTTGAACTATAACCACACTGATCGATTTATATGCACTGTTGGTTGATTTTGTTAGTTATAAAGCAGTGAAACTTGGTGATTCTTGTTCTAGATCTTGCTTTGATATCTTAATATTGTGGAATAAATGATCTAGTCCTTGAATATTTTCATTAACAATTTAATCCTTAAATTGGATCTTGGAGTTTGTTAAAACTTAATTGTAAGTTTAATTAGCTATTGTCTACAATTTATTTCATGCAATAATATATTGAAAGATCCAGTATTTTTTTATGCTAATATCTTCTTTTTTCATGGGAATATACATGCCTTACCAAAATCTTTTGTCTCTTAACATGAAGATTAACCGTTTTTCTTTATGAGTATAAATAGTAACTTCAATTTCTTTTTGCTTCATGTCACTATTTTGAACTTTGAATTTAATCAGAGATCTCCCGGCAGCAACGCTCTATCAGTTGTTGAAGAATTGGGAAAAAATTACTGTGGATGTTCCCGAGGTATGCTTGTAGTTTTGAGAAAGTTGAGAAGTCTCTGGCATTTGCTTGGAAGCTTAATCCATCTATGAAATAGCAATTTCACTTTATAATTAATTAAAACCATTTTTTTAATCTTCGCATGTGGTGCCACAAGCTCTAACTCAAATGGTACATCTTAGTAAGAGCAAGGTGAAGGATGAGGTCATGGGTTCAAGAACTACCAAATGCATGTGTAATTACCAATAATTAAGAAAAAAAAAAAATATTTTGCATAGGTCATTTTCCTTGTCAGTTGAAAATCATTTCTATCCACAGTTTAATCATTTGCCTTTAGTTTATGGGAGAACTTGAATTTATCTTGATCTATTTCATGTATTTGCATATGGTTAAGCTGCTTCCATGTGAGTAATTTTGGAAGTGCTTTTCGCTAATGTTAGAGTTAGTTCTAGATGTTGTTTATTTTAGCATATTAATTAGGGTATTTTTGTAATTATGTTATAAACCCTAATATAAATATATGCTAAGGTGGGCTTGATAAGTTAAAGACCTCAACCTCTTCTTTCTTTTCTCTTTGTCTCTCTATTCTTATTCTCATTTAACTCTAAATCTTCATATTTTACTAATTAACTGCTAACACTCTTAAGAGTTACCCACAGCAGGATCATACGTTTAGCCACAAGAATCTGTGGAGGTTTTGACAATCAACTTTTATCCACCTTGCCGTCTTTTGCATGCAACCACAACCGATTGGAATGCCATTATTAGAATAGTTAATCATACAGCTTAACCACCAAAATTCCCTTGCTCACCTGCCGCCGGGGGGGGGGGGGGGGGTGTTTGTCAAACTGTACATTCCTTTATTCTCCATCTACTTTCTACAGCTGAAAGTTCATAAAATTTCTAAAACTAAAGTATACCTGTATGTAATAATAGTGAGTTTCATAAAATGTTTGAAAAACTATTTTGTTGGTTTTATAAAGTTTTGGATGAATTTATTGCTTGATCAAGTATACTTTAGTCAGCATTGTACATATATCAATCTGAAGATGTCCTTTAATGTATCAAAAGTTTTCATAATTATTTATGGTCCTTATCATTTTAGAGGAGTCAACAGTTTCTTTGACTTGTACTTGTTTGTGCCTTAATCAATATTTAGGTTTATAATCAAGCAATCTTATGTTTCCTCTTGCATTTCACACCGTGTGCTGTATTGCTTTTCCATATTTAATTGACATGATACAGAATTAACTTGTTATTCATTAGATTATTGAGCTAATTGTTATGAAATAATATGCCTTCGACAGATCCATGACAAAGTCAAGGAGTTGCAGTCTGAATTCAGATTTGAAGATGGCAAGTTGAAACAAAATGTCGATGACATATCCAAGTAATTTTCTATTTAACCTTCTCTCTTTCATATTAGGATTATATCTCATACTACTGCCGCATATTAGTTGTTCCATCCCTTTTTTGTGGTGCGTGTTAGTTTCCAGAACTTAGTAATATCCTTACATAGGTAATGGTAAATTTAAATATTAACCATAATTCTAATAGAAGTGGTGATGTTTCCTATTTGAAATTAGGAAGGGGAAAGGAAGAAGAGTGGAGGTAGATCATAAAAGTTGATTGGCAAAGTGATTATATTAGAAATCACTAACAAGAGGGAAATGATGGGATGGGAGTGAGGAGATTCAAGCAATGCTTAATTGACCTGCTCTGATACAATGTCAAAATTTTAAATATTATTGAAATAGAGAGAACATGAGAAAGGAAGATTGGAAGAGATTAACTTACATGGTTTGGTCACTAAGAACTACGTAAACATCAAACGCCAAAAGGCTACATCTTTCATTCATTTGATAGATAATACATTATGAGGAAACCCGTATTTATAATGGGATTACAGAATTTGAAATTAGGTCAGCTGTCAATTTTTTGCATGTATAAAGTTATCTAGTTTTGTTATTCTTTTTGGGGCTCGATAGTTTTCTTAGTTGAAACTTCAAAAGGAACTTCAGCTGTAGAAACAAAAAGTTCATCATTTGTTTGTATGTACATCAGTACATTTACAATGAGTTGTTGTGGAAAATGGGATGGGATTTTGTTTGTTGTGGAAATTACTAGAAGGTGAAGCTTATATCTTGATTGATCTGGTCTTATGACATTGGTGGTTGAATTAACTTTTCTGTTGCTTTTTTATTTCACCGTGTATCATCCATAAGATGGTCATTTTGTTGTCATAAGATGTATAGAGTTACATGAAGATCCTGGCTGGGATTGAGATAGATAATCTTCTTATGACATGTTTGTATTCTCTTAATTTTCATCATATTACTTCTTTACTTTTCATGTTTGTAAATGTATGTGTACATACACATGTATTTACTGTGTATGTATGATATATGCATTCTTTTACAGAACATTGATTCTTGGGGCTCTGTTATGACCTTGTTGGTATGACAGGAGACATTCATCTTTGAGCCCTTTAAACAGTGAGAAGGACTCAAAAGCAATAAGTGAGAAAGCTGCTGCATTATTAGATTCCTTGGTTGGGTAAGGATATATATGCTGTATATTTTTCTTCTTGCTTAGATGGGATGTGGATTTATTTTCCATAACAGAATCTTGACAAATTCTATTCTATTCTTCATCTATTAGGTTAAATCTATAAATATGTGTTTGTAATAGAGCATGTTTCTTTTGCAACTACATTACTTGCGTGCTGATCAGACATTTGGAGTATGATACATTAATGATTAATCAGTTGTTTAATCCATATTGCAAGTGCTATAGTAGCCAAAAGAAGAACAAAACAAAGAAGATTATAGTAGCGAAGGCCATCATACAACATTTACTAAGCAATCCAATTTAGGAATAAAGGCAATTACACCATTGCTGGAATTTTGTTTATATTCATCTATAGGAAACTGATAAATAATAAGGTCGTTTTACAAGCTTCTAGCACCCTTTTTGTAATAACGTAGGTCTCTTAATTTATACAGGAAAGAAGCGTGACTAGCGAAGCAAGTTGTAAAATTACTAAAGACTGTAAAAAAGAAAATCTGGTAACACAACTAACTGTTGGGCCACTGTAAAGCTCAGACTTAACTTCAACTAGACCAGATCCTGGGAGACCCTAAGTAGGCCCCCTCTTGAATATCAACTATTTTTTATATTCTTTTTGGTCATTAAACTTGCTTTCTCTTTTGAGCTTTTTGTAGCTTGCATCAACTGGGGATGTGACAAGCATTTCTAGAAAAGCCTATTAGCTTATAGACCATGATCTTGAAAACCAATGGATTTTTTTGCTAATTTTTAGTTCAACCAGTGCTCCTGTAGCTGTGGGAGTCTTGACATGTTGAAATGTTTTCCTTTGACTTGGAAACAATCTGGAAATACTTGCCTTATTAAAATCAATTGGAAAGAACTTTTAGAGTTTTGAGAATTTGATTTGTTCCTGAAAAATTAGAAATTGTGAGAGAATGGTATTTGTCAAACACTTCTAACGATTTTTTTGGCGTATTTCTTTCTTTTCCCTCGTATAAATGAACGTTGACCCCTAACCTAGGATTTTGATAATTTATTTCAAGTCTAATCATTAACAAGATGAAATGGCATATCAGATATAGGTTCTGCTGAACCCCACTTGTGATTTGATTTTCTTTTGATTTCATAAAATTCAAATTTTGCTAAATTTGTTCCATTGTTTTTCAGATTACTTCTCCTTTTGCAATAACATCTGGTATCATGTGAACTGAGCTTGAATTTAGGAAGAAAAATTGTGTAATATTTACTTTTCCCATCATAAGAGAAACTGATGCATTATGGTGCAGCTGAGGTTGACAAACTTCATCAATATCTATGAGCTAAGGGAAGAAAATTTTCATTAGTATTGCCATTACGTTTTAAGAGGTTGACAAAGTATGCTTCTGGTTGAGGATGTGAAAATATGATCCAAAATCTGGTTATCTTTATCAAATGGGAATCCACTTTGATATTTTTTATAAGCCTCCATCCTGAATAAACAATCAATCTAAACATAATTTAGAAATCTTTTTCCTTTTAAACAAAACTAATTTAACGATAAGATACTTCCATAGACTACTAAAATTAAACAATGCTCATAACTAAATTCAAACCTAATTTGATCTAGAATTCTATTCCTCTGTATCATGTAAACTATTAGGAGGGAGGGGAGGAATGCAGCTTAAGTCTATATTTCAGAGAACTTTGTATGAGTGGATGCTAGCATTCAGCTGCATCCAGTTTTGTTCTCTTTTCACAGATCAGTTGAATTTTGCATGTTCTCTCGGTGCACCTATTGTTAGATTTTAAATACCTAAGGTTTTACTTCTATTTAATAAAGTATATTGATTACTTGTCAAAACTTTTGTTCCATTCTTAGAAAATACACCAATGTTGCAACCGGTACTGTGTTACTTATTTATAAGTTATAACTTTGCTTCTTTGCAATATGCTCTTCCAATGGCTTGTAATGTAATTAGATCCACTGTTTTGTTTTGTTTTTTTTTCCTATCCTTGGTCAATCTTATGACCATAGCTTTAGGTCAATGGACTAGTTACAAAAGAGAGCAGGTCTGCTTACTATTTTTTTTTTTTTTGATAGGTTTTTTTTTTTTAATAAATTTCTGAATTAAAAAAAAAAACTGATATTAAAAAAAAAAAAAAAAAAACATTTAGGGAACAACGACATACCAATACTCCTTCACCTTCGTTCTAATTCTCAAATCTCAAATCTCTATTACCTCACAAAAAATTTTACACACAAAAACACATTCTTTATTTTTCCTTCAATTTTTCTCTCAAATTCTCACCAACCAAACACAAAATTTCCCATCTCTTTGATCCAAGAATGACAAACGACAGAGGTGGCACCGTTGTTATGAGCGAACAGCCACCCTAGGCCGACCAAAGCTAGGATCTGCCGACGGCCGACCCGGTTTGTCCTCCGCAGCAATGAGTCCCGGAAACTACGAAAGTACTATTGGTTCCTCGCCGTACAATGTCATGTCTCCGTGGAACCAATCCTCGCCTATGAACAAGTCCCCATGGTTAACTTCTTCGCCCTTCGCTAATTTCTTCGAGGGCCTTCCTCGGATTAACGGTCTCATAGGCTCTCTTGTACAAGAAGAAGGTCACATATATTCTTTAGCGGTGTCTGCGGATTTGTTGTACACAGGTTCGGATAGCAAGAACATACGTGTTTGGAAGAACATTAAGGAGTTTTCTGGGTTTAACTCGAACAGTGGGTTAGTGAAAGCCATTGTTATATGTGGGGACAGGTCTGCTTACTATTTATGGTTTATTTTATGCATGTGTGAATTAAATGACCAAAAACTATGTTGGAGCTTCTTGCCCCATTTTTAGATCCTCAATCTGGTGTATTAACATTTTCAGTTGCATTGATATTTTTTACTGTACAAACATCCAAAATTGGAATTTCCTTCTTTATATTGTAATGAATTAGAATGGGTTCCCTGCATAGCTTATCTATTCTGACAATGAATTTACTTAATACACAGCTACTGAAATGAGTTGTGACTTTTTTTCCCCTATGAAACAGGGATTATTTTAGGCCTATTGAGTGCATTCCTTTTCATGAAATTGTGTGCTTTAAGAGCGTTGAGAAACTTCAATCGGTAAGCACTCTTAGAATTACTTTGATTAATAAATCTTGTATGAGCTTTCCTGTTTTGCATAAGGGAAAATATTCAAACAGAGTTTTAATAACTGTTACGTCAAATTTGACTAAAATCCATGAAGCAAATCATTACAGCAGAATAAAGCAAATGTGAAGAAACAGGATATGCAGCAGGGTAAGGCATTTTCATATATTAGGATTTCTTTGACATGCCTTGATTCTTATGTCGTATAAAGAACTTGCCTTCACTTACAAGGGTCTGGGGAATTAAGTTTATAAATCTTACTATCTCTTTGTACTTTTAAACTGCTCACTTATAATAGGCTTTAATTGGAGATCCAAGAAGAAGGATTCAAGTCGATCTTCTGGAGTTTTACAAAATTTTGCGGTGTAGTTGTTGCAGCAGGAGTGGCAATATCCTTGTGCCATCTATGCATGATACCTCAGTTTTGTAAGTACATAGTTGGATGAAGCATTCACATAGCACTTGATGATGTATGTCCCTTTCGTGATGGTGATATCATAGTTTGATTTCTCTGTTGAACTTTCAGAAAAGTGTTTTGTGTTATCTGGTATGTTGCATTTATATCCACCAACATTACATATAAAGAGTCGGGCAACAATTGGAGGGATTCTGCTTTTAGTGTCAAAATAAAAAATAAGCTTTTTGATGTTTCAAATCAGCCTTTCCTTTCAGAACTGCTTGTTGGAAGTGTTAAAGAAATTATTGGGATTGCTACCTATCAAAAAAGAAATGATTTAGATTGCCCAATTTGGTGTATTCTTTATAGTTGATGCCCCATTCAACAATTTATAATGTTTGCTACTCTGAGAACCCCCATTTTGAGTAGGATACTTTGTCCAAAATAAGATTGACTGTGTACAATTGAGCTTCAAATAATTAATATTTTACAAATTTAGTACAATTGAGTCTATTTGTGAAAACGCATTATCATTGCTCATTAGACTCAGATAAACTTTGGAAAGTAGGACATATATTATAGGATCTATAACATTTTATCACAGAATATCTCTGTTTAGTTATGATTTTGTTGTTCTATTGCGTAAGTTGTGTGATATGTTGCAGTTTTTACTTAGAATATCTATTACATAAGCCCATCTGAAAGTGCTATAGTTGGTCTTGATTCTAGTTCCTGCAGTATTTCCATAATTAATGAATGTTTTATTTTTTTAATCATTGCTTTCTTTGTTTCTCGTCTTTTACTTGGCATTCTGTACATATTTTTAGGGAAATGGGATGAGGTTTTAAGGTTGTCTAATTTGAATTTTTATTATTTCATAATAATGACCTTGTATAACCCCAATACCCCCCCCCCCCCCCCCAAAAAAAAAAAAAAAGAAGAAGAAGCATGGTGTCTCTCTCTCTCTCTCTCTCTCTCGCTCTCTGAAGCCATAACAGTGGGAGGCTCAAAGCCTAGAAAAACTAGTTTTCTTTTACCACCATTTACAAGTTTTGGTACTTCTGTCATACACCTGTGAAACCCTAATTTTAAGACTAAAGTGACTCACTTCCTTTTGAAGTTGGAAGTTTCCACTACTTGATGAATGCAATTCATGTTTCTTTGTTATTTAGGTATACTCTAGCTCAGGAGCATGGTGATCTTATCAATCTCCATGACTGGTTCCAATCTTTCAAAACAATTGTTCTTCGTCCTAGTAAGAAAGGGAAACCCAAGTCGAAACAGTCCCCACTACCAAAGAAAAGAAAGGACATGAATGAATCTGAGAACAAGAGTGAAGCATCAATTCAGTATCCTATTGCCTTTTCATTTGCATTTGTGTTCATCAGTTATATACTACAGAGTCTAGTTGAAGGTATATGTTCTGAAATTTTTGTTGCAGCACATGAAAACCCAGAAACTACTATGAAAGTGTGTGTGTGTGTGTGTGTACTCTTAGTGTCATTCATAATTGTGTGAGCTTATTGATCATCTTCACTAAAATTTTTGATTTCATGTTCTTGATGTGCTGCCATTGCACTTCAATTAGGGATTTCCTTTGTTCAATTTAGACTTCTTTTACACTGACTCAGCATTTTTCACTAAAACTTCTGGTCACGTAGCCATTGTAAGTAGAGTTCATTCAAGACCAAATTCTCAGTTATGTGCTCATGTGACAGAAACCTCCCACAGTCTCCTTTTCTTCTCTCTATTTTATAGTGTGAAGAACAAAATGAAAAGGTCTTCAAATTATTGAAGAAGTTTTGCTATAGATTTTCACACTAATTGTCTTATGGAGGAAGGAACCCTACAGTGTTATTTGTGAGTATTGTACTAATTAAGTATTTCTGTTCCAGATTCAAACAAGAGATTCCTGCACTAAATTTCTATCCCACCTAGAAAATGCTATTTTGCTTTGGTGTATAGTATAATGTTTGCATATGTCACGTTTCCATCAAGGATTCCCTCACCCCCAACCCCTTAATTCATGAAGATCCTTAACCTATTTCTCTCAGAGCAAGGTTTTGTAGAGCAGTTACGGAGCTACAGATTACTGGGCTCCTTCGGATGCCTAGCAGAAGACGCCCTGATTGTGTGCAGAGAGTGGCCTTTGGACTCTAACTAGTGGTGTCATTAAAGAAGCTTAGTCGCATTGTTCTGATCTCTTTTATGCAAAGGTAGTTTAATTTCATATTTGTGCAGTTGTACTGTTATGTAATTATGTCAAGATTTAACAAATGAAGAACATGATTTATTAGTCTATCCAATATAAATGCCAAATAGCCCCAAAAAAAACCACTTGGGAATTGGGAGGCTTTTTTGTAAGTACCTGACATACTAACAGATTGCTATAGGTTGAATTCAAGTAATTGGGATTACAACCCTTTTATAAACTTTTACTTTGTAACTTGTAAGATTGAAAGTGATGATTAGAATTTTTGCAATTTAGTTATTCTTTCAATTAAAAAAAGTGGTTACATTTTCTCTGCTTTCTCATCTAGGAGGGGCCATAGATGTTACTCAAATTGAATTAATGATGTACTGGTCGAACTGATACTTGTTTTGGTTTCTTTGTTGTCATGGCTGGGGTTTTATTTTTATTTGTATGAGTGAGTTTTTTGTCCAAGGGGACGGAAAAAGGGACTTGCGGGGCTTATTTTGAGTCCATTTGGATTGAGCTTATTTTTGCTGAAAACTGAAACTGAAAACACTGTAGCGAAATAATTTTTAAATGTGTAAATAGTGCTGTGAGACCTATTTTTAATGAAAAGTTGTTAAAAGTGTAATTTGTAGGACCCGTGAACAGTGCACGGATGCACTGTTCACAGTTGACTTGTCAACAATTGCGGCTGAACAAAAAAAAGAAAAAAAAAAAGAAGAGAAAAACGCAGATTACAAAACGCAAACGCTATTTTAAGTTGAATCCAAACGGGTACTTTATCGCAAAAGAAAAATGCAAGAAACAGTGATCCTCCTATTTGAGGAGAACGGTCGAGGTTTAAACACCAGCCTGTGAAACGGCTAATAGATTCGTTTATGATTTACCTCATAAATTTCTTTTCAAGCTTTCTTGAAATTATTTAACACTTTTAAAAAAATTAACACCTTGCTCAAAAAAAAAAATTAACACCATATTTGAGATTTTTTTTTAGAATTTAAAATATACATATTTTCATAAGAAGAATGAAATATATCATAGAATCTATATTTTATTTCATCTATACTTATATTTATATAATATTTAAAAGCTTAAGAGTAGCATTTATTATTGTTATACTCTTATTGAGTCGCATCAGCTTAGCATTTTGGTCTATTTTAGTATTTTTGCTAAATTCAATCTAATTCGGTCCAGTTTGGTCTGATTTGATATACTTCGGTCCATTTTGGTCAATTTTGGTGCACTTACTTAAAAATAGGAAAAGACATGTTTGAGTTGAAAGTACTTAGTCTAAATCCAAATTTATTAAAAAAATATAAATCTCAAACTCATTCCAAATTCTATTAAAACTTCAAATTTGTTCTACATATATTTAATTTTCAAACCCATCTATTTATATATTTTATTTTGCTTAAAAAGAGACAACTTAACATTACTTATTGTTAAGTTCTAAAACACTATTAGATCATATTCAAACCTTAAAGTCACTATATTTAATCCTAAGGCCGGACATATATTGGGTAATATTAATCTATAAATATTATGTGATTATGTATACCAATTACTATTACCATTAGTAATATATAAACTTTTAAACTATCTAATAATATTAATAATTCAAATAACATTCATATTATACTGCAAGACTTAGAAAGAGACAAAGAAATGGTGGATAAAGTTTATCATAAAGATATTATGATAAGGCAAAATGCTTAATAACATGTTAGTCATCCCTTAAATAATTATACTCACCCAATACATATGATGTTTGAATATTTCACTAGATTAATAGTTTGCCCTGGATTCTCAATGTAAAATCAATGAAAATGCAAATTTTTAAAAAGTCAAATGCAATAATTTTCTTGTCATAATACACTTGAACTTAAGAATGAAAATATTAGTTTCAACTTGCTAGATTGTGGAAAAACAATTTAATTTTTTGTTTAAACATCCAATATTAACGGATCAATTGAAAAGATGAGCAATTTCCAAAATGCCCTTAACCTACCAACTTCCAAACTGACAATTGAAAATATGAGCAGTTTTGACTTGGTGGATACTATAATTATTCAAGTAAAATAACTTTTACTAAATACTAATTGAGTTAAATGGAATCTACGATAATCTGAATTTAAGATGTATAAATAAGACTACTATTTTTTCCTCTCTTTTTATTTATTTATTATAATTCAATATTTGGGAGAGAAGGAATAGGGGAATTTGAACTTTGAATGCCTTTGTTGGAAACACAAGATGCTAACTAATTGAACTATAAGGTTTTTAGCACCAATTCATTTAATATGACTGATTTAATCGGAACCTAGCATAAAAATTATAAAGTAAGCACAAAACTTAGGTACAGTACCTTAGGTACTGTTCCTTAGATTCCCCTCTTAAGATTCAGCCATGTGGCTACTTAACTAAAAAATACACTTTCTTTTCATGAGAAAAAATTCACATGACAGAATCTTAAAAGGAGAACCTAAGAAACAACATCTAAGTACTGTACCTAAGTCTAGCTCCCAAAATAAAATACTAAATGAGAGGTTTACTCTAGAGGAAGCCCTTCTAGAAATTCTCAAAGGCCAAGGCAAAACCCAAGTATATTTTATCTCGTTCTTATTAAAGGAACAAGTGTTTTTCTCAAACTCTCACTTTTGTAAGAAATTTTGAGGAGAGATTGGGGGAATGAAACTAAAATTCCTTTATATCTCCATTTGTCCCACTAAGACTTTCAAACTAAAGAATAATTGAAATATTCTTTAAATTCTCTCTTCTTCATTGAATCTACATTCATTATAGTTGATGATGTCTGAAATCGTCAATATGTTGTTTGTCCAACGGAGCCCACGTCTTCCATGTGTGCCTGCAAAATAAAAGAGAGATTTTGGTGGAGAAAACACTAGTGGGGTGTTTCCTTAAAACCCTCTGATGATAAAGTCAGAATGACAATTGATAATAGAGTAATCAGAGCTTCTTTAGGGTTTTCTAAGTGGTTTTTGTGCGTGCCTTGCCTTTCTTTGTCCCATTCCTTTTATAGGAGCTGAGCCTTTATGACCTGCTTTCATTATGTCATTGATTGGGCTTTATTGCCTCTTCAACGTATCAAGTGACTGAATTGGCCATCTTTCATAATCATCAGTTACAAAACCAGCTGGAGGTTCTGTCAGTTATTAGCGTACATAAATCTGCATTAATGTCCATTTATTATTGTTTGGACGATTTATTTTCTGATTCATCAATAGTATACATTTTTCTCATGTAAATGTGGATACTACCCATATATAGGCCCACCTTCTTATGAGAAGAAATTGACGCTCTGTTTGTTTCGGCATTAATGTTTTCTGGAAAATGATTCATTTTTCAAACTAAAATTTTGACAACTGATACAATCAAAATTAGCTATCCAATTTTCATGATCTCAAATACTCATCTTGCTCATGTATATGAACAATAGCGTACATAATATATATATATATATATATATATAAACCATACTTCTCATAATTCAAAATAACCATTATAACCTTAAGTTCCATTTTAAATAGTTCAAAATGCCACATAGGCCAAATAGTTTTACTGGCAAACTAATCCAGTACAAATAGTTTGATAAATATACCAAAAATTGTTATAGAACCGTTGACCGATCTGTGAGGAGAAAAAAAAATCTTATTAAAGAACGGTGTTATAGAGGGGAGAAGAAATAGGGAGAAAAAAGAGAAGATAGGCAGATAGAGAGAGAAATATGTGAGAAGAGAAGAGGCCAGAGGGGGTGATAATGAGGGTGTGAAAAGAGAGAAAAACATAGAGAGGAGAAGAAGTGAGAGAGTTTATTGTGAGAAATGCTGAATGAGCAAAAGAAAATATTTTTTCTTAGGACAGAAGAAAATAATATTTATAGGAGTTATGCACTATGTGAGAGAGGGATTGTTTTCCAAATTTTTTTTTTTTTGGAAAACAACCTATAGAAAATAAGCCTTATTTTTATAAGAGTTTTCCTTTGACTAAAAATAATTTTCCGTTGACCAATCTTTTTTTATACTACCAAACACTGAAAAATGTGAAAAACTATCTTTATAGAAGATTTTTCAACAAAACAAACAGAGCGGTAATATACTCTGCATAGTTGTGATTTGTCAGTTCATGTATAGCTAATGCCGAGCAATGCACTTGGCAAATGGTTGAGTTTTTATTGAAGCTTCGAGGCAAGTGAGCAAAAAGGAGAAAGAACAAGATGCTGGGAGTTTGCTTATAATGCAATTTCACGAATCTCATCAACAATAAGCCAACTTGTTTCATGTTTGGATTTTGATGATACT
This sequence comes from Notholithocarpus densiflorus, assembly GCA_030021035.2. NCBI lineage: Eukaryota > Viridiplantae > Streptophyta > Magnoliopsida > Fagales > Fagaceae > Notholithocarpus > Notholithocarpus densiflorus. The sequence goes on from JARYZH020000017.1 coordinate 558,077, forward strand.
GATACGATGATATTTTTGATAATACACACGCACACACGTGTTTCACACACGCTGTCTATGAATCCACACGCGCACATGCACGAACCTACATACGCACACACACGTTGAACATATATCCATGTTTGGAAGGAAAAAAGAAAATATAAGAAAAGAGTGTTTTTTTTTTTTTTTGGGAAAATCAGACAACAGAGATTTAAACCCATAATATCTTTATTATTCTTGTTCTATCATCTATGTCATTAATTACTAATGAAAATAAACTCATCTAAATACATACTTAGTAAATTAATTTTAGACCAAATGTTCCTTTAAGTTTGGTTGGAAGAATCTTCTCAGGAAAAAAAAAAATTTTTTGATTGGAAGAAACATCTAACCCATTACATGACGGTTTATTTTTTACGATCATTCATATATATTAAATTATATTATTTATTAAATACGTTATTTGATTTAAAGTACATTTAAATGCTTTTTGACATGATACCTAGTTCTTGAAAAGTAGATTCATATTTTAAAAGTACAATTTAATTTGAGGCATATAAACAAACCGATAATATATATATATTTATATAATTAAAAAAAAACTAAATTACAATTTAAGTCCTTAAAATTCGAGGTAATTTTGAATTTTTGATATTATACCTTAATATTCAAATTTCTTGATCCGTGACAAGTCTAAAGCTCTCTCTCTCTCTCTCTCTCTCAAGGATGTTTTGGATTGGTGGCAGGGATGAAGTCTGTCTTTGGAATCTTGGCAGAGTTTTGGGCCACCAAGAATGGCTGTGAGAGTTGGGGTTTCGGCCGAGGAGCTCAGAAAGTTGGGCCGCCAAGTGTGAAGAGTTGGTTGATGTCTCAAATTTAAATAGGAGTTGGCTGGATTCTTGTGAGATATATTCTTGTTTTTGTTCGGTTAGACGAGATTTAGGATTGATCTGAACCTTTTTTTTTTCCTATGAAATAATTAATTTTCTTTAAAAAAAAAAAGTGAGAGAAAGGTCAGTGATCACGCTATCGAAGAAAAAAAAAACCAAAATTTTAAAAAACAAAATAAAAAATATTATCGATGTTAAGGCTATAAATTATACAATTTAGTATATGAGAAATTCTACATACTCAACAATTTTTACAATAATAGTTGAGTTGATATAACTTTTTATTAGTTCTTATTTAAACTCATTACTAACATTTTTTACTAATTATTAACAACTTGTCACCAAGTGTGAAATTTGTTATCAAATTATGCGTGTACTTAAATTTATTAGGACAAAATTTGGTTACAAACTTGACTATAACTCAAAACGACAACTTCCTTTTAAAAATTATCATTGTTACATATTTTGAAAATATAATCGTTGGATTGCATATTTTTTACGCTTTTAACACTTAACACACATGTTAACTTTTGTGCCAATCGAAAATTATTTATTATATGATTCATAAACTTATTTTTTATGCATAATGTTATATTGTAAAAATTTTCAATTTAAACAATTGATTAATGACATAGCTATTAATATTTGATATTTTGAAAATTTTGCAACTACAAATAATATTAAAAAAATGTAATTTAATAATAAATTTGTCAAAATTTATACAGGTTATAATCAAACTTTGTCCAACTGATTATCAGTGTCTATAAAACTTGGGAGTAAAAATAGTACACAATTAGGCAAGTACTATTTATTAGTTATAATATACTGTCCATTTGATAACAGTTTATTTAGCTGAAACTGAAATTTTTTTACTAAAAGTACTATAAATAAAAATAAAAATTAGCTGAGTAATGCAGTAAGACTCATAAATAGTATAAAAAAATATATAATAAAACTCATAAATAATAGAAAAATAAATTAAAAGTAAAAATAATCCGTGCTATAGTTGTGTCGGTGGAGGTGCACTATAGTCGCTGCACGTCAAAAGAGTTTCTGAAGATCTTCACGTGCTAACTTAATTTATTGATGAAAGCACAGTGTACCAATTATTTATTTATTTATTTACAAATATTTGTTTGGAATTCATTTATTTTACTGAAATTGAAAATTTTTTGTTAAAAGTATTATTGATAAAGTTAAAACTTAGCTGAAATAGTATAATAGGACCTATAAATGGTAAAAAAAATACAACATGCCCATAAATAATAGCAAAAATAAATTAACAAAATTAACCATGCTAAATGACACCAAAATCTAACATCTACAGGCCACAGGCATCAAATAACGTAGCGAGTATTTAGTCCTCATTGAAGAAAGCGAGTAGCCCACGAAAAAGAGCCAAATAAAGAGCAAGGACAGTACAGCCAGTCAGTCTCAGCCTTTGTTTGTCCAGCATGAAAATGATGGAAAATGTTGCTCTGTTTGGGAAAAAGAAAAATCTCAGTGAGAGGAGAGAGAAGAGTGAATGGGAAATTTTGAGTCACAAAAAAAGGAAAAAAAATTTGACAGAGAAAGAAAAAAATAATTGAATGGTGACAGGTGAGAGACAGGGTACTATATGTGTTGTCTTGATAAGTAGGACAGGGCAATAAGTTAAATGATCTTTCACTTTGACTTGCACACACAATTTCACGGTACATTTGGATATCTAACTCTTTTTTTTTTTTTTTCTTTCTTTTATTGAAAATTTGGATATTTAACTTGTGATTGGTCTATATTATTTTTTGATAAATCAACAGTGAAAAAGACTTTATTAAAGCACAAACAGAAATAGAATAAGAAATGCTCTATTTTTTTTTTGAGAAATGCTCTATATCAACTTGTGATCATGTATCAAATAATGGGATTACTGTTGATTCTTATTATTGTGTATTTTGGAAAATGATTAATCTGGTTCTTCACTTATTTTATATATTATTTGGTTTCATGTTATTTTTTTTTATCTCAGTTTTATTTTAGAATAATTTAATTTTTAATTTTTAATTTTTTAAAAATAATTTAGTTTTAGTATTTTATTTTACATTATACAAATAAGTAGAAATAAATAATTTTCAAATTGATAAAAATAAATAATTTTCAAATTGATACTCAATAAAAAGTAAAACTATTGTGCACTACATTATGTAAAATTAGATTTGGATTCTTTTATATATATGTAATTTGAACTTACAATGGAGTACGAGAATAATATATGAAAATATTGTGGACTACATGATGTAAAATATTTCATAAGTATTGGCGAAACAAGTTGTAAATGATATATGAATATAACTATATGACTAATAAATCTACGAGAATGAATAAAAATGAGTCTAAAAGAAAAATACTAGAAAAATATTATGTGAATAATCTTATTGGGATAAAGGGTCACTCACCTGATGTACGAACAGGTAATACCAGAGTGTTGTTCTTTTCCTTTGGTCCAGCTGACCATATTTACAGTACACCCACCTGAAAAAATTGACTAATGCTGGTGTTATAACTTGTGGTACAACTCACCTATGTGGTGAATTATGGTTAGTAGAATGGTGATGGTGGGTTCATGTAGAGATACCCTTCTACTAATCACAACTTGTCACATGAATGAGTTGTAATTGTGCCACAAGTTGTGACACCAGCATTACTCCAAAAAATTTGTCATGACTATATTTGAATATTCCAAAATATTTGGGATAAGATTTGGCTGTCTCCTCTTCTTTCTTTTAGCCTTTTTTTTTTTTTTTTCTTTTAAATTTGGAATTGGTTAGTGTAATAAACATTGAAGATGTTTTTAATTGGGATTTAAATTTCAAAGGATTATGTAAGATATTAGTGGTGTTCTTAAAAAAAAAATGTAATAAATTAGTGATTTGGTCATTGGTGTCCATATCGAGAAGGCAGCTGAACTAAAATTTTTCAAGTTTGGGGGAGACAAAAGTAGTAATAATAACTAGCCTCATTACACGTGCTTCTCGCGTGCTATGAGAATTTTTTTTAGTATTAAAAAAAATCTGTGTTTTTATTTTATATATATAATTTTTATTTTGAGAATATAATTTATAAGTAGATAAAGTAATTTGAAAATCAACAGAAGAGTGACTTTATTTTTTAGACAATATTTTAGTGAGAGTTAGAATTGTATTTTTACCAGATTATCTTTTAGTTTTATCTTTACTTAAATATAAAGGTGTATGGGTATTTTTAAATAGTACAGTAGTATAAATAATAATAATAATAGTAATAGTAATAGTAATAGTAATAGTAGGTTTAAAAAATATAGTAATAGTAGGTAAAAGTTAACAAGTGCTTGAGGGTATTTGTCAATAAACCAATTTAGAAAAAAAAAAATTATGCATGACTCATAACAATAATGCAATACACATAAATAATTAGAGTCATGTTAACGGATGCTATTAAAGCAATTGTTAATAATTCTTATTATAAACGTTTTTAACACTGCTTTCATCATAGGAAATATAAAAAACTAACAGAAAAATTAAATATTTTATTATTTTCTCATAAAATATTTTAAAAAATAGTTCATAAATTATATCCTTAGGTCATTCCTTAACATTTTTTATAATAATAATGCAATGAAACCAAAACTTTTTTTTGGGGGATCACCTGTATATTTGTGCTAAATTAAGCCAAAGCGTGTGTACAATTTTTTATTTTTATTTTTTGGATAAAAGCGTGTGTACAATTTGAACTGTTAAAATGTTTGAACTTTAAAAGCCGTAGCCCAACTCCCAAGCATATATTAGTATTGCTATTGTCAAGAAGATAATATTTTTCTTCATACATCATGTCAAGAAGAGTTGGACCATGGTTAGCAAAAAAGGAAGAGTTGGACCCAACGTGAATGACGACAAAACTGATAAGTGAACCCATATGCAGTATTGTGAGTACGACCGAGGACAGATATAATGTAAACGTACTTATCAACACTTGGAGGCCAAACTGATATCAACCACTCAAACTGATGCATATCTATTATAATCTACAATGGGACGACATTAAAAATAGTAATGTTGTCCGGTTCTCATGAATTTTTGTAAAACGTTTTTTGTTCACGGGTGTGCAAAAGTGGACCAGATCAAGGAAGAATTTAATAAAATCTACTGTATTAGAAAATAACATAAGTAAATAAATAAATAATTAATTATTTAACTGAATATTGTGTTATTATTTTTTTAAATACATAATCATATATTACAATAAAAAAAATCAATCTTAACCAATACATCAAGACACTTGTTAATTGAACTCTATTTATAAATAATGTTTCTTGGTGTTCTCGTTTTTAGGTGGGAATGTTATATTTAATTTGGAATGAGATTTCCCTCTTTTTTTAAAAATAAAATAGTAACTAAAATTATTATACTTTTGTGAAAATGAGTAACCCTTCAAGGATCTATTTAAAGGATCTATTTAAGTGATTTGAACGATTTTCTAAGAAATTAGTATTGTGAGTGTTAATAACTTTTTATTTATTTATAGAGTTTCAACTTATAACGTTTACTTCTGATAATTGTAGGGAAGATAGGCCCGAAAATGTATATTGGATCATGGGCCCTGTCCGATGATATTTAGTAGTCCAAGGATAAGAGAACATTGATATAGAAGTACGAGCCAGTGAATACAGGAAGGTGGTTGGTCATAAGGATTTAGGAAGGTGGTACGAGGACAAATGCATCCTCGACTTAACAGAGCAGAGGTCAGAAGGGCTGATGTGCCGTCAACAGCAACATTCTAAGCAGTTCTAATGGAAAGGACAAGCATCAGGTTGGAATAAGACAAGGGGGAGGTAAGAAATATCTAAGGGAAAGCTGCTACTACCGCATTTAGTATTCTGTAGCTAACCCTCTGGCCGCATTAATGTGGAAGTGATACCTGAACAATGATGTTTAGCCTTACAGCTGCCTCTAAAAGCTTCAAAAATGTGCTGATGAGACAAGGATAGGAGCCGGCCATTTGATCTACACGTGGAGGATTGAGAAATGGGAAAGGAGGGTAATATAAAGAAGAAAAATCTCATTTCAAAGGGGATCAAAGAATTGGAGAAGGAAAAATACTATAGCAATTAAGAACTATAATTGTAACCCAGTTTAAGAGAAATAAATATTGAAGAACTACTCTCCTCGGACATGGCCGAGGAAGAATTTATTTGCATAACTCTTGTTTTTTCATTGTCTTTCCTGGCTTTCATACCTCCTTTAGTCCATTGAGAGTGTTGACCACTTCATTGAAGCCTAGTTTTTAGCCCACTCTCTACAAATTCATTGTATTGGGCTCTTTGAACTTTAATCCATCTATGTTTTGGGCCGAGGATCTAAAACTCGCCCTTACAATAATAATATGTGATTATTCAAGAATCTATTTAAAATGATTTGAAGGATTTTCTAAGAAATTATTATAGTGGGTACTTTTTATTTATTTATAAAATTTCAACTTATGGCATCTGATTTTGATGATAATGAGTGACCATTTAAGGATCTATTTAAATGATTTGAAGGATTTTCTAAGAAATTAGTATTGTGGGTGTTAATAAATTTTTTATTTTTTTTATAGAGTTTCAACTTTTGATGTCTGTCTCTAATGATAATGAGTGACCATTCAAGGATCTATTTAAATGATTTGAAGGATTTTCTAAGAAATTAGTATTGTGGGTGTTAATAACTTTTTTATAAAAATTATTTTATAGAGTTTTAATCATCAGAGACTTCACCAATTGAATTATTTGGAACCCATGTGGGTGTTAATAACTTAATATGAAGAAGAAGAGCACGAACTCAATTCAATTGAATTGCGATAGAATCATAAGAATTGATTAAAGTTTGAAAGCCTAAAACTTATGAACTTTTAAAAAAATAGTAAATTACTCTTTTAACATGTTTGTGTTTTTAAATTTAAAAATATTTAACTAAAATATCGGGTTATTTTTTAGAGTTTAAGAATTTTTGCAATAATATTTTAGTACGTAAAATGATGAAACTTAAATAGAAAATCATCTTATTAATAGTATAGATAAGATATCAATTGATCATATTCTAAATTAATAGAATGATAGTATGTATGGTAGCCTAGTAGGTAGGCGCCGAGTATTCAGAGTTAGTAATTTTTATAGATTGAGCAAACAATAATAATAATAATAATTTTAGCATCCAGTGGTGATCACATTTCTACATTTTAGTTTTCTCCCCCCTCCTCCCCTCAAAAAAAAAACTTTATGCATTTTTTTTTTTGTTAATTTAACTCATGTTTTATTTTAGAGGAGGAACTCAGAAAAGTTTAGAGAATATAACTCAGTTTAAACATATTAATTTAGAATATATTAAATGTGAGAAACCAAGATCAATTTTTTTTTTTTTTTTTGAGATACTAAATATTTTTAACACACACACGGGGAGAGAGGAGAAGGTTTTTAAAGAAACTTACAGTGGTGTATATCCAAAATGGTCTAACTCTTGGATACACAGCACAAGATCACTTTTGTTGTTGAGTAAATACAATTGATGCGCCCATAATAAAGGCTGTCTTAAGCTTTGTTTGGGATCCGCTTATTTTGTTAAAACTGAAAACTTTTTGCTGAAAATAATGTAGATACAGTAGGACCATTGAATAGTACCAAAAAGTGTAGTGAGACCCTTAAATAGTATAAAAAATAAGCTGAATAGTAAAATAAGTTGGCAAAAAATAAGCTAAATAGTAAAATAAGTTAGCCAAACAAATACTTAGACTAGACTCTGTTGTTCTAGAACATAGATTAAAAAAAAAAAAAAAAAAACCAGGTTATAGAACATAGTTTTGAAATAGGTTATTTAAGCATGCAATGTCAAACTCTATATTATTATACATAAGTCTCATAATGTTTCAATTCAATGACCTTATTAGCTGGTCACATACTCACACCAATATAAAAATTTTGAGCCTGTTGTACATCACCTTTTTTTTTTTTTCGAAATACAACACCTTCAATATAATATATATGCTAAATTATTTTTAAAAGTATTAAACTTATTATAGAATATTGATATTTCTATTTAAATATTACTCAATATCAAGAGTCTTGTATTTTAACATCGTTCAAATCTCTCTATCCTATCGGTCTAACTATTAGGAAGAAAAAAAAAATACTCATGCGTGGATATAAAATTATATGGAAGAAAATTAAGAAATCATGGATTATAGTTATACATTTAAATAATTCCTAAAACATTTTAAGCATAGTTTTAGAGAGTTTTTTTTTTTTTTTTATAAGAGTTGTCTAGAGAGTTTATCATGCAAGATCTTCCTTTTATAGAAAATGCAATGATTAGTAAAGTAAGATATTCCTATCTTTTTCCCTAATCTGGTAAATTGGTAATAGCCATTAGCCAATTGTTTTTTTGTCATTGACAAAATGGTATGGTTTGGATGACACGGCAAGATATGGACGCGTGTCCTAAAACAGAACGCGGTTGACACGTGCCGATTCTAGAGAAACCGGTATTATTAACCATGGGCTTTAGCTTATTGTTTTTCCAATTACCCTGTTGGTCACGTTGTGAGAACATGATCCCAAATGCAGCTGTAAAACCGTGTCTCCTGCAGTGAACTTATTATTGCTGAGCTTGCATTTTGTTCGGTGCTCCTTTTATTCTTTCTTTCTTTTTTTTTTTTTTCTTTTTTTCTTTTTTTTTTCACTTTATATTCTACCTATCATAATTTTTTAATTTTTTAAATATTAATTTTATAAAATAATTAAAATTTAAAATGAGAAAAAAAAGACACATTATATAAGTGAATAAAACACACAAAATGGTATATTGGATTTAGTCTACCTATGAACATATTAAAATTTATGAGTAATTCTTAGTTACTCCCGGAACACAGACAATTATACTCATTCTTTTCACATTTATAGTAGAACACACTCATTAAATTTATGATAGGATCTACCATGAATGTAAAAGTAGAGAACATCATTTCTCTATATTCCAAGAGTACCTAAGAATTTTCCTAAATTCACACCCAATTTCATAACCAATTTATGATTGGATTTTAACATTAACATACAACGTGTCGACACCATCACAAATACTTGCTAATAGCAACAAAAAAAAAAAAAAAAAAAGTGAACCAATTACAAAGTGACATTTAAGCATATTATAATGTGTGTCTAATGGGTTTGTCTCTAGCATCATTGTACAAAAAAAAAATGTATATCAAATTAAGTCTGCCTACAGACATATTTAAATTCACGCCCAATTTCATATGTAATTTACACCATACTTTCACAAAATAATACTTAAGCATGACGTGAATTTGTGTCTAACTGAGTTTGTCTCTAGCATTATTGGGATTTGTATTCAATCTTCAAAGCCTTTTTTTTTTGAATTATTTTTTTAAGAATCAAAGGCTTTTTTTTAAGTAAACGTTAATTGAAAAAACCGTGTCTCCTTTTACCCCTATAATTAATTGTTAATTGTAGTATATATATAACCCGAGCTCTTTGCGTCACAACTTAATATACGCTCTTATTCATGCCTCTTCACTCTCTGCCATTGAAGAAAAACAGAAAAAAAGAAGGGAAATTCTTGGACCAAATTTTCCGGCAAAGTCGAAGAAAGTCCAAGAAAGACAAATAACTGAATAGAAACAGACACGGGATATTTTTCTTTTCTGAAGATCTGCATTTCCAATCTTTGGGGGTATACTCTTTCTCTCTCTCTCTCTCTCTCTCTATCTCAAATTGTGGCTATTAATTGTGTTCAAGTTTTGTTTTCTTTTCGTTTTTCGCACATTTTCTCTGCAACCAAAGGTGGGTTTTAATTGTTTGTCTGAATTTCTTTATCATTTGCTTTGCTGAATGATTCTCAGTTTTTGTATGTACTTTTCGTTTTTTTAACAATGAAAATCACTGAGTTATTTAGTGCATGCATACCAATTCTTGCAATTTGTTCTGTTTGGTTACCCAGAATCTGTTGGAAAAACGAAAGAAAAGTACATGTCTGGGTCATTGGTTTCTGGTTAATGAAAACTCAAAAAATCAAGCTTTCCATGCAATTAAATCGAATTTAACAAATGGGTTTTGTTCAATTTCCAATCTTTTGCCAAATCAAGCAACAAAAAAGCATTAAGATCCACATTTTCCTTCGTTTCTTTTCCTCCAATTTCTCAGAAACCAAACAAAGGGTTATGTTTCTTTGTGTTTATTTTTGTTGCTCAATTTTTTCATGGTATTTCTTACCTCATTGTTTTACTGAAAATTTGAACTTCTTTTTCTGATTCTGAACAGTGAGTTAACATTTATCATTATCTGCTAAGATGAGTCTGAGTAATGGGAAGGTTCACCCAGTGACAGTGACTAATAATGGAGGGGATGTGAAGAAACCCTTCAAGATCTTTGTGGGATATGATACAAAGGAAGATCTTGCCTATGAGGTCTGTCGGCATTCCATCTTGAAGCGGTCCTCGATCCCTGTTGAGATCATACCAATCAAACAGTCAGATCTGAGAAAGAGTGGTTTATATTGGCGTGAAAGAGGTCAATTGGAGAGCACCGAGTTCTCGTTTTCTCGGTTCCTGACACCTAGCTTAGCCAATTATGAGGGTTGGGCATTGTTTGTGGATTGTGATTTTCTGTACTTGGCAGACTTTAAGGAATTGACGGACATGATCGATGATAAATACGCAATTATGTGTGTTCAGCATGACTATACCCCAAAAGAGACAACAAAAATGGATGGGGCAGTGCAGACAGTGTATCCAAGGAAGAATTGGTCTTCCATGGTGTTGTACAATTGTGGGCATCCAAAGAACAAGATCTTGACGCCTGAGGTTGTGAATAAGGAATCGGGTGCCTATCTTCATAGGTTTCAATGGCTTGAGGATGAGGAAATTGGATCTATCCCATTTGTTTGGAATTTCCTCGAGGGCCATAACAAGGTAGTGGAGAATGATTCCACAACTTTCCCTAAGGCGATACACTATACTCGCGGAGGGCCATGGTTTGAGGCTTGGAAGAATTGTGAGTTTGCAGACCTGTGGTTGAATGAAATGGAGGAGTACATGAAGGAAGGGAAGAAGAAAATTGAAGAATAGATTGAATCAGGAGGTGGCTTAATACCATTAAACATTCTAGAATTGTACTAAAGTATTTGCTGTTATGCTTTATTCTCTATGTTGAATTTATTATGTGAAATCAAGAGCTGATGTTGATTTCATGGAGAGTAGAACCATAGGCATTGCAGGCATATATGTAATGCTTTAGTGGTATTTCTTTGCACTAGTTATTACATAGGTGTTGCAGGCATTTATATATGCCTTAATATATGTCTGATTGATTTTTCTGTTGAAGTACCACATTGTTTGTAAGTTGTAACTTTCAGCTTACTTTTAGCTTCTTATGCAATAGAATTGATTTATTCATCAGATCGATTTGCTTTTCTTTCTTTCTTTCTAGCATTATTGTTAATTTGGCTTTGAGATATAGATTGGATTAAATGGAGGAACATTGAAACTCAAGTAGGAGATGCTCATGGGATGGCTTAATGCTTTGTCCAATTCATACAGTTTCGCTGCTCTCTGTTTTTGATGAACTTTTGGCATGAAATCTATATATTCTTAGTTGTTGACTGTATAATTGTCCAGCTTGTGTCTAGTGGGTAAAAGTGATTTACAGTTGCCACTGGCCAACCGATTAGAGTGAACAATTTTAGTTCACTGTTATACTGAAATGAAATTATGAAACTTGGAAATAAATTGTTTGATTAAGAATCACAAGGATCAATTGAATTATCTCCACAAGCTCAAGGCCCAAAACAATAGAGTACCAGATAATTGATACACAAGCTGTAGCCAATCACTATTTGGCATCAAACCTAGTGAATTTGGCAAGTCTCTGAGCACTTCTCTGTCAGATAGTCCAACGACCCAAGTTTAGTCAACATGTTTCATCAAAATTAGAACAGGAAGGAATGAGAACTGTAAAAGAGGTTGTGTATGTGTTATTCCTTCCTAAGGACAGTTTGTGGGATAATTCGGCGGGTTGAACATTACCCTATCAAGTCATGGCAACCATTCTTTTGATGCAGGCCCTCAAGTAAGTACATATTACCCTATCAAGTCATGGCAACCATTCTTTTGATGCAGGCCCTCAAGTAAGTACATATTGAGTCCAATTAGTTGGGCTCAAGAAATGGCTACCAGGTCTTAAGTTACAAAGAGTAAATTTGAGGCCTTGCCCGTGTATACCAAACTATCAAGCTATATAATTTATATATAGAAATCTGGACCAAAAAGGCCTCAGCTGTAGCGTTTTGGATAAGCCGCTCTTCGCCAGTGAATAAACAAGTGGGACAAGCAGGTTATCCTTTGCAAGGATATGTATTTGTGGAAATTCGAGATGGTAAGTAAAAACCCTATTCCTTCAAGCTCAACATTGAGCACAGAGAACCAGTTGAAATTGGTTTGGAGGTGCAATTGAAGCCATGTAAAGTGTGAGATAATGTTTTTGGGCACTCTACTTTCAAGTGTCTACAGCTCATTCCTCCTCAGGTCAGTATAGTTAATTGTCCATTTTTATCAGGTTTCAGAATTGAGTAAGGTACTACTTGTATGAACTCATATTTCATTCTTCACCTTAGAGACTAATTGCATGATGGTACTATCACTATCTACTCTAATCAGTTTAGTTCCAGGTAAATTCTGTATCAATAAATTGATAAGAGTATCTCAAAAAAGAAAAGAAAAGAATATATATATAAATATATATATATTTATATATATATACAGAATTTACCTGGAATTTGATCATTACTTCAAATGCCATAAAGTTGGAACTTGGGAACTGGGGTCTAAGTGGTCACAGACTCATAGTGCAATCAAGGGCAAAGTTTTTTTCTATGTTAAAAATAGTTTTAGGATCAGTGTTTTATGAATGTTGCAATTGGTTTTACCTTATTCATGGCACTGAGAAACAAAGCATTTACCTAAGCATGGGCATTTCAATCTCTCTCTCTCTCTCTCTCTCTCTCTCTCTCTCTCTCTCTCTCTCTCTCTCTCTCTCCTTGATGCCAAAAATTTAGGTTCATCTGAGTTCTACAGGCTAATTTTGCCAAATAGTATAATTTTAGAAAAAATTTAGAAAAAACGCATCGGGCCAAACTTATTTAATAATGTAGTACCTTTTGGAATTTGCGTTTGTCAAACTCGAGTTTCAAAAAAGTGTTTCATAACTAAATAAGTTTGGCTGGATGTGTTTGTCCTAATTTTTTTTGGTTCTAAAATTATGCTATTTGGCAAAAAAAATGCCTGCATTTTGTCTTTGTTAGTATATTGAGGGAATATTGATAGAAGGGTCTAAATGCAACAATATAAAAGTTTAGAGGATGTTAATGCAATTCACCACAAAATAAACACTTAAAAGATTGAATTAAAAACAAGTCAAAATTAAAGGTTATAATCTATAATTTATTAGTCTCAAATAAACAAAATAAGCTCATATTATAAGCTTATTTTATTAAATGTTTAATAAATCTCAACACTAAGAACCGAACCACAATGACATAAAACCAATAATTCTAAAGAAAGGGGCTCAAACTTTGTTTAAAATTCAACCTAATCTTGTAACTTTTTATCAACTTCTTTAACTTTCAACTTTAATTTTCACTGATTTTCAATATCGAAAAATCATTTTTTTGTATTTAATTTTAAATAATTGATTTTAAAATATAATTTTTTTTCAATCTCTCTCTCTCTCTCTCTCTCCTTGAAGACAATCTTCCTCAATGTACCCATTTGTGAATTATGTAGACACATTTGTCAAAAGCGACAATAAGGAGATTTGTGGCAAGACCTAAAAGGTTGTTGAGGAGGAGTAAAACCCATTCGGGAGGAGCATCGTTGGTTAAAATGGTGTTGTTAGGATCAAGAACTCTATATTTGTCTCTAGTAATAGTTATATCAAGGCACTTAAATTGTAGCGGTAGTGATCTCTAAAGCTTATACCGGAGCTAAATCCAAAGTGGAGCATATCCGACATAAGATGCTTATGTGCTTGATAATTAGGTTGGATTTAGTGAGAGGTGTGGATTCAGGAGTAAAGGATTGTAGGAAAAGTGTGATCAAGAAGATGAGTGCGTTGTCGAAGTTGGTGAACACGATTGTCTCTAGCAAACAAATTCTAGGTGTGGTTGATGAAGTTTTCGACTTCAAAATTGGTGAAATTGTGTATAGATCTATGTATTTGGTTGAAGTTAGTAATAGATATTTTTTTAATAAAAAATTTTGGTTGAATCCATCATCATTTTGCTAGGTCCCAATTCTAGTTCTTTGATAGTTCCAGTTTTTAAAACCATGGTTGTAGTGTGTGTGTATACACACTAAATAGAAGGAATTTTGTAAAGAAACAAGCTATTTGACAAAGCTAAATGAATAGACTCTCATTGACTCTTTCTCAAACTCCAATCATCTCTATAACTTCAATACCAAAGGTGAATTTCACCAAGAAAAGAAATGTAGAGAAAAAAAAGGAAAATGAAGAGAGAGTGATGGGCTTTAGGATGTCTATAACTTTTATCTTAGTTTCTTCTGTAGGGAATTAACCCGAATTCCCAACCTGTGAGAAATAAAAATAATAGAGAAAACACACGCCAAAGAAAAAAAAAAACAATCACACGCATAAGACAATATTTACGTGGTTCGGCAATTTGCCTACGTCCACAGAGTTGTAGGGATTTCACTATTATCAGGAAAAATACAAAGTGCGGCTACAGTTTTTTCTGCTCTCTCAAAAACACGGCAACAACAACATAAACCCTAATCACCAAAGCCTCAGTAAATCTCCCGTTAAAAACCACGCAACATTATTCGGGTCATCAAACCGGATCAAACAAAACTAGGCTCCACAAAGCCCAACATCTTCAATACCTCATACAATCTAGAGACTTTATGAGGAGGCTAGGTTTTGGGTTTAATTCCTTCTATTCTTCTTTCATATATTTTTTTTTATTTTATAAATACCACATTTTGATCTCTTCTTTTATTTTAATGTTTTTTTTTTTTAATAGTGAAAATAAAGAGGTGGGTTAGAGCATCTCCAATAGGCTCTCTAAAGCCTTTTTTGGAGAGCAAACACACCAAAAACACCCTTCAATGGCATCTTCAACTCTTTTTTTTTTTTTTTTTTAAGAGTTGCTATAGTAGTTCTCTTGAAGAAGAGAGCACTCTAGCAAATACTGTAGCAACTCCAAACATTCCCCCCCCCCCCCTTAAAATAATCCTACAGTTGAATAAAAAATGAATTTTTTTTCTCTTTCCTTCCTTTCTCTCTCTGCCTCTCTCTCTCTCTCTCACATAAAAAAAACTCTCTTTCTTCTCATCTGAAAACAAAGTTAGGCGAATGCCAACTCTCTCTGCCGGCTGTGTGTGTGTGTGAAGTGAGCAAAGAGGAAAGAAAATAAAAACAGAAATGTAGACAAATAGGAGAAGTCAGAAGAGTGGCCGGTTGTGTGTGTGTGAAGTGAGACAAAGAGGAAATAAAATAAAAACAGAAACGTAGACATAAAGGAGAAATCAGAAGATGTGTGGAGGAGAAACAAAAATGTAGATACATAGGAGAAGAGTGGGGTATGTGTGTGGAAGAGAAAAATCAAGAAAGAAAAAGGAAAAAAGAAGATAGAGATGATTCTAGAAAGTAAATGTATGGATGAAAAAAAAAGAATTATGTCCACAATATTTTTACAACATTTTCACAAAAAAAAAAAAAAAAAAAAATCTAAATGGTAGGTTGTTATTTGTAGTTAATAGTGGGAATTTTATTTTTATTTTTATTTTTTTTTAAGTGGTGGGTTCAAATTAAAACTAGTAACAGCTTACTACCTAAAATTTGTTATGAAAATGTTGAGAATGTAACACTTCATAAAAAAATAAAATAAAGAATAAGGAATATTTTTTAAAAAAAGAATAAAAAAATATTAAAGAAAAAAGATTTAAATGAAATAGAGAAACAATAGAGAGTCTGTTGAAAAATGTATTTGAAAAAGTAGGTAAAAGGTATATGTAACTAAGGCTGTCCACAGGTGGTCCGGGTCGGGTTTGTGCCCAACCCGGACTCCACCCGAAGGCATCGGGTGGGGAAAATCTTAACCTACAACTGACTTGAATGGAGTTTCAGATCTGCCGGTTCGGGTTATATCAATTTCAGGTGCATATCGGTTGATTTCAGGTTTGTTGTGGGGGTTGAAATCTGGCCAGATTTTAGCCGAAATCTTGCTAGATCTCTTTAGATCTAGCCAGATCTAACAAGATTTGACTGATATTCCTTCGAATATATAGAGATCTGGCCGAGATCTCGATGGATTTGT
This sequence comes from Notholithocarpus densiflorus, assembly GCA_030021035.2. Classification (NCBI taxonomy): domain Eukaryota; kingdom Viridiplantae; phylum Streptophyta; class Magnoliopsida; order Fagales; family Fagaceae; genus Notholithocarpus; species Notholithocarpus densiflorus. The sequence goes on from JARYZH020000017.1 coordinate 574,338, forward strand.
CGAGATTCGGCCATGATCTCCCTATATTGGTAGAGTAAGAGTTTGGACTTACTGGATTTTCGGCCAAAACTCATATTTCTAACAAGGAGAGAACAACTTATCGGGCAGGTTGGGTTCGTCGGTTTCTTAGACAGCAAACCCGCGACTCGAATCGATAGTCTCGGGTCCTGGTGCCGACGACCTGCGTCCGACTGAAACACTACTTTATTGGGCAGTTATCGGGTGGAGAGCTTCGAGTTCGGGTGGTTCTTCAGGTCCAGGCAGGTGGTGGACAACCCTATATGTAACTATTTACTCTCCAGACAATACAAAATTTTGGAGAAGCTGTTAGAGATGCTTTTATGGAAGTCTAACGGAGTTTATCTCAGGTGGGTGAAGTGTGAACTTTTGAATCATGGGTAGGCAAGGTGAAAATGGAGCAAAGTGTCAACTTTTGAATCAAGGGTAGGCAAGGTGAAAACGTGCCTAATCTTAGGTGAGTTTTCTATAATTGCCCCTAAATGTTTTGTAAGGATGGCACAAAACTACAAAAACTACTGAAGTAGAATGATCAAAAGAAAATTGAGCAATATAAAAATAGTTCATGGTTTCTATTTAAAAGCTATAAAATAAAGTTATAAACAAAGTAACACCCAACCCAACAAAATATCGTACCACTGTTCTTTGGGGATGTCATCAGGTATCGTTCGTAAGACCACTGCAGTATAGAAATAACCATCCCAGACAACAAACACGATAAAGAGGATTATGCCAATTAATTCAGCAGCGGAAACAACCCCAAGTGGTCCATCCACCAGAACGGGAAAAGTCCACAATCGGAATCTTGGAGTCTTCTTCCTGAAATAGATGAAACTTACGCTTTTTCTTCATGTTACTCCAATTTAAGCAAATACATTATGGGCAATATTATATTATTCCTTTTGCAGCTAGCTATCACATATCGTAAAAACAAAATGAAAACATGTAAAATGAGTGCATAGATTAAAAAAATACATACTCTTGTAGTTGTAGTCGGTCTTCCCCAGAGATGAGAAGGTATGGAACAGCAAGAAAAGCAATAATGATAATTGGGGCACTGTATAACAGCAACGTACTCCCTGAAAATGCATATTTTAAAGTTGAACTCTTTTGAATGCGACAACGAGGTTGAATTAAGAAGTAGCTACCTGTGTACCCAAATGGGCTTTTACTGGTTGCACCAATCCAGTCAAAATAGAGTTCACTCCCGAAGTCTGTAGGAATGACAAAAAAGAGAGCAACCCATGCAAGGAATACAATCCACATGGTAAATTTGAGAACCCATTTAGCCAATGATACAAAGTTGATGTTTTTCTTGTTGTTGTTGTTGGCATGAGCTCCATTGGAATGAAGAAGAGGGTGTTGAGAAGTGTGTAAAATGTCATCGACGGCCATGACTATGAGAATGAGGAAAAGGAATCAGCAGCGCGCAAGAAGCAGGGTGATGTTGTTATTGGAGATGATGATGGCCATTTTCATATGGAATAGCACATATAGGCGATTTGAATTATAATTTTTGTTTTGTCTCTTGTTTGTACTTCCTTATGCGCACTAACAATTTCTCTAGAAGAAAATTTCTTTAGTTGTCAACTAAAGGTCTTACTAGTCTTAGCTGGAGGTTGACTTTACGTAAGAGTATATAATTTTTTTTTTAATGGGATTCTTTCTGTCATGGCTCCAATAACACTGATCACACAGGTGCACAACAACACCCATACGATCAGTACCTAACTGAGTTGGGAGTTAAGAGCCAAATTGTAATCTAATCTTAACCTTTGCTTTTAAAACAACTAATCTTATTATACCTTCTCTTTTCTGTCTTTGACTTTACTAGTATAACTACCGCATTAGAGCATTGTACTTGTAAATCTTCATTCAAGATCAGGAATGTTAGTTGTTATAAAAATAAAAATAAAGATCAGGAATGTTAGTTGATTCTTCTCTCTTTTCTCTCAATTCTCCATTTCCATCTCTTGGAGGCCTGGCTACCTCATATTAGCCATGTACTCCATAACTCCGGGAAAGGATCTCTTTTCTAATTTAAAATTTTAAATCCTCAATTTCTTATAATTTTTATTCATATATAAGACATAATATTTAAAAAATCTAATGATCTTAACAAATCTATGTAAACCACACAAAATTGAATGAAAAATGTTAAAGGTACTACAAATTTTACTATAAAAAGCTTAAAGTAAAATTTTTGTTTTTATTGACTTAATTTTGTGCCAAATTTTCATGTAATTTTGATCAATACATTGTGTTGGATTATTTTTATAAAAAATATTATAATTTATTTTAATATTTGTTATATTCTCAATTAAGTGAATTGATGAAATCAATCTTTATCTGTTAATGGCTATATCGATTTCTTTGCTAAAGTTGAAATTTATATCTAATGCTAATATATTCAAATGCGTCAGTTTTATTTTCTTAATGACAAACTTTATTATTTGAAAAAAATATTCTTTTATAAGTTGGTTGAAATTCAAATATTATTATTATTATTTTTTGATACAAAATTCAAATATTATTGACTATATGAACGTTTTTGGTTTAATGTATATAGCAATATTTCTTTGTCAAATACATATTTCCTTATAAACCATTTCTGTTTTAAACATTCTAACATTTTTTTTTTTTTTGGATACAAGGTAGAAATTCTACTTTAGCCTAATCTAAGTGTATATATGTGTGAAATTTCCTCTTGGAGACTTGAACCCTCGCCTTGTCCCCCACATCCCACAAGTACTTATAATTGTGGAGTGACTATTACGCCAATGATGCATGGTGGTAAACATTCTAACATTTTAATCTAGTAAATTATTGGTATATATAAATGTTTCATTGTTTTAGTGGAAAGTCAAAATAGTTGACACTTAACAATTATAGGCCACAAACGGATTGACCCCTTGTGATTGAAATTAATCAATTTATCATGCAAAGCGCGTGGTAGCACAAACAAATCACCAAACAACTAAATACGCAGCGGAAAATAAAAGACACGGTGATTTGTTTACGAATGGGGAAAACCTAACTACAAAAACCCCACCGGGTGATTTTCAGGTCACCACTCCCGAAACTTCACTATTATCACAACAAGCGGTTACAAGTAAAGGAATCCCAAGTACCTTACCAACTTACAGTTGAACCTTTACCCCAATACCCAATTGGACTTGTTCTGTAGTGACAATTCCCCCTTTTAATGCACGGCTCCCAAGTACGTGACTAACCAATGCGCGGATCCCAGTACGCGACTTCAATCACCAACTAAGAAAAGGTTGTTGGCTGCAAAGTTCTTCAGTTCATCCCAACGATGAAGATCAAGAAAATGCTTGGTTACAAAACCCTATGATGCAAATACACAGAAACTTTTTCAAGAGAAAGAGATGAACAAGGGCAAGAACTTTGTCTCCAGTCACAATTTGCTTGAACAAGGTTTTCTCAATGCTTGTGCAACTTGTGAACTCTTTGACGGCCCTTAAAACAATCTTTTTATATGTTTAGGGTTAGGAGAAAAGAATGCCCAAACACATAATCACGAATCCCAAGAAAAACATATCAGATTGCTGTTTTCTTAAACCTCGACAGATAGAAGTTGTCGAGCTAGCTGTCAAGCCACGGGGTTGAAACAGCTTCTTAAACCTCGACACATGCTAGCTGTCGAGCTTTAGTAACTCTGCACTTTCAGCTTGTTTTCTTGAACAGACTTGAAGGTTTCAACACTTGATCTTGAAACATGGTTTCTTGAAGTATTTAAACACATCTAAATCTATCCAAATATAAGTAAAGTGCGTTTTGTCAAAGGATAATCCAATTACATAAAATCATGACATATGTTCCTAACAAGTGAAACACATATGTCCTAACAATCTCTCCCTTTGGCAATCCATGACAAAACCACAACAAACAAATGAACATATGAGAGAAGTCATAAATCACTCAACTCATATTCACTTGTTGAATACAATAAAATCTATCCTAACACAAACTCTTGAAAAACTTTGCAAGAAGAGAGTTTATGACAAGTAGACTTTGACAACCTGTATTTCTAAAACACTTTAAACAAAACTCATCAAGACATCTTAGTGTGAAGCAGAAATAATAGATCGCATACAAGTATAAGAAGCATGTGTATAAAGAGAGAAAAGAAACAACACATGTAAGAGGTAAGTGAAAGAAACAACATACATCAACATATAGAAAGAAATAAGTACAATGTATGTCATAAATATGGTCATAAGACCTAATGTACAAGAACAATGTATCTAAAAAAAGAGAAAAGATACATGAAATCCTCACTACATCCCTCAGCACACAACAACACTCCCCCTAACTAAAATGTCCTATACTAACTCTCCCCCTAAGTATAACTACTCTCATATCCAAAACTACTCCCCCTTTTTGTCACGAGTGACAAAGGGTAAGAATGTCAAGTAAACATCTCATCAGAAGAGCTAACATCTCCATCATCAGCATCAGAAGCATCATCGTCATCACCATCAGCATCATCATCAGAATCAGAATCCACTGGAAGTGGTGGAGGAGAAACCTCTGGAGCAAAACCACCCATGGTCGCCTGTCGTTATGCAATACGACCAACACAAACGTTCACCTGATACAACTCTATAGAGAGTGTATCTAGGCGAGCATCCATGCACTGCAGTTGCGCCATGATGTCTCCAAGTGACACATCATCCGAAGAAGAGAAGGGAGTTGATATGGAAGGAGCAGGACGGGAGGGAGGAGCTGCTGAATCTGACTGCCAAGAACGAAACTGCGCCTCGCTACGTTTAACGGTAGCGAAGTTTATGGCACACATGACAGAAAAATGGTCGGAAGAGGGAAAAGGAACAGAAAAATGGCATAGAATCCGCGTGATAGCCGAAGGGAAAATGAGCTTATCACGGGTAGCCGTATCCCTATACACATCTAAGATAGAAAGAATGAAATGTGAAGGAAAATCGATAGTGAGGTGCTCTAACAAGGAAAGATAGAATCAAGCTCGAGGCTCTGTGATAGAGTTATAGTGAGAGAGTGGGTGCAAAACAAAAGTCATCACCATGTTCATGAATCTAGGACCTTTGGCAAAGGCCTTACATGGTGTGAACTGACGCTCACCCCAATCAGAAGGGCGCTCACAAAACACAGAAATCATCTCTTCTTTGGACACAGTCCGTAGACGCTCACAACCAAAGTAATCAGGAGACTCTACCCTAGGGACATGAAGCACATCCGCAACAAGCTGCGGTGTGACGGTGATGTGCGTACCTCGAACGCAAGTAGAAAAGAGAGGTACTGAAAAATCGAAACCATGCATGTTGGAGTAAAACTCCTGAATCAGCAAGGTCGGACAAGTGACCGAGACGTCACACAGTGACTCCCATCCCCGACTGTGAATGACAGTGGGAAGGTCAGTGTCAGTGAAGTCCGCCAAAATGACTCTGCATTCCGAATGAACACCTCGTCGAGAAAAGTTCTTTGAGAAGTCCTTTCGAGCATCCTCATCACGGAACCGAAGATGAGACGGAGTAGGATCAAAAGACGATGGCCTAGAACGTAAAGGGTTTTGGGACGGAGCTGATTTACGCTTAGGTGCCATAGACACAACTAACGTAAACAGAAAGAGAGGGATAGAGAGAAGTAGACAATCAGAAAAGCTCTAAAACAATTCAAATATAACAAGTATATTGAAAATGGAGTACGTATGCATGGGAAATGCATGAGCATGTGACATGCAAAAGAAATTGCATCATGGGCTCAGCCCAATCCAAACCTATTAGCACACAAACAGATTGCACACATCGAAATGCATGACAATACTTATTATAATGCTAATGTGATGAAATGCATGATATTTTAAACTCATTTAAGTGAAAACCCATCCCAAAATATCAACAAAAACTCATCAATTTTGAAAAACCCCAAAATTTTTCAAAAAACCCAAAACTTAGGTTTCAAAACATGAAATGCATGAAAATGAAGGAGATTAGAAGCTTACCAAGTGAGGAAAGACTTGAAAAATCTTGAAAAACACCTTTGGAAGAGGTTTGGAGTGAAAGAGATAGTGTTTGGGAGATGAACAGGGGCAGACAGATCGAGAGAGATCGAAGAAATGAGAACCGAATTGTGAAGAGAGAATATATAGATCCTCAATAATTCTCGACAGATAGAGGTGTCGAGAGGTGTCGAGACATCTATTGAGGAAGATGTCGAGAAAAACAACTTCGACAAATACAGCTGTCGAGAAGGTGTTGAGGAACACAGTAAAGACACAAGAACAGAAGCTCGATCGATCCACCAGCTGTCGAGAAGTTATCGAGGGTCCAGGAGATTTCTCGTTCGATCCACCAGGTGTCGAGAAGCAGGCGAGATTGCGATAAGAAAAAGCTTTAAGAAGCTCGACAGATAGCAAGGTATCGAAGAGGTATCGAGGAGGTGTCGAGCTAGCTTTTAAAAACAGTTTTTCGAGAAGTGAAAAACACAGTCATGAATGCAAACCATTATGCAACTCAACCAATGATCCAAACACCATATAAACTTCTTAAACTCATCTCTCAACAAAGATTTTAAGCACATGGATCCCAAAAACACACGCACACACTAAACAAGTCTAACCAATTTTTATATTTCAAAAATAAGTTAAGACAGTTTAGTGAGTATACATTAACACATGTAAAACTTGTGATGACCAAATCACATTGTACTTGCACATGTATCAAGAGTAGCAAAGAATATTGCATGTCGTGTGTGAAGAACACCGCAAGATTGCAAATGTGTCACCATGTTACGATAATTTGAGATAAGAGAAAATCACTTTAACTCACACATAATCATAACTGTTTGATGGGGATTATCACCTTTAAGGTACATCCTATGACTCCCACATCTCCTAGAAAACATGCTTGCAATCATATTTAAAGCATTTTTGATCTTTTTGCTTTTGATTTTTCTTTACATATTTTTCTTTTAAGCATATCATTCATAGGCATATAAGAGAGAGAAAAGAAATACCCAAAGATATTTGACATTCCAATTTTGCTATGCCTAAGCACACAAATGTCATTGACACTACACTTTTGCTATGCCGAAGCATACAGGTATCATTATGATTGGCGGGCAATAGTGGTGAGATGGTTTTTTATGCATTTATCTTAGGATTTTCTAATCCTCTCCGTCAAAAAGAGTGATACAAGTGTTAAGTACAAGAGATAACTTAATCTTACTCATCACAAACAAGAGCCACAAAGCTCATTTGCTTAGTTGTGCATAGAGATGCTCATCTAAGCTACAAGAGATACAAAGTTTAGAAAACTTTGTTTCAATGGCCATCCAAGGTACATAAATACCAATGTACACAAAACACACACTGTTTTTTTATTTTTTTTATTTTTCAAATTTTATTTTTTTAATTTTTATATGAAAAACAAAACAAAGCAAAAATGAAAAATTAACCAAACAAAAACAAGTTAAGCAAAGTATAAAACTAGACTAACTCAAAACATGAAAGCAAAACACACAAGTAATGCAAAAAAAAAAGAAAAAAAAAAAGAGAAGAAAGTGATAAAATCACTTGGAGCCCTTTTCTTTCCACACTCTGGAAGAACCTTTTCTTTGATTAAACCCTTGAACCGGCGGTGAGGGAGAAGAATTGAAACCGTTCAAGTTTGAAAGGACATGAGGGCTTTGAGAAGATCTCCAAGGGGAGCAAGAAAGGATTGAAGCTAATTCTAGCTTCCAGATGCTATCATGCCGTTGCTTTGTTGAGTGGCAAGCCACTTATAGCAATTTGGTCGAGTATGACCTAAAGCTCCACAATGATGACAGAGATGCTGCTTCCTCTGTTTAGGCTTTTGAGAGTTAGCCTTTTTAGTCCTAGGGTTCTTAGCTTCTTTCTTATCTTGCTTAGGGGGTGCTCCTAAGATAGATTTATTCTTGTCTAAGTTCTCACTAGCTAAAACAGTTTTAACATCATTGTTCTCAATTTCAACATTATTAGCAGGAGGAACAAAAACAGTAGAACTAGTAAAAGCAATATTAGAGGAAGAAAGACCATACCCTAAACCTGTTCGATTGGAAGCAGATTTCTGAAGATTTAGCATCTCATCAAGCTTTGCAATTGAAGTCTTCTCCAATTGAGCTCTGACTTGAAACAGCTCCGCTTCAAGCTTCTTGGTCTTCTCAGCCAAGAAATTGTTCTCGAATCTTAGTGCTCCAATAGTCTGATTAGCCTCATCAAACTTTGTGGAAAGCTCTTCACGATCAAGTTCCACATCACTGAGCTTCTTGGTGGCCAGCCTATAATGTTTCTCATGTTTCTCAGAAACTTTGTATAATTTTTCATAGGCTGTATGGATATCATTTTGATCATCCATTTTCTCAAAATTTGACTCCACCAAGTCCTCTTCTTCATCCACTCTTTCAACAATCCCTTCAGTAGAATTGACAGTGGCAATAAAGGCATTCAAGATTCCGTCATCTTCATTGTTGGAATCATCCTCAGGCTCGGTGTCACTTAAAGTAGCAGCAAGTGCCTTGCTCTTCCCAATGCTCTTGAGATATGTAGGACACTCATTTTTCATGTGACCAAAGCCTTGACACCCAAAGCACTTAGGTCCTGCTGGAATAGTGTACTGACCGCCATCCCTTGCATCCTTCTTCCCTTTATCTTGGCTCTTGAACTGAGAAGAACTGGATTGCCTACGGTCCTTGTCGAAGCCCTTTCCATTTGCGTTCTTCATAAACTTCTTGAACTGCCTGGTGATGTAGGACTTCATCTTAGAATCTTCATCGTCTGAAGACTCATCTGTGTCACTGTTCTTGGCCTTCAGCGCCATGCTCTTGCTCTTGCCTGACTTACCAATCCTTGTTAACCCTAGCTCGTGAGTCTGTAGATTACCAACCAGCTTTGTCAAAGGAATCTTGTCGATGTCCTTTGATTCCTCGATCGTCGTAATCTTGGCATGGAATCTCTCAGGCAAAGATCTGAGCACCTTTCTCACAATCTTGGGTTCAGGAATGGTTTCCCCAAGATTGAAAGCTGAGTTCACTATGTCCTTGAGCTTGGCATAGAACTCATCGAACGACTCATCCTCCTCCATCTTAATCTCTTCGAAGCTTGTAGTGAGCCTCTGTAGTTTCGAATCCTTGACAGCCTTTGTTCCCTCATAGGTTGTCTGGAGGATGGTCCATGCCTCCTTAGTAGTTTCAGTGGAGGATATCTTCTTGAACTCCTCATTGGAGACCGCACTGAATAAGGCATTCAATGCCCTGCTGTTGAAGTTTGCCGCCTTGATCTTCGCATCATCCCAATCGGTCGGCGCTTCTGTAGGCTTGGTCCAGCCTATCTCCATAGCTTGCCACACCTTCTCATCTAAAGAGTGCAAGAGAGCTCTCATGCGTACTTTCCAGTATGCATAGTTAGTGCCATCAAATAAAGGAGGTATAATTAACGACTGTCCTCTATCCATGACAAACAGGGGTCAATGGATCAACACAACAAAGATTAATACCTAATTAGAGTGTGCCTGCTCTGATACCACTTAATAGGCCACAAATGGATTGACCCCTTGTGATTGAAATTAATTAATTAATTAGTCAAGTTATTAATTAATCAATTTATCATGCAAAACGCGTGGTAGCACAAACAAATCACCAAACAACTAAATACCCAGCGGAAAATAAAAGACACGGTGATTTGTTTACGAATGGGGAAACCTAACGGCAAAAACCCCACTGGGTGATTTTCAGGTCACCACTCCCGAAACTCCACTATTATCACAATAAGCGGTTACAAGTAAAGGAATCCCAAGTACCTTACCAACCTACAGTTGAACCCTTACCCCAATACCCAATTGAACTTCTTCTGTAGTGACAGTTCCCCCTTTTGATGCACGACTCCCAAGTACGTGACTAACCAATGCGCAGATTCCAGTACGCGACTTTAATCACCAACTAAGAAAAGGTTGTTGGTTGCAAAGTTCTTCAGTTCATCCCAACAATGAAGATCAAGAAGATGCTTGGTTACAAAACCCTATAGTGCAAATACACAGCAACTTCTTCAAGAGAAAGAGATGAACAAAGGCAAGAACTTTGTCTCCAGTCACAATTTGCTTGAACAAGGTTTTCTCAATGCTTGTGCAACTTGTGAACTCTTTGACGGCCCTTAAAACAATCTTTTTATATGTTTAGGGTTAGGAGAAAAGAAGGCCCAAACACATAATCACGGATCCCAAGAAAAATAGATCAGATTGCTGTTTTCTTAAACCTCGACAGATATAAGCTGTCGAGCATCTGTCGAGCCACGGGGCTGAAACAACTTCTTAAACCTCAACACATGCTAGCTGTCGAGATTTAGTAACTCTGCACTTTCAGCTTGTTTTCTTGAACAAACTTGAAGGCTTCAACACTTGATCTTGAAACATGGTTTCTTGAAGTATTCAAACACATTCTAAATCTACCCAAATACAAGTAAAGTGTGTTTTGTCAAAGGATAAGCCAAATACATAAAATCATGACATATGTTCCTAACAAGTGAAACACATATATCCTAACAGATAATATTCAAATATATAATCTGACGTTTTCTATATTTATATGTAATCAAGGTTAGCCATGTTATGGGCTATTTATTGTGTATTGATTTCTTAGCATTATGCTCTTCTGTCTAAACTAATAGAGATTTACGGTCAATGAAAATATAAAATCACTCTAAAGAATTTATAATAAAAAAAATGTACAGTCTAACCTCTGCAACAATCCCACTACTCTATTTTCTCTTTCTCTTCCAAAGCTTTTCTCTCTCATTTTGAGTCGTATATTAGGATTCCCCAAATTGAAGACAATATTCAATCTTACCAATGGGTTACACATTGGAAGGATTGTCTTCTAAGATAATGAGTGCTTCTTTTGCTGTGTTATAGAAAATGTCAAATGATATGCAATATGGCATAGTCAACAATAGTCATATTACATTCAACTATATTCATATTAAATTTTGAGTTGTCTGCGATGCTATGGTACTAGATCCATAATAAGCATAAAGATGATCATAAGTTCAGATATTGACAAACGATTGAGATACTATGGTCATAGATTCTGATAGCATTTGTCCCTTTTGAAAATCTAAACAATTTATAGGATTCTAGCTACAAATATTAAGCATATAATCAATGATGCAAAAATAATTTTGGTAATCCCACACGGTAGAAACTAGAGAGGACTATGAAAACTTTTAGTTAGATGTATACCATTTATTTTTTTTAAACTCTTCCCATAGTATTTATTGTTTCAATTTGAGACCAATATAATTTAATTATATTAGTTATTTTTAATTATTAGCAATGTGTCAGTCTATTATTTCTTAGTAGGAAAGTTTGTTAGGTTAAGCACCAAACTTTGTTTCTTATATGGAAAATGACATTAGTGGTGGGTCGAGATGAGAACTAGTAAGAATTTGCCACATTAATAGTTTGTAAAAATGTGGTAAAATAGTTTGTGGTAGAAATGTGGTAAAATATATATATATACATATATATATATATATATACATATATATACTCAGAACTTCCATATGTATTTAGATTAGAGAAGAACTTCTTCATTCTTATACAAGAGATCAATAATTTTAATTCGATCTTTGTTATAAGAGTTTGGGAAAATTATAGTAAATCCACTTGTGGTTAAACCTGTTTTCATCTTACCTACCCATGGTTCAAAACATGACACTTTGCCCACTTGAGATTAGCTCTGTTTGTCTTTTATAACCCAACTCCATTAAAAAAACAAGGGCAAATATGTACTTTAAATTTGCACCCCTTTTATGTCTCTCTCCTCCTAACACAAAAAATAAAAATAAAAACTCAATGTTAGGACATATGTGAATCATGTTAGGAACATATGTCATCTAGAATAGGCTAATCCTTTGACAAAATGCACTTTACTTGTAATTGGGTAGATCTAGGATGTGTTTAATACTTCAAGGAACAAGTATAGATAACCTATCTAAAAGGGATCTTCAGCCCGATGCTCGACAGCTGCTCGATAGATAACCTATCTATCGAGATTTACAAAAATCAATTTTTCAAATCTGATTTCACACATATCCGTGTATACATGTTTAGGCTTTCTTTTCTCACAACCCTAAACATATATAAGGATAATTTGCCCTAGTTCATCTTCTTCTTCAAGAAGCTGCTGTGTTTGTATGCCGTAGGGTTTTGTAACCAAGGAGCTTCGTGATCTTCATCATGTGGATGAACTAAAGAACTTTGCAGCCAACATTCTTCTCAAGTTGGTAATTAGTCACATACTTGGATTCGTGCATCAATTGGTTAGTCACGTACTGGGAGCCGTACTTGGAGCCGTGCATTGAAAAGGAGAGATTATCACTACAGAACAAGTCCAATTGTGTATTGGGGTAAGGGTTCAACTGTAGGTTGGTATAAGATACTGGGATTCCTTTACTTGTAACCGCTTGTTGTAATAATAGTGGATTCTCGGGAGTGGTGACCTTAAAATCACCCGGTAGAGTTTTTGCTTTGGAGGTTTTCCCCATTCGTAAACAAATCACCATGTCAACTTTATTTTCCGCTGCATATTAACTTAGTTGGTGATTTGTTTGTGCTACCACGCGTATTGCATATTAATCGGATTAATTAATTAACTTAACTAATTAATTGGTTAATTCATCACAAGGGGTCAATACATTCTTAGCCTATCACTCAATAAACAAATCAAACAAGGAATTTTGTAAAGAAACAAGCTATGTGTCAAAACTAAATGAATAGACTCTCATCGACTCTCTCTTAAACTCCCATTGTCTCTATAACTTCAATACCAAAGGTGAATTTCGCCAAGAAAAGAAATGTAGAGAAAAAAAAGGAAAATGAAGAGAGAGTGATGGGCTTTGGGTTCTCTATAACTTTTATCTTAGTTTCTTGAATATGTCATACGATCTGGAGACTTTATGAGGAGGCCAGGTTTTGGGTTTAATTCCTTTTGTTCTTCTTTCACATTTTTTTATAAGTACCACTTTTTAATCTCTTTTTTATTTTTTATTTTATTTTATGTTTTCTATGTTTTTAACCGTGAAAATAGAGAGGTGGATTAGAGCATTTCCAAGAGGCATCCTAAAGCCTTTTTTGGAAATCAAACACACCAAAAACACCCTTCAACAGCCCCTCTAACTATAAATTTTTTTAAGTGTTGCTATAGTAGCTCTCTTAAAGAAGAAAGCACTTTAGCAACTCCAAACATTTTTTTCCCTTAAAATAATCTCACAGTTGATTAAAAAATGAATTTTTTCTCTTTCCTCCCTATCTCGTTCTTCCTCTCTCTCTCACTCTCTCTCTCTCTCTCTCTCTCTCTCTCTCTCTCTCTCTCTCTCTCTCTCATCAGAAAAAACTCTCTTTCTTCTCATTAGAAAACAAAGTTAGACGAATGCCAACTTTCTCTGTCGGCTGTGTGTGTGTGAAGTGAGCAAAGAGGAAAGAAAATAAAAAAAGAAATGTAGACACAAAGGAGAAGTTAGAAGAGTGGCTGGCTGTGTATGTGTGAAGTGAGACAAAGAGGAAAAAATAAAATAAAAAATGTAGACACAAAGGAGAAGTCAAAAGATGGGTGGAGGAGAAACAAAAATGTATACCTAGGAGAAGAGTGGGGTACGTGGGTGGAGGAGAAAAAAGAAAAAAGAGAAAAGAAGATAAAGATGATTCTAGAGAGTAAATGTATGGATGAAAAAAAAAAATTTATGTCTGCAATATTTTTACAACATTTTCACAAAAAACTCTAAATGGTAGGATGTTATTGGTAGTTACTAGTAGTGGGGAAAAAAAAAAATTTAAGTGGTAGGTTCAAATTAAAACCAGTAACAGCTTACCACCTAAAAATTGTTGTGAAAATATTGTGAATGTAACACTTCTTAAAAATTAAAATTAAGAATAAGATTTTTTTTTAAAAAAGAATAAAAATATATTAAAGAAATAATAAAGAAATAATATTTAAATGAAATAGAGAAATAATAGAAAGTCTGTTGAAAAATACATTTAAAAAAGTAGGTAGGTAAAAGGTAAAAGGTAATTGTAACTGTTCACTATCCAAACAATACAAAATTTTGGAGAAGCTGCTGGAGATACTCTTACAGAAGTCTAACGGACCTTATCTCAGGTGAGCAAAGTGTCAACTTTTAAATCATGGGTAGGCAAGGTGAAAATAGGGCAAAGTGTCAACTTTTAAATCAAGGTTAGGCAAGATGAAAATGGGCCTAATCTTAGGTGAGTTTACTGTAATTTCTCTAAAAGTTTTGTAAGGATGACACAAAACTGCTAAAATTTCCCTAAAAGTCTAACGGAGTTTATCTTAAGTGGGCAAAGTCTCAACTTTTAAGTCATGGTTAAGCATGGTGAAAATGGGGCAAAGTGTCAACTTTTGAATCAAGGGTAGGCAAGATGAAAATTTACCTAATCTTAGGTGAGTTTGCTGTAATTTCCTTAAAAGTTTTGTAAGGATGACACAAAACTACTAAAGTAGAATGATCAAAAGAAAATTAAGCAATATAAAAATAGTATAAGGTTTCTATTTAAAAGCTATACTGGTGTGTTTGGATGACATGATTTGGGCATTTGGATTGGATTTGAGTGATTAAAATCCAAATAAGTTGTTTAAAAAGTTTTAAAAAGGTCAAGGATTTTAAACCTTCAAAATGCTTGGATTTGAAATAACTCCTAAAATCAATGATTTAAATTCACTTGATTTCAAATCTATTAATTTAAAATTCAAATTCAAATCCAAATCCAAGTTCCCAAATGCAACCTAATCTTATAAACAAAGTAACACCCAACCCAACAAAATATCATACCTCTTTTCCATGATGGTCGAGTCACCAGATAACGTTCCAATGACCACTACAATATAGACATTAGCAGACCAGATAACAAACACGATAAAGAGGATTATGCCAATTAACTTAGCAACGGAAACAACCCCAAGTGGTCCATCCACTAGAACGTGAAAAGTCCACAATCAGAATCTTGGAGTCTAGGAAGCACGGGTGCGGATTCGGGTTCAGGTGCGGTGTGGTGACTTAGTAATTTTTGAAAAAGTAGGGTGCAGGTGCGACAGGATACGTTTATTATTAAATTATTAAAAATATTTTTTATTTACAAATTATTAAATATATTTTCATATAATGGTAAACATTATCAATTTAAGAGTAATAATAACTACAAATAATTCAGTAATTTCAATTTAAGTTATTTAACCTACAAATAATTTGACAAATATATAATAAGTTAATAACTAAATAAGAAATCAACTCAAGTTTATTTTCATTTTTATTTTTTTAACATGTGTTTTGGCAAATTTTTAGGCTGGTTTCAGCGAATTTTGGCCGGTTTCGGCCCAAATTGGCACGAATTGGAGAACGAAAAAAAAAAAAAAGTGGTGAATCAGCCCGTCGACAAAAAATCAGCTCATCGACGCGAGTCAGGTGCAGGTGTGGCGGCCCTAGAGCCACACCCCGTGCTTCCCAGCTTGGAGTCTTCTTCCTAAAATAGATGAAACTTATGCTTTTTCTTCATTTCACTCCAATTTAAGCAAATACATTATGGGCAATATTATATTATTCCTTTTGCAGCTAGCTATCATATATCGTGAAAACAAAATGAAAACATTTAAAAGTGATAGGCCAAGAATGTACTGACCCCTTAGGTAAAATAACCAATTAAGTAGCCAAGTGAATTAATTAAGTCAATTAACGTGCAATATGCGTGGTAGGACAAACAAATCACCAAATAACTAAATGCAGTAGAAATTAAATTTGACACGGGTGATTTGTTTACGAATGGAGAAAACCACCGAGACAAAACCCCACCGGGTGAATTTAAGGTCACCACTCTTGAAAATCCACTATTATCAAAACAAGCGGTTATAAGTAAAGGAATCCTAGTACCTTATACTAACTTACAGTTGAACCTTTACCCTAATACACAATTGGATTTGTAATGTAGTGACAATCTCTCCTTTCAATGCACGGCTCTAAGTACGTGACTATTGTTGGAAAAATACATGTTTGTATGCATACAAAACATACGCAGCGGAAAATTAACAGATCTGCTTCATTCGCAATTGACAACATATACTATGTAAATTTCAGAATATAAGAATAAGAGAATGTACCTTAGTGCGGTGAAATTCAAAACCAAAGATTATAAGTACTTGGGAACACTTTTAATCTTCACTCCAATTCCACTTGTGCCCAAGAAGTGTGGTCTCTCAATCAGTTTATATGTATGTGTTCAAGGGAGAATGAGAGAGTGTCCAATACTCACATACAAACGATTTCATTATCTTCCAAAATTCTGTATATTTTTCTTCTTATAACTGATTATCTAATTGGGCTAGTCTTTTGGGCCATTCCAATTGGGTTTTAGTATGTGGCTTAGAGTGGGACCAAAAGGGAACAAATAAGACACTAGCTCCAATGGGCCTTGGGCTTTTCTATCAACTCTTGACAAGTCTAAAGTTACCATTAATTATATTTAATACCACTATATAAATATAATTGCACTCTAGGCCTTATTAATAAATTATATCTCAAAACTTTATTATACATACAACCTCTTCATAAAATATTCGTAGTAATACAAAGCATGAATGCAGACTGCCACTTTGAAGATTACTACATCTTAATTATTAAGTACCCGGTTTAATCCTTTAAGTTATTCATCATATATTTATGAAATCCAATTTCATAAATATATATTTTAGTAACTCCTTACTAAAGTGGTTAGGCCTAACACTCTGAATAAACGAACCCATTAAACTTATCTCAAGGGAATATTTTATACCTCTGTTAAGAGATTATGAATTCCATCTTGAGAATATATGTTCCATCAACACTAAATGTGGCTGCCCAACATACTGAGGTTTTAATTGTGTTTTTAGATCTCACTCCTGATATATCAAAGTAACCTACACTTCATGATCATGTCCATTATTCTCTCAGGATTAAGAGTTCATGTAAATAGAAGTCGTGAGATTTATTATTCATTTGATAGTCGTTAGGAGAATAATAAATCCCATAGTGGTCCAGTTCAATATGTCTTAACTCTTAAAACATATCAACATATCAACTAGAAGTCTCCACTTCCATGATCAAGACAAATCATCTTAGTTGAT
The DNA here is from genome assembly GCA_030021035.2 of Notholithocarpus densiflorus. Taxonomy (NCBI): domain Eukaryota; kingdom Viridiplantae; phylum Streptophyta; class Magnoliopsida; order Fagales; family Fagaceae; genus Notholithocarpus; species Notholithocarpus densiflorus. Next base: position 591,534 of record JARYZH020000017.1, read on the forward strand.
ATGTTATAGTTTTCGCAGATGAAATGCACAATTTCATCACCGACTACGAACTAAAATTCTGAATTTACAAAGAACTTGTGATTTATATCTTCTGTGACTAAATCACAAAAATCACATACTATGCATCTCATGGGCTATATGATAATGTATAAATATTCATGTTACCATTATTTTAGATAATAATAAAAAGTAAGTCATACATAGCATCATACAATAGGATTTAAGGGCACTAATCCTAACAATTAACCAATCGATGCACGGATCCTAGTACGTGACTAACACACCAACTTGAGAAGGATGTTGGCTGCAAAGTTCATCAGTTCATCCACATGATGAAGATCAAGAAACTCCATGGTTACAAAACCCTACAACGTATAAACGTAGCAGCTTTTTCAAGAGAAAGATGAACAAGGGCAGATTGTCTCTGGTCACAATATGTATGTAACAATAAGTGCAACAACCTTTGCATCAACTGAGATGGCCCTTAAAATAATCCATATATATGTCTAGGGTTGTGAGAAAAGAAACCCTACACAAATAACTTGGATATGCGTGAAAAACAGATCTGGAAATTTGAATTTCGTAATTCTCGATAGATACAGCTGTCGAGCTATCTGTCGAGCTTCAAATATTAAATCTCGATAGATACATCTGTCGAGCTTTAATGAATAGCACTTCTTCACTTGATTTTTGGATAGATTTGCATGGCTTCAATACTTGGACTTGAACTCTTGTTCCTTGAAGTATTAAACACATCCTAAATCTACCCAATTACAAGTAAAGTACGTTTTGTCAAAGGATTAGCCAATTCTATATAACAAATATTCTTAACATGTTCCACATATGTCCTAACAATCTCCCTCTTTGGCAATCCGTGACAAAACCACAACAAACAAATGAAATATGAGAGAAGTCATAAATCACTCAACTCATAATCACTTGTTGAATATAATAAAATCTAATCCTAACACAAACTCTTGAAAAACTTTGCAAGAAAAGAGTTCATAGCATGATATATTTTGAAAACCTGTATTTTTGAAACACTTTAAACAAAACTCATCAAGGCATCTTAGTGTGAAATAAAAATAAAAGATTGCATACAATAACAAGAAACATTTGTATAAAGAGAGAAAATAAACAACACATGGAGAGATAGGTGAAATGTGATAACAACATCAAATATATATATATATATATATATATCAAAAAATAAATACAATGTTTGCTATCACTAAGTGGTCACAAGACCAATGTACAAAAGATAATATATCTAAAAAGAGAGGAAAAGAAAAGATACATAAGTCCTAACTACATCCCTCATAAACAAGAGAACACTCCCCCTAACAAAAATGTCCTATGCTAACTCTCCCCCTAAATACATGACTACTCTCATACCTAAAACTACTCTCCCTTTTTGTCACGAATGACAAAGGGCAAGTCACTGAGAAGCAGTCATCTCCTCGTCACTAGAAGAGCTAGTATCCTCATCCTTATCATCATCATCATTACCGGAGCCATCATCATCGTCCTCGTCTTCTGAAGCCTGTGGAGATGGAGAGGGAGAAGCAACGAAGCCACCAAGATGAGCCTGACGTCATGCAATATGACCCACATAAGTGGTCACCTGACTCATCTCATCAGTAAGAGTGTCAAGGCGAGCATCCATGTGCTAAAGCTGCGCCATGATCGCCTCAAGTGTCACACCACCCATGGAAGAAGAAGAAGGAGCGGAGGTGGAAGAAGCGAAAAAGGCTGGAGGAGTCGCCATCTCGGTCCGTGGCCGCTTCGGTCGAAGCTGGGCCTCGCTCCATTTAACAGACACCGCGCTGATGGCACCCATAACGGTGAAGTGAGCAGACTCGGGATAAGAGACAGAGGAGTGGCGAATGATCCTCGTGATAGCAGAAGGAAAGATAAGCTTATCACGGGTCGCCGTATTTGAGCTCTCTTACCGTTGTAGGTTTTTTCATTGTTGCAATGGTTGTGGCTTTGGCTAGATCCATACTTATGCCTTTGTGATGTACTAGGAACCCAAGAAACTTTCCAGCAGATACTCCAAATGCACACTTCATGGGGTTCATGCGTAGTTTGTACTTCCTGCACCTTTCAAAAACTTGTTAAAGTATCTGGAAGTGTCCTGCCCTGGTCTTTGATTTTACCACAATATCATCCACATAATCTTCCATTTCCTTGTGCACCATATCATGGAAGATAGCTGTCATGGTTCGCTGGTACGTGGCCCCTGCATTTTTAAGGCCAAAGGGCATTACAATGTAATAAAAGTTTCCGTTTGAAGTCCTGAATGCTGTCTTCTCTACATCTTTGGCAGCCATGCGAATTTGGTTGTACAAACTATACCCATCCATAAATGAAAACATAGAGCTTCCTGCAGCTAAATCTATGAGGAGGTCAACATTAGGCAGGGGAAACTCATCTTTTGGACATGCCTTGTTTAGATTGCAAAAGTCCACACAACACCGGATTTGGCCATTCCTTTTCTTCACGGGTACTATGTTGGAAAGCCATTTGGGGTGCTAGATGGGCTTGATAAAACTAGCCGCCAGCAACTTCTTGACTTCTTGAGTTATTTGAGCTTCTACATCAGTGTGAAAGACCCTTGCTGGCTGAACTACTGGCTTGACTCCTGGGTCTACGTTGAGAGAGTAGACCACCAGTCCTGGATCCAGACCAAACATCTCACCATACGTCCATGCGAACACATCCACATATTTCTTGAGTAATGCCACTAACTACTCCTTCTCCTATGCTATCAACTGACTACTAATGAAAACAGGCTTCTGGGATCCCAACTCAGCCCCCAAGTTTACTTCCAATTCTTCCTCGAGTTGAATATGCGCTTCCTTAACTAGGTCCTTTAGGATTTCTTCTTGGGCCATCATACAATCCAGTGGTCCGAGACCCTCTTGCATGATGCAGTCAGGCCCCGCGCACCTTCACAAATGATAAATTAACCTTCCTCCAGGTTCTCGTACTACCACACATTCTCGGGATCCTGAGGAACCGGGCTCCCTCTTTTGCCTTTTTCTGTCCAGGAGATTTCTCAGGTCACAGGTACCCCCTCCTTCTTCTTCTTCCAAGATAGGTGCTCCTAGGGTCCCCGGTGTGGGGCTCTCATCATCTGGTTCCAACTCATTAGAAAACATTGTTTCCACAAAGTTCACTTCTCCTTGGCTGAAGGATTATGGTTGGCAGGGATCCTTACGGGCCTCCCATTCAATCTCCCTTTAACACATTGATGGTACATGGAAGGAATACAGCAATGCTTATGGAGCCATGGGCGTCCCAACAACACATGGTAAGAAACTTCTGGGTTAATCACATGAAATCTGGTCAGGGCTACTATTGGGCCTACCCTTAAGGCCAACTGCACATATCCCTCAATTGATTCTGCTGATCCTCCAAATCCTGTTATCTCCATGGGAGCCCTCAGGATCCTTTTGCTAGTCAGGCCCACGGCTTCCACGATACTCAGGGCTATGAGGTTAAGTGATGCCCTTGTATCTACTAATGCTCTTCTGACTTAGACACCGTTTATGGTGGCCATCAGATAAAGGGGTCTACGATGGTCTAAATGCTCAACCTCCATGTCCTCATCAGTGAAGGTTATTGCATTGGTTGTCTCCAAGTAGGCTCGACTAGCATGGGATTCTGCTGTGAATCATTCCATCCTCGAATCTGCTGCTATGCTCATGAGGGACTCTGTGGCCACCCTTCTTGCTTCTAGCCCAAATCCCAACTGGTTGAATAGAAATCTGAACTTAGGGTTCTTCTGAAGGGTCCTGACTGTGCTTGGATTGAAGGATCCTTCAGATTTTTCTGCTTCTGCCGGGTTCCCATGGATCACTATAGCCACTACTCCCTTTCCCTTGTGGTTGGGTAGAGGGTTCCTTTACACTTCGGGTTCCTTTTGAGTTAGCTCCAGGGTTCCCTCACTAAGCTTCTTGTGAAAAAGCCTACGGAGGGTCCAACAGTCCTTGGTAGAGTGCTTGACATAGTTATGAATCCTGCAAAACAAGGGATTCTTCCTTTCTTCCTCAGTAGGTGGCCTGGACACAGTAAATGGCTTGACAATTCCATCTCCAATCCATTTATCCAAAACATGATTCAATTCCTCTGCAGTACATGGGATCATGGGTGGTTCCTCGGCCATTTTTCCTTCAAACCTCTTCCTTTTTTCTCCAACTGACGCTGTCATGGCCTGGGGTACTCGCACCTTCTTTGTTCTCATAGTCTGCGCTATCCTTCTAGTTCTTTGCAACAGGTCAGCAAATTGGTTTATGCATAAATTTTTGAGGTTAAGCTTGTAATCAAAAAGCATGTTGGATATGCAGGTCTCCACGAGCTCCTTTTCTTCATGGTCTCCATAACAGTCTAGAGAAACGTCTTCAAACCTCTTGATGAACTGGACAGGATCCTCTCCAGGCCTTTGCCTTACCATCTGAAGGCTTTGGAAGGTGACCTTGTCTTCACCTAGATAGTACTTTGCGCAGAACCTCTCCATCATTTCGTCCCAAGTCTTAATGGACCCAGGCCTCAGGGTGGTGTACCATGTATATGCTATGTCCACTAGGGACTTAGTAAACTCCCTTAAACATAGTTCCCTATCTCCTGCGTAAGGGCCCATAGTGTGAATAAACCTACTCATGTGTTCCACAACACTTCCATTTCTTCCATCACAAAGATGGAACTTTAGGGGTTCATATCCTTTGGGATATGGCTTGCCAAGGAGCTCTGGCGGGAACGGGGGATTCCGAGAAAATTTTTTGGGGATCCCCGAGAGTTTTTCCCTTTCATGTTCCAGCAGGGCATTGACATTTGCTAGTGTGAGGTATTGGGGGTTAGCTCCACCTCCTACCGCTGACCCTCCCTCTTGTTGGGCTCTATCTTGATTGACCACAGGGGGGCGTTATCTCTGATTTCTTGGGTCCTGCCTTCTTTGATGAAGCGGATCTCTTGTTGCAAATCCTTCAGCATTTCTGCCATTCGGGCCACAGGGTCTGGCTCTTGCCCTGCGCGCCTCTGTCTTGAGACGACCTCCTGCTCTACCAAAGGTACTTCGTTCCTTTGTCTGGAAGCTACTTCATTTTCTCCTACGGGCTCAGATGCCATAAGTGGCACATTGGTACCTTTGCTGTTCCTTGGTCTTGGAGCCATGCTCTGCAAAGGGACTGCTTCTTCCCTCTCCTTTACCCAGTCCCCAGTGAAGTCGCCAAAATATGAGGGTCCTTTTTTTGGACAGTGTCCAGGCCCAAGTAGAAGCAAGGACCCTGGGCCCTTTAGTTGTTGTTTTAAAGGAACTGGGCTTAGTTCACCGCAGCTAAATGGGCTGATTACAAACCAAGTGGTGCACAGAGCAAGAATCCTACAATACACACATACTAGCAAACAAGAAATATATATGCATGGAACAACAAGAAACAGTAAAGGAGCAATGTGATAAAGAGAGACACAGAATAATCGTTAAGGATCCTTAAGACAATGTGAGATATTTCATTACTTTTCTTAATTGTATATTACAATATGCTCACTAAGACGTGTTACAAGGTCCAAATAAACTCAAAAATTACAGACTTAGATGGCTCTCCAAGCCTCTAAGACTTGCAAAGTTTGAATCTCTTTGAATCCAAGTATGTTCTATAGTGGCTGTTTGAGGATACCGGGCGGTGTTTTCCTTTCTTTTTACTACTTTCTTTGAGTTTTTGACAGAGTTTTCTCAATGATTCTATTCTGATTCACCGTTGCTCAATGCCCCTTCACTGCTGGCTGCTTCCCCTTTTTATAGTGTCATCCTAGAGTTTCGGGGTACCACTGATTCCCCTTCTTTGCTCCCCTGAGTACCAGAGTCAATGTTGTGCCAGCAGCTTTGGTGGCTGGTCCCTTCCTTGTTTCTCATAATTTTCTTCTTATGGTGCTTTTTTCCCAAAAGCCTTTTGCTGACTTTCTGTCCTGGGAAGAAGGAGTCCGTGGTCTTGGAGCTTGCACGTGGTCGTGTCAGTAAGTTTTTACTGGTGGGTAGCAATAGGATGTTAGTGGTCTAAGTCGCTATTGTAAAACTTCGATTCTGTCATAGTGGATTCAGGTTTACCTTGAGGATAGCTAGGTTAAATCCTCCCCAGGTTTTTACCGGTTTGGTTTCCTAGGTTATCATATCATTGTGTTATTTATATTTTGGCTGCTATGCATGATATGATTGTTTGATTGTGATAACCTAGATCTGGAATTTGGACTAAGTAATAACTTGGCTAATTAACTAGGTTAATCCAATTGTGTTTTAAGGGGTCTAAAAATGTACAGTGTGTATCAGATATGACAGTTCAGCAAAACAGAATGTTTCGCGGGTATCTCGCGGGAAGGCCTTACTCGCGAGACACTCGCGAAAACCAGCTATCTACATCCTGTCTTAACTCTTCGCATTCCAGTCATGTGCTGGGCACATGCTTCACTTCGCGAGCTAGCCACGAAAACTGCTTTAGTCTTCAATTGCCTTGAGTCTTCACACTCTATCTCTCACACACAACCCTTACAAATAAATCCCATATAAAATACAGGGTACATAAGATTGAACATAATTACAATCAAATTTGGCATGGAATTAAAGTCAACATAAAATAGTTGTAAAGTATAAGAAACTTGCTGAACATTCTTTTGAAAAGTTGAAAGAGTTTGAATGTTTGAATATGGACTTAGATGCTAAAAAATTTTTTTGTCTAACAAACTTGTTGATGATCTTAAATGTGAGAATGAATATCTTAAGATGCATGCCAAGTGTTCGATTGCCGAACCTATTGTTAAAAAGGAAGAAATTTTTTGTTGCAATCTTGTTGTGAAACTTGATTTTGTGCCTGTTGTGAGTTCCATCTCGAAAGACAAATTGTTGTTGTGGTCCCTAAAGTTGTGTGAGTTACTGTCCTGGATAAAGGATTTGGGCTCCCAATTTATTTATTTGTGGGTTTCCTCACAGTCCTACGGGTAGTTGCTTTAAACGTAGTTTTGACAGTCCAATTTTCATTATCTCTCTGATTTTAAGTCCAACACCCCATTACTTTCTAATCTCTCTTCTTCCTTTCTCCCAACTTTCCCCTATTCACTCCCTCAGTTTTCTTTCCCCCCTTTTTCCTAGATTTTCCAACTCCCTATTTGTCTGCCCTCACTCCCCTTATATAGTCTCTCCTTAATGGGGTTCAAATCATTACTTTTTCACTAGTTCCCATGCAATCCCACTTTTACTCAGAATTCCTAGAAACAATCATGTCTTTTGAAGATTCTCTTGAAACTTGCTCCAGACGCCAAATGGCGTTTGGTAGCAAACTCCCCAAAGGCACTAATAGTACTTGGGAATCGACCTGAATTTAACCATTTCCTTGTGGATCTCCCACTGTTTTAATAGTCGGTAGTGGGCCTAGCTCAGCCCGAACACTGTGGTATTCCCTAAACGATACTTTCTAGGTCCTGACATACTTATCGTTGGGCTGGACTATTCCTACAGGGTTTGGGCCCAGCTCAATCTTTTGAGCCAGTGTTGGCTACTCAGGCCGATCTTGGGCCTAAGTTAAGTGGGCCAGTACTGATTACCCAGGCCCGAGCCCCCTACAATAGGCCTCTACTATCCTATGTTCACATAGTGGAGATGGGATCGGGGATTCCTGCTTTGGGGGTTGGCTAAGTTTCTCAAAAACGTCGGTTATATCTTGAGAAGACAAAACGTCACTCAATTAATGCAGTAGACATGACAGCTCACTCTTTATGTGCGCGTGACAACATCTGTTACATCAGATGGTCGAGATGATCTGACGCTTCGATTACCGAGGCATGTGTGAAAAGAAACAATGACAAGTATTAATTAATTTATGGAAGTTGCATTAAATGATCTTTTTTCCTATAAATACCGTCATAATACTTGTTATAACTTTCTTTAGTTTCTTTCAAGTTCGGAGTCCTTCCTATTCTTTCTTCTCAAGCCTTTAAATTTCTTCCGAGACCATCCTTACCATTAAGAAGTTACTCAGTAAGTCTTCTTCTTCTTGCCTCTTTCATTCTTGTTCTTTCGTAGTTATCTTAATAGGAAAAATGGGTTTTTCATCTCTTTTGAACATTAATGCAGACATAGAATCCTTCAAAACTAGGTTTAATATCCCTTGTGATGTGAATATATCATACTGTCACAAGGGGGATATAGAAGACCAAAGATTGCCTCAAGTGGTCTTTTTTCTTTTTAATGTCTATACTAGAGGGTGGGGTTAGATTTCCAGTAGATACCTTTTTACTTAGGACTCTCAGTTTTTAAGGGCTCAGCCCTGACCAATGTCTTCCCAACTTTTACAGGGTAGTAAATTGTGTGGGGGCGTCTTAACCGACTATACGGCCTAAGCCTCATACATCATGATATTAATTTCCTATACGCTATTCAGGGGAGTATAAAAAATGGGTATTACCTTCAGACCCGAAATACCATGGTTAGGTTGATATCATGTCTTCTTGACTCTAATAGGAACTCCGTAGGGGAGTTTGTGAGGGTGAACGGGAATTGGCTCAACGATGAACTCACCTGTCCGACCTCTCCTCGCTAGATAGGTCGGTATCTCCTTTTCCGATTCTTTAGTATGGTACATTTGTTCTGCTACTATTACTATTATATATATATATATATTTTATTAATTTTGGTCGTTGTTTCTCATTGTAGATTCCAAAAGATTCCAACCTGACCTTAGCGTTGTATGAGCTCGGGAGCTTAACTTTATCCTATGCTCGGGAATTTTTGTGCACTACGACGGGCAGCTAAGAGCATCTCATCTGATTCTCAGTTGCATGCCTTCATATACTAGCTATCAAGACTCTTCGGGTGCTTTAACAGTTGGCAGTCCCCTCCTATCCTACCTAGACGTTCGGTTGTTAGGATTTCTGCCGCACGGACTTACTGATGAAAATATGAATGTACGCAGCGAAAAATTAACGGATTTACTTCATTCGCAATTGATAACATGCACTATGTAAGTTTCAGAATTTAAGAATAGGAGAGTGTACCTTGGAATGGTGAATTTCAAAACCAAAGATCAGAAGTTCTTGAGAACACTTTCAATCTTCACTCCAATTCTACTTGTGCCCAAGAAGTGTGGTCTCTTAATCAGTTTGTTCAAAGGAGAGAAAATGAAAAAAATGTCTAACACTCTTATACATACTATTTCATGTTCTTCTCAAAAATTCTGTATGTTTCTCTCCTTACAATTGATTATCTAATTGGGCTAGCCTTTTGGGCCTTTCCAATTGGGCTTTAGTATGTGGCTTGAAATGGGACCAAAAAGGAACAAATAAGACACTAGCTCCAATGGGCCTTGGGCTTTTCTGTCAACTCTTGACAAGTCCAAAGTTACCATTAATTATATTTAATACCACTATATAAATATAATTGCACTCTAAGCCTTATTAATAAATTATATCCCAAGACTTTATTGTACATGCAACCCCTTCATAAAATATTCGTAGTAATACAAAGTCATAAATATAGACTGCCACTTTGTAGATTACTACATCTTAATCCTTGAGTACCCGGTTTAATCCTTTAAGTTATTCATCATATATTTATGAAATCCAATTTCATAAATATATACTTTAGTAACTATTTACTAAAGTAGTTAGGCCTAACATTCTGAATAACAAACCCATTAAACTTATCTCAAGGGAATATTTTATATCTCCGTTAAGAGATTATGAATTCTATCTTGAGAATAAATGTTCCATCAACACTAAATGTGGTTGCCCAACATACTGAGATTTTGATCGTAACTCTAGATCTCACTCCTGATATATCAAAGCAATCTACACTTTATGATCAGGTCCATTATTCTCTCAGGATTAAGAGTTCATGTAAAAAGAAGTCGTGAGATTTATTATTCATTTGACAGCCTTTAGGAGAATAATAAATCTCACAGCGGTCCAGTTCAATATGTCTTAACTCTTAAAATATATCAACACATCAACTAGAAGTTTTCACTTCCATGATCAAGACAAATCATTTTAGTTGATATGTTATAGTGTTCGCAGATAAAATGCCCAATCTCATCACCGACTACGAACTAAAATTCTGAGTTTACAAAGAGCTTGTGATTTGTATCTTCTGTGACTTTTCACATAAATCACATACTATGCATCTCATGGACTATATGATAATGTCTGAATATTCATGTTACAATTATTTTAGATAATAATAAAACAACTTTATTAATCACAACATTAAGTCATACATAATGTCCTACTTAATAACATACATAGCATCATACAACAAGATTTTAGGTCACTAATCCTAACACTTACTAGTGGTGAGGCTAGACACTAGGGGACTAGAAGAGTTCGGCAAGGCTTACTTGAACTCGTTCGCCACAGTTCGGCCGACACGGTTTTTCACGGTCGGGCGGAACATATTTCGATCGAAGTCCCTGCTATAGAAACTCCCGTTCCCACTAATCTGACTCCAGGGATGGTTCAGCGACACACTATGGCCCTCGAACGTTGGTTCTCGGGAGCACAGCCCGTCGGGGGCCAGGCTACTCCTCAATCGACTCCTTAGCAAGCCAATCCCCCTACGCCTCGTCAATGCAGGAAGAGGTAGAGGCATACCGATGACCCCATTACAGAATCTGGTACCCCTCCTACCGACTAGCCCCCCACTTCGGCTTCGGGCGCTGTAGTGACTCTAAAGCCCGGTGGAACCCCCCAAGAGATAAGGCCCACTAGTCAACCTACCATCATTGGATCCCACATGGCCTCTACCTCCTCAACTCCATCTTCGGGATGGGAAGGCACCTTCCAGTTGGGTGATAAAGTTCTGCCTTCTGATTCCTCTGTTTGGACTTGGAGGAGCGGCCTTAGAGGACAAGTCTCATATAGCCTTAGGCAGGCCCTATTGTTTCCCGCTGATCTCGATCATTACTTGGGTTGTCGGGCCTTCTAATACCGTATTTTGTCCGCCCTCGATTTGCATGCCGGACCTTGAAAAATCCAAAAATACTATTTTCTCTCCATGGGGTCGTGAGAACATCCAAAATGACGTGGTGCAACCCGTTCGGACATTGGAGCACCTAAAGTGCCTTTTTCAGCTAAAATGACCAAAATATCCCTAATTAACCTAGGGTTGACTGAAGGTCAAACGAGGTCAAAATCCTCACAAAATAACACTTTTCATAGTTTTATACCAAACTCGAGCTTTTTGGATATTTTTGGCAACTTTGACCAATTTTGACCTAGTTGACCCGGAGTTGACTCTCGGTGGGCCCTAGACACCCTAATTTTGATTCGGCCGTCAGAATTGGTTGAAACCAATGTCATTGCAAAGATAATCAAATTCTCAGTTCAACGACTATTCATGGGTCGAAATCGGAGTTAGAATGGTCGAGATATCACGAAAATCGGGATAACGCACCGATCGATGCAACCCTAACTTCCGAGAGCCATAACTTTTGATCCGACTATTGTATTTTCAAGTTCCATACCTTTTTAGAAACAAGAAGTCAGGATATTTCCAGGGGTGTCAAGATCAACCCGATCTAAGGAGATTTGAAGGTGGCGGCCTTTGAAGGGCTGTTGCCTCGAAAAGCATGCTGGGGCTATAAAAGGCCCAGACACCTTCCAGACTGCAAAAAAGAGACTCCCTTGATCCTGCTCTTTACCTGGACAAATTTTGAGCTTTTCTCCCCTCCTCCAAACACAAAAAACACACAAAAAATACATCAAAGCCTCTCGATTCTTCCTTCTTCACCAAAAATACAAGGTATTGTTCTTATTCTCAATCTTCTTTTCCTTGGTTCAACACCTTAGATTTGGGGTTTAGGGGTGTGGATGTAGCTTTTTAGCTACTATCCACACCCCCTAACTCTCTAAATCTTTTTTCTAGCATTTATCTTGCTCTTTTTACTTGAATAACATGTTTTATTACTTTATTTAGCATGTTTCTTGCTTTATTTGTGCTTCTAGCTTAAATCTCCTTGCTTTTTATGCCCTATGCCATGTTTCATGCTAGATCTACGTCCTTACATGCTTATATGTTTAGATCTATATGCTTTATGCTATATGCCATGTTTTCCTATGCTTTGTTCCTCTTTTTGTTCTAGGATGATGTTAGGTTTATATGCTCACATGCTTGTATCCTTGCTTGGATCTATGTGTCTATGTGTTTATTTCCATGCTATATGGTTAGATCCTTTTCTTCACACGCTTGTATGCTTGGATTTGTGTTCTTCCATGCTTTTATACTTACATCCACATGCTTAGATGTACATTTACATGCCTACATGCATATTTCCATGCTTATATGTGTAGATTGTGCGTTTACATGCTTAGATCGATGTTCTCTACATGCTTTATGCCATCATCTATGTGCTTGCGTGCTTCACGCCATGTTTATGTGCTTAGGCCTACGCCATGTTTATGTGCTTAGGCCTAGACCTTGTTTGTCATGTCATGTGCTATTGTAGCCATTTTGTTCCTTTTATCGCATTTTCTTATGTTTTGGCCTAATGGTTAGGACCCGATCTAGGCTCTATGGTCTTTGTCATCGTCCATACACCAAGGCTAAGTATTGGAGCCGTGCATTGAAAGGAGAGATTGTCACTACATTATAAGTCCAATTGTGTATTGGAGTAAGGGTTCAACTGTAGGTTGGTATTAGGTACTGGGATTCCTTTTACTTGTAACTGCTTGTTTTGATAATAGTGAATTCTCAGGAGTGGAGACCTTAAATTCACCTTGTGGGGTTTTGCCTTAGTGGTTTTCCCCATTCGTAAACAAATCACCCGTGTCAAATTTAATTTCCGCTGTATTTAGTTATTTGGTGATTTGTTTGTGCTACCACGCTTATTGCATGTTAAATTGACTTAATTAATTCACTTGACTAATTAATTGGTTAATTTACCCAAGGGGTCAATACATTCTTGGCCTATCACATTTGTTGTTTATTGTATATGCCTATGCACTAGAAAGTAGTTCCAGTTAATTGCGTTTCATTTACTCTTATTCCGCACTTAGTTGAGTAGATTAAAACCAATTAAGCCATAAGTTTAAAATTGGGGGTTTAAAAAAGCTATAGTATTTTACACTATTAAGCTTTCAAAAACAAAACAAGGTTTTTTCATAAAAACAATATCTTCACCCCCTTGATATATGCATCTCCCATATGGAATTTATGCCTCTAAGAATTTGCACAAGAGTCATATAGAAATGACAATATTAAGAATGCGATTGTGCTAGACAGGTGAATCTCATTAATGTGGAGGTGACTACCACTTTATCAAGAAGCTTCAGCAGGCTTCCTTAGACAACTCTACATCTTTCAGTTTCCTCCCGATTAGCTTGGCCAATGCCTAGTCCTCGGCTAACCGAACTCCAACCTATCTAGTAAAAAAGGGGGAGTCATATTCTATTTTGTGGTCCGAGGTTAGGCTCCTTTAAAGAGGCTAGGTATTAGATTCGGGCCGGCGAGTATTGGGCCCATTCGTACTTGGGGCCAACATCATTTAATGTTAAGACTACTTCCATACAGCAACTAGTAAATCAGTGGCATCCTAAATTGTTTAGGCGCATAAAATATTTATTGTAAATTCCTTGGCATGATATTATCAGTTGCACACCTGCTCTTCTTCCTAAAATCCTGATTGCATAATAAGAGGCGCACTCAGACTCAGACACACAACCACATGTGTGGCCTTGAGAGGAGGTTAGGTGCCATTGGCGTACAAGCGCATGCATATACTTTGACTGAGACTCTGAGAGCTAAATACATAGTCTGTCGGAGCATAGGACTACAGGAATCACTCACGCATTCTCCAAATTGCCCCAACTAATTTTCTTTGATGTACCCCATTCATTTGTTAGCGTAGTCCTCCAAAAGAGTCAAAACAATTTCTTTTGAGATGGGAAGGACAATAATATAAACGTTTAGAAAAGAACAGAACTAAATAAATAAATCCTCTAAAGTAAAGACCTTTTGTTGACCAACTAATTTTCTTCCAACGCCCAAACGTGTAGAGTAGAAGTGAAACGCCCAGGCTGCACATCTCCTTTTATATAGTATCTAGTGCAATCTAACCTGAGGGTCAACTTCCTCAGACATAGTCACATTTAAACAAAAATAAGATTGCCTTTGCCTGCCACAAAGAAAATTAGATGGGTTCTCGGATCGGAGGAGAATGATTTTATTAGGTAGAGTTTTTGAAATACAGGTGAACACTAGTTGTGAGAATCATTCCATATCAAAATGGCCTTTAGATTTCATCATCTCTCCAATAACAACATCACCCTGCTTCTTGCTGCTGCTTCCTTTTCCTCCTCATGGCCGTCGATGACTTTTTACACACTGACCCTCTTCTTCATTCCAATGGAGCTCATGCCAACAACAACAAGAAGAAAAACATCAACTTTGTATCATTGGCTAAATGGGTTCTCAAATTTACCATGTGGATTGTATTCCTTGCATATGTTGCTCTCTTTTTTCTCATTCCTACAGACTTCGGGACTGAACTCTATGCTGACTGGACTGCTGCAACCAATGGAAGCCTATTTGGGGACATAGGTAGCTACTTCTTTATTCAAACTTCTTGTCGCATTCAAAAGAGTTTGGCTTAAAAATGTGCATTTTCAGGGAGTATGTTGCTGTTATACAGTGCCCCAATTATCTTTATTGCTTTTCTTGCTGTTCTACATCTCCTCATCTCTGGGGAAGACCAACTACAACTACAAGAGTATGTATTTTTTTAATCTATATATGCACTCCTTTTACGTCTTTTCATTTTGTTTTTACGATATATGATAGCTAGCTGCAAAAGGAATAATATAATAATGTATTTGCTTAAATTGGAGTAAGATGAAGAAAAAGCTTAAGTTTCATTTATTTTCAGGAAGAAGACTCCAAGATTCCGATTGTGGACTTTTCCCGTTCTAGTGGATGGACCACTTGGGGTTGTTTCCGCTGCTGAGTTAATTGGCATAATCCTCTTTATCGTGTTTGTTATCTGGTCTGCTTATGTCTATACTGTAGTGATCATTGGAACGTTACCTGGTGACTCGACCCCCATAGAAAAGAGGTACGATATTTGTTGGGTTGGGTGTTACTTTGTTTATAACTTTATTGTACAGCTTTTAAATAGAAACCATATACTATTTTTATATTGCTTAATTTTCTTTTGATCATTCTACTTCAGTAGTTTTTGTAGTTTTTTGTCATCCTTACAAAATTTTTAGGGAAATTATAGTAAACTCATCTAAGATTATACTCGTTTTCACCTTTCCTACCCATGAGTCAAAAGTTGTTATTTTGCCCACCAAAAATAAGCTCCGTTAGACTTCCGTAACTCACCTCTTTATTTTCACAGTTTTGTATTTATAAAAAAAATATGAAAGAAGAATGAAAGGAATTAAATCGAATACCTGGCCTCCTCATAAAGTCTCCAGATTGTATGAGGGATTGAAGAAATTAACTAAGATAAAAATTATAGAGAACCCAAAACCCATCACTCTCTCTTCCTTTTCCTTTTTCTCTATGTTTCTTTTCTTGGCGAAATTCACCTTTGGTATTGAAGTTATGGAGACGATGGGAGTTTGAGAGAGAGTCGATGAGAGTCCATTCATTTAGTTTTGACATATAGCTTGTTTCTTTACAAAATTACTTGTTTGATCTATTTTTTTGTGCTTTTATTTTTATATTTATTTTTTGTGTTGGAAGGAAAGAGACATAAAAGGGGTGCAAATTAAAAGTACATATTTACCCTTATTTTTTTAATAGAGGTGGATTATGAGAGATAAACGGAGCTAATCTCAAGTGGGCAAAGTGTCAAGTTTAGAACCACAGATAGGCAAGATGAAAATAGGCTTAACCACAAATGGGTTTACTGTAATTTGTCCAAACTCTTATAACAAAGATGGAATTAAAATTACTGATCTCACTTATTAGAGTGAAGAAATGCTTCTCTAATCTAAATACATATGGAAGTTCTGAATATATATACACACTACAACCATGATTTTAAAAACTGGAACTATCAAAGAACTAGAATTGTGTCTGGTTACCAGTTTTTCCCTTTTTTATTGGACTGGATTAGGGCTTGATTCTTTATTGAACTGGTTGGCATAGTCTGGTTTTTAGAACCATGGCTACAGTCACAAACTATTTTACAATATTTTTACGAACTATTGATGTGGCAAATTCTTACTGGTTCTCATTTCGGCCCATTATTAACATTACTTTTTTACTTACCAATAACTAATCAGTACCTCAACAATTTGTTAAAAAGTTTGTAAAATAATTTGTGACTTTAGCATTTTCCATATAAGAAACGGAGTTTGGTGCTTAACCTAATAAACTTTCCAAGTAAGAAATAATAGACTAACACATGGCTAATAACTAAAACTAATTTAACAAACTTCTGTAACAGCTTCAAGGACACCATTTGAGAGCTTTCAAACTACAAGTCATTATCATTGATCTGAACTCATCTCCTTGCAATCATAAAACATGTTGTATATGAGAAATTTAAATTCTTCAGAGCGTGCATTTTCCCTTAAAATTTTTTAGATTTCTTTTTCTTCAGTACATGAAGATTGGTTTCACTGGTTGACATTCCTAGTTTTTTTGAAATTTTCAGTTTTTTCATTTTGGAAAATCTGGGACTTCGAATTGGTACTATCGGATTATATTGCTTGGCATTTTTGTTTATTCCGGTTGCAAGGGGATCAGTTCTTCTCCGCCTTATAAATATCCCTTTCGAGCAAGCAATAAGATATCATGTGTGGCTTGGACATCTCACTATGCTACTGTTTACTCTCCATGGACTACTCTATGTAATTGCATGGACAATTGAGGGACACCTTCTAAAAGAAGTGAGTGCTAATGGTGTAATTCTTTTTCTTGTGCATAGCCGTATTTATACATATGTGTTTCTCTTTTCCTTATATATATATATATATATATATATATTTGTTAGTTTGTTTGCCAAAAGAAGAGTATATTTATAATTACTGAAAGTTGAATTATCCCCTTGCTATATATAGTAATAATTGTTATTTTTGTTAATTTGATTTGACCCTCTTTGAAAATGATCCTTTATGCCGCTACCTTCTGGTTTGGCCGTTTTATTCATAATTCTTTGGTTAAAAATTTTTATTTATTATTCATATGCACAAATTACCATGAATTGCCAGTTTCCAATGCAAGAGTAGTGAAATAAAAATTTAAGTTATGGACAGAAATAATGGGAATGAAGAAATAGCAATTTGACTTCCATAAAGATTGGCTGTAGTTTCACAGAACGGCCTTGGGCCTTCATGTTGCTCTTGTTGGAGCAAGTAGCTCGATCAGAAGCCTGATGGAAGATGGACTAGCTGGGAATTTGGGATTGAGGTGGGATTTGCAATTTAAAAATAGATTTATTCTTGAGCAGTTCTGCTTGAGCTCAGAGATGGTGCACGACACTATAAACAGTTTCAGAATGGGATTTTGCGATTGTGTTGTGGTTAAAATACACCTGTCGGCAACCTTGTATATTGATTGTTGCTAAAAATATCTTCTTCTTCCTTTTTTTTTTCTTTTTAATATATCATCTTCTTGATTCAATGATATGGTCACTGATAATTACTTAGCGCACACAAACTATGAAAGTATGGTGCTAATTTACAAGTCATTGACCTGACTTTTGATGACCTTTGGCTCCTGTCCATGTTGTCTTATTCATATGACAAAACATTCATGATTCTAACTAGTTCATGATTTAAAAAAAAAAAAAAAAAAAACGAGCATAAAAGTGAGTCCCTTTAGTCTTGGCTTGTAGTCATAATCTTTTAGCTTATGTAGTGCTTGGTATTTTGGTATGCATACATAGGTCAGAATGCCTCCTTGCTTTTGGAACAAGCCAAGCTGATATGTACCTATATGTATGGTTATAGGGGCCCATTACTGTAGCCATGTTTATCTGTATCTCTAATTAATTTGATGCTCATCACACAGAATCTGTTCCAATTTCTGTTCAAGCCATTTTTAAATTGC
This sequence comes from Notholithocarpus densiflorus, assembly GCA_030021035.2. Classification (NCBI taxonomy): domain Eukaryota; kingdom Viridiplantae; phylum Streptophyta; class Magnoliopsida; order Fagales; family Fagaceae; genus Notholithocarpus; species Notholithocarpus densiflorus. The sequence goes on from JARYZH020000017.1 coordinate 609,577, forward strand.
ATAGAACTAGGCTGTGACTAATTTCATCCTCTTCTTCAAGACTTAATTGAGAGGTAAGTTAAGTCATCGAGTAGCATGACAGAAGAAAAACAAGAGAAGCCTATCTCCTTTGTATCCCCTGTCAATGTCCTAAACCAAATGCTTTTTCTTCCTTCATAGAATGTATCTAAGAATACCTTCATGGAAAGAAATATAAGGTCATATGAAGATGACGCTGCTTATATATATAATTGTTTGATGCAGATATTAGAGTGGGCAGATACCGGTGTTGCTCATCTTGCAGGTGTTATAAGTCTGATAGCTGGTCTACTGATGTGGATGACATCACTTTATCCAGTGAGAAGGAACAAGTTTGAGTTGTTCATCTATACTCATCAACTATATGTAATCTTTATTGTCTTTTTTGCTTTCCATGCTGGCCATTTCATTTTCTGTGTACCTGCTGGAGGAATATTTCTTTTCATTCTAGATCGCTTTCTGAGATTCTGCCAATCACGAAAGACTGTTGATATAATTTCAATCAAGTGCCTACCTTGTGGAACTATGGAATTGATGTTTCCAAAACCTGCGAGTAATACTACTTCCCCTCAAATTTGTAGTTTCCTTGTTTTTCTCTTGTTACCATAGCTGTGACACATTTCCTTGACAATGTAGATCTGCGGTACAATGCCCTCAGTTTTATTTTCCTTCAAGTTCGGGAATTATCTTGGCTGCAGTGGCATCCTTTCAGTGTTTCATCTAGTCCTCTGGATGGTAAATATCATCTATGTGTTCTCATAAAGGTTATTGGAGAATGGACAGAAAAGCTCAAAGGAAATGTCCTAAATAGTTCTGGAGCTGGCCTACATCTTCAGCCTCGAACAAAGATAACAGCTTCTGTTGAGGGGCCTTATGGGCATGAATTACCATATCACTTGATGTATGCAACCAAACAGTCAATTTCACTAGAATTTACTAGATATCAAGCTTTTAAGTTTCATATTATCTTCCATTTTATGAACTAACTTCACCATTTGGTTCTCTAGGTATGAAAATCTTATTTTAGTAGCAGGTGGCATAGGAATTTCACCATTTCTGGCTATCTTGAGTGACATTCTCCATCGTACTAGGGAAGGAAAACCTTGTTTGCCTCGAAACATCTTGATTGTTTGGGCTGTGAAAAGGTCAAATGAGCTTCCTCTTCTTTCTACCAACGATATGGAATTAATCTGTCCATTTTTTTCGGATAAACTGAGTCTTGAGATTCACATTTTTGTCACTCGAGAATCACAACCTTCACTGGTATGCTTAATGATGCTCTCACACCCTTGTTATTTTGTTTTGTATTTGAAGTTATCATGTTCATGTTGTGACATTTAATGGTTGTTATTTATTTGCAGGAAGAGGGTCAAGTACACGAGGCTACGTACTCATCTCCTCCTATGTCTAACAGCAATAGCATGTCAGTTTTGGTTGGTACAGGAAATAATATATGGTCTGGACTGTATGTTATCTCGTCTACACTAGGCTTTGTCATCTTATTGTATTTACTGGATATTTTCTACGTAAACCCTTATGACATATCTCCATGGTGGTACAAAGCGCTTCTCCTTGTAATTTGCATGCTTGCAAGTGTCTTTATCTTTGGGGGTGTTGTGGTTAGTTGGTGGCATCTTTGGGAAAGGCGAAATGAAGCAAGGGAGGCAAGCAAGGATGATAGGATAATGGTTGAGAACATGCAGCATGATGAAATTTTAGCTCACAAGGATTCATGTCAGCAAAAAATTTTGAGTTCAACCAATACTTATTATGGTTCAAGACCAGACTTCAAAGGTATAGCATCTCAATTTTTGTTCAAAACATAAGTTAAAAGAATAATATAACAACAACAACAACAATGACAACGATGATGACAATAATCAAATTTTAGTCCCAACAACAATGGTAGACTAATCAAGGTTGGTTACATATATTCTCGCTTGTAAGGGACACCTTAATGTGTGTCTATAGTGACTAAATTTCATACAAGCCATCAATCTACCACAGCCCTCCTCTATTACCAGGCTTAGGACCAACTATGAACAAAATATATGACATAAATGGATGGAGTAAACTAAAAGAAACATGAAAGAAAAAAAAAATCTTAATAACAAAGTTTAACCTCTTTAGTTGTACAACAACAAGGCTTTCTTGATTCCCTTTCCTTTGTCTTGCTGCAGATATTTTTGGGGATATATCAGAGAAATGGGGCTGCGTTGATGTTGGTGTTATTGTGTGTGGCCCTCCAAGTCTTCAAACAAGCGTTGCGAAAGAAATCAGGTCACAGAATATTAGGAGACAACGCAATCATCCAATCTTCCATTTCAACAGCCATAGTTTCGAGCTATAGGCACCACCTTCATCATCTCATCTTCCCCTTCGCAGTGATGCACGGATAATATTGTAATTTTATTTTTTTGAGAAAGTTTCAACTTATGGCGTTTGCTCATAGTGATAGTTCTTTATCATCAAATCAAGACACCAATTAGTTTTTTTGGTGTAGGTAGGGATTGAACCTCAAATCTCTTATTCCCATAAAAAACTTTACCAGTTGAGCTAACTGGAATCCACAATATTGTAATGGTTTATGTAAGATGGTTTTGGAGAATGTTGTACGTATATTATAACTTAACTAGTAAGTTGCTTGTATGATGCATGGATAATGTTGTAATGTTTTTTGCAAATTTTTTTTGAAGAATGTTGTACATATATTATAGCATATTTGTTATAAAACTTTGTAAGTAATAGTTCACCATAAGAAGCAATAATTATAAATTGCACACACATATCCATTATAATTATTCAATTCAAGTAATGAGCAATAAAAAAACAACTTTGGAGTAATTTTGTATAATAAAAGTTGATAAAAGAATATTAATTCATTCCATATTATTGATCTTTATTATATGATGTAATAAAGAGTTTCATTACGAAAACTTTTTTTTTTTTTCAATGCTTTGTTATTACGGTATGGCGACGCTTGTTAAGTTTGTTTGGGGGTATTTTATCATCATTTGTTTCTTCATCTTCAACGTTTGAAGTTTGGTTTGTCCCTATTTGTTCATTTTTAACTTTCATCACTTTTTCATTTTATTGCATCATTTGTAATAATCACTAAAGAATTGGCACTGGAAGATTCTTGACTGGATCTTACAAAGTTTGAACTTGCGGATTTGTTGTCGCTAAGATTTTTATTACGTATTTGCACTTATATTAAATTTCAGTGATGTGATAATTTTTTGTAATTTTTTATATATATTTTTTGTTAATTTATGAATAGTTTAGCAAAAGAATTAATATAGAATATTGGATTGTGTATTTTTTTTTTCTTCCGTACCTTTTTGTCATTTGAAGGTGCATAAAAAATCTTAGCAATTGTATAATTTTCAAAATTTTCCTTTAGATTGAATTCATTCAAATTAATTATGAAAATGCATTTTTTTTCCTAAAATTTTCTTCAAATCATGTGGGATTCATTTTCCAATATCAATTTTGTAAAGTTATGATTTACAACTATGTTTTATGTTGGCTTTATTCCATGACAAAAAGTGTTGTAATTGCTTTAATTTTGTTCCTTGTATTTTGTGGGATTTTATTGTATTGGGTTTTGTATTAAGTTGGTGAAGAATCGAGCATGAAATGAAGAATTAGTGTAGTTTCGCGATTGGCTCGTGAGTAGCTCATGAGAAGGGTTCCCACAAAAAGGGCACGTGAGAAGCACATGTTGGAAGATGAAGAGTCATTGTAGCCTTTTCTCCTTCCCTCTCACATTGTCATACCTTGAGAGGAGATTTGTACCCAAACATAACCCACACCTTTTCAGAGTGTAGAGAGTGTTTTGGAGCTGGGGAAGCTTTGAGGATTTGCCAAAAGAAGCCAATGAGGCTTGGTGGATGCAATCATGCGTATTGCGGGATTCCGAAAGCTAGAGAAGACATGACTCCGAGAAGTCCGTTGGTAGCAAGAGCTTGGAGGGCTCAAGTACATTGGGTAGACTAGGCTTGGAGGGTCTTTTGTTATTCGTGTACTCCAACTTTATTCTCTAGTGGATTGATTTCGACTTGGAGGGTTGCGGAGAGGTTTTTCGCCGAGTTTTTCGGTTTCCTCTTTGATAACACGTCTATCTTGTGTTTGCATCTCTCTTCCCTTACTCTTGTGCTTTACTTTTATTGTTTATTGTTCATGTGTATGCACTAGAGTAGATCCGGTGATTGCGCTTTATTTACTCTTGTTCTGCACTTAGATAAGTTAAAGTAAAAGCAATCTAGCCGTAATTTTAATTTGGGGGTCTAAACAAACTCTTGTGTTTTCACACAAATCCGAGCTATCAAATCTGTATGTTAGGAATTTAATATATATTATGATCAATAGTTTTACAATAATTTAATAATTTAAATAAGTTGTACCTCAGTTTATTTTTCAGCAAGATCTCTTGCAGATTTATTTAGGATTTTCTCAGCACCTCGATCAAATATAACAAAAGTTGTTTTGTCAGTTGCATCAAAAACTTCAATTTGAAAATTTAATTTGCATCTTGTATCTGATGTAGTTTTCAATTGTATATATAGTAGTTATAGTGAGATGAATAAATTATAAATATATTATGGAGAGTATGTAGTTAATGTAAGTGCCTCTAACCTTGGGATAGGGAGATTTGTTTTTATTTTAATTTTTGCACACCAAAATGATCCTGATTGTGGTTTGACCTTCCTTCCAAAAAGCATGCACGAAATGTAATACCAACCCATCGTTGTATCAATGTTGCTTATTGTTGCAATATCCTAGCAATTCACATCCTGCAATGAATTTTGAAGTTATTATGTTTTAGTTTTTTGATGTAAATAATATGATGTATTACTATTTTTTGATGTAAATGATGAGTATAATTTGAAATGATTAACAAACCTGTTTCATAGGATCCCAAAAATGCATTTTATCTTTGCTATTGTCTTCATATTCTTTAAAGATAAATCCTCCTATGAAAATTGTTTTGTATGAATTTTTGGTATTTCTTGTATAGGATCATGTTTTTGACCATTCCTATCATTAAATTTTTTTAAAGAAAATATTATGTAAATGATATTTTGTGAGATAGTATATGCTATTTATTAGACCTTCTTGTTATTATAAATTTTAGAAATATGCACTTATCAATTATTTCAGCAACTTTAGGAATCTCAAGATTCATATAAATTTTTGTTGTACTGGTCAATCACAAAGAGAATTTGCCAGCATACATTTCATAGAACATTATTAATAGGCAAAGGCGTATTAAATTGAAATTGAGAAAAAAGAAAGACATGATTTATCATCTATACATGGAGGAGAAAGAAGAGTGTTTGTAAGTGGGTTGCATTGAAATTGAGAAAAAAGAAAGACATAATTTCATGAGAATGTGATTTTCTAGAAATATCATCTATACGTGGGGGAGGAGGAAGAGAGTTTGTAAGTGGGTTGAATTGAAATTGAGAAAAAAAAAAGGTTTGGTCTATTTTGTAGAGAATAACATTTGCTTTAATTGTCAAGAGCAGCCCATATTTTATATAACAGTAAAAATAAGTTACTATAATCTATTGGGTAACAGTAAAAAATAACTTAATAAAAAGAGGTAAAAATGGCTAAATGCAAGATTAGAGCGCCACATGGCAGGACCTCATGCACTCTTGCATAAGGTCTCTGCTTTTATATATACTAGCTTTTAAACCTGTGCAAATGCACGGGAATTACATAAGTACATGTACTTTTGGGTTCTTGGAAAAAAAAAAGTACATCTATTTTCAACAAAATAAAAATAATGAAAATTTTGTAAGAGTCCACAAAATTTTTTTGTACATAAAAATAATTAGAATCTGAGAAAGCAAATGTATTCAAATAATTTTAGGTAAATATTTGGAGAAACATTTTGTTTCAAAAGTCTTACTTAAATAAATTTAATTAAATAAGTATGTAGCTAATGCAATTGAATTTATAAATTTTAAAAAATAACACTTGGTATGAATTTCAAATTTAAAATGTATATAACACTCAGTATGCTATCCATAAAAATATGTGTTGTCTTACAAATAGATTTTCTTTTAAGCCTATTCTAAACAACTAAAACTGTAACATCCACTATGATGGAGAGAAAAATATTTCTAGCAATTGGAAAAAAAAAATCCAACTAAAGAGAATGGTGTGATCATCCTTCCTTGGAAGCAAATTGGTGGAGAAGCAAGATTGTTGTCTGTTGCACATTCTTCGTCTTAATACTTCTTCAGCTAAAGAAATTGAACCCATGAACCTAACTTTAACAGGAAAAAAAATCAAAGAGATTTAGACATCAAATTTAGCACTAACTTTGATAAGACAATTTTAATTATAAAAATACAAACCAACCTCAAGAATATCTCATCATCTCCCAATCTAAATAAAACTTGCTTAATTTAATGTGCATGATAGTGGATGACAAAATCTTTGGTTTATGCAACGGTCAAATACTAATGATTCCATAATGACATAAGACTTGATATGTCATATTAAACTTTACCTTGAAACTACCCAACTACTCATCTAAGCCCTTTTTTTCACTAACAAAATAAACATTTCCAAGATGCATGATACTAAGAAAAAGTATGTAGTCCTTTCCTTACCTTGCATAGACTATAGAAGTACCTTTAAAATTCAAATGTAAATATAATGTAAAGTGAAAAGTTCATCCTAGTAGTTTGATGTCATATTTGCATAGTACCTGACTTGACAAAGAATTTTGGGATCAATCCTATTAGGGCCAACACTTCTTGTTAGGACATATGTGGTTCACTTGTTAAAAACATATGTCACTATTTTATGTAATTGGCTAATCCTTTGATAAAACGCACTTTACTTATATTTGGGTAGATCTAAGATGTGTTTAATGCTTCAAGAAACCTTGTTTCAAGTTCAAGTGTTAAAGCCATGCAAGTCTGTCCAAGATTCAAGTCTGAAAAGTGCTTGTCATTAAAGCTCGACAACTGGCATCTATCGAGACCTGTAGAGTTGTTGAAGCCTGTGGCTCGACAATAGCTCGATAGATAGGGTATCTGTCGAGGTTTATGAAAAATAGAATTTTAGTTTAGTTTTGACTCCAATCCGTGATTGTATGTTTGAGCTTTCTTTTCTCACAACCCTAGACATATAAAAGGATTATTTTAAGGGCCGTCAAAGGAGACATAAGTTGCACAAGTGTTGAGCAAGGTTTGTTCAAGCAAATTGTGACCGGAGACAGAATTTTCTCTAGTTCATCTTTCTTGTGAAGAAGCTACTGTGTTTGTGTATCGTGGGGTTTTGTAACTAAGGAGCTTCTCGATCTTCATCGTGTGATGAACTGATGAACTTTGCAGCCAACAACCTTCTCTAGCTGGTGATTGAAGTTGCATACTGAGATCCGCGCAATTGGTTAGTCACGTACTGGGAGCCGTGCATCAAAATGAGAGATTGTCACTACAGAACAAGTCCAATTGGGTATTGGGGTAAGGGTTCAATTGTAGGTTGGTAGAAGGTACTGGGATTCCTTTACTTGTAACCGCTTGTTGTGACAATAGTGGATTCTCGGGAGTGGTGACCTTAAAATCACCCGGTGGGGTTTTTGCCGTGTAGGTTTTTCCTATTCGTAAACAAATCACCGTGTCAATTTAAGCCTAGTCTACTTAGTTTAATTGGTGATTTGTTTGTGCTACCACGTGTTTTGCATGTTAATTTGATTAATTAATAAACTTAGCTAATTAATCAATTAATTTATCACAAGGGGTCAATTCGATTTTGGCTTATCAAGTGGTATCAGAGCAGACACACTCTGATTAGGTTTTAATCTTTGCTGTGTGATCCATTGACCCCTGTTTGTCATGGATAGAGGGCAGTCTCTTATTATACCTCCTTTATTTGATGGCACTAACTATGCATACTGGAAAGTACGCATGAGAGCTTTCTTGCAGTCTTTAGATGAAAAAGTATGGCAAGCTGTGGAGATAGGCTAGACCAAGTCTACAGAAGCGCCGGCCGATTGGGATGATGCTAAGATCAAGGCGGGAAACTTCAACAGTAGGGCATTGAATGCTTTATTCAGTGCGGTCATTAATGAGGAGTTCAAGAAAATATCCTCCACTGAAACTGCGAAGGAAGCATGGACCATCCTCTAGACAACCTATGAAGGAACTAAGGCTGTCAAGGATTCGAAGCTTCAGAGGCTCACTACAAGCTTCGAAGAGATCAAGATGGAGGAGGATGAGTCGTTCGATGAGTTCTATGCCAAGCTCAAGGACATAGTGAACTCAGCTTTTAATCTTGGGGAAACCATTCTTGAACCCAAGATTGTGAGAAAAGTGCTCAGATCTCTACTCGAGAGATTTCATGCCAAGATTGCCGCAATAGAAGAATCAAAGGACATTGACAAGATTCCTTTGACAGAGCTGGTTGGTAATCTGCAGACTTATGAGTTAGGTTTAACAAGAACTGGTAAATCGGGTAAGAGCAAAAGCATGGCACTGAAGGTCAAGAGCAGTGACACAGATGAGTCTTTAGACGATGAAGATTCTAAGATGAAGTCCTACATCACCAGGCAAATCAAGAAGTTTATGAAGAATGCAAATGGAAAGGGTTTCGACAAGGACCGTAGGCAATCCAGTTCTTCTCAGTTCAAGAGCCAAGACAAAGGGAAGAAAGATGCTAGGGATGGCGGTCAGTACACTGTTCTCGCAGGACCAAAGTGCTTTGGGTGTCAAGACTTCAGTCACATGAAACAAGAGTGCCCCACCTATCTTAAGACTATTGGGAAAAGCAAGGCACTTACTACTACATTGAGTGACATCGAGCCTGAGGATGATTTCGACAATGAGGATGACGAAATCCTAAATGCCTTCACTACCACTGTCAATCCTACTGAGGGGATTGTTGAAGATGTGGATGAAGAAGAGAAATTGGTGGAGTCCAAGTTCGAGAAGATGGATGATCAAGATAATATCCATACAGCCTATGAGAAACTGTACAAGCTTTCTGAGAAGCATGAGAAAATTTATAGGCTGGCCAACAAGAAGCTCAGTGATGTGAAACTTGATCGTGAAGAGCTTTTCACAAAGTTTGATGAAGCCAATCAGACTATTGGAGCACTGTGTTTTGAGAACAACTTTTTGGCTGAGAAGACTAAGAAGCTTGAGGCAGAACAGTTCCAAGTCAGAGCCCAGTTGGAAAGGACTTCAAGTGCAAAGCTTAATGAGATGCTAAATCTTCAGAAATCTGCTTCCGATCGAACCGGTTTAGGGTATGATCTCTCTTTTTCTAATATTGCTTCTACTAGCACTACTATTTTTGTTCCTCTTAGTAATAATGTTGAAATTGAGAACAATGTTGTTAAAAATAAATTAGCTAATGAGAACATAGACAATGGTAAATCTATCTTAGGAGCACCCCCTAAGCAGGATAAGAAAGAAGCTAAAAACCCTAGGGCTAAGAAGGCTAACTCTCAAAAGCCTAAATAGAAGAAGCAGCATCTCTGTCATCACTGTGAAGCAGCCGGTCATACTCGACCCAATTGCTATAAGTGGTTAGCCACTCAACAGAGCAACGGCATGATCGCATCGGGAAACCAGAATCAGTTTCCATCATCTTTTACTCCTCTTGGAGATCTTCTCAAAGCCCTCATGTTCCTTTCAAACTTGAACGGTTTCAATTCTTCCCCCTCACTGTCGGTTCAAGGGTTCACTCAAAGGAAAGGTTCTTCCAAAGCATGGAAGGAAAATGGCTCCAAGTGATTCTATCACTTTTTCTTTCTCTCTTCTTGTTTTTGTTTGCATTACTTGTGTGTTTTGCTTTCAAGTTTTGAGTTAATCTAGTTTTATGCTTTCTTTTGTTTAACATGTTTTTGTTTGTTTTCAGTTTTGTTTACTTTGTTTTTCATATAAAAAAAATAAAAAAAAATTGAAAAATCAGGAAAATACAAAAACAGTGTGTGTTTGTGTACATTGGTACATGTGTACCTTGGATGGCCATTGAAACAAAGTTTTCTAAACTTTGTATCTTTTGTAGCTTAGATGAGCATCTCTATGCACAACTAAGCAAGTGAGCTTTGTGGCTCGTGTTTGTGATGAGTAAGATTAAATTATCTCTTGTACTTAACACTCATATCACTCTTGTACTTAACACTCACCACTGTTGCCCACCAATCATGAAATGACATTTGTGTGCTTTGGCATAGCAAAATTGGAATGTCAAATGCTTAACATCATTGGGTATTTATTTTATATCTCTTATATGCCCATGCATAATATGCTCATTAAAAGAAAAATATGCAAAGAAAAATAAAAAGCAAAAAGATTAAAATGCTTTATATATGATTGCAAGCGTGTATTCTAGGAGATGTGAGAGTTATAGGATGTACCTCGAAGGTGATAGTCCCCATCAAACTGTTATGATTGTGTATGAATTAAAGTGATTTACTCATATCTCAAATCATCATAACATGTATACACTTATGCAATCTTGCGATGTTTTTCACACACAACACGCAATATTCTTTGCTACTCTTGATACATGTGCAGGTACAATGTGATTTGGCCATCACAAGGTTTACATGTGTTAATGTATGCTCACTAAACTGTCTTAACTTGTTTTTGAAATATAAAATTGGTTAGACTTGTTTAGTGTGTGTGTGTGTGTGTGTTTTGGGATATATGGGCTATTTTTTTTTTTTTGGTTGAGAGATGATTTTGAGAGTTCAAAATGCTGTTTGGATCATTGTTTGAGTTGCATGTTTGATTGCATTCATATATGTGTTTTTCTCTTCTTGAAAAACTGTTTTTAAGCAATCTCGACAGCTTCTCGATACCTCTCGATACCTAGCCTATCTGTCGAGCTCTTCAGTTGCTTTTTATCGCAATCTCGACATCTCTCGATAGTTAGGTGGATCGATCGAGAATGTTCCTATCCCCTCGATACCTTCTCGATCCATCGAGCTTATTTTGCTGTGGACACCTCTAGACACCTTCTCAATAGCTGCATCTGTCTAAGCTTTTAAATCTCGACACCTCTCGACACCTTTATCTGTCGAGATTTACTGAATACCTATATATTTGTTCAGCACGATCCGGTCTTCATTTTCTCGATCTCTCTTGATCTGTCTGTGCCTTTTCACCTCCCAAGCTTCTCTCTCTCACTCCAAACTTCATCTCAAAGAGATTTTCGGCCTTAATCAAGTTATTCTTCACTTGGTAAATGTCTAAATCTCTCATATTCATGCATTTCATGAATTTTTAACCTAAGTTTTTGTGTTTTTGGAAATTTTTTGGGGTTTTTCAAAATTGATGAAGTTATTGTGAAATTTTTGGGTTGGTTTTTGTGAAAATGCTTTAAAATCTTCATGCATTGCATCCCATGTGCATTATAACTATATCTTCATGCATTTAGATGTGTGTTATATATGTTAAACTGCTTGTGTGCTGGTAGATTTAAATTGGGCTGAGCCCATGATGCAATTATCTTTGCACGTCACATGCTCATGCATTTTCATGTGTACGTCCTTTACATTCAATATATTTTTTATATATTTGAACTGTTTTTGGGACTTTTCTGAGTGTATCTTTCTTTCCCCCCCTCACTCTTTAGTTTACGTTAGTGCGTCATGGCACTAAAACGTAACTCTACTCCGTCTCGGAACCCTCTTAGTTCCGGGACATCTTCGTCTTCTGATCCTACCCCTTCTTCTGTTCGGTTCCGTGATGAGGATGCCGGAAAGGACTTCTCGGAGAACTTTTCTCGACGAGGTGTTCATTCGAAACGCCGAGTCATTTTGTCGGATTTCTCCAACACTAACCTACCCACTGTCATTCACAGTCGGGGGTGGGAGTCATTGTGTGACGTCTCGGTCACTTGTCCATCCGTGCTGATCCAGGAGTTTTACTCCAACTTGCATGGACTTGATTATTTAGTACCTCTCTTTCATACTCGCGTTCGAGGTACGCACATAGTGGTCACACCGGATAATGTATCCGAGGTGCTCTATGTCCCGAGGGTAAAGTATCCTGACTACCCCGGTTGTGAGTGTCTGAGGACTGTGTCCAAAGACGAGATGATTTCTGCTTTTTGTGAGCGTCCCGCTGATTGGGGCGATCGTCAGTTTACTCTATGTTCGACCTTTGCTAAAGGTCCTAGAATCATGAACATGGTTATGACATTTGTTCTTCATCCTCTTTCTCATTATAACTTTATTACCGAGCCCCGTGCTCGATTTTTGCTTTCTTTGTTAGAGCATCTCACTATAGATTTTCCCTCACATTTCATTCTTTCCATTATAGATGTTTATAGGGATACGACGACTCGTGATAAGCTCATTTTCCCTTCAGCTATCACGCGGATTTTACGCAATTTTTCTGTTCCCTTTCCTGTTTCTGACCACTTCTCCGTTATGTGTGCCATTGACGCCGCTACTGTTAAACGGAGCGAGGCGCAGTTTCGTTCGAGGCGGTCCGGTACGGCAGCTCCTCCCACTCCTTCTGCTCCATCCACTTCTGCTCTCTCCTTTTCTACGAGCAGTGTGACCCTTGAGGAAATCATGACGCAGCTTCAGCGCATGGATGTTGGCCTCGACACTTTCAGTGATAAGTTGTGTCAGGTGAACACCCGTGTTAGCCGCTTTGCTCGACACCAGGCTGAGATGGGCGGTTACACCGTGCTTTCCACTCCGGATGAGAGTGATGGCTCCGGCGATGATGATGATGCTACTGCCTCCGATGATGAAGATGATGGAGATGCTAGCTCTTCCAGCTCTGACGAGATTTCTACTTGACACTCTTACCCTTTGTCACTCGTGACAAAAAGGGGAAGTAGTTTTGGTTTATGAGAGTAGTCATACTTAGGGGGAGGGTTAGCATAGGAGATTTTTGTTAGGGGGAGTGTATACATTGAGGGATGTAGTGAGGACTTGATGTATTTTTTTCTTTTCTTTCTATTTTAGATATATCATATCTTGTATATTGGTCTTGTGACCATTTTGACATACATTGTACTTATATTCTTTTTATATTGATGTATGTTCTTTCACCTATCTCTTACATGTGTTGTTTCTTTTCTTTCTTTATACACATGATTCTTATAACTTGTATGCAATCTATTATTTCTGTTTTACACAAAGATGCCTTGATGAGTTTTATTTAAAGTGTTTTAGAAATACAGGTTGTCAAAGTCTACTTGCCATAAACTCTCTTTTTGCAAAGTTTTTCAAGAGTTTGTGTTAGGATAGATTTTATTGTATTCAACAAGTGAATATGAGTTGAGTGATTTATGACTTCTCTCATATGTTCATTTGTTTGTTGTGGTTTTGTCACAGATTGCCAAAGGGGGAGATTGTTAGGACATATGTGGTTCACTTGTTAGGAACATATGTCACTATTTTATGTAATTGGCTAATCCTTTGACAAAACGCACTTTACTTGTATTTGGGTAGATCTAGGATGTGTTTAATGCTTCAAGAAATCTTGTTTCAAGTTCAAGTGTTAAAGCCATGCAAGTCTGTCCAAGATTCAAGTCTGAAAAGTGCTTGTCATTAAAGTTCGACAGCTAGCATCTATCAAGTTGCACTCACTTGCATCAGCTGTGACGGCCCTTAAAACAATCTTTATATATGTTTAGAGTTGTGTGAAAAGAAGGCCCAAACATCTATACACGGATTGGATGAAAATTAGAACTGAAAATCTGAGTTTCTTAAATCTCGATAGATACCCTATCTATCGAGCAGCTGTCGAGCTTTAAAATCCAACACTTCTTCACTTGATTCTTGGATAGACTTGCATGGTTTTAACACTTGAACTTGAAACCTTGTTCCTTGAAGCATTAAACACATCCTAGATCTAAGTAAAGCGTGTTTTGTCAAATGATTAGCCAATTCTACATTGACATATGTTCCTAACACGATTCACATATGTCCTAACATAAGCATATATATCCAAGGGAAGAAACATGACAAGGCAGATCAGGATAAACATATTATAGCATGTAAACACCAAAAGCATGGGATTCAACCAAGCATATCAAGTTCGTCACCCATATCATGTTCATCAACCAACAGAATGCATGTTCATGTGATAATGCATGGCCTACCTCACTTACTTTACTGCATCACAGCACCTATACATCAATGCATAATCATATTCATATGCATGTTCATGCTATTCAAACAAGTTAAAACCCTAATAGCATAAAAAGGAATAAAACAAAACAAAACAAGTTAAAAATAGAAAGGTAGAGACTTAAGGACAGACAAAATTGGTTAAACGGAGGCTAAAACATGTAAATAAAACAAAAGGAAAACAAGCGGGAACAAGATTAGGGTTTTTGGGCAGAGATATGTGTGCACAAACATAGGTCATGTGTGCACAGCCCAATTATATGTGTATGCATATCATGAGTATGTGTTCACATGCACAAGGCATGCATACGAATTCACACCCAGTACACAGAAACCAAAAAGTACAGAACAGAAACTTAGAAACAAGAATTTAACAACCCAACATGCTTTAAACACAAACACAAAGTAAACCTAGGCTAAACAAACGTATTATAAACACATAAACACATATAAAAACGTAAAGAAACAAAAAAAAAAAAAGAGCGAAAAGCTAAAGTTAGAAACTTTACCTCAACACTAGAACTCTCTAGAGATTGATTTTGACTGTTCCCTTCATTCAATCTAGTCACAACCAATTCAAAATAAGTTAGTAAACTTTAGAACTCAAAGATCAAGACCAGAAAATGTCCCAATCAAACAAAACTTGACTAGAGGATGTTTTGTGAAAAGCTCACTCTTTGATTTACTATTTTCTAGTGAATCTTATGTGTTTTACCACCGGAATCCATCCTCCTCGAAAAAGTACATTTCATGGCTTAATTTAGTCGAACAATAGGGGTTTAGGGCAGCTCCCAGACGATGTGGGATCCATTCCAAACCTAGTTTAAATGCAGAAAATTTGCCTTACATAGTTTTTGGAACCCTAGCATGCGCACGCATGCATATGTATGCACATGCATGCAAAGAGCATGCACATGTATGCGAACGCACGCCCTAGGGTTTCTGTGACCTTTCTTTTCCAAAAATAGTTTATTTGCTCATTAAAACAAGTTATATTTTCCATAAACACTTTCCTCAAGTCAACTTCCATTTGATCGGGCCCTAAACCAACATTGGGCTTTAGAATTCTAACATCATTGAGGAACGGGTGCCCGAGTCGTAAAGGGTACAAAATGTGGTGTCTACACTTGTGCTTTGGCTTTCGGGTAGCGTGTAGATCTAGATCTAGTGGTCTAGGCCTACATCCATACACCCAAGTTTCAATAAAGGGTTTGGATTAGTTCCTCTATGCATTTTTGTGCTTTGTTTGCTTTTTTTCGTGTGTTTATGTTAGGATCCATACTTGTTTGCTTAGATCTAGGCCTTTGCCATGTTCTTGTTTGTTTTCCCTTTGTGGGTTGGTGCTTGTTGGTCTTTGGGGCTAGTTTGTTTGTTTAGTTGCATCCGTCCCCTTTGGTGGCTTGTTTGGATGCAACCATGTTTAGGAGTACATCTTCATGATGTTTGGATTTCTTGCTGCTTGCCTTCCTCTCCTTTTCTTTGCTTTGCATGTTAGGGTTTCTCATATTAGCCTTTCTATGTGCCTTATAACATGCTTACCCTTACCCTTTGTGTGATAACATGCTCGCTTTGTGCCTTCTTGTTTGGTTTTCTTTGTTTGTTTGCATCTTTGCATCCTTGTTTACCTATTCATGCATGTGTCTTTGTATGCTTGTTCGTCTCATCAAGCCTAATTTCTACCTATAATCTCATGCTGGTTCGCACTCGTCTTTTGTACACAATATCCTAAGTCCTTTTTAGGAACTTTTCTTGATGGCACATGTGTCATCCATACTCCAATCTAATGGAACTATGGACACCAAATCCAAACCTACATTTGTCCTTCTAGGACACCCTTTTTTGTTTGATAACGTGCTTGTCTGCCCTTTTGTGTGCATTCTTTCCTTGTTTGTCCTTTTTGTGTGCTTTCTTTGTTTCTTTATTATCTCTTTTGCTTGTCTGTTGGTTTTTTGTTTTCTTTGTTGTTGCATGTACGCACTTGGTGCGAGGGCGCAACTTCCAAATGCAAGCCAAAAGGGGCAAGAATGCAAGCAAGAAGATGCAAGACCAAAAAGGGCAATGTTCAGTAGATTAAGAGGCTTAGCCTCTCCATGTGGTTATCTCTTTCTCTCTCTTAGCCTTTCTTTAGAACCATGTACCTAGATTAGGGTTTCCTTTCTTTGTATCTTGCTTGGGCCGCAATCTTAGGGTATGGCAATGTCTATTTTACATTTCATGTACCTTGTTGGGCCATACCCTTTTGGATGTAGGCGATGTCTGGTTTATTTTCCTACTCTGTGTACTTGCATTGTGCATGCTATATATATATATATAAATATATATATTTATATCTTCTTGCTTATGGATAGTTGTGCACTTTGTAAGATGGACTCACATGATTAGGAGAGCAACCCCCTCGAGATCACAGGTGCTCTTAACCTTGTCATATGGGTATGCACTCAAGGCGATTGTTGTAGGTGCATATTCATGTTATATTGTGTGCATGATCATCATGGTGTGATTGTCTCGATTCATGTCAGTCAGTGACATTGGCTTCCCCGTGTATGTGACACACATCAACATATTGACACGCGCCTTATACATAGATGCGAAACCATGCTGGTGTGCCATAGTGCACCAAACGCGAAACTCTACGAAATTTTTTCCTTGAAAATGGGGCACTTTTTTTGCCTTATCTCATCGCAAAAGCTTGGTAAGGATAGTGTTTTGTGTGCTATGACGCACCTGAGGCAAAATGCTAACGGACTTCCATCGCGAAAATAAGGCGAAATGCTGCTGGATTTTCGTCATAAAAATTTAGCAACAATTTCAAATGTGCTAGCAAAGCATCGATAAAGACCACACCTCCTCCAAAATCAAAGCTTGTTTTTACCAAAACAAAGGACTATCTCCAGACAAGCATTGCGAAGTGCCTAACACCTTCCCTGCACGTAACCAGACTTTCAAACTCAAGAATCAATATTTTTTACCCATCTGTATTATATTAGGAAAAACGACCTTTTTCTTCGCCTATAATTGGTAATAAAATCAAATAGAGCTAGGTGACCAATCACACCTTAGATAGCACGAGTCTTCGGCTTTGTAGGTGAAAATCCATGTGAAGCAGAGTGTATTTGAAGGATTACACCAATCTTCTGAGAAAGACTGAAATCCTGCAAATTCCTTTCACAAGCCAACAAGCTTAAATTTTTCAAAATAATATGAAACAATTTATATGGACTTTTGGCAGGAGAAATATCATCTTATATCCTAGATTGAAACATAGAATGCTTAAATTTCAATTTATGACAATTAGGACGAATGTGACCGGAGACACCACAAAAGTGACAAACATGAACAAATTTAGGAACATCAGTATTCCTAACAGTAAATCTAGTCTCAAATTTTGGTTTTTGCCTCAACAAAGAACAATTTGGTCTAATATGACCAACAACACCACAAATGTGACAAGTAGGCACAAAAACAGATTTATTATGCTCTCTAACAGTAGGTTTAGACTTAGGTTTAGAAACTTCAGCGTCTACATCAGAACTTTTACATTTGTCTAACCTAGCAAGATAAGCCTTTTCTTTATTATTCCTCTTAAAAGGAGGGATATAAACTTTCTCAGTTTTAGGCTTAAGAGAAACAGAAACACTTCTATTATCAACAGTAGGCTTGGTACTAGTCAAATTTTCAATTTTAGCTTTAGATTCAACTAACTCTTGTTCCAAGCTTTTCATCTTCTCATCTTGAGCGGAAATTTGATTTCTCAAAAATTCATTCTTTTTATTAGATTCATCTAATCTAACAACCAATTCCTCTTTTTCAAGATTAGCCAATTTTAACTCTTCCTTGAATTTCTTAGCAATTTTCATAGATTTCAATAATTCCTTAGGAAAAGTTTCACAGGCATCAATAAAATCAACAGAAGCATGAGCAGAAACATGATCAGAAAGACACTTCAAATTATCCATGACAACAGGGGTCAAGGATCAGCTCTTAGATCAAAAGATCTAAAACAAAAGAGCTACCTGCTCTGATACCACTTGTACGTTTTTAGACCCCTTAAAATACAATTGGATTAACTTAGTTAATTAGCCAAGTTATTACTTAGTCCAAATTCCAGATCTAGGTTATCACAATCAAACAATCATATCATGCATAGCAGCCAAAATATAAATAACACAATGATATGATGACCTAGGAAACCAAACCGGTAAAAACCTAGGGAGGATTTAACCTAGCTATCCTCAAGGTAAACCTGAATCCACTATGAAAGAATCGAAGTTTTACAATAGCGACTTAGACCACTAACTATTGCTACCCACCAGTAGAAACTTACTAACACGACCACATGTAAGCTCCGAGACCACG
This sequence comes from Notholithocarpus densiflorus, assembly GCA_030021035.2. Lineage (NCBI taxonomy): Eukaryota > Viridiplantae > Streptophyta > Magnoliopsida > Fagales > Fagaceae > Notholithocarpus > Notholithocarpus densiflorus. The sequence goes on from JARYZH020000017.1 coordinate 628,079, forward strand.
GACTCCTTCTTTCTTGGATTCTCCAGCAAGTACAAGCACACCCGCTTGAGTTTCTTTAAGTTCTTATGGCAACAATTGAATGATCATCAAGTTCTTGAACGAATCTCCTCTTGATAATCCTAAGCTTGTGTAAAGGAAAGCTCCTTATAGATCTCACAAGAGATTCACACAAACAGCAATATGAGCAACAAAAAAACGTGGCTAGGGTTTGCCTTTTACACCTAGGGCAAAAACATAAAACCCTAAACGTTTTAATGAACTAGGGCTGAGTTGGAATTCTACAGAAAAACGCATTCTGCCCGATTTTAGATTGATTGAGCCTAAGCTTCGATCGATCGAACCAGGCCGAAATGCACTATCAATTCTGCATCAGCTTGAATCCAACTTTACATAAAAGACACAACTTTAAGCAAGTCTAAACAAGACTAAACAACCTGTTTTGATCATGGTTTGCCAACAATACACATTAGAGTTCTAAACACATTAGTTCCTAAGTCTTTAGAACCTAACACACACTATATGTACCCACACTATATATACCCATATTACCCACAGATGTTGAGGAGTGCTTCAGAGAGAAAACCCTAGCCACTATCCTTGAGAGTTAGAAAGTGTTATACCCACATTTCTCTACGCAATCCATTGCGATTTTTCCTCAACTCCTACCTCTCCATTTTCATACCCTTGAGAGGTTGATAGCCCAAACACTTACCACACCCTTTCAGAGTGTCAAGTGAGGTTTTGGTGCTGCTGGGAAGCATTGGAAGAAGCCAAGCTTTAGCGGATGCAATCGGGAGTATTGCGGGATCCGGAGAGCTAGACAAGACAGGGTTCCGAGAAGCCTTGTTAGAGTAAGAGCTTGGAGGGCTTAAGTGCATTGGGTAGATTAGACTTAGAGAGTCTCTTGCTATTCGTGTATCCCAACTGATTGTCTAGTGGATCGATTTACCGCTTGAAGGGCGGCGGAGAGGTTTTACGCCGAGTACTTCAGTTTCCTCTTCGATAACACATCGGGGTGTTATCTTGTGTTTGCATTCTTCTTCCCTACTCTTTTAGTTTTCATTTTACTGCTGTGTTGTGATGAATATGGGTTAGAGTAGTTTTATTGTTTGTACGCTCGCATTTACTCTTTTCTGCACTTAGTTTAAGTAAGAGTAAAATCAACCGAGCCGTAATCTTTAATTTGGGAGTCTAAATAGCTCTTGTGTTTTAACACATTTTCAAGCTTTCAATTGGTATCAGAGCGAGTACACTCGCTATGGTTTTATTACCTGAGTGTGATCCTTGACCCTTTTGTGATGGATCGATCACAATCGCTAAATGCTCCACCATTCTTTGATGGAAGCAACTAAGCATTTTGGAAAGTCCACATGAGGGCTTTCTTGTGAGTTATAGATGAGTCGGTATGGGACTCTGTCGAGAATGGGTATGTTAAACCCATGACAGCCAAGTCCGAATGGGACAAGGCAGCTCTTGCTTTGGCTAATTCAAACAGTAAAGGTATTAACGCTATATTCTGTGGTGTGTTTACTAATGAATTTCACAGGATATCGCATGTGGAGACTACCAAGGAAGTTTGGATGATTCTTGAGACTACCTATGAGGGTGATAGGCCAAAAACGTATTGACCCCTTGTGATTAATTAATTGATTAATTAACCAAGTTTACTTATTAATCAAATTAACATGCAAACGCGTGGTAGCACAAACAAATCACCAATTAAACTAAGTATGCAGCGGAAAATAAATTTGACATGGTGATTTGTTTACAAATGGGGAAAACCTAACGGCAAAAACCCCACCGAGTGTTTTTCAGGTCACCACTCTCGAAATTCCACTATTATCACAACAAGCGGTTACAAGTAAAGGAATCCTAGTACCTTATACCAACCTACAATTGAACCCTTACCCCAATACCTAATTGGACTTGTTCTGTAGTGACAATTTCCCCTTTTAATGCACAGCTCCCAGTACGTGACTAACCAATTGCGCGGATCCCAGTGCGTGACTTCAATCACCAACTAGAGAAGGTTGTTGGCTGCAAAGTTCTTCAGTTCATCCCAACGATGAAGATCAAGAAGATGTTTGGTTACAAAACCCTATGGTGCACATACACAACAACTTCTTCAAGAATGATGAACTTGGGCAAATTCTGTATCCGGTCACAATTTGCTTGAACACAATTTGCTTGAACAAACTTTGCTCAACACTTGTGCAACTTATGTACACTTTGACGGCCCTTAAAACAATCCTTTTATATGTCTAAGGTTGTGAGAAAAGAAGGCCCAAAGACACATTCACGGATCCCAAGAAAATAGAACAGAAAATCTGTTTTTCTTAAACCTCGACAGATAGGAGGTGTCGAGAAGGTGTCGAGCACACGGGCTGAACAGCTTCTTAAACCTTGACACATGCTAATTGTTGAGCTAGCTGTCGAGATTTAATGATCTTGCACTTCTCAGCTTGTTTCTTGGACAGACTTGCATGGGTTCAACACTTAATCTTGAAACAAAGTTTCTTGAAGTATTAAACACATCCTAGATCTACCTAATTACAAGTAAAGTGCGTTTTGTCAAAAGATAAGTCAATTTCATAAAATAGTGACATATGTTCCTAACAAGTGAATCACATATGTCCTAACAATCTCCCCCTTTGGCAATCCGTGACAAAACCACAACAAACAAATGAGATATGAGAGAAGTCATAAATCACTCAACTCATATTCACTTGTTGAATACAATAAAATCTATCCTAACACAAACTCTTGAAAAACTTTGCAAGAAAAGAGTTTATGGCAAGTAGACTTTGACAACCTGTATTTTTGAAACACTTTAAACAAAACTTATCAAGGCATCTTTGTGTGAAACAGAAATAATAGATTGCATACACGTAATAAGAAGCATGTGCATAAAGAGAGAAAAGAAACAACACATGTAAGAGTAGGTGAAAGAAAAACATACATCCATATATAGAGAAGAAAGTACAATGTATGTCAATAAATGGTCACAAAACCAAAGGTACAAGAACAATGTATCTATAAAAGAAAGAAAAGAAAAGATACATAAAATCCTCACTACATCTCTCAAAAGTATCAACACTCCCTCTAACAAAAAAAATGTCCTATACTAACTCTCCCCCTAAGTATGACTACTCTCATATACCAAAACTACTCCATCTTTTTGTTACAAGTGACAAAGGGTAGAGTGTCAAGTATACATCTCATCGGTAGAGCTAGCATCTCCATCATCATCATCATCAGAAGTATCATCACCATCACCATCATCATCATCCTCAGCCTCAAAATTAGAAACTACTGAAGGAGGTGGAGGAGAAGCCTTAGGAGCAAAACCACCCATAGTCGCTGCCGTCTAGCAATGCGGCCAACACGGACATTCACCTGATACAACTCTGTAGAGAGTGTATCTAGGTGGGCATCCATGCGCTGAAGCTGCACCATAATGTCTCCTAGTGACACATCGCTCGTGGAAGAGGAGGGAGCGGATGTGGATCGAGCAGATTGAGATGGAGCCGGACAGGTGGGAGCAACTGAATCCGTCTGTCGCGACCTAAACTGCGCCTCGCTACGTTTTACGATAGCAACGTCTATGGCACAAATATGAGTGAAGTGGTCGGACACAGGAAAAAGGACGAAAAAATTGCATAATATCCTCGTGATAACAGAAGGAAAGATGAGCTTATCACGAGACGCCAAATCCAGATGAACATCTATAATGGAAAGAATAAAATGAGAAGGGAAATCAATAGTAAGATGCTCAAGAAGGGACAACAAAAACCGAGCACGAGGCTCTGTGATGGAGTTATAGTGAGACAGAGGGTGAAGAACAAAAGTCATGACCATGTTCAAAAACCGAGGGCCTTTTGCAAAGTTCGTACAGTAAGTGAACTGACGCTCACCCCAAATAGAAGGGCATTCACAGAAAGCAAATTTGAGCTCATCCTTGGACACAGTCCGCAGACGCTCACCACCAGGGTAGTCAGGGAATTCTACCCTAGGAACTTGAAGCACATCCGCAACAAGCTGCGGTGTGACAGGAAAGCGCGTACCTCGAACGCGAGTGAAAAACTGAGGTACAGAACGATCAATCCCGTGCATGTTGGAGTAAAACTGGATAAGCACGAGAGTACAGGTGACCGGGATGTCACACAGTGACTCCCATCCCCGACTGTGAATTACATCGGGAAGGTCGGTGTCGGCGAAGTCCGCCAGAATGACTTGGCGTTCAGAATAAATGCCTCGTCGGGAAAAGTTCTCCGAGAAAGCCTTACGGGCATCCTCATCACGAAACCGAAGATGAGAAGGAGTAGGATCAGATGACGAAGATGTCCCAGAACGAAGAGGATTTCGAAACGGAGTAGACTTACGTTTCGGTGCCATAGACACGACTAACGTAAACAGAAGGAGAGGGAGAGAAAAAGAGACAATCAGAAAAGCTCCAAAACAATTCAAATATCGCAAGTATATTGAAATGGAGTACGTATGCGTGGGAAATGCATGAACATGTGACATGCAAAGTAAATTGCATCATGGGCTTAGCCCAATCCAATCCTACCAGCACACAATCAATTACACACATCTAAAATGCATGATAATACTGTTATTATGTTAATGTGATGCAATGCATGAGATTTTAAACTCATTTAAGCAAAAACTCATCCCAATATTTCAACAAACACTCATCAATTTTGAAAAACCCCAAAAATTTTCAAAATCCCCAAAACCTAGGTTTCAAAACATGAAATGCATGAAGAATGAGAGATTAGAAGCTTACCAAGTGAAGAAACTCTTGAAAAAGCTTGAAGAAACCTTAAGGAGAAAATTTGGAGTGAGATGAGAGTGTTTAGGAGATGAAGAGATAGAGCTATCGAGAGAGAGATTGAGAGAAATAAGGTTCGGATCACACAAGGAAGAATATATAGAACCTCAGTAAATCTCGACAGATGAAGGTGTCGGGTAGGTGTCGAGATATAAGTCGTTGACAGATGCAGGTGTCGAGCATGTGTTGAGGAACAAACCACCAGATACAAGAGATGAGGTTCGATCGATCCACCAGGTGTCGAGAAGCTATCGAGAGGACAGGAACTTTCTTGATCGACCCACCAGGTGTCGAGGAAGTGTCGAGATTGTGATAAGAAAAAGCTTGGAAGCTCGACAGATAGCTAGGTGTCGAGGAGCTGTCGAGCTAGCTTTTAAAAACAGTTTTTCAAGAAGAGAAAAACACAGACATGAATGCAATCAAGCATGCAACTCAACCAATGATCCAAACACCATATTAACCTCTCAAAATCATCTGTCAACAGGAAAAATGTTAAGCACATAGATCCAAAACACACACACACACTAAACAGGTCTAACCAATTTTATATTTCAAAAACAAGTCAAGACAGTTTAGTGAGCATACATTAACACATGTAAAACCTTGTGATGGCCAAATCACATTGTACCTGCACATGTACCAAAAGTAGGAAAGAATATTGCGTGTTGTGTGTGAAAAACATCGCAAGATTGCATAAGTGTATACATGTTATGACCATTTGAGATATGAGAAAATCACTTTAACTCACACACAATCATAACTGTTTGATGGGGACTATCACCTTCGAGGTACATCCTATAACTCCCACATCTCCTAGTGTACCACTTGCAATCATATATAAAGCATTTTTTTTTTTTTGCTTTTATTTTTCTTTGCATATTTTTCTTTTAAGCAAATCATGCATGGGCATATAAGAGAAAGAAAAGAAATACCCAATGATGTTAAGCTTTTGACATTCCAATTTTGCTATGCCGAAGCACATAAATGTCATTCATGATTAGCAGGCAACAGTGGTGAGATGGTTATTTATGCCTTTCTCTTAGGATTTTCTAGTCCTTCCCGTCAAAAAGAGTGATACGAGTGTTAAGTACAAGAGATAACTTAATCTTACTCATCACAAACAAGAGCCACAATGCTCACTTGCTTAGTTGTGCATAGAGATGCTCATCTAAGTTACAAAAGATACAAAATTTAGAAAATTTTGTTTCAATGACCATCCAAGGTACACAAGTACCAATGTACACAAAACACACACTATTTTTGTATTTTTCTGATTTTTCCTTTCTATTTTTATTTTGAAAACAAAACAAAATAAAAACTAAACAACCAAACAAAAACAAACAAACAACATGAAAGCATGAAAGAAAGATGCATATGCATGAAGGCATGATAGAAGGGTGCAGATGCATGAAAGCATGATTCCCAAAGCAGATAAGAAATCAAGTAAAGAGAGTCCTACTTTAGATAGAAAGAATTAAAGTAGAGGACAAACAGAAAAGACAATTAAGTCTTAGGCTCCTTTCTCACCCACACAGCACGAGTCTTTGGCTATGAAGATGAAAAGGCACGTATCCTAGTATATCTACTAAAGGACATAGAGGAATTAGAATTCCCCTGAAATTGAGTCAAAAAGCTCAAAGCTTTTAATAACTCACCAAGAATAGGTACAGAGCCTTTAAACAAAGGATGAAACCTATTAGACACTCGCTTATGAGGAAACAACTTGAAACAATTAGGACGAGTTTGACCAGAAACACCACAACGGTGACAAACATGAGTAGTTTTCGAACTACTATGCTTCCTAGAAGGAGGTCTAACCTTAGAGGTTGACAAAGACCTTAATTTAGGACAATTTGGCCTAATATGACCAACAATATGACAATGATGACAAGTGGGGACAAATTCAGAATTTTTATTCTTCTTAGGAGGAGTTTTAGACATAGGTTTAGAAATTTCAGCGTTAACATCAGAATTTTTACCTTTGTCTATCCTAGCAATATTAGCCTTCAACTCTTCATTATTCCTTTCAAATGGAGGAATATAAAAGTCTTTTTCTTTTGAGTTAGACTTAACAGCAAGTTTGGCACTAGTTAATTTTTCAACTTCAGTTTTAGATTTAACTAGTTGCTCTTCCAAACTTTTAATTTTGTCCACCTGAGATGAAATTTGATTTTTAAATTTCTCATTCAAATTATTGGCTTCATCCAATTTTGCAACCAAATCATCCTTTTCAAGTTTAACCTTTTTAAAATTAGCTTTTAATTTTGTAGAACTTTTAAGAGATCTCATACAAAAATTATAAAACTTACAATAGGCATCTTGAATATCATCATCATCATTCAACACAAGATCATGCAAATCAAAATAATCAAGAGTTTCTATGACAACAGGGGTCAATGAATCACACAGCAATGATTAAAACCTAATCAAAGTGTGCCTGCTCTGATACCACTTGATAGGCCAAAAACGTATTGACCCCTTGTGATTAATTAATTGATTAATTAGCCAAGTTTACTTATTAATCAAATTAATATGCAAACGCATGGTAGCACAAACAAATCACCAATTAAACTAAGTATGTAGCGGAAAATAAATTTGACACGGTGATTTGTTTATGAATGGGGAAAACCTAACAGCAAAAACCCCACCAGGTAATTTTCAGGTCACCACTCCCGAAATTCAACTATTATCACAACAAGCGGTTACATGTAAAAGAATCCTAGTACCTTATACCAACCTACAATTGAACCCTTACCCCAATACCCAATTGGACTTGTTCTGTAGTGACAATTTTCCCTTTTGATGCACGGCTCCCAGTACATGATTAATCAATTACGCGGATCCCAGTACGCGACTTCAATCACCAACTAGAGAAGGTTGTTGGCTACAAAGTTCTTCAGTTCATCCCAACGATGAAGATTAAGAATATGCTTGGTTACAAAACCCTATGGTGCACATACACAGCAACTTCTTCAAGAATGATGAACTTGGGCAAATTCTGTCTCCAGTCACAATTTGCTTGAACACAATTTGCTTGAACAAACTTTGCTCAACAATTGTGCAACTTGTGTACACTTTGACGGTCCTTAAAACAATCATTTTATATGTCTAGGGTTGTGAGAAAAGAAGGCCCAAAGACACATTCACATATCCCAAGAAAACAGAACAGAAAATCTGTTTTTCTTAAACCTCGACAGATAGGAGGTGTCGAGCACACGGGCTGAACAGTTTCTTAAACCTTGACACATGCTAGCTGTCAAGATAGCTGTCGAGATTTAATGATCTTGCACTTCTCAGCTTGTTTCTTGGACAGACTTGCATGACTTCAACACTTGATCTTGAAACAAAGTTTCTTGAAGTATTAAACACATCCTAGATTTACCCAATTACAAGTAAAGTGCGTTTTGTCAAAGGATAAGTCAATTTCATAAAATAGTAACATATATTCCTAACAAGTGAATCACATATGTCCTAACAGAGGGTACCAAGAAAGTTAAGGACACAAAGCTCCAGATGCTTACCACCAGATTTGAAGAGCTCAAGATGGGTGACGATGAGTCATTTGATTCATTCTATGTCAAGCTCAATGAAATCGTAATTACTAAGCTTAATCTTGGAGAGAAGATTGAGGATGCCAAGGTAGTGAGAAAGATTTTGAGGTCCTTACCGGAGAGCTTCCGTGCGAAGGTCACAGCTATAGAAGAAAGTAAATATTTAGATGAGATCAAGATCCAAGAACTAATTGGATCTCTCCAAACATATGAGCTTGGACTGCCTTCCCACAAGTCGAGCAAATCACTTGCTCTTAAGACCATCACCGAGAGAATGGATGACTCCTCTGAAGAAGATGATGTGGAGAAGGAGGTAGCATTCCTTGCAAAGAACTTTCGTAAATTTCTGAAGATGAAAAACAGTGGGAAGTCGTTTAGCAAAGGAAAGTTTTCATTTCCCAAAGGTGACAAAAGGAATTTAAGAAGAGAGATGGGAAGGATTCTCAATCCCCTCAAGGAATCGTGTGCTACGAATGCAACAGTCATGGACATCTCAAGAAGGAGTGTCCAACTATTTGAGAGGGAAGGGTAAAGTGTTTGCCACTACCCTTAGCGATTCTAAAAGCTCAAATTAAGATACGGAATGAGAATTTGACAGTGAAGGAAATTATAGGGCATTTATGACAGTTGCCTCCATTGATTCAAAGGATGATTTGAGCAATTTGGTTGATGAACTTGGTAATCTTTCCGAGGATGAGGAAGTTAAAGAATCGGAAGATGAAGACGTATGCCAAAATGAAGGCGAGAACAACCTTCAAGAAGCGTATGATTCTCTGATGGAAGATTGTGGCAAATACGCCAAAGTTGCTAACCTTGCTGTGAAAAAGATGAAAAATTTTGAAGAAGAGCATAGGTGTACACTTGTGCAACTCAAGGAAGCAAAGTGTGAAGTAGAAGGACTCAAGTGAGAGTTGGTTGAAGCTTACTCTAAGATCAAGTTTCTTGAACTTGAAATTATTCAAGCTAATGTCAAAGTTAAGCGCATCTCCACCAAGAAACTTGACAATGTGCTGTCCTCTCTAAAATTTTCACGTGATAAGACCGGCTTGGGCTATACCGGAGAAGGAAGCTCTAGCAGTGAACCCAAGAAGGAAGTAAGGTTCATATCAACCAAGAATGAAGAGAAACTCGAAGAAGTGAAGCCTGAGATTGAGACCCCTGCTGTTGTAAAAAGAACCATTGGTGCAAAACCAAAGGAAAAAGGGAAGTCATTACCCAAAAATCAAAGGGGGCCTCACGTGAAGCATGTGTATCATCATTGTGGCGTACAAGGGCACACACGGCTGAATTGTTTCAAGCTTCATGCACTCAAGAAGGCTGACTCTATGCGTGGCCAAGAAAGTTCAAAGAGAAGACCAAAGGGAGCATAAGCTAAGGAAGATAGTGAGGGACATCTCATTGGAGACGTTATGGAAATGTTGAAGAACATATCACTATGTCTTGCTAGCTTCACTCCGAGGTTTGAAAGTTATGTTGGTCATACCCCGTCATCTAAGGCTCTCACCTAAAACACTCGTAAAGAGTGGGTGAAGAAGGGTACTTATGCATGATCACTCTCTATGCCCATACATTAATTCTTCCGATGTTTAGGGTCATAGGTTCATGCATCATGACATACATAATCCTCTTGTGTTATTGCTTTCGATTTATAGCATGTTTCTTTTACAAGTTTTTGTTTTGTACTTGTTGTTTGTTTGTTGATCTTACTTTACTTGTTCTGTTTTTTAGTGTGTTGAAAAATTCAAAAACCCATAAAAATTGAAAAATCTCCAAAAAGTTTGATCGCTTGTGTTGTGTTTATCACATGTGAGTTTGGCCTAGTTCCTTTGTACTAATAGCGTAGTGCATTTACGAGCTTAGCTTGTTTTGTATGCACATCTATCTTTGTGGGAAAAATCTTGAAAACTATGTGTGATTGTTGTAAATCGATCTTCAAGCTTGTCATGAATGATTGGTCAATAGTCTTGATGGTCTTGATACTTGCATAGACTTGTGCCTATATTTCTTCCCACTTTATTTGTATGTTTTTGCTTATAGAGCTCAACAAATGTAAATCTCAAAATGAAAAGAGATAATGTGCTACAAAACCCGTCGCACATACTAGTATTTGACTAGGAAAAAGGGAAAGCGACTTTTTATTGAAATGTATGGTACTCAAAAAGCCAAAGGCTCATTCTCAATATTGAAATATCAAAAATTTCAAGCTCCGACCTCAAAATGAGATGTATTGTTCAAAAAATGATCAAATGTTATGTTTTGTATAGAAGCCAAATGAAAAGCTTCTAAGATTTGTAATCATTTTCTTGTGGGAGGTCATATATGTTCATTTCTATAATTGAGATAGACCACTTGACTTAGTACCAGTTGTGTATGTCTTGATTGAATTGATCATTGAAGCATCACTCTGGTCTAAGGACTATTCCACATTTGATACTCACCACAACACACAAGTTTAGTTCAATTAATACTTATTTCATTTGTGTGATTGTACATGCTCAAATGTGATATGTATGTTCAATTGCTTGTCAATCAAACCCAAAAATATTTTTGAGTATTTTATATGTTTTTTAAAGTGATTTTATACTTTCGTACTTTAAGTTTTTGTTCAAAGTGCATTTTTGTGTTGATCTTCAAAAACTTGTTCAGAGGCCTTTTTGCGAGAAACTCGCGACTAAGCACTTCCCGCGAAAAGAGGTTAAGGCAAAAATTGGAAAACACAAATTTCATACAGAGACTTTCGTGACTGTTTCACAACTAGAAGCTTCCCGCGAAAGTTTTTATGCTTCAGTGGTGTTTTTTGCGAGTAATTTCGAGACTATCTAACCCGCAAAAAACACGTGTTTTCAGTTTTATAGGGCTGATGTGACTGATTTTTAAAACACTCTTGTGTTCCCTCCTTTGCCTCACTCGAACCTCTCTCAACCCAAATCTGATTTTCACTCAAAACCCATCAATTTCAAGTTCAAATCTTTGTAAAATCTCTTCAAAGGTATGTTTCTTAACAATCTTTTCACTCTTTTCTTAGATTATGCAGAAAAATTTCTAGGTTTGTCTTGAATTGGGGATTTTCAAAAAAGGATTGGGTTTATTAATTATGGGCAAAAAAATTTCAAAATTTTGATTGGGCTTTGCCCCTCTTGTCTTGTGTGTATCTGTGTTGGCCCCTTATGGCAATTTGATCTTGTATTTAGGCATATTTTCATATGTTCATGCATTGCCCATATGTGTAGTGTAGTGTAGTGTTGCATTCCAAGTGTTTGACAAAATACCCAAATGGCATTTTTGAGTTGTTTTGGACTCAAATGAGTTCCATTTTTTAGGTTTACCCTTGATTGAACTTGTTTAACATGCTTTGATCTTTGGGTGTATGTTTTACACACTTTACCCAACTGTACCTCACCATGCCTTGACATGAATCACCTAGGCACACACCATGCACACATCATGCACACTAGATGCACACAGATGCACAGTTACTATATTTTTGCATTTTAGTAATTTTTCCATGTTTTAGCTCTTATAGCATGTTGAATTAACATTGTTGTATTCTGTTTTAAGTCTTTGTGCTTATGTTTTTGGACTAACTTGACACTAATCAAGTTTGTGTTCTGTTTTTGGTGGTTTTGCACTTGGTTCTTTTTGTTGTGTGTTCCCTTGTGCAGATGTCTCCAACCAAACACTCTGCTTACAAGAAATCATCCAAGCGTCCACGCACGGACTCCGACAACTTCATTTCCACTGATGCAGACATGGCTTATAACGATTGCTACAAACGAGCCACAATCATTATGGAAAAAGTTGTTAGAATGGAGACTCTTGAGGACACTTGCATTCCTGATGTGTTCAAGGAGAGGACATGGACGAAGCTGCTGAATCCGAGTGGAAATGTGTACTCAGAAATCATCAAAGAGTTCTTTTCAAATGCTAGTGTGGATGGAGACCACATTAATTGCTAGGTGAGACACAAGGAGTTTGTTATTACAAGGGAATCAATCCAAGAATTCCTCGAAGTTCGTCCACCTTCTCAGCAGATGACCGTTCAGTATGATGATCGATTGGACTCTTTTGAGCCAATGGTGAGACTTCTTGATGGTACACTAAACAAAAAGTCAATGAACACCATTCCATTCAACCCGGAGATGAGGACTCTAGCATATGTCATGATCCACAATTTGTATCTGATCACCAACTTGACGACATTGTCTGCTCCAAGGACAATTTTCTTATACGATCTCTTTACACATAAAGAGATTGACATTTGTGGACACATCTTCCATCTCCTGACCAAGAGCATTGAAAAAAAGGAACTCCAGAACCATCATGCCATTCCCCACTCTCATCATGGGCCTCATTGCAAAGACAAGGCTCAAACTTCCAAGCGGTCTCACCATAGTACAAAGAGACTATCCCATTGGTGCTAACACGGTGACTAAAAGCAAAGCTCACATCACCGGATCCAAGACCGGCATCTCACAAATACCAAGGGATCATGTTGAGGAAAAGGGTGGAGATATTGAAGAGGAGATTGACAGATTCACCTCAGCACTAGAAAGTTCTGCTCAACCATCCTCTCAAGCACAAGCACAGGGACCCGATCGTCTTGATCGCCTCATTGCTAGGTTATACCATGCTTGACTCCCATATGCAGCACACCGCGGACCAGTTTGCATACATCCAGGGTCAGATTACTGCACTATCTTCACAGATTGAGGATGTGTCAATGGAGCAGGGATCCGATTAAAAGTCCGAGCAGTTCTAGCCTCTTTGGCCATTCTGGTCAAAAAAGGGGAGAAATTTTTTAGGGGGAGTATGCACAGTTGAGGGGGAGCAGAGCATAGTCATTGGTTTATTGGTTTATTGTTGGCGGTTTAGCATGTTTTTGTTTGGTTTAAACTTTATTAGTTTTTACAACTCTTGGATAGTTTATTGCTTTCCTTTAAAGTTTAAGTACATTGGTTTTATATTTAGTTTAATATTCAGTACTTTTGTTTATTTCATTGCTTTGTAGCATTTTTTTAGTACTTTTAGATGTTGCTAAACTATCTTAAGTACCTCACACTTGTACCCTTGTAGGATCTTGTATCATTGATGCAAATACTTCGTGAATTTTGCATTGGTTGTGTGTTGGACATGCAATTGATCCTCGTGTAGGTCTTAATTGCATTGCATGTCCAGATGATCACTTACTAGCTAAATGATCATTGTAGTCATTCTTTAATGACTGTTCTTGTATGATCAAGATATGCTTAACTGTCTATATAGTGTTTACTAACTTGATCGCATTTTACTTGCTTATATACATACCATGTATTCAACTTGTCATACACTTAATGAAAGTTTTGTTTGTGTGCGAGTGTTTCAGGTTACAGGTATATACATGCAAATGCTTCACAGCTTCTAGATTAGGTGTGAGTGAGTTTTGCCACTGTTCCCAAACTCACGTTTAAGTCTAAAGTCTATTTTAGGGGTTTTGTCAAGGAATAGCCAAAGGGGGAAATTGTAAAGTTGTGATTTACAACTATTTTATGTTGGCTTTAATTCCGTGCCAAATTTGATTGTAATTATGTTCAATCTTATGTACCCTGTATTTTATGTGTGATTTATTTGTAAGGGTTGTGTGTGAGAGATAGAGTGTGAAGACTCAAGGCAATTGAAGACTAAAGCAGTTTTCGTGGGTAGCTCGTGAGTAGGCTTCCCGCGAAGTGAAGCATGTGCCTAGCACATGACTAGAATGCGAAGAGTTAGGACAGGATGTAGACAGTTGGTTTACGCGAGTGTCTCGCGAGTAAGACCTTCCCGCGAGATACCTACGAAACATTCTATTTTACTGAACTGTCATATCTAATACACACTATCTGTACCTATACTATATATACCCATATTACCCACAGATGTTGAGGAGTGCTTCAGAGAGAAAACCCTAGCCACTATCCTTGAGAGTTAGAGAGTATTATACCCACATTTCTCTACACAATCCATTGCGGTTTTTCCTCAACTCCTACCTCTCTATTTTCATACCCTTGAGAGGTTGATAGCCCAAACACTTACCACACCCTTTCGGGCGTATTGCGGGATCCGGAGAGCTAGACAAGACACGGTTCCGAGAAGCCTTGTTGGAGTAGGAGCTTAGAGGGTTTAAGTGCATTGGGTAGATTAGGCTTGGAGGGTCTCTTGCTATTCGTGTATCCAAACTGATTGTCTAGTGGATCGATTTACCGCTTGGAGGGTGGCAAAGAGGTTTTACGCCGAGTACTTCAGTTTCCTCTTCAATAACACATCAGGGTGTTATCTTGTGTTTGCATTCTTCTTTCCTACTCTTTTAGTTTTCATTTTACTGCTGTGTTGTGATGAATATGGCTTAGAGTAGTTTTATTATTTGTACGCTCGCATTTACTCTTTTCCGCACTTAGTTTAAGTAAGAGTAAAATCAACCGAACCGTAATCTTTAATTTAGGGGTCTAAACAGCTCTTGTATTTTAATACATTTTCGAGCTTTCATCCTTTTCACGAAAAAACTTGCTGAGTTTTTCATGAAATTTCAAAGCATTTTTCTTCAAGAGTTTGACATTTACACTTTTAAAAACACCCAAGAGACATGTAATATGGTATCACAATCATGAAAATAAACACTCATAGAGGCATTTTCACAAACACATGGCATGTTACATTCAACATCATCAACACCATGCAAAAACGCACATAAAGCATTATCCATGGCAATTAAAACAAAGGTATATGTGACTAGCAAATTTAGGTAATTAAACCAAAATAAGTGTATCCGTTCTGATACTAATTGAAAGCTCGATATTCTAAATGCTAGAGTTAATTAAGACTCCCAAATTTTAATTGCGGCTTGATTAATTTTAATCTAAACACACTTATTGCGGAATATATGTAACTAGCAAATTAATTAATCAAAGCATTCAACAATTGCATGGATGAACATATAAGTGCAAAGCAAATATGTAAAGGGCGGTAGGGAAAAGGATAACAAACTCAAGATAACACCGCGATGTGTTATTGAAGAGGAAAACCGAAGAACTCGGCGTAAAAACCTCTCCGCAACTCTCCAAGCCAAAATGATCCACTAGTGAATAAGTTGGAGTACAAGGATACCAAAAAGACCCTCCAAGCCTAATCTACCAAATGTACTTGATCCCTCCAAACTCCAGCTACCAACGGACTTCACCAAGTCTTGTCTTCACTAACTTCCCGGGTCCCGCAATACCGCCCGATTGCACCACCAAGCATCACCGGCTTTTTTTGGCAAAGAACCAATACTTCCCAAGCTCCAAAATACTCTCTACAATCTAAATGGGAGTGGGTTGTGTTTAAGTACAATCTCCTCCCAATGTATGACAATGGGAGAGATGAGGATAAGAGACTACAATGATTTCTCACTTAAGAATGAGTAGCTCTCTAAAAAATGTAGGTGTTGTGAAAACCAATCTCTAGGGTTTTCTCTCTAATAGCCTCCTTACAATTTTGTGAGTAATGAGAGTATATATAGAGTGGGTGAAAGGTAAAAAAGTCACACTTAAAATCCCAGTTGTTAGGTCATCTCGCGAGATATCTTGACTATCGAACTTTCTCTTGTGCTCCTCTTGTAACCTTCGCAGGTTTTGCAATCTCGAGTCAGTCGTGAGTTAGTCGCAAATCTTCACTATTTAAAATTAAACTCATTACAATCAAATCCCACAAAATACAAGGAAATAAATTAATAAAATTACAATACTTTTATCATGAAATACAGCCAACATAAATATTATGTAAAAAATATAACTTAACAATTGATTAGTGGATTCTTGTGAGTGGTAACCTAAAATTCACCCAGTGGGGTTTTTTCCTTGTGAAAGTTTTCCCATTAGTCAACAAATCAGTGTGTCAAATTTATTTTCCGTTGCACTCTAAATTAGAATTGTGATTTGTTGGTGCCTCTATCATATTGCATATAATTTAACCTAATTAATCAACTTAGGTAATTAAATTAATTAATCGGAGTCAATCTATAATCCAACAATTATGTATAAGTGCATATATACGTAGTTATATATAAAAACGTATACACATACTTATATTTTTATGTATGTTTCTATGAATATATATACATTTCAATAGAGCTTATTTAGCTTCTAAGCTAACTGATTACATTAAGGGAAAGATGAGATGATGAAGGCAGTGCCTACAGATCGAAACTATGGCTGTTGAAATGGAAAATTGGATGATGGCGTTGTCTCCTGATATTGTGTGACCTGATTTCTTTAGCAACACTTGTCTGAAGAGTTGGAGGACCGCATACAATGACACCAACATCAACACAACCCCATTTCTCTGATATATCCCCAAAAATACCTGCAGTAAGACAGAGGAAAGGGCATATCAAGAAAGCCTCTAGTGTAGTACAACTAAAAAGGTAAAACTTCTTTATTAAGATTTTTTTTTTTTCCTGCAAGATTCTTTTAGCTTTACTCCTCTGTTTATGTTATATATTTTGTTCACAACTGGTCCTTAGCTTGGAAAATAGAGGAGGGATATGATAGGTTGATAACTTGTGTACAATTTAGTCATTTTATTATGAATGGATCTACTATAGACACACATTAAAGTGCCCCTTACTAGCAAGAATACATGTGGCTAACCTTGACTAGTCTGTTGTTATTCTTGGGACTAAAATGTGGTTGTTGTCGTCATTGTTGTTGTTGTTATATTATTCGTTTAATTTATGTTTTGAACAAAAGTTGAGATGCCATACCTTTGAAGTCCGGTCTAGAACCATAGTACGAATTGGTGGAACTCGCAAGTTTTTGCTGACATGAATCCTTATGAGCTACAATTTCATT
Source organism: Notholithocarpus densiflorus (assembly GCA_030021035.2). Classification (NCBI taxonomy): domain Eukaryota; kingdom Viridiplantae; phylum Streptophyta; class Magnoliopsida; order Fagales; family Fagaceae; genus Notholithocarpus; species Notholithocarpus densiflorus. The sequence continues at coordinate 645,304 of JARYZH020000017.1, forward strand.
ATTCTGCATCTTCTCAACCATAATCCTATCATCCTTGCATGCCTCCTTTGCTGCATTTTGTCTTTCCCAAAGATGCCATAAACCAACCACGATACCCCCAAAGATAAAGACACTTGTAAGCATGCAGATTACAAAGAGAAGCCCTTTGTACCACCATGAAGATATGTCATACGGGTTTATGTAGAAAATATCCAGTAAATATATTATGATAACAAAGCCCAGTGTAGATGAGATAACATATAGTCCAGACCATATATTATTTCCAGTACCAACCAAAACTGACATGCTACAGCTATCAGACATAGGAGGAGAAGAGTTCATAGCCTCATGTACTTGACCCTCTTCCTGCAGGTAATTAACAACCATTAAATGCCACAACATGAACATGATAGTATTAAATACAAAACGAAAGCACAAGGGTGTGAAAGCATAACTAAGCATACCAGTAGAGGTTGAGATTCTCGAGTGACAAAAATACGAATCTCAAGATTTAGTTTAACTGAGAAAAATGGACAAATTGATTCCATATCATTGGTAGAAAGAAGAGGAAGCTCGTTTGATCTTTTCACAGCCCAAACAATCAAGATGTTTCGAGGCAAACAAGGTTTTCCTTCTCGAGTACGATGGAGAATGTCACTCAAGATTGCCAGAAATGGTGAAATTCCTATGCCACCTGCTACTAAAATAAGGTTTTCATACCTAGGGAATCAAATAATGAAGTCAGTTCATAAAATAGAAGATAATAATATGAAACTTAAAATTAAGCTTGATATCTAGTAAATTCTAGTGAAATTGATTGGTTGGGTGCATACATCAAGTGATATGGTAATTCATGCCCATAAGGCCCCTCAACAGAAGCCGTTATCTTTGTTTGAGGCTGGAGATGTAGATCAGCTTCAAAACTATACATAATATTTCCTTTGAGCTTTTCTGTCCATTCCCCAAGAACCTTTATGAGAACGGATAGATGATATTTACCATCCAGAGGACTAGATGAAACACTGAAAGGATGCCACTGCAGCCAAGATAATTCTCGAACTTGAAGGAAAATAAAACTGAGGGCATTGTAACGCAGATCTACATTGTCAAGGAGGAAAAGTATCAGATAGGGTAAGAGCAAATAAACAAGGAAACTACAAAATTGATGGGAACTAGTATTACTTCCAGGTTTTGAAAGCATTAACTCCACAGTTCCACAAGGCAGGCACTTGGCTGAAATTATATCAACAGTCCTTCGTGATTGGCAGAATCTTAGAAAGCGGTCAAGAATGAAAAGAAATATTCCTCCAGCAGCTATACTGAAAACGAAATCCCCAACATGCAAAGCTAAAAAGACAACAAAGATTACATATAGTTGATGAGTGTAGAAGAACAACTCAAATTTCTGCTTTCTCACTGGATGAAGTGATGTCATCCACATCAATAGACCAGCTGCCAGACTTATAACTCCTGCGAGATTGGCAACACCAATATCTTTCCACTCCAATATCTGCATGAGACAATTAAAGATATAAGTACCATCCTTATCTTCATATGACCTTCTATTTCTTTCCATGAGGGAATTCTTAGATACATTCTATGAATGAAGAAAAAGCATATGGTTTAGGACATTGACAAGGTTCACAAAGGAGATGGTTTTCTCGTCTTCCTTCTGTGATGCCACTTAATGACTTACTAATCTCTCAATTAATTTTAGAAGATTCTACTAAATTCAAAAATGGCTTGAACTGAAAATGGAACAGACTGTGTGATGTGGATCAAATTAATCAGAGATACAAATAAACACAGCTGCAGTAATGTGACCATGTAACCGTACATATAAGTACATATCAGCTCGATTTCAGACTGGTGCATGCATAAAGAAATACCAAGCACTACATAAGCTAAAAGATTATGAGTACAAGCCAAGACTAAAGGGACTCACTTCTATTCTCATGTATTTGCACATAATATTTCAGGTTACCAAGAACTAGTTAGCATCACAAATGTTTTGTCACATGAATAAGACAACATGGACGGGAACCAAAGGTCATCAAAAAATTCTGGTCAATGACTTTTACATTAGTACCATGCTTTCCAAGTTTCTGTGTGCTCATAAAAAAGAAAAGAAGAAGAAGATAATTTTAGCAAAAATCAAGGAGTATAACACAAATCATAACAAGTTTAGTCTCCTATAATAAAACAAGTTTAGTCTACTATGATGTAACTCAGCAAAGTTCACCAGACAGCCTTAGCATCAGTCTAAGAAAGAACATCAACATGATCTATCAAATGATTTAGAAAGAGTATTTACAAATCAAAACAAGTTTAGTCTACTATAATAATAAAAAGTTTAGTATACTATAAAGTAACTCAGCAAAGTTCAAGAGAAAACCTTAGCATTAGTCTAAGCAAGACTATCAATATGATATAATGATCAAGAGTTATTGAAGTGCTTCTACTTGAGTTATGACATTTGCATTCCATAAACCGTTTACCAAAGTTCATTTCCATCATAAATTCTATTGTGCATACCTTCTTTAAGGAAATGTATAGCTTTCAAGAATTTGCGTCATAACATAAAGTACACTTTCGGCCCTTAAAGCGTGGAGTTACTTTCATTTTGGTCTTTATGTTTGATTTTGTTCTTATATTGGCCCTTTATGTTTCAAAATTTTCATTTTGCCCTTCATGTTTGATTTAGTTTTCTATTTGGTCCTTCATGAAATGAAAATTGGAACAAAAAGGGGTCAGTATTTAAACAGAATCTAACATAAAGCACCAAAATGAAAATTTTGAAATATGAAGTGTCAAAATGAAAATAATCCAAAACTCTAAGGGACAAAAGTATACTTTAGTCTAACATAAAAGGTTTACAGGTATTTAACCACAAAACAATCACAAAATCCCATTCTGGAACAGTTTATTGTGTTGTGCTTGTGTCTTTGAACAATTACCTTGTTGTTTGTATAATAAACATGAATAAAGATTGCCACCACATAACCATATTTTGTAAGCCTGCTTTTAGTTACCCTTAAGAACCTTATGTCTACTGGTTGAAATGCTATATTTCACCCCCAAAATTAACCATCATGGTGCACCATCTCAGACCTCAAGCAGAACTTCTCAAGAATAAATCCATTTTTAAAGTGCAACTCCCACCTCAATCCCAGCTAGTCCATCTTTCATCAGGCTTCTGATCCCGCTGCCTACTCCAACAAGAGTAACACGAAGGCCCACGGCCATTATGTGAAAATACAGCCAATCTTAATGATGATCAAATAGCTATCTCTACCTTCCCATAATTTCTGTCCCCGGCTTAATTTGTATTTTACTAATCTTGCACTGGAAACTGACAATTCAAGGTAATTTGTGCATGAGTCATAAATAAAAAATATTTACCAACGAATTGTGAATGAACAGCCAAAGCAGAAGTTAACAGCAAAAGGGGTCATTTTCAAAGAGGGTTAAATCAAATTAACCAAAAATAATAGTTGTTACTGCTGCACAGCACTTCCACATCAATAATAGTTGTTACAGCACAGCACTTTATCATAGAATTTCTCTAGTCTTGTCATTTCTATTTTTCCATTTTCTATTGCGGTTGCCCCTTCCCTCGCATTCTTATTGTATGCTATAAAGAATACACACACACACACGTGTGTGTGTGTGTGTATAGCAGGAGGATAATTCAATTTTCAGTGAATATACATGTATTCTTCTCCTGGAAAACAAACAAACAAATACATATACAAGCAAAAGAGAAACACATATTTATAAATATAGCTAAGCTATACACAAGTAAAAGAATTACACCGCTAGCACTCACTTCTTGTAGAAGGTCGCCCTCAATTGTCCATGCAATTATATAGAATAGTCCATGGAGAGTAAACAGCTGCATAGTGAGATGTCCAAGCCACACATGATATCTTGTTGCATGCTCAAAAGGGACATCTATTAGGCGGAGAAGAACCGATCCCCTTGCAACCGGAAGAAACAAAAATGCCAAGCAATATAATCCAGTAGTACCAAAGCGAAGTCCCAGATATTCCAAAATGAAACAACTGAAAATTTCAAATTAAGTAGGACTCTCAGCCGAAGAAACCAATCTTCATGTACTGAATAAAAAGAACTTAAAAATTTTACAGAGCAAATGCTAACCGTAAAGAATTTAAGTTTCTCATATACAACATGTTTCATGATGACAAAACACTATAAGAAGTATAATAAACAAAAAGAAAAATAAGCAACGCACAAATAGTACGTATTGACCATATATAAGTGGAAATTCATTTCAACTACACTCAATAAAAAGAACCAATGAAGACCCTACTTGAAAAGTCACAGGATAAAAGTGTCAAAGTTCTTCAAATAGGAAATATAATGGAGGTAAGCAGCTAATTTCTGCTGATACAAATGACACACAAGCAAAGCCACCAAAACCAAGAAAGGCAACAATTGATCATGAAAAACATATAAAATATTGTACCTCTTCTGTTTTAAAGTCAACTGGAACTGAGATATAACGCTGAGTATCTGTGTGGTATATGCATACACAGCCCAAATAACATACACAACAAAGAGGACAATTCCAATAAGCTCGGTAGCAGAAACAACCCCAAATGGGCCATCCACAAGAACAGGGAAAGTCCACAAGCGGAATCTTGGTTTTGTTGAGGCCTTCCTCCTACAAAGAAAGGTTCTAAGTTACAAAACAAGCTATCCATTTAATTAAAAGGTTAAGCTCAACATACAGAGATTGAAGGAAAAGAATAAATTCTTAGGTTAGCATAGAAAAAAGAGAACATAAGAACTATCTCCACTATATAAAAATACATACTCGTGGAGCTCCTCTTCCCCAGAGATGAGGAGATAAGCTATTGAAAGGAACGCAATAATAAGAACTGGACCACTGAACACCAAAAATATGCTTCCTGCAGTTTTTGCAACACCAGAGCCCACCAAGCAGATAAGAATCGTGTGGTGGGGGGGAGACAAAAGAAGAATAACAAGTTAATAAAAGGTACCAACCTGTAATCCCGAAAACAGTGCCACTGGTGAGTTGAGCCCATTTCTCAAAAGCTTCATTGACAATCTGTGCTGGGATGAAGAAAATAAGGGCAGCCCATGCAAGGAAAATAACCCATATTACAAACTTGAGAATCCACTTGGCCCATGACACAAAGAGAGGTGTCTTCTTCACTCTCTCAGCGCCTCTGCTCAAAAGAAGAGGCCTTTCAACAGAGTTTTCATCCATGGCCAGAAAATTCTCTTCTTTTTTTTCCAATGTCTTCAATAAATCCCAAATGGGCAAAAGTCACATATAAACAGAAAGAGTTGGAAAGAAGACAACTTGTGTGGAACCCATTAGAGCATACGAACCAACCAGGCATATTTAAGAAATGAGAATCTTGTCAATTGTGTAAAACATACATTCTGAAATCTGAACCACTAACGTTTCTGTAATGTCATCTGAAACAATTTATTTCCCTCCAACCAAAAATATCAAAGAATTGGAGGATAATACGTATCACAACGGTGATAAAAGACAGATAAAAACCGTCCAAATTAATAACTATAACTATATTGGTGTAACTCACAAGGAGACAACAACTTTACAGGTTGTGGTTTAAGGTGATCAAGAGTAAGAGGACAATTGGAATGGTATCTCAATTCACAGTACGTACCTCCATTATTAACCGTTCACTCACCAAAACTACTATTGAACAGATGTGATGGACAAACCAATATTCACCACTCCCACTACCCAATCTGATGTAACAGCACAATGAAATGAATTGTGTTTAATACTTTTTTTTTTTTTTTTGAGAAACCACCCCAGGAAGAGGGGGGAATTGTGTTTAATACAGGAACAGGGCTGAGAGGAGCGGAAAAAACATACTTATTATATATATACTTGCAAGTAACAAACAAGGTAAAAAAAGTAGTCTTAATCCCACATCCATGGGAATTGATGAGTAAAAATACATATATTTTTGTAAGTACCTAATTAGTAATTAAAGAGTTACAGCCTTTCCTATCAAATTTTAAATAAATAAAAAGTTACAGGGATTAGGCCCGTTTGGTAGAATTGTTTAACAACATGTTTTCAGTTTTTAAACAACATTACACGCATTTACATGAATTTTTTTACCCACACATATTTCAAAAAAATATAAATAATTTTACTAGAACAACGTTACCAAACAGCTTCTTAGTCACTTCCTTTTTATTACTTCTCTAACAAGAGAGAGAAGCTTTTACCACAAAAAAAAAAAAAAAAGCTTCTTTTTGATAAAAAGACAACAAAAGCATAAAGCTTCAATTAAAATGCCTTAATTTATAAGTAATGAAATTATTATCTGAACAGTTACCAAAAGAAACGTAATACAAAAGAATGGAAACAAAATGCTGGCAATAGTGTGTTTTACGGCTGACAAAAAGTGCAAAATTTAAACCAGGTTCTCCTCCTTGGGGAAATTGAACAATACTAGTACACTATAATGAAGAGTCTTAAACAAAATACTGATAGAGTAATTGCATATAGCATTTATTAGCTGAGATGACATGAAAACGAAAGCCCATCATCTTTATCAAAGGTTTTGAATTTAGATATAATTACTCCTGCCAAAGAAAGAAGGTCCACTCATTTTATGTGTATCTCGCGCTTGCTCATCTTTGTGGTTGTCTTTATACACACAAACGAATCTGCAGGGATTGCACGAATAATGCAGTAGATGCCTGATATGTTTTAAGAATGTGTTCACTTCGGCTTTATATAAATTGGGTTATATGCACAGCTTTTTAAAGTTTTTTTAATTATACTTTTACTAAAGTTTACTTTTAAGCAAAATAAACAGATAAAACCATTTTTTTCCCCCAATTATTGGAGAGAAAATATACCGATAAACTTTTGTTCAGTAAACCGATAAACTTAAATCATCCTAAATAGACACTAAAGAAATAGAAAGTAGTTTATTGACTAACCACATTGGCTATGTACGTGATCATGATCATACCAAATAATCTCTTTTATTTTTTATATTTTTAATTAGGATTAGTCTAACTTAAAAAATGAAAATCTCTCTCTAACAATAACAGGTGTTGTGTTTTTATAGGATAGTAGCTAGAGTCGGGTTTTTTTGGTGTAGATGAGTTCAAAACTCGTTCCCATGAGTCCCTTATTGTCCACTACCAATGTTTTTTCTCCAAGGCAAAAAAATAATGTAACGAGTGATGGAAATACTAAATTAATGAGAAAACGAGTATTTCTCATTTGTAGATAATTTGAGCTATGAGGCGTATACAAATTAAGTGTGAAGAAATATTTTAGGCTATTATGAGCAAAGCCAAACAAGTATATTTAACAAATATATATATTCGTATGCTGTTATCAAAAATAATTTAAAAAAACGAATATATTCATATGCCCAAGTAAGCATATTAAGCAGAAAATCCAAGCTAATGAATATATTTTGCAATATCATATGAAACTATTTAGTAATAAACGAGAATAGTAAGATAGAAAGTTAGAGAAACTATTTAGTAATAAATGAGGAGAGTAAAATAGAAAGTCAGTGAAACATATCTTAGTTACATGCATTGGTTCAAGTTTTAATTACATACTCACACTTTCATCTCTCAAAGTGATAAAATAAATAAATAAATAAGCAGGTTTATTCTTCTTCTTTTTTTCTAAATTTATATCTTAATTTATAATTTGTGTTAATTTCTTAATTTTAAATTATGAATAAGATTGATTATATTCTTTATATTGAATGTAAATTGTTGTGTATAGGTTTTTGGTTGTGTTATATTCTTCAGAAAAAATAAATAAAAAATAAATAAATAAATAAATAAAGAGTTTATATAAATTTGGCAACAAAGCTAAATAAATAAGCCTAAAAAATGTTTACTAATAATAGTTTTGTTAGGACATATGTGATTTACTTGTTAGGAACATATTTCACTATTTTATGTAATTAGCAAATCCTTTGACAAAATGCACTTTACTTGTAATTGGGTAGATCTAGGATGTGTTTAATATTTCAAGAAACATGTTGTTCAAGTCTAGTATTAAAGCCATGAAGATTGGACCAAGAAACAAGTGAAGAAAAGCTGTCATTAAAGCTGGACAGATAACTCGACACCTGCGGACAGATAGCTCGACAGCTGCTCGACACCTCTCAACACCTAGACTATCTATCGAGCTCTTCAGTTGATTGTTATCGCAATCTCGACACCTCTCGATAGCTGGTGGATTGATCGAGAAAGCTCATGTCTCCTCGACAGCTCCTCAATAGCTTCTCGATAGCTGTATCTATCAAAGTTTAAAGCTCAACACCTCCTCGACACCTCCCGATCGATCGAGGTTACGGGAATTCAGATTTTCAGATCTGATTTTCAGCCCATGCTGACATGTATGTGTAGGGTTTCTTTTCTCACAACCCTAGACCTATATAAGACTTATTTTAGAGGTCGTCACATAAGAGAATACAAGGAGAACACATGCAAAAGGTGACCGATGCCTTATTCTCTCTGAAAGAAGCTACTGCGTCTTTGCGCCTTAGGGTTTTGTAACCAAGTGCTTCTTGATCTTCATTATTGATAAAGTGAAGAACTTTGCAACCAACAATCTTCTTCTAGTTGGTGATTTAAGTCGCGTATTGAGATCCGCGCAATTGGTTAGTTACGTACTGGGATTCGTGCATCAAAGGGTGGTGTTTATATATTGAAGAGTTCATAGGTTCTGAAGCGGTAGAAGATTTCTGCTATGAGTTCATCTACGGGGATTGTAAAGTCTAAGGATAAAGGTTTTATATTAGATCTAAAACTTCTCTTTACTGTAGTGGATTGCTTTTCGGGAAGGTTTCCCCCCAGGTTTTTTACTGTGAAACTAGTTTGTTTCATTGGTTTTCTTGGGTCATCATATCTTGTCTTATTTACTTTTTCGCTGCATGATTTTGACATAATATTGATGTTTGTTTGTTTTAATAAGTTTTATTCATAATAAATCTAATTAACAACTTGGATTTAAAACTTGTTAATTTTATCAACCAAGGTCTAAATTTCCCAACAAGTGGTATCAGAGCGGGTACACTCTGATTGAATTAATTTCCTGAGTGTGATCCTTGACCCCCGTTGTCATTGAATCTCTTGATTGTTTTGATTTGCATGATCTTGTGTTGAATGATGATAATGATATTCAATATGCCTATTGCAAGCTTTATAATATTTGTATGAAATCTCTTGAATGTTCTACAAAATTAAAAGCTAAATTTAAAAAGGTCAATCTTGAAAAAGATGATTTGATTGCAAAATTGGATGAAGCCAATAATTTGAATGAGAATTTTAAAAATCAAATTTCATCTCAGGTGGACAAAATTAAGAGTTTGGAAGAGCAACTAGTTGAATTTAAAACTGAAGTTGAAAATTTAACTAATGCCAAACTTGTTGTTGAGCCTAACTCAAAAAAAAAATATTTTTATATTCCTCCATTTAAAATGAATAATAAAGAGTTGAAGGCAAATATTGCTAGGATAGACAAAGGTAAAAACTCTGATGTTAATACTGAAATTTTTAAACCTATATCTAAAACTCCTCCTAGGTTGAATGAAAAATCTGAATTTGTCCCCCATTTGTCATTATTGTCACATTGTTGGTCATATTAGGCCAAATTGTCCTAAGTTGAGGTCTCTGTCTACCTCTAAGGTTAGACCTCCTTCAAGGAAGCCGAGTAATCCTAAAACTGCTCATGTTTGTCACCATTGTGGTGTTTCTAGACACATTCGTCATAATTGCTTTAAGTTATATCCTCATAAGCAATTGTCCAAACGGTCACAGGTTTCCTCTCAAGGACCTACACCTTTGTTTGAAAAGTTATTAAAAGTTTTGAGCTTTTTAACTCAATTTCAGGAGAATTCTAATTCTTCTATATCCTTTAGTAGACATACTAGGACATGTGCTTTTTCATCTTCACGGCCAAAAACTCGTGTTGTGTGGGTGAAAAAGGAGCCTAAGACTTAATTGTCTTTTCTGTTTGTCCTCTGCTTTAATTCTTTCTATCTAAAGTAGGACTCTCTTTGCTTGATTTCTTATCTGCTTTTGGAATCATGCTTTCATGCATCTGCACATTTCTATCATGCCTTCATGCATATGCATCTTTCTATCATGCTTTCATGTGTTTGTCTCTTTTTTTTTTTTTTTTTTTTTTTAGTTTTTATTTTGTTTTGTTTTCAAAATAAAAATTAAAAGGAAAAATCAGAAAATGCAAAAACAGTGTGTATTTTGTGTACATTGGTACTTGTGTACCTTGGATGGCCATTGAAACAAAGTTTTCTAAATTTTGTATCTCTTGTAACTTAGATGAGCATCTCTATGCATAACTAAGCAAGTGAACTTTGTGGCTCTTGTCTGTGATGAGTAAGATTAAGTTATCTCTTATACTTAACACTCGTATCACTCTTTTTAACGGGAATAACTAAAAATCCTAAGAGTAAGGCATAAATAATCATTTTACCACTGTTGCCCGCCAATCATAATATGACACATGTATGCTTCGGCATAGCAAAAGTGCAGTGTCAATGACATTTGTGTGCTTCGGCATAGCAAAATTGGAATGTCAAATGCTTAACATAATTGGATATTTCTTTTCAATCTATTATATGCCCATGCATGATTTGCTTAAATAAAATATGCAAAAAAAAATGAAAAGCAAAAAGATCAAAAATGCTTTAAAAATGATTGCAAACGTGTATTTTAGGAGATGTGGGAGTTATAGGATGTATCTCAAAGGTGATAGTCTCCATCAAACAGTTATGATTGTGTGTGAATTAAAGTGATTTTCTCATATCTCAAATCGTCATAACTTGTATACACTTATGTAATCTTGCGATATTTTTCACACACAACACGCAATATTCTTTGCTACTCTTGATACATGTGCAGGTACAATGTGATTTGGTCATCACAAGATTTTACATGTGTTAATGTATGCTCACTAAACTGTCTTAACTTGTTTTTTAAATATAAAATTGGTTAGACTTGTTTAGTGTGTGTGTGTGTGTTTTGGGATCTATGTGCATAACATTTTTCTTGTTGAGAGATTTGTTTTTCACATGTTTTGCATCTTTCTATTATCTTGTCATCCATAACATCTTGTTTCATTCCATTCATGCATTTATATGGATTTCTTTTGCCCCCTTGATCATCTTTATGTCTCTCGGGTGAAGTTTTATAGTTTCTTGTACCATTTGTCAATCATGACAAAAAAGGGGAGAAATTGTAGAGAATATGTGGTTTCTTTTCGAAGATTCTACATGTTAGGGGAGAAATACATACCCTTGTAAGGGGGAGTTGTGTTTCATTTTGTTAGGAGGAGTGCTTACCTCCTTATTGTTATAGGAGCTTCTTTTAGCTTCTTTCTTCTTGTACACCGGTCTTGTGACCATGTTTACATACATTGTGCTTATCTTTGATGATGTATGTTTCTTTCACCTACCTTTACATATGTTGTTTCTTTTCTTTCTTTATACACATGTTTCTTATACTTGTATGCAATCTACTATTTCTGTTTCACATAAAGATGCCTTGATGAGTTTTGTTTAAAGTGTTTCAGAAATACAGGTTGTCAAAGTCTACTTGCTATAAACTCTCTTCTTGCAAAGTTTTTCAAAAGTTTGTGTTAGGATAGATTTTATTATATTCAACAAGTGAATATGAGTTGAGTGATTTATAAATTCTCTCATATGTTCATTTATTTGTTGTGGTTTTGTCACGGATTGCCAAAAGAGGAGATTGTTAGGACATATGTGATTTACTTGTTAGGAACATATGTCACTATTTTATGTAATTGGCTAATCCTTTGACAAAATACACTTTACTTGTAATTGGGTAGATCTAGGATATGTTTAATACTTCAAGAAATATGTTGTTCAAGTCTAATATTAAAGCCATGAAGATTAGACCAAGAAACAAGTGAAGAAAAGCTGTCATTAAAGCTAGACAGATAGCTTGACACCTGCGGACAGATAACTCGACACCTGCGGACAAATAACTCGATAGCTGCTCGACACCTCTCGACAGCTAGGCTATCTATCGAGCTCTTCAGTTGATTATTATCGCAATCTCGACACCTCTCGATAGCTGGTGGATCGATCGAGAAAGCTCATGTCTCCTCGACAGCTCCTCGATAGCTTCTCGATAACTGTATCTGTCGAAGTTTAAAACTCGACACCTCCCGATCGATCGAGGTTACGGGAATTCAGATTTTCAAATCTGATTTTCAACCCATGCTGACATGTATGTGTAGGGTTTCTTTTCTCACAACCCTAGACCTATATAAGACTTATTTTAGAGGTCGTCACATAAGAGAATACAAGGAGAACATATGCAAAAGGTGACCGATGCCTTATTCTCTCTGAAAGAAGCTACTGCGTCTTTGCGCCTTAGGGTTTTGTAACCAAGTGCTTCTTGATCTTCATTATTGATGAAATGAAGAACTTTGCAGCCAACAATCTTCTTCTAGTTAGTGATTTAAGTCGCGTACTAGAATTCGCACAATTGGTTAGTCACGTACTAGGATTCGTGCATCAAAGGGTAGTGTTCATATATTGAAGAGTTTAAAGGTTCTGAAGCAGCAGAAGGTTTCTGCTGTAAGTTTATCTACGGGGATTGTAGAGTCTAGGGACAAAGGTTTTATACTAGATCTGAAACTTCTCTTTACTGTAGTGAATTACTTTTCGGGAAGGTTTCCCCCCAGGTTTTTTACTGTGAAACTAGTTTGTTTCATTGATTTTCCTAGGTCATCATATCTTATCTTATTTACTTTTCTGCTGTGTGATTTTGACATAATATTGATATTTGTTTGTTTTAACAAGTTTTATTCATAATAAATCTAATTAACAACTTAAGTTTAAAACTTGTTAATTCTATCAACCGGAGTCTAAATTTCCCAACAAGTTTTATTAGTAACTTTTTATTAACGTGATTTAAAAAAAAAAAATTGAATATAGAGATAATTTATTAACTTGATTTAAACTCTACTAAAACTTTTTAAAGGGATTAGTTTAAAAAAAATTTTCAAAGTAATTTTCTAATTACTAACTACTATGCGCTAACTTCTACCTACCAAAACCCACAATTAAAATACTAATCCGTATGAGATACCACTTCCAAAGATTAATATCTTAGCTATTATATATTATATGCTGACCTTTTTTTTTTTCAAAAGAAGTGTTTCTCTCTCTCCCCGCAAAACAAATGGATTATAAGAAGAGTTAGTTAAACAGGGGTAAGACTACACCACCTCTTTCTACAATAAATGTTAAATTCAAATCATTTTTCATGCATATATACATGTTACACAAAGGGATTATAACAAGAATTAGCTAGACAGTGGTAAGACTACACCACCTTTTTTCTACAATAAATATTAAATTTAGATCATTTTTCATACATATACACATACATGTAGCGTGCAACACACAGGACTTAAACTTGGTAGGGTGAAACTCACTCAAGTTTCAATGTCTTCTTCCATACTTTTAAGGACAAAAATTAAATTCTCATGTGAGTCTCTCTCTACTTCAAATTTTAAATGTTTAATAATTTAGATTGTTCTTAATTATTTAATTGAGTTTTCTACTTAAACGTGATTTCAATTATTGTTTTGGATAGTTTTTAACTATTAAATTCAAGGGTTTTCCATTTAAATATATGTGATTAATTGAGCCTTAAAGTTCAATATATTATTGAAAATCATTTTTTATATATTTTTTAGGTACCTCTACCATCTTCCATTCAATTATATATATATATATATATATATGTGTGTGTGTGTGTGTGTGTGTGTGTGTCCGCGCGCGCACGCGCATTTTATGATACCTTAGTCTCACACAACATACATTCATTATGTAACTTAAAAGTAAAATATTCATTTATTTTTATTATTTATTTTAAGTAAATTAATAAAATAATTATTTACATATGAATTTTGATTAAGCTGTGCATGTTGAGCTTAGACGCCGTGGTTGCGCCAAGTGGCTTCACTATATTGCATAAATTTTTTTAGATTTAAAAATATATATAATTTTTCTTCTCCTATAATTTCTAAGTTGATAAAAATCTTAATTTGATTACAATCCAAATTATAGATATCAAATTTTTTTCCCCTCTTTTCACGTGTATAAATTATCTTCCTGCATGGTGTTCAACTGCTGAATATGTCAAATTACTGCAGTCCCTCTCTCTCCAGGTAATTTCCAACCTAATTATTCTAGTACCACACACTGCCACAATTGTCCTATACGACAAATTGTGAGCGGTGCAGAAAAAATAGTAAGTTCATATGATGTTGACAAACAGCTAATTACAATCTACCACATAAGACAGTTGTGTCAAAATATGCGAGTGTGAAGTACTAGCATTATTTTTGCCAACCAAATTGGGTACGAAAATGAATGTTCAAATAGTGTGTAAAACACCTTGAACGTTTAGACCCCCAAATTACAAAATACCAATTCAAGTTTATTATCAAACAATGTATGTGCAGAATATGAAAATAAGCTAAACCAGAATTGATAAAACAATCTAAACCAAATAAAATCTCATCCATAGCAGAAATTAAATGACAAAGATTAAGGGAAGAGAGATGCAAACACACAGACAACACAGCGATGTGTTATCGAAGAGAAAACTTAAGTCCTCGGCGTAAAACTTCTCCGCCGCCATCCAAGCGGTCAATAATCCACTAGAGAATCAAGTTGGGATATATGAACAGCAGAAGACCCTCCAAGCTTAATCTACCCAGTGCACCTAAGCCCTCCAAGCCTCTTGCTCCAACGAGGTTACGCCAAACCTTTGTCTTCTCTAGCTTACCGAATTCCGCTATAGCCTATAGCATCAACCAATATCAATTGGTCCCTTCCTAACTACTTCTCAAGCACCAAATAGCCTCATCACAGATATGGGTATAGTGAGAAAATGTTTTGGCTAAATGTACCTCTCAAGGATGTATCAATTGAGAGGTTGAGAGTAAAGGAATTTGGAGAAACAAAGATGAAGATTGTGGATGAGTCAATCTTATTTTTCTCTAGGGTTTCTCTCTCAAAATTCTCTCTGAAGGCTCTCTACATTTCGTGGGTATTAGGGGTATTTATATTGGTGTGTGTATGGAATGCGAAGAGTCAGTTTTTCCCAAACAGAGTGGACTGGCGACTTGGCCTCGCGACTTGACTGAGTCGCGAGTCTAAGCCGCGAGCTAACTGAATGGCCAGACTGGACTTTTTATCCTGTAATGCTCCAGCTGGCTTGACTGTTCAGCTTCTCTGCATGCTTCACTCGTGTGCATTCTTTGGCGACTTGCAAGTCGCGAGATCCAGCCGCGAGTCCCTTGCTGAGTGCACAATTTTGAGCTTTTCTTCACACTCTCTCACACACTACCCTTATATGATTCTCACCTAAATACAGGGTTTCTAAGTGCTGAATTACAAGCAAATTGGCACGGAATAAAGCCAACAGAATGGTTGATTAAATTCAACCTTACAATCTCCCCCTTTGGCTATTCCGTGACAAAACCCTACAACAAACTCTAAACTTAACGCGTGAGTTGGGAACAGTTGAACAAAACTCACTCACACCTAACTCTAGAATCTGTGAAGCTCTTGAACCATAAGAACAAGTATCTCCTGAAACACAACAACACAATATGATCATTGTATGCAAAAAACTTGTAATGCATATGGAGCAAGCACAAAGTGATCAAGCAAAATGGAATTAAGCAATAAACCATGGCTTAACCAAACACGAACAATCACTATAAATAGTGACCACAATGCTCATTCACACAAGGAATGAACATTCAGACATGCAAGCTAATAAGCTCAATGCAAAATATCATTTGCATGTCCAACACTCAACCAATGCAACAACTCAAGGTAATTGCATTAAGGATATAAAATCCAACAAAGGGCACAAGAGTGATGTACTTAAAGAAAATGCATAACATTTAACAACAAGTACTACGCTATAAAGCATGGGTACAACAATAAAGTATTTTAGATAGCTAAGCATAAATATGAACTATGAGCAAGGCAAAAAAATAGTTAATATAACACAAAACTCTTTCTCTCTTTCTCCCCCTATCATATCACTCCCTCTATCATGAATCATAGGAGCTGTGATGAACTTGGAACACATACACCTGTAACCTGAAACACTTGCACAAAACACATTAGACCCTCAAGGTAAAGCAAGTAATAAAATGACAAGTATAATGTAACAAGTAAATTGCGATCAAGTAAACATAATGTGAAAAATGTGAACAACTTGATCATATACCAAAACAGTCATAAAGAAATGACTACAATGATCACATAACAAAGTAAATGATCATCTGAGCATGCATTCAATGAAGCACAATAGAATAAGGATGTATGCATGTCCAATACACAAACATGATGCGATGAGAACAACAAAGCATAACTCAAAGCACCATAAAGCCAACAAGAAAACAAACAGAATAAAGTTTACTTATTAACACAATGTTTTCTCCTCCTTGATATATGCAACTCCCCTACAGAATATCTCTCCCCCTACAAATGTGCATGAGAAATAAAATTTCTCCCTCTAAGAATGTGCATAAGAGTCATGTAGAAATGACAAAAACTCTCCGGTATACTACCTAAAGTATACTTTCCCCCTTTTTATCACGAATAGACAAAGGGTCAAGAAGAAACAAGGGCAAGAGATGAAAGTACAACCAATGATAATGATGCATGAGAGAAAAATGAAAAGTTTTTGAAAACTATCCTAAAAAAGACCCTTAAAGCACAAAACACGCGTTTTTCGTGACTGAAACAAGTCGCGTGCAAGTCGCCAGGACAAGTCGCCAAATACCTTTGAGACAAAATTTTGAAAAATTTGTCCAAGTGTTTTTCGCGACTGGAAGGTCCACCCGCGAGAAAGTCGCGAAGAGAGCCGCGAAACTTTCTGAGTACACCTCGCGACTGGAGCTTCCACTCGCGACCAAGTCGCCAAACCGAGTCGCGAGAACTTTAAAACCCAGAATTTTGGAAAATTTTATAAGTCTTTTTCACAACTGGGACATTGACCCACCAATGAGTTGCGAAGACCTTTTGTGTAAGCTCGCGACTAGGGCATGCGACTAGCTTGACCTGCGACCAAGTCGCCAGAACAGGGCAACACTGTTTTTGAAATTTTTTTTGATATTTTTGCAAAAAAAAAAAAAAAAAAAAAAAAAAAACTTTCCAAAAACAATTAAAACACTCAAAAATATTTTTGTGTCTGATCAACAAAAATTGAGTATGTGAAACACATTTAATCAAGTACAATCACACAAATGAATATGACATTCGTTGAGCATAAACATGTGTGAAGTGTGTGGGTATCAAAATTGAGATAGTCCTTAGTTTAATGTGAAACTTCAATAATCAATTCAACCAAGGCATACACAATTAGCACTAGGAAGAGTGACCTATCTCAATTATAGAAATATGCATATATGACCTGCCACAAAACTTGATAACATAATATTGAAGCTTTTCATTTGGCTCTATTTTCATCATAACACTTGATCTTTTTGAATCAATACATCTCATTTTGAGATCGATGCCTGAAATTTTTAATATTTCAATTTGATAAGCAAGCCTTTGGCTTTTTGGGCATCATACATTTTCATAAAAGTCGCTTTCCCTTTTTTCTAGTCAAATACTAGTATGTGCGACGGCTTTTGCAACTCATTATCTCTTTTCATTTGGAGATTTACATTTGTTGAACTCTTTAAGCAAAAATAATAAAATAAAAGAGTGGGAAGATATATAGGCACAAGTCTATGCAAGTTTCAAGATCAACAAAACCATTGACTAATCATTCATGACAAGTTTGAAGATTTATTTACAACAGTCACATAGATGTCCAGATTTTTTCCACAATGATATGAGTGCATAAAGAACAAGCTACGCTCATAAATGCACAAAGCTATTGGTATAAAGATACAAGGCAAAACATGCTTGTGACAATACACAAAAATGCCGATCAAACTTTTTGGATTTTCTACTTTTTATGTGTTATTGGATTTTTGACATAAAAGCAAGAAAAGATTGATCAAAAACAAAACAATGGATATAAAGAAATGCAAGATGCACAAAATGCACGAAGATATGACATTCAATGCATGAAGGGTCTAACAAAGATCGAAAGAATTAGATCAAGGACCAAAAAAGCAAAAGCTCAACCATAGGAACCCTTCCTCATCCAAACACAACAATTGTTTGGAATAAGTGTCTCATAAGAGGTTAGACGAGGGTTGGAAGAATGAGAATCGGAGATGCACATAGACAAGGAGTTAAGAGCATTAAACACTTTCTTTAACAACATGCTATTTTCACTCAAATCCAGTTCACTCTTTTTAGCATAGCTTCCAAGAAGTTCAAGTTTCTCTTTTCTTTTGATTCTTTTAAGAGCATGAAACTTAGAGCATTGCGGTCTTAAATGACCAAAGGCACCACAATGGTGACAAACAATGTGTTTAGGTCTACTAGGCTTTTTGGGAAGGGATCTAGCAACATGGTTTTGTTCTCTCTTCAACTTATGACATTGAGGTCTTATATGACCAATCGCACCACAATGGTGACAAGTTGGAACAAACTTATATCCATCCAAAGCCTTAGGTTGAGACCTAAATAGAGGCTTTAACTTAACAGCCTTTCTCTCCACCCCTTTTGATTTCTTTTGTGTGGAGGAATGTACACCGATTTGCCCTTAGAGGTAGAACACACATTAGGCACAAAATCGGGTACCACAACATGATTGCAACATATATCATCATCATTTTTATCAATAGGTTCAGTAATCAAACACTTGGCATGCATCTTAAGAGATTCATTTTCACATTTGAGCTCATTAACAAGTTTGTTAGACAAAACAAGTTTAGCATCCAAGTCTATATTCAAACATTCAAACTCTTTTAGCTTTTCAAGAGAATTTTCAGCAAGTTTCTTATATTTCTCAACCAATTTGTTGGATTCATTGAGCTTAGCAATCAAATCATCCTTTTCACAAAATAACTTGCTCAAATTCTTTTAAAACTTCTTAGCCTTTTTCTTCAAGAGTTTGTCATTTGGAATATCAACAACATCCAAAGATTCATGTAACATAGCATCACAATCATGAGAATTATCACTCATAGAGGCATTTTCACAAACACGTGGCATGTTACATTCATCAACATCCAAAACATGCATAGAAGCATACAAAGCACTATCCATGGCAAATAACACAAGGGGTCAAGGATCACACTTAGGTAATTAAACCAAAACAAGTGTACCCGCTTTGATACCAATTGAATGTTCAAATAGTGTGTAAAACACCTTGAACGTTTAGACCCCCAAATTACAAAATACCAATTCAAGCTTATTATTAAACAATGTATGTGCGGAATATGAAAATAAGCTAAACTAGAATTGATAAAAACAATCTAAACCAAATAAAATCACATTCACAGCAGAAATTAAATGGCAAAGATTAAAGGAAGAGAGATGCAAACACACAGACAACACAGCGATGTGTTATCGAAGAGGAAACCGAAGTCCTCGGCGTAAAACCTCTCCGCTGCCCTCCAAGCGGTCAATAATTCACTAAAGAATCAAGTTGGGATACATGAACAGCAGAAGACCCTCCAAGCCTAATCTACCCAATGTACCTAAGCCCTCCAAGGTTCTTGCTCCAACGAGATTACGCCGAATCTTTGTCTTCTCTAGCTTATCGGATTCCGCTATAGCTCATAGCATCAACCAATATCAATTGGTCCCTTCCTAATTGCTTCCCAAGCACCAAATAGCCTCTTCACAGATATAGGTACGGTGAAAAAAGGTTTTGGCTAGATGTACCTCTCAAGGATGTATCAATGGAGAGGTTGAGAGTAGAGGAATTTGGAGAAACAAAGATGAAGACTGTGGATGAGTCAATCTCGTTTTTCTCTAGGGTTTCTCTCTCAAAATTCTCTCTGGAAGCTCTCTACATTTCGTGGGTATAAGGGGTATTTATACTGGGGTGTGTATGGAATGCGAAAAGTCAGTTTTTCCCAAACAGAGTGGACTGGCGACTTGGCCTCGCAACTTGACTGAGTCGCGAGTCCAAGCCGCAAGCTAACTGAATGGCTAGATTGGACTTTTTGTCTTGTAGTGCTCCAACTGGCGTGACTGTTTAGCTTCTCTGTATGCTTCACTCGTGTGCATCCTTTGGCGACTTGTAAGCCGCGAGATCCAGTCGCGAGTCCCTTGTTGAGTGCACAATCTCGAGCTTTTCTTCACACTCTCTCACACACTAACCTTACATGATTCTCACCTAAATACAGGGTTTCTAAGTGCTGAATTACAAGCAAATTGGCATGGAAAAAAACCAATAGAATGATTGATTAAATTCAACCTTACAGAAAAGAAGAGCATGGAACTCTAGTTTTGGAGCCCAAAACATTTATTTAACTCTTCAAATCAAGGCTAAAGTTGATAGGAAAACAAAATACTTTCAAACCTACTTTTGAGTTCTCTTATTGATCAATTGCAACTTGCAAGTACCTTTGACAGCTCATTTAAAGTTGTATCTTGTCATTGAAAAACTTCAATTATGTGCATGTGACGACAATAAATTTCCTAGTTTGTCTTGGCAGGATATTAAGGCTGAAGATTGGTCTCAGTATGTTGCTCCGTTTTGGCCGGCTGTGATTCGGTCAGCATTGACATGGAAGGGCCTCACATCACTGTTGCGAAGTGGTAAGCTTGACAATTCTTGTGGCAGTTAAAATTTAGAGCAACAATAGAAACAAAATTTATAAAAATGTTTTTTACAACTCACTAAGTCATAAATTATGATAAGAGTAACAACACTTTCACTTGAGCGTATCACTAACATTTCTTTTATTATATATAAATAATTGTAAAACAGAATTGGTACTTGAAAACACCACTGCTTATTAACAATTTGAAACTTTTACTAACAAAGCTGGCTCTAATACCATTTTATTGGAATTTGGGATTAACAAAAGCACATTTGCACAAAATAAGAAATAAAAACATTAACACAAGATAACGAATAGTTAAAATGTTTTAACCAACTTTATGCTTACATCCACGAGTTATGCCATAATCTATGTCAAATGATATGGATTACAATCGCTCTCAATACAAACCCAAATCCCAATACACCTAAAACAAACATTGAATAATAACTCACAAACTGTTAAGAGTTTTGTAATTCAATTGATGTTTCTTGGTGTTTTTAAAGAAGACATCTAGAGTTTAATTTCCACACTCCCAAGTATTAAATTATATAATTATATTCCACACTAACTCACAAATTTAACACTTTCATAGACCAAAATTCTAATACACATCATGATATTCACAACCTAACAAAACAAACAAACTCACAACTAACACATGCATGAATCTTTCTTCTTTCCACCCAACATAATTATCAAACTACATTTTAAGAAAACTCACTTATATTCTTCTATGAGTTTTCGCCTCTCCCTATATGAAATAAATTCTTGGACCAAAGCCATTAAACCTTTATATATATATATATAAATATATATATATATATATATATGTTTTACTACTTATTCTTTGGTGAATAAGGAATATAACATTATTTTTTGATAAGCAGTATCAGCTATATTTTATTTTAACACTGAATAGAATTGATTTCCACCCTAAGAAAACTGAAATAATAGTTAACCAATTCAAAATACGTATTTGAGACAATTCCTACCTTATAATTTTGCAATATGTTTTCTGCCCTTGGTCACTATTTTTGTTTTGCTACAAAAAGCGTAAGCTTTCAGTTAATCCAATCTTGTAGTTTGTGCCTAAGGGGTAAGCTAAATTTGTGCCTAATTTCGAGTGTTTCAGGATGGAAAACCATAAAAGGAGCACTGGCAATGCCATTGATGATAAAAGGATTTAAGAAGGATCTAATTAAATTTGCTATCATTACATGCCGAAAGCCGGAATAAGTTTACACAGGAAGCAAGATGCACCTGCATGAATAAGGTTTGGCACAGATGCTACAACCCTTTTTTGTTGTTTCAAGGGGTGTATCTGTTTGGCCTTATAACCCTACTTGAACAGTGTTTCTTTCTGTTCAGCCTTTTCTTCTGTTCTGTAATTGGGTCCCCAGCTTTACTAACTGCATTATTGCCATTTCCCGCCATTCTGGATTTCATGATGTTCATCATTTTTCTCTTGCATTTTTCACAACTGTAGTCAATTACATTAAGCTGTATAATTATCACAGTACTTCTTCGTCTGCTCTCTCTTTCTATCTCTGAAGTTTTCTTTTTTTTTCCTTTTTTTTCTTTTCTTGCGGGGTTAACTAGTTATTGACATATTGAATTTATGAACCCAAATTTTCTTTCTAAGCTGCATTGGTTGCACGCCTATGCAATAATTTCCAGCTCAAGTTTGGGAAATAGCGAACATTATTGTTGCACATAACTATACATACAACTGAAATTATGTTTTGAAAACATGATTTCAGCTATTTCTCGTGTACATAATGTGCAACTATCATCATTCAACGGAAAAATGCCCACAAAGTTCAACTTGCTTTCTTGTTTTTGACAACCTTCTTTATTGGTGCAAATTGCTTGTGAGTTGTGGCATTCCTTCTCTTGGAATGTTCTTCACAATGCTCACTAAACTGCGACATGTGTTTTTGTTTCAAAATCGTGGGTTTATCATTATCATTTAGTATTTTCATTATAAAGAAGTAACATTTAGTTTTTCTATTATACACATTCTGAATAGCATTTTTTTTTAAATGAACTAACAATCCTCAAAAGAAGTAGCTAGAAACTCTACATCATGAAGAGAGGGAGATACTTCCCAAAAGGGATCAAGATAGCTTTTTGCCGGAGCATCAAAACGAATTTTGGAATATCCATCAATAATAATTTTGATTATTCCTGCAATAATTGCCAAGTTAAGAGCCCAAGCAATTGCCCTTGCCTCTGCTGCCACGGTGCTACTGCTACATGCAGGATCCCCTCACAAATGCGCCTTCTGAGTTTCGACAAATAGCAGCAACACATGCCTTTCTGTCCTGAATTGTAGCATCAACATAAATCTTCAAATAATCTGGTATCTCTTGGATTTTGGAGGGGGTAATATACTCAACTGATGTTAATGGAAGCTTTTGGTTACTTTGAAAGGCAATTCATCCAAGTTTGAAGTTGCTGCCATTATGCAGGACCTGGTTTTTCAATTTCCATCACACCCATTATCATGGCTACATAATGAGTATAATGCTCCTTAGGAGCTTGCAGTTCTGCCTCATCAACAGTTGGGGATATTGCAAATTTAATAAGATCAATAGAGATGCTCCATTGTTGCAAATCAAACTGCCCATGCCACCACGCATTTGGCAGATAAATGGACACAAATTTCTTCTGCAACATTACCTCTAAAGTGTAGTAAGAGTCCAACCACAGAGCAACATTTGTGGCAAAGGCTTCTTGTATCAGCCAGACCCTACTTGGAATCCATGATGGAAATTGCTTGTTCAATTATGTTGCTGCTATCATTCAACATCCGATGACTAATTAGTATAGCACTAAAATGCAACATCCTAGCAAACAATGCTCAGTGTTAACCATTTGGTCTTGCTCCCAACGACTAGTAATTGTGCAAAGCACCTTCCGGGGCAATAGTTCAATACAACTGGCTAAAAGTGCCAAGTCAGATCAGAAAAAGAATAAAACCCTTGCACATAATTATCTTTGAGGAAAAATTTAAAATTGTGAATTACCGAAAAGAAGGAATATCATAGATACTGATGGATGTTTTTATGGTTCCATCTAACCAAAAGAATGAAAACCACTAATACTATGCTTTCACTTAATCATAAGACTACAAGGTCAAGGCAGATGGCAGAGAAAACATAGAAGAGGGGTAATTTCCAATCTCTCAGTTAAGCAGGAGTGAATCAATATTTCGTTTTCCATCTGGACCTTTTGTGTACCATGATGACACGTAATCTCCATAAACAACTTCACGGTACCGGGGAGAAGCTCCATTGACAAGCTCAGAAGAAGGGGATATTTTCACTGCCTTGGCAGGATCATGAAATGTGGCAACTGAGAGTCGCGCTTGAGTGGCATTAGTTACAGCCCTATGTACAGCACTCCTATACTTCCCATTGGTTATAATCTGCATGCAAAGAAGAAATATCATGATGTTACTGGCTATGGAAACAACGCCCAAAAGAGACTTCTAAGCCTACAGAATGACCAAAAAATGCATTGTCAGTTTTTCAAGTGATGACAACACTTCTCCAAGAGACTGTGCTGCTGACAAAATTTTGACATGCTACCACACAACCATGTATATAATGCCAAGATCTCATATACTTAACAGTAATAAGTGATACTTCTAATAACCTAAATTTTGTCTAACAACACCAGGTTTAATGATCAGCAAGCTTCACACATGTTTACAACATGGACAACCAGACTAAGCAACAAACAACTAATCCCTATCGAATGTTACAACACTTTGTTCTGAGTATTTCTTACATTCTTACACAAAAATCACCTATATCTGTCTTCTTGCCTAACAAATTTTCATTAAGATGTCCTTACGAAGATCCTGTTCTCTTGCTTTGTACTCTAGTCTTGCAATAAAGCAAAGTCCAGAAACAGTCAGACCTGATCATGTGAGAGTACTTAAGTTGGATTAAGCTCATGCATGGATGAAGGAAGATAGGCATCCAAACATCTATGTGTTTGGAAGCAGTTTTTTGTTGATTGCTTATTTGTTGAAAGTTGGTTAAAGTATAGTTGTATCAAGAAGAAGTGAGATTTTAAAAAAATCTGTACATAAGCAAATAAGCTAATAGAAAAAAGTTGTGCAAACAGGAGGGTTCTTTAGGGTAACTCTACTGTTGTTTTCTTAAAATCTTGATCATTCATGGTGAATGAGTCAGTGGTTTACATTTTTGTCACCTTATCCGCATAAAAAAAAAACATTGACTACTACTAGTTTTGCTATCTATCTATATCACTGATGACATAGCAAATTTTAAATCACTCATCTAATGATTAGAAATTTATGAACATGTCATTTACATCTAAAAAAACATTGATTAGTACCATTTTTTCATTTATCCATATTCGATGTTGTAACAAATTTTAAAGGCTTAAATATACTATTGGTCCCAAAAAGTTTTTATTTTTTATTTTTTTTATACAAAATAGAAATTCTACTCTAACCTAATCTAAGTGTATATGTGTGTGAAGCTCCCTCCTGGAGACTTGAACCCCGGCCCTTGCCACTCATACCCCACAAAGCACTTATACTTGTGGAGTGACCACCGCACCAAAGGTGCGCACCAGTTGGTCCCAAAAAGTTAGTAAATGAGCTATTTTAGTTCCTGAAATTTAAAATGGCCGCTTTTAACGTGGCTAAACTAAAACTAACACGTCATCACTCAATATGAACTAAAAGTGATCACTTTTGTTGTGGTAAGGACTAAAATCAATCACTTGCTCGTGAGTGAATGTTAACAAATTTAAGAATCATTTATCCATTCAACAACAATGAATTCTTTAAAAAAAAAAAAAAAAAAAAAAACTTTAAAAAAAAACAATGAATTCTTAAAAAAAAAAAAAAAACAACATAAGTGATGGACAAATGAGCAATGCAACAGTAACTAAAGCAGAGCCAGAGATAAACTGTACAAAACGGACACAAAAGATAAATAAGATACCTCGGTTTGATCGGCCAAGATGACAAGAATGGCGTCAGACAAAGGATCAACGGTGATCCATTGATCATCCTTGAGAACTTCAAGTCCTCCGACGTCGTCTTGGATGAGAAGCGTGATGGCACCCATATCGGAATGTGGTTGCAGACCCAAAGTGAGATCTGGCTGAGGACACGGCGGGTAATAGCTGATAGTAATATTCTGGTACAACTCACCCACAGCGTCTTCTATGTACGACCCTCTAAGCCCAAGACTCTCAGAGATCAAACCCATGAGCTTCTGAGCCAAACCCTTCATTTCATCGCTGTAGCTCGCCACGGTTTCTCTGTAGTTTTCAGGGAAGTGGGGCCAGCGAGATGGGTCTCGACGAGAGAGAGGGAGAGTGTGGTGGTCGAAGTAGTCTCGCCAGTCCAAAACGACGGTGTCTTTTTCATCGCTGAGGAGCATTCGGGAGCCGTAGCCTTGGGAAGCGAAGGAGTGAGGGTCGCACGAGTAGGTGAGCTTGTCGTCGATGGAGGATTGGTTGAAGAAAGTGAGGCCTGTGGTCTTGATTTGGCGGAGGAGCTTGGTGGGGACGCCGTGGTTGGTGACGTGGAAGGCTCCGTAGTCTGTGCAGGCTTGAGCGATTGTGGAGCGGATTGAGGGGAGGTGGGTCGGGTTGAATTCGAATAGGTCGATTGTGGGGATGGTGGTGGTGGCGGCGGTGGCGGTGGAAGAGTGGTGGTGAGGACGGTTGTGTGGAGGTTGGATGTATTGAGGTGGGACCTGTGAAAGTTTGGCTTCGGCGATGGCTTGAACTCTCACCATGGGCTCGCCACCTACTTCCATTTCCATTTCAATTGAATTTACCACAACGAATGATGCGATGTATACACAACAGACCGACAGACTGAGAGACAGCGAGAGGATGACGATGCAAATGAATTTACTCTTTGAAGCGCCGTGTCCCAAATGCCAATTTTTTTTTTTTTTTTTTTTTTTGGGTCGGAAATTGCAAATTATATCCAAAATTTCACAATTTAAATTTGATATTATTTGGATTTTACACCGTTCGGAATTTGAATTTTATTCTCTAAATTTTGAGATGTTTGTATTTTTTAGTTGTAAAATCCAAACATTCCTAAAATTTATGGGACAAAATAAAAATATTAAAATATTAAGGAGTAAAATCTAAATATCTCCAAATTTTTTAAGTTGTAATTTACAATTTACCATTTTTTTTTTTTTGGGAAAATAAATTATACTTTTGTTTTGGCTTTAAAGTTTGGGTAAAATTTTATTTTCTTCCCTTAAATCACGAGATTGTTCATTTTTTATCTACCAAGTTTGTGTATGTTTTCAAAATTATCATTCAATCCATGTCCATAACTGACATAGCATTGATAAAATCTCCTTAAAAGTTTCCTACAATACATCATGCCAAAATCTAAATTTTAATGTCTTCTTCAACATGATGAAGTGCGGAAAGTTATCACATCCTCTTCTAATATACCCCTCACCTCCCTTGAACGCCAATTTTCATCATTTTATATGTTGTATTTCTAGAAACTTGGAAGGGAGGAATGTTATTTATACAAATGTTTGAAGGAGAGTATCATTTCTCAAGGGAGGTTATTGTATATGGACTAATTTTTTTTTAATTGATAAATTTTTAAGTGAATTTTTTTTTTTTTTTTTTAATGAAGAAAATGGAAATAACAAAACAGCTAACCAATTTATCATTACAAAATAAATATTTTTTCAAATAAATAGAAAAAACCCAAATATCTAACAAAGAAAAAGTGCGGCTAAAATGTTGAGGACTTATTTTTATACCTTCACAAGTAGAGGACCTGCACAATCTTGCTTCTCTCAAGGAAAAATGCAGTGTTGGATTAACTGTTCCAAATTGCTTAAATGCCTAGGGGCTAGGATGCGCAGAAGAGATTGGTTCATTGAAGTGTTCTATAAAGTAATTCCCAATGTGGCGATGTTCCTTCTGTTTGTCAGCCATTCACCTTGCTCAATTTTGATTGCCTCTATGAAATGTCTTCTCCTTATTCTAACTGTTACTAGATGGAAAACTTAAAATTTTTTGTCACTATCCTTCGGCCACAACTTCTTTACTTACTTCCACATTGTTTCTAGTCTCAACAGCCATTGCCCATTTGTCCAATACTTGTTGCAATTTGCAAGTAGGCCTTAATCAGAGGCAGAACTACATATGGGGAGGGCATCCCCCAACCCAACTTTTCAAAATTTATCCTTAAATTTAGCTAATTTTTTCACAAAAATATATGGATGACCCCCCTCCAAAAATTTCAGATTTCTCAATTCTCATATAACCTTTTTAAATGGTTTAAATTTTTATATTTGTTATTACTTTGGCCCTTCATTCCTGAAATTCTACTTCCACCCCTAGCCTCGGTCATGAAATTCTTTGTTGCATATCAGTAAGGCCACCTATATGGCTTGAATCCTTGAGCATAGCTGAAATGAGGGGATAGCCAACTTGGTTTTTGAGTCTTTGACCCAAGCTTGCTTAACAATCAAACAGTTTCTAGCGTCTCTAAAGTATAATCCAAGCTGCCTTGAACCTAAAATTTTTTTAAGCACAAACTCTTTTCCCTTGTTGGATTCCAGTACAATGGGACAGTGATCAGAAGTCACTGTAGCCAAATGATTAATGCAATGCTAGCATTTGGAAACATGATCCTCCATTTTGCATTGCAATTTGCAAATCCCCATATCCAAGCGTTCTTTTTTTGTAATTCCTATCCCATCTTTTGTTCCACCATGTATATTTGTTACCAATAATTCCTATTCCCTGCTCAAACATGAATTATGACATTGACATCCCATTATAAGAAGAACTAGCTCAGCATCCCCAAATTTGTCACTCTAATTAAGTAAGCAATTGAAGCCTCAAATTATAACACACGCTCAATCAAAATTTGCGAAAGCTGATTTAAGGGCCTCACTCAGGAACACACAATCAGACTGGTGCTTTGCAAATGCTGCCACAGTTCCATGCCAAAGTTCTCATTAGAAAAAAGGGGCTATGGATGAAAAGATGTGTGAGGTTTGGGAAGAAATAAAAATTGAGTGAAACAACAAGATTTGAAAAAAAAATGGTGGATGGAATGAAATGATCAAAATACAAGTTGGCTACCTGGATATATTGGTTTAGGAAGAACAAGAAGATATGGGAATGGTAGGTAGTAAGGAGCTTTTATAAAATTCAGAGATTGGGTTGTGATCTCTTGAAAGGGTGCAAAGGCAATTTAACAAATAGTTGGTGTGTAGATACTTGAAAGTTGAACCAATTGGAGAAAGCTTTTCCTGAACTCTATAATGTCTTCAAGCAATATTTCAACTTATTTTTTAATGTCGATTCAAGTCGGTTGTTGGCATCATTCTAAAAAAAAAAAAAAATCGGTTGTTGGCATGGTAATTCTCTATCCATTAGTATTTTCTTCTGCTTTTGTTTTTTATTATGAAATAATACTTTTAATCATACAAATTTTATATACTTCATTACCATTTGAAAATTGTGGAACCTGGACAAATCTCTTATGAAATAATACTTTTAATCATACAAATTTTATATACTTCATAACCATTTGAAAATTGTGGAACCTGGACAAATCTCTTATCTTTAACTAATTGAACTACACGTCTACACTATGCTAATATATAATCTAATCATAATACTAGTGTTTTAAATTGGGTTTATAATACATTACATAACTAGAGTACAACTACAAAAGGGCCTAACCTTTATAGTTGTAAACTGGGGTTATAAATAGCGGACACTAGGTACACACAATCAATGTGGGATAAACATCCCTATTTTTTTTTTAACAATTTCCTATTTGATCTGAACTACATGGGTAACTTAACATAATCAGTGCACTTTATAGTAAATGGATAATATGAAGCATCAAAACAGTATTACGTGAAATTTAGTGTGCGTTTGGATATAACGTTTTGCACGTTTTGCGTTTGGCGTTTGAACAGTGGGACCCACGGCACTGTGCACGTTTCAGCCATTCATGGCTTGTCCATCCTTGCTGGGACCCATGTGTACTTTTTGTGGAATTAATACCATGTTTTAGCCGTTGTGTACTGTGCACGTCTCAACATTTATTTGCGTAACAGTTTGTCCATCTTTGCTAGGACCCACATGTGCACTATTTAGTCTAGTTTTAAAATTATATGCTACAGTGTTTTCAGTTTTCAGTTTTTAGCAAAATAAACTGTATCCAAACAAACCCTTAATGATCGAATTATGCTAGAGACACAACTTTTGGCACAACTTTGTGTCACAACTCGCCACATGACAAGTTGTGATTGGTAAGGGTGTGTCCCCACATGGCCCATTGACATAGTGACACAAATTTGTGCCAAAAGTTGTGTCCCTAGCATAATTTTTAACGATCAATAGAGGCAAAGCCACATGTGAAAGTTCTAGCATCCCGACTTTGTGAGTCTGTGACCTTTCCAAATTCCATGATTTTCGATTAAGGTCGGTCTAGTGTGAAGCTAGATGTCGTGTATACATAAGACCTGGTAATCGTAAGAAATAAGAATATACAGACAGAAGAGGATTTATAAAAAGAAAAGAAACAGTGGAAAGAATATCTGGGAAGGGAAAATGAAGTACGTATAATCTTTAATGTGTTTCTCGTGTAGCACTTTAGGAAAAGAAAAGCATTCATTGAGAGCTTGGAATTGGAATTTGGAATATAGTTCACAGAAGAAATGTGGATCCACAACAGGCCGAGAAAGTATCTCATCTCATTAGACTACTCTCTTACGACATGTGCAATGCACGTATACCTATGTTGTGAGAGACTGGTCTCATTATTTATCTCTAATCCAACCTCCTAAAACGTAAAATCTTAATGTACCATCATAGCCCTCTCATAGCAAAAAATAGGCATGCTTAGTCTGCCACAGGTTATATCTTAATATCTTTCACCCATTGCCAATTTTTTAGGAAAAGTAAATGTTCCGACAGGGACACAATAATTTAGGATTTTTTATTTATAGAAAAAGTAACGTTAGGAGTACAATATTTTTCGCAATTCTTGATTTAGTAACATAGTTTTCAATGGATAAACTATTGATGTTACTTTTATCATGTACGAATCACAACAAGCGATATCAATAGCTGTGAAAATGTTAACATTTTTTTGGTGCATGGTCGATCACAATCAAAATCAGATTGGATTAAGAAAGGACCCATTTTTATCCACATTCAATCCATTGACAGATCTTATAAGGCAATGCTAGCAGTAATAATAAAGGTTTTAGCTGCTTTTCTTTCTTTTTAATGGAACAATTGAACATTTTTTTTTTTGTAATTTATTGCCACAAACCCCCCATCAGTACGAATTTATGAACGCCTTACACTGTTAGGAAACCTTTTGTCGGACTAGGCATCCGCATTAGGCAATATATAATAAAGATTATGCCGACATATTTGTCATTGTCACACTTTTTGGAATATGAATAAAGGAGGAGAGTACTGAAATAATGTTCTACTATGGATGTTGGATGAAAATTAAATCGAGTTTGTTGAGGATTTGGGTACGGAAAACGTGTTACTCTATTACTGTGTTTGGTGTTTTACTGGGGAAAATGAAATCTTATGAAAAGGGAAAGATTCTTGGAAGGATACGGATACGGATTGTGTTTCCACTTTCCCCCCAAAAGTAAAGCTTAAGATATATCATATTTCTCTCTCTCTCTCTCTCTCTCTAATTAGTCCATCAAAGATCCGCTGTCATCACAGTGTTTTTTAATATAATTTCATTCTTATAATTCTTAAATCTTTACATTTTTTGGTGCTATATAGAGATCTCATCTTAAATCTTTTGTATGAGGATATTAGCTAACCTAACCCTTTTTTCTTCTTCTTTCTTTTCAGCTAATAAAAGAATCCTTGATCTGTGATCCGATTATTATAAGGTTTTTTTTTTTTTTTTTTAATCAAATGTCTTTGTGCATGTGGTAGGGAGGCTTCAAACGAATCTCACTTGTTTTAAGAAATAACATAAACAAATAATCAAATATCCTTTAAATTGAAAGTGATTTGAACTTATATAATTTACAATTATTGTTATTAGGGTAAAATATAATTAACATCCTTGAAATTTGAGTTAATGTGCTTCAAACAAATCCCACTTATATTAAGAAGTAACAAAAACAAATATCCTTTAGATTGAAATTGATTTGACCCATATAATTTATGATTATTATTATGATAAAATATAGTTAACACCCTTGAGATATGGTTTGGATTAATGTCAATCACGTCCAAAACTTTTCAAAACTGACCAACTTAAACTCTAAATCGTTACTTTTTTTTTCCTCTCTCACGATGGTTAGGAACCAAATTAGTCAATTTTGAAAAGTTTTAATCTTAGCTGACATTAATAAAAACATAAGGAAGTGTTAACTACATTTTTACCCTTGTTAATAATCATTAAAAGGTCACAAATCTTATCCTTGAGAACATGCTTCTCACTCATTAATCAAACACCAACCTTCCTTTCATAAAAAGCATCTAAAATCCTCACACCATGTTTGGCATATGCGACTAGCCGACTACCGTCACAGAATTTAAAAGGCCAAAATAAGATAATAAAAAAAAGTACGAGAGAGAGATGATAAAGTAACCAACTGTATAACGGAAGCAACAGAAAAAGAAAGATAAAGAGAAGACTCAGGGAGAGAGAGACACGGATTGCCAATAGAATTTTTGACCGTCTATATTGTCTTTCCATAGGCCAATTATATCCACGTGTTATGATTACGTGGCAACAACACAAAAAATTTCCCCCATATTATCGATTTTTATTATAGTAGTATATATTTATTTTTCGTAACTGAAAATCGTGGCAAGCATAAGCCGCCATTTCAAAAAACCCTCACGCTCACCCCCCCCCTCTGGTTTTTTTTTCACTTTTATTTTTTAGAGAGAGAAAGTGAAAGCGAAGGAGAGGAGAGAGAGAGAGAGAGAGAAAGGAAGAGGTGAAAAACGACGGAGCTCCTTATGAGATAGAGAGAGAGAGAGTCGGAGAGAGAATCGGAAGCAAACCCTAATCTCTCTCATTGAATGAGGTTCGTTCTATATCTTTCTTTCTTTCGATGATTCTAGAATACTTCCTCTGGATTTTTGTTCCTTTCCGCCATTTTTGTTTAAATCTTTTGTTGTAGTTTCTCTGTGTACACGAATAGTCGATTCGTTTCCTTGTTTCAGATTTTTATTTTATTTTAATAAATTGATTTTTTTTTTTTTTTGTTTAGGTTTTGGAAGCGTTTGAAAAGTACAGATTTGTTTTTTTCTTCTTGTGGTTTTTATGGCTATGGTTGCGTAATATTGGATTGTAGATAATACAAACTCTGAGCTTCGATTTTCTCTTCTTTTTTTTCTTTTTTTTTTTTTGGATTAAAACTATTTGACTGAAATGTAGAATATGCTTTTAGCTGATATTTTGTTCGATGAAATTCCTAAGAAAAATAATATAATGCACAATGTGGCTTTATTCCTTTACCAATACAACACATATTTTCGGTTATATGTAGTGGTTGTAGTGTAAGAATAGATTTGTTCGGCAAGTGCGTCTAGGCAATGTGAAAATTGTATTCTAGTATGATATGTGTCGTAACCTTGTAGAAGGTGTTTTATGATGTGTGGTTGATTTGAATTATATATTGAAAGCAGTAGAACTTTTCTAGAGATTGCAGATTCTAATTAGTCTAAGTGGTATTTTTGGGTGATTGGAAATAATCTGATTTTATGTATGTATATTGATTGTTACATTTACAAGACAATTGGTTTTCTCGGTCAGTGTTTTTTTTAATAATTTTTTTACCCGTGAAGCATTCAGGTTAGACATATTCTGTGTCGTGATATATTGGGTGGAGATTCTTTTACAAATTTGTGCTTAGATGTTGCCAAAGTTGTTTGAAAGATGAGTTGGTTCTGCCTTTTGCAAGTAAATCATCAGCTTGGTGATGTAATATTTGAGGAAGGTGGTGTTACGCCTCTGCTGAGGATATACCAATAAATTAACTAGGAATGTAGTGACTACTTTAGATGAGAAGCCTGGTGATGCAGTTTAAGGAAATTGCCTCATGGTACTACTTTTTTAGATGCTCAGATACTTCATGAGTTTGTGGTGGGTTTCATGACATGGTAGAAAGTTAAAATTTTGTGACATTTCTTTTCAGGGGTTTTTGTTTATATAATCTTGATTAATGTTCAATAAAAAGAATCATTGGTTTTTTAGAAAAGCTCTGACTATTTTGTGCTCAAGTACAATTGTAACATTAGGAAAAAAATCCCTGGGCCCTTCATATTTGAAGAGGGATTGAGTTGACAGATACTTTGAATGGATTTTGAGCCTTTTTAGCAATTATATTGTGCATGACTTCTTCTTCTTCTTTTAAAAAAAAAATTCTTTTTAAAGGATTATCCTTCATAATTGAAAACAATTCTTTGATCTCTAATTTGTTCCCAATGTAAAAATGAAAGTTATGTCTTGTGTCTTGCGTGTAAAGAACTGGGGAAAAAAAAAAAAGAAGGGAAATCCCCAAAAATCACAAAGTTTTTCCTTCTGACAAATTTCACCTTGACTTTTTAATTTTACCATTTTAAACCCCAAACTTTGCAAGCCATGACAATCTAAACATTATCCATATCTATTAAAAATCACTAACATAGAACTTATATTTGTTTGTCATTACTTCAACTCTTCTCTATTAAAGCTGGAGGTCTCAAGTTTAATCCACCACACTATTAGTCCATGGGGTTTCCGGATTTATATATAAAGCTTTTATTTCTCTACCGGGATTGTCCTCTCTCTTTATGGTCTTATGCAATATCTCCCTCTCTCAAAGTTTCCTCAGTTTTAGTTTTTTGCCTTCTCAATCAATGGGATCTCTTTTTTCTTTTAAAAGTGTCAAAATCTATTAAACTTGTCTCTTTCCTGATGCAGTTTCAGCTAATCTGTCTGTCATAGCAATGCAATTTTGGTGCATTGTCAATGTAGGTCATATTTTGATGATTCAGAATTTTTCTCCCCAACACTAAAATGAAACCAAGGGCAAATGAGGTACCTAGAGCTCAGAAGTCACAGAGTGTTCAGGGTGAAGGGCCAAATTGGATTCTCATTGCTGGTGGTGCCTTGTTAAGTGCATTATCAATTCGCCTTGGTTACAAGCTGAAGCAGGCACTTGATGCGAGGCAGCAAGAGAATGCTAGTAATGGTTTGAAAGGTCTCATATTATGTATAGCACTTGCACATTTTCTTTTGAGATGTGCCTACTCCTGGAAGTGGTACTTGTGTTAAAACTGCATACAACACCCCTCTCACATAGGGGTGGGTCCAATGCTTCTGAGGTCTACGCCCGTGTGAGAGGGGTGTTGTTTGCATCTGTACACAAAATAATAAATCCTGCTCCTGACTATGAAAGTTGTTTACTAATCAGGTAATGGGAAATCCTCTGACAGAAGGAAGGCTGCTTGTTCCCGTTTGCATTCTAACGTGTATTCGTTTACACGAGAAGATGATGGCTGCTTCAATTGCATTTCAGGTGTGACTTTGTGCTTTAGTTATATTTTTAACTTTTTGAAAATTAAAGATAAGTTTTAAGTTCCATATCAAACACTTGGTGGTGATTTAAGTCTGTCTCTTGACGTGGCAAGTTGGCAACACTTGATATATGTTACTTGGTGAGAGGATACTTGTTTTTGCTAGTGTCAGAATATAGAATAGCATCTGTAGCTTACCCAGTGTCGCCTATTTTCCAATTTGTTTTTTGGCTTCTTCTTTTTTCTTTTTTTTTTTCTTTTTTTTGGGGGTGGAGGTGGTGGGGAGGTAGAACCATTTAGGTTAGAGGAGGAGAAAATGATAAGATAGGAATGCTTAATTATCAGTCTGTACTCTTAAAGGCCTTTGTTTTGTTGTCAAATCCCCATCCATGAGAGCACATTTCTTTTTTTCTTTTAAGGGGGGCCAGAAATTAGAAGGTTTTAGCTTTGCTCCAAATGTATGTTGTTCATGATGACTAGAATGGTAGGAGAAAGCTGAGTGTTTTTTTAGGATGCAATGTAGATGCTGTGATATGCATTCTTCTATTTGATTTTTAAATGGCATGGGGTAAAGAGGAGGAATGGGGCAAAATCACTGAGAATACAAGTGCTTGAAAGCACATGAAGAAACAGATCACTCATGAAACTCTTATTTATAAATGATTGTGTTCCTCTCAAGTCTCAATACCTTTTCTTCTTATTTTTGGCTTGAAAATCCTCTCATCTTATTTTTGTAAGACCCAGCCAGCTTCATTGCTCAAACTTTCTTCCAGTATCATCAGTATATGTTGCTTGGCCCCTTCGATGCCATGGGGGTCTGGCAAATCCTCTTTTCTCTCTTAGAATCTGTTGCTCTTCCTCTTGATTAATGCATTTGTCTTGTTGGGTGATCGCATTGCTGTTATAGTTGTTCAGTTGTTCTAGCCTTACATCAATGTTTCGTACATAGCTTCGTTTCACTTTTTTGGAGAAGTTTGGTAAGTAGATTCTACAATCATATGCTTAACTTTTTCTCTTTTCCCTCTCGGTAATAATCACTTTGAAACAGGAACTGAAGGCATCATGGAGATAAAGTGCCCACCCAATGGCCAGATGATGACTGAATCTGATGGAGCTCTTCCTTTGGTCACAGTTCCCCCTCCTGAATTTCACAAGGATAATGGTGTTATTTGGTCATCTTCTCCTGATCGCCTTGAATTGCCTCCAAAGCCATTCCACCATTCAAACTGCTCGGACTCTCCATGTGTCTCAGAATCTGGCTCTGATATTTTTAGCAAGCGGGAAGTAATACATAAACTGAGGCAGCAGCTGAAGAGAAGAGACGATATGATACTGGAGATGCAAGATCAGATTGTGGAGTTGCAGAATTCACTAAATGCTCAGCTGGCACATTCTACACATCTGCAGTCACAGCTTGATGCCACAAACAGGGACTTATTTGATTCTGAGAGAGAGATCCAGAGACTGAGGAAGGCAATTGCGGATCACTGTGTGGCACATGCGGGCCCCAACGATAAGCCCTCCTCACCAACAATTTGGCCATCTGAGGCAAGAAATGGCCATGCAAATGGGTATCTTGATGGTGAGAGCAATTTTGAGCTGCCAGAGAAAGGAAAGGGAGATGGGGAGAGGATTGAGATGCTTAAGAGAGAAGTAGGAGATTTGAAGGAGGTGATAGAAGGGAAAGAATATTTACTGCAAAACTACAAGGAGCAAAGGGCTGAGCTTTCCATGAAGATCAAGGACTTGCAGAATAGATTGGATTCTCAACTTCCTAATATTTTGTAGGCAATTGTGTATCCTTGTTTTTTCTCCTTTACCTTCTTCATATCAGGCTCCAAAATTTGAAGCTTTGATTTTACCTTTCTTTTCCCACAATATCTAGTTTAGTTAAATTTTTTGGTGCTGTGTTACTTAGTGCACGTGTGCGAGTGTATATGAGTGAGATTTGTGGTTTGAAAGTAAAAGGCATGCATAGCTGCAGGGTCATTATCTCGATGCTAGTGTACCATCTATTTGTCTTGAGAAATGTTTGCTCTCTTTAGACTGCGGGTGATGAATTTCCTCCTAGGGTCAAGTTTTATTTTGCTCATAGTCATACTGATACACCCCTGTGGTGACGGAGAGAACCTCCAACCTGAAGAATTTGTTACATATTTCGAACATTTAGTTCCAAATTTCCAATACACCTATCTATCACTTAGAACCTCGCATTAAATTATCACCCAAATCAAGTTGATGTAGGTTTTTGGGCCAGAAAACAACAGTATTTCCAAGACCGCTTTCGAACAACGGTACTTCAATGAATGAAGAAGCGTTTATGTCTCTGGGTGGGTGGGGTCGCTTGGAGATCAATCAAACAATTGAGTTTGCTTGTTGAAACCGACCGGTGTATAACATGGGTATGTCTTTTTTTCTTTTCTTTTTTTTTTTTTTTTTGGGGAAAATGATAGAAAACTTTGTATTATTAATGAAAGAAAAGAGTAAACGACTTCGTGGACCGAAACTCTACTACACAGTGGGAGGGCAACACTAATTTGCATGCATATAATGCTAGACTATCTCTACGTCGTATAAGCATTCTTTTGCCACATTGAGCTGCCAGCCTAAATTATAAACAGGGTTCGCGAAAATGCCGACGGTTCTTTTGGGTCTCATCACTAAAGCAAGCTTTCTTAAAGTCGCTGGTATTCGGACAACATGCTAGGAGCTCACTCCAAAATCAGATCCGGGTGTACTTGATGATTTTCGAAACAATACTTGGTGCGAGCATTCCAAATGGACTACGCCATAACCACCCGCTACTGCTACTCCAACTTGTGGTTTTTTAGGATCACCCTATTTGTCACAATTTGATGAGATGATTTCAAACGGTAAACCATTACTTTCATATAAACTCACTATTTTTTCTGTCACTTACATCAAAATAGAGGTAAAATTTGTTGCACAAAGTTGTGTTCCTACTCCCTAGTCTTTTTCTTTTGCAAGTCATCTAATTAAAACTAATGTAAAATCATCTAATTCTAAGTTTAAAGAAAAGATCTTCATAGAAAGAAAAAAAAAATTCAGTATTAAGAAAAAAGAAACAATTTCAGAATAAAATTAAAAATATGAAAATCTTCATGTTTAATATAACTAGTTGATCGTACAAGCTTGTATCACGCTCTTATATATTCATCAACAAAAATAATTAACAGAGGAATCCGATAAGGAAAACACAGCTAATTACCTACATATAGATGGGTTTAAAATTAGATCATGACTTTAGACTCAGCAAAATAATTATAATAATAATATCGACCTTTGGATTGAGCAAAATAAGTTATTGCTGAACAAACATAAATCATAATTGCAAATTTGCAATGCCAGCCTACAACTAGCTTTGTCAACAGAAGTTAAAAAATCTACCCAAAAAAAAATTCACTACGAATGACTTTGAACGAAATTTGTTGCACTATGACTTATAGCCTGCTACACCACGCCACATATATAGTTATAATCCAATCTACTGAAATGACATCATTTTACATAGCTTTCCAATGATTCTGTGAGCGGATTTTTCAATCAGTAACATTCCTCAGACTTGATACATATCACAATCCTACAAAGAATACGGCATTTGAACACAAGGCTCAGTCCAATTGATTTTCCATATATCAAGGATACACTCACTTTTCCTTACAAAATTCAAATAGGCTGCTGCCTGTGATCAAGATTGTTCCACTAATACCCATTTCAATGTTCATCTAGTGTTCAAATCAAATTCCCCAACTTCTCGCCACCCATCTTGCATGCCTGTTTCTCCATTTTCAGTCTCTTCATCATTCAAGAAATCTTCAGATGGCTCCTTCTCATCTCTCTGAGTATTGTTTCCCCACCCATTTATCATCTCGTCTGCAGTGCCTCCTTGCTCCTGCTCTCCCAAGTCATGCCCAATTGCATCGCTGCCTTGGGATCCAAGTGCACTTGCTCTTATTGGGCCCCGAGCTAGTGACTCAGCCCGAGCTTGCTCTGCCTGAACCATTGCTGCCATTCGCAATTTAGCCTCATGAGCTTCCCGACCAGCCTTCTCTCTGGACTCTATCTCTGCTCTTATTTCCAGTGCAGCTCGCTTCTCC
This sequence comes from Notholithocarpus densiflorus, assembly GCA_030021035.2. NCBI lineage: Eukaryota > Viridiplantae > Streptophyta > Magnoliopsida > Fagales > Fagaceae > Notholithocarpus > Notholithocarpus densiflorus. The sequence continues at coordinate 684,769 of JARYZH020000017.1, forward strand.
TCTTGAAGAAGAGCCTGCTCAATCATCAATCTCTCCTCAGATCGAAACTCCCCCAAAGCGCGTTTCCGAGATATTATGTTGAAGGCAAGGGCTTGCTTCTCAAATGTGGCTGTAAACTCCGCAACTTTAGCAGCTATGTTATGATCCCACTGTTGGGATCGAGAGGGCATTTGGCCTGTGGTGTCAGAATCAAGGATCCTATCATCCTCTTCTGCCTCATAGTCTGCCACCACATGGTAGGGTAGTAACCTGCATAAATTTAGTGGAAAATGGGGAATGAGATATCCTACAAAGTACAACAAATTCGAAAATGTCACTGTACAAATAACTTGGATGAATACCGGATTCCAGTTATAACTAACTCTTGCTCATTTATTGGAAAGATTCCTATGAGAAGCAGGGACCAGATGCCTTACATGCAATATATTACGTAAATGTTATATCTTCTAAAAAATGACTACACTATCAATTCAATCATTAAGCTCCCCCCAAAGAGAGAGAGAAAGAGAGAGAGAGTCATTTTTCAACATGTCTCAAACCCTCCAACACACCCAATCAAGGATTATAAGTTACTCATACCACTCTAGGATCAAGCAATCAACACATACGTAGATTGAATTACGTAGATTGAATGGCTATTTGTACATAACATACTTATTTGCTAGCTTATAGCTTTTATGTACATCTTTTTAAATCCTCATTTTTTCTCACTTTTTCAAAGTACAAGTATACTATAGCACATTTTCAGCAAAAAACTAAATAAGCTAATGCCAAATGCACACTAAATTGCAGCTTTAAAGCTGAAATGCAATCTATTAATCCTTATATTTTTTGATAAGTAATGAAAAAATAAGAAAAAGAAATGTACGAGCATCTGAATGCAAAAGCCGCATAGAAGTGAATTCACGGCAAGTGCAAGCATATCTGCTCACATCAGTACCCAAAGTACTAAAAATGATTTCGGCAACCAAAAGGGCGCTGTATACGCTATCCATCTCAAGTGCATCAGTGATGCTAACTAATTGCCTTTTTCTTAAACAGAATGCCCAACAAATCTTATCTTCATATACATAATACATGTACTAGTCTAGAACTTAATTTCAGACAGAGAGAGAAGCATATGCATAATTCTTCAAAAAGATCTATGAATGAGCCATGAAGGCGGCTCTGCTGTCCTTTGGTCATCTATTAATCCTAATATTAAAACCAATTTATCTCTTTTATCATGCAGAATCAACATACTCTAGCAACATATCATACGACAAAAAACAACTTAAAATACCAATTTATACCAAGTGGAGTACACAGTTTTTTTTTTTGCTGGATATGTAGTTAATTAAGTAATCAGTACAACAACCATTAAAAACTAATGGTAAAACAAGAATATTTTTACCTCTTTTAATTGTTACGAATTAAAGGTAAGGCATACTGCCATCCCAAGCCAATGCCTAGGAGTCAAAAAGATGAATTTTTACCTTGTGTTAAAGATTGGACTGTTGACATCAAATTGACAAATCTCGAGAAAACATTGAAATGGACAAAATGAACTTTTACCTTCTCGTGAATGTTTGAATCCAGATAAGTAGCAAGGATGCTTCTAAAAAGAGTAGTCATATCCATATATAGTACATATACAAAACTAATAGTTCCTGGGTACTTCCCACAACCACCAGTTGAAGTTTTCAACACTCTTGTAGGTATTACAAGCAAATGATATTAGAATCTGAAATTTGTATTGCAGAAATATTAGATACAACCCCTCCCTTTCCCCCTCCCCCTTCTCACATATAACCTCTATTAGGCTCCAGAAAATTATTAGCAGAAGAAAAGAATGGCTACAACATTTTGCACAAACATGCATTTGTCAATAATATACCATGAGTTCTATTGTTGAGCAGTACAAGTCTGCTCGCTTTTTCATAGCAAGGGGAATGTTTGGTGAGTCAGGATGAGTGTGGAACAGGTAGCAAGGACAAAAGCAGCTTATATAAACACCCCATCAGAAAATTATTATTAATTTTCAAGCGAGTGTAAACATTAATTATATGTATTTGCTTCTTTTCTTTTCTTTTTTGAGAAAGATGTATCTGCTTATCTTGATGCTACAACTAAGTGTAAACATAAATTGGATCTATCCACTAATCTTAATGCCACATCTCTTCAGCTTTGCCAAAAAAGAGACTAGAGTACCAAACTCCCCCTAAATGTTCATTAGTGTACCCACCGAAAACAAAATAGTTCCAAAAAATGTGTACCCAAGACATAAACATAACTTATCATTAGAAAAAGCATGTATGGAATACATGCAATAATATTGTAGCAGAGGTCATTGTCAACTGGGAAACAAATATATGTTTAAATACAAAATATCACCGTCTAAGCTGTACGAGGGCATCCACTTAATTTTAAGCAGTTAAATACATCCCCCCAAAAGCTAGACACATTTACCTACATAGGGGACTTCATCTCACCCAAAGAAGTACTAGTAAGATGACAGCATGCATTTGACATTTGATACAATATTGATTCTCTGCAAGTATCATATAAATGCATATGAGAAGGTTATTTACTTATTTATTTATTTATTATTATTACACTATCTGAATGAAATATGAATAAAACAGCATCAATGGAAACTGGGTAACTTCCTCATCAAGTGATTACATGAGTAATTTTGTCACGGCATGCTTGAAATGCATGCTACTTTTGAATTATAATATACACCCCTACAAGGATAACAACCTAGTGGCAAGTTAGCTTGCTACCTAATATTCAATGTGTATCCATTTCTTTCTCCCCAAATTTCAGCCTCATAGATACCCATTCATCATAGAAAAAATTGAGGCAGTTGTTACCATCGCCACCATGGCTAATGGAAGTAAACGATGTACAATGATCATCACAAATTACAGTGGAGAAGTTAACAACACCATGAGTAGCCATGGAAGAGGAAGACATCTTGATTAAATTTGCTAACAAAGCACCCACAGATTAAGCATGAATAGCTCATTACCCACTGAACTAAGAATGACAACAGGTCTTTCTAGTTTCCCATCCACACTTCTACCAACCATTCATTCTCAACCAATAAGGACAATCATTTCAACTTAAAATCAAGTCAAATAATATTTCCCCAGATAAGTATCACCTTTGAAGGGAGAACACTTTTCAAAAGTTGATATGTATGAAATAACCAGATTCATTAGTATGTCCAATGAATACTCTTTCTAAAAGGATCTAGAACTATTTAGAGATATGAGAAATAATCATGACCATTCATCCAAAAAGAAATAATAACGGCTAATCCTTCATTCTCAATCCATGGTTGTACAGATACATACATTTGTGTTTGTGTGTGTGTGTGTATAACAATCTGGGGCTAGAGAAGCACAACATTCAATAGGAAAAAAATAGAGACAAGGAATACTTTCTTTCTTTAGTCAAAAAAATTGATGCACAAGATTGCCGAAAAAGAACCCAAAAGTATAGAAAATTTTAGGTCATAAGAAATGCTTTTCAAGCAAGGAATTTGTAAAGAGAAATCTGCAAAGCTGACTAAACATGAACAATCATGTATATTGCTTAAGAGAAAACGACAGTAGACATTCTTTTCATTTTATCAAATATGAAATCAACACCCTTCTTGGCATTAAGATATATCTTATATGGCACAGATTTATGACAGCATCGTACAGGTTACTGTTGTTAACCTGAAATTCTAACTGTGACGCCAACTGTCACAATAACAGCTTCAGATAAATAAATCCCACTTTCCCACTTCAAGCAACAAATTGCACTTTCTGCATTTTCTTATTTTATTATTTTTCATGCCTATCTGCTTTTTCACTTGGATGCAGTTATAACACAAAACCAATTTACATATATATATATATATATTTATATATATATATATATATTATTACGTAGAAAAGTAGAAATGACAGACTGTCCAAAATAAAACTGGATAGTAAAACATTTTTACACCATATGGCACATGACTCTGTATGCCAAAATCCAGATTCAATTCATATCTGTGTCCTTATTTTTGGGGAAACCATTTGATGGAAAGACCAAATTCACAAGCTTTCCAACTCTCACTTTGCCACATTTATTAATATGAAATTTAAGCAAGTCATACCCACCATTTATTCATACTAAAGTGCTATATGTCACAAAACACCAATTTTCTTCTGTCCTTATGTACATAAATGCTTTTATTCACCGACCAGCAAATATTATATATGAATACTACTATGCAATACATAACTACCCATTTTTCTGTCTCCATTAGGAATCAACCTTTCAGGGTAATCACCAACTAGAAATTCAATAACAAAGCGAACCACAAAGCTGACAAATACTTACAAAAGCTCCGGTATTAGAGCTCCAGCTACCCATTCAAATGCTTCCATATCAAATGTTACCCACCATTTGGCATGCAAGATATGAACAAAGTACCAGAAATCCAAGACCAGAGAGCAATCCAACAAATTTGTACAAATCAGCAAATTATTGATTATACATATATAATCTTACCCATACTATGCGAAGAGCCTTGTAGCTCAGTGACATTGCCTGGTCTTCTTTATGAAAGGAACCAAATTTCAAATCAGGCCCCAATAACTACTTGTAACAATTGAATTATCACCCAAAAAAAAAAAAAAATTCTTAATCCTATTTTTCTTTCACTTTCACACTTCAAAACAATGCACTTCTCTTCAACCACTCAAAATACGATTATACAACAAATGCACACATAATTAGAGTGAAATAAAGCATACAAAGCTCAAATCTTTATGCACATACAAAACCCACTAATTTCTTCAAATAAATTTTCTCAGCAACCAAACAGAAAGTAAAAAACAAAAACAAAAAAACAAACAAACAAACAAACCTTTCGCAGGCGTCTTCGAGAGAAGTAAAAGGGCGCTTGAAGTCCGGGTGGCAGACCCGCCAGGCGTCCTGGTAAGCCATCTGGAGCTCCACCTGGTTCCCGGGTCGGATCCCCCTATTCTGTTGCTGTTGTTGCTGTTGCTGTTGTTGCTGTTGTTGTTGTTGTTGGTGCTGCTGCTGCTGCTGCTGTTGTTGCTGTTGCTGTTGCTGTTGTTGCTGAGACTGTTGTGGCTGTTGGGGTTGTTGTTGAGGAGGAGGGGTGGGATTGTTAGGGTTAGGATGAAGATTAGGGATATGATTAACGTTGTTAGGGTTTGGGTTTTGAGTCAGATTCATGGGTCTGAGAGGACGCAAGTGGGCATCGATGTTTGAAGGGAACCGAGACATGGCCGCCGCTTGTTGTCTTTGTAGCTGTTGCAATAGCAGCAATTGTTGCTGCTGCTGTTGTTGTTGATGTTGCTGCTGTTGTTGATGTTGCTGCTGCTGTTGATGTTGTTGTTGTTGTTGCTGTAGCATCATTTGTTGTTGTTGTTGTTGCTGCTGCTGCTGCTGTTGTTGAGCTAGTACCTTTGCCTCTTCCATCTTTTTCTTTCAAACCCACCAAGAAAAGAAAAGAAAAAAAAAAAAAAGCAATGAAATATAAAAATCACTCAAGTTCTCTCTCTAAAACCTGACTTTTTTTTTTCTCTCTCTCTTGAATAAAAGATCTGTGGCTTTCTCTCTGTGTTATGTATAATGAATGAGATATCCCTCTTTTTTTGGCACACTACGGTGGTGGTGAAATGAAGCTGAGGCCTGAGAGTGAAGACTATAGTGTGTGAGAAATGAACCAGGCCACACCTAAACCCTCCCAATTCTTTTTCTTCTTCTCCCTTTTTATTGTTTGGATTAATTACATTATTAGTGCTTAACTTTTTTCTAATGTTTCAAAATTGTTCGTATTCTTTAAAAAATTTCATTTTAGTCCTTACACTTAAATCTGTGTCCAAAAAGTTCATGTTGTTAATTGATGAATATAAAAAGAGACATTTATTTAGAAAATTTTAGTGGTTTGAGCCTAAACTTGGGTTTGAGTTTACTTTGTTTGCTAAATAAATGAACATTAAGGCTATCCATCCCCAATTGAGACCCGCCAAAACCGTTCGACCTAAAGCCACCCGAACTAAAATCGTCTAATCTAAACAGAGAGGCAGTCAGTAGTGGGTCTCAGACTTCAACAACTGATGTCAGTGGGTCGAGTGGCGGGCCTCCTTCTCCTAAAACCCAAGCAACCTGATTTGATCAACCAAACCTTGAAAGAAGGTCGGATCTACCAAGATCCATTTGGATTCGGCAAATAAAAGGTGGTTTTCAGTGAGATCTGGTGAAGATCTTATGGTTTTTGGTCAAATTTCACTTAAATCTAGTTACAATCCAGTGACAAAAATGTGGTTTTCAGTTAGATATGTTTAAGATCTCATGTTTTTGGTTAGATTTCTTTGTTTATGCTCAAATCCAGCTACGATTCGATGGTTTTTGCTTAAATCTGGCGAAGATTCGACAAAAAAAAATACAGATCATTGTCAAGAAAAACCTTTGCCAGCATATTTATCAACTTCGACTGACTTGATCGTTGTCCAACTGAGTCTGATTTGACTTGACTCATAGTTTTTCACAATCGACTACTGGTCTTTGTGTTGGAAACTCAATGTCATCGGGTTGGTTGCGGGTTGGTCACAAACTCGACCCGTTCAACCCATGGACATCCCTAAGTCAAACATAAACAAACAGTTTCCTTAACAGAGTTCAAGCTTTTCATAATCAACTTAATTTATTTACAATTTTAAATATATTCTTATTAATATGGAAAAACATGATTGAATTTTAATTTTTGAGTAATAAAACTATTACGCGTCCCAAATGATTGACTACTAACTTTTGAGCCAATTTCATGTTAGAGCATGAGATTATAAACTTATATTAAGAAAAAACATAATTTTAAAGCTAAAAGCAAACTTACTTAGTGTTCATTTTATAATGAGTGTTCTTTATCATCTAATTAAAAGACAACAATTGATTTTTGATTTAGACTTTGACAGTTTTCATGTGACTATGGTAGGACACCTGTCCAAGTTTATAATGGGGTTTATCTCTTTTATTTTATTTTATTTTATTTTTTAATTTTTTTTTTAAGTTGGACAAAGTTTAGCTACAAAATTGGTTGTAATTTAATGTTACAACCTTACTCAATATCTTTTTATTGGAAGTGAATTTTGACAAAGTCACCATTGGATTACATTTTCTTTTTATATCCTTTATACTTGCAAAATTTTTAGAAAATTAAAGATTAATAGATATGTCATCAATAAATTGTTTAAATTGCAAGTTTTTGTAGTTTAAAATTATGCATAAAATATAATCTTATAGATCATATAGTAAATAATATCCGATTGACACAAAATTTGACATGTGTATTAAGAGCATAAAAAACATGTCATCTAATTGTTAGATTTTCGAAATATGTAGTAATGTTAATGATATTGAGTAAAGTTGTAGCTTTATGTTACAACTAATTTTGTAACTAAATTTTGTCTAAAAAAATTCTTAAAGGGGTATATATATAGAGCAAGACTTAGGTACAGTACTTAGGTGCCGTTTTTTAGGTTCCCTTCATAGATTTTGCCATGTGGATTTTTTCTCATGAGATAGAAGTGTATGTTTTAGTTAAGTAGTTACATAGCTAAATCTTAAGAGAGTAACTTAAGGAACTGCATGTCCATACATATATATATATATATATATATATATATAGATGAAACTTAGTGATACCACCTGCTACCGCCTCTGCGAGAGAGTAACTTAAGGAACTGCATGTCCATACATATATATATATATATATATATATGACAAAATTTAGGTATAATACTTTAGTTGCTATTCCTTAAGTTCTCCACTTAAGATTGAGCCATGTGGCTACTTAACTAAAAAAATACACTTCTATGAGAAAAAATTCACATAGCAAAATTTTAAGAAGGGAATTTAAGTAACAGTACTTAAGTACTGTACCTAAGTCTTGCTCATATATATATATATATATATATATATATATAAATAATGGGGTTCTTCTCAAAAAAAAAAAAAAAAGTTTTTAACGGGGTTGTAGCTAAAGCCTAAGACTTATTAATTCCGGGCTTTGAATTGGACAGTAAAACCCTCTCTAAACCCTCACATATTTCTCAATACATGTGGCTGTCAAAACACAGAGGTTGCTGTACAAGTCAAGTAGGGTTTCAGAGAGAGAGAGAGAGAGAGAAAGACGACGACGATGGTGAATAAAAGAGTACATTAAACTAAATTAAAAGGGGCTTAATCGGAGTCCCTATGCTTCGGACTCCTCACAATCTTGCTCGGTTAGTCACTACCCTCTATCTCCGTGTTCCTATTCTTCCACTCTTCAAGCTAGCTTGAAATATTTGCTTTCAATTTTTTGTTGGTTACAAACAGCACTTATTGAAATCAACAGGTTTGAGAAATCAAGAGTTATTGCTGTAACTTGGGGCAAAGTTTTACTAGTGTTCTGTTATAACCACTTGTTATTGTTAGTTGCTACTGCTGATTGTGTTTTTTTAATAAATCAACTTGGTTTTTCCCCCCCATTTTCGTAAATTTTGTGATGATAACAGCAAATGTTATTATTTTCAGAATGAAGTACAAAAATCATGTTTAATGAAATGAAAGACGATCCCCACTGGGAGTTCCCCTGAATTACATGATTCACGGCTCTGGCAAGTGGGGTCATGTATCCATGGTTTATTGTTATTATTATAGTGTGATGATGACTGATGAATCATGATAACTGCAAAAGTTAGTATTTTCATATTTCTAAAACATTTTTCTTTAATACCCGTTGATTTAGAGGTATATAGTTATTAACTGAATATATATACATTATCTCTGAGGAGGAAAGGGATCATTTGCAGTGTAGTTATTGCTCAATGATCTCTGAGTTGAGCTTTTGTCATGGTGATGGTGTTATGTTGACCAGCATATTATATAAGTAAATACCCAGTTCAATTCTACATGTTCATGAGCTGCAAACATTTTACTATCTAGAACATTGCCCCTTGTTTAAAAGATGTATCCACTCTAATTCTATTTGCTTCCACTAACATTTTTTTTTCTTGGGCAGTGAAGAACTTGCTTCTTGCTTCCCTCTTGTCCTGCTGTCATATCACAAGTGCAAGAGTAGCCACAGCATTGGTGTGCTCTTTAGATATACTGGCAATTGTAGGAACTACAGTGTCCAAATTCCAAATCATTCCTATGGAAAAATTTTGAGGCAATCTGGTCGCCCTCTAAAATTTGCAACTGGTGAAACCAATTCTATTCTTCAATCAAGTGGTCTTCAGCACTGGTTCAAAAATTGGCAAGAACTCAGGAAACATAAATTGACGGCAAGCACTTTTGCTGGGGCTATTGGTTTTTGGCCTCGACGAAGAGCCCAACTATGGTTAGAGAAAATTGGGGCAACTGAGCCATTTTCAGGCAACCTGGCTACCTGTTGGAGTAATATTAAAGAAGAGGAAGCACTTGAAAGATACAAGCTTATAACGGGAAACACTGTTTTGTTTCCTGAATTTCAGGTTTATGGTGAGAGGGACCCAAAAGATGATTGGCTAGCAGGTTCACCAGATGGTGTAGTTGACAGGCTAGTTTATGGGCTGCCTTCACGAGGAGTGCTGGAGATAAAGTGTCCATTTTTCAATGGAGATATGAGCAAGGCTGTCCCCTGGTCACGAGTCCCCCTTTACTGCATTCCACAAGCTCAGGGTTTAATGGAAATAATGGACAGGGATTGGATGGATTTCTATGTTTGGACTCCTAAAGGGAGTAGTCTATTCCGATTATACAGAGATGTAGAGTACTGGCATGTGTTAAAAATAGCGCTCTCTGATTTTTGGTGGAATCATGTCCAGCCAGCCAGGGAGTTGTGTAGTAAATCTGTGATCACGGATCCCCTGTATCAATTACGAACAATCAGGCCAGCACCAAGACATGAATTATGCAGTTATATTGTTTATGAAAGCAGGCGCGTTGTTAATGACTCCAACTTGTTGATGCGTGAAATTTATGGAAAACTGCAAAACTGATGCATTTGAATGTCCACATTTTGGGTCTTTGAACTTTTGTGGCTTAAGCAGATGGGGTTCAATAACAAGTGATTGGAATATTGTTTACATGAGTTGTTGGAGTAGTTGAAATAAATTTTCACAGGAGCTGTCACCTGCACAATACAGAAGAAAATACATTGCTAGCGGAGGCAGAAATTCTGTTAATCAAGATATAATCAGATCTATTTATTGAAAGAGAATGCAGAAGTACGGTCCTTGATATTACTACAACAGGATGAATATATTTCCCTTTATATAGGATTGGTATGATAGATAACAAATGGGGAGACACAGTGGTGATCTGAAGGTTCAGAACTTTGTCAGTTACATCATTGGCTACACTCTGAGGTTCTGAATACATGTAAGCTTCACTTTTCTTTATTCCTTTTTGCATGTGGTTCACGTGAAAAATCATATCTGATAATGCACAAGTAGTGCACTGGCCACTGGTTAAGATCCACAACTGAATATGTTTGGTCAAGTTCTCTCTGCAAGCATTGGTTGTACTTGGCCAATGAGCTGTAGCTCAAATGACACTTTCTCATTCCATAATAATAGGATGGATGATGGGGTTATGGGTTCAAAACCCACTGAGTCAGTGTGTAAATTAACAATAAAAAAAAGCAGCGGTTGCATCTGCTTTCTTTGACTTGCCTGCAATTAAACTATGTCCAACACTGAGGCAAAGGAATAGAGTAGGTCCTATGGCTAGGACTATCTAACTAGGAGGTTTTGGTGTTGAACAAAGTGGGCCTTCTGCTTGGGCAGTTTGGGTCAGGTTGAAGGGTGACCCAACCCCGACTCTAAGGGCTGTCAGTTGAGCATAGTCTTCATTTGGGCTTTGAGGTCTAAAAGCAGGTTTGGGTTTGCTCAGGTTTGTTGAGTTGTTCAGGTTGAAGTGGAAGGGTCATCCCCTTTACTGCATATTTTCCGCGTATAAATATTGATTCCTCTGTAACAAGCTTTGATAAACCATACCCTGGAAGGTATTAACTTGTTGATAGATAAATGGAAATAGACTAGTTTTATGGGCTTATGTGCTTCGACCATGTGCATATATGGCTTCTTGTAGTCTTTTGTTGTGCAGGGCTGTGTATATAGTGGTGTTGTATTATTTTTTGTAATACTATAGAATTATATCATTGATGTTTCCATTATTGATAGTTTATATGCATGTTTTTTTTTTTGTAAAGACTACCTCATGCAAACAGAAACACAGCAGCCAGAAAAGTAAAACAAAACTCAAAAACTATGTACAAAAAAAAAAGTGAATCTATAAAAATAGGGAGAGAGTCACTAGAAGTGAGTCCCCAAATCCGAGACCAATCATATGAAGTGCCTACAAACGATGCAAGGAGCTGATCACCCGAGCTCTCCACATCCTCGAATGTGCAAATGTTGCGCTCCCTCCAAATGCACCACACTAGACACAAAGGAATCAAATTCCAAATGTCAAACGAGTGTTTCCCAACCAATTCATCCACCCAATCGACAGATCTAGCACTGACACCAAAATATCTGAAAACAAAGCTCCACAACTGATAAGCCCCATCACAGTGAATCAATAAATGATCCACCATTTCCTCATAACATTGGCACATGCAACACCAGTCCACAATATAATAAGTTAATAACCTTACCTCAAATTGTCACCAGTGAGTATCTTCCCCCACACCGCTGTCCAAATAAAAAGGGAAACCTGCTGAGGGATGTTATTCAATTTATATGTATATTTACTTTTAAAGATTTTATTGTCATTTGAACTGGTGTTTATCATGGCAATGAGGTCTTGGCCATATAGGTCAGCTATCTCAAGTTGTAAGAGTCTTGCCTTGTCTCTAAGTATATAGACATTCAATCAGCTAAATTAATCATTAATTGAGATTGTTTTTGCATATAAATAAGGTTTTCTCATTGGTTACTTGACATTTTCATTAGCTTCTGAAGTCCTGTATTATATTGAGTATTAGGACAACAAAAACAGCACCAGAGAATGAATTCTATGCCTTAACTTAGAGATATAGAAGATTCACTAAAATTTTCTTGAAGACATTTAAAGAGGGTTGTTTATGGATCTAGCATTAAATACGCCATTTTTCTTTATTTTTTAGTTAAGATAGTTTGCACACGACATATATATATGTATGTATGTATGTATATGCCATGCCCTGTTGTGATATTATAAAAGCTTGACCAAAAAAATAGAAAGGTAGAAATCATAAAAAAGAACTTGCTAATGAGCTCTAGCTCAAATGGCATTACTCCCCTTGTTAGAGTAAGTTCAAGAGTGAGGTTTTGGGTTCAAGACTCACCATTTACATGTGTAGCTTACCATAAATGATTGCTCACTTGTTAGTTGTTAGGATTATGCTACAAAACTTTTCTCATCTCAGATCCATCAGATGATTGCTATCTAAAGTAATTGTTCAACGTTAAGGAGAATGAAAAATTAATACAATAATCCATATGAGCATTAGTAGCAAGATAATTTTCAATTTTCTTTTGGTGTCAATAAGTGATGCGTATATTATTACTTAATCAATTTACAAGAGAAATAATTGGACGGAGAGAACCTGTCTCCTCCCCCTTATCTTTATATTACGGATGGCTACCTTTTTAATGTTTTGTCCGGCCTTTTGACTGCTGCATTATGTAGATGTTGTGGGGCACCAATTGATCATTTGAATTTCAATTGCAGACCATGTATCCAGATCCTCGTAGCAGTCACCAGTGACTCTGAAGTATAAGTTGGCATTAACTGGTTAATGTCATTGTCATGAAGTGAGATACTAAGAAGTTGCTTTTGGCAAAAGAGAGGGGACTCCTGAAGAATGAATTTTTTGTTGTTGAAAAGATTAAGGAAAATAAAAAAAGATGAAAGAGTTTGAGGTAATTGTTGTCCTCTGTAAGCTTTTGGAATGGGTTGTTAGCATAGTGGGGTTATTTCTTATAAAATAAAATAAAAAATCATAGTGGGATTATTTAGACATTTATTATTATTTTATTATGGCTAGATGTTACTTATCAAAGAAAATAATTATGGCTAGATGTTGCAGATTATGATCAAAAGTTGCAAAGCTACATTGGAAATGTTTCACGTAACTATATATGATGGTGGAAACTGTGTAACTATATATGATGGTGGAAACTGTGCGAGAATGACTTTGCCTCCTAGAAAAGGAGAGTTGTTAAAGAGCGAGCAGTGATGTGTCTCCTGTAGTTTTCAGATACACAGTTAATAATATTTTACAACAATCTTCCACTGCTTAATCAGTTGCAGAGGAACTGCTTTGATGCTGAGTTTACTGGTCCTCTTTCAAATGAATCCTCTCAAATCACCGGGGCCAAATGGCTTTTTTCTGCCATCCTTTATCAGAGAATGCCAAGCATCACAGGTAGCTCTTTACTCTCTGTCACTCTCTCTTTTCTTCACTCCCAGTTTTCTCTTACAGGAATTCAATTCCACTTTTATTGCTTTGATTCCCAAAAAAAAAACTCCCCTAAAACACCTGCAAATTTAGACATCATCCTTTTTAATAGGGTCTTCACTTACACTGGTATTTTCAATAGATCCAAGGCTATCCATGGATTTACTTAGCCCACACTCCATTAGTCTTTGCAATGTGGTCTATAGAGTTGCTACTAAAGTTCTCATCAACAAGCGTAAATCAGAGCTTTACCTGCTGGTCGCTCACTCCTATTCTAAATGCCTTTATACACAATAGATCAATTTCTTTAACATAATCCTAGCAAGTGAGCTATATTCCTATTTAACCAAAAAAAAAGAAAAAGTGAGCTATATTCCTTTACTAGAAGTAAGAAAAAGGGCAAGAGTGCAGTTTGTGCTCTGAAGCTTCATTTGAGTAAAGCTTATGTCAGCCACTGTTGTGCAGAGATGCTGAGCAGATTTCTCATTATACTGAATGCGACTTGTTTGCTGAATTATTATCAGAATTAAGGACTCCTATGCCTTGGAAGTTAGATAGTGCTGGCAAACGATGATTTTGGTGGGTGCTGCTGGAAACAGGAAGACTAAATGAATAGGATCTGCTTTCGTTTGTAAAGATAAAATTAGGAACAGAATACGAGCAGGATGTTTCTGTTGGGAATGCCAAACAAAAACTACTGCAATTTTGTTAGCTTCCTGAGAGCCCTTTACATACTGGTAAAGAGAGATTTGAAGATCTTAAATTAGACTAGTAGTGAGCTGTTCTGCAAGCAACCATTGAAAAATAAAGTCAATCACTGGAAAGAGGTTGCATTGTTGAAGGGCATTCATTGTCTTGGCAGTATGTGCCAGTTCTTTGCTAACAAGATTGACAAGCCGTTCCAGCTGGAATTTATGATAGTGAGAAAAAAGCTTCGAAATCTTTTCTAGAATAGCCTGGCCATGACTATCTCTGCTTTTGTATCCTGTTTTAGTTTGGGTCTTAGCCCTTCTTTTGCTTATGGCTGTACCTTTCATTGTATTGGTGAAGCATTATGGAAGTTGGAGTCGGTAATTGTTTTATTTTCTGCATAGGTGGAATGGTGAAGTACTTTTCCTTGCCTTATTATTAACCATGGACAGTGTTATTACTGCACCTCATGTGTAACTGAAGGAAGCTATTTATAAAGAATAAAGTATGTAATTTCTGAGTTTGACCTACTGGCGTTGTTCTTCAGAGAGACGGTACTTGCCTTTCATTCTTGTTGCAAGACTAGGAGGCTAAACAACTAACTAAATAAAGAAACCATAATGTGGTTCTTTCCCCCAGTAAGAAACCATATATTAATTTTCCGTTTCCCATAGGCATGAAATAGGAACTTGTAAGATAATTTGTATTTGTATGATGAATGAGTAGGTGTAATATTTTTGATATGTTTCAAGGCGTGTGACTTCAATTATATGAATATCCTGTTCCTTTGTTTGGAACAAGAGGTGTACATTCTCGACTCTCCTTGAGGACGAAAGGTAGCAGCAGGCTCACAAATATGTAGCAAACCGCAATTGCCTATTGCTTTGCAGCTAAAATTGGTTTCAATGGAACAACTTTTGGCGGTCCACAAGGACAATGCCAACTTCAGCTGATTGTAACATATTACTGTTGATTGACAAGTTACTTGATTAGAAGAACTTCCAGTGGCCTTAACATATAGAAATATTGATAAATTTTTTCTTGCATTTGTTTTATTTATTTTGACTAAACATTGGGTTTATATTGAACCAACACAAGAATTAAAAACAGCCTATATGGCCTTGACCTTGAAGACTCCACATGTAAGGCAAACTGACCATGAGACTTGTTCAAAATAGCCCATCTGCCCTCAAACTCACTGCTCAAGCTAAACTGTCTTGAACAGATTGCTTGGGCTTCTTCAACTTAGGAGCACAGCTGGGAACTAGGTTTAAGACAAACTGCTTCAGCTGAGATTGACCAGAACTTTCACAAGATCAAACGAAGAGGTTGAGTTGAAGACCTCAGCTAGGAGGTTGACTTGAAGACCTCAGCTAGGAAAGAATGATTATAGGACCACAACTTTTTTTGTTTACAACTAATTTTTCCCCTTCACTCACAGTTTGCAACATCACATTTGTGGCAAAGTTGTGGTACTAGATTTTCTTGCTAGAAAATCACAAGTACCAACTAGTCCTCAACTAGTGGAAAACCATGCATCTCTAATTCTAAAGTCCAAAGTCACATTTTGCGGCCTTTTGAGAGAAGGAAGTGATGTCTTCTTTAAATTTCTTTTTCAATATAACTTTGCTATTAAGAAGGCAAAGTATATTGAAAAGAATTATTGTCCTGTGCTAACTTCTGGAATGTATAGACCATTAACCATAGCAAGCTGATTTATTT
The DNA here is from genome assembly GCA_030021035.2 of Notholithocarpus densiflorus. Lineage (NCBI taxonomy): Eukaryota > Viridiplantae > Streptophyta > Magnoliopsida > Fagales > Fagaceae > Notholithocarpus > Notholithocarpus densiflorus. The sequence continues at coordinate 700,652 of JARYZH020000017.1, forward strand.
ATTTATTTTAAATTTTAAATAAGAAGAATACAATTACATCACTCTAAACTTGCACATCTTTGGAAAAACAACTATAGAAGAAAAAAGGCACGTTCTTCTAACCACACGTGAAGAAGAAAGTAAATGGGATAATAGTTAAGGGCAGTAAACATAACACTTTTTACATGTATTTTTATAATACTCAAACATGTATTTTCACAACGTTGAAAACTGAACAACAATACTTAAACACTGCTACCAAACGAACCCTTAAACACTCTGAGAGTATTGCTCTTTGCCTCCCTCTTCTCACATGAGAGGTGGGCCCTATGGTGGACTCACGTGTGGCACCACCCCTCATGTGTGAGGAAAGAGCAATATTCTCGAAATATTTAATTATTTTCGTGGTAAACGTAAGTTTACACAACACTCATTTTACTCTTAGCCAAATAAAAAAGATGACCAATACATAGCCCACTCATCAAAATGAAGAGTTTTAAATGACTTACAATGGCTCCCCTAAAACAATAACACCAAATTATAAAGACTAATTATAGTATCACACTTTCACACATACTTTGGGTCCGTTTGAGATCTGCTTATTTTGCTGAAACTGAAAACTTTTTGCTAAAAGTACTGTAAATAAAGGTAAAAGTTAACTGAAATTGTACGGTGGGACTCATGAATAATACTAAAAAGTGCAATGAGACCCATAAATAGTAGCAAAAATAAGCTGAATAATAAAATAAGTTGACAAAAATAATATTTGCCAAATAGACGTTTTGTCTTATTCTTTGTAACAAGTTTTAATTGGTTGTATGACATCATCACATAGATTCACTAATTTTTTTCCAAAACTTTAGTATGTGCATGTATGTAAAATAATTATTCAATTATGGAAAATACTGAAGGGGGAAGTAAAAAAATCACACGTAGTACAAGTGCTGTCTTTATTTCCAAGTAACACCATCATACGAAAATCATTCAAAGCCTTGGAGATAACTGGGCCTTGAGAGGATTCTTCATCACCATAGTGAACTCCGACTTCTCTGACAAATCAACCTCATCACCATCAACAGCTTTCCACTCAAAATTCAAAACCAGATTGGCCACAAAATACTCCAAATGAAGTATTGCCAAACCAGAAGCAGGACAGATCCTCCTCCCCGCACCAAATGGCATCATCTTAATCTCTCTGCTTCCAGTTATATCAAACACACCATCATCACCACTCAAGAATCTCTCAGGCTTAAACTCCATAGGATCTTCCCAAACCCTCGAGTCCCAACCCATTTCTGCCACCATGAAATTCAAAATAGCATTCTTTGGTATTAAATACCCATCCAAAACCACATCCTCAGTCACTGCATGTGGTACCACAAGATGGGCTGGTGGGTGTCTCCTTAAACCCTCCAAAACCACTGCTTTCAAATAAGGAATCTTATTCAAATCCTCTTCTTTCACTTCCTTTTCTCCATCACCAACGACCCCTTTAATCTCCACTAAAAGCCTCTCTTGGATTTGTGGGTATTTCACCATATTCGCCATAATCCACTCCAATGCTGTTGACGTAGTATCCGTACCCGCGTCTAGAAACTCTGAACACAAATTAACCATTTCCTTATCTTCAAGCTTCCTCTTTTCCTCTGGCAACTCCAAATCCAACAACGTGTCCACATACGACACAACAAACTCATCGTCATTTTCTTTGCCTTCTTTCATTTTACTCTGTCTTTCTTGCTTCACTTTCCTCCTTGCTTTAATCAAAGGAATTAACACATCATCTTGGCTTCTCCGAAGTTGAAACAACTCTTCCCAACGCTTACGAAATAAAATCCTTCCAATTCTGGGGAAAAAATTGAGTATAGCAAACCGACTAGAGCTCAAAAGCAAGCGACGTTCAACCTCTTCGATTTTTCTAATCTGGGTTTCACCGAGTTTGTCTCCAAAACACATAAGAACCAACAAACAAAACATGGAGTATTGGAAATGGTCTTTAACAACGGATTCAGTGTTGGAACGAAGGCGATTGAGGAGAATATCCAAGACCCACTTGCGCGCGTGAGAGTAAGATTTCGTGCGCGAAGGGTGGAGAATCTCTGAAGTGAGATTACGACGAAAGAGTCGCCATGTGGGACCATAAGAAGCAGAGTTGATGTTGTGTTTGTTACTAGATACGATCACGGCCGTAGGTGGAGGAGCTGGGCGGTCAGCGAAAACTGCACTGTTTTGAATAAGAGCTTTGTGAGCGAGAGAGCGGTTGGCAACGAAGATAGCTGGGTTGAAGCCTATGTAAATGGTGATGATGGGTCCGTACTTGGCATGGAGTTTGCGGAGGGTGAGTTCCAATTCGATGAAGGGTTTGCGGAGCCATAGGAAGTTGCTGAGTATTGGGATGTGTAAGGGTCCTGGAGGTAGCTTACTGTGATTTTCAGAGCCTTTGTTGAAAAGGAGGGATTTGAGGAGGGCTGAGATACAGAGAGAGATGACGATGATGAACCAGACTTCCATGTTTGATTGAATAGGAGCTAAAAAGAAACAACCTTATTCATCCTTATATTTATAAGTGGAAGAGGACAGAGGGGAGCAAGAAAACCTTATGTTTGACTTTACTACAAGAAAAATATCAATTTTGTTATAAAAAGTTTACAAAGCTGCCTCGGGTGAGATTGGCCAGAACTTTCGCAAGATCAAACTAGGAGGCTGAGCTGATGATCTCAGCTAGAAAATTCCAACTGGTGGTGTCTTTCAGCTTTCTTTTTCAATATATATTATTTTCGTGTTTGCGTGATCTAACAAGTTTACTGTTTAATATATATATATATATATTTATATAATAGACGTTTATTTCATATATCAGTTGTGTGTATTAGACTTTCAGTTCTTATAATCTCATATTACTACTATAAAGATTAGGTCATTTTGTAGTGGTATTCTAGTTATATAGTGTATTATAAGCTTATTTAATAAGTATACTGTTTTCTTAAAAAAAAAAAAAAAATTTCTTTCTTTAAGACTGATTATTTATTCATTTATTTTAAATACAACTAATATAATTACATCACTTTAAACTTGTACATCTTTTGAAAGACAATTACTGAAGAAAACAGGCACATATCTACTGGACCATACTTGATAGTTGATAGGGACTTAAAAATAAAAAGTTAGCATTCTTAGCTAGCCAAATATGAACCTTCTCGAAGAAGAACTCAACAAACTCACTTTACTCTTAATTTAAGGCCAAAATTGGAAATTAAGCATAATTTCTCAACTATTTAGTTAGTAGACCCGGTTCTGAAATTATATTTTTTACTAGCATCTTGAGTCTAAGAGACTCGATTTTGGCCTATAAATCGAGTCTTGAGACTCGATTTCCATGGTCTAATGTGGCATTTTTTTCACGTGGCGACCACCTGGAAATCGAGTATCTAAGGCTCGATTTATAAACCAAAAAAATTTAAAAAAATTCTAAGTCTCATGTACTAGTCGAATACCCAAAAAAAAATTTAAGAAATCCCAAACACAACAATCCCAATCCTAGAGACTCAAATCAGAGGGAGAGAGAGCTCAAAGGGAGAGAAAGAGCTCGCCTAGAGACTCAGATCAGAGGAAGTGAAAGAGTTCAGAGGGAGAGAAAGAGCTCACCGCGAGGCCTGGGTTGCGCGCGGTGGTGGTCTGACTGGGCCACTCCGATCTCGATCTTCTCTCTCTTTCTGTTTCTGTTTTTTTTTTTTTTCTCTGGGTTCTTCTCTTTGGCCTGGGTCTCGCGGGGTCTCGCGCGGCCTGGGTCGTGCACGGTGGTGGTCTGCCTGGGTTACTCCGATCTCGATCTTTTATTTTATTTTATTTTATTTTTTCTCTTCTCTGATGTTCTGGGTGGTTCTTCTCTGATGTGTTGTGTTGGTGTTTATAAGGGTTATAAATCGAGTCTTAGAGACTCGATTTCCAAGTGGTCGCCATGTGGAAAAAATGCCACATCAGTACCTGGAAATCGAGTCTGAAAGACTCGATTTATAGGCCAAAATCAAGTCTTTTAGACTCGAGATTCTAGTAAAAAATATAATTTCAGAACTAGGTCTACTAACTAAATAGTTGGGAAATTATGCTTAGTTTCCAATTTTGGCCTTAATTTAATAAAAAAAATGACCAAATTGTTTGGTTTTTCTATCTTTACCACCTTGGTCCCACTAAAATTTCCCTTATATACAAATTTTTTCATAATTAATTTATAAATTGTTAAGTTGGCTCACCAGTGAGTAGTAGACATAATCTATTTATATTCTATATTTAATTATATCTAAAAGTGTATCATTTATTATTGCTATGTTCTATTTGAAACCATGTCATTATCATTTTCTTTCCAACTTTTCTTATAATTTTTTTTTATTTTTATATTTACTCATTTAAAGAGAATTAAAAACTCCATTATTTATCGAACAACCTTTCTCCCTTCTTTTTACATTTTCCCAACTTCTTGTTACAATTTCTTCAACATTTCTTCATCTCTTTTATCTTTTCATCTTCCCATTACTCTCTACCTTAATATCTATTCCTCTATTTATTTATATTATTTTATTTTGATTCTTCTTATTCTCATACTCTTACTATAAATTTGTCATTTTCTCTCACATTCTATGCATAGTTTTTCCACACAAAATAATGCATAAAATGGAAGAGAAAATGACAAATTAATAGTTTTTTTTTTTTTTTTTCATTTTTGGTGAATTTTTAATTTTTCTTGTATCTCTACTTTAGGTTGATAAATTTTTGTGTTTTTTAGAATTTTACTTTGGGTTGATGCAATTTAGTTTTGTGTTTTAAGTTGTTTTCTTTTTTGTTTTCTTTGATTTTTAAATATTATCCTATTGCATTATAAAGATATTATATAAGAATATAATGTTATCTATTACATACATGACTTGAATAATTTGGTATTTATTGCTATATATTTTATTTTTGCTCATTTTATTGTCATCTTATTTTATTCAACATTTGAATTAAGCCATATTCTCCTATAATTAAATTATTTATATTTTTTTAATTTTAAAAAAATTAAACATATAATATTTTAATTAAATTCAATACATAAAATTGTCCTCATAAGACATTAGAATGCAACAAAGGAAAAATGGAATACAAAACACATGCCAATTTAGAAGAACTAAATTAAAAAAAATTAATGATACAAGAAACTGATTCACTATTATATCAGTGCTTCAAAGCAAGATACTTCCCACGGTCTACCTTTCTTGATGCTGTTGAGTCACCCAATAGCTCTTTTGTTTGGAGAAGCATCATGGCAGCACTACCAATTCTAAAATCCGGCTATTGTTGGAGAGTGGGGAATGGCTCTTCAATTCGAGTTCTTGGGGATAAGTGGATTCCTAATCAGCCAACTAACAAAATCATTCATCCGGCCAATGGTGACATTGATGATTGGTTAGTTTCGGATCAAATTGACCATGATTTACACTCGTGGCAGACTGATGTTGCCATGACATGTTCACTGTCAAATCAGATTATAAGGTAGCAAGGCAAGTTTTGAAGGGCGAAGATTGGGCTGAAAGCTCCAATGGATGTGCTGGTAAAAATGAATGGGCTACATTGTGGAAGCTTAGACTCCCAAACAAGATCAAGGTGTTCGGATGGAGAGCATACTGTTAGGTTCTAAGTATTTAGGAACTAATGTATTAGAACTCTAATTTGTATTGTTGGCAAACCATGATAAAAAAAAATGTTAGTCTTGTTTAGACTTGCTCAAAGTATAGGTCTTTTATGTAAAGTTGGAATCAAGTTAACTGCAGAATTGAATATGCAATTCTGACTGGCTCAATCGATCGAGAATTAGACTCAACTGATCGAAAGTTGGGTAGAATGTTTTTTCTACAGAATTTCCAACTCAGCCCTAAGCCCATATGACGTGTAGGGTTTTATGTTTTGCCCTAGGTATAAAAGGGAAACCCTAGCCACGTTTTATTAGATGCTTTGCTTGCTGTATGTGTGAATCTCTTATGAGATCTGAGAGGTGGTTGCCTTCACACATGCTTAGGATTATCAAGAAGGAGATTTCATTGAGAGCTTGATGATCATTCAGTTGCTGCACTAAAGAGCTTAAAGATACGCAAGCGGGAGTGCTTGTACTTGCTGGAGAATCCAAGAAAGAAGGAGTCTGTGGTCTCGGAGTTTGCACGTAGTCGTGTCAGTAAGTTTTCTACTGGTGGGTAGCAATAGGATGTTAGTGGTCTAAGTCGCTATTGTAAAACTTCGATTATTTCATAGTGGATTCAGGTTTACCTTGAGGATAGCTAGGTTAAATCCTCCCTAGGTTTTTACCGGTTTGGTTTCCTGGATCATCATATCTTTGTGTTCTTTATATTCCGCACTTTACATTGATATGATTATATGATTGTGTTAACCTAGATCTGAAATTTGGACTAAGTGATAACTTGACTAATTAACTAGGTTAATCTGGTTGTGTTTTAAGGGGTCTAAAAACGTACACATACCATTATATCTTGCCTACATGGTTGAACCTGATCAAGCGACTAATTATTATAGATAATGGATGCTCGATTTGCAGCATATTTCTGGAATCAACCATTCATGCTTTGTGGGAGTGCGCTACTGCACAAGATGTCTGGGCCAGGAGTATTAAAATATTGCAGAAGGGCAGCTTTGGTCAGGGCGATATACTTCATCTCTTGGAATATCTACTGGATCAGATATCATTGGAGGAGATGGAAATTTTCCTGAATAAGCGAGCAATAGAGTTCCTCGAGGAATATTGACAAGCTTAGGTACACTTAACTACAGGACTGGCTTTGCAGACTAGCAGGGTGGTATGGAAACCACCTCCAAATTCGGCCTTTAAGTTAAACTTCAATGCAGCCATTATTTGGAAGGTGAACAGGTTTGGATTTGGTGCTATAGTATGAAATTATAGGGGAGAAGTAATGGCAGCCATGATTGCCAAAGGGCCAGCAGTGAGCAGTAGTGATGAAGCAGAGATGTTAGCGTGTAGAAAAGCTATTGAATTTACTATTGAGGCTGGCTTTTCTAAGGTTGTTATTGAAGGGGACAACGTTAATGTCATACAAGCCATTTCATCACCATCAGCCAACTTGTCTCTGTTAGGAAACGTGGTGGATGATATTCAACATTTAATCCAGGGTTTACATTGGGTGAGTATTTGCTGCACGAGGAGAGGTGGAAATAAAATTGCTCATGTGCTAGCACAACATGCTAGAAATATTGTAGATGATATGTATTGGATGGAGGATTCTCCTCCACCAGCCTTAGAAGCCTTGTATCAGGATGCTATTCTTTTATGCATGAATGAATTTTCTGTTTTCAAAAAAAAAAAAAAAAAAAAAAACTTGAGAGGAGAAATTTTGAATTATATATAAATAAATAAAAATGCATATTTAATGCAATATAATTATCATCAAACTTAGGGTACGTTTGGTACACTGAATGAGAATTACGATAGGAATTGTAATATTTATTACTAAGAATAAAATGTGTTGTAATGTAATAACTAAACCTATTAATTAGTTTGGTTGTGAGTTATAACATTAGAATGAAATTTAACATTTATTTTTGGAAATTTCTTACTCATACAATTTTATTTCCTTAAAAATTGTTTTTTTTTTTTTTTTTTAAATTTAAGAGAGATATGTGTCATTTCTTATGATTTTTTATTTTTATAATTGTTAGATGTATATGGAAAGTTTGTTTACTTGGAAATATATTAAGTTTTGAAATTATTGCACTTACTAAGGAATAGCTAATACAACCTTTTAAAAAGGAATAAAGAGGAATAGTTATTCCTCATTTTGAAGAATAGCTATTTATAAGGAATGATTATTTCTTGTAATAAAAACATAACCAAACTAAAGAATAACTAAACTATAGGAATAACTATTACATTATAGCGCCAGTTACAGTCTACCAAACATGCCCTTAGGAAAACAATATATATATATATATATAAAGAGAGAGAGAGAGAGAGAGAGAGAGAGTTATGGTAAAGAAAAAAGAAACAATACAAAGTTAGATAAAGAAAAAGAAAGAAATAAAAGAAATCAAATGTCAATCATTAACCATGAATTGGAAAATAGAGAGGCTGTTAGGAAGAGTAAAAAACAATTAAAAACTGACCATAGAGAGGACATTAAAAACTTTATAATGTAATAAAATCAACCATTACATTCACTTAATTAAATCAATAATCAACAATTAAGTACAATCATACAAAATTTAAACCTAAAACTAATCAAACTCTAACCAGGGCAACCATATTTCGTTTTTTTTTTTTTTGGGAGAATGGTTACCATATTTCCTAATGTAACTAAAAAGAAAATGTTCTCTAGTATATTATACAAATTGGATCTCAAATTTGGTGGATGCATACTATGATGACACATTCATTTTCAAAACATTATACAATGACATGTGTCAACTTCCTATATTTAATGGATGAGAATAACTTAGGTTCGGAGCTGGCGTAAAAGACACCCTTTACTCTAGCTAGCCAATTCAGCCAACAAATTTAAACTCAATACACCTTATTACACACAATTATAACCCAGTTAAAACCCCAAATATTCCTTAAATATGTTCAAAGCATCTTCTCCAAATGGTAAACCAAAGACAGACTCTCCTCCTCCTCCTCACATCGGAGCTCCATTCCTCCATAGTCGTCACTGGAGTTGTTTTTGAAGCTTGAAAAAGATGCCGATCTGCCGTTAGTCTAGTGTCACAATCTCGAGAAATTATAAGGTCCTCATGGTGGACAAGTGATGTGGTCCACTATTCCAGTAAAAGACTCCCACCTGTTTAAAATTGTGGAGTTTTAAATAAAAACTAAATTTGACTCAGCAATTTTAAACAGGTGAGAGTCTTTTACTGGAATGGTGGACAAGTGATGTGGTCCACCATGAGAATTGTATAATTTCTCCACAATCTCATAGTTTGTTTTCTCATGATTTGGTGGTTTTCCCTTATTTTAATTTCGAAATATTAATGGTTTTGGGTTTTTTTGGATGTCAATTTGTTGACTTAGTATGGGGTTTTTGTTTTTTTGTTTTATTGGATTCTTAAATGTAATTCGAAATAAAGGTTTGAAATAGTCTATACTCTTCAGGTGCATAACACATTTTAGATGTAACTATAAATATTCTGGCAAAGAACAACACTTTATATACAATTTATAAGATCTAGAACCAAGTGATTATTAATTTATTATTTTTTAATAAAATTATTCTAAAATTTTAAGTGGTGTATTATAATCCAAATTCTTCATCTAATTCATCCAATCCTTATTATTATTATTTTTACATATGGTGTATTATAAAAAATAAAGTAGCAACTTTCTTATTTCTTATTACTACACTACACGTATTTAGTTGGTTTTTTTCTTTGAGAGGTAAATTTAGTTGGTTGGTGCCATACAACTAAAACCTACAAGTGTGTCTATCTAAATATTATCAACAAAGCCTAAAATAATAGGATAGAAAAAAAAAAAAAAATCTAAAGCATAAACTATTAAAATGTGTAGTTGTGACATAGAAGTATAGCTAATCCCATGAACTAAAAAAAACCAATTTCATTGGGAGGATATACACACGGGAAGGATTTGTTATCTACTTTTTTTTTTTTTTTCAAAATATATTTTGTTTTAATTTTTTTTTTTTGGATAATGTCAAATTTTTGGATAACAAAAAAGAAAAAGAAAAAATAAGCTAATAACGTTAACAAATAACAACTTGATTTTTACGGTATAACAGAAAAAAAATTGTAATTAACGTTAACAAATTGATTTTTATGGTACTTGATTTTAAATTAATTGCTTTTTTTTCTTTCTTTCTTTGCTTATATCAACTTCTTCACAATTTAAAATTACTGTTTTAAATGGAAACAACTTCTTATCAACTTTTTTTTTTTTTGGTTGAAGTTTACCGTGGTTGGATAAATATAGGAATGATTATGGATAATAGTTTTATTATACCATGGCACTCATCTTTAGATTTTCAAGTCACTATAAATAATAAGGCTAGGTTCATGTTTTATTTATTTATTTTTTTTATTAATAATATTTTGAATGTCCAAGTATCTATCATTTTTTAGGGTTATTTCTTATTTGTTTTTTGTTTTTCTCTCAAATTCAAAAAGTAAATTCCCAATTTTTTTGTTTTTTTATTATTCAAGTTTTTTTTTTTTGGTAGGGAGTTCCTTGAGGTTTCGAAGCACTCGATAAAACAATACTCTTGGTATTGAGTTTTTCTCAAAAAAATTTCTTGAGGTTTATATTTACACATTTGGTTTTGATAGGGTGAAATTCAATGCCTCCTCCCTCACTTTCAAAGACAAGAATTCAATTCTTATGTAAGTTTATCTACTTTTATTTTTTAATGTTTAGTAATTTGGGTTGTTCATAATTCTTAACTATTACATTGAGGTTGAATTCAAGGTTTTTCATTTAAATATGCGTTTTACATATGCAAACTCCCTTTATATTTTTTTAGGCATCTCCTTTTATATTAGTTGCATAGTTATTTACCATATTCCATTCAATTAATTTTGGCCATATATATGATTTTTTTAATAAAAAATTAATCTTACAAAATATGCATTCTTTATATAACTTAAAGTAAAAGGTTACTTCATTTATAAAAAAATAGAGTAAAAGATTACTTTATTTTTATTATCTACTAGTTAAAAGCCCGTGCGTTGCACAGTTTTATCATAAACTTATATAATATATATTTTATTTGATAAACAATAACAAAATAAATAATTATTATAATAACAAAAGTAATAAAATGTATTGGCATAATAACTATCAAATATAAAATGATAACACCTAAAAAAAATTATTATTTTGTAACATACCAATTGTGTTCTAATGAGTATTTTGTATTTTTTGAGAGATTGTTGAACACCTCTTTGTACACTATATTTTCTAATACTTGCATGAATAAGATTATCCTGAAAAAATGAGAATAAACTTATCAAGAAAATAAAATTTAATTGTATTTGAAGACCTAAAAGTAATTTTATTACTTTATTTTAAAACTTACATTCTCATCAAGCAGCACCAAATCAACACTCATAAGTTCATTATTTGTTTTAATATTAAGTACTTCCCACATTCTTGTGACTCTTACTCTAATATTCCAATCGTCTTTTTCAGTGTCGATTTCATCCAAGAGATTATATCTTTGATTTTGTCTATCCATTTTGATAAAATAATATAAACAAAAAAAATTAGCATTTAGCTAAAAACAAAAGAAATATGATTTCTATATATGAAAACTCAAATGCACCAAAAAATAGTTGCTTCTTGAGATTAAAAAAAGAGAGTAGATTAATAAAACGGAAATATAAATATAAGCATTTAAAAAACATTCAACGTCTATACACACAAAACACGAAAAGGAAAAGAAAAGCCTAAATATTAGCTCTATTTGCCAAGAAGAAAAGAAAACCCTAGAAAAGAAAAAAAGAAAATATTGACTATATATTTTGTTGTTTTATTGTGTTTGGACTCAAAAATTAATTTTCTTAGTTAATTAGACATGAAAGCTCAATGTCTTATATATTTTCTCAACAAATACACAAAATAACTTTAATTTGATGGGAAAAAAAGTAGAGTAAACAAATACGTACTTGTAAGATTGTAGGTAAAAGAAGAGAATAATAGCGCAAAAAAATTGTATGATGGGTGTTAATTATGAATTATTTGATATATATATATACACACACACACACTCCATGTTGTAGAATTTGATATGAACAAAAAGTCTAATATTAAGCTAATATTAATTGAATAGAATTTTATAACAGACTTTAAAAAAAAAATTTTATGTTTGATTCATAGTGTTTGGAATACACTACATTCAGGGACGGATCTAGGATTTTAAACTAGCAGGGGTTGGAGAATAGAAAAAAAAAAAAAAAAAAAAACTCCAAATAGACATCCAAATAGTATTAAGAAATTATAAATACACAAAATGGTTGTTTCTAAATACATTAAGATGCAATCATCTACCAACAAAGACAAAAACAAAAACAAAAACAAAAACAAAATAATGTGTTTTTTTTTTTGTTTTTGTTTTTTTTTTTATAATACTAGGCTAGCTAGATTTTTTTTTCTTTTTTGAAGTTAGAGTATTCACAATGGTGGTACTAAAAGTTTTAGCTTTTAGTACCTTAAAAAGCTACTCTATTTATTTTACCATCTCACTTTACAATATAGCCAATATCAAATGTTCTATTTTTTTGTCACTTCATTTAAAATAATATAAACAACTCATTAAAATAACAAGGAAGAAAGATAATTTTAGTTTTTTAATTGAAGGAAAAGATATAATTTTAATAAAATATCATGTATTTTATTTTTAACAACTTGCTGTGGTCAACTGGTGTTTATACCAGTTTACATTAGTTGCAAAAAATTTAGCTTTAGTTTCTTCAATAACACATTATTTTTTTTGTTCTTTGGTGGTAAAATAGATTTTTTGCTTAAATATAATCACCATTGTGAATATTTTTATTGTTTTTGTTAAGTTATTGAGTTGGATAATTGCGATTTGGGTTAAGCTAGTTAGGCAGATTGGAAAGAAGGGGGCCTCAACTACAAAAATGAAATATAGAATGACTAAAAAAAAATTGTTTTCTCAAAAAAATAAATGGACCCAGGGGGCCCGGGCCCCCTTGGGCCCTTATCTGGGTCCATCCCTGACTAAGTTGCAACCTCAGCAAGAAGTCTCCATGCATATGATGCATCATCAAAATCTATCATTCTTTTTAGCACTATATATCCGTTGATCTCCCAATATTGTTGGGTTTAGTATTCATCAAAATCCTTCCTTTTTTTTTCTAGCACCACGTGAAGCAACTATATTAGAAATTAAATTAAGCACAGCAAGTGTAATTCAACTTTAATCAAATTAAGATTTTTATCCACTTAGAAATTATAGGTGAAGAAAAATTATATATATATTTATATATATATATTGTACGGCATACGGCCTCAGGCCCATTTGGCCTTGGGCCTTGGCCCGGATACACCCCTAAAGCGTTCTTAAGCCCAAGCCCAATAGCATACCCGTTCCACTGATCGCAAGTTAGACGTGCTCATGCCGATCATGTATGGATTGGTCGGGGGCTATACTTACAAGGGGTAGCCCGTGACCTCGGTAGCTCAGTATTGCCTTGGGGAATATCGCTGCCGAGTAACCATTTGGAGGTTGGAACTAGTTCCAACGCCATTGCCACTGTTTCCAAGGAAGCATATTCTTTGTTAGGAATAATCAAATCGGGCCCCACCCACACGAGTGAGACCAGAAGGTAATCATGAGTACCCCACCAACCTTAAGCTATAAATAGGAAAAGGGAGTAGAGAGAATGGGTTGGTCATTCTGAGCAAGTATAGAGAGCTAAAGAGAGAGAAAATACTACCAAAAAGAGAGTAGCTTAGAGGGAGAGTGGAGAGAGTTTTACAAGAGTAAAGGAGCACAGCCTAGAAGCTCGGTTGGGAGCTACCCGTAGTAGGAAACCCATCACCCATTATACAAATAAATTGTGAGCCCAACACTAGGCCCAGTCTAGTGAGGAAATTTGGGCACGTACATATATATATATATATATTTAAAAAAAAAATCTAAAAATCTAAAATAATTTCTGCAATAAAGCCACTTGGAGTCCTGGAGCAACCACGGCTTCTAAGCTCAACTTTTATTATATAATATATAATTTAATTTTAAATAAAAAAATATTTTTTTTCCATAAATTTTCACATAATAGTCGTGCATTGCACGGGCATAATATAAAATAAAAAGTTAGGTTTAGAAGTCGTGGTTGCGCCAAGTGACTACCCCAAATAGCAGAAAATTTATTAAATTTCTTTTAAAAAAAATTAAATTTAGTTAGTTTGGTGGCATACAACTACTATACCTAAGAGAAACGTAATCAATTTGAATAACAAAAACTAAATTAACGTGGCATAAAATTACCATACCTAAGAGGGACATAATTACATTGAATAACAAAAACTAAATTAGCGAGTAATCATTGTTTATCTATATTTTTTTTCTAATTCTTGAGAACGTCTATATCCTTTTTGATATTACATACACCTCATGGACTCCTTTTTTTTTTTTTTTAGGGTATTTTATTCTTACGTGGACTCCTTTTAGGTGGAGTATGTATATATATACATACACAGTTATTTGGTGTATTTTTTCATTCTCCTACCAGTTGTACATTTTTTTGATTTAGTCTTTCCTTCTCCTAGTTACGGCACCTACAACCTTACAAATATGTATTTGTTGCTTTTGTTTAAGCTAATTTCCTTAAATTTGATATATTTTATATGCTTATGGCTTGAGAATCAATGATAAAATATTGTTAGACATGCTTTCATAGTGGTGTATTTTCCACAAGAATTGATATATTATTTTTTACAAATCTCTTATTCTCCCTTTGGAAGATCTATTATTTTGTATATCATATATGAATTACATGTTTATGACATTCTAATGGTGATATGTTGTTTCCATTCCCTCAATTTGTAAAAATAATTTGTTTTTATCATGTACTCACAAATTATTAATATAAACTCAACATATATAACTTTTAATTAAGCCGTGCATTGCACGGGCATAATACTAGTACTATATAATAAAAGTTAGGCTTAGAAGCCATGGTTGCGCCAAGTGGCTAATCTCACTAATTAGTAAATTAATTTTATAAAAAAAAAAAAAAAAAACTCACGTTTTGACTAAGGGGTAAGATTTAACAATAATTTATATAAAAAAAAAAAATTGAATTCTATTAAAACTAAAAGTCTATTATTATAATTTTCTAAACTTAAATCCACACAACTCACATTTTTGTTTTTGTTTTTTTTTTTCCTGAAGTATAATAAATTTTGGACTTGCAAGCCGTGGTTGGGCTAAATGGCTACTCTCACTAATTAGTAAATTAATATATTTATATATATATATATATATATATCTGCTGGCACCACAATTTTCCACGTCACCTTTCTTTTCTTTAAATTCTTTTTAACATTTTATTATATTAAAATTTATCAATTTAGAACCCCAATACAAGTATACAACTCCCCCTTAGCCTTCACATCAAAATTAAAGTGCTAAACCCCACAACCTCTCTATTTTCCACGTTTTGACTAAATGATAAGATTTAACAATAATTCAAAATAATATTTAACAATAATTTAAAATAAATTTAAATTTTATTCAAACTAAAAGTCTATTAGCAAAAATTTCTAAACTTAAATACTACACAACCCACGTTTTTGTTTTTGTTTTTTTTTTCCTCAAGTATAAAAAAAGTTGGGCTAAGGGAAAAGATTTAACAATAATTTAAAACAAATTTAACTCTATTCAAACTAAAAGTCTATTATCAAAAATATTTCTAAACTTAAATCCAACATAACCCATCCTCAAGTTGCATGATTTTATAATAATATAAAACAATTTTAAATTCTATTCAAACTAAGGTTTATTATAAAAAAAATTTCTAAACTTAAATCCCACACAACCCACACTTTTTTTCCTCAATTTGCATCTTATTAAATTAATATTTTATTAGTATATTAAGCTATGAAGCTCTTGACTAAATAAGATTTGACAATAATTTAATCTAAATAAAGTTTTATCATCTAGGTTTTAGAAATTTATATTCTACTCCAACTAAAAGTCTATCATCAAAATTTTCACCTTAGACATCAAAGTCGAACCTAGAGTTAGTGCCCTCCTTTCCAAGGAGTTGAATTTTCCTCAAGTCTTAAGCATGTTGTCTGGATAATCATTCAATATGGTTCTGTTTGGCTTTTGTAGGGGCTGAAAAGCAACATATTTGTTTGTCATTTCGTAGACATTTTCTCTAACATTGACAAGGAACAACAAAGCAACCAATTACAATAGACCTATAACAAATGCCCTACTTTTCAAGGCATAAAAATATTTGGGACCTAGACACCTATTTTTTTTTTTTTTTTTGAGAATATTAAATATTTTTTAACACATAGAGAGGGGAAAATGTTTTTTTTTAAAGAAACTTACGGTGATGTATATCCAAAAAGGCCTAACTTTTGGATACACAACACATGCTTTAAACCTCTTTAACTCACACTCATTTTCCAATGTGGGACCTAAACACCTATTAGGTATTAACAACTTATTGATAATCTATATTTCCATTACGTTGTACATTTGGATTGTGAAGAACAAGTAACAAATATGTTTTGTGTTGAAGCTTGAATGACCATTTTAGTGACATGGTTACTTTTAATACTACATACGACATCATTAAAGATTTTTGGCCCTTAGATGTGGTCCTTAGTATTAAATGTTAATCACCTTCAAGAAATAATTATTTTTGGGGTTATTTCTATGTATGATGATATTGCAGAATTATTAAAGCGTATTTTTGGAAGCTTTTAAAATGCACATAAGAATAAAAAACCCAAATCTGTTTCCATTGAACGGGATATTGCAATGACAAAAATGATGCTAAAATGATGCAAAATGTGCAAGGATTATCAATGGCTGAAAGGAGTAGTAGCTGATTTAGAGGACAGCGGGCCTCCTGAGCAAGATACGGAAAACAGGGGATTAAAGAAAGAAAGAAGTAGAAAAGATAGCGAAACTGAGATAGAAAAGAATAGGATATTCATTAGTCAAATTGCCTACCTTCCTCCATCATACACGTGCCTTTATATACATGGTCTTAACTAACTCTCCAGCTCACTCTACTCTGCCAGCCACACATTACAACTGCTACTAACCCATCTCAGTCCTATTAACCCGGACTCACTAACTATAGTCACTTACCACTAACTATAGTCACTTACAAGCCTCATACAACAGTAAAACATACCACATACCCAGTATTGAATCACAATGTCTAACACAACCTACTTTTCACTACACAGTAATAATCCTAACAATTTCTCCCCCCTTAAAGCACCTTGCCCACAAGGTGAGAGAACCTGTTCTGCAAGTCATACAATACTTCCCAAGTAGCATCTTCTTTGCTTTCCCCTTGCCACTGCACCAGCACTTGAGTCACAGTCTTGCTCCTTAGCTTGATTGATTTCCTATCTAAAATCATCACAGGTTCCGGAGTAAGCACCAGATCATCATTTACAGTAGGTAAAGTTGGTCTAGGCACCACTTGATTGCCCACTTTAGCCTTAAGGTTGGACACATGGAACACAGGGTGGATCAAGGAACTAATAGGCAAATCTAATTTGCATGAAACCTCCCCAACCTTCTGAAGGACCTTAAATGGCCCATAATACCTTGGAGCAAGCTTACCAAGTCTCTTATTGTGCATTGAAGTCTGCTTATAAGGCTGTAATCTTAGGTATACCCAGTCCCCCACAGCAAAGGACCTTTCCACCCTTTTCTGATTGACAAACCATCTCATACGTTCCTGAGCAGCACACAAGTTTTGCTTGAGCAAGGATAGAATCTGCTGCCTCCCTTAACATCAAATCCACTGCATCCACTCGTGTAGTACCAGCCACATAGTCTAGAACCCTTGGGGGAGAATAACCATACAAAGCTTCAAAATGTGTCATCTTAATTGAAGTATGGAAGTTGGTATTGAACTAGAATTCTGCAAAGGGCAGCCACTCCACCCAAGTACTAGGCCTATCAGCTGCAAAGGCCCTTAGGTAATGCTCCAAGCTTTTGTTCACCACCTCAGTTTGGCTATCAGACTGAGGGTGATAAGTTGAGGACATGGCCAACTTAACACCTTGTAACTTCATCAATTCTTTCCAAAAAAGAGAGGTAAACACTGGATCTCTATCACTAATAATGGTAGATGGCATTCCATGCAACTTGAACACAAAGTGCAGATAAAGATTAGCAACCTTGGCAGCAGTGTAAGGGTGGGAAAGAGCCATGAAATGAGTGTATTTGGTGAGTCTATCCACAACTACAAACACCACAGACTTCAAATGGGACTTAGGCAAACCTTCAACAAAGTCCATGCTCACATCCAACCATGGTTTCTCAGGAATGGGCAAAGGTTGCAACAAACTAGCAGGGAAACAAGTTTCATGCTTAAGTTTCTAACATGTATCACATTCTTTGACATACTGTTTCAGATCTTGCCTCAACCCAGCCCAATAAAAATCCTTTTGAAGCCTATGCAAGGTCTTAAGGTAACCAGAATGACCCCTCAAAGGGCTGTCATGCACCTGTTGCAACACCACAGTCTTCAAATCCTGATTAGAGTCTCCCAAATACAATCTACCTTTGTAAAATAGCAGCCCATTGCAGAAAGTAAACCCTGGAGAACTAGTGGAACCTGACTGAACATTCTATAAAATTGCTTTAACCTTGAGATCAGAATCATAGCTGTTTTTAAGAGCAGACAGCCAAGAAGGAGTGGGGAATGAAATAATACATAAAGTGCCTTGAGAAGAATCATAAGCATCAGAATGATATGTACCATTGGCAGTAAGGACCAATGCTTCAGACTGAGCCAAATCAGAACTAGAAACATCACATTGTCTCCTAGAAAGGGCATCGGCAACCACATTCTCCCTTCCTTGCTTGTATTCCACAATAAAGGCATACCCTAAAAGCTTAGAAATCCACTTTTGTTGAGTTGGGGTACCCACCCTTTGTTCCAACATGTATTTAAGACTATGGTGGTCTGTCTTGATAATGAAAGGCCTTCCCAACAGGTAAGGTCTCCACTTCTTTACTGCCACCACCAAAGCAAGGAACTCCTTCTCATAAATGGAGAGAGAAAGCTTACTACCCTTCAAGGCTTGGCTATGATAAGCAATAGGCGTGTGATCTTGCATCAAACAGCTCCAAGGCCTAACCTAGAAGCATCACACTCCACAATGAAGGGTTTGGTAAAATCAGGTAAGGCCAATACTGGAGGACAAGAAACAACCTCCTTAAGCCTTTGAAAAGCAGTGGCAGCTTCAGAGGTCCAAACAAATGAATCCTTCTTCAAAAGGGCAGTCAAAGGAGCAGCAATTTGGCCATACCCCTTCACAAACTTCCTATAATACCCAGTCAGACCAAGGAACCCCCTTAAGGCTTTAACATCTTTAGGAATTGGCCATTGTTGCATAGCAGCAGTCTTCTTAGGGTCAGTTCTAACTCCCTCACCAGAAATAAGATGTTTAAGGTACTCCACCTTATCACAAGCAAAGATGCATTTAGATTGTTTAGCAAAGAGCTGGTGCTTGGCTAATGTTTCCAAAACCACCCTAAGATGTCCAAGGTGATCAGATAAGATCTTGCTGTAAACCAGTATATCATCAAAGAAAACAAGGACAAACTTCCTCAAAAAAGGCCTAAAGATAGCATTCATCAAGGATTGGAAGGTGGAGGGGGCATTGGTTAAGCCAAAAGGCATAACCAAGAATTCATAATGCCCCTCATGTGTCCTAAAAGCAGTTTTGGGTATATCCTCCTCCCTCATTTTGATTTGATGGTAACCAGACCTCAAATCAAACTTAGAAAACACACAAGCCCCACCTAACTCATCGATGACTGAAATAGGGTACTTGTCCTTAATAGTCTCTTTATTCAAAGCTCTATAGTCAATGCACATCCTCTATGACCCATCAGCCTTCCTCACTAACAGAACAGGTGATGCAAATGGACTGCAACTATGTCTAATTGAACCTATAGACAGCAAGTCCTTGACTATTTTCTCAATTTCATTCTTCTGATAAAAGGGGTACCTGTATGGTCTTTGGCAGATAGCTTGAGCACCCTCCTTGAGCTGAATTTGATGCTCATGCCCTCTAATGGGAGGTAAACCAACAGGAGTAGCAAAGACTGCCTCAAACTCCTTAAGCAAGGCAGCAACCTGAGCAGGAACAGAAGCAGCCCTTTCTACAGGCACTTGAATAGCCCCCTCTGCAGAACTAATGGAATTAGAAATTTGCAAAACTAAGCCTCTTTTAACAGGTTCCTTCAAGAAATGAAGGCCATCTTGAATGAGAGTACCTCCTGCCCCTTTCAAACCATGAAGTAGTACAATCCTATGATCATATAGGAAGCACATGGTAAGCAGCTTGAAGTCCCACTGAATTACTCCAAGGGTACTCAACCACTGAGTGCCTAAGATCAAATCACACCCTCCCATAGGCAGAACATGCAACTGAACCAAGAATTGATGACCTTGCAAATCCATAGGAACATCTTTGCACAAGCCATGAGTTTTAAGTACCTCACCATTAGCAACCTTAACCTCCAAGATTTGTGTACTATCCACAAGAATATGCAATTGAGAAAACAGTGAGGGATCAACAAAGTTATGAGTGCTGCCTGAATCTATCAAAATCACCACAGATTTACACTTAACTCTACCCTTCACCCTCATAGTCCCAGAAGTAGGAGTACCACTTAAAGCATAAAATGTAATACCAGCCTCCTCAACACTATTATCTTGACAACTTAAGGAATCTTCAGACACATAACTACCACTACTATCATCTAAGTCAGTAATGTGCACACTTGAATTAGCATTAGGCCTAAATTCTACACTATCAAGAAGGAAGAGCATAGCATTTTTACACTTATGACCAAGGCCCCATTTCTCATCACAATTGTAACATAAACCCTTTTTCTTTCTTTCCTCCATTTGAGCAAGTGAAATTCTTTTAAGTGGTAGCCTATTATTCTTGTTATCTATCAAGGTTGGTACTTTAGGAGGTGGACCAAGAATTGAGGGCTTACCTGGTTCCAATTGATTCTTGAAACTCTTTCTACAGCTCTAATTGTACTCCTCTTGAATCTTGGACAATCCAAAAGCCTCATTCAGTGACTGAGGATTGAGCATACGTATAGGAAGTCTAATCTCATCCTTCAACCCACTGAGAAAGTAACTCAGTTTCTATGAAGCTGATAAGCCTTTGATCCTGTTTGACAAAACTTCGAATTGGGCCTTATACACTGCCACAATAGAAGTCTGCCTCAATCTTGTTAGTGTTTCCATGGGGTCATCATATGTAGTGGTACCAAACCTCACATGCAAAGCTTGAATTAAAGAATCCCAATCATGAAACACCCATGTTTCTTCACCTTTTCGGAACCAAATTAGGGCCTCACCTTCCATGTGAAATGAAGCTAACATAAACTTTTCTCCAATGGGGGTGTTGTAGTATCTGAAATACTGATTAGCTTTATAGACCCAACTCGCAAGATCTTCCCCAAAGAATCTTGGAAATTCCAATTTCATGGTGCGAGATACAGGTAATAACGCAGAACCAGAATTAGGATTCACATTCTCACCATTTCTCTGAGACTGAAATCCTTGTGAGCCTTGATCAAAAGAACTTAATTTTTGTAACACCATATTCAACTGTTGACTTATCTCATTAAGAGTTCTTGTGTGAATTTCCTGTACAGTTCGCATCTCTTGGAATTCCTTCGTATGATGATCAGTGGTGGTTCGAAGTGATGCAATAGCTTCATTGGTCACTACTGCAGCACGCGTCTCTGTCATGGTTGATCAGGAAAGCTTGCTCTGATACCAAATTGCAAGCATTATCAATGGTTGAAAGGAATAGCAGTTGATTTAGAGGATAGCAGGCCTCCTGAGCAAGATACGGAAAACAGGGGATTAAAGAAAGAAAGAAATAGAATAGATAGAGAAATTGAGATAGAAAAGAATAGGATATTCATTAGTCAAATTGCCTACCTTCCTCCATCATACACGTGCCTTTATATACATGGTCTTAACTAACTCTCCAGCTCACACTCCTCTGCCAGCCACACATTACAACTGCTACTAACCCATCTCAGTCCTATTAACCCGGCTTCACTAACTATAGTCACTTACCACTAACTATAGTCACTTACAAGCCTCATACAACAGTAAAACATACCACAGACCCATTATTGAATCACAATGTCTAACACAACCCACTCTTCACTACACAGTAATGATCCTAACAAAATGACATCAAGCACTTGGGGAATATGATAACGGATTTCTTCATTTTTTCAGAAAAATTGTAAATCTTAAGTGAGTTTTGATTGGATTCTTAAATCTTAAGTGGTAGGTTCAAACCCATCTGATTTTGACTTTTGCTGTGATATGAAGGAGAATAGGATTTTTTGGAGTAAAAGAAAAAAGAACTAGAATAATGAGAATAAGATTCAGGTATATGACTTCTCTCTACTTTTTTTATAAAAAATTTAAATAATTACTTCCTTATTTATCTGACTAATTTAGAAACTTACAAACTTTGGTTTGGAGTAGTATTTTTAGCAAGCAATTAGAGTGAGGGTTGTATATAATAGAAGTGCATAAGGATTATATATTGTAAAGTATACCGGTGCGTTTCGTCATTTCTATATGACTCATGTGCACTTTCTTAAGGGGAGAAATTCTACCTCGTGCACATTCACAGGGGGAGAAAGCAATATGGGAGATGCATATACCAAGGGGGAGAAGACATCATTTTGAGAAAACCTTGTTTTGTTTTGTTTTTCATTATGCTTGTTTTCTTGTTGTTTTATGGTGCTTTGAGTTACATTTAGTATCTATGCTTTATTGCTCTCATCGCATCATGCTTATGTGTTGGACATGCATACATTTATATGCTATTGTGCTTTATTGGTTGCATGTTCAGATAATCATTTGCTTTGCTATGTGATCATTGTAGTCATTTCTATATGACTGTTTTGGTGTATGATCAAGTTGCTTACATGTTTCATATCATGTTTACTTGATCGCAATTTACTTGTTACATTATACTTGTTCTTTTATTACTTGCTTTACCTTGAGGGTCTAATGTGTTTTGTGCAAGTATTCAGGTTACAGGTATATATGTTCCAAGTTCATCACAACTTCTAGATTTAGGTGTGAGTGAGTTTTGCCATTGTTCCCAAACTCACGTTTAAGTCTAGAGTCTGTTTTAGGGTGTTTTGTCACGGAATATAGCCAAAGGGGGAGATTGTAAAGTTGTGATTTACAATTATGTTTTATGTTGGTTTTATTCCATGACAAAAAGTGTTGTAATTACTTTAATTTTTTTTCCTTGTATTTTTGTGGGATTTTATTGTATTAGGTTTAGTATTAAGTTGGTGAAGACTCAAGTTTAATTGAAGATCAAGTGGATTTCGCGAGAAGCTCGTGAGAAGCTAACCCGCGAAGTAGCCATGTGAGAAGCACATGACTGGAAGCTGAAGAGTCGTGTCAGGCTGTCAGTTTCACGAGTGTCTCGCAGGTAAGGCCTTCTCGTGAGGTAGTCGTGAAACATTCTGCCTGGAGGACTTTTAAGTGTGACTTTCTTACCCTTCACCCATACTATATATACTCTCATTACTCACAAATATAAAGGAGGCCATTCAGAGAGAAAAACCTAGATAGGTTTTCTACAACACACACCCATCTTTTTGAGAGAGAGCTACTCATCTTTAGTGAGAAATCATTCTAGCCTCTTCTCCTTCCCTCTCTCATTGTCATATCTTGAGAGGAGATTTGTACCTAAACACAACCCATACATATTCAGAGTGTAGAGAGTGTTTTGAAACTTGGGAAGTTTTGGGGATTTGCCAAAAGAAGCCGATGAGGCTTGGCGGATGTAATCGGGCGTATTGTAGGATCCAGAAAGCTAGACAAGACACGGTTCCGAGAAGTTGTGAGAGACCGCGCCCTCGGCCCGTTTTATAGGATGTTGGGCCAAACCCACGTGAATGGGTGGAGTCGTGTTATTGCCTCTCAAAATGGAGGTTCGACTAGTTATATTTACCCCTTTAGATTAAGGGTTTTACAATGTAGTCATCACTTATTTAATTATTGGGATAAATAAGAAAACCAAAATTGAAAAATTCCTCATTTTATTAATTTGAAATTGAATTTACATTGATCATAGGAAATTATATGGCTTTGGTCCTAGATACAATCTAAGATAAAGTACATGATTTTGTTTCCTAGTTACAATCTAAAAATTGAAAATTACATGGATAAACATTCGATCTACTAACCCTTGATCTAAGCTTGGAGGCTATGTTACAAGGTGGGAAGGTTTTAGGCACCCACCTTACCCGGTGAAACCGGTCTTCTAGACTATGGTGGCCAACACTCTATTCATATCATCTAATATGTTATCAATCAATTTGCATGTTGAATTTAAAGTGTGTGCATGTGATAAACCCTAATTCAATTTATTAAGCATTTCATTTGGATTGAGAAATAAATTCTAGTGAATGTGTGTGGATGGTGATATCCTAGATTTAATAATTTAAAAGAATTATTAAACAAACTTATTTTTCATGTTTTTGATGTGGATTTAAGATCGAAACTAGTGTTATGCATGAACATGTGATGAACAACCAAGAACATGTGAAAAACATATAAGAACAATTAAGAACATTCAAACATATTCAAAGGAATTTAAATGATTATTATCATGTTTTAATCTTAAACTCTCATCATGACAACACAAAAAATAATTAGGGAAAGAGATTATACATTCATGCAAGATCTATATGGTGGAGGAGGAGACTCTTGAGGGAGGTCCTAAGGGTGGAGGAAAAGAAGAGTTAGGAGAGGAAGAGTGAGTCTCACTCAATACCTTGAGTCTCAAGAAGACCAAGATATGCCAAGACTACTTAACTTACTAGAACTCAAGAGAGGAGAAGAAAGGGGTTTTTTCGTAGCTACTGTAACAGCTTGTAGAGCCAACTTCAAAAAATCATATCTTACTCAATTCTGATAGGAATTGTCTCATTCTTGTGCTCAAATTGAAGCCCCGGATGTCTAGTTTCTGGAAAAATTAACCTCATTCACAGATTCAAAATATTCGGAGAGATATCAATGAAATGGTGAGCATAGGTCATTTGTTAGAAAACAATTT
This sequence comes from Notholithocarpus densiflorus, assembly GCA_030021035.2. Classification (NCBI taxonomy): domain Eukaryota; kingdom Viridiplantae; phylum Streptophyta; class Magnoliopsida; order Fagales; family Fagaceae; genus Notholithocarpus; species Notholithocarpus densiflorus. The sequence continues at coordinate 725,517 of JARYZH020000017.1, forward strand.
CAGCACAATTAGCATTAATAGGTCCCAAATTAGTTTCCAATTAACATTAATAGGCTCCAATTACTCTCATTTTAGACCTAATTAGTTCCAAATTTACCCTAATTAAAAGATAATTGCACAAATTACTCATTGAATGATTAATGATTAATGTTTAACTATCTAGTTAATTAGGTGTGTGCAACCCTATCATAAAATGTAGTTCTAACCAATCAAATTATGACACATCATTGATCTCAAATTGATTACACTTATAACCAATTGAAATCAATTATTCACAATTACATATAGTCGGACTCAATTTGTGATAGTGTATTTCAGCCATTAAAACTTGATTTGATGATAACTTTCAATCTGGTGGTCCGATTAGGGTTTATGACCAGTCGATTTGATCGTTACAACATCAAGATCATTTTGGTGAAATGAGATTAAGGATCTAATGAACAGAATCAAGATGCATATTTTCAAGGCAAAATTATCCTTTTACCCTCCAGGTGAGGTTAAATGCGGGTTGCAAAATGAGGTGTCAACAGAAGCCTTGTTGGAGTAGGAGCTTGGAGGGCTTAGGTACATTGGGTAGATTAGGCTTGGAGGGTCTCTTGCTATTCGTGTATCCTAACTTATTGTCTAGTGGATCAATTTACCGCTTGGAGGGTGGCAGTGAGATTTTTAGCTGAGTTCTTCGGTTTCCTCTTCGATAACACGTCGTCGTGTTATCTTGTGTTTGCATCTCTCTTCCCTTACTCTTGTGCTTTACTTTTATTGTTTGTTATTTATGTTTATGCACTAGAGTAGTATCGGTTGATTGCGCTTCATTTACTCTTGTTTCCGCACTTAGAAAAGTTAGAGTAAAAGTAACCGATTGTTGATTCTTGTTTAATTTCAAAGCAATAAACTTATGGTCAATCCCATTGTGCTCAAATTTCAGATCAGTCAAAAGATATGCTAATAAAAAATTACAATTTTTGAAAGCTAAAGTCATAACAGAATTAGAAGTACATTGGCAGATGCTAATGACATACTTGATACACTTGGACATAGTTTACTTAAAAAAAAAAACTGGTAATCTTTCTAGATGTTCTAGATCTGTTGGTGAGAATTTCAAACTAGGATGATAAAAAAAAAAAAAAATCAGACTAGATTGATGACAGCAAGCATTCTGACTTAAAGTTCACTATGAGGTTTGATATTTCTATTGCTTTGTTGTGTAGTTGTGCCCTTCGTTTTGTAATGACTTCTCAAGATTCAAATGTTTTGAAGTGTTTTTATTGTTTGGATTTTTCTGCTAATGTTGGCTGCAGCTTATTCTCAATTTTTTTCCCCAATTGTGATTTTTTTTCCCCAGCTGTGATGCAGAATTGCGGATAGTTGGTTTTGAATACTTAAAAGAAAACTTCCCTACTAGCTCGACTGAATTCTTGGAGTATTTGGATAGAGTTGGAGAACAAATTGTCATCCTATGCCAATGTGGAAATGAAGCCTAAAAATCCTGTATTTTGGAGGAACAACTGAATCATCAAAACCTTCAGAAACTTTCATTTGAATGTATTGTAAATTAGAAACTTTTAGAAAGAATTATGATAGGTTTTGCTTAAATGTATTTCCAATCGTATGATCCTCTTTTTGTATACCGAACTGTGACAAGTTTTATTTCAAATGTATTTCCAATCCTATGATCCTCTATTTGTACAATATATCATGACAGGTTTTATTTCAAATGAATGTATTCTGAATCAGAGACTTTTAAATAGAATTACGACAAGTTTTATTTTCTAATATATTCCCAAACCTATGTTATAGGTTTTATTTCAAACTAGTCGCAGACCCGCGCGTTGCGCGTAATAATTTTTAGGTAAAATACTATTTTAGTCCCTAGACTTTGTAAAGAATTAAAAAAAAATAGTTTTATCATATTTTTTATAATGTTGTTCATAACGTTTCTTACCATTATCATATATTTATTGGTTGATGAATTGCATAACATAGATATTAAATAAGAGGTTGAATTGTTCATTAAATTTTTTAAGTCATGGTGTGTGTGTGTGTATATATATATATATAAAGTTAAATGAAATGTCAAAAAATGAGATTATAATTTTTTCCAATTTTATTTCTAATATAATTTCTAAATTAGTGAAGAACATCTCATTTTTAGTTATGATAGGAAATATAATTTTCCTAGTTAGAGTTTGATTAGTTTTAAGTTTAAATTTTGTATTATTATATTTAATTGTTGATTTTTGATTTAATTAAGTGAATGTAATGGTTGATTTTATTGCACTATAATGTTTTCAATGTCCTTTGTATAGTCATTTCTATTTTATTTCTTACTCATCTTGGCCACTTTTTTATTTTCCAAATAATGGTTACTATTGGCGTTTGATTTCATTTCATTTTTTCTTCCATTATTTATTCTTGATTACTTTGTATGTTCCCTTGCTAGCTGTAGTTTTTATGGTTATCAATAAGAAATAGATATCATGGATGACTTAAATAGTTATAGATGTAGTTACGTTAATGGTATATCAAAGGTTTTTTTTTTCTTTTTTTCTTTTGAATTTTTAAGAAAATATGAAAGGAATTTCTCTAATTTGGTCTCAATCAATTAAGACATCTATAATATCTTAACGGAAGTAATAATGAGCATTAAATTTTTTTAATGTTTGAAGTGGTTAGGTTAGTGGTATGTCAAAGTTTAAAAAAAAAATTTTTTAAAAATTCCCAGGAAATGTAAAAGGCCTTTTTTGAAAAAAGAAATGGAAACCTTTTGAATTGTAGAAATATGATTGTTTTAATTACCTTGTTTATAGACTTCATTATTAAGTTATAATCATCTAAATTATAGTAGACCACACAAGATAAATATGTATAGATGATTTGTTTTTGATTCATTGTTTACTTATAAATATCTAAATTAAAGTTTTTTTTTAACCTAAATTAAAATAGATGAATATATAGAGGTAAAATTATATAAAAAGTTAAAACTACCCAAGATAAACGTTTAACCACTGGTAGATATGTGTTTTTTGAAGACTAAAAGTTTGCTTGATTGCTTTACCTGGAACTATATAACTATGCAAATATTGTTGCGAATGGTTCCATCGTTTGCAAATTATCAAGTTTGGTGGCCTTACATAAACTCATGTTTTGTGACAACCTTTTTTTTTCTTAAAATTATTAAGTTTGCGTGATTTAAATTTGTGGCAAAAAAAAATTAATATATCTATGATATAGGTTTTTATCTAAATGATATATAGTAGTCCATATTTTTTTAGTCTTGATTCAAAAAGTCCATTCTATATAAGACTACAAATTGCTCAATCTATAGGCCTAGACACATTCAAAGAGTGCTATCTAAATTATAAATTATATGACCCTTTATCACACAAATATTTTGATTCTCCTAATGTATGGTAAAGGAAGGCAGGTGTGTCTCTAGCCATTTTCTTGATTTGTGCTACATAAGTATGGAGGATGTGATTGAATTTTAATGTTGAATAAAATAATATAAGAAGAAAAAAAAGTAAAAATAAAATATATAATAATAAACATAAAATTACTAAAGTCATTTTATGTAATGTAATAACATTATATTATTATATACTATATGTATAATGTAGTAGGATAATATTTAATAATCAAAGAGAATAGAAAAGATAACAACTTAAAACACAAAACTAAATCGCATTAACTTAAAGTATAATTCTAATTAACACAAAAATTCATCAACCTAAGTATGGATGCAATAAAAAAATGAAAAATAAATTGAGAGAGAGAGAGAGAGAGAGAGAGAGAGAGAGAGAGAGAGAGAGAGAAGTAACATTTTTGAGTGAGAAAACTATGCATAGAATGAAAAAGAAAATGTCAAATTTATAGTAATATGTTAAGAATAAGAAGAGTCAAAATGAAGGAAAATAAAAGGGTAGAGAATGAATGATATTAAGGCAGAAAGTAGTGGAGAGATGAAGAGGTAAAAAGAAGAAAGAGTTTTGGAAAATTAATAATAAAATAATGGTTAAAAGATATTTCAATTTTTAAATAATGGAGTTTTTAAGTCACCTTATTTAATGAGAAAATGTTTTAAAAAATATATAGGAAAAATTAGAAACAAAATAGGATAATAACGTGGCTGCTGAGGTGGCTCAACCGGAGTAGAGCAACAATAAATGCTACGTTTCAGTTTTTAGATAAATATAGATATAGATTAAATAATGGAATTAAAAACTTTACAATTATTGTATTGAGTATTTACCAATCTCATGATCCATATTGAATTGTATCAGGTTTTATATTACATGGAAGAAATGATTAAAAGTTTTTTGAGATGTGTTGATAAAATTTTCAAGTTTTATTAACCCTCTTGTAAACTAGCCAATTCCTTCAACAAATTAACATAGAGAAATAATTAGTGGAAGTCTATCTTAGTGACATCATTCAATAGAGAATAATTGCCGCTAGAAAAATCTCTAAATGATTAGATTGTGATGCCAGAGGTATAGGTATTATTTACACAACTTCTGTAATAAGCCAGGTATTATTTACACAACTTCTATAATAAGTCAATTACCACTTGCAACATGCCATTTGCATGATTTACAGAAAGTTCAAGTATATAATTTCCTCGTTTGAGGTTTTATCCCCTCTATATCCATTTAAATAGAAAACCAAATCTAGTGACTTTTGCTGATTCAGTTCTCCAAAATACAGGATTTTTAGGCTTCATTTCCATGTTGGTGTTGGATGACAGAGTGTTCACTAACTCTAGCCACATACTCCAAGATTTCAATCAAGATAGTAGGGTAGTTTTCCTTTAAATATTCAAAACCATATGTCTGCATCATAGCTGGGAAAAAAGAAAAATAGAATAAGTTGCTGCTAACATTAGCAAAAAAAATTCAGACAATAAAAACACTTAGAAACCCACTTGAATCTTGAGAAGTCATTTAAAAAAAAAAAAGGAACGAGAAGTCATATACATCTTGAGAACACTTGTTCTAACCATAAAACATTGAGTTCTATAAATTTCCTCATCTGCATTATGTAGAAGAGTACATCATATATTTATTTAACATAAAACATTGAGTTCTATAAATTGTTATTAATCCATATTTCAAATCTCTTGTTAAATAAATTAAAGACACAACCATTAAGTCTGCCAACACATATTTGGCAGCTAATATAAATGCAACAAAACTCAAAACAATAGAAGAGACATCTTCTTGGGCAGTGTCCTACACAGCCTTATTAAGTGCATCCCTTTTCAGAGGATCCAAATGTCCCTTATAGTGAAATAGTTGGCAAATGTCCATTGAATGTCTTTGCATTTCTCTCATGAACTTCACACTAGATTTTCCCACTGCATATTTAATCAACCTCAAAGTCTGCATAAAATTAAAGAATAATTGGTATTATTGTTTTTTTTATATATTATATTTTCAAGTGACAATCTGCCAAACACATCCATCTAAATCCACATATCAACCTAACTTTCACAATCTAAGCCAAAAAATTACGTCAAAAGCTAAGTGTCCTGTATTAGATTATTAGAGCTATTTATGTCAAATCAATTTCCATTCTCCCACAAACTTCAACCAAATATATAGCATTCTGCATGCAAACTTCAACCAAATCACAAAGAAATAACTAGAATTATAAGACAAACCAAAATTTGCAACTCCTTTCATTTAGTTATTTCTTATCTATTCATCTAGCAGTTCAACTATTTCAAAGCAACACCTTGAAGAACTTACTTTTTCCAACGCACAAATGCACAATGGAAGGCCTTTCGATTCTACATTGGATAGTGACTTCCCTTGAATATGATGTTTGCTTCAAAAGTAAGTGTTAAGGGACGTGAGCACTTAACAGTACTTCAACAATCATCAATTTGCATATTTTAAAAAGTATCATGCAGCATAAACTTATCATGACACATAATGTTCATAAACCATTGTTAAGAAAAATCTAGTGGACCTATGTTCATAAGAAACTTACCATGATACATACTGTTCTTTTAGGACACCAATCATGGGTAGGGGGCCACGCAAGCAAATCCTTCTGCCAAGGAATTCATTACATTCTAAGAAACAAAAATGTTATATCCCTCATAACTAAAAAGCATTGCTATAGCTGTATACTACATTCTATTTCTAAATCAATAAGTGAGCAAAGAATGAAAAACCATGTAAAGTATTTGTCATGGTGAGAACATGAAAACACATACTTACAAAGATGCCCTTAAATCAATGTCCTAGCTATGAAGCTCAAATTTTCTTAACAGTGACTTATGAAGAATTACGAAGCAAAAAGGCATATACTTATCTTCTTAAACATTTTACTTATTGGTGAAGTATTTTTAATTTTACCCATAAACAAAAATAAATCATTAAACAAACTTTTGTCCAAAATGAATTATATAGATAACAAATACTTACAGAGCTCTGGCTATATTGTTTCAGAGCTTCTCAAAACTATCAAAGGAAATAGAAACTCAACCACAAAATCTGGATTGTTCTCATTTTGCAGCAGTTTCTGAAGTTATTCATCTTTAGCTACCATAGGTAGGTAGGCAGATTGTTGTAACATGTAGGCTTTGTCTATTTTCACTACCTTTCTTCTACCAAAATTCCAGACTTGTCTAGTAAATTCATCTACTCGGCTGCCTTGTTTTCAATTGATTTAATGGTGGTTAGGATGTTGATTAGTGTTCCACTTGGTTCCTTAAGTTCCATAGAGGCTCTAAAGTAAAAGAGCAGAGAATTAATCTTATAATATACTTTGGGATTGAGTATTGACCAGCAGTGTGGTTGTGTGCTCATAGTGAAAGTCCCCATACGTAGAATCCTACTGAGACCCAGCATCAAACACCTCACAGCCACTATTATAGAGACTCTTTTTATCATTTTGTCGAATAAAGAGTAATCTCCAGTAATTGAATGACAAAATCTGATATTTCGAAAACCCAAATTTTGAACTCAATGGATTAAATTTGAAATTTTCACTATAAATTGCCACAATTAAAAGCACAACCACCATTCAAATTCAATAGACAAATGGGTAATTTGAATCAAAACCCAATAGTTGTAAATTGTAGAAATCAAATGGACAAAAATATGATTAGAGCACCTTAACTATGTGAACTGGGGGGCTGGAGCTCGATGCATCGGTGACTTAGGTTGAGGTCTTGTGATGGCTATGGCAAGTGAAAGTAAGGTAGCTACACGTCCAAAAGACTAACCCAAACCCATCAATATTTTGAAATCCAAATTGGGTAAAAGAACAAATCACAATAAAAAAACCTTGAGATCGCAACACCATGATCACGGCGACTCCGGCGTATTTTCTAGGTTCCAGTACCGATCTAGCGGAGGCGTGGTGGTTCGGTTTTAAGAGCATTAGCATTAGGGGTGTAACACCCCTTAGTTGCTATTTTAGCAACTAATAACAGAAAAAAGACCCATATTTTGGGGGTGGGGATGTAATTTTCTTTACATCCTATGAACAGTTGGTTCTCATAAATAGAATCAACTTTTCATAGGATGTAAAAAGAACTAACTTTTCATAGGAGGTAAAAAAAAAATTATTTTATTCCTAAATATCTACTGCTTCTCTCTCTTCGTAATGCCTCTCATCACTCACTCATTCTCTCTTCCTCTCACGACTTTTAGACTCTCTTCCTCTCTTTCTTTTCTTTTCTCCTTTTTGCTCTCACGGTGACTGCCTCTCTCACTCAAGATTTTGGTTGGTTGTTTGGGGTGGCTTCAGATTGGTTTGGGTGGGTGGGCAGGCTTCGAATTGGGGGTTGCCGGTGGTCGTGGTGGGCATGGCGGCCGTGGGGTGGTGGTGGCCATGGTGGGTTGTGGTGGCCGTGGGGCTGTGGGGTCGTGTTCAGTCTAGTGGCCGTGGGACCGTGGTGAGTCTTGGTGGGTGTGGGGCTGTGGGATGTGAGTTGTGTGGGTTTGGGTTTTGCTGTGTTTTTTGTGGTTGGTGGTTGTGGGTTATGGTTCTGATTTGATTTTTATTTTGTTTTTTTATTTGGGTTTGTGGGTATGGATTTAGCAGTGGTGGTGTTGTTGGATTTTAGGTGGTGGTGGCGGCTGCTGTGCTGTGGGTGAGGGTGATGGCTGCTGTGCTGTGGTAGCTTGGTTATTATTATTATTTTTTTGCTATGAGATTGATTTTTGGACTGGATGTGATTGTGATTGTGATTGTGGTGGCAGTGGAGGTTGGTTTTGGTTGTGGTGGAGGGTGGGTATGGTGGTTGGCTATATTTGTGGTTGGGGTGTGGTGTTTGTAGTGGTGGGTGAAGAAAAAGGGACAGGAAAGAGAGAGAGAGGATTCCTTTTTATTTTATTATAGGGTAAGCGACATATTTGGTTCATATCCTTTGCAGCATATTTCGATTTGGTCTCTAACCTTTTAATTGTGTCACTTTGGTCCCTAATCTTTCAATGCCGTGTCAATTTAGTCCTTATTGTTATATTTTGGATGAAAATTAATGACATGTCAAACAACCAAAATAAAATTTTAGTGTATTATCACATTAACGAAAGCTAATTTTTTATTTTGGCTATTAGACGTGTCATCAGTTTCCATCCAAAAGATAATGGTAAGGATTAAATTGACACGGTACTAAAAGGCTAAGGACCAAATTGATACAATTAAAAGGTTATGGAACAAATTGAAATATGGTGTATAGAATAGGGACTAAATACGTAATTTATCATTTATTTTATTAAGTAGTTTATATTATTTTATTAGGTTGTATGTAAAAATAAAAACTGGGATGTATGAAGAGTTGTAAAATAAGTTGGTAAAATAGATAAATTAGTGTTTGAGGATGTAAAATAGACACTTTTTTGCATCCTTGGATGCAGTGCTCTAAGAAGCGGACGGCGTTTATTATGCAATTTATATATATATATATATATTTATATATTTGAATTTGGGGATTTATCTGAGTAGTTCTTGCATGCGCTGTTGTGTATTTGGTATTTGTTAAGAGGATGACGTGGTGCCTCCTGATTGGATGGCGTAAAAACTCATTTTTTTCGCCAAGACTGAACAAAGTTGGATATAACATGGACAAATAATGCTATGTTTCAAACAATTATTTATACATTAGTATTATGCTAGTGCGATGCACGACTTAATAACAGAATAATATATAAATAAATTTTTTTTTATGATAATATAATCAAATCTAATACCAAATAAAATAGTAAAAGTATTTTTAAAAATTAAGTAACATGGAAAATGTATATTATGTAAGTTTTTTTTTTTGCAAAAAAAGTTATTATAAAATATTTTAAAAAATTATGGCAAGTTTTAAATTCTAAAAGCTCTTAGTAGTAAAATTGTAATTTAATTATGTGTGTGTGTGTGTATGTATGTATATATGTATGGCACTTAAAAATCTTTCCATTATACTTGCTAACATGTATAGTAGCAGAAGTGCTAATTATATATAAATTTCTTGTATGTATGACAAAAAACAAGTTCCATAAATTACAAAATATGTAAGTATTTAGACTGCAATGTAAATGTTTACCTATAAATTACCAGTCATAACTATTTTAATGTTGCCATAAGTGAGAAAATAATCTGCATAATCAATTAAGAAAACCAAATTAATCAAAAAATAATATCAATAATCAAGATGAATTGCATTATCTAATTTTTTTTTAAATCATATAATTTAAGAAATAATTGAACTATGTTAATAGAAAAATATATACTAAAAAAAAAAAATGAAGATAGCTCTTCTCACATAAATCTCCTAATTTCATATGGTAGATGAGTTCCATTCCAAATAGATCCAGTGATAAAATTTTGACCGAAATAAAAATTCCATAAATTTTAAAAAAAATATATTTATATATATAAAGTATCTAAACCTTCTAGGGTACCACAATCAAAATAATTTCAAAAATAGATAAATAAAAGTACATAAAGAGAAAACAAAAATTGTATTGCAATGTAAATGTAAAACTTTACGTATAAATTACATGTGTCTAGCCATCCATTTTGAATAGCAGCAGAGCCGAAAAAGTTTCTCAGAGGGGCCGATGAATACATTTTTGTGTAATTTTTAGATTTATTACCAAATATAAAAGAAAATTAATGGACAATTTCAAAAGTTAGGGGGGGCCATGGCCCCCTTTGGCACCCCCCCTAGCTCGGCCTATGATTTTGATATTGACATTCGTGTCTATCCATTTTGATATTGCCATAAGTGAGGAAATAATCTGCACAATCAATTAAGAACACCAAATAAAAAAAATACACCAATAATTAAGATGAATTGCATTGTGTAAAATATTTAAAAAAATCATAGAATTTAAGTAATAATTGAACTACGTTAATAGAAAAATAGAAATGCAAAAAAATAAAAAATAAAAAGAAGATAGCTATTCTCACTAAAAAAGCAAAATCCTTCCTTCTGCAGTTCTTCACTTAATTTTGGTTTTTTATTGATTCATTTTAGCACTCTTAAATAGTAGAGTAGAGTAGACTTAGTAGAGTTTTAGTTCAACTCAATTTCTCTTGGATTCAAACTTAATTTGTGGAGGTGTGAAAAATAATCACGTTAACTCAATCATATATCACGTTGCTGTTTTTTATATATTTTATTTTACATGTAGTAATTTGGTTTTTTTATTGATTGATTTTAGCATTATTAAATAGTTTTAGTTCAACTCAATTTCTCTTAGATTCAAACTTAATTTGTGGAGGTGTAAAAATAATCACGTTGTTGTTTTGTTTTTTATCCAAAAAAATTGTAGCTAATAGGTGTAGTAATATAATTTAAATGAAAAAAAAAAGGATTAGATGAAGATGAAGATTTTGGATTGTAATCAAATTAAGAAGAATTAGATGAAGAAAATAATTTGTATTGTAATTAAATTAAGATTTTTATTAACTTATAAATTATAGGAGAAGAAGATAATAAAAAAAAATTATATCTATTTTCTTTTACGTGTAATAATTTGGTTTTTCTATTGATTGATTTTAGCATTCTTAAATAGTTTTAGTTCAACTCAATTTCTCTTGGATTCAAACTTAATATGTGGAGGTGTGAAAAATAATCACGTTAACTCAATCATATATCACGTTGCTATTTTTTTTTTATCCAAAAAAATTGTAGCTAATAGGTGTAGTAATATAATTTAAATGAAAAGAAAGGATTAGATGAAGATGAAGATTTTGGATTGTTTTTTTTAAATCTATAACTATTTCTGCAATTTAAGATGTATTAGGCCTTTTTTTTAGTGTAGTATATGGTTGCTGCAATTTAAGATGCATTAGACTTCTTTTTTTATTAGTGTAATCTATGGTTGCTGCAATTTAAGATGCATTAGACATTTTTTTTTAATGGAGTAATTAAAAAATAAGAAGAATTAAATTACACTACATCTACGTTGCAGCAATTTAAGATGCATTAGACTTTTTTATATAAATTTTTTTCTTTTTAAAATCTAAAAATCTAAAAAAATTTCTGCAATTTGGTGCCTTCACTTAGCACAACCACGGTGTCTAAGACTAACTTTTATTATATAGTACTAGTTAAAGGCCTCGCATTGCACGGTTTTATCATAAACTTATAAAATATATATTTTATTTGGAAAAAAATAACAAAATAAATAATTATTAAAAAGGAAAAATATTGCATAGATGTAACAACCATCAAATATAAAATGATAATACCACAACAAAAAATAATCTTCTAAGATCCCAATTGTACTATAATGAAATTTGAAGTTACATGTATTAAACTGGATATCCATAAGCATCTATTGTTGTGTCATTGTAAAAAATCTTTGGAAATTTCTTAGTGCAAGAGCCATTTACCAAGAAAGAATTTATTTTTTATAAAGAGTTTTGAATGCTTTGCACAAAATAGTAGAATAAAAATTAGCTAAGAAAATGAAGAAGGGGAAGATTTAAAAAAAAAAAAATGGAAATTTGAGTTGTGTGTGATGATTTTTTAGTAACTAACTGACCTTTGTCATTTGATAGCATCGTTTGTGGATTGGCAACTATTCAAGCCAATGTACTGATAGTCTGATACTAATAATAGTTTTAGAAAGAAGAAGAGAAAAACAGACTTGCCTGGGTGATCAATTTCTTGAATGGAGTTTTTCTTTTGTTGGTACTTATTATATATATCACGTCTTTGCAAATTTGCAACAGCATCAGCATCCTAGTTTATTGAAGTATTCATAATTCAATAAGATTAGTTTTACCTGGAAATAAATTTATTATAAAATAAATGTACAAAATTGAAGCAGATAAGTTTGTAATTCAATACAAATTTATTATGTAAAATAAATGTATGACTATATTGGTTACCTTCAATTGTTCTTTGTTTATATGATTTGTTTGCAAGAATAGTGTTTTTTTTTTGTCTTTTATTGGCTGAATCTAAGATCTTGATAGTCATAAATTCATAATGAATTTTCTTTTTGATCTTGTAAATGATTATAAAATATACAACCAAACTAATGGTATGCATATTTGAAAGATCAAGTGCATGTAAAGTGTAAAAAAAATACTTGCCTGTTGATGATGCCGAAAAAATCACCAGTGAGCCACACAGTTCCAACACGCTCGATACCAGACCTGCCCAACACAGAAAAGGAAGAAGACCTTACAGAGAGTACCGGTGTGGTACCGGCCAAAGACCCTCCGAAGGCTAAGTCAGTAGAGCGCTCCAACAATACTAAAGAGTATGAGCTTTTAGAGAAATTGTGCGTACCTTTTTCTTGAGGGTCTTTGGATTTTTATAGTTGCGTAGAGCCAGACTCCTTTGCTTGCGAAACAAGTCTTTTCCTTATGGGGAAGATACTCATTAATGCGTGTATATTCTAGAATTCTACTCATGTTGGGACTCTACAAATCAGGGCAAATCGTGTGTCACAAGTTTTTCCATTTCAGGTTCCTTGGAGACCACATAATAATGGGCTGGATGCCACGTGGCCGTTCGATCCGTACATGCCACGTCTGTCCGTGCCACCTCCGTCCAGATAGCTCTATCATGCATAATTTTTCCTCTTCACCTGTGGTGGTAATGATGTCTTCCATGTCAAATCGCTTCTTGGAGAGGGAGGGAGATTAAAAAAAAAAAAAAACAGATAGAGAGACTTCGTTTGAAAAAGAAGTCAATATTACAATATATAGTAGTTAAAACATTATTTTTTTTAATAGGTGCTAAAACATTAATATTTGGAAGTGGTATTTGATAATTTTGATGCGGATAGTATTTCAGTTGTGATCAAATTCATCTTAGGCTTTATCTAATTAGTTTTGTTGATCCTTGTATATTTGTAATTCATTTTATATTTTAAGAGTTTTAGCGTCTTAGGCTTTATCTAATTAGTTTTGTTGGTCCTTGTAATTCATTTTAATTAGAAAATTTTGCATTCCTACGTTAGAAATGATGGCTAGATGTTCAAACTTCTCAGATTTCCTATACCTATCAGTAGTTGCGTGGCATTAGGTTTTCAATAGGTATTAGTAAAGTTGCTGCTTTTTTATACACTACTGGTAAAAAAAATAAGGATTAGAGGAATTATATAAAGAATTTGGATTGTAATTAAATTAAGATTTTAATCAACTTAGAAATTTTAGGAGACGAAAAATTATATTATATTTTTTACATCTAAAAATCTAAAAAAATTTCTGCAATATGGTGAATCCACTTGGCGCAAGTACGGTTTCTAAGCCTAACTTTTATTATATAGTATATGATATGATATCAATATGTTTATCGTTTGTCATTAATAAATAGGAATTTAATATTGTCAAGGGTTCTTTTTACGTTTCTTTTTCTAAGAAGGAAGTCGGGCCTGGCGCTCCGCAGAATGGGCTCCAAAGTACCATTTTGCCGCTGCCAGTTTGTGCGCAAGCGTTGAGTCCAAGTCCAAGGGAAGACGTTGCAAAGTGGGCTTATCCTCTGTTTCTTCCACAGAAGGAACTTTTCTCTAGTTTCTGCCGCAGGACTAGCTTTCTGCTATGCAGCAAAACTTTCTATTGTGCAGTAAAACCGTCTGCTGTGTAGTAAAACTTTCTGCTGTGCAATAAACCTTCCTGTTGTGTAGTAAAGCTTTCTGTTGTGCATTAAAACTGTCTGCTGTGCATTAAAGCCTTCTGCCGTGTAGTAAAGCCTTCTGTTGTGCTGTAAAGCTGTCTGCTGTGCATTAAAGCTGTCTGCTGTGGATTAAAGCTGTCTGCTATGCATTAAAGCCTTCTGCCGTGCAGTAAAGCCTTTTGCAATGTGAATGACTACTCTTCATTTTTTACTGCAGAAATACTTTTCTACTTCCTGCACATAAACAAATCTAAAACCCAAATAAAATACCAATCAAGCAAATGTTAGCTTACATGGGTTAGTATATTCTCAAATATATACATACACATATTTGTAAATATACTTATACGTATTTACATATACATCTATAAAATATATTTTGCAGAACATGAGAAACAAGATATATGTATATATATACTTATGGCAAAATAATAATTAGTTCATGTCAAAAGTAAAACACGTAATAACAAAGAAAGAAGAAAGCTTCAGCAGAAAAGCTTTAGCTAGTATAATAGCTAACACGGTAAATATAATGAAAAGGTGCTACAGCAGAATAACTAGTACAAAAAGTAAGGATACCACAGCAGGACAACTGATGCAGCAAACGTGATAAAAAAACGTGCTACAGCATAATAACTAAATACAGCAGATATAAGTTATAATGAGAGAAATCAAATATATTTGCAATCAAAATCAAGTATTGAATCTTCCCATAGGATAAGTAAACTAAGAAAGAACCCAAACCCCAACTTGAACAACCTTGTCATAGGCTTTTGCCATCAAAGTTGTGCATTTTGGAGAATAGGCCTAAATGACTACTAGCTATTACTTTTGGGGACATCAAAGAGTGGGTTTGCTAAGAAGGAGGGAAAAGATGGTCTATTGATGCATGCCCCTATTCCTGCCGTATTTTCTCTTTTTTTTTTACCACTTTCTTTCTTTCTCTCCGTTCTTTTACTCTTAGTTTCTTACTACTCTCTTGCCGTGGGTTGTTCCCCATTTGGTCTTTTCTTTTCTTGGGTCCCTCTCTCTAGGTGACTCTCTCTTTCTAAGTGCCTCCCTTAGGTGCTTCTCTCCATTGGGTCTCCCTCCTTCGGTGTTTTTCTCTCTTCCGTGTTTTTCCTCTTCTTCATGTTTTTCCTCCTCTCCGTGTTTTTCCACCCCCTCTTTCTGCCATGGTTACCTTCCTTTTATAGCGAACTGATTCAATGGATCTCTCCCTTTTACCCCTAGGACTTCACCAATTGTTTTTGGTTTGTTGTGGGCATCCCTTTAGGACTACCCACCAACTCATTGGTTGCCCCGACCACTGCCATGGCTCAGAATACGTCAGCTGCACCATTACTCATTTCATGACAAAATTCCCTTTTGTTTGTTTTTGCTGTATACCTCTACCTCTAGGTTCAAATTGATAAGTATTGGGCTACCTCACTACCTAGTTCTATGGCATGCATTAGATGGTCCCAACCATCCATTACTTCTTTTGGGTAAGATACCATCCCAGCAAGGTATATTTCCAAAAGAAGTCATGGCAGGAAACCAAATATAGACCCCTTTTCCCCCCACCACCAAAGCACACCCTTTGAATCCCCTTGACTGTGGGCCCACCTCCCTTGTATTGGCTGGGTACAGGTTGGTGGTGCTCCGGCCCTTCTATGCTTGCTCCACTATCTCTGTGTTTGTCTCCCACGCCATTTTTGCCGTAGCAGATTAGTTCTGTTTCGTTCTGCTGCGTGTCTCTATCTTATTTCTTCACGCGTTTCCTGCTGTGTTTGTCATTTCATTTAGTTTGGCTTTTCCTTCACGCAATTCCTTCTACTGACACTTCCTGCTGTTCCTTGTTTCTTTTCATCGTGCTTTTTCATATAGTTTTCACACCTATCCTTTTATACAAAAGGATTTGGGCCTTTGTGGGCCAAATAATGTTGACTGGATCAAAAGGGTTTTAGGCCCAATTTGTCTTTATCTGCTGAAGCCATTCTGCCAGAGAACTGTATTCTGCGACAAAGCTGTATTCTGTTGCAGATTTGTATTTTGCTGCAGATTGCTTTCCCTTGTATTTATATATAAATTATATAAAAATATGCCCTTAAATGTAAACTATTTTTTTATTTGAGGGGGAAAATGTAAACTATTAATTCCACGGTTTCCATTTGTATTTCTTCAAAAAAAAAATCAGTTACATGGCTGTCATGTTATATGGTACCGTTTCTTAGGGGTATTGGAAAGTCAGCCATTTAAGAGTTTGATTAAAAATGACTCCTCCTTTACCCTTCCACCAAAATTTTTATTTAGAAATACATTAATTGGAAAGCCTTAAAAGGCTTATTATAGGACTAATTAAAATAAAACCCAAAAATATTTCATTGGGATTACATTATAATATTATATTGCTTAAACTACCAATGAAGAAAAAAACAAAACTTCCAAAAATATGCCATGGTCATTACATATCGGCTAGCAATTTCATATAATTAGATATATATCCCAAAATTTACTTAAAAATTCCTTAAACATTTAGTTGCAATTATAGTACACAAGTAATGGGAGATATATATATATATATATATATATATAGATAAAATAAATCTGATGTATATGATCATGAAGTCCAAAGATAGAGAAGGCCAAATAGCTAATTTGAGAAAATTCTTCGAAAGGATCAAGGAGTATAGGCAGAAATTGAACCCATAAAAGTGCACCTTTGGAGTAATTGCCGGGAAATTGCTAGTCTTCTTGGTAAGTGATAGAGGGATAAAGGTTGACCCATCAAAGATCAAAGCCATATTGGATATGCCTCCACCCAAGAATGAGAAAGCGATAAGAGGATTCCTAGGCAAATTACAGTACATCAACCAATTCATCGCCAAGTTCACCTCTACTTGTGAGCCCATCTTCAAGCTTTTAAGGAAAAATGAACCCCATACAAGGAATGATGAGTGTCAAAAATTCTTTGAGCTCATCAAGGAATACTTTCTCCATCCACCCATCTTAGTGCCCCGAGGCATGGAAAGCCACTACTCCTTTATCTCTCGATCATAGAGAATGTAGTTGGAAGTATGCTTGCACAAGAGGATGATGATAAGAATGAAAGAGCTGTATACTACTTGAGCAAGAGGTTCCATGATTATGAGACTAGATACACACCCATAGAGAAGTCATGCTTTGCCCTCGTGTGGGTCGTGTAGAAATTGAGACATATCATCCTACATTTCCAAATATGGATAGTGGCCAGAATGGACCCATTGAAGTATCTATTTGAGAAGCCCGCCCTAAACTCGATATTGTGTTTGTAGTACGAAAGGCTATTAAAGGCCAAGCCATAGCCGATTACCTAGCGGATCAGCCATTGAATGATCTAGATTTCTCAGAATCCCATTTCTCAGATGAGGATGTTTTGGCAATAGAGCCAGAACCAAGCAGTGTGGAACCATGGTGTTGGAAGCTTTATTTCAAAGGAGCCACCAATAGCACTAAAAATGGAGTGGGAGCAGTTCTAGTATCCTCGAAGGGCCAACAAATCCTAGTTTCAATCAAGCTGAATTTTGATTGCACGAATGATGTCACGGAGTATGAGGCGTGCATAGTAGGCTTACAAGTTGCCTTGGAGTTCGGCGCATGCTCACTTCATAGCGCAGTTGACCACCACATGCGATTCCTTGTTCAAGCTCTTGAAGAAGGATACGAAGATAGAATGGAAAGACGAGTGTCAAGCGGCCTTTGACAAGATTAAGCAGTAATTTTTGAACCCTCCTATTCTGGTTCTCTCGACGCCGAGACATCCGTTAATTCTCTACCTAGCGATGCAAGAGACATCCATGGGTTGCATGTTAGGCCAGTTAAATGAACCCAATCAAAAGGAGAAGGAAATTTACTACCTTAGTAAGAAGTTCACCAGTTGTGAGATCAATTACATTGCCATTGAAAAGACATGTTGCGCCTTAGCATGGGCCTCGCGTAAGTTGCAACAGTACATGCTCTACTTCACCATAACTTTTGGGTCATCCTTTCAAACTTTTTACATCTTTTATTTGTCCTTTAGAATCAGGTGAACTCAAGGTATATGGTTTCACAAATAAGAGATATAAAGGGTACCCTTTTTTGATAAGATCTAGGATCTCTCTAAATGTGGGTAAGCTCCTTAAAGCTAAAGGGATAGATCAACAGGTCACAACTAGGTGGGCCATGATTCCAACCTTAGGCCTAAATGGACCGTAATGGATTGGTGGCAAACTGTTAATATACTCAATGCCCATTATAGGTGATGGCATGGATTGTGAGCTGGTGGGATGAACTTCAGAAGATTTTGGCCCGAATGGAGCCTTCACCTTCCCACTCACCACCAACCATGGCAAGGGACAAAAGAACCAAGTGAAAGTGTGTGTAAACAATATTAAGCAAGCCTTTATCAAGATTAAGAAATGGAACACATTGGAATCAAACTCTCTATCCCCAGTGGAGTCGCCACTATGGGCACAAGCGCTCACGACGTGGTGTCATCCTCGCGATTAGGAAGTACGCCTTGGCCTAGGGTGGACCACGGCAGATGGTGTAAATAGAGTCGCCACCTAGTTTAAGTCTAAGAACCATAAATATAGCGCCTTTCATGGAATGACTGATCTTTTACCAGAGCACAAGTCCGAAGTTTAGGTATGGGGATGGGAAGGTGTTAGGCACCCAACCCCACCCGACACATGGATTAGCTTCCACTCATTGTGTTCTAAATATTGATCTTATTAAAGGAAAATTTAATATGTTATTCTAATATGCACACACACACACTAGCATGCATCTAAAACACACAATATGGCATAATCATCCCAAACCTAATCATTCATCTATCATGGCATTTAAACAAAAAACTCCTAAGGTAGAAACATCGCATGGTAGAATCAAACAAACATGTTAAAGCATCTAGACATCAAGGGCATAGAATTCGATTAAGCATATCATGTTCATCATCCATATCATACTCATCAACCAAATGCATGTTCATGTGATAATGCATGGCTTATCTTGCTTACCTTATTGCATCACAGCACCTATGCATTAATGTATGTTCATATTCATATACATGTACATGGTATTCAAACAAACTAAAACCCTAACAAGCATAAAAGGAGTAAAACAAACAAAACAAAACAGAGAGACAAAGACTCAAAGACAGGCAAAACAGGTTAAACAGAGACTAAAACATGTGAATAAAACAAAAGGAAAACAGGTAGAAAGGATTAGGGTGCTCTGGGCAAGGATATGCATGCTCATACATAGAGCATGTGTACGCAACTTAGTTGTATGCATATGCATATCACGAGTATGCATGCACATGCATGACACATGCGTATGCATACACACCTAGAACACTAAAACCCAGAAAATGCATAATAGAAACTCAGAAAACAAGAATCTAACAACCTAACATGCTTAAAACACAAGTAAACCTAGACTAAACAAACATATCACAAACATATAAACATATATAAAAACATGCATAAAACAATAAAATCAACGAAAAGCGAAGAGCCAAAGTTAGAAACTTTACCTCAACACAAGAACTCTCTAGAGCTTGATTTTGACCATTTCCCTCAGTCAATCTAGTCACAACCAATTCAAAAACAAGTTAGTAAACTTAGAACTTAAAGATCAAGACCAGAAAAGGTCCCAATCAAATAAAATTTAATTTGAGTATGTTTTGTGAAAAACTCACTCTTTGATTCATTATTTTCTAGTGAATCTTATATGTTTTACCACTAGAATTCGTCCTCCTTGAAAATGTACCCTTTATGGCTTTATATAGTCGAAAAATAGGAGTTTGGGGTGGCTCCTAGATGATGTGGGATTCATTCCAAACCAAGTTTTAATGTAGAAAACCTTTCCTTTCATAGTTTCTAGAACCTTGGCATGTGCACTAATAGGCCAAGAATGTATTGACCCCTTGTGATAAATTAACCAATTAATTTAGCCAAGTGAATTAATTAAGTTAATTAACATGTAAAGCACGTGGTAGCACAAACAAATCACCAAATAACTAAATATGTAGCAGAAATTAAATGACATGGTAATTTGTTTACGAATGGGGAAAACCAACACGGCAAAAACTCCATTGGGTGATTTTAAGGTCACTACTCCCGAGAATCCACTATTATCACAACAAGCGGTTACAAGTAAAGGAATCCCAGTTCCTTTTACCAACCTACAGTTGAACCCTTACCCTAATACCCAATTTGACTTGTTCTGTAGTGACAATCTCTCTTTTTCAATGCACGGCTCCCAGTACATGACTAACCAATTGCGCGGATCCCAGTACGCGACTTGATCACCAACTTGAGAAAGATGTTGGCTGCAAAGTTCTTCAGTTCATCTAGACGATGAAAATCAAGAAGCTCCTTAGTCACAAAACCCTATGGTGTACAAATATAGCAGCTTCTTCAAGAGAAAGATAAACTAGGGCAAATTCTGT
Organism: Notholithocarpus densiflorus; assembly: GCA_030021035.2. NCBI lineage: Eukaryota > Viridiplantae > Streptophyta > Magnoliopsida > Fagales > Fagaceae > Notholithocarpus > Notholithocarpus densiflorus. The sequence continues at coordinate 746,063 of JARYZH020000017.1, forward strand.
CTTCGATCACAATTTGCATGAAAAAGACTTTGCTTCATACTTGTGCAACTGTGCAACCTTTTACAGCCCTTAAAATAATCTTTATATATGTATAGGGTTGTGAGAAAAAAAGACCTAAATATATACTCACGGATTGGATGAAAAACAGTTCTGAAAAACTGAGTTTCATAAAGCTCGATAGATAGCCATCTATCGAGCTAGCTGTCGAGCCACGGGCTTCAGCAATTTTTAAACCTTGATAGATACTAGCTGTCGAGCTTTAAAATCCAGCACTTCATTACTTGATTCTTGAACAGACTTACATGGCTTTAACACTTGAACTTGAAACCTTGTTTCTTGAAGCATTAAACACATCCTAAATCTACCAAATTACAAGTAAAGTGTGTTTTGTCAAAGGATTAGTCAATTACATAAAATGTTGACATATGTTCCTAACATTGAATCACATATGTCCTAACACGCATGCATGCACATGTATGCGTATGCATGCACATGTATGCATACGCATGCATGAAGCATGAGCACGCAGAGCTTGAGTATGCGTGCGCATACGCATGCCCTAAGGTTTCTGTGGCCTTTTTTTTTTTCAAAAATAATTTATTTGGTCCAAAAATAAGTTATATTTTCCATAAATACTTTTCTCAAGTCAATTTTCATTTGATTGTGCCCTAAACCAACCTTTGGCTTTAGAATTCTTACATCATTGGAAAACGGGAGCTCGATTTGTAAGGGATATAAAATGCGGTATCTATAATATCAAAAAGATTTTTTTTTTATTTTTTTTTATTTTTAAAGAAGAAGAAAAGGTGTCATACATGTTAAAAAGTGTATACACCCATACACCCACACACACACACCTTATTATGAGTCAAGTGCATGTCATGGTGTACTTGAGGGATTGCTTATTGGAAGGCTCATGATAGAGAGGGAGAATTAATGTTGTTTTTGTGCTTTTTATAGATCAAGGAAGGATGAGTGAGAGAAGAAGAGACACATCCATTGTATCTCATCTTAGACAATGAGAAGTTGTTGGTTGCTTCTTTTCACATAGATCAAGAAGCTCTGGTCTGATATCAAGAAGCTAAGGACGCTGGGGTGTTCTCAAACTGGGAAACATTGGTACAAGCACTACATGCAAGGTTTGGTTCCACAGCATATGATGATCCTATGGAGGCCTTGGCTCGGCTGAGACAGATTTCAACAGTGGGTATGTATAAGGCAGAATTTGAGGCTTTGTCCAATGAGAATCATATATCAAGCAATGCTCTAGTCATCGCTTTGCAAAAACCAATCAAGATTGATTTTCCTAGGTTCAAGGGTGAAGAGCATGCGGCTTGGGTTTGTAAAGCAAACCGATACTTCAACTATTACAAGACCCCATATCATGAAAAGCTTTCGATGGCCTATTTTCACATGGATGGGGAAGCATTAGTGTGGTTCAAAAATGCTGAAGATATTGGGCTATATGATAGTTGGGGTGCCTTTGTTCAAGAACTACAAGTCAAATTTGGATCTACTGCTTGTGACAATCCAGTGAAGGCTACCATTCAAGAAACACCTATTCTTGTGAGTAATCCAATTTCATTGGCGTTAACCAAACTCATGTTCCACCAAATGGGTTTGTTCATGTAATCAAGAATGTAGATGCAAACTTACCACGCACTCATGCTCATGTTTCACCAAATGGGTCGGTTCATGTAATCAAGAATGAAGACGTAGACTTACCACACATTCTTCTTGAGGGCCAAATCTCGCTACTTAGTGGCTGTCATAAAGCTAAGGAACTAGATGTTTCTTTTCTTGGTGATAGTTGTGGGGTAAATGACAAATTCCATAGCTAAAATGATCATAATTTTTATAAGAAAATAAGTTCTACATCGACTTATGGTGTTGGTAGCAGTAGTGCGTTACTTGCCAAGTTCTATAGCCAAGGTGATCATAACTTTTATAAGAAATCAAATCTTGATTCAAGGGCTTTACGTACTAGGAAGCAAGATTGGTAGTTCTGCTTTTGATTGTACAGGGAAGAAATACGGTGTTGCTGATCTTTTGAAGTGTGCAAGACCTTTCACTATTAAGGTTGTTGTGGGTAGGGATGTGAAAAGGAAATTACTAGCATATCCAGTGTACATGGAGTCAAGGCTATCAACTATTGGAGTTGATAATCGAGCTAATGGTGGCTTAGGAGATTTTCTAGCCCAGCTAATGGTGGCTTAGGAGATTTTCTAGCTGATGGTGTTTCAAAGATCCTTCAGCTGATGGTGGTTTAGGAGATACAAGACATTTTACAGGGTCCAGCTGGTTTACTCTAGCCATTGCCCATTCCAGACTTAAGACTTCATCCCACCTTCCATGACTCAAGGCCTAAATCCTTCCCACCTATGGATTCAAATGGCACTCTTAATCCAGAACCCATAGCTATTCTACAGGACATAACTCATCAGCTAAGAAGTAGGACCATCACTCAAGTTTTAGTCCAATGGCAAGGAGGAAGTCAGGAAGTTGCTACTTGGGAAAATCTATATTTGCTTTGGAAACAATTCCCTCACCTTGTGGGCAAGGTGCTTTAATGGGGGAGGTATTGTTAGGATCATAAATTGTATTGTATTGCTGATGCAAGCTAGAAATTAGTTACTAGCAATTAGTGCAGATACCTACCAACTGTAGGTAGTTATGGCAGTTGGTTATTAGATAGAGTAGGATTGATTGAGGAAGGTATAAAAAGGGGGCATTACTGTTGTATTGGGGGCAATAAGAATGAACTCTTTTTAGTTTCTCTCTATCTCTCTAATTCTCTAAATCTTCTCTACTTCTCTCTTCTTCTTTGGAGGCCTAGCTGACCTCGAATCTAGCTACAACTCTCTTAGATCCCAACACTCCCTCTCGGTATCTCTTCCCCAAACTAGTAGATTTGGCAAATGAGATGGCTTGGATTGTAATAACAAATGAGAATAATAGATTTCGGCTTTTGACGAACGAAATTTTGTTGGGAAAAGAAAAACACATATTCAATCGAAAAACCGTCTTCGGTTTGGCAAACAAGGTAGTTTAACGTGGTTCAAGCGGCTCACTACAAAATAAAATTTTCAATTTTGTGGGCTTTAAAAACTGAACTGGTGGCCAGTTCCCAGTTCAAGCAGCTGATCTAGCTCTCTGTTCAACGAGCCGGTTCGTTCCAATTTTAAAAAACCATGGTACACACAATAGACAATAATGAATCTATCACTTTTTTTTTCCCATCACTCAAAGTTGACAAACTTAGGAATTGTGAAAAAAGTTGTGACAATAGCATTATTGTTCTTTTTTCATCTCTATTTTTTTCTACATTTTTAATTTCTTTTTAATATAAATATATATATATTTATACATGCGATGGCAACAATAACCTGCCTTGCATGATCCACCATGCCCTATTCTGTCCCATGCATATTTTCCTTGTCTCGAAGAGATGATGTAGCTGGCATGCGTTTTGCTCATGATTCGACCCTACCCCACCTAGTGGCGGCTTTAGGAATTTTTTTGAGGGTAGTCATTAAAAAACTTAAATTATACAAAATCTAATAAAAAGATAATTTCATACATTGACCAAAACACACACACACACACATGCAAATACATAAAATCTTACCATTTCCTTCTACAATTTTTTTTTTTTTTTTTCTAAATTTTAAAATCTTTACACCATAGTCTCATTATCAATGTTGCAAGCTACATCTTTTCAAAAGTTTAGTTAAATAATTTTTTTTAAAAATTTGTAAGGACCTTATATATTGTTAAGGGGACCAAAGTTTAAGAACAAAATTTGGCTACAAACTTTGTTGTAGTCACCTTCACTAAATGAATTAACATTGGTACATATTTTGAAAATCTTATCGATGAATTGCATGTTCTTTGTATTCTTAAAGCACGTTAAAATTTCATGTCAATCGGATGTTATTTGTCATTCGATTTATAAAATTATTTTTTATGTATAATTTTAGACTAAAAAACTCGAAATTTAAATATTTAATTGACGACAAAGCTATTGATCTTTTATCTTCTTAAGATGTTGCAAGTATGGAGGATTTAAGAAGAAAATGTAATTAAATGGTGGATTTGTTAAAATTCACATTCAATAATGAAAGTTCAATTAGTGTGTAAAACACCAATGAACGTTTAGACCCCCAAATTTAAAAATACCTACACAAGCTTATACACAAACAATATATGTGCGGAATGATGAATATAAGCTAAACCCAAATTGGTAAAACACTCTAAACCAAAATTAATCACAAACACAGCAGCAATTAAAAGGTAAAGAGAAAGGGAAGAGAGATGCAAATACAAAGATAACACAGCGATGTGTTATCGAAGAGGAAACCGAAGTACTCGGCGAAAAACCTCTCCGCCGCCCTCCAAGCGTCAATAATCCACTAGAGAATAAAGTTGGGATACTTGAATAGCAGAAGACCCTCCAAGCCTAATCTACCCAGTGCACCTAAGCCCTCCAAGCTTCTTGCTCCAACAGGGTTACGTCGAACCTTATCTTTTCTAGCTTACCGGATCCCGCAATAGCCCATTGCATCAACCAAATGAATTGGTCCCTTCTGAACTGCTTCCCAAGCACCAAAATACCTCCTCACTGATATGGGTATAGTGAGATAAGGATTTGGCAAAATGTACCTCTCAAGGATATGTCAATGGAGAGGGTAAGAGTAGAGGAATTTGGAGAATCAAATGATGAAGATTGTGGACGAGTCAATCTTGTTTTTCTCTAGGGTTTCTCTCTCAAAATTCTCTCTAGAAGCTCTCAACATTTCGTGGGTATAAGGGTATTTATAGTAGTGTGTATGAGGAATGCGAAAAGTCAGTTTCAACCAAAAAGGGCATTCTGGCGACTCAAGATCGGGACTGGAACGAGTCGTGAGCTAACTGCTTGGCCAGACTGGAAGTTTTGTCCTGTAGTGCTCTAGCTGTCGTGACCTTTTAGCTCCCCTGCATGCTTCACATGTGTGCAATCTTTGGCGACTTGCTAGTCGCGAGATCCAGTTGCGAGACTCTTCTTGAGTGCACACATCTTGAGTTTTCTTCACACTCTCTCACACATTACCCTTACATAATTCCCACCTAAATACAGGGTATTTAATTGCTGAAATACAAGCAAATTTGGCACGGAATAAAGCCAACACATGATTTTATAAATTCAACCTTACAAAATATATATATATATATATATTTATTGAATAGAGTTGTAGCCTTAGTCTACAACCAAGCTTGTTGCCAAATTTTGTCCAAAATTTAATTATGTTAGGCCTAAAAAAAATTTAGGGTGGTCACAAAGTTTTTTAAAGATAAAAAAAAAAAAAAAAATTAAATTTATACATAATAATTGTATTTTTTTTCGAGGTCAGGGTGGTTTTGTGACCACCCTGAACTCTATGTAAAGCCGCTACTGTTGGGAATGAGTTCAGTGTTGTAAGAGGACTTATGTTTTGTGTTTTGAGTTTGGGCAAAACGGTTTTGGAAGCAGCTAATGCTTGTGCTTTCTTTGGAAGTAGGACTGATTTGGCAAAGAAAATAAAAAAGCCAACACGCCAGCGTGTGATTTGTAGGACTGATTTGGCACCAAAAAAAAAAAAAAAAAAAAAATGCCAGCACGCTGGCATGTCATTTAGCAGCTACATAATCAAGTCTCTAACGGAGGTTTGGGTTTTGCTAACAGAACAAAAATTCAGGGTGTAAAATATAATTTCTCAAACTTCAGGGTATAAAATGCAAGTAACATCAAACTTCAGGGTGTACTTTGCAATTTATCCAATTTTTATTATAAAAATAATAGTAAATAGTATATTTATACATACTAATCAATTTTATTTATAAAATTACACTTTGTCCCCCTTAACAATATCATTAATTCTTTTAAGAGTAATGTTATAGCCACAAAATTTTTTACAACAGTTTTTCAAATTATTGAGGTAGCAAATTCTTATTGTTTCGCATCTAGACTAACCACTAACATCACTTTTTTTACTTACCAATAACCACTTACCACATCAACAATTTGTAAAAAAAACTTATAGCTCTAGCATTTTCCTCCTTTTAAAGACCATAAAAAATTTATATATCTAAAATCTAAAACAAAATATATAAGCCCAACAAAAAAAAAAAAGGTGTAAATGCACTTTTAGTCCCTATATTTTGGCTTTTTTCTATTTTAGTCACTACATTTTAATTTTACCACTTTTAGTCCCTAAATCAATTAACGCGTTTCATTTTGGTCTTTTCCGTTAGCCCACTACCGGAAATTGCTTAGGTGGCAGATGGAACGCGTTAATTGATTTAGGGATTAAAAGTGGTAAAATTAAAATGTAGGGGTTAAAATGGAAAAAAACCAAAATGTAGGGATTAAAAGTGCATTTAAGCAAAAAAATTATCAATAGTGAAGTTAAAAAAAATTAAGCTCAATCAACCAATTTTACCCCAAACAAACAACTTGACTCTTTACAAAATTTTAAACAAAATAATTTTCTTCTTACCCAACAAATGCACGCATCAAAGACACTAAAAAAAAAAAAGACTTCAATGGCTAAGTTGACACAACCAGTAGTAGAGTTGTCCCCTAACTCTAAGTCTTAGCTCCATCCCTCTATATATAAACACAAAAATAAAAAGATGATTGCCTAGGTATCCATTTATTAAATATTGCTACAGATTTAACTTATTTTGAAATCAACAGTTGGGCATTCAAAAGATACTTTACCACTTTGGCGAACTCATGTAGCATATACATCTTCTAAGTTCTAACTATACTTTTTTTTTTAGAAATGTTTTCTTCTCATGGCGTCGAATCCTAATAATTACTCACTCTAATTTGTCATCAAACAAAGGCACTACCAGTTTAAGCAACAAACTCACTTTACTTTTAACCAAACAAAAAAGATGACCCAACTTAGACATACTGCTCATCAAGTGAGGAGCTTCAAAAGACAGACAACTTTTTTCCCCTCAATAATAACACCGAAATAGTAAATAAATACATTACCATTTCTGCATTTCAACCATTTCTTTTGATGTACTAGTTACCAAACTAGTACAAATATAAAAGGGAAATACTTAGGTGCCATTGAAACATTTTTAGTGTAAATTTATTAAATACAGCTGTAGACTTTATTAAATACAGCTGTAGACTTTATCATAGTCATAGTCTCGGTCCTCGGATACCTAACCATTCAAAGCCTTGGAGATATCTGGGCCTTCAGTGGATTCTTCATCACCACAGTGAACTCCTGTTGCTCTGACAAATCAACCTCATCACCCTCCACAGCTTTCCAATCAAAATTCCAAACCAAATTGGCCACAAAATACTCCAAATGCAGTATTGCCAAACCAGAAGCAGGACAAATCCTCCTCCCCGCACCAAATGGCATCATCTTAATCTCTCTGCTTCCTGTTATATCAAACGCTTCTCCTCCACCATTCAAGAATCTCTCTGGCTTAAACGCCATGGGATCCTCCCAAACCTTCGGGTCCCGCCCCATTTCTGCCACATTGAAATACAAAGTACCATTCTTTGGTACTAAATAGCCATCCAAAACCACATCCTCAGTCACTGCATGTGGTATCACAAGATGTGCAGGTGGGTGTCTCCTTAAACCCACCAAAACCACTGCTTTCAAATAAGGCATCTTGTTCAAATCTTCCCCCTTTACCTCTTTCGCTCCATCACCAACAACCCCTTTCATCTCCACTAAAAGCCTCTCTTGGATTTGTGGGTATTTTACCATATTCGCCATAATCCACTCTAATGCTGTTGACGTAGTATCCGTACCCGTGACGAGAAATTCTGAACACAAACTAACCATTTCCTCCTCGGAAAGCTTCCTCTTCTCCTCTGGTAGCTCCAAATCCAACAATGTATCCACATACAACACAACAAACTCATCTTCATTTTCTTTGACTTCTTTCATTTTACTCTGTCTTTCTTGCCTCACTTTCCTCCTTGCTTTAATAAAAGGAATTAACACATCATCTTGGTTTCTCCGAAGTTGAAACAACTCTTCCCAACGCTTACGAAATAAAATCCTTCCAATACTGGGGAAAGAATTGAGTATAGCAAACCGACCAGAGCTCAAAATCAAGCGCTGGCAACCCTCTTCGATTTTCTTAATGTGGGTTTCACCGAGTTTGTCTCCGAAGCACATAAGAACCAACAAACAAAACATGGAGTATTGGAAATGGTCTTTAACAACAGATTTAGTGTTGGAACCAAGGCGATTGAAGAGAATATCCAAGACCCACTTGCGTGTGTGAGAGTAAGATTTCATGTTCGAAGGGTGGAGAATCTTTGAAGTGAGATTGCGACGAAAGAGTCGCCATGTGGGACCATAAGAGGAAGTGTTGATGCTGTGTCTATTACTAGATAAGATCAAGTCTGTAGGTAGAGTAGCTGGTCGGTCAGCGAAAACAACACTGTTTTGAATAAGAGCTTTGTGTGCGAGAGAATGGTTGGCAATGATGATATCTGGGACGAAGCCTATGTAAATGGTGATGATGGGTCCGTAAATGGCATGGAGTTTGCGGAGGGTCAGGGTGAGTTCCAATTCTAAGGGTTTGCGGCGCAATAGGAAGTATCTGAGTATTTGGATGTGTGAGGGTCCTGGAGGTAGCTTATTTTGATTTTCAGAGACTTTGTTGAAAAGGAGGGATTTGAGGAGTGCTGAGATACAGAGAGCGATGACGATGATGAACCACACTTCCATGTTGGATTGAATAGGCGCTAAAAAAGGCCAACCTTAGTCCCATATATATAGGTGGAAGAGGACAAAAAATGAGCAAAAAATGGGGAATTCTTACTTGCTCGGAGAGCATCGCTTTTGCTTAAGAAAATCTTTAGTGCTGAGTGCAATGCTCCCTCCTTTCATACACGTGAGAGGAGGGATTTTGTAGTAAAGTCGAATACATAAAAGTTTTCCTAACAAAAGCTTAACTACCGAGGGCAATGCTCCTTCCTCCCACATGAGGTTTAAGTTTTTCTTAAGAAAACTTTGTGTTTGATTTTGCTACAAAATCATAGAGCCCACCTCTGAGCACTTAAAAAAACTTTATGTTTTTGTCTTTGCTACAAAATAAGTGGGGAAATACTTAGGTGCTTCAGGAGCAATGCTCCATCCTCTCACATGAGGGGGTGGGCCCCACACGTAATTGCTGGGGTATTTAAGAATTTCCCAAGAAAAAATATCAATTTTGTTATGAAAAGTTTACAAGCTTCTTCAGTTGAGATTGAACAAAACTTTCACCAGTTCAAACTAAGAGGCTGAGTCGAAGATCTCAGTTAGAAATTTTCAACTAGTTTGAATAGAAACTTTTTAAAATTTTCTTATATTTTTTTATTGAATGTGAAGTTTAAAAATATAACCATTAGATTGTATGTTTTTAATATATCTTTCATACTTGCAAAATTTCAAGAAGATCAAAAATCAGTAGCTATGTCATCAATTTCAAGTTTTTGTAGTGTAAAATTATATATAAAAAATAAGTTTATTCATCGAATATTAAATAACATCTGATTTAAGCAAAATTTAACATGCATGTTAAAAATATGAAATCTAACTATTAAATTTTTGAAAGTTACATCAAATCAAAAAATATATAAAGAGTTTGGTTTGTGGAGAAATCTTTTCCTTTACAATATAACTTTCCTTTTACCATCTTGTGCTAACTTCTAGAATATAGTATATACCATAACTATAGAAGACTGATTATTTATTTATTTAAAAGACTATCAGACCCAAACCTCAATCCCACAACCATCAAACCACCACCACGCGAAGTACCAGCCAACCAAACAGAGAGAAGAGAGAAACAAAATTTTAAAAAAAAAAGAAAAAAAAGCGCATAAACGAAAAATGAAAGAAAAGCATGAGATCTGAACCAACTCTTCTTTCGACGAATCTGCCATCATCGCCGATTTATTCTCAAACGAACCAGAGAGAGCATTTTGGTCCGGTCAAGAAAGAAGACAAGCAACAGAGAGAGTGGAGAGAGAGATGTGTATAGACAGAGAGAGAGAGATATCATATGGGAGGAGAGAGAAAAGTCAATAAAATAAGCCAAAATATTTTTGTCATAAATGTTCGTACCGTCTCATATTTGAGACAGTACTGTAGCTGTGTGCTATAATTTTTGAGATATGGAATACCTGATGAGGATTGATTTTTGGTGTTTAGTGTGTCAAATGCCAAATATTTGGCATTTGGCACACCTGATGGTTACAAAATACTTAAAAAAATAAAAAATAAAAAAGATTACATTTACAACAAATGAATTGCACTTAATACCACTTGTTAATATCCTTCCAATTCTGATAGTTTTGAACATGACAAAAATTATTTATAGTTATAAATTCATGATGGAAAAAGTCTTCAATGTTAATAGTTCACTGTCAAAATGCATATAATTATAAGTTTACATCTTCAAAAAGAGATAGATGTTAAAACAAACAAAACAAGTAAGCCAACAAAATAGCAAGTTATTGGTCTTCTTAAGTGCACATGTTCCTGTTGCATTTAAAATAATAGTAAAGTTAGATTACTTAGAAAGATAAACTAAACAAAAAAAGATTTAAAAATAAACATAACATATTAAGTAAAGAAGAATAAGTAAATATTTTATAAGAATTACACCTCAATCTCAATCTACTCAACGTTGGTAGCAGATTCAGCACTGCAAATATTCATACTTGCAAATTGTAGCTCAAGTTGGCCAATTTCGTTAGCATCTTCATCTACAATACAATATTTTAATATAACTTAATGTACCATGAAAGCAAATCAATAAAGAATTAAAATTGTATAATTATGACTATAAAAGAATTAAATTACCTTCAAATCCATATAGCCAACTTTTAGTACACAATGTAGCTTCCACATTCTCAGGTAAAAGACGTGATCGATACGGAGTATGAATTTTTTTCCCAGTGCTAAAACTTGATTCAGAAGCAATAGTGGTTATCAGAATGCTCATGAGATCCCGTGCCATTAAAGAGAGCTCTGGAAACCGATTGTAATGCTCTTTCCACCAAGAGAGAACTTCCAACTTTGAATTTTGCTTTTTGTTAAGTCTAGGCTCTTCTAAATACAAGTCCAACTGAGATTTTTTTGTTTTGGCACCATGACCACTTTCATAATGATCAAATTCCTAATCATTAAAAAAAATTGCAATGAAAAATAATACCACACAACATTACAAACTTTATTATTAAAAAAACATAGCACAACATATACCAAACAAAATGCAATTCACTTACATTATCTTCCTTATCTTCATCATCATTAGGATCATCCACAGCACCGCTAGTATGACTAGAACTCCCAACACAAGATGAAACATTTGTAGTGGCCATAGGCTTGGGGCATTCATATTCTGAAAAAAGCTTATACAATGTAGTCTCAATGCTCTCCACCTTCATTTCAGCAATGTGCTCAATTGGCTCTACTTTCTTGAAAATAAAGTCCACATATTCCAACTTATACCTTGGATCAAGAACAATGGCACAAGCTAGCACCACACTATAACAATCCCAATATTTGTCAAATTTACCTTTCATTTGTTCTACCATATTACTGATAAATGAATCTTGGCTCTCCATTTCTTCAAGTAAGAGCAATTCAATTTGAGACACTCCTTGAAAATATAGATTTGCTGTAGGGTAATCAGTTCCAAAAAATAGAGTTGTAATGTCATTGAAAGGTTTCAAAAACCGAGTTATCCTTTCAACTCTGTTCCATTCATCCCTTGATGGACAATGCTTGAAATTAGCATCTTCCTCTGCTAAACGGTTTAACACAGAACGATATCTCATAGCACTGTCAATCATGTCATATGTTGCATTCCATCTTGTACACACATCTAAACATAAACACTTTGTTCTCTTCATACCAACTATCTTGGCACATTCATCAAATCTACACATTCTACTTTCTAATCCTTTAAGATATTTCATAGTTTCTCGGATCTTAATCACCGAGTCATCTATTACTTTCAATCCTTCTTGAACAATAAGATTCAATATATGAACACCACAACGCACATGGAAAAAGATACCATCACATAAAAATAAACCCCCCTCATTAAGCTTTTTCTTTACGAAATCTTGGCAATTATCATTATTAGATGCATTATCTAAAGTAATGAAAAATATTTTCTTCTCAATACCCCATTCTTCCAAGAAACTTAAAATTTTCTCCGATAAAAGAGTTCCCGTGTGTGGAGGTGGCATATGACAAAAATTCAAGATGATGTTTTTCAATTCCCAATTCTCATCCACATAATGTGCCGTAAGACAAATATATCCCTCACTTGTAACAGAGGTCCATAAATCCGAAGTCAAACATATTCTACCAGGAATTGATTTCAACTTATTTTAACATCATCCTTCTCTTTCTTGTAAAGTTTTAGAACATTAGCTTTTGAAGTATTCCTAGAAATATGTTTAACATCTGAATTTAGATAGCTAAAAACTTTTCTAATGCCCTCATACTTAACAAAGCTAAATGGTAAATTATGTTTAATAATAGCCTCCGCTAACATCCCACGAAACTCTTCTTGAGTTATCTTGTTTTGTAACACCCTACCCTCTTCTTCACCATCTTGTTTTACTTCATTTTGTTTTAAGCATTTGAGAAGATGGCGATGCAAGTTTGATGTTCCATGATGACATGAAGAGAAACGTACGTAGCATGCTTAGCCAAACATATACATGAGAGGAGGGATTTTGTAAGCAATGCTCCCTCCTTTCATAAACGTGAGAGGAGGGATTTTGTAGTAAAGTCAAATACATAAAAGTTTTCCTAACAAAAACTTAAGTGCTCCGAGGACAATGCTCCTTCCTCACATGAGGTTTAAGTTTTTCTTAAGAAAACTTTGTGTTTGATTTTGCTACAAAATCATAGAGCCCACCTTTGAGCACTCAAAAAAACTTTATGTTTTTGACTTTGCTACAAAATAAGTGGGGAAATACTTAGGTGCTCCGGAAGCAATGTTTCATCCCCTCACATGAAGGGGTGGGCCCCACACGTAATTGCTGGGGCATTTAAGAATTTCCCAAGAAAAAATATCAATTTTGTTATAAAAAGTTTACAAGTTGCTTCAGTTGAGATTGAACAAAACTTTCACAAGATCAAACTAAGAGGCTGAGTCGAAGATCTCAGTTAGAAATTTTCAACTAGTTTGAATAGAAACTTTTTAAAATTTTCTTATATATTTTTTATTGAATGTGAAGTTTAAAAATATAACCATTGGATTGTATGTTTTTAATATATCTTTCATACTTGCAAAATTTTAAGAAGATCAAAGATCAATAGCTATGTCATCAATTTAATATTTAAATTTCAAGTTTTTGTGGTGTAAAATTATATATAAAAAATAAGATTATTCATCGAATATCAAATAACATCTGATTTAAGCAAAATTTAACATGTATGTTAAAAATATGAAATCTAACTATTAAATTTTCGAAAGTTACATCAAATCAAAAAATATATAAAGAGTTTGGTTTGTGGAGAAATCTTTTCCTTTACTATATAACTTTCCTTTTACCGTCCTGTGCTAACTTCTAGAATATAGTATATACCATAACTATAGAAGACTGATTATTTTTTTATTTATTTTAAATAGAACTAATATAATTACGTTACTTTAAACTTTACGTCTTCTGAATAACAACTACAGAAGAAAACAGGCACATCTTCTGACCATACTTGAAAAAGGACACGTACGTAGCATGCTTAGCCAAACATGAACCACACGCCATTTCCTCCTCGAAGAAGAACATGATAAAAGAACGTTTACGCGACAAACTCACCTTACTCTGGTCATTTTCGATTTCTTTAATCTGGGTTTTTCCAAAACGCATAATAAGAACCAATAAGCAAAACATGGAGTATTGGAAATGTTCCTTAACGACGATTGGCACTTCTCTAGACTTGGAGTGAGAATCACGAAGACGATTGAAGAGGATATTATAGACCCACTTGCGTGAAGGGTGAAGAATCTCAGAACTGAGATTGCGGCGAAACAGTAGCCACATGGGACCATACGAAGTGGAGTTGATGTTGCTCGAGTTACTTGAGAATTGCATGGTGTTAAATTTTTGTATACAGCAAAATCTCGGAAAATTATTGGATACTTCGGAAGTACCATAAATGCGTACTCCTCCTCCTCACATGAATTGTGAGTCCCACCATAAAATTAATTAGTGAGACCCACAGTTATGTGAGAGGCGGGAGTATACATTTATATTACTCCGGGAGTACCCATTAATTACTCCAGCATCTCCTAGTTTCAGAATCCAAACTTTCCTACTGAATCCATACCATTAAATTTTTTTTTTTTTTTTTTTAATTGCCCAACTCGTAGCTTTGGCTCTTCTTGAAGTATCCACCGATATACTACATGTTTTACAAAGCATAGGAAACTTGTTTCGATATACATAATGCTTTGACTTATGTATATCAGAATCTCCACGTGATATACATAGGAAACTTCTAGTCATCAAGATGTTCTTCCCAATAGCTCCCTGTGAACATTAGTTCCCAATAGCTCCACGTGAACATGGACATTGGATCATATTCTACCCGAGGTGGACTTCTTTCCATAGTCAAATTATAACTAGAGGACTTTAATAGGAATTAAGGAGACAACCTTAAACTGTCTGACATCACAGCCAAAGTCCAATCTGAATAAGGATTTGAATTCTTATATTTCAAAGAGTACTCCTACTTAAACTTGAACACCAGTAGATAACATTAAGCAAAACTTCTTGTAGATACGGCATTTTGTACCTCTTACAACTCGGATCCTCGTTCCTTAATGATGCTCAAACTCTAAGGCCCAAGGGCAGTTTGGAGCCCAATTAAATATTGAATTGACTTGAGTGTTCAAATGGAAAATATAACATTTTAAATGAGCAAAAATCTATTTTTGGAAATAAAACGATCAAAGTGGCCCTCAGCCTGCGTATGCGGGCCAAAGCATGCGTACGCAGACACATTTCTATGTACGCAGCTAGGGTTTCAAAAGTATAAGAAAGACAAGTTTTCTACAATAATGACTAATCTCACATCGTCTGGAGCCGTTCCAAACTCCATTTTTTTTCAACTATAAAAAGCCTTACATGGTATATTTTCAAACACATAAATCCCACGGGAAAAACCTAAAATTCACTAGAAAATAGTGAATCAAAATGGATTTTTTCACAAAAACACCCTCAAGTCATTTTTATTTGATTGTGACCTTTTCAGGTCCCAATCCTTTGAGTTTAAAGTTTTTAATCACTATTTTATTGAATTGTGATAGATTTGATTGAGGGGAACGGTAAAAAATAAGCCTAGGAGCTTTTTCTTTAAGGTATTCTTTCTTTTGTTCCTTTTTTTTTCATTTTCCGTCTTTCTTTTAGTTTTAATCCTGTTTCTTTGCATAGTTTAGGTTTTTATATGTTTGCTTAGGTTAGTTTTATAATTCTGTTATGTTCTGAGCATGCTAGATAGTTAGAATTAGGATTTTTGTTTGTGCTCTGCTTTCTGTTTTGGGTTTCTGGGTTAGGGTTCTTGAACAAGTCCCACACACGCATGTCATAAGCATGCGTATGCAGGCACTTGCCCAAAAACCCTAATCCAAATTCCTTATGTTATTTGCTTGGTTTGTTTCCTCATTTTTAAAGTCTGTTCACATGTTTATATATGCTCGTACCTCTGCCTTATATGCTTGTTTGCTATCACATGTTAGATTAGGGTTTTTTTTTTTTTTTTTTTTTTTTTTTAACCATGCCATTTATTCACACTCTCATTCATCAATGTCATAGGTGTTGTGTTGCTGGTAGGTAAGTACATGGTAAGTCATGCATTTGTGTTTTGGTTTTGTTTTGATGATATGATGAAACATGCTTAGATGTATGATTATGGTTTCTAATGTGTTAATGCCTGGTTTATGATATGTGGTGTGTTTGATGATATGCTTGCTACCTTGTTTTAGATGTAATATAAGGTTTTCACATGTTAGATGAATGCTAGGGTTTCTTTTGTATGTTTGGCTCTCTTTTGTTTGGTGGATAGATAAGTATGTTTGTTTGGGATGAAAGATGCCATGTTGTATGCTAAATGCATGTTAGTGTGTGTGTGTGTGTGTGTGAGTCTAGGATTTAATTTTTAATAGGGTTAAGGTATAAGACATAATGATGGGAGGCCAACCTTAGGGTTGGGCGATCTTGGGTGCCTAACACCTTCCCAAGAGCGTACCTAAACTCCGAACCCATATTCTGGTAGTAAGATCAAAAGGTCCTCCTCGAACGGACGCTATATATATGGTTCCTAGACCATTACAAAAACTAGGTGGCGACTCCATCCGTTATGTCCACACTTCTTCCTTATCACAACTCAAAGACTTCTTCTCCAATTTAACTTCTTCCATCATACACCTATATAAAGATATCCTCTTTGCTTTGCTGTAGCTTAACGACATTGTTTTGCCATTAAATCTTTCATTCTTTTATCTGATTGATCTTCAATCATGACATTGACTTCTTTTATTCATTAGAAGCACAAAGAATAGGGAGTCAAATTGTGGTCCTCCCAACAATCCCTCCCTCATAATGACACTCCCGTGACTCGAACCTATGACCTTGGCTTTGATACCATTTGTCGGACCGTGAGCTATGCCATTCCACCTCAAAACCAATTGATGATGAGGAAGACACACTCAAATCTTTTATGGCTTTCGACATCACACTATGCGGGTCTGTTTTTAGAGTGGCTGTAGGGAGTCAAATTGTAGTCCCCCAACAATTATTTTTTTTTTTCACTACTACCTTTTCTTCTTCAATTTGTACATGCTATTTGAGGATTGAAGCCCTTTTTTTTGTTATTTGAGATTTGCTTCTGAAAAATCGCTTTCTCTTTTCTTGCGATATTTATATGCCCATCATTCATGCATGCATGTCTTTTATTTATTTTTTCTTTTATGAGACCACGGATCCACTCACATGAATATTTCTAAGTGAATCATGTGATGTCTCATTTTTTGTCACAATATCCAACAAGTAGAATTAATGAAACTTGTTTTATGAAGCTGTTCTCTTTTTGAACATCAATTTGAAACTCTTATCTTATTCACTTTTATGTGTAGCAAGACTTGATATTCTTGATAATTATTCTTATGACTATCTTACGCAGCATTTGGTCTTTCAAAGCTCACTGTCTATGAAGACTTTTGCAATAAGTTTCACAAGTTAGCCTTCAAAAGATTTCAACTTCACAATTCCATCAAGCTTCTTGATATTTCAATTACACAAATCTGTCGAGCTTCACAAGGAGGCTATTGTGCAACTCCGCGGAGGTAAATTCTTGTTTGCTTCCTTACTTGTGTATTTTTTTTGCATGTCTATTCTTTTTTTGTTTTGTATTGTTTCGCCTCCATATACGATGACTTATTGGCACTACGAAGAATTTACAAGAGTTTATTTTGTTCCCCTAAGCCAAGCAGCTATGAAGTTTATCCCATGCAAGATCTTGAAGATGAAAACAATCTTGAAGATGAAGATTGCCTTGAAGATGAAGATGATCTATACAAGACCTTGAAGACGAAGACGATCTATACAAGACCTTGAAGATGAAGACATCCTTGAAGACGAATACTTCCTTGAAGATGAAGACAATCTTGAAGATGAAGACAATTTTGAAGATGAAGATTTCCTTGAAGATGAAGATTGCCTTGGAGATGAAGATGATCTATACAAGACCTTGAAGACGAAGACTATCTTGAAGATGAAGACAATTTTGAAGACGAAGACTGCCTTGAAGATAAAGAAAATTTTGAAGACGAATAAAATCTTGAAGACGAAGACTTCCTTGAAGATGACGATTGCCTTGAAGATGAAGACAATCTTGAGGACGAAGACTGCCTTGAAGATGAAGACAGTCTTGAAGACGAAGACTGCCTTGAAGATGAAGATTATCAATGCAAGACCTTGAAGACGAAGATTGACTTGAAGACACCTTAAAGACGAAGACTATCTTGAAGATGAAAAAAATCTTGAAGACGAAGACTGGCTTGAAGATGAAGACTATCTTGAAGACGAAGACAATCTTGAAGACGAAGATTGCCTTGAAGATGAAGATTGTCAATACAAGACCTTGGAGATGAAGATTGCCTTGAATACACCTTGAAGACGAAGACTTCCTTGAAGACAAAGACTATCTTGAAGATGAAGACAAAGACTTCTTTGAAGACGAAGACTTTCTTGAAGATGAAGACAAATACAGTCTTGAAGATGAAGACAATTTTGAAGACGAGAATAACCCATGCAAGGATGTGCATTGGCATCTTTGCAATGGAGCAACTATCGATGCAACAATCTAAAGCTACAATGAAGCAACATTGGCATCGACTGAAGAAAATGAATCATCACTTCTCTCATTCCTTTTTTTTTTTTTTTTTTTTTGGTAACTTACACTCTCCCCTATTTTTGTCTTTCAAATTTTTTCTTCTTGCTATGATACTCTTTAGAGATATAAAATGATGACTACCAGACTTTAGAGATGCGGGGTAACACCACTCAAAGTTTATAGATACGAAAGTATGACACCAAAACTTTGAGGATTTGAGGTGATCCAACTCAAAAGAGAGGCAATTTAGTCCAAACTTTAGAGATGCAAGGAGATGCCACCAAGCCTTTGAAGATGCAAGGAGATGCCACCAAGTCTTTGAAGATGAGAAGCGACACTATGCAGACTTTAGATATGTAAGGCAACACAACTTAGAAGGAAGGCAATGAAATTCAAAAGAGAGGCGATGCAACGCCAACTTTGATAATGCAAGGTGAATGACTTTGAAGGGGTGTAATCTAGACTTAAAAGATGCAAGGATATACCACCAAGTCTTTGAAGATGCAAGGAGATACATAGCACTAAGACTTTAAACATGAAAGGTAGAACTACTTAGACTTTAAAGATTAGAGAGAAAGCACATTTTAGAGATGCTAAGTGACATTCTCACAATGATGTTTGCTTTCATGGTGACTTTGCATTCCTTTTGGTAGCAATGTCTTACAGTGATGCTTGCCTTCATACGGTAGTATTGTCTTCTTGTAGCGACTTTCTCATAGTGACGTTCGCCCAAAATTGTGATTGTACTTAGTGTGACATACCAAGTTGCTTGTGTAGCACTTGAGAGAGATTGAGTCATCACATGGTTCAAGAAATTTTTTTTTTTGGACATGTGACTGAATTTAGCATAGAATGCCAAGCTGCCTACGTACCATTTGAGAGGGATCAAGTCATTATGTAGTTCAAGAAAGTTTTTTTTTTTTTTTTTTTTTTTTTTGTGTGTGAACACTATCAAGAGTGATGGGAGAACATCATGTACCCTATAAGTGTTAAGGTAGGCAGTTTAGACTCTTACCAAGGAGAGCTTCAATCTTCAAGCATAGTAACGTTTCAAGAATTTGTCGTTGATAGGGCCAATTCTCAAAACGTCTTCAGTTGTGTTAGTGTTTATTTCCTTCAATTCATCAATTGTAGCTTGTATGCCTTCTTCAAATATGGGTGGAGCATCCTCAACATTGTCTTCAATAGGGGGCTCCTCTTTTGTGTCTTCAATGATTGTTACATGATTTGTTGAAGTAACAACATCATCTTTGACTTCTTGATTTGTGATCACCGTTGTACGCCTTTTTGCAGTTAGGGCTTTTCTAGTATTTACTTCTCAAATGGATTTGCATTTCATATGAGATGAGGTTGAGCTTTGAATCTCATTTGAATCTTAATAAAAAATGAATGTGTTGTCAAGATTTCTAGAATGGAAATTTGACATTTTGCTTTGCTTTTGTCTTATCTTCACATCCTTTGAAAGTTGAGGAGTTGAATGACTGAGCCTTGTGAGAATTGAACCTCAAGTGCTAACTTGAGAAAGAGTTGAATGATTAAGTCTTGTAAGAACTGAACCTTAAGTGTCAATGACAAAGTTATTATTTTCATGTGTGCCCAACCTATCAAAGATTGAGATTTGAGAAGTTGGTTGACCAATGCAATCAAAGATAGATGGTTTCCTTAATAGCATGGAGGATTTTTCTTCTTCTTCAATAGCTTGGAGGATTTTTCTTCTTCTTCTACATCCACAATGACTACCGAAACACTTGCTTTCTGGATAGGCATATGGACAAGAGTTAGTGGAGTGTATCCAATTCCAACTTTAGAGCCATAACCTTTGGCTTTCAACATCTTTTGAGTTTTGGTTGTACCATGCTCTCCTTTTCTAGAGGCTTCAGGAATGAGCTTGCCTAAACCATTCAACTTCTCATAGTTATAGCCAACTTTAATAATGAGTTTACATGCATTGGAATTAAAACCTTTCTTGGTATGCTTTGTAGGCAAAGTCTCATGCTCAACAATTGGTCCCTAGGATGGTCTTGTGAACCCTTTCAACGGTTGACTTGAGGGTCTTGGTTTTGTGATTTTAGCAACTGGAAGAGTTAGTCCTTGCAGATCTTTCAATACTAACTCTTCATCTCCTGAAAATAGGGATTGGCCTTCTTTTCTTTTGGTGACTAGAACATAGTGTAACACAGGAGCAAGCTTAGTTACTTTGAAGTCATGGTTCTTCTTCTTCTTCTTCTTTATAGAAGTCTTGGTTTGTTTGATTTTCTTCTTCTTAGTTGGAAAGTCAATACTTGAAGTTTTGGAGTGGGGCTTTACTTCCTTGCTAGATGGTGAAGCGATGGCTTGTGCTTCTTTTAGAGTATCATCTTCCAAGTAAAACTTGGCATCAGCAAAGTGTGACTTAGCTACAGTAAAGGGTTTGTCATCAGCTACTATCATCTTGACTTGTCCATTTTGGAAGTACTTAAAGCATTGGTGATACGTAGATGGCACGACACCACATTCATGCAACCATGGTCTTCTAATAAGTAGTTTATAAGTAGTCTCAGCATCAATTACATGGAAAAGTGCACTTGACTCCATTTCACCTATGAGCATCTGAAGTCTAATCTTCCCAACAGCTCTTTGCCTATCTTGATTAAAGCCTTGAATCATCAATCTACTAGGAAGTAGTTCATCCAAAGATATTCCAAGTTCTTTCAATATTTTGAGTGGTAGAATATTGACTCCAGATCCCCCGTCAATAAGGATATGATTGAATTGTTTTTCTCAAATGTAGCCAATCATAAATAAATGACGATTGTGAATCTTGGAGCCCAACAAACAATCGTCATTAGTGAAAATGATTGAGGACCAATACGTTTTATACGCAATAGCTCGCTCCATCTCTTTTTCATTATTTGAAGATTCTTTTTCATTGCTTACTTGATAACATGTGAGAGATGAAGAGATATAATCTTGGAAATTTTGGGGCATGAACTCTTGTAAGGTAATTGTCTGTCGTGAATTTTGCACGAATTTCTCTTCAAGAGGTAATGGAGCTACTTTCGTTCTTTTAGATTTTTCCATCCTTGTTGGCTTCCTCACTACACAAGATTTCTTTGGAATCTCATTTAACAGTATTGAAGATTTTGCCTTACGATTCCTTCGTCGAGCCATAAGTGTCCATTCTTCCCTATCAGTAACTGAAGATTCATCTTCATGAAGATGTATATCTCTATGAGTATCATCATAAGATATTTTGGGGGTCACCATTGAAGAAGAAAGTGCTTTCCTTTTAATAGTCTCAAATGAACCAAATTGAATGGTGGGGAAAGCAGAAATAGTTTTTAAGGTAACCATAGTGAGATTGGAAGTCACAATTTCATCGTCAAATGTGATCTTTCCTTGATGGGCTAGCTCCATGATTTTATCTTTCAACACAAAGCACTGCTCTATAAGGTGGCTTATGAGGCGATGATACTTGCAATATTTTGGATCATTTGTTTGGTTAGCCTCTTCAGGTCGCTTCATCTTTGGTAACTCAATCAATTCCAATGCAATTAAATGATCAAAAATTTCAGAGACATCTGAATTAGAGAATGGATATTGTATGTTTTGCATTTCTTGCAACTTCAGCTTTCTTTTTCCCTTATCTTGAGCTTGCATAGACTTCTCTTCTTTCATTTTAGGCTTCAATGGAACTTTGAAAGGAGCAGTAGTTATGATCAAAGACTGCTTGTTTTCTGCTTTAAAAGGGAATTTGCCCCCTTTGTGACAGTCTTGTTTTTCTTGAATAGGAAGGCCTTGGTGACCATTGGAAGCAATACTAAGCTCCATGTCATAGGTGCGTGTTGCCAATTCTTCAAAAGTTCTAGTCTTTTTTCCTTGAAGAATATAACTTAAGCCCCAGTGCATTCCTTGGATACACATCTCAATTGCAGGCGCCTTTGATAATTGATCATTGCAGTTGAGACTAAGATTTCTCCACTGTTGGATGTAACCTATCACAAGCTCCTCTTTCCATTGTTTTGAATTAGTGTGCTCAAGCATACTGACAGTATGTCGAGTGCTATAGAAATGATTTAGGAATTCTCACTCGAGTTGATCCCAACTATCAACGGAGCTAGGTTTCAGATCAATATACCAATCAAACACATTCCCTTTCAAGGATCGAAAAAATTGCTTGACCATGAGATCCCCATAAGTACCGGCATTGTTACAAGTTTCCATGAAATGAGCTACATGTTGCCTTGGATTCCCTTTACCCTAGAACTATTGGAACTTCGTTGGTTGATAATTTGGAGGTATCCTCAAGAGATCTATCCTTTGGGTATATGGTTTGGCATAGGCAATGGATGATTGACTTCCACTTTTGCCAACTTGGTCTTTGATAGCTTTCTTGATTAACTCCTTGCGCTAGTCAGAAGAGATTGACTCATTTGCAAAAAGCTTGAGATTTTTTGAATTTTCCTCACTCTTTGCTGAAGTCTCGGCTATATCGTGTTGGGGTTGTTTTGGCCTCAAGCTTTTGTCCTCATGATTTGATCCAGATGAATTCCCCATTTTGTTCATCATGAAAGCTATTTGTGCATCTCTTGCAGCTTCCCTTTCTGTCATGGGCTTCATTAGTTGTTGCAAGGTCTGAGCTATCATCGAGACTTGTTTTTCTAGAGATATAGTGTTAGTCATCATGACTGACATGATAGATGAACTAACAGTGTAAGAAGGGTCTCTAAACTTGGAAGTAAGGATATTTTATGAAAAAGAGAAATCAGAGCCATCGGTCGATTCATTTTCTTCTTCAACCATTGGAGCTTCTTTGATTGGTTCCAATGTTCAAGACAAAGCTGGCTGAGGCAACATTTCTTTGATGAGACCAGCTACGTCTTTACTTGCCCCCTGAGTAGATGAAACTGTTTGCAATTTTTGAGTTTTAGAAGTGTTGAAAATAGGTGAGGACTGGAGTATGGGTATTGTTTGAGCATAGACCTCTGCAAGAGCTTTTGTTCTTCCCCTTGTCATGGGTCTAGCATAGGAAGTGTCAGAACTTGATGAAGAGTTTGAATCCATTGTAGGATCAACTTCACTTGTTCCAAAAAGAGGATTGTTGATTTGAGTCTTCTTTGAAGCCATGAGTTAGAAGATGAGTTGACGAAGAAGAGATGAGAGGTAGAAATGGTCCCACCGGGCATGCCAGAAATTTGTGAACACAAAATTTCTCAATTGCAAAAAATCAAACAAATTGAAAAAGTTGTCACAAATATATTTTTGTATTAATCAAGTAGTGAGTGCAATCTTTGTTTTGACTCTTTTACAAAAAGTGCTCCTTTGATTCTATCTTTTTGAACTTGACTTAAACAAAAAATCCTCTTGGCTTTGGTTAGAAGATGGACCAAACATTCTTCACAACAAATCTCTGGCTTTGAGCTTGTTAGAGATTTGTTGTTCTTCAAGTTCTTCAAATCCTTTGAATGTTCTTCAAGTCCTTCGAATGTTCTTCAAATGTTCTTCAAGTTCTTCGAAGATTCTTGGATTTTAGGTTGAAATTCTTTGATGCTTTAGAGGCAGAATTTCTCCAAAGCTTTGGCTTCTTAAAAACTTTGTCCCTAAAATGAAAGGGGAAATCCTCTATTTATAGTGGTTTCATAAGATAAACTCCACTTTGAATTAATATGTTTGAAAAGATGTAGTAGACTTTGATTGGCCCAAATTTTGCTTAGAGATAATTATCTCTATTTATTTATTTTGATAAAGATAATAATCAATAAAGATAAATAATTATCTCTATTATATTTATTTATTTTAATAAAGATAATTATCCATCAATTTTGAATAGAAAATTTATCTTTATTGTATTTTAATAAAGATAATTATCTATCAATATTGAATAGGAAATTTATCTTTATCTTGTGGGCCCAATGACAAGTGGCAAATTTTAATATGCCAATGTGATGTTAATTTGGATGACACAATTCATTATTTGATTTAATTAATTTAATGACATTAATTTAGAATTTGCCACTAAATTTTTATGTGGCATTTTGTAATTGTCTTGAAATTTTTTTTCCTCCTGCAACATCTTAATTAAAAATAATATGATATTATTAAATAAGTATTCGCTTATTATTAAAATATTTTAACAAGTTTGTACAAGATATTGATTTATTTTATTTTATTTGAAAATCCTGTACAAGACATTGATAATATTGAGGTAAACAATTTAGAAAAAAAAAAAGAGAAAAAAACAAGAAGACAAGTCATTAGTCATGCCCCCATTCCAAATCTGCTTCTTCCCTAGTCTCTTCTCCAAACAAACAAGATGAGCAACAAACAAATATGGCGACATAGGTTCTTCCTAGTCTCTATTTCACTCACTCTATACTCTATTTCTCTCCCCCTCCCTCTCAGTCTCTCTTCCCTAAAACAGTAGATCTGGCAAATGAGATGGGCTTGGACTGTGATAACAAATGAGAACAATAGATTTTGGCTTTTGTCGAACGAAATTTTTCTGGTAATAAGAAAAACACATATTCAACTAGAAATATCGTCTTCGGTTCAGCAAACAAGGCGGTTTAACTGTGGTTTGAGAGGCTCGCTACAAAATAAAATTTTCAGTTTTGCGGGCTTTAAAAATTGAACTGGTGGCCAGTTCCTAGTTCAACCAGCTGATCTGGCTCTCTGTTCAATGAGCCGGCCCGTTCTAATTTTAAAAAACCATGGTAGACACAACAAACAATAATGAATTTATCACTTTTTTTCCCATCACTCAAAGTTGACAAACTTAGGAATTGTGCAATTTGTTGTGAAAAAATTTGTGACAATAGCATTATCAATCACATATGATGGCAAGCAACCTGCCCTGCATGATCCACCATGCCCTGTTCTGTCCCATGCATATTTTCCTTGTCTCGAAGAGATGATGCAGCGGGCATTGGTTTTGCTCATGATTCGACCTTAT
This sequence comes from Notholithocarpus densiflorus, assembly GCA_030021035.2. NCBI lineage: Eukaryota > Viridiplantae > Streptophyta > Magnoliopsida > Fagales > Fagaceae > Notholithocarpus > Notholithocarpus densiflorus. The sequence goes on from JARYZH020000017.1 coordinate 771,410, forward strand.
CCCACTTCATTACCATCTAGAGCTTTATTCAAAAAAAAAAAAAAAAAAAAATTTATTTCCTAGTATATCAATGTTTTATGAAAAATGATATAAAATGTTTTTTTCTTTATTAAATAAATGAGTCATGAGACAGTATTCAAAGCTTGTGCACTAAAGTGTAGGGATGCTTTTTCTATAACATGCTAAAATGATTTATTATGAGGGATGAACAAAAAAAGTTGTAGTTTACGTAAAAGTGATTTTGTACCATTTACAATCGACTCTTAAGAGCGACGTTACGTATTGATCAAGATGTTCATGTGAACACATTAATTTTAAATTAATGTGGATTGTTGAATACCTAAAATAAAATTGATATAAAAAAAAGAAAAAAGAAGAAGTTGAACCTCTACTGTGCACCCTTAGCATAATGGTTACTCCACAAATATAAATACTTGTTAGAGTGTGGGAAGCAGAGCCAACGTTCAAGTCTTCAAGAGGGAGCTTCACATACATATACATTTAGATTAAACTAGAATAGAATTCAATCTCAGAACAAATACAAGTCATACCAAAATATTTAACAAATAATTGGTGCTTTTATTTAGCCCAACGTAGAAAATGTTGACAATACATTCAAATTTTGTAGAGATGGCTAGCAAACCCATTTCCTTTTTTTTTTTATTTGATTTGATTTGATGTTATTAATGAGTACAATATTGGTACATTTCCTGCTCCAAGTGTCTATTTAGTTGAATGAATGGAAAAGTGGGGGGAGGGGGATAAAAAATAGAGAGAGGATGGAAAAGTGAAGGGATAGAAGAGATTTTATTTTTCCCTTGTAGTGTTGGGATCGGGGTAAAATTGTGGAGTTATGGAAAACTCTTTTATTTGGTTGAGGATAAAATTGAGAGGATGGAAGAAGTCATTTATGAAAATTTACTCTTATTGTGAGAGACCAGAACTTTTTGGGGTGCTCTCAATCAAAAGAGAAAGGCATCGACACCTCTCTTTTGGGGTTATTTGGAGTTGCCACTTGTTTTTTATTACAAAAAATAAGAAAAACTAAAATATACAATTTACATATCTAAAATACCTCAAGTTTCATTAATTAAATGTACAAATACAATTTGGTAGAATATCATTACAAGGTTTTGGTCCTAAATACAATCTATGTAAAAAATACAAAGTTTTGGTCCTAGATACAATCTACCAAAATAAAATAAAGACAAAACACTATTCTATGAACCAAAATCTATGGTTCGGTGGCTAGGTTACAGAATGAGAAGGTGTTAGACACTCATTTTGCCTGGTCAAAGTTACGTCTTCTAGACTTTAAATGATCATTTAAGTACTCTTAAACAATGATATACAACAGATTATGAAATGCAACATGTTATGCAAGCATTTTAGATCTATGACCAAATGTTATTTAAAGACTTCAGACCTGTATACTCTTCTATGTAAAGAAATCAGATTTGATATTTAATATGGGAAACAATATTTCAAAAAATATATCTGATAACAATTTTTATAAGAAAGATTTTTTATGACAAAGTGGAGATTAGGTTTCCAATAAATTTTGGTGAGAAAAACTCAGATCTAATTTTAGCTAAGAAAAAGATGATTTTTTAATGAAAATTTGAGATATGATTTTTATTTATAAAAAAGAATGATTTTTAAAGAAAGAATTTCAGGTATGATTTTTTTATTATGAAAAAGAATGATTTTTAAAGGAAGAATTTCAAATCTGATTTTCAATTATGATGAAGAATGAGTTTTAAAGAAATAATTTCAAATCTTACTTTTTATTATGAAAAAGAATGGTTTTTAAAGAAAGAATTTCAAATATGATTTTTTATTATGAAACAAAATGAATTTTAAAGAAACAATTTCAGATCTGATTTTTTATTATGAAACAGAATGATTTTTAAAGAAAGAATTTTAGATCTGATTTTTAAAGGAAGAATTTCAGATCTGATTTTTTATTATGAGAAAGAATGATTATTAAAGAAAGAATTTAAGATATGATTTTTTTAATTATGAAACAGAGTGAGTTTTAAAGAAAGAATTTCAGATCTGATTTTTTATTATGAAACAAGATGATTTTTAAAGAAGGAATTTCAGATCTGATTTTTTATTATGAAAAAGAATTATTTTTAAAGAAAGAATTTTCGATTTGATTTTTTATCATGAAAAATAATGATTTTTAAAGAAAAAATTTCATATCTGATTTTTTATTATGAGAATGATTTTTAAATAAAGAACTTCAGATCTAATTTTTTAATATGAAACAGAATAAATTTTAAAGAAAGAATTTCAGATCTGATTTTTAATTAACAGAGAACCATAGATCTAAGATTATATCATGAACATCCTAAATCTATATGATTGAACATGTGAATCAAAAAAATCATGGCATATTTTTTTTATGATGAAACAAAGATTCAAAATAAAAATCATATCAGAAATTACTATTCACATATTAACATGGAAAGTATAGCTAGATACACATGCTATTAAAAGGAAAGAACACTCAAACATGCATATTAATAAAGGAGTAAAATTGATACCTGCATCAATTACATGAACAAATTCTACAGGAGAATTGCTTTAGAGTCAAAGGGAGTGAATCTCTCTGAGCCCTAAAGAATTATCACCTAATAGGAAAGAAAATCTTAAAGTCAAACTTCCAAAGTTTCTTTAACATTAAGGGGTAGAGGGGTGATGAATTTTGGGTGGTCTCCTCTATTTATAGAGGTGTATTTGCTTAAAAAAATAAGCTACAATTGCTTAGAAAATTAGCAAATACGAATTAGGTCAGGTTTTATACCAAAAAAATCGAATTTGATGGGTCTAGACCTGAACTAATTGCATCTGGGCCCGATTTACAACCTATGCCAATTGGCACTATGGAAGTGCCGATCGCCACTTGCCAAGTGCCGAGTGGCACTCTTGGAGTATTAATTGGCACTCCTTAGTGCTCGACCCAGTTTCCCCTTCTTGTACGTTTTAGGCTCTTTTTTGGGCATTTTTCTAGGCCAAGAATCGTACTTGGACATATTTTGGACTTGTATTCTCAATAAAATCCATTTTAACTTGATAATTAAATCTTTAAAAAATAATTATCTTAGAGATAATAATCTAAAAAATTTAATTATAAATCCAATTTTATCATTATCAGATTATTCATTTTATTCCCCTACAACCAAACTTATTTTTAATCAAATCAACAACCAATCACAAAAATTTATTTAATTAATTTTGATTATTCACCAATCTAAATTAATTTCAATTAATCACATGTGATCAATTCCACCCAAATGAATGTATGCAGACCGTGAAAACTTGATCTTGTGATATCTTTCAATCCAACGGTCCAATTTGGAAACTAGGCATATCGTCGCGATCATTTGGATCTCAAAATCATTTTTATGTAATGTGATGAATGATTTAATGCATGAAATGTAATTATGATTTTTGGGTACTTAGAACAATCATTTCAATCAACTTCCAAGATTAAATTATGAGTGCAAAATTGAGTATCTACACTTATGTCACTTATGTCCTTATTATATTATATATAAGAAGTAATTTATTTGTAATAAAATATTACTTATCATCAATTAAAATTAATAAAATAAAATTTATAAAAATTATAAAAATTAAGACATTATACATATTATTTTATTTTATTTGTCTTTGGTATTATATTTATTACAATTTTTTTGTAAAACATTGAGAAAAAAATAATAGAAAAAAATGTTCATACATTCCCAGAACTTTGAGGCACTCCTGAACTTTTATTTTAGCCATATTACTCCAACTTTATACACCTCCCAAATCAGTGCTTCTGTTAGTTTGGTGTTAAAAAATAAACAAGAAACTTAACGTGAGAGGCCACTGACATTACCAAGGGTGAATCGGCTTAATTGAGAGGGAGAGTGAAAGCTAGATGAGAGAGAGAGACGAACCAGAAGTCTAGAGCAACCTTATATCCGGTGCCAAAGTCTTCTCTCCGCTGGTATGCCTTTTTTCTTTTTCCTTTTTACCTGCTCTATTTTTTTCCAATCCTCCATCTGCGAGTTTCTGTTGCAGTATTTTGGTTTGGTTTAATTTTCGGGCTTACCTTACACTTACCCCAAGTGTTTCAAGGCCTGTGGTGGATTGGGTAGAGTTGGTTGTGGCAAAATTTCCATTTCATCAAAACTGGTTTTGAGTAGCTATACAATTGTTTGATGAAATACCAGAGAGAGATATGGGCAGTGCTTGACTGGGTTTTGGATGTTTGGTAGGATTTTAGATGGATTTGCAATTTCTTGACGATAATTTCCATAGTCTGGTTTATGTAGTATTTGCCTTTTCTAGAGAGGACCACTTTCTTCCTATATCCCATTTGGTGCTGTCATTGTCCTTTCTCCTATCTGTAGACTGTAAGTGTTGAATGCGACTCTGATTGTGTTTTTGCGTTGGATTCTATTTCTATTGCATTTGAATTCAGTTCTTTTTCTTTGTAGTGATTTTGAGCGGCTTCAATACTTCAAGATATTTAATGAACATGTACAATGGTTATGATTCACAAAGGCTAACAGTTCAGGTAGCAACGCCGCATGAAACATGAGGGGACATTGATGACACTTTTGATTGTTTCTCATGTATGTGAAAGGAAAAGCACAACACCTAATGAAACAACTTTTGGGGCTTTCTTTCTAGGCATCTTAATACTGCAAAATGGAAGTTGGATTAGCTCAAGTTAGGGGAGCAAGTGTATATTTAGTGATTAGAAATATTGATCAAATGGATCTATTGAATGTATTAATTTTTTGTTTATACTTCATTAAAATATATTTGGAAAACTCAAACTGCCAGCTCCATTGAAGTTTCTTCTTCTTCTTCAATCTACATATAGATTAGGTAAATCATGTATAGGCTCTGTCTCAGCATGCTTGCAACTGCAATGTGGGTGGTAATATTTCACTTTTCTTAGAGACTTGCTGAAAAAGTGTAATTATTGATTTATTGGGTATTACAATTCGTGGTAGCTGAGGAGAACAATTTACTATATGTAAACCTTTTGGTTTTGTATTTCATCTCTTAATGTATATCAAAGGGATCAAATAAATTGATATTGTCAATGTTAGTTGAGGAGAATGATGATCACCAATTTGTATAACTTGTAGTGATAGGCCAGTATATTTTTTTTTTTAATACTGCGGGAAAAGTGCAATTATTGATTCATTAGGTTATTTTTTGTGAAACAATTTACCATTTGTAAACACTCAATGATAGTTAATTTATGGTAGCTAAGGAGAGCAATTTACCATAGCTTGTAGTGACTTATTGCAAATTACAATTACTTATGCAAGCCATATATTGGCCTCTTCCTAATAGAATATATTTCTAGTATATCCTTGATAATTTTCTTTAGACTATTTCTCATGAACGTAACAAATAATATGCAACTGGTGCACAGGTTAAGTGGAGAAAAGGGGACAAAGAATTGTCACTATGGATTGTTACATTAGTATTTCAAGCTATAAGCTTTCTCATGAACTCATACAATAATGGAATGCCATTAATTCCATAACTTGAACGTCACATAGTTGTGAACATGTTATAGTGCATTACATCTAATTTTGAGTACTCCTACATAAATAGTTACAGCAAGTAAAGACGACTTCCAACATTAACACTTGGACCCCATACAAAAGTCTATCACACTCTCACTATTGATTTAAGAAACCAAAGCCATTTAGGGATCCTCTTATGCCAGCTTCGTTCTCCAGCCTTCAGTTAGTGTCTGTGGTGGGCCTTTTTCGCAACTGTAGGTTGGGCAGTCTCCTGCCACGTTACGACCCAATGATTCTGGGTAGGAGAGTCAGGACTGGCTTGACTGCAACACACCCCAAGCCAGCTTGTGCACAAGCTAGAACCCCTTTGCTAGGACCTTGGACACGTGCCCACGACAGAGGAAACTGTTACAAAGAAGTTATGGCAGACAGGTGTAATATGACAAAAATAAGAAGAACATGCTTACTGTCAGCCAAAAAAGGGAAAAGCTAAATCATGATTGTAGTAAAGGAGGAAATAATGCAGTGATATAAATGCGGCAAAAATGAGTTAATAACAAAGATAAAAAGAAAAGGAAATGATATTAATGCTTGATCAATAAAATAAAACGAAAGATGGTTAGTCTGCCATGCTTGATTTCTCAACGGAGTCAAGTCCAGGAAGGGAACCACTCTTCAATGTGGGCAATCTCACAGGGAAATCCTGCCATAGAAATTGCCCACTTTAAGAGAATGGGCCTAGGCTTATCCTTGAATTCCTTAACCCTCATTAGAGAGAAGGCTTTTAGAGGGAGAGAAGAGAATAGCCTACTGGTACATGCCCACTATCACACTCTTGCTCACTCTCTGTTTTTCCTTTCTGATTCCTTTTTCCTTTCTCTTGTTTTTTTTATCTCTCCTTTCCTCTGTTCTCCCCCTTCTTCTAGTTCTCCCTACCCTGCACAGTTAAAGCCCTTTTTATACTGCCTGCCGTAATGGGTTTTTACTATTTCACCCTTTAACTGCTTTTGTCCTGGTATACGTGTCCTTCCCAAACCACCCACTGGTCTATCGGTTGCCCAGCCATCACCACTTACCTGTGCTGGCCGTGCCACATCCCATTCCCAAACAAAAGAGTTTTATTTTGTTTTCTTACTCACTGTGGCATTCCCATCCGGATAAGAGTGGGAATTCTCTCTTACTAACCCCTATGGCATGCACCTAGTGATTCTAGCTCATCTTTCCCTCTTTTGGTGGTATGTCATCCCAGCAGGACATTTCCCCCAAAAGAGCTTGAGCGAGAACCCCAGAATAGGCTTTCCCCTTCTTCCCACTGCCAAACCATGCCCTCTCTTACCTCTAACCCATGGCCTACCACTCTTGTATTGGCTAGGTACAAGTGGGTGGTGCCTGAGCCTTGTGCGTGCTGCACTTCCATGTGTGTCCATGGCTTATCTGTTGTTCATGCGTTTGCCATGACCTGGGGGCTTGTATGGCCTTTGCTGCACGTTCTGCCACTCATTCTTGGCCTCTTGTGGCGTGGATGAGTCACTGGATTTTCATTCTTTATATCTTGCTTCCTCCCTGGGCTGGGTCTTTCTTCGTCATGGGCCTTTCCTTCTTCAATCCAACCTTTACCCTCTTTGCAGGTCGGTTGGCACTCCTGCCATGCCGCCCCGTTGTTTCTACCATGCTATTATTTGATTTGTGCGTGCTAGGCCTCTTTTAGGCTTGCTGTACATTTTCCTTCTGCTTAGTTCCAATAGCTCAGTACTATCGTTGGGCTTGTATTCACGCTGTTTTGGGCTTTCTTGGCCCATTTCATTGCTTTGGGGCTTCCTTGGCCCATTCCATCACTTTGGGGGCTTCCTTGGCCCATTTTATTCTTTTGGGCATCCTTGGCCCGTTTCATTTCCTCGGGCATCCCCGGCCCATTCCAATTCTTCATTCCCATGGGCTTTTGCTAAGTCTTTTGGGCTTCCCCCGGCTCAAATTACCATATCTTTTACTTTTGGGGTTTATAGGCTTTTCAACCAACCCCATTTGCTTAGTTCCTTCCTTTGGGCTCATTTTTGCTTGCTTTCCATTTCCCATAATGCCCAATGGGTTTACTACTTCTTTCTTCAGGCTCCTTTGGGCCCATTTGCTTTCTTCGAGGTCCTTTTGCTATATTACAGGCCTATGGATCATTATTCTTGCCATTCGGGCTTAAATGGTTTTCTTCTCAATTTGCTAATTCTTTTTCTTTATTCCCTCCCATATTGTTGGGCTTCTTCCTATTATTGGGCCTCCTTGCCAAAGTGGGCAACAACAGTGTCGAATAGTCCATTAATAACACTTTCGCTCCTTAGTGTGAATTCAATGGCATGCCACTCAGAGTAGTTACATACATTATGATCCTATACAACCAAAAAAAAAAAAAAACAAAAACAAAAAAAAAAAACAAAAAATTATTAGACTATGCACAACTTAGAAACCAAATACAAATAAGTGAAACCAAAATGAAACAAATGAACACCTTAAACCTGGTATTTGCACCATATGACTCAAAAAAGGAAAACCCTAATAGTTGATTGTAAAACTAAAGCTTGATTAAGTAACCACATGCTGCTAAGGGTACCACAATCCTACCAGCAGCTCTAGAGATTTCAAAATTTGGCCTAATAGAATCATCTTAAGTGGAGAAATACGTTTCAAAGAACAAATGCTATCACAAACTTCAAAATTCAAGTTTGTGAAAGTGGATGGAAAGAAATACAATGAATTAGACATTTGCCACATGCAAAGAATAGTGGTGTTAAGAAAACAACAGAAAAAGCTTGGCTAGCTGGGTTAAATTTGGTTCCCATATGTTGGGCAATGCCTACATAAGCAAATCCATTGAGAATCATAGTTCCTAGTAATGCCACGCTCAAAGGGTTTGTGAAGGACATGATCAGGAAGAACTCAAATGGCAAAGCATTTAAAGGTTTCTGCATTGAAGTCTTCCATTAGGTGCTGGAACCCTTTAGCAATCAAGCATGAATATACAAGATATCTTTAACAGCTATCAATTAGACAATTTAATCATTCTCTGAATAGAAAACAAAAAACGATACAAATTATTCACAGTTGCAATCATGGAAACTGAGTTTCTAGACATAAACCAAATTAGGCCACTACAAAGCAATAACAAACTTCCAAAAAAAATTAACGAAATCAATAAAAACCCCACAGACTAAAACAAATACTATCACGATCATGTCCTTCACAATAGCTCCACGAATTCAAAAACAAAAATTTTTACTTACAAATTGACAAAACCCATTAATTAAAAATTTGCCAGCACCAAGTTCGTCTCACTTTTTTCAAAATTAGATAAATATGCCATGAAACCACATAAACCTGACCATGGAAATTGTCATCAAGAAATTGCAAACCCATCTAAAATCCTGCCAAACAACCAAAACCCATACCAAAAAACCAAAAACATTGCCCATATATCTCTCAGGCATTTCATCAAACAATTGTATAGCTACTCAAAACCAATTTTGATGGAATGGAAATTTTATGACAATCAACTCAACCCAATCCATCACAGGCCTTGAAACACTTGGGTAAGTGTAAGGGTAAGCTCGAAAATTAAACCAAACCAAAACATTGCAATAGAAACTTGCAGATGGAGGATTGGAAAAACACAGAGTAGAAAAAAAAAATAAAAAAATGGTAAAATACTATTTTGATCCCTAAACTTTACTAAAAGTTTGGTTTTCATCCTTAAACTTTAAGAAGTTCACATTTCGTCCCTACAATATTAACAAGTCCATCTTTTGTCCCTAAACTATTGAAAATGTTTTATTTATGTCCTTAAACTTTACCAAAAGTTTGTTCTTCATTTGTTGCTTGTAATTTTGTGAGAGTGCCAAATTGATAAGTAATGTGTTCTTGAAAGAAGTTGGCCGCTGCTGGGCCAATAGACTTGTATAGTGGAAATACCTCCATTGATATTGTTGTACTTTGTTGTGATAAATAACCAATTGTAACCCCCAGAGATGGAACCTTTGGATTGATAAGACCAAGCCCCCAAGTGTAGAGAGGCCTAGGATAAGCATATATTAGCAAGTGAGAAGTACCTTGACAAATTCAGTAGTGAAGTCGGCACTTTGCTGCTTGAAATAATGTAGGTACTTGTGGTAATGATCTTGTGTGATGATTGCTTGATTGAGCATGTTAGATAAGTAAGTTTGTTTGCTGGAGACATCTGTATAGACTGATGGATCTGCTGGAATTCTGAATATGAGTAGCTGGAGTCTGTTTTGTCTGCCCAGGCAAGCTACTGGATGTGTGTCAGTTTACTGTTGGGGGAATCTTTTCTTGATTTGAATAAGTGGTTCATCTTTCCGGATGACTTTGTGATTTGCTGAATGTAATGACTATCGAGTAGATGATAATGATTGAAAATATTTGATCTTTGAGTCATTGTCTATGAAGGAAATAGTATTGGCAGCTTTTAGGAAAATATGGCTAGCATGAGTTCCAGCGGTAAGATAGAAAATACCAAATTGATGGCGATGGTCTGGATCCAGCAATAGAATAGTGTGGTGGCAGCTTTCCCCTCGTGTTTAGGAAGTAAGTTCAGCTAAACCTCTTGTTGCCCTTAAGTAAGAATCAAGGGTGCCACTTGACAATGTTGGTAGATGATTCTTTATTGGACTTAGATAGTTTGGAGACTACTTCATCTTTCCCAGCGGTAGGTGGATTCTTGTCAAGTTGTTGGCCATTGGCTTCTTCCATTTTTCACCATTCGCTGAGTTATGATCAGAAGTAACAAGGACTGTGGAATACTCATCTTGCTTCCCAGCGGTGCAAGGCTTTTACTGATGCAGTAACTTTTCAGACCTTTGCAGCAACTGGGTAGATTGTGTGATGTGAAGATACAGCAATAGGTAGTTTGGAATAGTGCCATGAGATTGCTAGATGGATTCAAGTAAGACTTGGATATGATTTTTGCTTATGGAAGGCAGCAAGAGTGATCCTTAATTCTTCGTGAGAACATTTTTCAGCAAAGATTCCCTATGTGGCAATGGAAGTAGGTTGAATAGTAATGTAGCAAAATGTTGGCATGATCCGAGATGGATTAAGAAAGTTCTCTTGCAAAGTTCTCCACTTCTTGAATGTAGGCTGATAGGAGTTGTATTGGCTTGATAGAAGTATGTTGTGTGTGTTGTACTACTATGTGTAGGTGTGTGTAGTGTGTGTAGGTGTGTTAGTGCAGAAAAAGTAGTTGCAGGAGGTTAGTTGCTGTGCCAGTTGTATGTGCCAGCTAAGGGAGGACTGATGATGATTGTAACTAATTGTAACTACCTGACAGAGTGGTATTAAATTGTATATAAGGTAGAGAGAGAGATATGAGAAAGGTAAGTAGAAACTATACCAATTTTACTGAATTCATTCTTTCCTAAACTCCCAAATTCCCTCTGTTCTTCCTATTCTTCATTTTTTCTTCCTTTCCCTGGAGGTTGGTTGCCTCGAAACAACCCTTGAACACAATTACCTTTTAATTGATTCTATCAATTTGGTATCAGAGCCAACCATCACCTCGATTAATCGGGTGTAGCTCATTGAGTATGGGATCAAATAAGTTACGGCTTTGTGGTCGGATCCCGAAAGGGGCGACCTAGAGGCTAGATAAAAATTACTGATAGTTGAGTGGAGCCACCAAAAAGAGAAAGGGCTACCAACGGGTCAGTGTCGCTAGAGTGAGCCGTCGTGGACGTCGGCTGCGGAGCGTGGTGGTATGTTACGATCCTAGTGTCCCACATTGGTTAAATGCAAGCCGGTTTTCAAAGGTGAGTTCTACCCATGAGTTTGTAACATAGGCCTCGAATGATAACCTGTATGTTAGTGAAATAGAGATAATTGCCATGAGATTTTAGTGAAATAGAGATAATTGCCATGAGATTTACCATGGGCTTTGATAAGTAATTGCCATGGGCTTGAGCCATGGGCTTTTAATATGAGATTGAATTCCATTGATAACATAGTTTTGCCATGGACTTGAATCATGGGCTTTTTGAAATATGTTGTGGCCAAAGTATTAGCTTTGGGCTTTTGAGCATTTGTAAAATTTTGCCAAACTAGTATTTGGGCTTTTGATAAAATATTGCCAAGGATAGTACTTGGGCTTTTAGTATTTGTAAAATTTTGCCAAACTAGTATTTGAGCTTTCGATAAAATATTGCCAATGATAGTACTTGGGCTTTGTAAAATTTTTCCAAAATAGTATTTGGGCTTTTGATAAAATATTGCCAAGGGTAGTACTTGGGCTTTTGAGTATTTGTAAAATTTTGCCAAACTAGTATTTGGGCTTTTGATAAAATATTGCCAAGGATAGTACTTGGGCTTTTGAGTATTTGTAAAATTTTGCCAAACTAGTATTTGGGCTTTTGATAAAGTATTGCCAAGGATAGTACTTGGGCTTTTGAGTATTTAAGTTTTTTGTAAATAGTTGCCAAAATAATATTGGGCTTTTAGAAATAGTTGCCAAAATAGTATTTGGGCTTTGTAAAATAGGTGCCAAATTAGTATTTGGACTTTGTAAAATAAGTGCCAAATTAACATTTGGGCTTTATGAGTAGTTGCCAAAAATAATATTTGGGCTTTTGTAAATAGGTGTCAAATTAGTATTTGGGCTTTTGATAGCATTTGGGTTTTTGTAAAATAGGTGTCAAATTAGTATTTGGGCTTTTGATAAAATATTTCCAAGGATCGTTCTTGGACTTTTGAGTATTTGTAAAATTTTGCCAAACTAGTGTTTGGGCTTTTGATAAAATATTGCCAAGGATAGTACTTGGGCTTTTAAGTATTTGTAAAATTTTGCCAAACTAATATTTGGGCTTTTGATAAAATAGGTGCCAAATTAGTATTTGGGCTTTGTAAAATAGGTGCCAAATTAATATTGGGCTTTGTAGGATTTTGTAAAAATATTGCCGTGTAGCAACGGACTTAGTAGAAGTGCCATATCGTAACGGGCTTTAGAGGTGCCGCATCGTAGCGGGCTTTAGAGATGCCACATCGTAGTGGGCTTTAGAGATGCCGTGTAGCAACGGACATTGTAAGGGTGCCATGTAGCAACGAGCTTTGTAAGAGTGCCGTGTAGCAACAGGCTTTAGAGGTGCTGTGTAGCAACGGGCTTTGTAAGAGTGTCGTGTAGCAACGGGCTTTAAAGGTGTCATGTAGCAACGAGCTTTAGAGATGCCGCATCGTAGCGGGCTTTTAGAGGTGCCGCATCGTAGCGAGCTTTAGAGATGTCGTGTAGCAACGGGCTTTGTAAGGGTGCCATGTAGCAACGGGCTTTAGAGGTGCCGTGTAGTAACGAGCTTTGTAAGAGTGTCGTGTAGCAACGGGCTTTAGAGGTGCCGTGTAGCAACGGGCTTTGTAAGAGTCCCGTGTAGCAACGGGCTCTAGGGTGCCGTGTAGCAACGGGCTTTAGAGATGCCACATCGTAGCGGGCTTTTAGAGGTGCCGCATCGTAGCGGGCTTTAGAGATGTCGTGTAGCAATGGGCTTTGTAAGGATGCCGTGTAACAACGGGCTTTAGAGGTGCCGTGTAGCAACGGGCTTTGTAAGAGTTCCGTGTAGCAACGAGCTTTAGAGGTGCCGTGTAGCAATGAGCTTTGTAAGAGTGCCGTGTAGCAACGGACTTTGTAGAGGGTTTTGTTGGGCTTTTTAGGTTTTTCCCACAAGGTAAATAAGTTTGGGCTTTTTATAGAGATGGTATAATTTTGTGGCTCAATACGGTAATGGCATGGTGAGTATTTGTGTTGGCCCAGAATAATTTATGGGGCTTGTATAGAGAGTATTTGTGAGAGCCCAATAACATGAAGAATATTTGAGTAATATGTGAGAAGTATTTATGGGGGTTATTTGAGTATTTTGTATTTGGTGAGTGGGTAAATAGGGATTTGAGATGTAATAATTCATCCAGTTGAAGAAGTGTTTTCTGCAAGAGGCTTTTTTGATTGAATTGCTAGGGAAGAAAATAGATTGTTCATCAAAATGAGGGCTTTCTGCTTGATGAGGCTTGCTACTGCAGAAGTGATGGATAACAATGTGTGAGAGCTTACTGTTGATCGAACCCTTTGTTGTTGGGCTGCTGGATAATAATAGACCTGCCCAGCTGTATGAGGGTTTGCTGATAAAGCCCTTTGATGTTGAACTGTTGGGCAATAGTGCAGCCAAAGAAGGGTAATTTGTTGCTGAGGCCCTTTGCTACTGGAAAGATGAATATGTCCAGTTGTAAAAAGGGTTGATGTCGATTAGACCCTTTCTTATTGGACTGTTGGGTAATAATAGATCTGCCCAGCTGTATGAGGGTTTGCTGATAGAGCCCCCCGATGTTGAACTGCTGGGTAATAGTGTAGCCAAAGAAGGGTAATCTGTTGCTAAGGCCCTCTGTGGCTGGTATGATGGATAAGAGTGGATATCCCCAACGGTAAGAGGGTTTTCTGCTGCTGAGGCCCTCTGTGGCTAGTATGATGGAGAATAGTGAATATCTCTAGCAATAAGAGGTTTCTCTGCTATTGATAGGGGTGTGCTCGGTTCGGTTTCGGTCGATTTGTATGGGTATGGCCAATCGAAACAGACCGAAATGGCTGGAAATCAATCGGTTTCGGTGCATATCGGTTTCAGTCAGTTTCGGTCGATTTTCAGTTTTCCAAAGAGAGGGTTATTGAGATTTTCAAAACCCTAAATTTAATCACATATAAAAAAACAAAGTAATAGATCAACACAAAGAGAGCTGTTAAACAAATCAGAACGATAGAGAAAGAAAAACTTCCAACAATATTTGTTCAACAATTTACAGTATTACACAGATTCCAACAAAAAATTGAAAATATTTTGAATTAGCAAAAGGGTCCAGACAGAAATTTATCGTTGCTGCACCATAGTAGGAGCCTACCACCATGCTTGAGCCTACTACCATGTCTCTATAGTGATTTTTCAATCTAAATTGAAGATAGAACAGAGATATGTGACTCAGAGAGAAGAGAAAGGCATGGCCATGGTCCATGGGACTTAAAGAACAAAAAGAAAAGAAAAGAATGAGGCGGCTGAACCAAGAAGGGCAGAGACCAGAGAGAAAATTGGGGAAGGACCAAAGGGTAGAGAGAAAAAATTGAAGCGAGAATGGTAGAGAGAGACAGAGAAAAAATTGAAAGAAAAAAATAGGGAAGGGGGCGGCTGAAGAAAAGAAAAGGGAAGAATAAACAGAAATGGGGAAGGGAGCGACTGAAGAAAAGAAAAAGGAAGAATAAACAAGGGTATTTCCATATTTATGCTACTACTAGGGTTTTAAAAAATTAAATGACAAAAAATACCCAAGTCCCACGCGAAGGCTCGAACTTGGGATCAATTAACCAAATCGCAAGGAGCACACCACTCAGCCACTGATCAGTTATGTATTTAAGTTACATAAATTTATATATATATATATATATATATATATATCGGTCGGTTCGGCCGGTTTCGGGTTAAAAAATCTAGAACAAAAACCGAAACAGAAAATTTCGGTTTTTAAAAAATGAAACCGAAACCGAACCGCACCGAAACCAAACCGAAATTTTGGACACGGTTCGGTCGATTTTGGCCAGTTCTTTTGGCTCCTCGGTTTTTTGCACAGCCCTAGCTGCTGAGGCCCTCTGTGGCTAGAATGATGGATAATAGTGAATATCTCCAGCAGTAAGAGGGGTTTCTACCATTGAGGCCCTCTATGGCTGGAATGATGAAAGAGCTTCTTTTATGGAGTCAATAAGCTCATAATAAGTATGTTGCAAGCCTCGGAGCTACTTGAATGGTAGAGAGAGAGACATATGGAATAGCATTTCCGTGAATAAATATGAGATAATATTGTTGTGACTTAGCGCCGTGAGTTGCTAGATCAAGAGATTTTGAGTATTGGGAGTCAAGTTCTCCTCTATGACATGTGATTCTAGACTTTGGAGCCATGACATGGCAATACATGCAACTCTCCAGTGGAGTCGCCAAATGTTAGGGGGCCTTTTTCAGTTGCCCAGCCACATGTAGTCCGTTGGAGGGATGACTTTACTAGGCCCGAGTTCTTTTTGGGGAATTGTGTCCGGAACTCAACATTGGGCCACGTGGTCCAATGGCTACCGGCGTATTTTTAAGCCTACAAAATCATTAAGGCCAAAATCTAAGAATCACAATAATGGTTGAATAAATATGTAATATGTGTTTGAGATAATAGCTTTGATTAGTAGTTGAAATAAATTAATTTATTTAGAGGTAAAGTAATCATGTACTCAACGATGTAAATTTAAAGATATGGAAGCAAAGTCACTTATCTTTGTATGGTTTATAGCTCCAGCTGTGTAACATCAGTGAGCTGATAGGATTCCAGCAGAATGCTAGCGGTAGAGGCTAGTTAAGCTTGCCCCTCTTATCATGCATTTAAATGAGTTTAAGCCTTGGTTAATAGTTGTAATAGTAGTTGGAATAAAGTAATATGTATTTAAATATGAAAGAAGCATGTATTCAATAATGTTAATTTAAAGATAAGGAAGCAAAGTCACTTATCTCTGATGGTTTGCAGCCCCAACTGTACAGCTTCTGTGAGTTGATAATATCCCAGCAGAGTGACCCCAGCGGTAAAGAGGCAGTTTACCATGATAACTTCAAAATTAAGGGGGAAAAATGGGTGCAACTGGAGGGAAAGAGAATATGTCCAGCTATGTGTAGGGGCTGGTTAAGCTTGCCCCTCTTATCATGCACTTAAATGAGTTTTCCCCTTGACAATACTCTTTTAGTTGTTGTGAAGTTATGAATAGTGTTGCCTTCCATGAGAAGGGCTTTTGTATGGAGTGTATGTGTCTTCTAAGAGAAGGGCTTTGAAATGAGATCTTGGTGCCTTCTAGGAGAAGGGCTTTAGTAATAGAAGTTTATGCTTTCCATGAGAAGGGCTTTTAGTATGAATGTTTGGTATCTCTTGAGAAGTGTGGAGATGGTAAAAGATATAAATGTTTTATGGGATGTAGTGTTTGTAATATGTACGATATATGGAAGTATGAGAGATATGGTGGTTAAAGATAGTAAAAATATGAGATTATAACTACTGGAGAAGTTGTAGAGATTGCTTTCCAAGAGGAAAGATTTTGTAAGAGAAGAGTATGGAGATGTGTTTAGGTATTTGGAGATAGGAGCAATAAGATAGGTGTATTTTCTAAATATAGAGAGTGAGAGAATGAGTATAAGAGGGGTAATAGTGCTGTAGTGTATTTAGCAATGTTGCTGGGATTTACTGCTAGGATGTTTTGCTGGAGGATGTATGAAGGCTTATGAAGGGCATTTATGGGTTAAGGGCTGGAGAGTTTAGTTTCTAATTTGGGAACTAAAAACCCCAAAGCGCAGTACTTCATTAAGACCTTAAGAAGATCATTAGAGGGAGAAAGAATAGGGAAGTTTCATCAGAGAGTTGTTCTTCTCCATTGGTGTCCCCCTTTGAGGTGTTAATGAAGGGTCCTCTTTAGAGCTGAGTTTAAAGGGGGTATTTTAGCAAAGAATATCAGCCAAAATTTGTCCCAAAATAGCAATGAATTTTCAGAGAATCCATCTTAAGATTTGGCCAAAAATGGTATGTTTAGTTTTAAGGTATTCTTGCTGTTTCGGGTAAGAGCTGCTAGGGAAAGAGTAGCAGAAAATGAAAGTATTTTAGCAAGAGAAAGGTAGTTTCAATAGTTGGTTTTGGTTTTAGCCAAATGTGAAAAAATCAGTAATGCTCAGGCTACTGGGCTTTAAGAATCTCTAGGCACCTTCAAGGCTGCTGTGTGTTGAGGACCATTTTTTCGGCCCACGTGGCATTACTTCATTGGCAACCCATGCCACATCAACATATTATTGATTTTTTTGATAAATCTATTTAAAACCCAAAATAAGCTCATATCTCATTCAACTACATGGATTGGGCTCACATGGCCCGCGAGATCCTTCACATCTTTAAGAATCTTTTTTTTTTTCTTTTTCTTTTTTTACTAGGACGTTACACCCTTGAAGTTTGGAGTTCTTGGATTTTACATTCTAAAATTTAAGAAATTGAATTTTACACCTTGAAGTTTTGTTCCGTTAGCAAAACTTGACTCTCCGTTAGTGACTCGCTTATGTGGCTATTAAGTGACATGCTGGCGTGCTGATATGTATTTTTTTTTTTGTTCTGCCAAATCAGCCCTCAAAACAACAACGTTTCAAAGAAAGTACAAAACACAATTCTCTTACAACCCCATTACACCAAAATTCAACTCAATTCCCAAATCAAACACAGATCTTTGTCTAATTAGTTGGACAAAGATGTCAGATCACAAGGCCAATATTATCAACGGCAAAGCCATCGCTCAAACCATCCGCAATATAGCCTCTAAAGTCCATCATCTCTTAAACAAACACGGCAAGGCCAGTGGCAACTCTAGGAAATTTTTTCAGAGTGTTCCTCAACAAGCATAAATTACACAATCTAATAAAAAGAAAAATTTATATATTGACAACAACAACAATCAAAAAACACACAAATACATAAAATTTACAATTGCCTTCTACGAGTTTTCATATTTTGAAATCATTGCATGATAGTCTCATTATCAATGCTACAACCTACATCTTTTTCAATATACACAACCAAGCAATCATTCATCCACTGATCTCCCATTCGATTGTGCAGTTCATTATTTATATATTTCATTGCTGAAAAACTTCTTTCTACTGTTGCGCAGTTCATCCACTGATCTCCCATTCTTTATATACATAAAATTATTAATTATTGTTGTTTAGTTGTTTCATTAATTTTTTTGTCTTTTATAAACTATAATTTGTTATATTGTTGTTTCATTAATTATAAAATTATTAATTGTTGTTTAGCCTAACATAATTTAATTTGTTTGTCTTTTATAATGTTTGGTTTATTATACTGCTTTGATTATTGTTGTTTAGCCTAACAATAAACTATATTGTTTTAATTTTTTTGTCATTAATTATACTGTTTTAATTTGTTATATTGTTTAGCCCCATGTGCTAATGTGCACATTACACTAAAAGAGCCACTGATGACTGATGTGCACATTATTTATGTGTAGCACAATAATTAAAGCAGTGTGTAACTCGGCCCCATGTGCCCATCCCACCCCACCCCATTCATCAGACAAGCACACCTAATGATGCCTGATGCCCCCTGCCAATCAGAAAATTTTACAATCACACATTACACTAGTCTAAAAGATAATTAATATTAACACCAACACACTACACACACCAACCCAACGGATAAGATATTAAGATAAACTGACAAACACACTACACATGAAAAACAACATATTCAAAAAGACAAAAGTCAAAAACAGACAAAAAATTAATAAAGGTGAAGTTTGGTTCGGCCAATGAGAGACATAGTTCAAATTTCAAAAGACTAAAAGGGAGAGTTAGTCTTATTAAAGAATAAAGAGAGAGAGTGTTTCATTTATTTTATAATTTTCATTTCATTCAATAGAGAGAGAAAGAGAGAGAGAGAGAGACTGAGAGACTTAGAGAGAGACTGAGAGACTTAGAGGGAGTCAGAGAGAAAAAAAGAGAGAAAAATGAAATACCTTGAGGGAGGGAGCATTGGAGCAGCCGAGCAGGGAGGCTTGAAGGCTGAGGCCGCTGAGGCAGACTCGGTGACGAGGCGACGTCGCGACGACCGACAAGTGATCTCCGACAGCGATGAGGGCGAGCGACGAGCGACGATGATCTGGACTACCAATCTCCGACAACGACCTAGACTGGATCCGATCTCCGGTGGCGTTGCTCTTGCTCTGAGGGACTGAGGCGTAAGTGACGGCGTTGCTGTCTTTAGGTTTGCTTTAGGCCTTTAGAAGTTTAGTGATTTCTTTTTCTTTGATAAAGCCTTGTGATTTCTGATTTAGAAGTGACTTGCTCTGTTACCTGTATAGGGGTTTGGTTTTTTTTTTTTTTTGGAGAATCCGTGGGTAAGGTTTGCTACCTCTGTAATCTATTGGACTTGCCATGGGCTTGGCTTTGTTACAATTTTTTTTTTTTTTTTTCAGATTTTAGTTCAAAATTTTTTTTTTTTGGGCTTTTTTTTTTTTTTTTTTGCTTGAAAGTAGAGCAATTGAGCAAATTTTTTTTTTTTTTTTTTTTAATTTGAGGTTGTTCCTAATACAGAGCAAATATATAAAATTTTAATTATTATATAAAAAAAAATTTCAAGTTTTTTTATGGTCAGGGTGTTTCTGGGAACACCCTAACTTGCACGTGGCATCGCCATTGGGCAAGGCATGCATTTAATTACGAATACAAACCCATATCCAATTATATATATACACACACAACTGGGCTGTGCAATTTCTCATTTTTGTTTATCAAATTAGGAATGTGTGAAATGCCTTATTTCCTCATGGGGCTAGTTGAATTCGTGGGACAAGCAAATAAGATCTAAAGATTCTGATTTGCAGAACCCAGATTGGCGTGTCTTTTTTAAATCATGTATTGAGAGAGTTGAGGGTGTTTGAGAAACTCATCGTGGGCATCGCCGCCTTGGACCTGATCTAGAGCCGTCAACGATGCAGCTAGGGGATAAATTTGCGGCTGATAAATTTGCGGCTCAGCAGGTGTGGGTTAGGCATTTTGGGAATGAGTTCAGTGTTGTATGAGGATCTGTGTTTTGTGTTTTGAGTTTGGGCAAAACGGTTTTGGAAGCTGCTAGTGCTTGAGCTGTTGTGCTTTCTTTGGAACGTTGTCCTTTTGTAGGGCTAATTTTGCAAAATAAAAAAAATAAAAAATAAAAACATGTCAATACACCAACTTGTCACTTATCAGACACATAAGCAAGTCACTAACGAAGAGTTGAATTTTGCTAATAGAACAAAACTTCAGGGGGTAAAATTTAATTTCTCAAAATTCAAGATGTAAAATTTAAGCAATCAAAATTTCAGAAGGTATACTTTGCAATTTACCTAATTTTTTATTATAAAAATAATAGTGAGTAGTATATACAGGAAAATTATTAGGTACTTTCGGAGTACCATAAATGCGTACTCCCCTCTCTCACATAAATGATGGGTCCCACCATGAATTTAATTGGTAGGACCCACCATTCATGTGAGAGGAGGGAGTACGCATTTATGGTACTCCGGGAGTACACAATAATTTCCCGTATATACATAGGTAAAAAAACTTTTTTACTACTTACTTTTTTACTAACACCACTTTTTTACTTTCCAATAATCATTTATCACATCAACAATTTGTAAAAAATAACTTGTAACTCTAGCATTTTCCTCCTTTTAAAGACAATAAAAAAATTTATATATTTAAAATCTAAAACAAAATATATAAACCCAAAAAAATTATCAATAGTGAAGTTAAAAAAAATTAAGCTCAATCAACCAATTTTACCCAAAACAAACAACCCGACCCTTTACAAAATTTTAAGCAAAATAATTTTTTTCTTACCCAGCAATAGTTGATGCACACATCAAAGACACTACAAAAAAATTAAAAAAAAAAAAAACTTTCAACAAACACAAAAACAAAAAGATAATTGCATAGGTATCCATTTATTAGATATTGCTATAGACTTTATTTCGAAGTCAACAAAAGTCGTCATGCATTATGGAATATAGACTATCAATTGAAGGTGCAGTCTTCGGCTACACCAAAAAATGGACTTAACAATTCAAATCCTTGGGGCCTTCAAAGGCAAAGGATACTTCATTGCTGTGGTGAACTCATGTAGCATGTACATTGAATAGCCATACTTTTATTTTATTTTTACTTAGAGATGTTTCAAAGCGTCAACTCTTAATAATTACTCACTTTACTTCGTCATCAAATAAAGGCACCATCGCACCGGTCCGCCAGTTTAAGCAACAAACTCACTTCACTTTTAGCCAATTAAAAAAGATGACTCAACTTAGACATATCCCGCTCATCAAATGAAGAGCTTCATCCTCTCAAAAAAAAAAAAAAAAAATGAAGAGCTTCATATGACTAACAAGTAACAACGATTTCCCCTCAATAATAACACCAAAATAATAAATAAATACATTCCCATTTCTGCATTTCAACCATTTCGTTTGATGTACTAGTTACCAAATTAGTACATATATAAAATGCCATAGAAACATTTTTGTAAATACATGTTATCAAAAAAAAAAAAAAATTTTTTTTTAATAAACATTTTTATATATATATATATATATATATATTAAATACAGCTGTAGACTTTATTTCAAATAACACTATCATAGTCATAGTATTAAAAAAAAAAAAAAAAAAAAACTTTCATAGTCATAGAGCTAACCATTTAAAGCCTTGGAGAAAAGTGGGCCTTGAGAGGATTCTTCATCACCATAGTGAACTGCTGCTTCTCTGACAAATCAACCTCATCACCATCAACAGCTTTCCACTCAAAATTCCAAACCAAATTGGCCACAAAATACTCCAAATGCAGTATTGCCAAACCAGAAGCAGGACAAATCCTCCTCCCCGCACCAAATGGCATCATCTTAATCTCTCTGCTTCCTGTTATATCAAACACATCATCATCACCACTCAAGAATCTCTCAGGCTTAAAATCCATAGGATCTTCCCAAACCCTCGAGTCCCACCCCATTTCTGCCACCATGAAATTCAAAGTAGCATTCTTTGGTACCAAATACCCATCCAAAACCACATCTTCTGTCACTCTATGTGGCAATACAAAATGCGAAGGTGGGTGTCTCCTTAAACCCTCCAAAACCACTGCTTTCAAATAAGGCATCTTGTTCAAATCCTCTTCTTTCACTTCCTTTTCTCCATCACCAACAACCCCTTTAATCTCCACAAAAAGCCTCTCTTGGATTTGTGGGTATTTCACCAAATTCGCCGTAATCCACTCCAATGCTGTGGACGTAGTATCTGTACCCGCGTTGAGAAACTCCGAGCACAAACTAACCATTTCCTCCTCAGAAAGCTTCCTCTTTTTCTCTGGCAACTCCAAGTCCAACAACGTATCCACATACGACACAACAAACTCATCATCACCATCATTATTTTTGTCTTCTTTCACTTTGCTCTGTCTTTCTAGCGTCACTTTCCTCCTCGCTTCTATCAAAGGCCTTAACACAGATTCCTGGTTTCTCCGAATTTGAAACAACTCTTCCCAACGCTTACGAAATACAATCCTTCCAATACTGGGCCAAAAATTGAGTATTCTAAACCGACCAAAGCTCAAAAGCAAGCAACGCTGAACCTCTTCGATTTTCTTAATCTGGGTTTCTCCGAGTTTGTCTCCGAAACACATAAGCACCAACAAACAAAACATGGAGTATTGGAAATCTTCTTTAACAACAATCTGTTTACCGGATTTAGACTGAGAATCAAGGCGGTTGAGGAGGACATCCAAAACCCACTTGCGCGCGTGGGAGTAGGATTTCACGCGTGAAGGGTGGAGAATCTCCGAACTGAGATTGCGACGAAAGAGTCGCCATGTGGGACCGTAATAAGCTGAGCTGATATTGTGTTGGTTGCTAGATATGACCGCGTTTGTTGGTAGAGGAGTTGGGCGGTCAGCAAAAACGGCACCGTTTTGGACGAGAGCTTTGTGAGCGAAAGAGCGGTCGGCAACGAAGATAGCCGGGCGAAAGCGTATGTAAATGGTGATGATGGGTCCGTACTTGGCATGGAGTTTGCGGATGATGAGTTCGAGTTCAGAGAAGGGTTTGCGGAGCCATAGTAAGTTGCCAATGATGGGAATGGTGTAGGGTCCAGGAGGGAGCTTATTGTTTTCAGAGACTTTGTTGTTGGTGGTGAGGTTGAGGAGAGATTTGAGAAATGCTGAGAAGCAGAGAGAGATAACAATGATGAACCAGGCCTCCATGTTTGATAAGTGTGTGTGGGGCTTTTCTTGGGTGGATAAGAGTAAAAAGGAGCTAATAAATATAAGGAGAAAGTTTCTCTGCAATATGAATTGGAGGAAGTTTCTCCAAACAGTGTCGTGTCAATATCAAAGAGTGACATCTCTCCCACCCCACTAAGTCTCAAATTCAAGAGATAACTCCTGTTAACTCAAACGTTAGCCACTCTCCCGTTCAAATTTTTCGCCTTTCAAAGCAACCAAACAGACCACACAATAGCCATTTTGTGGTTCATCTGACAGACTCAAAAGCTTATTAAACAAAAATTCCAACAGAGAACCAAAAGGGCAAGAGAACTCCAAACGAAACAAAAATTCAATACATCAAAATTCAGAAAATTGTTAATTATTTCTACTTTCAGATAAACACTTCCATTGGCACCCAAACAGAGGACAACAAACACATAACTCTCAAAAGTTTCAAACTTCACACTTTCTTTTCCCCTCATTTTCTCAGCAACCAAACACAGCATAACAAAAAAAAAGGGGGAAAACAAAGAAAAAGGAGCAGCTTTAAGTTTCCACTGACTTCAGTGAGAGCATTGGAATCAGAGTTCAAAGGCTCTCGCTTAGTCCACCGCTCCCTGAGTTGAGCGATGGTGTCGCCGGCGAGAGCGAGCGAGCCAGCCGTGACGGCTTGCTTCAATGGAAACCGGTAACCGGCTCTGCCAGTTGCAGCTGCGGAATCGGAGGATTTGGATTTGGAATCGGGTTTTTTGGGTCTTTTTCTGAAGGGACGGTTTGAGTTCTAGAGCTCGCCAAGGCCTCCACCCAAAGCCTCCATTTCTGAAACCACAAAAAATAACAAAAACAACAATCTTTTCAAAAACAAAGTGCACTAATTTATTCTACTTCTTTAGTTTGACTCCTCAAAATCGAAAATGTTTTTGCTGATTTTTATACATTAACAATTTTCTGAATTTTGATGTATTGAATTTTTGTTTTGTTTGGAGTTCTCTTTGCCCTTTTGGTTCTCTGTTGGAATTTTTGTTTAATAAGCTTTTGAGTCTGTCAGATGAACCACAAAATGGCTATTGTGTGGTCTGTTTGGTTTCTCTGAAAGGATAAAAATTTGAACGGGAGAGTGGCTAATGTTTAAGTTAACAGCAGTTATCTCTTGAATTTGAGTCTTAGTGGGGTGGGACAGGTGTCACTCTCTGATAATAACACGTCACAATTTGGAGAGACTTCCTCCAATTCAGATTGCAGAGAAACTTTCTCCTAAATATAAAAGGGATAACCCTTTCTGAAAAGAGACGGGGACAAAAGAGGAGCAAGTAAATTTGATTGTTGGTCACTAGGCTGGGTTTGGATACACGTTTGGCGTCCACGTTTCTGCCAATGCGCGTTTTCTCTTTTTTTTTTTTTTTTTTTTTTTTTAGCCGCAACTTTTGACCAAGTCTTTCATGAATAGTGCATCTGTGTACTGTTTATAAACCCACAAACTTCACTTTTCAGCAACTTTTTTATTAAAAATAGGTTCTACGGTACTATTCACACATTTAAAAATTATTTTACTACAATATTTTCAATTCTATCCAAACGGATCTTAGGTAGTAAGAAGTAGCCAGTGAGGACAATTATCTTTTTTGAGAGAGAAAAAGATAGAAAGGGAGGACAATTATTGAAGGAGAAAAGAAAAACTCAAAATCTATTTTTTTATTTATTTTATAAACTGAAAACGTGAATTACGCGCAAGCTTGTCATGGAAAAATCTCTTTCACCACACTGTGTTACAGCGTTTTTTTTAAACTGAAAAAGTGGGTCATTACACAGTGTGAAATAGTGAAAAAAGCACAGCCCATTGTTGAATGAAAAAAATATTAAAGGAATGTCAATTTTGTTATAAAAAGTTCACATTTTTTTTTTTTGAGAAATAATTACAACATGTGCTGCTAACCCTGCAGCTCGAACCCTTTCTCCCCTAGACCCCTAAACGCTTTGTACATGGGAAGGTGCCAATTCAGCTACAAAGCCTTTGGCAAAAAAAAGTTTACATATTTGATAATAAAATGTGATTGGTAGGATAAATGTTTTATGGACCGTTTGGATGAAGAGGGAAGAAGTAAGAGTGGAGGAAAGTAAAGTAGAATTTGTTAAAAACAGACTAATTTTGGGCCCAATTTACTTTATTCCCCCTCATTCCTACTCAATCCAAACACCATTAATTGTTTTGGTTTTCTATTTAAAGCTAGATACATTAAATTTTTTTGATTTTCTATTTTTGCCACCTTGGTCCTACAAAAAATCCCTTATACATAAAGTTTTTATAATAAATTTTACAGCTGTTAAGGTTTTTTATTTATTTTATTATTATTATTATTTTTTTAATTATAGAAGATCAACCATTGAGTTTGTCTACTTGAGTGGTAGACATAACTAAGAATAATGAAACCACGATTCTTTCTTCATCACTCAAGTAATAATTATAAAATTTGTTGTGAAAATAATTTATGTATGCAGTATTATTATACTTTTTTCTTCTCTATTATTTCTACATTTTTTAATGCTATAAAATAGCAACAGCAAAACATTCTCAAAAAAATAGGTACAGCAAAAACTTATCCTACATAGGTAGTCTATTTCTTTCTTCAAAATATTTGTCTTTCAATTCTCTCTCAAAATGTACCCCACCAAAAAAATGTACCCTACCTTTTTCTTCTTCTTTTTTTTTTTTTTTTTTTTTTTTTGTGTGTGGTTTTAGCCAAAATGGTGTTGGAATTGCACTAAGGACTAAAATCACAACTTATAGTACCTGCATTTTCAACTTTTGTTTCCACTCCTCCAAATATAATTTGATTTTTTTTTTTTTTTTGTTATTTTCTTGGTGATTTTTTTGTATGTATGTCTTTTTTGTGGTAAGTTCTTCATATATAATACTAATCAATACACAATTTGCTTTTAATGGTTGGTAGGAATTAATCATTACAACGTGAAACCTGTGAAGGTTGTTTCTTTCAAATTGGGAAGACAGGCTTCGGCCATAGTTATTTATGTGGACCTTGAAATTTGATGCTCTCCTTTACTCCTCTCATTTTTGAGTATAATTAAAAAGTTAAGGAGGTGTTTGGTATATGTGCTTAAAAATTAAAAATATATGTTCGAAAACATGTGTAGAAATACGTATGGGTAAAAAAGTGTATAAAAATACGTGTAATATTGTTTAAAAATTGAAAACATGTATTTGAATGGGTGTACCAAACAAGACCTAACTATTTGAGGAAGAAGACCATAAACTAAAGTCTAGATAAGACATGGTCCATATTGGCCTAAAGAAAGTCTAAATAATTAGCGTAGAAATCTTTGCTGTCATGCAGGCCGAAAAGGGGATTTTTTTTTTCTTCGCTAAATAAATAGGATGGGATTCAAATTTCAAAGCTTTTGGTATCATAAGACTTTATTTCGAAGTTGACATTGACATTTTTCCTTTAGATTGTGGAGAATATTCGTGCATCATGGAGTGTGTATATTATATATATATATGGGACAAGGTTCAAGTTACACCTGGTGTAACTTTAATTGGATGCAAATTTCGACAATTTTACCATTAGATTACATTATCTTTGTATATTCTCCATACTTGCAAAAATTTCAAGGTGATCAAAGATTAATAATCATGTTATCAATCAATTTTTTAAATTCAAGTTTTTATAGTTTAAAATAATGTATAAAAGATGAGTTTATGAATTAAGTGATAAATAACATCCAATTGACATGAAAATTGGCATTATTGTTAAGAACATATAGAACATGTAATTCAACAGTAGGATTTTCAAAATATGAATTCTATAACAAGTTATTGGATGGTATAATATTGCTTAGAGTTATACTAGGTGTAACTTGAACTCATTCCATATATATATATATATATATACACACACACACACACACACACTAGCCTCATCACATGCGTTTTGCTGTGCGATAAGGGTTTTTATTTGAAAACATGGATAAGTTTTCATTTTTTCATTGGTCTAGTGTCATAATTTTCAATTTTTTTTAAAAAAAAAAAATTTGGATAAGTTTATTTTGAAGACATAGATTAGTAGGAGAGTGTCTTATTTTGTAGGAATTCTAAGTGGAGTTGGAGATATATTTTTACCGGGTTGTCCTCAAGTTTTTTTCTTGTTAAACGTAAGGTTTAGGGGTATTTCTGAACCACGTAAAAGTCCAGTCCAAAGAAGAGAATCATTTTATATATATATATATATATATATATATATATATATATATATATATAGACTACCAATTGTAGGTGTAGTCTTCAGCTACAACATAAAATGGACCTGTTAACCATTGAAATCCTATAGGAGATAGATGGACCTTCAAAGGATACTTCATTGTGGTAAACTCCTGTGGCAGGTACATCTTCTAATCATACTTGATGTTGATGGTGACAAATTAAAAGCTTAGCATGCCTAGCCAAATATCGGCCACACCAATACTTCAAAGAATATGGTAAAACAAAGTTTACTCAACAAAATTAGACTTTACTCTTAGCCAAATCAGAAAGTTGAACAGCCTTAGACATTTCCCGCTCATCAGAATGAAGAGCTTCAAATGACTGACAATGGTTTCCCCTTAACAATAACACCAAAATTATAAATATGGTACCACTCCAACCATTTCGTTTGAACTTTGAAGTATATTCACTATATTGTACAGAGCATGGTTAGCAAAATATGGTACGTCATACGTGTATGATATTGTAAGTATACAGACAGGTATATTTAGGTACATACATAAACGCAAAAAGAACAGTATATGCATAGTATAGATATAATACATTTATGTTTTAAAATTTCACAACAAAAGTATGGATACATTTTCTATATACTTTTTTGGAGATAGATACAATAATCCAACATATTACAATAATATGGAAAATTCTCAATAATTTAATTAGAATACACTAATGTAATAAACTTGTTTAGTTGTTTGCTATTTGTGTATCAGACTATTTTAGTTTAACTTGCCTTTTAACATAACAATTCTTATTTTTATATCTTACCAACAAATTACAAGTAAGTATTTATACTATTTATAAGAGGATTCTTCTATTTAGACTAGACTTTTATATGTTTCAGAAATATTCTTAAACCTTAGATTTAAAAGGGAAAAATTTTGAGGAAAACTTGATAAAAATATATCTCTAACTCTACTTAAAATGCTTACAAAAGAGGAACACTCTCCTACTAATTCAATCTTCAAAAGTCAAAACAAACATATCCAAAAAATTTTAAATTAAGGGAAATTATGACCCTAGACAAAAAAAAAAAAAAAAAAAAAACTCATCGCATGAGCAAAGCGCGTGTGATGAGGCTAGTGTGTGTGTATATATATATATATATATTTATATATTTTGGAGGGAACTATGGAGGTATAAAAAATAAAACAAATATTTTTTGCAAACAAACACATATGGGTAAAAAAGAAAAATAAACTGTTACTCAAGTTATTTTTAAAAACAATAATGAGAATTAGTATATTTTTTAAGAGTAAAGTTTATCTATAAGTCTACAACCTAATTTGAAGGAATTTCCTCCAAACAAACTACGTGGTAGCATTATAGAATAACATATATCCTAGTATGAGAGTCGCATATGATCAAATTTACTCATCTAATAGATCCGGGCCCATTTTATCTCTCATCAACACCCTCTAATGTCCAAACTTGCCTCTCTCTCTCTCTCTCTCTCTCTCTCTCTCATATGCTTTTCCATAAAAATCTAAGAAAATCTTGACCTTAGCACTTTGAATTGAAGTATAAGTTCTATTCACAATCTCCGAAGAACTATTAATTCACAATTTTGCATTACTATTTCAATTAGGCTTATAATTTATAAATACGAAGATCTTATTTGTTTTTTCAATTGCTTGGTCCGAAATGCAAATCAATGAAGATTGAATCTTTTGGAATTTAGAGAGTAACATGCTTGGAGAATTAATGTGTTCTATTTTTGTGTGCAAAAATTAGAAAATGAATCTTTGATAGTTGTGAGAGATTTGGAAAAGGAATCACTCTTGAGAGAAAAAAAAAAAAAAAAAAAATAAAATGGTGGTGCTAATTGTGGTATGTTTGGGTGAGCTTTAGGTAGGTGGTGGATCTTTGTGGCTTTGGGGTCATTCTCACTGTTTCGAAAATTCAATTTGTTTGTGAATTTAGGGGTTATATATATGGACAAAACTTAGGTACAGTACCTTAAGTGCTGTTTCTTAGGTTCCCATTTTAAGATTTAGCTATGTAGCTATTTAACTAAAAAATACACTTCCATCCCATGAGAAAAAATCCACATGACAGAATCTTAAAAAGAGAATCTAAGGAACAACACTTAAGTACTGTACCTAAGTCTCTCTCTCTCTCTCTCTCTCTCTCTCTATATATATATATATATATATATATATATATATATATTAAATCCACTTTTCTACCCATCAATGCCCTTTACTTTAATTATGCATGAAAATGCTCAAAATACTAATAGTCAAACCTTGTACACCTTATTTATGGGGGCCAAAATAGCCAAATACCACTGTTTACCAATATATATCAATCTACCACTGTTTCGAAAATATGTAGGGATCTACTATTTTTTGGGTACTCGAGTTTGGGGAACTTGAGTTTTCCATAATACTCGAGTTTCATGAGCTCGAGTTCTTTGAAAAAATAGCCTTCAAATTTGTTAGAAATTTTTTTATGGAACTCAAGTTCATGGAGCTCGAGTACCATGGAAAAGTTGAGTTCCCTAAACTTAAGTATCTAAAAAGTTGTATATCTCTACATATCTCCGAAACAGTAGTAGATTGATATATATTTCAGTAAACAGTGCTATTGTGCCATTTTGGCCTTATTTAAGGCATACGCTAATCTGCCAACTAGACATGCATATAAAACCTAAGATAGTGCTCTCGGAATGTATTGTTCATGTGATAGATGAATTATGCACTCTGTCTCTTACAATTTCAATGCCAAGTATTTTCTTTGCTTTTGCAAGGTCCTTTGTTTGAAAATTGAAACTCGTTGCTCATTTAAGTCTTCAACTTGTCCATCTTAGCATTGCTTTTACATGCCACAAGCTGATCATTGACATATAAAAGTGTTGATGCCCACTTTTGACAAAAGGGCCTAGCAGCAGAAGAAGCCCCACAATATGGAAAATGTAGGAAAGGGAAAAAGGTAAGGGAATAAGGAAGCAAGCTCAACAGGCTGAAATGGCAGAATTGATGTCCAGCAAGTCCACAAGAATAAAAAGAGGTAAAGAGGAAGTAAATGGGTCGTGGAAGCCTGAAAAATGAATTAGTAAACTCATTGGGTTGGCTTAAAAGCCAATAAATCCAAAAAGTAATAAGAGGTAAGGATGTGGTAATTGGGTCGAGAAAGCCCAAAGAATCTAGCAAAAAGCCCATGAGAGTAAAAAAGGTAAAGACGAAGTAAATGGGTCGAGGAAGTCCGAGAATGAAATAATGAAATGGGCTGGCATAGCAGGAATGTTGCCAATAAAGTCCAAAAGAGGTAAAGATATGAAAAGTGGGCTAAGAAAGCCCTGAGTAAAAGATTGATAAAGAAGTGGGCTGGCACGGTAGAAGCATTAGCCCGTAAGCCCACAAGGTAACAAGAAATAAAAAGAGAGCTAAAACTATAGCAGGCGTGATGAAGTGATATGGCAAGATCAATAGCCAAGAGGCACAAGAACACAAGAAAGAAAAAACATGGGCTCGGCAGGGCCTTCGCCCAAGCAACGCCCAGTCCAAGGAAAGGATAAATGGCAAGGAACATGGGCCCAAAAGCCCACACATCATTCACGCCACGAGATAAATATCACCTAGTACGTACAACAGAATCAAACAAACACGGAGACAATAGAAATGGTGTGAAGGCTCGAAAGAAACAAATTCAGACGGAGTGGAGCATGTACAAAAGGCCAAGGCACCACTTACTTGTACTCAGCCAATACATGAGAGATAAGCCACGGGTTAACGTATTCAGAGGGTGTGGTCTGACGGTAGAGAGAAAAATGGGGTCTATATTGAAGTTTCCGCTCAAATTTCTTTAGAGAAAGATGTCCTGCTGAGATGTCCAACATATTATATAACTTTTATTCATTTAACTTTATTTCAAATAACACTATCATAGTCATGGTATTGAAAACAAAAAACCACTTTCATAGTCATAGAGCTAACCATTTAAAGCCTTGGAGATAAGTGGGCCTTGAGAGGATTCTTCATCACCATAGTGAACTCCAGCTTCTCTGACAAATCAACCTCATCACCATCAACAGCTTTCCACTCAAAATTCCAAACCAAATTGGCCACAAAATACTCCAAATGCAGTATTGCCAAACCAGAAGCAGGACAGATCCTCCTCCCCGCACCAAATGGCATCATCTTAATCTCTCTGCTTCCAGTAATATCAAACACACCATCATCACCACTCAAGAATCTCTCAGGCTTAAACTCCATAGGATCTTCCCAAACCCTCGAGTCCCACCCCATTTCTGCCACCATGAAATTCAAAGTAGCATTCTTTGGTACCAAATACCCATCCAAAACCACATCAGTCTAATTATGAGAATCCTTTATGAAAATGGTGTGGAGACTCCACAGGACATCAAGCAATCCTAAGGAGTAGAGTTCGTCTTTCAGGTGAGGAACAAGCTAAAGAACCTGAACAAGCACCTCCTGTAGATACAGAAACTAAAGTGGAAGGACAACAACCTTCTTCAAGAAGAGGTGGTGGTCGAGGTAGGAGCGGAGCTTCATCGTCTTTATTAGTGCCTCCAAACGCTTTTCAGATCATTCTTGAGAGGATTGATGGTCTAAGATATGTCCAAACCGAGCACTCCACCAGCCTTGCAGCCATCCAGGACCAGATCAACTTGTTGTCAACCAAGTTTGTTAGCTTCACTCATCAGCCGTAGCCCTTTGGCCATTCCGGTCAAAAAGGGGGAGTACTATGGAGTAGCTCTTGAGGGGGAGAACACTTTATAAGTTTTTATAGCTTTAATGGTTTTTATGGTTTTTCATAGCACTTATTTTAAGTACTTTATGGTTTTAGTACTTTGGTTTTAAAATACTTGGATATTGTGTGCTTTGGTTACTTGGATGTTTTAGCTATTTAATCTATGCTTGTTTTGTACCTTTGCTTATGTAGCTTAGTACTTTTAGTTAATGTTTTACATTTACTCTAGTACTCTTGTGCCCTTGTTGGATCTTGTATCCTTGATGAAAATGCTTTAGTGGTATTGCATCGATTGAGTGTTGGACATGCAAATGATACTTTGCATTGAGCTTATTAACTTGCATGTCCGGATGTTCATTCACTGTGTGAATGTACATTGTGGTCACTATTTATAGTGATTGTTCTTGTTTGGTCGAGCTATGCTCTATTGTTATATTCATACTTGCTTGATTGTATTGTGCTTACTCCATATGCATTCCAAGATTTCTGCTTACAATGAACTTTTTGTGATATTGCTTTCAGGAAAACTTGTCCGTATGGTTCAAGAGATTCACAGATTTAGAGTTAGGTGTGAGTGAGTTTTGGCAACTATTTCTAACTCACATTTTAAGTCTAGAGTCTGTTTTAAGGTTTTGTCACGGAATAGCCAAAAGGGGAGATTGTAAGGTTGAATTTATTAAATCATGTGTTGGCTTTATTTCGTGACAAATTTTCTTGTAATTCAACAATTACAAACCCTATATTTAGATGGAAATAATGTAAGGGTTGTGTGTGAGAGAGTGTGAAGATTTGACCAAGTGTGTTCATCAAAGAGCTTCTTGTGACTAGAACTTGTGACTAACTCGCGAGTGGTGACTCGCCAGAATCCAAGCACACGTGTGAAGCATGCAGGAAGGTGAAGGGTCAGTACAGCTGGATCACTACAGGACAAAGAGTACAATCTAACCATTCTATTATTTGACGACTGGAACTCGCAACTTGTCCCAGTCACAAGTGAGTCTCCAAAGCTCCTTGTTTTGCAGAAAAATGACTTTTGACATTCCCTCGCATACCCTACTATAAATAACCTTATTCCCACGAAATGTTGAGAGCTTCCAAAGAGAATTTTGAGAGATAAACCCTAGAGAAAAATAAGATTGACTCATCCACAATCTTATACTTTTGATTCTTCAAATTCCTCTACTCTCACCCTTTCTATTGACATACCCTTGAGAGGATCTTTAGCCAAATCCTTACCTCACCATACCCATATCAGTGAGAATGTTATTTGGTGCTTGGGAAGCAGTTCAGAGAGAACCAATTCATTTTGGTTGATGCAATGAGCTTATTGCGGGACCCGGTAAGCTAGAGAAGACAAGGTTATGCTTAACCTTGTTAGAGCAAGAAGCTTGGAGGGCTTAGGTGCATCAGATAGATTAGGCTTGGAGGGTCTATTGCTATTCATGTATCCCAACTGATTTTCTAGTGGATCATTTCACCGCTTAGAGGGTAGCGGAGAGGTTTTTCGCTGTGTTCTTTGGTTTCCTCTTCGATAACATGTGCCGGTGTTATCTTGTGTTTGCTTCTCTCTAACCCTTACTCTTTGCTTTTAATTACTGTTGTGTTGTGATTAAATTATGGCTTTGAGTTATTTACTTGTTTGGGTGTAGCTTGTACTTATCATTCCACACATATATTGTTTACGTATAAGCTTGTGTTGGTATTTTTTGAAATTGAGGGTCTAAACATTCACTAGTGTTTTACACACCAAGTGAACTTTCAGCATTTACCCAGAAAGAGTAATAAACTGGTTACATTTTCTTATTCTTTCGTATGAGCATATTAAAAGATAAAATATTATTCCATAGACTTTGTTTATTATACCTTCAAATGAAGGATATAGAATTCTTTTTTCTTTTTTCTTTTTTTCTGAATGTACAACCTATAGTCTGTAGACTTGAAGGTATTCAATTTGCCATGTCGATTTGGTCTATTGCATCAGTGTATGGACATGTGTCCAAAACTAGACATAAGTCGTACCCTTTGCAAACAAAAGACATCTATTGAAACTTACAGATGTTGGTCTTTCTGACAATTTTACATGGAGGTTGAAGTGCACAAAAGAGAGGAAAGGAAACTAAAAGAATTGGAAGAATTAAATTTTAAAAAAATAAGGTTGGGTCCTAACTCCGAAGAAAGTTGAAACCAAAATTCAAAATTCTCTCCCTTCAGAAAGTTCTCATGGTTGGATGTTGTCAAAGAAAGCGAGATTCTCTAGTCAGCCGGCTTTTGTTAATCGGTGTTCTAAAAGCAGTGCCACATTATATCTAGAGGATTCAAATGAACCCCTAGCTTAGACGGGAAACAATTACATCTAAAATGGTGGGATCCAAGTACATTCTTTCTAGGCCCATCAGAATGCAGTCTCCTCAATTTAAAGAGAAAACTTGGGAGAAAATGAGAACAAAAAAGCCCCACCTGAGAGGGACCAAATTAAACCAAATTACTTCTCGTGCAACATTCATTTGCCTTTTGTTGTTGTTGTTGTTGTTGTTTTTTTCCATCCCTTTTTTTCCTCTTTTGTTCTCGACTGTGGTACTCTTTTATTTTTAATTTAGTGCACATTCATATAAAATTTTTTAATAAAAATATAATTTGTTTTTTTTAATAGGAGTCTGAGAATAAATTTATACAAACTACATTACTTTTCATCCTCTGAATTTTACTTTCAACCATTTGGGAAAGCTAAAATCTCTTATTTCCTCTCACATTTCCATCCCTTCCTTCTTTTCTATCCTCCAAGTTTTCCATCCCCCAGCCAAATTAAAAATCATTTAGGAAAAATGAAACATATTTTTAACTCAAATATTACTAGCTTTAATATTTATTATCTTGTTATTATGTCATCCTTAAATTTGAATTTAGTGCTTTCAGTTTTAATTACTTTAAAAAATTAATGTAACACTATATCAAATTATTAGACTTTTGTAAATGGAATTTCATAAAGTTAAAAACCAAAGTAATTAACTTATTTTTGTTTATTAGATTTTTTTTTTTTTTATAAAGAATAATCATTTGAGATATTGTTGTGTTACACTTCCAAATTAATAAAACTCAATACTCTAAATTCAAATGTAATGGTCACAAATTGACAAGAAAATTTTTTTTTATATAAACATGTGAATAAACATAAGCATTTAAATCAACTTAAGTTTATACATTTAGTTCTTCACCAAAGTATTATGTGAGGTCAATTTTTGAAATATAAATACATATTCTTACACTATGTGGTCGCAAAAGTAAAATAAATTTAGGAAGCTGGCAATTGTTTTGTTCATGTACATCTTAGTTATCTACCTCAAAACATTCTTATTCAAGCGTGCTGGATTGTCTGAGCCGCTATAGGAAGTGGGGTCTCTTCTCCTGGATATAGCAGGGGCAGCTGGGAGCTTCATAATCATAGACGCAATAGAGAGAAAAAAGCTGATCCTATACAGCTCTCTAATTTTGGCTTTGAACTTGTTTGGGCTTGGAATATATGTTTGTTCTGTCCTAAATGGTGAAGTTGCACCAGGTTTAGTGCTGTTGTTTGTGGTTCCATTAATGGCCAACTTTGAAATCATTTTTTATGCTAGACTGGACAATTTAAGCTGGGTAATTAACTGCAAAAGTCATTTAACTGAATTTCGTGCCGTAGGCATGGCTTTTGCAGTCGTTGCCCTTTTTTTGGCTAACTCGGTTGCAACCGTGACTCTAATCCCTCTAAAAGAATGGCATGGTGGTTTATAAACTTTTTGTTAGGGGCAAACGACAATCAATAAGAAAGGATGTCAGGGTGGAGAATGTAATATTTTAGATATTTTCAAATTTCTACTTTTGTAGATTGAAAGAAAGATGCATTTAATTCTTCACTATTAAATAGATTTAATAAAGTTATTTCATTTTATGTGAACAAAAAAAAAAAAAAATCATTTCCATTAATGAAAGCTTTGAAACACAAAAAAATCACAACATGACGAGTCTTAAAACACATCATCAAACCCAACCCAAGTTAATTAAGCTCACAATAAAAATACCACTCAAAAACTAAACCCATAATATTAAGCTCAATTCCAAACCCAAAATCTTTTTATTTTATTATTATTTTTTTTAATCCCATTATTCCATTAAATCTCTCAACTACTGCATTTGTCATGCAAGGTCAGGAAAACAAAAGTGAATTTTCTTATGCGATCTCCACAATTCATTCCATTCCTTATGTCTTGAAAGATGTGCATTATATCATGAGGGTATTGAATTTCCAATAACCAATATACATAGTTAAAAATGACATTGTATCCAATGTATATTTACATTTCATGAATTTGGCATGATATAGTGTTTTAATGTATATGATATGATATATAAACATATGTTTATTTATATGTTAATAAGTTTAATATTTATCCTGTCAGTATACCATCCTCAAATTTAAATTTAGCCCTTTCAGTTTTAATTAGTTTAGAATATTAATGTAAAAATATATTAAATTATTAGATTTTTAAAAATGAAACTTCATGAATTTAAATACCAAAGTGGTAACTAATTTCTATAAAATGAAAATTTTTAGATGAATAATTTTTCGTTATAGTGTTGTGCTACATTTCCAAATCATTAAAACTAAAGACTCTAAATTCAATGCAATGATTACAAATGGACAAGAATATTTTAGTTATCTTAATATTTGAATAAACATTATTTTATATATTTGTCTTCTTTGTCAAAACATTATTTGGGACTAATTTTTGAAATGTAAACACATGTTCTAACACTATGTAATCGTATTAGTAAGAGATCACAGTTATGTTAAGTTAAAATGTCTTTTAATTTTAAATTGGCTTTAGCAATGGAAAAAAAATACATATAAACATGGAGAATTGAGTTTAGGTTTACATTTCATGAATTTGTCATGGAATAATGTCTTAACGTAAAAGAAATAAATGCATAAACATATGTTTATTCATATGTTGATAAATTTAATATTATTCAACAAGTATGTCATCCTTAAATTTAAATTTAGTCCTTTCAATTTTAGAATACTGATGTAAAATTATGTAAAATTATTAGATTTTTTAAATGAAACTTTATGAAGTCAAATACCATAGTGGTTAACAACTTTTGTAATTTAGAAATTTTTGGATGAATAATTTTTAGTTAGTTATCTTAATATGTGAATAAACGTTATTTTATACACATATATCTTCTTCGCCAAAACATTATTTGCGACCATTTTTTGAAATGTAAACTCATGTTCTAACACTATGTAATAGCAAAAGGAAGATTAATATCATAGTTTCGATAAATCAAAAAAAAAAAAATTAAAAAGCTTGAGCAATAAGGGAAAAAATACAAGTTAACATGGAAACTATAAAGTTGCAAAAGCCATTGTAAAATGAGGGAATTGGAATATATATAAATAAATATATATATATATATAAATAAAGGTGTTCCATGTATGTTTAAAGAATTCAGCCTCCACCATTTTTTTTTTTATTAGAAAAAAAGCTACCCTTTCTAAAAGGTAAAAAGATAATGAAGTTCTGAACTTTTTGAGAGAAAACGGAGGATTCAAACAAAACTATTATTTATTCTCTAAACAGTATACCATGGTTGTTCTAAATTTGATATAGGAGAACAAGAATAATAACAACTTAAGAAGAAAATATTGTGGAATCTATTTGGATATATGAATTTTGATGAATGGATCTTGTGAATTGTCATTTGAAATTATAATTTATATATAAAATCTTGTTACCCTTTTTTTTTTTGAAAATTTATGCAAGCTTTGAGGTTGATAAAATATGGGAAAATATAATGTGAAGTTCAAGAGAGAAATGCGGAGACATTTATTGACCATTTGCCAATTATTTTACTTATAATGGTAACCAGGCACTTCATACTCCAACGAACATTTTGGACTAAATGCCTTTGAAAATCCACTTTGACCAAAATAAGAAGATTCTCCTATGGTAATAAAACGTGGAAAGTCAGGAGGTTTTGTGAATGTCATATTTCTTCGTAGAAGCTGCCCAGAATCTCTTTCGAGGAGCCAATTTCTTTTTTTTCTTTTTTTTTTTTTTCCGGTAAACAGCGCTTGGAATTTGGAATTAAACTACTGAAAAATAAGTCTGTTTCAACAAACAAGGCCAGCTTTATCTCTAGCCAGCAACTCAGCCACCACATCCGGTGGATTAAACAAAAAGTGAAAATCTGTTACAACAAGTTTTGCTCCCATCCTAGCTAACTGGTCAGCACAGCCATTCGCTTTCCTGAACACGTGCGCCACTGAGGAATTAGGGAAGGTCCTTATCAGGTTCTTGCATTCAGTTAAGAGAGGTTCAAGTATTAAATTGACCACTGAAGGTCTTGAAACAAGCTGAACAATAAACTCAGCATCCATTTCAATACAAATGTTCTCAATTCCTGGTTGCTTTGCCATGGTAAGCCCATCCTTAAGAGCCCATTTCAATATCTCTTTGTCGGCATTTTTATTAAGTTATTTTATCCCATTTGTCAATGCTAATTAAGATTTTAAAACCTCTTTTGTTGCTGGTTCATTTAGCTGAAGTTCACAATAAACCTGCCATAAAAACATCAAGAAAAGGGGTTGTTAGTTGTCACTCCAGTTTGATGGTCGGTTTATTTATCTTTTCTTATTAAAAACACACACAAACAATAGGGTCTGAAGTTTTAAATAATCTGTTTTAGTATATCAAACCTTATTACTCAATTAAATAATACACTTATTGTAAACATTTATGTATTAGACAAAGACATAGATTTTATTTTTTAAACTAAGAAAAAATTATTCAAATTGACAATTGATGACACACTTCACGTACGTCAGAATTGGGGAAAAAAATGACAATATACATGGATCTATACAGCAGGTCCCAGCAACATGGCGGTCAGCAACTAACTTGCTCGGTGTGATTTCGACTTAAGCCCAATAGGTGAACCTTAGTGGACAACCCATTAGGTGTGTACGAAAGCCTAATTATGCCTACATATGCATATATAAATCTTGATCACGTTACTTTTGTTAATCTTATATTAGTATTTAATAATTTTTTATTTGATTTATATTTTGAAAATATCACAATTAAATTATATGTTATTTTCATTTTTAATATGCATATCAAATTTTATTTTAAGTTAATCGGGTATTCTTTATTATTAACTATAAACCCTAAAAAAATAAATAATAAATTTGAAATTTAAAAATTTTGTAGATGAGGTAGTTAGTAATTTTGATCAATTTGATGTTGGTGCCCCAATCGAAAATACTGCCATCACCTGCATTACTTTGAAAGTTTGACAAAAAGATATTTAAATTGCAGTTAATCACACATCGCGTGTTCACAGGATTTTTTTACATAAAAAAATTTTGAAATCTTAAATAAAGCTCTAAACTTTTGATATAGAGATTAGAGAATGCTAAAAAAATAATGGAAGAAAGCTAAGAGCGGGTTTCAATGTCCCAACCAAGTATAAGAGAATCCCATTTCGTTTTAATCTATAAGATATATAAAACCAGACAAGTTTGACTTTTAATTGCACTCAAACTTTTGAGAAAAAAATTACTATTTTGATATATACTTCTAGAGAAGTTCTACATATACAATATTTTTACAATATATGCTTTCACAACAAATCATATGTGATTAGTTGTTATTGGTTCTAATTTAAATCTACAACTGAAATGACTTTTTGCCTCACCAATAATAACCAGTAACAATTTACCACTTAGAATTTGTTATAAAAATGTTGTGAAAATATTGTGGATATAACATTTCTCATATTTTAAGGCTAAAATACAAATTGTACACTCTAAATTTGACTGAAAAATTCATTTCAATCCTCACAATATTGTACCACATAAACTTTTGAGACCTCACAATTCTTTTGTTTTTAATCATTTCATTACTTAATTGCATATTTAAACTCTTTATTAAAATTTTGAGTCATCGTGTGTTTTTTATATGGTGAATATATAGTTTTATATACAAACTCAATAATAATAAATACCTAATATTAAATACAATCATATGTTTCTAAGGGGGAAAAAAGCATATTAATGCCTACTAATAACTACCATAATATAATAATTATAATTAGATAAAAAATAAAAGATAAAAAAATCATATTATGTTAAACTTTCCCGTGCAAAGTTACTAAATAGTCAATTAATAATTCCTATAAAAAAAAAAAGTCAATTAATAAAACTTGTATGTAACTCATGCTTATGCACGCGAATGGTCAATTGTAGTAATGTTATCGATATTAAGCTTGGATTATTAAACAATTTTCATGATATTGTTTTTGTCAAGTTTCTCATCATTATACATATTTCCTTACGTACAGAAATATTTAATAGTAGATTCCTTATGAAAAATGATATAAAATGTTTTTTTTTCTTTATTAAATAAATGAGTCATGAGACAATATTCAAAGCTTGTGCACTAAAGTGTAGGGATGCTTTTTCTATAACATGCTAAAATGATTGATTATGAGTGAGAAAAAAAAAAGTTATGGGTTTACGTAAAAGTGATTTTGTACCATTTACAATCGACTCTTAAGAGCGACGTTACGTATTGATCAAGATGTTCATGTGAACACACTAACTTGATATTTGGGTTTTCTTTAGATTATTGTGATCTCATCACAATTTATAACCTTGCACTTGTTAAAAACTCTAATTTCAATAGAATTACTAACTAAAATGGAAGTCCAAAACTATTTAGGATTCCTTATACTCTAACAGATCAAAAATTAGTTATATAGAACTCTATCCTTAACTTACTTGATAACGAATTCTAATCTCATTAGAATCTATATAACTTTTAATTAGAGCTTTAATTCTCATTAAAAACTTCTAATTAAAATAAATTAAGGACTTTTAATCATACAACAATTCCAATCTCATAATAATAATAATAATAATAATAATAATAATAATAATAATAATAGGTGAAACTAAGAGAAACTCAAATTAGAATTCCAAATTAGAGTTCCAATTTTGCGCAATGTGTCCTAAATTATTTATTCTTAAAGAATTTTATTTCTTAATTTTAGAATCAAATGTGGGGACCACATCATAAATATTCATCTAAGTAAGTTATTAAGTACAAAAACCAAAGAGTCTAGAATAAATGAATTGTTAAAAAAAAAAAAATACTTCACAATAATTTAAAAAAAAAAAAAAACATGGACAATTTACATTTTATACCTAATAATATTTGTAGGGACTGAGTCTGAGCACTTCTACTGTTGGAAAAGTGGATTCAGACCCAACTAGCTTTAAACAATAAATTTGTAGAGGATGGGTTAAGAGCTAGGCCTTAGTGAGGATAGCAACGAATAAACATGGTTATGGGTAAAGTGAATAGCGAGGAAAATGGGGCTTAAATGTTAGAATCTGTCCTGGACGTTGGTCCGAGGAGCCTTCTTGTTCTTATTATTTCCTCAGTGCCTGGATACAGAGGTTACAAAGATGATACAGGTTGCTACAGTGTTATCTACTTCCAATCTCCCATCCTTTCTCTAGAGAACCTCTTTACATTTTATATCCTCTTTAGGTTAATCTTGGCCCTCCATTTGTTGATCGTGCAGGTCACTACTTGAGTGCTTGTCCCATCAGCCGTCGTCCCAAACCTTCTGTGAGTTACAGCGACTAAATCGGCACTGTTCAGGGGTCATTTCCTCATTAATGCAGCAAGAACGTTAGATGTGAGCATTTAATGTGGAGGTGACAGCTTCTCCCTGAATTGCTCTCCCATGCTCCCATGGCTGACCCATGGTGCTTGTCCTCTCTCTTGGGACGCTCTACGAAACCACCCTTGATGGTGCGCTGCCCTTCCCTTCTATGATCTCGGTACGTCGAGGACATGATTGTCCTCGGCATTGCTCTTTGGTAGTTAGGACTTTCTTCGTTCGTCTTCGGACGTTTCTTCTTCCTCAGCGTGGGCCTTGGGCCTAGTATAAAGGTGGCCGGGGTAGCCAGATTTATTGACCCCACAATATTCTTACTAAATTTTTTAAAGAGTTAACAAAATATAAAAATGACTATCAATAGAATTTAAATTATATATATAGAAATATATTATGCATCTTATTGTATATCTTTAAGTGTATCCATGCATATGCATGGGGTTACAAGCTAGTATATAATAATAGGTGAAACTGAGAGAAACTCAAATTAGAATTCCAAATTAGAGTTCCAATTTTGCGCTATGTGTCCTAAATTATTTATTCTTAAAAAGTTTTATTTCTTAATTTTAGAATCAAATGTAAGACCACATCATAAATATTCATCCAAGTGAGTTATTAAGTAAAAAAACTAAAGAGTCCAGAATAAATAAATCATAAACAAAAAAAAAAGTGCTTCACAATAATTTTTTTTTATTATTTAAAAACATGGACAATTTACATTTTATATTTAATAATATCCTTACAAAATTTTTTAAAGAGTTAACAAAATATAAAAATGACTATCAATACTATTTAAATTATATATATATATATAGAAATTATATTATACATCTTATTGTATATCTTTAAATATATCTATGTATATGTATGGGGTTACAAGCTAGTAATAATAATAATAAAACCATGGGAGAACAAAGATTCTCAGAGCACATGCTTACATGTCCACGAAACAAAGTCTAAGGGTGTGTTTGGATAACTCTTATTTTGCTAAAACTGAAAAATTATTGCTGAGAGTACTGTAGATAAAGGTAAAAGTTAGTTGAAATAGTACAGTGGAACCCATGAATAGTGTCAAAAAGTGCAGTGGAGCCCATGAACAGTAGTAAAAATAAGCTGAATAGTGAAATAATTTTAATTTTTCATTCTTACTTAAACGCACACTAATTGTCTATGGAAGATTTGGTAAGGGACAAAGAAAATAAACACTTCGAGAAAGTTAAGGGACTAGAATCTCATTTTC
This sequence comes from Notholithocarpus densiflorus, assembly GCA_030021035.2. Taxonomy (NCBI): domain Eukaryota; kingdom Viridiplantae; phylum Streptophyta; class Magnoliopsida; order Fagales; family Fagaceae; genus Notholithocarpus; species Notholithocarpus densiflorus. The sequence continues at coordinate 814,803 of JARYZH020000017.1, forward strand.
TCCTTCGATCGACAATCAGTCAATTTCTAATTGTCTTCGAATAAATCAAAGTATACCTATCAACCTTCTATTAGGGCTCCTAATTTAGGAGTAGAACCAAGCCATCAATTCATTCCAAAAAAATTCTTTCAAATCCAAAATGTCATATATGGCGGACTAAAATTCTTTCAAACCTATCACCTCATGGCCCCATCCAAGGTATATTAGGGATCAAGACCAAGACATCAATTCCTAAAAAAATAAAAAGACCAAGACATCAATTCATTTATCAATTTTCACAAGTCCTAAACTATTTAGAACTAACAGTTCTATTTAACTAATATATTTTAATCTCATAAGGCCTCTTAGTTAGATAATGATTAATAAATGTCTTTAACTTTTAGGGACTATAAAAAAATAAAAAAAATCACTTTATATTGAATTGTGTGTAATCTCATCACACACAGGTTTGCTTTTATTAAAGATTTAACACTTGATCAACACTAATCAAATTAGTTTTACATAATCAAAAACACAATCCTTAAAATAATAATTAAGTGGGATTGAGTTCAAAACTGAATTTCATAGATGCTATAGTCATAAAGTTCAATTCAGCATGGTTAATGTTAAACTAAAATAACATCACAGCATCCATTACCTTCAAAGTAACTGATGAATAGCTTATGTAATTTGCATGTGTATGAATCCATATATAATAATATATTAAAGGATTCCAAGAATACAAAAAACATGACACATCAAATTCATATATTAGCAATATACGTTCATGTGTTCATTGCTAATACAAAGACTATGAAAGCACGGCACCGTAACTAAGTAAACATCATGTGAAAATCTATAACTTACTCACATATACTCGCATGAATCCACAAACACACACACACACACACATATATATATATATATATATATATTAATAAACAATATCTTTTTTTGATAATCCTTAATAAACAATATCAATGAAACAATGTTGAACATCATCATGCGAACGAATTCACTGAAGCAATATTAATATAAAATAGAAACAAAAAAGTCAAACCGCTATTTTATATATGCATAAAGAGCAATCAAACTCATAACAACGGTGTCAAGTGCATAAACTTTCTAATAATTGTATACCCATCTTGACAATCTACGTTGATAAGAAACATATCGATTTTTATCCACCGTGTTCGACTCTAATACAAAGATTAGAAACACACGGCACCAAGCAAAAAGCAATAATCGTGATGTCAACGAATCAAGTAACAATTAATATATTTCATATATTAATCACAGCACAGGTCTAAAGTTTATAGAACAAAACCCTAATGCAGAAAAAACTACTGCAGAATTTTGAATTAAACACCAAGAAAACGATTTTCTTTAATTCTAAAACTCAGTCACATGTTATACAAGCATGATATTAAAGTTTGCTCTGATACCAATTGTTGGAAAAACTGGTTTTGCATCTCATACAAAACTCACAGCAGAAGTAACACAAGAATCTACTTCATTCATGAGAGATAATATGTAACCTTGAATTCTAGAATAAAGAAGAGAAAGTGTATCTTAGTGCAGTAAAATTCAAAAAAAAGACTTGAGAATACTTTCAATCTTCATCCCAATTCCACATGGTGCCCAAGATGAGTGGTCTCTCAATCAGTTCTTACGTACATTAATTTTCCTTTGGAAAAATGTATTCCAAAAAACTTGTAGAGAAAAACTGTTTTCTCTTCTTTTAATCATACGGATGTTTTAACTGCCTTGACAATTACTTTATTTAATAACTCTTATTAAATAAAAATTGATTATCTAATTAGGTTAGCCTTTTGGGCTAGCCCAATTGGGCTTAAGTGTGTGACTTGGGATGGGACCAAAAGGACTAATAAGACTCTTGCTCCAATGGGCTTCAGACTTATCTGTCAACTCTTGACAAGCCCAAAATTATCATTAATTATATAACAAATACTACTATGGAAATATAATTGCACTCTAGGCCTTATTAATAAATTATTTTCCAAGACTCTAATATGATATCATTTGACCCCTCTATGAAATGTCCATAGTGAACAAAGTCATAATAAACTGTCACTTTGTAAACAATTATTTTATTCCTTGAGTACCTGGTTTAATCTTTTAGTTATTCATATTTATGAAATCTAATTTCAATAAATATAAACTTTTGGTAACTTTTTACTAAAGTGGCCGGCCCTGAATATCTAGTTCCATTAAACTCATCTCAAGGGGATATTTCGTGTCTCTATAGAAAGAGATTATTGATTCTATCTTGAGAATATGTGTTCCCTCAACATTACGTGTGGTTACCCAACATACTGAGATTTTGACCATTAAACTAGATCTCACTTTTTATATATCAAAGTAACCTACATTTCATGATTGAGTTTACTATCCTCGCAGGATTGAGAGTCTATAAAATTAGAAGTCGTGAGATTAATTATTCAGGTGACAGTTGTTAATTAAATAATTAATCTCACAGCGGTCTAGTTCAATATGTCTTACACACTTAAGACATATCAACACATCAACTAAAAGTCTCCACTTCCATGATCAAGACAAATCATCTTAGTTGATACATTATAGTCTTCGCAGATGATACGCCCAATTTCATTACCAACTTCAAACTATATTTTGAGTTTAAAAGGAACTTGTGATTTATATCTTGTGAGTGAGTTGGGCCCGAGAAACCAGGTCAGCCCACCTGGACAAAGCCCAACACGAAGCCCGAGGCCCATTAGGTGATGTGGGCCCGATACACATGGGGGAGGTAACCTCGAGCTTCATCACAATGGGCCCGATCTCTAGATGAATGCCGGGAATTTGGGCGACCACATCTAGAGAGATTCCATAGAGGTTGGTGGTCTGAGCCGACCATAAAGGAAATCTATGTGCAGTCCCAACGAGGTTGGTCACCGAGAGCTAACGATTCTGAAAGAAATCCACTTCCGAACACTATCCGGCGTTTGGAACAAGTTCTAAGGGAATCCTCTGAATTCGTGAGGATCCCTTGGGATTTTGGTGGACATGGGAATGTGTGAGTAAGTGGGGAAAGAAATGATAGCCACCCCACTAACGGAGGGCTATAAAAGGAGGTTGAAGCAAGGGTAGAAGGGGTTGGACATTAGAGAGAGAGAGGGGGGGGGGAAGAGAGGAAAACACACAGAGAGGGCAAGTGAACACGTTGGGATATTCAAGGGAATTAAAGGGGAGTGCTATCACTTGTTTGGGGCCTCGATTGGTAGGATTGTGTACAACCCTCACGTGTACAAATAAATTGTAAGCCCATTATTGCAATAGAGACGACTCTGGGCTCACACATATCTTTTGTAACTAAATCACATAAACATACAATGTATCTCAAGGACTACGATAATATCTCATTAGTTCATTTATAAATAATGTTATATAATTAAACAGTTTAACTATTTAAAACATGTCAATAAATTAGATTTTAGGGCATAAACCTTAACATTATAGTCATAGTGTTATATAATAAAAATAAATAAAACACTATCATAGTCATAGACCTAACCATTTAGGGCCCGTTTGTTTTGTGAGTTTTAGCTCACTATTTCACATTTCAAACACACATACACACATTTCAACACATTTTTTCACCTACACATATATCAAAAGACCCAAAATACCTTATTCAAACTTAGTTACCAAACTGCTCTTAAAGTCTTGGATATAAGTGGGCCTTGAGAGGATTCTTCATCACCGTAGTGAACTCTAGCTTCTCTGACAAATCAACCTCGCCACCATCAACAGCTTTCCACTCAAAATTCCAAACCAAATTGGCTACAAAATACTCCAAATGCAGTATTGCCAAACCAGAAGCAGGACAAATCCTCCTCCCTGCACCAAATGGCATCATCTTAATCTCTCTGCTTCCAGTTATATCAAACACACCATCATCACCACTCAAGAATCTCTCAGGCTTAAAGTTCATAGGATCTTCCCAAACCCTCGAGTCCCACCCCATTTCTGCCGCCATGAAATTCAAAGTAGCATTCTTTGGTACCAAATATCCATCCAAAACCACATCCTCAGTCACTGCATGTGGCAACAAAAAATGCCCAGGTGGGTGTCTCCTTAAACCCTCCAAAACCACTGCTTGAGGGTCTTTGGCCAGTATCACACCGGTACTCTCCTAGGATTTTCTTTGTTGTTGTTTCGCAGGCCTTGTTTCGAGCACATGAGTATTGTGTGGCTTACTGACGATTTTCGGCATCATAAAAAAACAATCTTAACTATTGCACAATCTTTTGCTATGCTAAACCCTCTAAAAAGGCTTAAAGATGTGAAAGAGAGGTGATTAGAAAATTTAGTTTAGAATCAATTATAAATAATTTCAATACAATGAAAGAGCATAAGACACAATTTTATTAAGTTAAAATAGTTAATATGTAAAATAAAGTATTTGTTTTGGGTATGAATTTTTTTTTTATCTGATTTTTAAAAAAACTACTTAGCTTGGCCCCCCTAGATTAATTTTCTGTCTCTGCCACTGGCTAGGACCACAAATAAACTCACAACTTTATCACAATTTGTCTACGTAGCGAGTTGTTAATGGTGGAGTTGTGAAAAACACACAGTCTCACCACTCCACCTCTCACAACTCAACATATGAGCAAGTTGTGGGTTTAGTTGTGATCTTAGCATTTTTGAGAGCTTAATTGAGGATTCATACCTCCTCCACATCATATCATTTGTAACCAATTTTCAGGTGTTTGAAGGGCTAGGGGACGGACCAATTAATCTGTCAGTTGAGCTAATTTAAAAAAAAAAAAAAAAAAAAATTCATATCGCGCGTCGTAGTATATAGGCAGATTATGAGAAGGAAATTTAACAAGTCACAAGATACATCCAGCCAAACCATAAAGTTTATGTATCCCTTGTAAAGTAGTATTACCTAGTGTGCACTATTGCCACATGCACACTTAACATTGTAGTGTGGAAAACTTAATTGTTCCAACAACTCTTCCTCTATAAGGTATAGAGCTATATGAACGAATAACTAGCACATCACTATCATCCTCATGTTCTTATACGTACTTAGGTTCTTGATTCTGATTATATAATTCAAATGGCCACAAGACATATACTAATTGGTAATGCCCCTAGTAGTCAATCTTTTGCATGAATAATAAAGATAAGGAAATTACTAGCAATATTTAGGTCACGTGATCTAAAAATTAGCTAAGAAAAGAGGACATCTAATTTTACACCTTATGCATGAAATTTTTTAAAAGAAAATTGTGGGGGAAAAAAAAAAAAACCCTAAGAATCAGCACCTATATATGTTAGGAGTCACCACCAAGATTAACCTAGGATCTTTAAACAGGTTGATTGAAGGAAAAATTTTAAAGAAAAAAAAATTATTAATTAAGCATAATGTGAACAGTACTCATCTCTAGGGTCTTTAAATCAATGTAGTCGATACCGTACCGGTATCGGCCGGTATGTACCATACCGGTATCGAAATGCCAATGTTTCTTACTGGTCTAAGTATTGGCCATACTGGCCATACCGGCCAATTTCGGGCAATACTGGCTGATATCGGGTGTACTGGTCGGTACAGAAAAAAGTTTTTTTTTTTTTTTTAGTTTTGTAATTTTTGAATTTTTTTAAAGGCAGAATGGTAACTTATTTGCATTAATTTATTAGTATTATTTGTTTTCTTAATATGCAATGAACAATTAAGCTTTCTATTTTTTATATTATGTTTTTTTTTTCTTTTGATTGATGCTAAAGTTTAAAATCATGAGTAATTTGTCCTGAATTGAGGTAATGTTTTATGGTAAACTTTTATATTTATTATAATACACACACACATACACATACACATACATATATATATATATTTATTTATTTATAAATATAAAAAAATAATGGTAAACCCGAAACGGTACACTGGTATTAACCGGTACCGAAATATATCGTTTCACTAGTCAAACCGGTACAACCTCCGGTACGAGATTGACTCCCTTGCTTTAAATAGAGTTCCAATCATTTTATCCTAGGAAGCAAGGGAAACAATGTGGACCTATGATATTAATTCTACTAACCTAGTAAGAAAAGGAACAAAATCCTAAACCAAGTAAAATAAATAAATAAATAAATAAAGTATTAAAAAAAAAGGGTAAAAGATGGTTGTTGAGCTACAGTGCTCAGATAGTAAAAAAAACAATATTTTATTAAAAGATATATTATTTTATTGTATTAGTGGTGGTGGTGGTTGTTTATTGTAGTAGATATATTATTTTTATTGTGTTGTTTATATTATTTTATTGTATTAAATGCTAAAATAAAACCACTGATCTTGGGTGTTTTGTAAAAAAATGTGGTAAAATAAATAAAGTAGTTTTTTGAGATACCAAATTGCTAAATTTTTGGCACAACCAATGCTGATGCTCTAACTGAATTGTTATGCATTTTTCTTCTCTCTCTCATCCACGTACTCCAAGACATAAAACATTCATCAATTCTCTAAACACTCAAACCTAGATTAGTTTCACCATCATCCCTATGGCACTCCACCTTACAAGTGTAATATTAGCTATGCCGAGGACTTGTAAGGTGCCACAGGTGCATAAAGTTACAATACATAAGATAAGAGAGAAATCAAAAGAAAACATAACCATAGCAATGCAAGGTAATATTTAAGAAGTAACACGGTAACACTAACACCCCAACATCGAAGAAATTACCATATGAGTTAGTTATGACTCGTACTAAAAGGATATATTCAAGCAACAACAAAAAGCACTCATCAATTGTTCAAAATTATTTTTATCATAGAAATTCTTGTAATTTAGTCATTTTCGAAGTAGTTGTAGTAATAACTAGTTTCTATATATATAATAAGCAGCTAGCTGGAATCAATCGAGTTGCACTCTTGAGTCTTGAAGCCATTTGTATTGAAATTTATGATAGAATGCGACAGTTTGCTCTTTTTACTCATTTGTCAAATGTACATCATTATCATTTACAAGCATGTCAAACTAGAGATTGGAAAAATCGGTATATAAACGTTCACGGGAGTCTATTAAGACTTGGTCTTCCAGAATCAAACAAATTCCTGCAGTTCTTTAGTGATGACTTTTCTTACTTTTCTATTCTTCAATGTTTTGGAAAATGGTAGGAAGGAACTCCTTTATCGACAGATAATAACTGCTACTAGTAAATCTAACAATCAATAGATATGGTTTGTTGGCTATTTCGTGGCCGCTTATTTTAACTCGAAGAAAATTCTACAGACATCAATTAACTAAGGCGTGCAAGTTGGGGTATTATTATGTGGTCGTGGATCTGTCCATTTATAAAGTTCAAGCAAATAACGAATGAACAAAATCGGAGGGTGCAGAAAAAATATCTTATCTAGCTATACTTTTGTTGGCATATATGGTTTTCTTGCTTTGTTGAAAGGAGAAGAACCAAAAAATGGTCTGGTTTTTTATTTTTACTAGTTGAACATGTGATTTTTATTGTTGAATTACCGATTTTTACAGGTTTTACTAGAATGAGATCCAATTCCAGATTGAACTAGCCAGTCGGATCTAGTTTTTAAAACCATGGTGGAGACTAGAGATGATTGGCAACTGTTGTTTTTTTACTTACTTCTAGTCTTTTATAGCTACTTCTCCTCCTAAATATTTATATATATATATATATATATATATATGAACTGATCATTCATTCATAAAATAAGAAAATCTTGATACAAAACTTCCATAGCTGGTGGAGGTGAGTCCTCCATCCAATATATATCATCTGAAATATTTCTAGCATGTTGTGCAAGTGCATGTGCCACCTTATTTCCTCCTCTCCTCATGCAACAAATATTCACCCAGTGTAGATCATGGATCAAATGAAGAATATCTTCTACCACATTCCCTATCAATGATAGGTTAGCCATTGAAGATGAAATGGCTTTTATAACATTAGCATTATCCCCTTCAATGACTAGTTTTGAAAACCTAGCATCCATTGCAAATTCAATTGCTTTTCTGGAAGCTAGCATCTCGGCTTCATCACTACTACTCACCACTGGACCTTTGGCAAACATGGCAGCCATTACCTCTCCTTTATCATTTCTAATAATTGCACCAAACCCAGACCTTTCTGACTCCGTGAATATGGCTGCATCAAAATTCATTTTGAAAACCAATTAGGTAGGAGGTTTCCAAACATCCCTGCTGGACTGCACAACTGGACCTACTGCCAAATGAACGTGTGTATGCCAATACTTCTCCAGGTATTCTGCAGCTCTCTTATTCAGGCAGATTGGGTCATTAGAGTTTCCTCCATGCAGCACTCTATTTCGCTGGTTCCTGATGATCCATGCATGGACCAAGAACAATTCCATATCTTCCAATACAAGCCGATCCAATAAGTACTCCATGAGCTGAATCATATCGGCCTATCCATGCAAGCATTTCTGCAATTTTTTTTATGCTCCCAGCCCTACATCTTGAGAAGCATCACAGTCCCACAAAGCATGTAAAACTGATTCTGGAAACCTAGTGCAATGTGGGAAAGCTACTCCTCCTATATTGTTTAATCATTTATTTTCGAGTTTGACGGCAACAATTAACTTCATTTGCTCAAAAATTGTTATCCTTTAAACTTGTACTCTAGTATATAACGCTATACGTGATGTAGATTGTAGAAGCTGCTTCCGCTGATGGATGGTTATACAATGGCAGTCCTTATGAGCTAATTGATCTACATTTCTTACTTGGTGTAGCTTGTTATATGGGTCATGAGTGGGAACTTAGTTTCCGTCAGGGTATGCGCCCTTGGATTGCTATTACATATTTAGCTCCAGTTGCTATTGCAACTGCCGTTTTCTTGATATATCTCATTGGTCAAGGAAGCTTTTCTAATGGTATGCCTCCAGGAATTTCTGGTACTTTCAACTTCATGATTGTATTCTAGGCCGAGCACAATATCCTTATGCACCCATTTCACATGCAACTCCAATAAAACACAATTTTTACCATATAATTGAAAAGTAAACAGGAAACACAATTTTTACGGACGTACATTTATGTTACGCGTTAAAACTAACTACTACTACTACAGAGCAACGTTAAGGAATCCCATTCTAACTAAGGATTCTTGTGGTTCTAGAGGATCTAGCTACAGGAGAACCAGGAACACCCCCCCCCCCTTTTATTTCACCTGGGCTTTCCCATTCCCGTATGTGAGGAATACCTAGCCGGAATGGTTGGAAAATTTTGTACTGGTATGCAAACCTGAATAGCAAGCTCCCCATGTCAACTTAAATAAAATTTCAGACCATTTTGGTGTGTTTCGGTCATTTCAGACTGTTTCGATGAATACTAGCCAAATCATTCATTTTGGCCAAAATGGGTTTTGGGGGTTTTCTTTTTCTCTTAAGTTTAAAAGAATATCAAATTACAAAGTAGAAGGAAAAAAACGAAGATGAGTAACTAACTTGTTAATGCTTGGATTGGTGTAGAAAAGAAGAAATTAGTGGATTATTTGGTGGAAAAAAAAAATCAAAATGGATGAGAATGTCGAGTTACTAAGAGCAATGAGAGAGAGAGAGAGAGAGAGAGAGAGAGAGAGAGAGAGAGAGAGAATACCAAGAAGAAGAAGATGAAAAGACTCCAATCAGACTCGTGAGCGAGATATGGAAAATTAGGGAGTAAAACTAATTAATGCCTAGGGAAAGATGAATCCCGTTGGCTTGCTATGGGGAATAGTAATACTGTAATAGTAAATGGATTTTACTAACGTGTGCCCTAAGGGCACACAATAGTATATCATTTTTTGAAAAAGTTTTGACAGCTTTTTCAATTCTCGATAAAAAATTTTCCAAAAACGGATTTGTTAATATATGCTCTAAGGGCATACATTAATCGGACCCTACTATATAGAAAGCCTCTTGGAAGAAGACCATTTATCATTTTAATACACTTGCTTATTTGCGAAAGTACTTTTTTTTTCCTTTTCTTTTAAACCTTGCATTAGATTAACCGTTTGAATACTTTAACTTAATAATAAGTAATAACTTATTATTATTATTATTATTATTATTATTATTATTAACGATAATTTAGAAACAGTACATTGAAATATGCCGATACCAAGATATTATATTCCAATGGACAAATTGAAACGGACACCAAAACGGTATTCAGAACATTGCTATAAAGTACCAAACTAGTACATAGAATCCCATGGGACCATTTTAGTAAAAATTAATTCATTAAATACAATAGTAGAATTTATTCCAAAAGTAACACATATATTTTGTATATGATATACATGTAGTGAACTTTTTACAGCCTTAGAGACGCCAGTATAAAATATATTAGTGGATATGATATACATGTAGTGAACTTTTTAGCGGTATCAAAATTTAATAAATGTGAGACATGTCAGTAAAAAATAATTAATCTACTAACAATTAAAGATACATGTTAGTGGATAATTATTTTTACAAACATCTCTCATTTATTGAGTTTTATATAGATGACATAGTATTATTTGATACAAAATATATTTTCCTGATACGCAGAACGCTTCCTCATCATCTTACCTATTAACTATTGTAGTCTTCGACTGCAACAGAAAATAGACCTTTAACCATTCAAAGCCTTGGAGATAAGTGGGCCTTGAGCGGATTCTTCATCACCATAGTGAACTCCAGCTTCTCTGACAAATCAACATCATCACCATCCACAGCCTTCCACGCAAAATTCGAAACCAAATTGGCCACAAAATACTCCAAATGCAGTATTGCAAAACTAGAACCAGGACAAATCCTCCTCCCCGCACCAAATGGCATCATCTTAATCTCCTTGATTCCTCTAATATCAAACACTTCTCCTTTACCATCACCACCATTCAAGAATCTCTCAGGCTTAAAAGCCATAGGATCCTCCCAAACCTTCGGGTCCCTCCCCATCTCTGCTACCATGAAATTCAAAGTAGCATTCTTTGGTACCAAATACCCATCCAAAACCACATCCTCAGTCATTGAATGTGGCAACACAAAATGCCCAGGTGGGTGTCTCCTTAAACCCTCCAAAACCACTGCTTTCAAATAAGGCATCTTGTTCAAATCCTCTTCTTTGACTTCCTTTTCTCCATCACCAACAACCCCTTTAATTTCCACAAAAAGCCTCTCTTGGATTTGTGGGTGCTTCACCATATTCGCCATAATCCACTCCAATACTGTGGATGTAGTATCTGTACCCGCAATTAGAAACTCCGTGCACAAACTAACCATTTCCTCCTCGGAAAGCTTCCTCTTTTCCTCTGGTAACTCCAAATCCAACAACGTGTCCACATACGACACAACAAACTCATCATCACCATCACTATTCTTGTCTTCTTTCACTTTGCTCTGTCTTTCTAGCCTCACTTTTCTCCTCGCTTCTACCAAAGGCCTTAACACAGCATCTAGGTTTCTCCGAATTTGAAACAACTCTTCCCAACGCTTACGAAATACAATCCTTCCAATACTGGGCAAAAAATTGAGTATATTAAACCGACCAAAGCTCAAAAGCAAGCGATGATGTACCTCTTCGATTTTCTTAATCTGGGTTTCTTCGAGTTTGTCACCGAAACACACAAGCACCAACAAACAAAACATTGAGTATTTGAAATCTTCTTTAACAACAATCTGTTTACCAGATTTAGACTGAGAATCAAGGCGGTTGAGGAGGATATTCAAAACCCACTTGCGCGCGTGGGAGTAGGATTTCACGCGTGAAGGGTGGAAAATCTCTGAACTGATATTGCGACGAAAGAGTCGCCATGTGGGACCGTAATAAGCAGAGCTGATATTGTGTTGGTTACTAGATATGACCGCATCTGTTGGTGGAGGAGTTGGGCGGTCAGCAAAAACGGCACCGTTTTGGACGAGAGCTTTGTGTGCGAGAGAGCGGTTGGCAACGAAGATAGATGGGCGAAAGCCTATGTAAATGGTGATGATGGGTCCGTACTTGGCATGGAGTTTGCGGATGATGAGTTCGAGTTCAGAGAAGGGTTTGCGGAGCCATAGGAAGTTGCCAATGATGGGAATGGTGTAGGGTCCAGGAGGGAGCTTATTGTTTTCAGAGACTTTGTTGTTGGTGGTGAGGTTGAGGAGAGATTTGAGAAGGGCTGAGATGCAGAGGGAGACAAGGATGATGAACCAGGTTTCCATGTTAGATTAGTGTGGTGTAAGTTTTAAAAGGAGCTAATAAATAAAAAGGGTTAACATGCGTCTTTTGAATGGGATATGGAATACCTTGGGACGACTAGAGTGAGTCCCGTAAAGGTTGTAATGCCTGGTATTGTATGACATTATATATATTTAAATAATTACCCCATTTTATCTAAAAAAATAAATAAAAAATGGATAACCTTTACTAAAAAGAGACGAACAATTTCTATTTCTCAGTTGCAGCCTAATAGAAGATATACCACCTGTACTTCAAGCCAATTTTAACGGCCTACCTTAAATGGCACGTACAGTCTTTCTACTAAAAAAAGAAGAGATGAGGTCAAAAGAGAGGTAAGTAGATTTGATTGTTGGGTACTAGGAAGTAGGTTCTATTGTACTAAAACGTAGCCAACAAGGACAATTATCTTTTTTGAGAGAGAAAGAAAGATAGAAAGGGATGACAATTATTGAAGGAGAATAACGCGAATGTGTTTTTTTATAAAGGAAATGTTAACAAATACTGTGCTCGTGAAGTGTAAAAAAGATAAAATAAGATGTTAAAAAAATAAAAAAAAGACATTAAGGGGTATTTATAAAGCTAAAAAAAATGAGATAAAGTTGTAAAAAAAAAACAAAAAAATTATTAGAAAAATTTTAAAAAAATTGTTGTCGGGGGCGAAAAAGTTTCTTTTCCAACAAATGAGATTTATGTTGGGTTGGAAAGTCTAAACCGAAACTCGACGATGGGCTTGATGCACGGCCCAAAGGCTATCAGTGAAAATCCAAGAAATCCACTATATTTTATGCCTTGGGCTTATAGATTGAGACTGACAAGAGTGGGCCATGAACAATCCCTACAACGGACACGTCAGCACGGTTAAAAAACATACTGTAAGAAATAACCCAGCAGTAAAGTGTTTCTGCAGAAAACAGTTCGGCGGTAAGGTGTTTCTGCAAAAAATAACCCAGCGGTAAAGTGTTTCTGCAGAAAATAGCCCAACAGTAAAGTAAGGTAAAACAGGATAAACCTCCAGTTGTTATCTACTTCACAAACTAAGGAAAATATCTACATTTTCAGACTCATCATCTGTTAACTCTGGAGAGGAGTCTTCTAATACAACAATATGAGGGAAAAATTATATAGTAACAGTTACATCATAACCATTGATAGTAAAAGAATAAGTAAATATCATGGGTTCCATTATGACAAATAATGAGGAAAACTTAGTGTGAGATGAAGGGAGAGAGAGAGATCCCAACTAGCGCAGCAAGATCATTATGATGCCAAGACATGCTCGTGAGTATAGTGGGTAATGAGTAGAGAGAGTCATTTATGAGTAGTATAAGTAATAAATGAAAGTGTATAGTGAGGCTGTTGGAGCTTTCTGCTGGGGGTAGATAAGTGTTTATGAGTAGAGCTATAAAAAGTGTTTTTGAGCTAGGAGCTGGGGAACTTAGTTTCTAGGCTTGAAACTAAGAATTCAGACACTTTTTCAGAGCTTAGAGGAGGCTTAAACAGAGAGGTTAAGGAAAAGTCTTTCCTTGGGTATGTCTTAGTGTATCTTGGTCTCCTTAGTGTGTTGCCTCAGCATTAATGGAGAGTTCCATTTATATTTGGGTTTTTAGGGGGTGATTAAAAAATAATCTCTGCTAAATCTTTCCCAATTCTCAGAAAATCCTTAGAGAATCGTTCCTAGGATTTTAGCTAATAGTGGTAAGCTCAGCTTTTAGAAGGTTGTTGCTATTTTGGGTAATAACAGCTGGGATTCTGACTTAGTATTGAATGCTGATTGGTCTTAGCTGATAGGATTAGAGCATGCTTAAGGCTAATGATTTTGGTTATGCTGCAACTAGAATCAGAGCTCCCTAGGGCAGATTAGATCACCCCAAGCCAGGTGTCAACCTTGGAGCCCTTGCTGGGAACTCTACTAGGATCCCCTTGGTGCCCTCCAAACCACATTTCCCTAAATTTCCCCATTTGAGGTTCATGTGCTTGGTCCATGAAATAGAGAATACACATTTTTAGTATGAAAATGAGCTGATTTCATGTTGTTTCAGGAGCTTTAATGGCCTAATCATGGCTGCTCTTGATTTTTGACCGGCTAGGATGGAGAAGAGAGAAGGGCCAGCTGGTTGAAGCTTCCCAGCTTTCTGTCACATCCCTCTCAGCTTTATGTCACATGAGAAATGATGGGATTTCAGCTTGTGAAGGAAGGATTCAACCCTTAAGGGACACATGTCCTCTTCTGATCTGATTTAGACAAGTTGGGACCTGATGGAAAGGGGTCCAACTGTTCAGTTGTTGCTGAAATTTGGCTGATCAGCTCACGTGACCTCCAGCTACTGGGATTTATGTGTGAGCTAGGCCGGCTCAGCTGGGCTTTGTAGTTGAGCTCCTTTGGGCTTGGTTATCACTACAAAATGAAGAGTTTTGCCATGGGTGATATTCATGAGCTTTTATAAATCTTGTAAGAGAGGTATTTCTTGAGGGATGAATAATTATATTTCCCATGAGTGAGGGATTTTAGTATATGTAAAACAAGTGTCAAGAATAATATTTGAGTTTTGTAAGTATGTGCCAAAATAGCATTTGAGCTTTGGAAAGTAGTGCCAAAATAGTATTTGAGCTTTGCAAAAATAAGTGTCAAATTAGCATTTGGGTTTTAAGCATAAAGTAATTGTTTTTGCCAAGATAGTATTTTGGGCTTTGTGAAATAGTTGCCAAAATAGATTTGGGCATTGTAAAATAAGTGCCAAATTAGTATTTGGACTTTGTAAAATAAGTGCCAAATTAATATTTGGGCTTTGTAAAATAGTGCCAAATTAATATTTGAGCTTTGTAAAATAGGTGCCAAATTAGCATTTGGGCTTTGTAGGATTTTGTAAAAATATTGCCGTGTAGCAACAGACTTAGTAGAAGTGTCGTATCGTAACGGGCTTTAGAGGTGCCGCATCGTAGCGAGCTTTGAAGATGCTGCATCGTAGCAGGCTTTAGAGGTGCCATGTAGTAACGGGCTTTGTAAAGATGCCGTGTAGCAACAGACTTTGTAAAGGTGCCGTGTAGCAATGGGCTTTGGATGTGCCGTGTAGCAACGGGCTTTGTAAAGATGCCGTGTAACAACAGGCTTTGTAAAGGTGCCATGTAGCAACGGGTTTTGGATGTGCCATGTAGCAACGGGCTTTGGAGAGGGTTTTGTTGGGCTTTTTGGATTTTCCCACAAGGTAAGTGCTTTTAGGCTTTTTATAGAGATATTATAATTTTGTGGCTCAATATGGTAGCAATATGGTGAGTATTTTTGTGAAAGCCCAAGTTGGATAATATGCGGGCTATAATGGGTAATATTTGTGAGAGTGTCCAAGGCAATTTATGGGCTTGTGTATGGAGTATTTGTGAAGGCCCAATAACATGGAGAATATTTGGGTAATATATATGGGAAATATTTATGTGAGTTCAAAATAATTTATGGGCTTCTGTGAATATTTTTGTGAGTGAACTAATGAAATTAAGGTCCGAAAATTTGTACTCAACAATTGTTAAGGAATATTTGCAATGCTAGTTAACACAACCCTTCATATAAGCTAATAGCGTGAATTACACACAAGCTTGTTACAGGAAAATCTCTTTCTCACACTGTGTAACAATGTCTTAGTAAACTGAAAAAGTCAGTCATTACTCATTACACAGTATGTGAAAGAAACGCAGCCCATTATTGAATAGAAAAATGTTAAAAAGGAATATCAATTTTGTCCTAAAAAGTTTACAAATTTTGTAATAAAATATGATTGGTATGCTTTTCTATTTAATGCTAGACATAATAATTGTTTTGGTATACTTAATTTTTTTTTTTTTTTTTTTAGAAAGCATACTTAATTGTTTTGATTTTCTATTTTTGCCACCTTGGTTCCACCAAAAATCCCTTATACAATTTTTTTTTTCAAAAATTTTACAATTATTATTATTATTATTATTATATTAACAGTAATTCCGAAACGATACGTTGAAATATGCTTCTATTTCAATGGACAAACTGAAACAGTATTTAGAACATTGCATACACCAATAGAAACCATTTGATATAGTGTCTCGTTGCATACACCTAATACACAGGACACTTTCTCATTATCATACCTATTAATTTTTGTAGTCTTCAACTGCAACAGAAAAATAGACCTTTAACCATTCAAAGAAATTGTGATAAGTGGGCCTTGAGCGGATTCTTCATCACCATAGTGAACTCCTGCTTCTCTGACAAATCAACCTCATCACCATCCACAGCCTTCCACTCAAAATTCCAAACCAAATTGGCCACAAAATACTCCAAATGCAGCATTGCCAAACTAGAACCAGGACAAATCCTCCTCCCCACACCAAATGGCATCATCTTAATCTCCCTGCTTCCTGTTATATCAAACGCTTCTCCTCCACCATCCCCACCACTCAAGAATCTCTCAGGCTTAAAAGCCATAGGATCCTCCCAAACCTTCGGGTCCCACCCCATCTCTGCTACCATGAAATTCAAAGTAGCATTCTTTGGTACCAAATAGCCATCCAAAACCACATCCTCAGTCACTGCATGTGGCACCACAAAATGCCCAGGTGGGTGTCTCCTTAAACCCTCCAAAACTAAACTACTGCTTTCAAATAAGGCATCTTATTCAAATCCTCTTCTTTCACCTCCTTTCCTCTATCACCACCAACAACCCCTTTAATCTCCACAATAAGCCTCTCTTGGATTTGTGGGTTTTTCACCAAATTCGCCATAATCCACTCCAATGCAGTCGATGTAGTATCCGTACCCGCGTCAAGAAACTCCGAACACAAACTAACCATTTCCTCCTCTTCAAGCTTCCTCTTTTCCTCTGGTAACTCCAATTCCAACAACGTATCCACATACGACAAAACAAACTCATCAGCATTATCTTTGTCTTCTTTAACTTTGCTCTCTTTTCCTTGCTTCACTTTCCTCCTTGCTTTTATCAGATGAATTAACACAGCACTTCGATCTCTCCGAATTTCAAACAACTCTTCCCAACGCTTACGGAATATTATCTTACTAATACTTGGCAAAAAATTGAGTATTCTAAACCTACCAAAACTCAATAGTAAGCGACGCTGAACGTCTTCAATTTTTTTAATCTGGGATTCACCTAGTTTATCTCCAAAACACATAAGAACCAACAGACAAAACATGGAGTATTGGAAATGGTCCTTAACAACAATTGGTTCACTGGATTTGGAATTAGAACCAAGGCGATTGAGTAGAATATCCAAAACCCACTTGCGTGCACGAGAGTAGGATTTAACGCTCGAAGGGTGGAGAATCTGCGAACTGAGATTGCGACGGAAGAGCCGCCACTTGGGGCCGTAAGAAGCAGAGTTTATATTGTGCTGGTTACTAGATATGAGGGCGTTTGTAGGGAGAGCAGGTGGGCGGTCAGCGAATACGGCACCGTTTTGGACAAGAGCTTTGTGCGCGAGAGAGCGGTTGGCAATGAAGATTGCTGGGCGGAAGCCAATGTAAATGGTGATGATGGGTCCGTACTTGGCATGGAGTTTACGGATTATGTGTTCGAGTTCAGAGAAGGGTTTGCGGAGCATCAGAAAGTTGCTGAGTATTGGGATGTTAAAGGGTCCAGGAGGAAGCTTATTTCTTTTCTGGATGAGAAGGTTAAAGAGGGATTTGAGAATGGCTGAGACGCAGAGAGAAATAAGGATGATGAACCAGGTTTCCATTTTCTTTTCCTTATGGCTGGGAAAACAAAGTCACAGAAATTTGATTTCCAGTTTGATTGGTTTGTGGGTAAGTTTAAAAGGAATGGATACAACACGTGGAAGAGGTCAAAAAAAGGAAAATGCTAAAAGCAGGGGCGACTCAGGAAATTTTTTCAGGGTGTTTCTCAATAAGCATAAATTACACAATCTAATAAAAAGAAAATTTTATATTTTGACAACAACAACAATCAAAAAATACGCAAATACATAGAATTTACAATTGTTTTCTACAAGTTTTCATATTTTGAAATCGTTGCATAATAGTCTCATTATTAATGCTACAAGCTACATCTTTTTCAATATACACAACCAAGCAATCATTCATCCATTGATCTCCTATTCGATTACGCAGTTCATTCTTTATATATTTCATTGCTGAAAAACTTCTTTCTACTGTTGCAGTAGCAACTAGAAGGGTCAAAGCTAACTTCACTAGCAAATAGACTAATGGATAAGTCTCGTGTTTCCTTGTGCTCACTAACTTTTCAGCAAGTTCACTAACTCCTTGAAGCTCTAAAAAGAAGTCATTGCTGCGCTTATCAAAAATGTAATTCTGCAGTTGAGAGTCAAGTGCCAAAATATCTGTCCCAAGAAAATCAGAGGGATAGAACTTAGCTAGACGTATCAACTTTTCCTTATCGAAAACCACAAATGAATTACTTGGATTCAAGCAAGCCATACAAAGTAGCAAATCGGTATTCGCCTCAGAAAAGCGGTTGTTAAGCTCTTGAAGTTGCATATCTATGACTGTGTAGAATAGCTCAACACGATAATGATGTAAATTTGTATTTTGTTGGGTATTGCGTCGCGGCCTCCCACTAACTACAAATATCGCTTCCATGTCCAAGATAGGAATATCATATGAGGTACAAAATAAAGATACTTCAGCCAATAAAGATGCCCATCCATCATCTCTCATCACTTGCAACCATTGCTTAGACACTTTAACAAGATCCATAGCATTTACTATATCTTGATTTTTTTTTTGTAATGCTATTGACAACTCATTTGTGATCCCTAAAATATTTTTCATCAAGTGTAGAGCAAAGACAAATTCAAAAGAGAGAATTGACCTCATAATAGATCGAGCTTCAACTTTTTGGTCGGAGAGGCCATCTTCTTCAATAATCTCTAGTACATCAACAACAGTAGTGAACATCAAAATCAAGTTGAGAATAGTCCCATAATATGATCCCCAACGTGTATCACCAGGACGTTTAAGATTTTTCTCTTGATTCAAACCTTGCCCACTTCTACGTACACCATTTTCTAAATTTTCTTTAATTTTGGCAAATTATATATCTCGAAGAGCATCTCGTCTCTTACAAAATCCTCCAACAACAGTTACTAAATTACTAATCACATAAAAAAATTCAGCAATGTTAATGTGATTTTTAGCAACAGCAACAAGTGTCAATTGAAGTTGATGAGCAAAACAATGGACATAAAATGCTGACTTGTTTTCTTTCAAAATTAAAGTTTTGAGACCGTTGATATCACCTTGCATATTACTAGCCCCATCATAACCTTGCCCACATAGGTTCGATAAACTCAAATTATGTTCACAAAGTAAACATTCAATAGCATGTTTGAGTGACAAAGCGGTAGTACTTGCTACATGTACAATACCAAGAAATCGCTCTTTAATAATTTCTTCTTTGTTCACATAATGAAGAACGAGGGCCATTTGTTCTTTCACTGAGATATCACGTGACTCATTAACTAATATTGAAAAGAACCCATTGTCAAGATCCTTGATGATGGCTTTGGATGTTTCACGTGCAATTGCATTCAAAATGTCTTTTTGAATATCAGGGTGGGTAAGCTTGCAATTTTTCGAAGCTTTTTGCAACACTTCATTGATAGATTCATTGTGATCCCCCAAAAATTGTACAAGCTCAAGGAAATTTCCTTTATCACTTGAACCTTGAGATTCATCGTGACCACGAAAAGCTAATCCTCGGAATAAAATGAATCTTATGCAATCAACTATTGCATTTAATTAAACCTGATATTCAATTTTATCTTGATTTGATTGCTTAACAAAAACACTTTGAATGTGTTGCTTTTCCTTCAATAGATCTTCACTCTTCTGGACAGCTTGGTTATGAGCACTATTAACTCCTCCAACATGAGAATTTAACTTATCTTTCTGATTCCAAAGTTTGAATCCCTTCGTTACAAAAGTGTCACCTCCTCCTTCCTTACCAACATCTTGCCCAAATAGGTAGCAATAAAAACAAAATACTGCATCCTTGTCTATACTATATTCCAACCAGTATCTATTTTTATACCATTTGGATATAAATCGACGGGGCTTTCCAGAAAAATAAGATATAGGGTAATCATCACTATGTAAAACAGGTTGACAAGGGCCTTTTGTTAAATAATATCTTCTTATTTCATCATGATGATTAGGATGATAAGATAATATTTTTTTCTCGTAACCCAGGATATGAAGGAAGATTCTCTAAGTTAAAGTCAACACAAATTCGCTTAGAAGATGAAGATGAATCTTTCGCAGGAGCTGAATCTTGGGTACGTGGTTTTCTTATCAAATATTTGTCCATAATTCTAGCAAAAGAATAAAGAATAAACTATAAGTTTATTTGAAATATTAATAAAATTAATAATTATTGTTGTTTAGTTGTTTCATTAATTTGTTTGTCTTTTATAAACTATAATTTGTTATATTATTATTTCATTAATTATAAAATTATTAATTATTATTTAGCCTAACATAATTTAATTTATTTGTCTTTTATAATGTATTGGTTAATTATACTGCTTTAATTATTGTTGTTTAGCGTAACAATAAACTATATTACTTTAATTTGTTTGTCATTAATTATATTGCTTTAATCTGTTATATTGTTTAGTCCCTTGTGCACATTACACTAAAAGAGCCAAACATTATACATCCCATGTGCAGCATAATAATTAAAGCAGTGTAATGTGCAGCACATTACACTGCTTTAATTATTATTTACTACCCGGCTCCATGTGCCCATCAGCCCATCTACCCCACCCCTACTCAACAGACAAGCACAAGTCGTCCCCCAATCACAACCTGCCAATCAGAAAATTTCACAATCACAATACACATTACACTAAAAGATAATCAATATCTCACCGACACCAACACCAACACCAACACACACTGAGTCACTGACCAACACTCCAACAGGCAACAGCAACGGATAAGATAAAGCCAAGATAAAGCCAAAAAACAAGCGAAAAGCAAAATAAAGTTAAAGAGTAAAGATTGGTTCTCAAAAAAAAAAAAAAAAGAGAGTAAAGATTCGGCAGCCAATCAGAGTCTTACAGTTCAAAAGAGAGAGAGAGAGAGTTACTGAGTTAGACAACTTAGACTAGAATAAAGAGAGAAAGAGAGACATCAGACATTCATATTTTTCATTTCAGTGAGAGAGAGAGAGAGACTGAGAGAGAGTCATAGAGAAAAAGAGAGAGAAATACCTTGAGGCCGAGCACTGGAGCAGCCGAGGACCGATCTGCGATCTGCGACGAGGGGCAAGCAACGAGCGACGACGAGGGGCAAGCGACGAGCGACGACGAGGGGCAAGCGACGAGCGACGATGAGGGGTGAGCGAGCGACGACGACTAGACGAGGACGACGAGCGACGAAGCGAGCTACGCCTGCGAGCGATGTGACCGTCTCACCGTGGGTTTGGTTTGCTATAGGTCTGGGGTTTGGTTTGCTCTGTATTGGGTTTTTTTTTTTTTTTTTTTTGATAAACACCTCTGTATTGCAGTATTGGGTAATGGGGTTTGGTTTGTATTGAGGTTTGGTTTTCTCTGCCAACAACGTAACTGTGGTTTGATTTCTGATTTGCTCTGTACTGGTTTTTTTTTTTTTTTTTTTTGGGTGAGAATCCATGGGTTTGCTACCTCCGTATTATGTTGGGCTTGCCGTGGGCAGTGGGCTTGGCTCTATTACCAAATTTGTTTTCTTTTTTTCAGATTTTAGTTCAAATTTTTTTTTTTTTGGGTTTTTTTTTTTTTTTTTTTTTTTGGCTTGAAAGTAGAACAGATAATATATGTATATATATTTTTTTTTAATTTGAGGGTGTTCTTAATTTTGTGATTGAGGGTGTTCCTAATATGGATTAAATATAATTTTTTTTTTAATTTTTTTCAGGTCAGGGTGTTCCTGGGAACACCCTGACCTGTACGTGGTGCCGACACTAGCTAAAAGGAGTATTAAATTTGTTATAGAAAGTTTACAATTTTTTTTTTAGAATCTGAAAGTTTACAAATTTGATAGATGTGATTGGTGTGATAAATTTCTTAGCTATTTCGGTTTCCCATTTAAAGGGAAACGTTAATTAAAAAGTTGAAACAGTTTTTTTTTTTTAATTATTATAAAATTTAGAAAGTTTTTATATATTTATTTATAATAGTACAGTAGATAAAGGTAAAAATTAGTTAAAATAGTACCGTGGGGCTCATTAATAGTACCAAAAAGTGCAATGGGGCCATGAATAATAACAAAAATAAGCTGAATAAAGAAACAATTTTCATTTTTCATTTTTATCCAAACGCACACTTTATCTAATAAAATTTATAGTGTTCTTAACATTATTTTTATTGAAAAACTAGGATACAATACAACATAATTTAAATAAATAACAATATCAAAATATTTCAAAATTGATTTAAATGTATAACAAACAAAAAATAACTCTAGAATCACAAAATATTTTCACAATTGGCAATGTGACAAGTTGTTAATCATAGATGATAAAGTGATAGCGGTGACCCCATATGAGAATTAGTAAAAATGTTGTAACTATAGCATTACTCTTAAGTCTTAATTCAATAGATAAAAAGTAAACAAAAAAAGTTTCTTGTATGTGTTTAAATTCTTTATATAGTAAATTATTATTTTTCATTAAAATGTGTAAAAGTAATAAAATTAGGACTAATTATATAACAAACTTCATTTTTTTTTTTTTTTTTCAACGTAAATATCTAAAATTTTACACTCCAAAATGGTTACTCTATGGATTAAAATTGTTCTTTCCTATGAAGGATTAAAATTGTTTGAGTAATATTTTTATAAGTTTTTTTAAATAAAAAAAAATAAGACTTGTATAATAAACCTAGCAAATAAACACAATTTTTTATCTTCCAATGGGTTTTTTAATATTAAAATATTACTAAACTTTTGTAATTATGACATTTTATTGTTTAGATTAGTCGTTTTTTTTTTTAGAATACTAAGTATTTTTAACATACATACACAGGAAGAAATGAGAAGGTCTTAAAGACACTAACAGTGATGTATATTCAAAAGGGCCTCGTTTAGATTAGTCTTAAGTATTATAACTAGTCAGTAACTCGTGCAATGCATATACAAATTTAATATTATATGAATTTTTCTATCTATTATTTGTTTCCAAATATGAAATTAAGTAATTATGATAGTTATTAATAGACTTTTATTATAACCACATTTGTAGATGGATACATTTTAGCATTAGGCACCTATTTTATATTCTAGCATGCATTAGACATTTAATATGTAAATAAATATTGAGCATTTATATCAAATTCCAAATTTTTGTTTAAATATGAAATATGATGATCATGATAGTAATTAATCAAAATTTATTATAATTATAATTATATATTGAACTATACATTTTAGCATTAAGCATTTATTATAAGTGTATTTGTATTTTGCATTATATATTCTATAATATTTTTGGAAAATTATGTCCAACCATTTAAAGAAAATATGATACGCTAAAATTGAAATGAACATTTGTGTTTTATTTGAATACTATTTGACTTTTGAAAAATATATAGTTAAGATAAGAATCAATCATTATTCTAAAGAAAAACATATTATAGCCAATCTTATTCTACTTTATAATAAATAATAAATATTATTTAGAAAAAGGAAATCTTTATTTGGTGTACATGTGTGTACACCATGCCTTCGCCCAAGAGCTTATAAGGCATGCGTGGGGCGCATTTCTTGCCGATATGGGACTGGGGTGTCAATCTCAAAATCCTCACCTCCCACATCGCTTGAGGAGCTTGGCTCTCCAAAGCGGACAAATAGCTTATGCGGGAAAATCCCCCACACAATTTTTATTTTGATATAAAACATAAAATCTATATTTTGAATCTTTGACCTATTATATTCACATATGTATTATATGTTATATTCTGATATGATATACTATATAATAAGAAGGCGTAAATGCACTTTTAGTCCTTACATTTTGCACTTTTTCTAAGAATCAATCATTATTCTAAAGAAAAACATATTATAGCCCATCTTATTCTACTTTATAATAAATAAAAAATATTATTTAGAAAAAGGAAATCTTTATTTTTATTTTGATATAAAACATAAAATCTATATTTTGAATCTTTGACCTATTATATTCACATATGTACTATATGTTATATTTTGATATGATATACTATATAATAAGAAGGCGTAAATGCACTTTTAGTCCTTATATTTTGCACTTTTTCTATTTTGGTCCCTACATTTTATTTTTACCACTTTTAGTCCCTAAACCAATTAACGCGTGACATTTAAGTCGTTACCGTCAACCAACTAACAGAAAAAGCTGACGTGGCTGACATGGTTATTAAAATATTATTAAAAAAATTATTTGGCATTTTTTAAATGCCAAAATTTTAAAAAAAAAATTAATTACTCAATTTTAATTAAAAAAATAAAAAAAACAAACAAAAAAAATTATTTTCTTTCAAACAAAAATTTTACTTTCTTTTAATTAAAATGAATTTTTTTTATTCCAATCTTTTTTTCTTTTTCTTTTTTCAGAAGAACATTTAACAAACAAAACCCTTTTCTCTCTCTATTCTCAAACTCTCTTTCTCCTCACCCTCCATGGATGGAAAGTCCCTCTAATCTCAAAGTCTCTCTCTCTATTCACCGTAGCTCCATGGCCGAAGCTCACAAGCTTGGCCTTCTTCTCCACCACACGCCACCGCTATCGTGGTAGTGTGGGACCTAGTAGTCGGCCTCTCCGCCGTTGATGTGCAAGCAACAGAGATATGAAGTGATGAACGGTTCTTGATGGGCTTTGAGGAGCTAATGGAGACAACCTTTGGGGAAGCAAAATGCGCTGAGGAGAAAGAAGTTGACATTTCTAGACATTTGGGGTTTGGGGTTTGCTGGAGATTTGGGTTTGGCGTTTGTTGGACATTTCGCATTTTGAAATTTTTTCTGTTTTTTAAGTTGTTAACTTGTTGTGGTATTGGAAGTTTCTTTGATTATGGTTTGGTTTGGGAGTGGATGAGTTGGGTGCTTTGCTGGGTTTCTATATTTTGGATGGTTTGGTTTGGGAGTGGTTTCTTTGATGTGGTAGTGTATGATTTGATTCGGTGGTGGTGCTTTGCTGGTTGCTGGGTTTCTATTCTTTTGCTTGGGTTTGATCTTCATGTTCTTTGATTCGATGGTGGTGATTTAGGGTTTTTTTTTTTCCAGTAGGTTTTTTTGTGTTTGTTTCCCAAGAAAATTTATGGGTTTGAAGGCTAAGATTTGCTTTACTGGGGATATGGGTTTGGGGTTTGGTTAGGATCTGGGTTTAAGGTTTGTTTTTTGCTGGAGATTGATTATAGGGAAGAACACAAAGAACATGAACATGTTCTTCTAAAAAATATAATGAAAAGAAAAAAAAAAAAAAAAAAAGACAAGAAAGACATTTAATTAATTTATTTTGTTTTGATGTGTTTGGTTATAAAGAAAGTACAAGAAAGGAAAAGAAAATGATAAGAAAATAAGGATTAATTTGGTAAGAATGTGAATCATATACGGGGAAGAACATAAAGAACATGAATATGTTCTTCAGAAAATAAAAAAAATCATTTTAATTAAAAGAAAGTAAAATTTTTGTTTGAAAGAAAATAATTTTTTTTGTTTGTTTTTTTATTTTTTTAATTAAAATTGAGTAATTAAATTTTTTTTTATTTTGGCATTTAAAAAATGCCAAATAATTTTTTTAATAATATTTTAATGCTCACATCAGTTACGTTAGCTTTTTCTGTTAGTTGGCTTACAGTAAAGACTTAAATGTCACACGTTAATCGGTTTAGAGACTAAAAGTGGTAAAAATAAAATGTAGGGACCAAAATGAAAAAAGTGCAAAATGTAGGGACTAAAAGTGCATTTACGCCTAATAAGAATGTTAAGGGTTCAAATATTAAATAAATTTAAATTCAAGTAAAGAATATATATTAAAATACTGACGTATAAATAGTAAGTTATCAAAAACTTATATGACATAAACATGTCATTTTATTTATTTTATTCTTAATTTAAATGTAGAAACTAATAAAGAGAAAATTTGTTATATTAGAATTATTATTTATTAAGTTAATTCGATTGTCTATACTTTTTATACTTTCTTATTATTATAAAGCATGAAAACGTGCTTAAGAATATTTATATTTTTTGGATATTGTTTAGCAAATATTATGAGTTATTATATATTTATTTTTATAAAATTTTAAAATTACTAATTAAATTATTTATAATTTCGTCATTAGGACCACATACTGATGCACTTGTTTTTTTTTTATAAAATTAAATTGTTACGTGTCAAATTAAGAAAAATAAAAATAGGTAAGATAGAGCCTTTTATATTATATTATATTATATTATATTATATATTTATATATATATATATATATATTGTAAGGATCCGATTTGCTCCACAGCCCAAATGGATGGACAATGGCCCAATGAGCTAAAAACAATGAATTTGTTAGAGAGTGGGCTTGAAATTAAACTTTCAATGAGTTAGGTAGATAATGATCACAATAGGTTAGTTATTATTTGAAAGAATGAAACAAATAGTTTTGAACAAGAAAAGTTCTCCTCGGTCAAGTCCGAGGATAGTTTGTTCTTATATATCTCTCTTAGACTTATACAAAAATTATAGTTCTTTGGTACACAGTGATTTTTCTCTAGTTTTTCTAATCATCCCCTTTGTAATGGGATTCTTCCCTTTTATAGTTCCTCCTTTTCTTTAATCTCAGCCCTCCACGTGTAGATCAGATTGCTAGTCTTCTTGATGTATTTGTCCCATCAGCACCTTCCTGAAATCTTTGGGGGTAGCTGTAAGGCTGAAAGTTACCGTTCAAGTATCACTTCCACACATTAACCGGACCTATCTATCTCTAATAAAATAAAAATAAAATAAAAATGTATCATTTCCACATTAATGCGGCTAGGGGGTTAGATGCAGAGCATTCAATGCGTTGGTAGCAGCTTTCTTCTCAAATATTTCCCAACTCTCTTTTGTCTCATCCCTTTCTGATGTTTATTCTTCCAAGCACGATTGCCTGCTGCCCTGCTTTTGATGGATGGTTGGACTTTAGGCATCCACTCTGTTTAGTGTCTCCTACTCATTGTGGTCAGACCTCTTCCACAGCCCATTAATTTGTATGCCTTCGCTGGAACTTATTTGTCCTCGGGTTATTTGGCGTCCTCGGGCACGGCCCATGGCCCAATACCTATATTTGGGCCATTCATCCCTATAAATATATAAATATATATATATATATATATATATATATATTATAAGAGGTAAGATGTTGCTATAAGTAACGTTGATATGACTCTTTTCTGATGAGCTTTCAATGGTGTCCATCTAAGTTGCTTTGATTTATTAAGTTTATTTTTTTAGGGATTTACTAACGTGTGCCTTTAGGACATATATTAATAAATCATTTTAGAAAACTTTTTATGAAAAAACAAAAAAGTAATTTACTGTTTTGACAGTTTTTTCAATTTTCCATAAAAACTTTTCCAAAATGAATGGTTAATGTGTGCCCTTAACCGGACCTATTTTTTTATAAAGTTTTTTGATTTATTATTTATTAAGAGAGAGAGTGCAATCACTGAGGATAAAAAAGTAAAATTCTTAAAAATTAAAACAATTTCTAATTAAAGGATTGAGATTAACAGTGACCTTTTAGAACTATACTTCTTACTTAGCACGTCTAGCTATACTTCTTACTTTAGCTAAGAAGTTATCAATTTTTGCTCTGATTAAACTATTATACTATTTCATACTGATGACTAGGCCGGTAAATACCTTGTTTGATTTCACTCAAAATTCCAAACTTTTTCGCTTCTAGTCATCTCCACAAATAAAGGAGATGATCTTGTAATTGTTTATGCCCTATTGGCCTTTGCATATCTTTTAGCAGCAACAACAACAAAAACCCAAAAATGCTGGTCCTAATCGTTGCGGCATTTGGCAAGATGGCAGTGATGCCTTTATGCTTTTCTCAAAAGAAAATAAAGTATACAAGAATTTAAAACATTATTATCCTTGATGATGAACTTCTGGAATGTATAGACCACAAGCATATTTAGATTTATAAGTTATATATCAAAGCTATGTTATACTTTTTTATGGGAATGCCACCAAAGTTGTATCATACTTTTTTGGTAGTTTTAGTCAAAATGGTGCTGGAATCACACATGGCTATGCAGGATTTTCCTGTAACATATTGATTTGGTGAAGTAAAGGCAACCAAAGAGCAGCAACAGGAACAAATGCCAATGGAGTAAGCCTGAACAGGGACAGATCTAAATTCTAAATGAATTTTTTGTTGCGATAATAGATAGAGTAATTCTTAAATACTCTCAAACCATGGAGAATGGTGCTTCTCCCTCTCACATTGATAGTGAGGTCTGTTCATTGAATTCATGATAAGGTCCACCACGAATATGATCAGAAGAAATGGTGTAATTTCTTCATACTCCAAAAATACTTAAGAATTTTTTAAGTGCTGACTAGACTATTGCTTTAGTTGTTAGAGATTTGGAGAGGAAACTTGGTGTTTGTCATGGTGTTTAGGCATGTTTAAGCCATTTGATTAATTTTTCAGTGCTTTAACCAGTTGTATTTCTTCAAGTGATGCCAAATTTTATCCTTTTATTTGGTAAATTTTCGAACTTTAAAGGTTTTTGGTATACATCTTTATATTTTGAAATGCAATGAATTAATTTTTTATACACAAGAATATATATATATATATATATATATATCCCACAACAATACATTAGAATGCGCCAATATTATAATTAGTAAATGAATTGAAATAGTTATTGATAAATCATATGGTTGCACGGTTGATTCGAATAATGACTACGTAAAGTCAACTAAAAGACACTAATGTCATGCTGACCATTGGTGCACGATGATTAAATCAAATATTTTACTTTTAGATAAGAAATTTAAGTGGATTAAAAAAAAAAAAAAAAAAAAAAGAAATTTAAGTGGATTCTAGTGAAGTTTCATTCACATTCCTCGCTCCTTATACTTCATTTTCTTTTTAAAGTTGCTTTCCTATGATTACTTTTGATCTCTTGATTCTAGCTATTGTTATTTTGTCAGAATATTAATTTAAAAAATAAATTTATCATTTTATAATTATTCAAATTTAAAAAAATAATAATAATAATTTATTATAGTATATCAAAGTAAATGATCTTAAATTTATATAAAAAAAAAAAATTTTGATAGTTTTTCGTATTATATGGAGGAACAGCACAGATCTTAGAGGGACCTAAGAAATATAACATGCTAATCAATAAAAGTTATCAGCAAGATGCAGATTTCAAAGAATCAACAGTGCATGGTAATTAGGGGAACACATCTAAAAATGGCTACTTGGTCATCATTAAACAAATGCCCTACACTGTTATTTATGCTAAATCTATTGGAAATTTTGATAGCGATGTACATAATATGGCAGACCAGTTATATATAAAACATGTGGAGAACAAGCAAAATCGCTACTCATTCAGGTACACCAAGAAGCTCCCTTTATGTAAAAATTTTCAATGATTTTAAACATATTCATGAAGTTTGTCCTCATGATCAACCATATGAAATTAACTTGTGGACTAGCTCTCCCTCTTGCCTCCCCATTCCCCTCTCTTACTCTTGGTTTGGGACTACTGTTGGTGCAAACTCAAAAACTTGGAATAACAACTTGGGATTTTGGTGCTTGGCAACGACATTGATAGAGGCAGTGTGAGTATTGAATGGATGGTAGAACTGGATTTCTAGCAGTCCCTTAATTCTTGGGGTCATGATGTTTCAAATTTATGTGATTTAGCAGAAGCAATGTGCAATGAAAAAGAGAGAGAAGGAGAAGAAGAGGGGCTTTGTGGTGAGTGCGGTTGGTGTCCTTTTCTGGTGGTGTTTGGCTGTTAAGAAAATCGAGGAAGAGAATATAGCCTTTGGGGTTTTGTCATTGTTGTTTGATAATTTTAAAATTTTTTTTTTCACTTTTGTAATCTTTATTAGAGAATAAATTCTCCATAAAATAGGATTATGGATAAAACCTCAACTTGAACATCTAATTCTCTCTGTTTTTAACTCCCCCAAAACCTATGGGTCTAAAAACAAGTGTCTTTTAACATGTCATCAACATGTATATTAAGTTAATCATAGACTAAAACTTTAACAGATAATACAAAACAAATGAAAGAATTGAGAAACCATTGAATAGATATGTACACACAAAAGAGAAAAGAAGATAAATCAAGTTCTTATGATGAATACCCACAACAGAAAATGGGTAGAAATACCTTGTGAAGATGGAAGTTAATGCCATCCACCACAACCGTAATATCACTCGGCAATCCAGCATTGCAGAACCTGTCAAACCCATAAAATCCACCAAAATTATTAACATAAAAGATTAAGTACTTTTTTCTTCTAAGGACCTTGTAATAACTACCACCAACAGAATTTTTAAGCTATAATTAATTTCCATTGTAATAAGCCTTAGGCCTTTGAGCTTTTAAAGGCCTATTTATTCTAGGACCCAATAAATAATAAAAGAAGATAAACAAGAATCAGAACTAAACAAGCTCAATTAGTAAAAGGAGCCTGAGTTCAAATTTCAGCTAAACCAGTTTTGGCCTGATAATAAAGTGCGATCAGTGGACGCCACAGGTTCAAATTCTATAACACCATTTTTTTTTTTAAATGAACTAAACAGAAAAATTTAAACAAAATATTATGAACCAAAGCATATGAGAAGTGGGGTTTGTGTGAATGAGTACCAGTCATTGCCTTCTCGACGAAACCCAGAGACCTTCCCAGCTGGAGCCATGGCCAAGCGAGAGAAAGGAAAGGCCTTTCTGTCTCTTTCTCTCTCTCTCTTCTACCAAGTCCACTTCTTCATTTTCCGTTGGAGACCCAAATATTAGTTCTCTCTAATAAAAAGAAAAAGAGAGAAAGAAAGAAAACAAAGATACCCAACAAGGAAAACAAACAGAGCTGAGAGCAAGAATCGGAGTCCCACTGAGTCAACTGGGGTCGTGTCGGCAACAGTGGGCCTTTACAGCTAGGAAATGTCCGTGCGTGCGTGCCCACCAAAGATAATAAAACCAAACAAAAGCAATCACTTTGGGATTTTGTGAAAAATAAATAAGAATTTTATAGATCACGACCAAGCAAAAAGTGTGTTTAACGTTGGTGGTGTTAGTTTTTTTCAACTTTTTAAGCACAGAACAATGAAACTATGAAAGGGTAAAGCTTTTTCTTTTTCTTTTAATATAATTTTAAAAAACAGAAAGTGGGTGTGAGAGACAAGGTCAGAGGAAAGGTTGTAGGGGTCATAGCCGGCCGAGGAATGATAGGTAATTATATGAAACCGGCCGAGGTTGAATGATGTTTGTCTCGTGCTTTTTGCCGAACATCTTGGCTGCAACAATCAATGCCAATCATGGTTTTTGTAGCGTGCGTTGTTTTTGTTTGGTTGGAGAAGCCCAGCACTGTGTGTGTGTTATTAGTGTGTATTGGGGGAAAGGAAAGTCTGAAGAGGATTGGGATGTACGCATGTATTTGTAACTGCTCAGACCATTGTTAAGTGGGTTATATTAGTGTTTTACTAATACAATAGTGAAGATAGAGTCTATGGAGGCAAGTTTGTGCCAAATTGGGCATGGTGGAGAAAAAAATAATAGGTTTATATGAATGTGGTTGTCTCCTCTCAATCACTTTATTTAAGTTGTGACAAATGTTATGATTGTAGAAGAATGTTATGAACATAATTTATTTTACAACTGGCTATGGTGGCAATTTTTGAGCTGTGGATACTCGCTTTTACATGGGCCCATGCTGCCTATCATTTATGCTATTTTTATTTTCCATCACTTACTATTTGCTATTTCAATAAGGAGTGAATGACACTAGTTTCAGTAGTTTGTGGGGCTAGTCCTTATCCTTTCTAGTTGTTATCCTCTTAAATATTTGTGTAGAATAATGTTAGGGATGCATATGTTTTTCATAACGGGCTGTGTTTGATTGGAAATTTGGAATACAATTACTTATTCCTATGTTGCATGGCCAACCTTCCTTTTTAGGTGTCCTTTTAAATATTTGTTTGGAATAATGTTAGATATACACAATTTTTTATAACGGTTATTATAGTCGGTTTTGATTGGTATAATATTACTTATTCCTATGCGGTATGTCTAGTCCTTATCTCTTTTAGTTGTTTTCTTAAATATTTTTATGAAATAATGTTAGGGATACATAAACTGTCATATTGGTTATTTTAGTTTGTTTTTATTGGAGTAACATATTTTTTGTAGAAGATGATTGGAGTAACATTAGTTTTAAGTTTTTCAACACTTAATTATACGTGAATCACAACATATATTATTTAAAAAATTAAAGATAATTTTGTTATACTTCTCACTTTTTTTAAAAAATTATAATTTTCTCTTTTAATATAATAGTAAAAGGAAATGTTGATTTTTTTTTTTAAGTAAGAAATGATGAAGATGAATGGAAAGCTAAAAGATTGAATCTTATCATAATTCAGTCATAATCACATTTAATCAAATTATAAACAGTACTTAATGTGATGACGATGTAAATAGGTCTTTCGCATGTTAATAGCATGGAATTGAAGGTCTTTGTCTTTGGCTTAAACTAATTTTTATATATAAAAAAAAAATCATTAATCCAAAACATATTTAATATATTCGTTCCTAAATATATATATATATTTTTTGAGAAGACTAAAAAGAGAGAACTAAATCTTTGTAAGAGATGTTTTCTTTTTTCCAAAAAAAAAAAATCCTTTTTTTATAATCATTTATAAAATTAGAGCTATGGACATTATGTTTTTTTTAATAAAAAAATAGAAGAAAGGACAATTGTGGATTTTGTAAGATCCTTATTGCATTTATCATTTATGAAAAAAAAATATTTATAGTTTTTTAAAATTATCTTGTATATATATTTATGCATGTGAATAGACGTGTATTACATAAATTGTTTCAAATTGATTAAATTTTTATATGTTTAATAAATTTTTAAAAATATTAGCATACTATAATTGTGCAACTTCTAAATTTCTTAATTAAAAGTCTTGATATCAAATATTCATTAAAAAAAAGTAATTGAAACTATTATGATTTAAAAGGTAGTTCACAATTTACAAACTAACTAGCTAGAAAAAAAAAACATATTAAGTTATGTAAAGACTAACTTAATGTAAATATTTTTGTTATATATATAAAAGAAAATAAAATATTTTAAAATCATGTTACATGCATACTTTATGTATGTATGTGTGTATATAATAGGTTATATATTGGATTTAGTTTTTTTTTTCATATGTTTAGTACTCCCAAATAATTTTAAGGCTCTGCCACCGGATATGGCCCTTGTGGGTTTCTATTGCCTTTTGTTTTTCTTTGTTCTTTTTCAAAAGAAGCATATTGATCTTATGATAAAAAACAATCACCATGACAGTGTAACATTACATGAACTCTTTTATAAGATAAAATAAGATAAAATATCTCTCTTTCTCACTTATTGTAACAATCGAGTTATCAAAACATATAAACTAAAGCATTGCCATAATCAGATTCTCTTCCAGATCTAATTATCATAATTATGTTTAAAAAATATCA
The DNA here is from genome assembly GCA_030021035.2 of Notholithocarpus densiflorus. NCBI lineage: Eukaryota > Viridiplantae > Streptophyta > Magnoliopsida > Fagales > Fagaceae > Notholithocarpus > Notholithocarpus densiflorus. Next base: position 848,736 of record JARYZH020000017.1, read on the forward strand.
CATGCTAGTCTTTTCAACCTTTTTGTCTAATCTTTCTCTTAAAAAAAAAAAAAAAAACACTTTTGTGTAATGTTTATTTAAAAAAAAAAAAATTGTTTAGAGAAGTCTCTAACACGGAATAAATCACCAAAAAAATCACGCACCATTTTTTACATGGTGGAGCCCAGGTGAAAGGAGTAGAAAGAAAACTGAAAATTTTATGTGAGTGTTTTTTTTTTTTTTTTTCATATGATTTTTATTTCCCTGGTGATTTTGACAGAGTGGGGAAGGGTTGAGTTTTTTAATTAGCACACTTTTAACAAAAAATATTCAGCAAAAAGTTAAATAAGTTATTCCAAAACAAAAATACTTGTTCAAATTATCTTAACGGGATTCAATCATTTAATAATTAAAAAAATGTTACTAAAATTAATGGATTCAACTTAGTAAGAACTAAAAAGTCTCACCTCATAGTAGATAAGGAGTAAGCATAATTATTGATTTTTTTTTTTTTTTGGACATTTGTTGCCCTAACAATAAGATGCCTAGTTTTTCTTGACAAATTGACAAAACCATAGCTCTCAGGCGTTCTCCACTCAAATAATAAGATGATGATTTGATCACTTGAAGCTGACAACTCATTAGGCTGGTCCCAAAGCAACAACCCTTGCCCTAGAGAATAAGTAGAAGACACATGCTTTGCTTGCAAAATAGATCAGATCATCAGGCCAGGAAGTGAAGCTGAGAGATTATGGATTGTGATAACTAGTAATATATAGTGGTTGTGATATGATTATTAGGACTGTCTTTCTAAAATAATGGAAGAAAGAGAGTCGAAATGATGTGTCGTTATTAGAAATTATATACTTGTGATATACTCAAAAGCCCGGCAAGGCAACTTGTCTTGTTATTATCACAAAGCTGGGACATGGGACAACAAGACCTGAAGGAGATGGAAGCAATCTCGATTGGCAAATTATGTGCGGCTGCCTAATAAAACAAAAGGAAAATAAATAGGGAATTGGACAGAACTTCTGGATTAATTAGAAGAGGTAGAACTAGAAGTCTAGAACATAGCTCTGATACAATGTAAAAATAAAAGCAAGAAAATAAAACAATTTAGAGAGAGACAAAATGGAAGCAAGAGAAAAAAAGAAAGGGAATTCATTAAGTTTGGTTTAAATAATAGTTTATTATGTCCATAAAAAGCCCTAATTTTTATAGTATAATATAATATAAAGAGAGAGAAAGAAAACAAAAGCAAGAGAAAAAAAAGAGAGGAAAATTACATAATTCAACCTAAACCTACGTGTACAGAGGATATCATTTTATAATTATAGGTACATCTTTACTATGAACTCTATGTATTACAAATTTACAATGTACCCATAGCAGGATATTTATAGAAGGCCGAATCTTAAACTAAGTATAGTTATAAGAGTAACATCATTATATATTCTAAAAAAATTATATTTTAACACACAAAAAAGTTACTTTATTTATTTTAGCATAGCATTTAACATTATATCTTATATCTCATCTCTTATTTTAACAAGACATCCATTAAAATAACATCTACCATCTATTAAAAAACAAAACAAAAAAGTAATAGAGAGAGATTTAAAGAATTAATTCTTTCTCTTGTCAAAAAAAAAAAAACATAATCACACATCGTTGTAATCAGAAATACAATAATCCATCTCAAATGCTCTTTAGTTGTGTAATAATTATTTTGGTATATATACTATGTAGCATCCTACCCATAGTATATGAGTTTCATAACTCTATGAAACCCCCATATTATGAGGGAGATTTATATATACTGGAACTGGATGTAGGAGATAAACTCTCTTAATTAATGAGATGGGTCAAGTACAATGTTTTAATATGGTATTTATTGTAAGCAGTCCATCAAGAAACAAAAAGATTACCCACACAAAGGGATGAAAAATGTGTCACTTCAGTCATTAAAAGTATTAATGAACTCCATCACAGCGATAGCCCATAGTAATGGACACATTCAATTCAAGAAATGGACAATTAGTCAATTCTACTTGACTAGATTCAAGAGAAATCATTACGAATGTTGGCCCATAACCCTTTTTTCTCCTCTTTTCTTTTGAGTTTATTGTTATCATTACACAACTCTTGATCACATGAATGAATGTGTTTTTCCCCCCTCCCTTTTTATAGTAGACACTAGAAGAATTTGAAACGATTGAAGCGGGAATGGGCAGGAGGGGAAAGAAGTTAAGAGTAGTTCTTAAAACATTTTGTACTCTAAAATTTCATATCTAATCTTACGTTTTGTGAAAGAGTGGTCGCATGAGATACCTTTTAATTGGACATGTCCCCACAATCCATTCTATATTTTGTGAGTGTTTTCAGGCAAATGGGAAGGCAAAATTTATCTAAAACTTAGTCCAACTAGCACCTAAATAAAATTGATTATATATTGATCAGATTTTCTCTAATCATCTTGAAGTATTATTAGGAAATTTGAAAGAAGATACACATCAAAATTAGTTCTAGAATTTTTTTATTTTATTTTATAGATACAATAGAATTTTAAACTATAGTATCTGTTTTATGATGATTGCTTTCTATTATCAGGCTAAGACATCATCATTTGGTTTTTAGTGAAAACGGGATTTGAAATCTAAATCTCTTATTCAATGACAAAATACTAAATCAGTTAAGCTAATTGAAAATCACAAATCCTAAAAATTCTATTTACAAACAACCAAACAAGTGAACTACAAACTTTTTTGAAATCTTTTATACTTTGATCTTTTTGTTAAACCATAACATACTTATTAATGAAAAAGAAAATAATAGGTAAATTTATCACTTCTATGTTATAGATCTACATTATAGGCAGACATTTTTGAATATACACCACTGTAAGTTTCTTTAAGACCTTCTCCCCTCTCCCTGTATGTGTGTGTTAAAATATTTAGTATTCTAAAAAAAAAAAAAAAAAAAGATCTACATTATAGGCAAAAGGATGAAACAATGATAAAAAAACATTAAGACTAGTAGTTTTTTTTAAAAAAAAAATTGTGAAAAATTAATACTAGTAGTTATTACCATAAAAACGTATAAGATAAACTTTATTTTCAACGTTAGAGTTTGGGGGTGGTTAAATTAAAAAAAAAAAATCAATTAAACGTTTTTTTGCTAAACACGCGTGCCTTGAAGTTGAACACTGACCCAAATCCACATGTGCCTAAAGGACATTTTAAAAAGGGGAATCAAATTTGATAGATCAAAATAATAATTAAAAAAATCTCAAACGTGGATCAAAATAAAAAAGAAAATTTAGTCATAATATTATTGTAGAGATTGGGATTTGGATTGGACCCAATATGGATTTAGTTCTAGCCAAACAAGCCCAAACAATTAATTTATAGAACGTGGGTGAAAGAACTAGTTCTATTCCGCAAGAAAGATAATAACCCTTGTTTATTTGAGAGAAATCAATGTAAATAAAATTAAAAAATATGTCCTCGGCGTCGTCCGAGGAGCTATATATTAGGTTTAGTTCTTGATCTTAATTACAGGAATTTATAGGATCATTACAAAGATTTTTTGATTCTTTTTCTCTCTCTTTCTTTTAGGCCACTCTTCCATGCTATATACTATAATCCTGGTATCATCTCGACCATACACGTGTAGATTAGGTTCTAAGAACTCCCTTCTGTCACATCCAACACCTATCAGAACCTTCAACTAGTAGCTGTAAGGCTGCTTAACCACTGTTCAGGTATCACCTCTACATTAATGCGGCCAGAGAGTTAGTTGGGGGACATTTAATGTGGAGGTAGCAGCTTTGAAGATATTTGTTGCCTCCCTTTGCTCATCCTTTATCTAATGGCTGACTTCTAATCATGATGCAACCTTGAAGAATGTCCAGGATGATAAGGCCTTCTCACTAACCTCGGATCTTTGCTTCCGAGGTGACTTTTATCCTCGGACATATTCTAGACTATCATACACAATTCTTATTTCTTCTACTCATACCCTTCCCATAATAACCTTATTTGGCCATCCTCGAATTAGTTAATATCCTCGGATTGGGCCATAGGCCCAATTCGTACAGTCGTAATAGTACACTCTGGCTGACTGGCCCCCATAATAACCCCTCAAAATATTGCTTTTCGACTCCTTGGGAGAAAAAGGGGGATTTTGACATTCTCAGTCTGTCCCATTTATGGTTATACCTTGTCTACCCGAACTCCCAAACGCTTTTTACATGCTCGAGGCACGCTCCTGACGCTTCGGCGTCCTGAGCGTGCCATCATTAAATTTTGGTGGCATCTTTGTCCCCCACGTTCGACGGCAGGATGTAAATCCAACGGTGGAGGATTTTTCTTGATTTATGAGCGGGAATTCTCCTGCCTGTAGCTTCTGCGTCACTATAAATAGTGTTTCAAATCAATTCCCTTTCCTACTTTCAGCAATCATACAATCCTAGAACTCATACATTGAACCTGTTCACTCTCTCTCACTTCCCTGTGCGTCTTCAAATACAAAAATTTTGTCCGAGGACCTTATGTTCAAACTTGTAATTTTCCTCGAACCTTCTTAGTTCTTGTTCAAACTTGTTAACTTCTCTTCGAAACTTCTTAGAAAATGGGTAGGTTCAAGTGTAGGCATGAGATACGTTGCCCAAGGGGAATGGGTAGACGATAAGAAAACAGGAGAGGTGGTCATCCCACTGATTGCCTTCATAGAGGGAGGGATGACCATTCTCATGGGTACCATCACGAGAAACTACCTTAGGTTCTTTAGACTTTCTCCCACACAATGTGCCCCAAATATGTTCAAGGTATTAGGGAGTATAGAAGTCCTAAATGAGAGGATGAACTTAAATTTGACCCATCACGATGTGAACTGGGTATACAACCTACACCATTTAAAGGGGCAGGGGTATTACCTTAAGTCGAGGTACTCCGAAGTAAGGTTAATCCAATGCCTCCCTTTATCAAACAAAGGGTTGAAAGATGATTTTTTAATCTTTTCTGGGAGATGGCATGATGGCCTACCTTGCCCGACTGAGGAAGGAACACCAGGTGGGGGTTGAATTACAAATTTACATAACTGGGCTTGTATTTTCCTTTTGTTTTTCATTATTTCTGTTTCTGATGAAATTTTCTTTTATTTCAATGGTTTTGCAGATAGACGTTCTACCAGACCTTTGCTCAACTTAGTCAACAGAGAGAGCTTAGATAGAATTCTTCGATCTAAAGTGTTCGTAAACGAAGCCGACAGCCAATTACGAGCAGCGCACATAATCCTTGGGTACACGCCCATTTCTTTGGCATTTCAAGCCCTCAAGTGCGTGATAAAAGCCAAAAATTCTCGGCTCCACCGTATCAGTGTAGCCCACGAAGGATTCATCGTTCCTGAGGGTATTCCAATTCCTAAGGGCACACTATTCACTTAACCACTCTTCGTGGGCATCCCCTCAGTAGGAGCATCTTCATCTCAGCCTGTCCTTTTGGAAGAAGAGGAGGAAGAAAAAGAAGAAGAAGAACACCCCGAGGAGGCTTTAGCGTTGTCGGATTCCTCGAATAGATTTGAGGTGTTCAACCAACCTCCATCTCCTAAGAACACGTCGGCTGACCTTGACGACCAGCAACAAGTAGACGTCATTGCCTCGGACGAAATGGGTATTCAGAGGAAATCTCAAAGGAGTTTGCTGGATTTAATAGAGTCTCAGCCTGGGAAAGGTGCACCAAGAAAGTCTACCCAACCCAAACTCCCTCCTCCTCCTCCCAAATCTCCTCTTCCTCCTGCTCCTCAGCCGCCCTTGCCACCCAGACCTGATTTTGTTGACCCAAAAAGAAAGAGAGAGCAGAAGGACAAGGGTGTGGCAGAGACTGGGAGGTCTTGCCCCGAGCATGAAGGTGAAATCCAACGAGCTGCCAAGCAGCAAAAGACTAGCCAGACCTTACTGAGTGGTGTGGAGAGAGGAGATAATCGGCCACTGGAGTCTCAAGCCTGGCTTCTAGCCTCCATGCTCAACGGTGAACCCTTAAGGGAGGATGCGTCACTCAGGAATTTTAATGGGGGAGTTGGATGCCATGTGGCCTCAGCTCTAGAGGAGGCTCTGTTACTCCCCACTGATATGGCCAAGCTGCGGAATATCAGGAGGAACGAGGTTTTCTTTAACCTCAAAAGATATTTGGGCATGGTATGATGTTATCCCCTTTTTTTTTTTTTATTGTTATTTGTTATGCTACTAACTCTTTTCTTTTAGGCTGTGCAAGCCACTTTCAAGGGTGAAGAGATAACCAATTCATGCTACCAGCAGTTGGACAACGAGAGGAAAAGGCGCGTAGCAGCTGTGCAGTCATTCAATATTGCTGATCAGAGCAACAAGGATCTAAGGAATAAGCTGACTGAGGAGGAAAGGGCCAGAAAGAGTGCTGATTCAGCTCTGGAAAGCACTCAAAGGCAGGCCGAGGAGCAGAGACTGCTCATGCGTGATGCCAAGGAGCAGTTGGCTTCGTCCAAAGACCAAATAGCCGCCCTCCGGAAAAAATTAGAAGAAACCTAGAAGTTCCAAAAGCAAACCGAGAGGCTGAAAAATGAGGCTGAGAAGGCCAAGATGGAGGCCGAGAAGGCTAGGGATGAGGCTGAGCAACGAGGTTACAACCTCGGGGTAGCTGAGACCGAGGAAACCCTTAAGGTAGAGGTCTCAGCTGTGTGTCATATCTATTGTGCTCAGACTTGGGACGAAGCCCTAAATAGAGCTGGGGTTGAGGCTTCTTCTGAGCTGAGGAAACCAGAAAGCATCCACTACCCATCAGCCATTCGAGCCTCGGACCTTCCCTCCACTCAAGGTGAAGTAGCCTCTACAGTTGCTGAGCCGATTCAAGAGACGCAGCCTAAGGATCCTCTTCCTCCCAACTAGCAGGAGCAAACAAAAGAACCTGAAGATCCCAAGGACATATCCTTAGACAAGGCCGCAGAGGTTCCAGGAGATGGGGTAGCTTCACAAGATTTTGAGCAGGCCTTAGCTTTAGTTACCTCGCTTGCCGAGGAAGCCCCTAAAATGAAAGAAGAAATAATTCCTACCAAAGCAGATAAACCAGCTGACAAGACTTCCAAGGACAAGATTCAGATAAAATTGAAACAGTGAATCTTTATTTTTGTGATGTAATACCAATTTTTATAATGGAAGTTCTTCTTTCTAAGACATGCTTTAATGAAATACGTATGTTTCTTTCTTAATTTTGTACGAGTTACTGTCTTTACTTTATGTAATTTTAACTATTCTTTGCTTAAAAATAAACATATACCATAAAAGTGCAAAATTGTTTACACAAGGGAAAACAAGGGTTATACATATTTGAGAAAATATTCAAACATTTGACCAATCAACAACCAAATCCATGGCACCCTGAGATGCTTTAAGTGATGCTCATGGGCTTATTTCGATTTACATCTTCATTGGGTGATAACAAACCTTGTGATCCAAGAGAGACTTAGTGCATTGATTTCCATTAAGTTTGTGGTCCGTGGAACCTGACATGACTTAGTTTCTGTTCAATACTTTAATAGATGTCAAAGGGTATTAATTTTCACTAAGTCTGTGGTCCAAGGAACCTGACATGACTTAGTTTCTGTTTAATATTTCAATAGATGTCTAAGGGTATTAATTTCTACTAAGTCTGTGGTCCGAGGAACCTGACATGACTTAGTTTCTGTTTAATACTTCAATAGATGTCAAAGGGTATTAATTTCCACTAAGTCTGTGGTCCGAGGAACCTGACATGACTTAATTTCTGTTTAATACGTCAATAGATGTCTAAGGGTATTAATTTCCACTAAGTCTGTGGTTCGAGAAACCTGACATGACTTAGTTTCTGTTTAATACTTCAATAGATGTCAAAGGGTATTAATTTTCACTAATTCTGTGGTCCGAGGAACCTGACATGACTCAGTTTCTGTTTAATACTTCAATAGATGTCAAATGGTATTAATTTCCACTAAGTCTGTGGTCCGAGGAACCTGACATGATACACAATTGGGATGAATTAAAAAGGAACTAAACATGACTGTTTTTATTAATAGTAATACCTCTTTAGGTTGTTTACATTTCAAGGATGGAGTACAGTTTTCTCATCTAAATCCTCCAAATAGTACACACCTATTCCTGCCACCGACGTGATGCGATATGGTCCTTCCCAATTAGACCTTAATTTTCCCAGGCTGGATTCTTGGTAGTTCCCAAAACTTTTATCAATACCAAATCCCCTGGGGACAACGGCCTTTGCTTTACATTGGTATCATAACCTTGCTTGAGCTTGTGTTGGTAATAGGCCAATTGGACCATTGCATTCTCTCTTCGCTCTTCAATCAAGTCTAAACTTTTTTTCTAGCAGCTCATTATTGCCATCCGAAGTGAATGCATTTGTTCTCAGCGTTGGGAAACCAGTTTCCAGAGGAATTACAGCCTTGGCCCCATACGTCATTGAGAAGGGGGTTTCTCCAGTTGACCGGCGAGGTGTTGTTCGATACGTCCAAAGGACATGTGGTAATTCCTTCACCCATTTTCCCTTTGTATCGACCAACCTCTTTTTAAGTCCGCTCACTATAACCTTATTGATAGCTTCAGCTTGCCCATTTCCTTGTGGGTAGGCTGGGGTAGAATATCTATTTTTTATCCCCAACTCAGAACAGTATTTCCTGAAAGCTGTGCTATCAAATTGAAGGCCATTGTCCGAGATGAGAGTATGGGGAACCCCGAATCGAGTAACGATATTCTTCCAGATAAACTTCTTGACATCCACATCTCTGATATTGGCCAAAGGTTCAGTTTTGACCCATTTGGTAAAATAGTCCGTGCCGACCAGCAGATACTTTTTACTCCCTATTGCCCTAGGGAAAGGACCTACAATATCCAAGCCCCATTGGGCAAAAGGCCAAGGGCTAGAAAGAGGATTTATAACTCCCCTAGGTTGATGAATGTTTGGTGCGAATCTCTGACACTGATCACATTTCTTAACATATTCTTGTGCTTCCTTTTGCATGCCCGGCCACCAGTATCCTTGAGTAATGGCTCGGTGAGATAAAGATCTTCCTCCTGTGTGACTCCCACAAATTCCTTCATGCAGTTCTTCTAGGAGTGATTCTGATGCCTCGGGGTGTACACAAAGCAGATATGGTCCAGAAAAAGAACGCTTGTACAACTTTCTGTCATCGGACAGCCAAAACCGAGGAGCTTTCCTTCGTACTTTCTCAGCTTCTGACCTCTCCTCAGGCAATATATCCTTTTCAAGAAACAGCAGTATAGAATCCACCCAACTTGGCCTTACCTCGATTTGATGGACTTGGAGCAAGTCTCCTTTCATTGGGGTAGGGGTGCATAGGTCTTCAATAAGTATTACTCGGGGTAAACCTTGTGCCAAGGAAGTGGCAAGGGTAGCCAAGGAATCTGCATGGGTATTTCCACTCCTAGGGATATGCAATAAGTCAAAGAACTCAAATGTTGTTTGTAGACGCCTAACTTGACCCAAATATTCCTGCATTCTTGCATCTTAAGCTTCCAATTCCCCTTTTACCTGACCCACTACCAGTCTTGAATCGGAGAACATCTCCACTGTTTTTCCACCCAATTTCTGGACCATCGCCATTCCCATCAACAAAGCTTCGTACTCTGCTTCATTGTTTGTAGCCGAGAACCCCAATCTCAATGATTTTTCAATGGTGATCTTATCAGGAGATACCAGAACTAGGCCCACTCCTGATCCCTGCTGGTTTGCCGCTCCATCCACATATACTCTCTAGGATGAGGGGTCTTGCATAGAGATCAGGCCAACCGATTTTTCATCCATGCCATGCTGCTTTTCCTCTATTTCTTCGGGAAGTTCAGCAAACTCAGCTACCAGGTCGGCAAGGACTTGTCCCTTTACAGAGGTCTGAGGCATGTAGTTGATATCAAAAGCCCCTAGAATCGTGCCTCATTTAGCAATCCTTCCGGTATAATCCGCGCTCCGAAGTACTGACTTGAGCAGAAGCTGAGTTAGGATCATCACGGTGTGTGCCTGGAAGTAATGGGGAAATTTTCGTGTAGCATGTACTACTGCCAAGATGGCCTTCTCTAGGGGTAAATAACGCACCTCGGCTTCATGAAGTGACCTACTCACGTAATAGACTGGCCGTTGTATGCCACTATCTGATCGTATCAAAACAAAACTTACCGCATGAGGGGCTACTGCTAAGTAAGCAAATAAAACCTCATCCACCTCAGGACTGGACATGATAGGTGGCCGAGATAGGTAATCTTTAAGCTGTTGAAATGCCACGGCACATTCTTCGGTCCATTCAAATCCTTTCCATTTATGTAGCAAAAGGAAGAAATGTCTGCACCTGTCTGCTGACCTAGATATAAATCGATTTAAAGCGGCAGTCATTTCGGTCAATTTCTGGACCTCCTTGGGATTTCGAGGTGGTTGCAAGCTATTGATGGCCTTGATCTGATCAGGGTTCACCTCAATTCCCCTGTGGGTCACCATGTAGCCCAAAAACTTTCCCAAACCTATGCCAAACGAGCACTTTGATGCATTCAGACACAACTTATGCTTCCTTAGAATTTCAAATATGTTCATGAGGTCTCCCACATGCTCGGACACTAACTTGCTATTTACAATCATATCATCGATATAGACTTCAATGCTCTTGCCCAACTGTGGTTCGAACATTTTAGTCATCATCCGTTGGTAAGTGGACCCTGCATTTTTCAATCCAAAGGGCATCACCTTGTAATGATAGTTTCCTATTGGAGTGACGAAAGCTATCTTTTCCTGGTCGTCCGATGCTAGTGGTATCTGGTGATATCCTTGAAATGCGTCCAAAAAACTCATCCGAGGATGGCCTACCGTCGCATCCACCATCTGATCAATCCTAGGCATAGGGAAAGGGTCTTTGGGACAAGCTTTATTGAGATCTGTGAAGTCCACACACACATGCCATTTTCCAGTCTTCTTTTTCACCACAACCGTATTAGCTAGCCATTGAGGATAGAACACTTCTTTAATAGCCCCTGCCTGTTTGAGCTTTGTTACTTCATTTCTGACAGCCTCAGCGTGCTCTTTGGATGGGCGCCGAAGTGGCTGCCTCTTCGGAGTAATGGATGGGTTAACGTTCAAATGATGACAAACAAAGTTGGGATCTACACCCGGGGCTTCGTACGCATCCCATGCAAACACATCCACATTTTTCATAAGAAATTCAACCAGTTGCTCCCCCTCCAGTAGAGGCAGTTGAGCCCCAATTTGAAAGAACCTCTCCGGATCATCACCAACAATTACCTTCTCCAGATCTTCACATTTCACTTCGTCGGCTGGTCTACTGAAGAGAGATGCCGGAGTTTCTGATTGCTATAAACCATTCTCAATAGTGGCCGAGGTTTCAGCCTCAGGCCGATGTTGGATGGCCGCCACCAGGCACTGCCTAGCTGTAAAATGGCTTCCTACTATCTCCAACACTTGGTCCCCAAAGGGATACTTCACCTTCTGGTGAAGAATGGAAGAAACAGCTCCTAGGGTATGAAGCCAAGGCCTGCCCATAATGGCTGTATATGGAGAGAAAGCATCAATTACAATGAAGTCTACCTCCACCACATCCGAGCCAGTCTGCACCGGTAACCTGATCTGACCTTTTGGAATAACCATTTTACCTTCAAAGCTCACCAGAGGAGAACTGTAGGCTGTTAGACTTTTTGGTTTCAAATTCAGCCCCTTATAGAGGTCAGGATACATAATCTCTACTGCGCTACCCTGGTCAATCATCACCCTTTTGACATCATACCCACCAATTCTAAGTGTAACTACTAAAGCATCATCGTGCGACTGTATAGTTCCCAATTTTTCCTCATCCGAAAAGCCTAAAACCAGTGGGATGCCCATCCTGACTCCTTCGGCATTAAACTGGGCCTTTCCTCTAGGTGACGGGATAATGACATTACTTTGGAGGGGCAAGATCCGGTCCTCCCTAAGGCAGCAAATATGACGTTTATTGTGCCTAGAGGGGGTTTTGAAGAAGAATCTCCCCGAAGCTCTGAACCTGTATGGCTCCCTCAACCACTGGAATGATGCAAGAGTTGCTTTAATTTCCCTTCTCGGACCAATTGATCTAAATGATCCCACAAGTTTCTGCAATCCTCGGTGATGTGTCCATGGTCTTGGTGATATTGGCAATAAAGGCCTTGATTACGCCTCATAGGATCTCCTATCATCTTACCCGGCCATTTGAAAAATGGCTCGTTTTTAACCTTCTCCAGAATCTGCTGTATTGGTTCTCAGAACACAGCATTAACCACCTGGGTGTTGGCAGATCCCGGCTGCCTAACAAAGTCTTTCCGAGGTCGGTTATTATTGTATCGGTCCGACCTGAAATCCCTCCTCTCCTGAGGGATCACCTTAGCCTTTCCTTTCCCTTACAATTGGTCCTTTTCTACCCTTCTGTACTTGTCTATCCGATCCATAAGTTGGCGCACACTAGTAACAGGCTTACCAGTCAGAGATTTCCTCAAATCATGCTCGGCTGGGAGGCCAGCCTTGAAAGTATTAATGGCCACATCATCATAGTCTCCATCTATTTTATTAAACATTTCCCAGTATCTATTCGAGTAGGTCTTCAGAGTTTCCCCCTCCCACATGGACATAGATAACAAGGAACCCAAAGGCCGGGGAACCCTACTGCAAGTGATAAAGCGAGCGCCAAAGGCTTGGGTGAGCTTCCTAAAGGAGTCAATTGAGTTTGGCATTAAACCATTAAACCACCTCATTGCCAGCTGACCCAAACTAGATGGAAAGACCTTACACATCAAGGCCTCATTTCTGGAATGAACTGCCATCCTCTGATTGAAGTGATTGACGTGTTCCACCAGATCTGTTCGATCATTATAAATGGTGAACGTGGGTTGATGGAATCGTTAAGGAAGACTCATGTCTTCTATGTTTCGAATGAAGGGTGATTTAGAGATTTGACTCAACGCCTTATTCATGGCATCGTTCCCCAGACCTTTACGAGGTGGGCTCTTATACCTACGTCTGCGGTGGTACTCTTCATCATAGGAAAAAGACTCGTTGGGTGGAGTTCTAGACCTCTGTCTGTAACTAGCATCATCTGCATCCTCAGAGGACAGTTTGGAGTTAGGTGATAAACGTTTTCACTGTGCGTGGCGCAATTCCCTTTTTAATCCCTCGATCTCACGTTGCACATCCCTATTATTCTTTGCATGGGAAACACGGCTCTTCCCTCGAGACTGACTTTTACTGGTATGTGTTGTGCGCACACTTCCCTCACGGTCCCCTCTCCGTTCGAGGTTTACAAACAAATCGCTATATTGAGACCCCCTTAATTCTGCTTGGTGTAGATTAGCATCCACCTGTTACGGACCTGTCGCTGCCTGGTGTGGACCTGCTCCTTCCATCTTAAACGTAGCACTCGGAATGTCTTCAGAATAGGCAAGTTCTTCCCACAGACGGCGCCAATTGTAGGGACTGGGATTTGGATTGGACCCAATATGGATTCGGTTCTAGCCAAACAAGCCCAAACAATTAATTTATAGAGCGTGGGTGAAAGAAGTAGTTCTATCCCGCAAGAAAGATAATAACACTCGTTTATTTGAGAGAAATTAATGTAAATAAAATGAGAAAATATGTCCTCGGCGTCGTCCGAGGAGCTATGTATTAGGTTTAGTTCTTGATCTTAGTTACAGGAATTTATAGGATCATTACAAAGATTTTTTGATTCTTTTTCTCTCTCTTTCTTTCAGGCCACTCTTCCATGCTATATACTATAATCCTAGTATCATCTCGACCATACACGTGTAGATTAGGTTCTAAGAACTCCCTTCTGTTCCATCCAACACCTGCCAGAACCTTCAACTAGTAGCTGTAAGGCTGCTTAACCACTGTTCAGGTATCACCTCCACATTAATGCGGCCAGAGAGTTAGTTGTGGGGCATTTAATGTGGAGGTAACAGCTTTGAAGATATTTGTTGCCTCCCTTTGCTCATCCTTTATCTAATGGCCGACTTCTAATCATGATGCAACCTTGAAGAATGTCCAGGATGATAAGACCTTCTCACTGACGAGTCATAATTGTTTTTATTGGTTGACATGCAGATCATTTGATGGACTACCTTTGTGGTAGTTGAGTCATGAGTGGCGTGGCTTTATGATAACCGAGTTACTATATGGCATGGTCTTATAATGACCAAGTTGAATAGATGATGTGGATTTCTACACCTGAATCAACTGTCGAAATTCTTTGTTGAACATACAGAATATTATTAGATACTCTAATAACATAGTAGCGTGATGTTTTAGGGCCCGTTTAATACATGTGTTTAAAAATTAAAAATTATTGTTTGAAAATATTTGTAAAAATACGTGTGGGTGAAAAAATATATAGAAATACGTGTAATATTGTTTAAAAACTGAAAATTGTTATTTGAAAACATAAACCAAATAGCCCCTTAACCTCTCATGATAGGTCTCACTATTTAATTTTCTGTATTTGCATCAACACTGTTTGTTTCATATATGCCAATTTTAGCGGCCTATGATAGCATCATTAATCTTATTATTATTTTATATATGTACCTTGCTCTTTTTTCTAATCCTCGTTGGCAATGGGAGCCTGCCACTGATCACAAAGTGTTACAGCTACTGGAATTCGTACGGAAAATAAACTCAGTTGAACCAAGAGCCTTATCCAAGAGTGGACAAGCCACTGGCCACACTCGGTGGTTGTACCTTGCCCTATATCACTACTTAGAGTATCCGTAGTAGATCGTGTAAAAATTATGCCATTTTGCCACATCAAATGCCTACTTTATTATTTTACCACATCATTTTACAACATCTCATTTATCAGATGTTTTATAATTCAATTCTATACATTAAAATAATATTTACTACACATTAAAATACATTAAAATAATATTTACTACACATTAAAATACATTCAAATACATTCAAATACAAATATTTGGTTTACCACATCTGTCTGTACCATTGCAAATTTGCAATGGTACGGACACAAAATGGTAAATGTGGTAAACATATGCAACATATACAACATCTATTAGAGGACTATTTTTTGTGTTTGGTGTGAGATATGTGCCAAATATTTAGCATTTAACACATATCTCACATCTACTGTAAGTGCTCTTATAGTCTACATATAAAACGTCACATGCGCACACACTTGCAGCAGCATTAATCATTATCAGCCAGTGAGCATCCCTTTTTCACTCCACCATTTACGTGTTTTCAAGGATCACAAGTCAACCAACTTTTACTCCATGTCAGAAAATTTCGAGTCTGAGTCGGATCCAATTTTGCCTTGTCTATGAAATGTAGGCAACTATATCATAAAATGGACCTAGTAGTAGGTACATTTTCTTCCCTTTTGCTACAGCATAAAATGGACCTAACCATTCAAATCCTCAAGGATAAATGGGCCTTCAAAGGATACTTCTTGTGAACCCGATTGTAGGTACATATTTTTTATTTATTTTGTAGTCGTTGATAATTCCATAATTATAACGAGGACTGAGGAACTCCATGAAGTGTTCTTCTAATCATACTTGATTGTTTTATTTCTATTTTATTTTTTGATAAATAAAGATAAATATATAGAAAAGAGAGCAAACGAAGGACCAATCATACTTGATAGTGGCTTTAAAGCTTAGCAGCACCATTTAATACAAATATTAAATACATAATATTTTTATAATATTTTACAATAAATTACATGTAGTTAGTTATTATTAGTTTAAATTTAAACCTAACATTAAGATGACTTTTTTGCCTAACAATAACAATTAGTAACAACCTGTAACTTAAAATTTATTATAAAAAAATTATGAAAATATTGTAGACATATTATTTCTATTTAATACCCGAAGAACATGGTAAAAGAAGTTTACGCAACAAACTCACTTTACTCTTAGCCAAATAGAAAACATGACCAACCTTGACATATCCCCCTCGTAAGAATGAAGAGCTTCAAATGACTGACAACAAATCTCCCTCAGCAACAAGAATAACACCAAAATCATAAATTCATTACCATTTCGTTTCAAGTATATTCACTATACTGTACTGATTACCAAACTAGTACTTCAAATGAAATCGCTTAGAAACATTTTACTGAAAATTCAATAAATACAGCAATAGATTTTATTTCGTAAGAAACACTAGTATCTTATCTATTGATTTTTGTACTAAAGTCTTCAACTGCAACAGAAAATAGACTAAGTTTGCGTTTGAATACAGCATATTTTGTTGAAAACTGAAAAATAAAAATAATAAAAATAATAATTTTTTTTTCTGTTTATTACTGTTTAGTATTGTTCGGCGTAAATTCACTGTTTATTGGCATGAACAGTACTAAACACGCTGGTTAAAAAAAAAAAAAAAAAAAAATTCCCAAACGCAAACGTCCAAAGCGTGGACGTGAATCCAAACTCACCTTAATTAAACCTTTCAAAGCCTTAGAGATAAGTTGGCCTTGAGAGGATTCTTCATCACCATAGTGAACTCCTGCTTCTCTGTCAAATCAACATCATCACCCTCCACAGCTTTCCACTCAAAATTCCAAACCAAATTGGCCACAAAATACTCCAAATGCAGCATTGCCAAACCAGAACCAGGGCAAATCCTCCTCCCCACACCAAATGGCATCATCTTTATCTCTCTACTTCCAGTTATATCAAACACTTCTCCTCCACCATCACCGCCACTCAAGAATCTCTCAGGCTTAAACTCCATAGGATCCTCCCACACTTTTGGATCCCACCCCATTTCTGCCACCATGAAATTCAAAGTAGCATTCTTTGGCACCAAATAGCCATCCAAAACCACATCCTCAGTCACTGCATGTGGCAACACAAAATGCCCAGGTGGGTGTCTCCTTAAACCCTCCAGAACCACTGCTTTCAAATAAGGCATCTTGTTCAAATCTTCCTCCTTTACTGTTTTCTCTCCATCACCAACAACCCCTTCAATCTCCACGAAAAGCCTCTCTTGGATTTGGGGGTATTTCACCAAATTGGCCATAATCCACTCCAATGCAGTCGACGTAGTATCTGTACCCGCGTTGAGAAACTCAGAGCACAAACTAACCATTTCCCCATCCTGGAGTTTCCGCTTCTCCCCTGGTAGCTCCAAATCCAACAACGTATCCACATACGACACCACAAACTCATCGTCATTATCAACGTCTTTGTCTTCTTTCGCTTTGCTCTGTCTTTCTTGCTTCACTTTCCTTCTCGCTTCTATCAAAGGCCTTAGAACAGCTTCTTGGTCTCTCCGAAGATCAAACAATTCTTGCCAAAGCTTACGAAATATAATCTTCCCAACACTCCCACAAACATTAAGTATATTAAACCGAGGAAGCCCCAAAAGCAAGCGACGCTGGACATCTTCGATTTCTTTAATCTGGGACTCACCAAGCTTGTCACCGAAACACATAAGAACCAACAAACAAAACATGGAGTATTGGAAATGTTCCTTAACGACGATTGGCACTTCACTGGACTTGGACTGAGAATCACGAAGACGATTGAAGAGGATATTATAAACCCAGTTGCGCGCGTGAGAGTAGGATTTCAAGCGCGAAGGGTGAAGAATCTCAGAACTGAGATTGCGCGAAATAGGCGCCACGTGGGACCGTACGAGGCAGAGTTGATGTTGGTCGAGTTACTTGAGAACACTTTGTTGGTCGGAGGAGCCTGTGGCCGGTCGGCAAAGACGGCACCGTTTTGGACGAGAGCTTTGTGAGCAATAGAGCGGTTGGCAACGAAGATAGCAGGGCGGAAGGCGATGTTGAGGGTGACTATGGGTCCGTACTTGGCATGGAGTTTGCGGAGAATGGGTTCGAGGTCGGAGAAAGATTTGCGGATCCATAGGAAGCTGCTTAGTACTGGGATGGTAAAGGGTCCAGGAGGAAGCTTATTGTTTTTCTTGTTGATGAAAAGGTTGAGAAGTGGTTTTAGGAGAGCTGAGATGCAGAGAGAGATAAGGACGATGAACCAGGTTTCCATTTTTTCTTGTTTTTGTGGAAGGAAAAATAGTGACCAAATAAAACGTATTACACTGGCATGCACTTAAATAACACTGAAAGCGGGAGTTTTAATTCACGGTTCCATTTTTAAGTCGTGAGTTATACCCACGATTTTTCAGTGTTATTACACTTTTGTGTGAATGCGCACTAGCGTATAAGAAATACTATGATTGGAGTAGCATGATTGGAATTAGAAATATATGTGAATGCGCACTATTTTATAATAAACACTATAATTGGAGTAGCATGATTGGAATTAGAAACATGTGAGTTGTGCTCGTGGGTGCACAAGCCAAAAAGATCTGAAAAGAATACAAATATATATATATATATATATATATATATTATAGTGATTCATCAAAAATATATATATTATAGTGATTATATTAATATGTACTATAACATGGTTCATAAAAAAAAAAAGAAAAATTCTTGTGTTACACCAAAAGGAACAACATTGGTCACAACTAGCCCATGTGGCGAGTTGTGGTTGGTAGAGGAGTGTCCCCTCCACCAACCACAACTCGCCACATGGGCGAGTTGTGGCCAATGTTGTGCCTTTTGGTGTGGTACAAGAATTATTCAAAAAATATTTACTATACTGTGAGAGAGGAGCAAGAAAGATGTTTGAGTTTGAGGTGGACCGGTTGGATTCAGCATCTTGTAAGATTGGTTTTCTTTTTGGATGGAACGTAAGATTGTTTTGAATATGAATGAATGGATGATGGATTTATCTTAATCAAAACAAATTAAAAAGTTGAGTAATATAAAAGTCTCAAGTTAGTTGGTGGTGTAAACACCGCATTTTATACCCATTAATAAATTTTGATCACCGACCCTAATGATGAGTTTGACATATGTCAATCAAGGGTAATTAAAGAATTCACAATAGTTTAGAAGTAATCACAACTCAAAAGTGCTCAAATCGCTTTAAAATCGATACTGAAAAATAACATTTGCTCATTTTTTGACCCTAACTTTTGGTCCGCAAAGAATTTTTGAGTGAGGTTTGTTTCATTGGAAAGTAGACATCCTAGACTTCAATTTGAATTCAAATTTTGCCTAATTTGGACTTATTTTGAGTGAGTTATGACTGTTTGAATTTGGGCTAACTGGGCAGTCCAATTTTCTGGGTTTTAAAACTTCATTTTAAGGGCTCAAAACATAATGTTTTGATGTGGGCCAGCCCATCTACCATTGAAAACGTCCAAAGATCATTAAAAAGTCTGAAAATCCTAATTTTAACTTATAAATACTCATCTTATGCCTCCAATCAAAACCCTAGCTAGAGAGAATGATCTTTTAGCCTCCATCTTCTCTAAAACTTTTTTTCTCTTTTCAAAACCCTAGGGCAGCACCTTAGAATGTTTTTTACAAAATTAAAACCTCTCTTTAGTTAGTTCTAAGGCAGAAACTATTTTCCAAAATTGATTTCTCAAAACCTTTTTCAATTAAAATTTGTTCTTGAGTTGTGATTACCTAAACTGATTATTATTGTCCTATCAATCTAATCTTTGTGTTATAGGCACTGAGGGGTCGATTAAACAAACTCTAAACTCACAATCTAAAGTAAAGTGAGTGTTCTTTCCATGAACTCTTCCTTTGTTTAATAGGATTCGCATGAGTTTCTTAACATAGTTTTTATATTCGTTATATTTGTTTGTTTGATGTTCATGATTATGTTTGATATGTTTTAATATGATTTTAGATTGTTTATAATATGTTTTAGTTGTTCTTGTTTTATTATTTTAGTTCCATGTAAAGTTTGACACGTTAATTGAGTTAACGTTAGTTTAGTATAATTGTTTGTTTTGTTTCATGTTTATTTGTTTATATTGATGTTTGTTTTGTTTACTTTATGTTAGTTTAAGTGTTTAGGGTTCTAACATGCTTATTTGATTTCTGTTTTAATATCTTTGAATGATGAAATCTGTAAAAATGTAAGTTTTTCGAATCTGTGCTAAAGGATGCGTACGCATCTTTGAGTATGCGTACACACTCCGAACCCAGATTAGGGCAAAATCTTGTTTTTTATTATTTTAATCACTTTTTAACATGTTATTTGATTCTGTTTGACTCTATTTTAGGTTAATTATTTATGATTAAATTATTTTACTATATTTGTTTGAGTCTTTTTGCTATATTTAGTTTATTTAATATCTTTTCCTTGTATGTTTATATTTAATTGTCAACTTGCCATGTTTAATTTATTTTTTATTATTATGTTTTATTTGTTTCCTTTTATATTGTGATCTTTAATATGTTGTGTATTTTATTTCCTTAAGTGCATGATGTATGTTTAGGTTAAGGATTAGGGCTCTCTTAAAAAACTTTTTAATTAAATATGGCCTAGCAACACATAATGGAGGCCAGCCCACAAGCCGGGCGGTCTTAGATGCCTAACTCCTTTCCAAGCCGTACCCAAACTCCAAACCCATAATCTGGTATATGGACCCATGTATGTAAGTAATTGGCCCAAAAGACCCAATATGATTCCTAGACCTAATCTAGGTGGTGACTCCATTAGTCCACAAGTGGGTGTTAATATTTAGGCAAAAACTTGTTTTATCCAGCCTGTTTTACACACGCTAAGAGTTAGTGCATTCACATCAACTTGTACAAGAGTTTTTGTCTATTTTAGTATAAGAACTATAGTTATAAAAATTATGTTAAACACTAATTAAACCGTTAAAACTATGAACCAAAGCATTATTCAAAATGGTTTGGTGTAAAATACCGAATATGCAATGACCCATTATCAAACCATGTTAACCAACAGATTGCATGAGTTAAACTTTTTAACCCATAGGTAAAAAAATACCATATATATTTACTAAACTGCTGAAGATTGAAAAGATAACCTAATAAAGACAATAAGCGATAAAGATTAAGACTAAAAAACTAAAAGGATAAAGTAAGAATTGTGCCATGAGATGAGAGTTGAGATTGACATTGCTAGAGATGGAGATAATTTTTGGACTTCGGCACCGATGGGTCTGCATGGAACACAAGTGGTCAATAACACCTAATTAATTTTAATCATTAGTTGTATATGGAGATTTATATAATTTTGTTATGCTCTGGGGTTAGGCCTGTTCAGCCACTGCCCGATACTGACAGAACCACCTTTCACCGCACCGATCCGCTCACCTCATGACTCAACAACAGGTTTCAGGGGCAGTGGTTAGCAAAGTTTTTTGAGTACCGACGCCAGTCGGTGCGACGAGCAGTGGTGAGTTTTGCACACCAACTAGAACCTCACCACACCGATATATGTATATATAAACATAAATGAATATATGTGTGTTTGTGTTTGTGTTTTAGTATAACAAATGCTGAAAAAGAGGTGATTTCCCAAGAGATAGAGGAATTATCATACCACACCAATAGTAGAGAGAGAGAGAGAGACGGGTGAAGCTTGAAGGAAGAAGACAATAGGTTAAAGTTGATACATGTAAAATGATATAGTTTAGCTATTATATAAGAAAAAAAAATTGATACTAAACAGCACCGTTTTGAATCCAAAATTAATATTAATATTAACTACAAAACTACGTCGTTTTTACTATTAGATTTATTTTATATAAAATAGTCAAACGATGTTGTTTTAACTCATTAGGTTTAGGTTAAACTTTTCAATTCTCATTTAGATCAGTCACTCTCTTTCTTCCACCTCTCCCCCTCTCCTCTCTCAAGTCTCATGTGAAACTAAAAACCTGTCTCTCCTCTTCCTCTCCTCCTCCGCCTCTGTGTCCTCCTCCACTTGATTCGCCCTTGAAGTCTTCATTCTTCAAGGCCTAGCTATCTCAAAGTTTTTAGAGAAGGTTTTGATGTTCAAATCCTACCATTCTTTCTACCAAATTTGTGTGTGCATTCTATTTTTCGTTTTAAAATCTATTATATGGGTTGTGTTTTGTTTTTTATTTTATTTGAGTCTCTGTGATTTGAATGGGATAGTTGACAGAAAGATAGTGAAATTGTTTGTTTTTTTGTTTTTTTTTTTTTGTTTTTTTTTTTTTGTTTTTTTTTTTTTTGTTTTTTTTTTTTTGTTTTTTTGTTTTGGAGAATATTTGGGATATTTTAATGATTAATATGTAGCTTGGGGTGTTAATTTTATTGTATTTGGTTCCTAAGAAAATGGAGAAATAACCAAACTAACCACACCTAACTAGTATGGTGCACCACACCTTCCATAGGCCGGTTTCCACTCTCCACATTTGAGGTGCGGTTAGAGCTGCAGAGAAACCACCCCCTGCAGGTGTGGTGCAAAATAGCCCCTCAAAATCGGCTGCACCACACCGTGTACAGCCCGATCTGGGGTTTAATGATTGAGTTAAAAATTTATTTTGAATTTTGTAGGAGCCTTTTTTGTATTGTGCGTTGGGCTGGGCTGCCTTCTGCGGTAATAGGCCCGAGTATTCTGAGTAAGAGAGTTAAGACCGATCCAACTGCAACTCAACTTGGGCCGGCTTGTGCACAAACTATACCTCGTCTGCCAAGAGTGTGCTTATGGCAGGCAGAGCTGTTTCAATTGAGTTATGGTGGGCAAATATAATAATAATAACAAAACAGAGTCCTCTGACCTTTTAATAGAAAAGGACCGAATAATCCCTACTTATGAAACATAATTACAATGATAACGATAACTTTTACAAAGAAGATAAAAGAGTAAATAATAATATGAGTTAATTAAGAAGAAATATGAATCAAGTCAAGTTTGGTCCACAGAAGCAAGAAAAACCAAAGAGGAAGAACGCTTCCTCTCAATGAAGCTAATCTCCCAAGAAAAGATCCTGCCGTGGGGATTAGTGGCTTTGAGGGAACCGGACCTGAATAGTTAATGCCCAAAAGGAATCCCTTATTCTTTTTTGGAACAGAGTAGGATTTTGAGGGGGGGGAGAGGGAAATCGATCTACTGGTGCATGCCCACCATATTAACTCTCTTTGTTTTCTGTTTTCTCTCTTATCTTTTTTCTTTCCCTTGCTTTTTTACTTTCTTTCTATTCTATTTTGTGCTCCTCCCCTGTTTTTCTTGATCCCCTTTTCTGGGCACGGTAAAGGTCTTCTTATAGTGCCTGTCGTGACCATATTTTACTATTTTTCCCTTTAACCACATTTGTCTGGTCTGGGTGTACTTGCCGACCACCACTAGTTCATCTGTGTTCCACTCCTCACCTCCAGACAAAGGAAAGCTGTTTTATTTATTAGTCTGCCGTGGCACCCTTTCGTACCACGGTGTAGGTGCTTTCTCTCTCTATTACTCATGGCATGCACCTAACGGTTCCTCCCTCAACCTTGCTTCTTTTGGGTGGTCTGTCATCCCAGCAGGACGTACCTCCCAAAAGAGCCTGGGCAGGAGCCGCAAAATAGGTCTTTTCCCCTCTCCCCACCACCAAACCATACCCCCTTACCTCTGACCCATGACCCCACCACGTCCCATATTGGCTGGGTACAGGCTAGTGGTGCCTGAGCCTTGCGCGTACTTTCCTTTCATGTATGTCCAAAATCTGCCTGCTACTCATGCGTTTGCCGTGGCCTGGAAGCTTGCTTGCACAGTCTGCCACCCTTCTTCGTCCTTTTAAGTGGGCTGTTTTATAATTCCCTGCTCCCCTTAAGGGCTGGGCTTCATTTGATACCGGGCTTTACATTTTTTCTAGCCTATTTCTTGATTGCCATCATGTCCTGCCATATTACTTTGTCATTCCTGCTGTAATGACTTGATCATGCCGGGCCTTTTTAAGCCTGCCGTGTATTCTTTCCCCAATGGCTTAACATGACCATGGGTTTTCTTACTTATGGGCTCTTGTGTCCCTTTTGTTTTCCCTTGGGCATCCTCGGCCCATTTGCCTACGTTGGGCTTCCTCGGCCTTTTTCCTAACTTTGTATTCCCATGGGCTTTTTACTAACTTCATTGGGGTTCCCCAACCCAATTACTTCATACTCATCCTTGGGGTTTATGGGCTTGCCATCAATCCCCTACTCTCTTTGCTTGCATTGCTTTGAACCTGTCGCAGCCTGTTCTTACTTTTTTTTCACATCATACACTGCCCATGGGTTTGCTATTTGCTATTTCTCTCTTTCTGGGCTCTTTTGAGCCCATTTACTTTCTCAAGGTCCATTTATTTATTTTATAGACCTGTGATCCATTATTCCTGCCGCTTGGACTTAATGGTTTTTTGTTCTCTATCTTTTGCCAACTTCTTTTTCGGTCTGTATTGCTGGGTTAGGCTTCCTCCCTTTTAATCGGGTTCCACAAAAAAGACCCTTAACATTTAGCCCCCTGAACATATGGAGCGTTCCTGCGGTCCATATGTGAATAAAAGACCTTCCTGTCCTTTCCACCTCTCTTCTTTCTTTTCCTTCGCGGGCTTTTTTAAACTATGGACCCCTTCTCATATAAATATATATATATATATATATTTCCTTTCCTGCTGTGAACAGTAGTGACTCTTCGAATTTCCCAAAATGGCAGTTATTTCAAGACATAACCGCCGCTTCATTAATTTCATTCTCTTCTCGATGGTTGACCCGTCGCCTCCCTTCATGCCGGCATTAATGACCTAGGTATTTAAGAAAAGAGTCTCTTTGCAATCCGAACACAAACTCCTTCTTTTCCAAAATATTCTATCTGTTTCCCTTCCTCCATCGCTTTCTTCTTTTCAAACACCCATACCCATTTTACTCCAATCAAGCCCTCACGCTATGGCGCCGGTGAGAAGCTCAGGCTCTTCCCGCCGTAAAGGGAAAGAAACCGTTTACAATCCTCCTGTCGGACAAGAGATGGGCGAGGAGGCTGTGTACTCTGAATCGAACCACTCTGATGAGGAAGAGGCGCGGCGTGACCCAGATAGTGAGTGCGCCCCTCTGATCGACCCTTGGTATGATGTCCATCCTCCCTTCCCCAAGATTCTCGGTGATTATGTGCCACCGTCGCCGAGCCGTGTGTGGCTCGTTCTTTGCCGGCGAAACCCCAATGTTTCTTAGGCCCTGGTGTCTTCCTCCATCTCCGATCTAGTCATTCGTCAAGGCATTTCACTCCCTGTGCCTATCCATTTCGAATTTGGGTCGAGTACCGCCCTGGGTTGGAAGGAGTGGGTCGATAGCGAGTTATCCGATATAGGCTTCATGGGTTTACTTCAGCGGGCCGGTGTTTTGAAGGCCGTCGTCCTATCCCGAATCCTATCCAATTTCTGAGACCTCTACAACCTTCGCCATTTGGTTCGCCGGTGGTGTGCCACCACCCACACATTCTTCTTTTCCTGTGGCGAACTCACCATTACCCTTGAAGACATGCCTATTCAATTACTTTTGCCAGTTCTCGGTGATGTTGATCCTGCCACCATAGAACTTTCTTCGGAAGAAGAGGCTATCGAAGTTGAGTTGAAGAAAAGGATGACCGAAAATGCTAAGTTATCGTATTGGGTTAGTTCTTCTTCCAAATTTTCTGTAGTTGTTCGTCGAGCTGCTTTCGTTGCCTTTTGGCTTTGCAAGTTTGTCTTCGGGTCCCACCCCCATTATGCCATAAAGCCTTTGTATTTCCGTTTGGCCATAAAAATATCTGCCGGGGTGAGTCTGCCGTTGGCCCCTATGTTCTTGGGGCATCCGTATGTCTAACTGGATATCCTGCGGAGTGACGAGAGTCAGGCCGGTTCCTGCCACATAGTCACTTCCTCTGTACATAGCACCATCCTGCAGCAGTTGTTATTTGAGCGTTGTGGCCAGAACTTAGCGAAGTGTAGGCCCCTTCGCTTTGCTAAAGAGAAGTATCAATCCTGCCCGAAGGTAATTACTGACTTTTGCAGCAGGTTTGAGTTCGACTTTCCTCTAGCTTTCCATTGGTCTGGTTTGAAGCCTATTTGTTAAGTCCTTTGATGAAGGTGTTGGTTTCTCCTGGAGAGCTTACAGACATTTGAGTACAGGTTATACATGCATGGATTCTGCAATGGGTTCATTTGTTGGTACTGTTGGAACTACTACTCCTTTAGCCGGTTTTGATGAGATAGGAATTACTTATTTGGCGGCCACCAACGCCAAATGGTTGCCCTATTTGGCCGATGAAGGTGTTAGGTTTGTCCATTATCCTGCCAACTAGGTAAGAAGGCAGTTTGGGCTGGATCAGGACATTCCTGATGACCTTTCCTTTCTTATGGAATCCCCTACTTCGGTTAGACCTTTTCTGCGACACACTGCTTTTGATATTTGGAGACAGCGTTTTAGTGCAGTCACAGTTCCTGGCTCGCTCAGGGAGGGCCTTTGCACCCCTGCTATGCATGGATACTGGCAGGCCGTAATGACCTCGTTTGAGCAAGAGTTGGCAGGTAGTTGCGGTTTCTCTCTCATTCCTCCTGAGGGGCTCAGTATGGTTGTCTCGCCTAATCCTCGGTTGCTCTTGCCTTCCAAGTCTGTGTTGGCATATGCCAGGAAACAGATTCGGTCCACCATCGTTGAATGGGATGAGGAGAAGAGGGGATGGTATTGGCACACAGGTGTTTATCCTCCAGGTTAGGAAAAGAAGGTTAAAGTGATAAATGTCCCTGCACCAGTCAAGAAAGGTCCTACCAAACTCAAATCTGCCAGTAAGCCCAAGTCTGACACTCCTCGGCCACCCATAGATGCTACTTCTACTAGCAGAACACGAGGCAGTAAGAGGAATACAACTCCCCATCCTGCGCTTGCCGCTAAGCGGAGGGTACGTCACTTTTAATTTTGCTTTGTCCTTCAAATACATATATCTTTTTAACTTTTCCTATGGTTGAATCTGACATGCTTGTTGACTTCTTTCTTTGACTCCGTCTCTTGTTCCCCTTTTCCTTTGCAGTCTAAGCATAAGGAGGATACGTCAGCCACCCGTCCCATTGTGCTCAATAAGCCTGAATTGGAGGTACATTTCCTCATTCACCAGTCTGCCGTACGCAACAACATGTTAGGAGACATTTAAACACTGCTGAAATGAAAGGATTGGATGAGAAGTAAACTTTGCATGCCTTCCTCCTCTCACTTATGAGAGGTGCATCGAGGTGGTACTATAGCTTGGACCCAACTAAAACCAAGGTGTGGAATGAGCTAGTAGAGTTTTTTGTCGATCAATTCATCTTCAATACTATGATTGATGTGGCTCTAAGGGATTTGGAGACTATTAAGCAAGCAATAGGGGAGACATTTTACGAATACATGAGAAGGTGGAAAGGAAAGGCATCTAGGATGGTTAATAGGCCAAATGAGAAAGACCAAATCAACATGATTTTCAAAAATTTGCTTCCAGCATATAATAGTAGGCTTCTATCATCACCTATTAGCTCTTTTGGAGAGTTGTGTGATTGTGGAACTAGAATTGAAGATGCCATCAATAATGGACAATTGGAGAAAGATGATGGCAAGCCTCCAATCAAGAAGACATATAGGGGAGGAGTTGCCACTTCTAAAGCACCTAATCCTGTAAACATAAATGCCATCATACCTCAACAACCCTTAGCCTACCCAGGCTTCACCAAGAAGGCCTGACAAGAATTTTTCGACCTAGGAATGACCCTTGCCCAAGCATATGAGAACTTAACTTCCAATGGATAACCCTTAGACCTTACACCTATGCCTAATCTTGTACCTCCTACTTGGAACCTCAATGAATATTTCCACTTCCATCAGAAATTTGGCCATAAAACTAATAATTGTTTCCACCTCAAGCATGAGAGACAAGACCTAATAGACAATGGAACCCTTCCAAATCCAAACATCATCACCAAGCCTAACATTAGGAAGAACCCTTTGCTTGATTTTCACTGAGTTCCTCCTCCATATCAGAATTGGGTGTAAGTGGAAGAGATTGATTGGGATTGTTCAAAATTGATAGAAACCGTGGAGGTGCGGTGGAAGTCCAAGGAATATAGGTTTAGGAAGATGAGATGTTGAAAAGTGTGGTGGCTGTTTAGGGGATACTCCTTGAAGGAATGACCGAATTGAAGAACAGAGTCCTAGAAGACAATGTGGCAAACATCACTAGGAGCGGGAAACACTACAAGCCATCATTTTTGGAGAAAGATCATCCTGGTAGGAACATGGAAGAAGGGTCCAAGCTCGTTGAACTCAAAGGGAAGGAAGAAAAAGAAAAGGAAGATAGAGTTTTGACTCAATTGAAGAAGACTCAAGCTCATGTATCCGTGTGGGGTTTGTTAATGGTTTCTCACAAGCATCATAGCACTTTCTTGGATGCTTTTAATGGAAAAGAAGTGCCCATCAAAACTACTCCTCAAGAAGTGCTATCTCTCATAGGGGTTAAGGCTCCATCTCACCCTTTCCTCACCTTTTTCAATGAAGAACTTTCTCCCGAAAGGGCCACTCATACTAGACCTTTGTAAATCACCATCGAGTGCATGGGTGCCAAGGTTCCAATGGTGCTTATTGATAATGAATCCGCATTAAATGTATGCCCTTTTAGGACTGCTCTCAAAATTGCCTTGGATGTGGAAACAATCATCCCCTCTCCTTTGACTATTAGAGCATATGAAAACACTTCAAGAAAGGTTATAGGAACTTTCAAGGCTCCTAGCAATATTGGTTCGTTGGAAAAAATTGTGGAATTTCACGTGATGGACATCACTCCCAACTACAACCTTCTCTTGGAAAGGGCATGGCTTCATCCCGTTGGGGCTATTCCCTCTACTTTGCACCAAAAGATGAAGATCCTATGGAAATGAGGAATTGCTATAGTACTTGGAGATGGTGAGATTCTAGCTCCTGTCTGTGGACTTAAAGAAGGAGGGAATGAGCTTCAAATGAGTGGCTTTAAGTTCGTGAACATAATTGATTATGGATTAAAGGATGAGAAGTTCACTACGGATCTGCTCCCATATTGTAGTCATGAGGTAATTGCAATGATAAGGAAAATCGGGTATATGCCTAGTATGGGTCTTGAAAAAGAAGGAAGAGGGGTGGCTAAATTCCTCGACTTCAAGACTCAACTGACCAAGGAAGGTTTATGATTCTTTAAAGGCTACGATGAAATCAAAAGGAACCTTGGTACCCTAAAGGGGAAATTTATGAAAAAGGGAGGAGACTTTCCTTTTTGTGGCTTTCTTAAGCTTTGGGTGGATAAGGACGGAAAGGTGAACCCTGTCTGGGAGATATTCTTCAATGAGAAGCTTACTTTTAAGGAGAAGCCTACTATGGTGGTCAAGGAAATTAAAGAGGAGGTCGACTGGGTGGACTACATGGATTCTAAAGCAATGAGAGTTATGCTGAAAGAGGAAGGAGATGTGCTCGCCATCATCATCAAAGAGCCAAGTGATCCTTTTACCTTCATTGTGCCTGCTGTGGGACAACTCAACAATTGGACTTGGGTTGGGTTCTCTAAGAATATGGGAAATGAATTTTGTAATTCAAGTTTAGATGTACTTTTCAACATTTTTAATAAGATGAATTTTGATTTGGCTTAGTTTGATGTGCCCCATAATATTGAAATTCTACACTTAAATAATTCTAATGAATTTGAAAATGAAGTCAATAAAAAATTGGAAAAGAAAATTGAACCTGTGGAACCAACTTTTGAAACTCTTAATTTGGGCTGTGGGCGCAACGCGCGATGTTTAGGGAGTACGCCTCGGCCGAGTGGATCGGGGTGGAGAAACAAGGGGTCGCCACCTAGTTTTATGATCTAGGAACCATGAATATAGCACCCTTACGTGGAAGGACTGATCTTACTACCAGAGTATGGGTTCGGAGTTTAGGTACAGTTTTGGGAAGGTGTTAGGCACCTATAATTGCCTGACTCATGGGTCGGCTTCCACTCATTGTGTCCTACATCTTAATCCTATTAAAGACACATTCAATATTGCGTCTTAACACACACACACACACTAGCATACATCTAGACAAACAACATGGTATTTCATCCCAAACCTAACATACATCTATCATACTATCACATCACATCACAATCCTAGCATTCATCTATCATGCTTATTAACCAACATAAAACCTAACATGTTCACATCAAAGCAACTCATCTCATATGGCATCATATCATGGTCAAAGTAGAACATAGGCATGGCAGTAAGCAAGCATACATCATATCTAAGGTAAAAGACATATGAAGAATCAAGCAAACATGTTATTACAAACCTCATCCATGTTCATCATCCAAACAAAATCATATTCAAATCAATGCATGTTCATGTGAATGCATGTCTTACCTCACCGCATTACAGCACGTATGGCATTAATGCATGAACATATTAATGCATGTTCATGGTATTAAAATAAGAAAAGGAAGGAAACCCTAATCAAGCATGTTAAAGAAAACAAGTAATTAAATAGAAGAGTAAAGACTTAAAAAGCATAAAAAGGAACTAAACGAGGCATATAATGTAAGAGAAACAAAGAAACAGAAGCAGAGAACTTAAATTAGGGTTTCTGGGCACGAGCATGCATGCGCATACATAGGCCTATGTACGCAGGCCAGTTGTATGCATACGCATACATTGAACCTGCGTAAGCATGCAGAAGCATGCGCACGCAGACATGCCCTAAACCCTAACCTAGAAACGTAGAAAATATAATAGAACTTAAGTCTAACAACCTAACATGCATAAAATCATAAAGCATAGAAAACCTAAGCTAAACAAACATGTTATCATATAAAGAAACAAAAGAAACAAGAAAAACAGAAAGATTAAAGCAAGAAAAGGTAAAGAAAAGAAAAGAAAAGGAAAAGCTTAGAACTCAATACCTCAAATAAGAAGCTTTTCAAGCTTGATTTTGACCGTTCCCCTCAGTCAATCTATTCACAATCAAATATAAAAGTGATTAGTAATTTAAAACTTATAAGATCAAGACCAGAAAAGGTCCCAATCAAAAGAAAATTGACTTGAGGATGTTTTGTGAAAATCTACCTCTTTGATTCACTATTTCTGGTGAATCTTAGGTTTTTCCTTCGAATTTTCTGTGTGTTTTCAAAAGGTCTCATGTATGGCTTTATATAGTGAGAAAATAGGGGTTTGGAATGGCTCCCAAACGATGTAGGATTCGTTCCAAACCTCAACATTAATGCAAAAAACTTGCTTTTAATAGGTTTCTGAAACCCTAGCTATGTGTGCAAGTCTGTTCCTGTGTATGCATGCATCAGACTTGTATACGTAGGTTCTGGCTTGCATATGCAGGCCAAGGGTTTCCTTGGCCTTTTATTTTTCAAAAATAGATTTATTTGCTCATAAAATGTTATATTTTCCATTTTAACACTTTTCAAGTCAATTTGTAATCTGATTGGGCCCTAAACCAATCTTGAGCCTTAGAATTTCGACATCATTGGGGAATGGGGGCCCGAATCATAAGGGGTACAAAATGCAGTTTTTACAGATACCCCTCTTTTGATTGGTGAGCTTTGCTAACGGAATCAAAAGAATAAGAGACAAAACATTTTGTTTCAACATATGGCTTGAGCCCAACCTACGCACACGGCACACAACACGCATACATGGGTGAGGTGTAACTCTGTAGAGTCGGGTGGGATTCGTATGTCCGAATTCCCACACTTGCTGCTCGGGAAACGAGCAAGGACAGATTCACTATCCCAGAACATGTTTTGCTAATTGCAAGCAAAAGGCGAGTGACTCACTATCCTAGTATCACTTAAAAAAGAAAAACACACAAGGCCAATGACCGCAACCAAACAAACAAGGTGCTCTTACAAGCTTAAAAGGATACATATCTGTGGTGTCCATCTAGGGCTCTTGCCTCAAACTTCTCCGGGTGGTTTGCCACTCTAGGTAATACTTGTCTTTTCCATCTCTTTCTCTACCTATTCTGGTGAGGCTCTTGCCTCGGGGTGACCTCGGTCTCTGTCTCTATCTCTAACTCTTCCACTATGCCTGCATAATCAATTCCCTCGGGATATGTGCACAAGTTCTGTATGATGTGCCTGCATGTACAATTCCAGAGGATATGTGCACAAATTATGTATTTTGACTTTGCTTGACTGGTGTGTGGCTCATGCTTGCATATTCAATTCCCATAGGATATGTGCACAAGTGGTCTTGGTGTTCTAACCCACGAGGGAGTCTCGGGTGAAGAATCCACTGGGGATGATGAACGACTCACTAGAGAGTATGATCTGCTGAGAAGTTTTGATGACTCATAGGGAAGCCTTCTTGGTATGTAGTTTAGTGGGGATGGTAACTTACTGAAAAGTGTGTCAGTAATTGTGACCTATGAGGAAGTCTTTAGTAATGTGTGGTCCACTGGGGAAAATCCTTCTTTTTCTTCATGGCTTATAGGGGAACTTGTGTTGATTCTACCCACAAAGGGGTCCTGTCTACGCCATGGGGAAATTTCTTCATAACTCATGGGACGTTGCCTTTATGCCTTGGACCCGCAGGGGAGTCCTTCCATGATACTGTACTTTACTGGGGATTTGGTTGATGACTTAACTCAAGGGGGAGTTTCCTTGGTAACTTCTGATCTGCTAAGGGGTGCTTTTAATGCTTTTCATTCATTGGGGGATGCTTTAAGGGTCTTTATGTCCTTTACCCAACTGAGGGTATTTCTGTCATTTTGGTGCATTCTTGAATTTTCTTTTCCATTTTCTACGAACCAACTAGGAATATTTGAATTTTTTTTTACTAAACTACACGTAGTTTAGTAGGGGTCTAAACTACATGTAGTTTAGCCACCAGCACATTTCCGCCTCTTTAAATTTTCTCCAACGGTTACCAACTGTTTCTTTTCTTTTCATTCTCTTTATCTCCCTCATCTCTTCACATTCTCTCCAACTCTCTAACTTCCATCTTTTCTCTCTACAAAACTCCTGGCATCTCTCTCACTTCCTCCCACAATTTGACTCATCTCTCTCAAATCTTTTCATTTGAAACTCTCTCCCTCTCCAAGCCCTCTCATCTTCTCCATGGCACCCAAGTCCAAGAAAACTTTCTTCGTGCTTTCTAGTGATGCCTTCAACCTCACGCGTTGCAATGGAGCGGTGAGGCTGAATGAGTCCCCCCCGTTGACATACAGGCCACAAGATAATCTTTCAGAGGGTGTAAGGACCGGATCAGTAAATTTTTCAAACTTTTCTCATTTTTGAATTTCTCTTTGATCTTCTATTTTAATCTTTTTTGGACATGTAAATGCTTGGGTTTTGCTGTGAGATGGGTTTAGATGAAAACTTGATACCTTAGGAGGGATAGGAACATATTTAGGATAAGTTTTGATCGAGGCATGCTTGAAAATGTCGAAGAACGACCCACTATCTGTGTTCATGCGTACGCGGCCAGGCTTTGTGCATACGCAGACCTGTTCATGCGTACGTATATTTGTTCTTGAGTTCATGCATACGCAGTTTCCAACCTATGTACACGTGCCGCCAGTCAGGAACCCTATTTTAAATCCCGTTTCATTTGTTTCATATCCAAATGCAAATCTAACACCATTTTTTTCATCCTTTTGCAAACTTTGCCCCCATTTTCAGGCAAGGGAAGCACTAATGGCGTGGCGGTATGGTATAGGGTCC
This sequence comes from Notholithocarpus densiflorus, assembly GCA_030021035.2. Classification (NCBI taxonomy): domain Eukaryota; kingdom Viridiplantae; phylum Streptophyta; class Magnoliopsida; order Fagales; family Fagaceae; genus Notholithocarpus; species Notholithocarpus densiflorus. The sequence goes on from JARYZH020000017.1 coordinate 882,307, forward strand.
TTACTACAAAAACAAAGGCCCACATTCGTACAGCGGGCTTCAAGTTGATTATCCGTTTACTACCAGAAAGGTCTGGCAGTGCCATTCTGGTGCAGACTTTGGCTGAGAAGTGGTGGGACACTACCCACACCTTCCACATTGCTAATAGGGAGATGATTGTGACTCCCCATGACTTCCACCGCATGACCGGTCTTAGGTGCGATTGGGCTCTCATAAACTTGAAGGGCGAGTCGGGCACTCAGCTGGGCATAGACTTGCTCAGGAGGACACTATTGAGAGGATCCGCTATTTCGACATTAAGGCAAATTATAGGCATCTCCCACAGGTGACAGCCGACGACTGCACCAAGATGGCTAGGGCCATTTTGCTATACCTTATAGGGGCATATCTTTTCACCAACAGAGGGTAGACGGTGTCTTTGAGGTGGTTAGCCCTTTTTCGTGACTTTGAGAGGGCTCAGGATGCCAACTGGGGGCAGGCATGTCTTGCCTACTTGTATTCCTCCATGAACACACTCAGCCAGGGGACTTTGCACCAGTTAGTGGGGCCTTGGAAGCTCCTCGAGGTTAGTTTCTTTACCCTTTCTTTTGTAGCTCTTGTACTTTTCATCCTTATGTCATTAGGCTAAATTGTGCATCATACTCTTGCAAATTGCATTCATGTTTCCATCTTGCAAACTATCATCTTGTAAACTGTTCATACCTATTCGTATCTATATCTTGCAAACTGTACCCATTCATTTTGCAAATTGTCATCTTGCAAACTGTCATTTGGCAAACTATCATCTTGTAAACCGTATCCATTCTTTCTTTTCCAGCATTGAGCCATTCAATACAATCTCATTGCTCGTGGTACGAATGTAGATCTGAAGAGCTTCTCTTCAGTCAAGGCTCATTTCAATGGGCTATCTTCTAATGATGTTAGGATTTTAATGTCTCTCGTTATTTCTTCTGCATGTCTCTTAGGGTTTTTCCTCTTTAACCCTATATACTGTTACAGGTCAACTGAAGTCCTTGGGCAAGTGCCCCTACTGTTGCGAACCCAAGATTGGAAGCGGCTGCCATTGTCATCTCCAGGATTACTCAACCCTTCAAGGGTGCTGGCTTGAGGGTGCTTTACCTTGTGGAAAGGGTACGTTGCCAGTTGGTGGGTGAGGATGCCCCACAGGTTCTGATGGACCCTCCGGTGTTTATGCTTGCCCAGCTTTCCATGATGGATGCGAAATACTAGTTGTAGAGGAGTGGCATCCCCTATAGTGTATGTTTTCCCTTCCCATTCATTTCCCTTCTTCCTTTGCATTCAGCCCACTATACAGGAGCATAAGGAGCTGGTTTGGCTTGCGAGGAACCTCAAGTTGGAGATGACAAAGTACTTACGGCAGATTTATGGTCCTGGAGGGTTTGCATACCCGGGTGCTGCTGCTGATGATGATGATGGTGGTGGTGGTGGTGGTGGCGATTCAGAAGCAACTCCTAGTTACCAGCCAAGGAAGAGGCGCTTCCGATGATCTTGCAGACAGACAAGCAGACAAACAGACAGATAGACACAGACACACAGCATGTTTCCTTTTTTTTTTTTTTTTAGCATGTATTTCTGCACTTTATCTTTTACTTGAGACACTAGGTTGTATTTAAGAACATATTTTATATTTATGCTTTAGTTTAAAACATGTACTTAATTTACAACTTATGGGGAAAATTGCACAATTCTATGAAATTTTGCTTTTTCTTGATCTTTGATGCTTGAAAATCTAAGCTTGAGTGTGCCTTGAGTGGTCCCTTAAGTCGTAGGAATCATGGGAGGGGTCTTGGTGGAGGAATCACACTCTAAGTAGGAAAAGGAACTCGGCTCTGCCTCCCTTCATACGTACGTATACGCGCGTTTGTGTACGTAGGTCTTGACCATGCGTACACAGCTTTAACCTTGCGTACGTGTGCCGCGGTTAAGAAAAAACCCTAGCCACTCTATTCAAGTATAAAATAGCCATTGGGGGCCTCTAAACCTTCACCAAATGTATTTTAAGCTCAGAAAACACTCTTTAAGGCTTTCCAATCACAGAATTCTCTCCTTTAGAAGTCTTAGCATATATCGGGAAGCTCAACCCTAGTTTCAAAGAGGTTCTCATTCCTTTCGATCTCTCTTGCATCTTTCCATATCACCAAATCAAAGTGGGTGAACCTTTCCTTCATGCTGCTACCAACTTTTGGATTCCCACTCAACATGTTTTTCATTTTAATGGTGTGGAGATATGCCCCACTTTTGAAGAATTTAGTGCAATCATGGGAGAACCTAAAGTTAGCACTCTTATCCTTCCTACTATTGGTGGGGATCTTCTTGCCTTGGTCCAAGCTCTTTTGGGTGTTTCTCTTAACACGACGCAGCATTGGTGCATGTTTGACAAGCTGAACATCCATTCAATTTTTCATACTTCTCTCGGCTAACTGTTCCTATGACCGGTAGACCACGTTCCCACTATCTTAATGCTTTCTGTTTATGTATCCTTGCAAGATACTTCTTGGTATAAGAGATGGCTCGCCTAGATCGAAGAATGTGCTTGGTGGTTAGCGATCTGAGGAGTGGGAACCCTGTAGGCATGATCTTGGATGAAACTCTCAATGGCTCATTTTCATTTTTTTTTCTTTTTATCTCTCCTTTTTCCATTCATGCTTTCTTTTTCTTTTCTTTCTCTCCTCCCTCTTTTTTTTTTCAAATATGGCTATATGAAATGCTTTGATTGCTTCATCCCGCCATTGTTTTTCCTAGTCAATATCTCCCCAAGCACTATCGTGATCGTAGGCCCAAATGCGCTGAGATGAGTTCTGATGAGTTTACTGAGTTCATGAAGCACATTGATGTCATAGATATTCAATGGGTAGTGGAATGGTGGCGCATTTCAAGCATGGTCAATCACAGCTTGAAGGATAACTATGTTCCTTTGGTTGGGCTTCGCTGTTGCTCTTACAACTCTACATGCCACATTGCAAGGCAATTTGGTGACCGTCAAGGAGCTCCTAGCGATGATGGTTCCTTCCATACCTTGGCACATACTGATAGGATCTTGGGTAGAATCCATGAGTCTTAGCCGTGACGGAGGGTGACCAAAGGCATCTGTTTTCCTCAATTCCTTCATCCAACTTCGAGGTACAAGAAATGGCTAGAGGCTGACATGAAGTGGGTTCCCATAGATGAAAAAGCTTACAAGAGGTCTAACAAAAGAAAGAGGACTGATTGACTACCTTGATATGCCCTAAATTTTTCTTTTCTGCACTTTATGATTCTCATGTCTTTTCTTTTGAATTTAATAAAGGATTGGAAAATTCCAAATCTCCTATGGAAACAATTTATTACCTTTTAATTTGAGTAATAAGAGAATCATCCATTTTTTATCTTTGGTTATTGTCATTATTATTATTATTTTTTTTTTTTTTCATACCATGTAATTTTTGCTCATTATGTCCTTATAGGAATTTTCGCCATGCCCATAGTTTTTTCCCCTATCTTTGGCTTAGACTGCCCTTTCGGGTTTTCAATCCAGTGGGGTTCTTTTGCCTTAATTTTTGCCTAGGCCGCCCTTTCAGGTTTTCAACCTAGCAAGCTTTTTTTTCTCTCTCTCTCTCTTTTTTTATTTTTATTTTATATATATATAAATATTATATCTTCGGAGCCTATCCATATTGATTGGGCGAAGCATCTCTTCTCCATCAAAATCTGTAATTCTTGTAGCACCTCTTGACATGATTTTCTTGATAATAAAAGGCCTATACCATCTCGGCTTCATCTTCCCTCTTGGATCAAAAGTTTCATCTCTAAGCACTTTTAGGAACAGGTCCCCTTCTTTAAGGTTTCTAGGTTTCACTTTTTTTTTTTAAATGCTCTAACAATCCTTTTCTAGTACCTTTGTGCATGGTATTGTGCCATAGCTCTTTTCTCATCTATCAAAGCCAATTGTTCATATCTTTCCTTCATCCAATCTTCCTTTAGGACCTTGGTTTCCACTAGCACTCTCAAAGATTGTATCTCTACCTCAATGGGGAGTACCGCCTCACATCTATAGACCAAAGAATAAGGGGTTGCCCCAGTTGATGCATGAATAGAAGTTCTGTAACCCCATAAAGGAAATGGAAGTTTTTTGGCACAGTCCTTGTATGTCACCACCATCTTGGCTAGGATGTTCTTGATGTTCTTATTGGCTGCTTCTACGGCCCCATTAGTTTGTGGTTAGTATGGTGAAGACTTGTGATGCTCAATGTTGTACAACTCCATGATCCTTTGAACCTCTCCCTCAAAGTGGGAGCTATTATCTGAGATGATTTCTTGTGGTACCCCGTACCGGCAAATAATGTTGTTCTTTATGAACTGAGCCACATGTTTGGCCTTTAATACAGAGTAGGAGGCTGCTTCCACCCACTTAGTGAAGTAGTCAATTGCCACTAGGATATACTCGTGTCCATTCGAAGCTTTCGGGGTTATCCTTCCAATCACATCTATGCCCTAGATTGAGAAGGGCCAAGGAGAGGTCATGTTGTATAGCTCACTAGGTGGCACATGATTCAAGTTTGCATGTGTTTTGTAGTCATGGCAACTCTTCACAAAGTCTACACAATCAGTCTCCATTGTATTCCAATAGTATCCCATCCTTAGGATATTTTTGGCTAACATTCTCCCATTCATGTAAGGACATAAATCCCTTGATGAACTTCTTCCATAACCCTTTCGGCTTCCTCTTTCTTCAAACAACGGAGATGTATGCCATTATAAGATCTCCTATAGAGCTGTCCTCCACATAAGATGTATTGCATAGCCATCATCCTTATCAAACGATGTTCTCTCTTATCGGTGCCGTTAGGATACACTCCCGATTCCAAGAATTTCATGATGTCATAATACCAAAGAACCCCTTCTTGTTCTATAGCCAAGACTGAAGACTCGGTTTTCCCCTTGTGTACTAGTTCATAACTCTGCCCAATCTCTAGGGGTCGTGTCCATACTCCTTCGGGTATTTCAACCATGGAGGCTAAGGTAGCCAAGGCAGCTGCAAACTGATTCTGAGCCCTAGGAATGATAGTGTATTCAATCCTATCAAAGGTTTTGGTTAAGTCCTCCAAGCATTATTGATAGGGCTTCAAATGTTCTTCTTTTACTTTCCACAATTTGTATGCTTGAGCTATAACCAAGGTCGAATCTCCAAATACCTTCGCTTCTTTTACCCCCAATTCTCGGAGAGCGTCCATTCCAGCGATACAAGCTCTATATACTGCCATGTTATTAGTCACCTCAAAGTTCAATTTAACAGCCAAAGACACATAGAATCCATCAAGGGTGATCAAAATTACTCCTATCCCATTCCCATATTAGTTCATCGCTCCATCAAAATACATTTTCTATGCCCCTAATTCAATATCCAAAATATCTTCATCTAGGAAATCTTCTTTTCCATCACCTCCTTCTATGAGGTTCTTGGCACAAAAATTTAACACTACACTCCCTTTGATTATTTTTCTTGCCACATACTTCAAATCGAATTCTGCTAATAGAATCAACCATCTCGACAATCTCCCACTTAAGGCAGGCTTCTCAAATAGATACTTCAATGGATCTATTTTGGTTACTATCCATATCTGGAATGGTAGGATGAAGTGTCTCAACTTGATCTATTCTCGATAATCGTTCCATGCATGGGGTTCCTTCTTTCTCAAAAGCTTGAAGATGGGCTCACAAGTGGAAGTGGGTTTGGCAATGAATCGGCTGATGTATTGTAGTCGACCTAGGAATCCCCTTATTTCTTTCTCACTCTTGGGTGGAGACATCTCCAATATGGCTTTGATCTTGGATGGATCAACTTCTATCACTTACTAAAAAGCCTAGCAATTTCCTAGCTGTCACTCCGAAGGTACACTTTTGGGGATTGAACCTCAATCTATACTCCTTGATCTTTTTGAAGAACTTTCTCAAGTTAATGATGTGACCTTTTCTATCTTTGGATTTCACAATCATGTTATCAACATACACCTCAACCTCATTGTGCATCATGTCATGTAACAAAGTTGTGGCCATCCTTTGGTAAGTTGCTCCCGCATTCTTGAGCCTAAATGGCATTACCGTATAGCAATAGATTCCCTATTCTGTGGTGAAGGTGGTCTTAGTCATATCCTTAGGAGCCATCTTGATTTGGTTATATCCTAAGAAACCATTCATGAAAGACATCAAGACATTACCGATCGTGTTTATCCACTAGGACATTTATGTGGGGGAGAGGGAAATCATCCTTAGGGCAAGCTTTATTCAAATCCCTGAAATCCACACACATTTTCCATCCTTCTTTGGTACAGGCACAACATTGGCTATCCATTCAGCTTGGTGTACGGGTTTGATGAACCCTTCTTTCAACTGCTTAGTGACCTCTTCTTTGATCTTTAGAAGCCATTCGGTCCTCATACACCTTAACTTTTGCTTAACGGGTACCATGTGAACATGAGTATCAATGTGGTGTTAGCTATTTCAGGATCGATGCCGAGCATATCTTTATAGGACCATGCGAACACTTCTTGAAATTCTGTGAGAAGCTCTTTGAGATCTTTCCTTTCTTTTTCACTTAGGGTTGAGCCAATTTTAATTAAGTGTGGATTCTCATTATTGCCCAAATTAAGAGTTTCAAAAGTTGGTTCCGTAGGTTCAATTTTCTTTTCCAATTGTTTATTAATTTCATTTTCAAATTCATTAGAATCATTTAAGTGCAGAATTTCAAAATTATGGGACATATCAAAATAAGCCAAATCAGAATTCATCTTATTGAAAATGTTGAAAAGTATATTCGAACTTGCATTACAAAATTTCTTTCCCTCATTCTTAAAAAACCCAACCCAACTCTAATTATTGAGGTGCCCCTCAGCAGGCATGATGAAGGTAGAAGGATCACTTGGCTCTTCATTGGTGATGGCAAACATGTCCCCCTCCATCGTCATCATAGCCTCCCAGTCGACCCAGTCGACTTCCTCTTGAACTTCCTTGATCACCATAGTAGGTTTCTCCTTGAAAGTAAACTTCTCATTGAAGAATATCTCCCAACCCGGATACACTTTTCCATCCTTACCTACCCAAAGTTCAGGAAAGCCACAAAAAGGAAAGTCTCCTCCTTCCTTCACAAAGTTTCCATTAAGGGTACCAAGGTTCCTTTTGATTTCGTTGTAGCCTTCAAAAAATCCCAAACCTTCCTTGGTCTTGAAATTGGGGAATTCAGCCATCCCTTTTCCTTCTTTTCCAAGACCTATACCAAGCATATACCCCATATTCTTCATCATTGCAATCACCTCATGGCTACAATATGGAAGTAATTCCAAAGTATACCTTTCATCCTTCAATCCATAATCAGCCATGTTCATAAACTCAAAACCACTCATTTGAAGCTCATTTCCTCCTTCTTCAAGTCTGTAGACAGGAGCTAGGATTTCACCATCACCAATTATCACAACAATACCTCCCTTCCATGGGATTTTCATCTTTTAGTGTAGAGAAGAAGGAATAGCTCCAATGGGATGAAGCCACACCGTTCCCAAAAGAAGGTTATAGTTAGGGGTGATGTCCATCCCGTGGAATTCCACAATCATCTCCAATGGACCAATCTTGCAAGGAGCCTTGAAGGTTCCTATAACCTTCCTTGAAGTATTGTCATATGCCTTAATAGTCAAAGGGGAAGGAATGATCGCCTCCACATCTAGGCCAATGGTGAGAGCAGTCCTAAAAGGGCATACATTCAATGCGGACCCATTATCAATAAGTACCATTAGAACCTTGGCATCCATGCACTTAATGGTGATTTACAAAGGCCTAGTGTGAGTGGCTCATTCGGGAGGAAGTTCTTCGTCGAAAAAGGCAAGGAGAGGATGAGATTGAGCTTTAACTCCCATGAGAGATAGTACTTCTTGCGGTGTGGTTTCTATGGATACTTCCTTCCCATTCAAGGCATCTAAGAGAGCACTACGATGTTTACGAAAAGCCATTAGCAAGCCCTATACAGACACATGGGCTTGAGTCTTCTTCAATTGAGTCAAAACTCTATCTTCGTCCTCTTTCTCTTCTTTTCCTTTAGGCTCTGTGGGCTTAGACCCTTCTCCTATGTCCCTACCAGGATGATCATTTTTCAAACAAGATGGCTTGTAGTGCTTTCCACACCTAGTAATGTTTGCCACATTGTCTTCCACGACCTTTTTCTTTAACTCAGTTATCCCTTTGGGAAGTATCCCCCACACAACCACCGTATTTTTCAAAATCTCATCCTCATCATCCCATATCCCTTGAACTTCTACCGCATTAACTTCTACGATCTCTATTAGCTATGAACAATCCCATTCGATCTCATCTATTTGCACCAATTCTAATATAAAGGAGGAGCTTGGTGGTATTCGGGCAAGGGGTTCTTCCTAATGCTAGGCTTGGTGATGATTTTGGGATTTGGGAGGGTTTCATTGTCTATGAGGTCTTGTATTTCATGCTTAAGGCAGAAACAATTGTCGGTTTTATGGCCAAATTTTTGGTGGAAGTGGCAATATTCATTGAGGTTCCAAGTGGGAGGCACGAGATTGGGCATAAGTGTGGGATCTAGAGGTTTGATGAATCCCTTGGAGGACAAGTTTTCATATGCTTGGGCGAGGGTTATTCCTAGGTCGGAAAATTCTCGACGGGCTTTCTTTGTGAAGCTTGGGTAGGCTAAGGTTTGTTGAGGTATGATGGCACTCACATTCACGGGATTGGGTGCTTTAGAAGTAACTACTCCTCCACCATATGTTTCTTGATTGGAGGTTTGTTCTCACCTTTCTCCAATTGCCCATTATTGATGGCATTTTCAGTCCTAGTTCCACAATCACACAATTCTCGAAAAGAACTAATAGGCGATGACAAGAGCCTACTATTATATGCTGGAAGTAAATTCTTGATAATCATATTAATTTGGTTTTTCTCATTTGGCCTATTGACCATCCTTGATGCCTTTCCCTTCCACTTAGTCATATACTCGGAGAATGTCTCCCCTACCCCTTGTTTAGTGGTCTCCAAGTCTCTTAAACTCATATCAATCATAGTATTGAAGATGAATTGACCCACAAACAACTCTACTAGTTCATTCCACACTTTAGTCTTACTCAAATCTAAGCTATAGTACCACCTTGATGCACCTCTTGTGAGTGAATGAGGGAATGCATGCAAAGTTTGCTTCTCATCCAACCCTTTCATTTCAGCAATGCTTAGGTACCTTCTAACATGCTGCTTTGGATCTTCAGTTCCATCAAACTTTTTCGCATCAGAAATATTGAATTTTGGAGGCAATGTGATGGGAGTCTTTGAACTTATGCCTCCCATGTTATAGAGGCAATCATCCATCCCTTGGGCCTTACGAAAGGCTAGTTGCATCTTTTCCATCTTTTCTTTCATAGCCACGGTCTCTGCGGTGAGCTTCTCAAATTGCTAATTCCTTTCATAATCGGCCTTGTCTCTTTTATCCTAACCTTCCACTTCTTCATCATCAGGAATCTCTACATGTGCGGCCTTCTTCAGCTTGGCTTCTTCTAGCTTGGTGAGGCAAATCCCCATCTTCTTGAGAACATCACTATGCTCCTCCATTACCTTAATATCCTTTATGCAGTCTCATCATTAATTGGAGCAGCTGTTGTTACTTGAGGTGATTCCTCTTCTTGAAATACTTCTTCTTGATGTGCGTCCTCAATCTTGATCAAGCATCTTCCGTGCTTCTCTCAAACCCAAATTGGAGTGGGGATGTGTTTACTTGATCTTGGTGGTGCAATGGTGTTTACTAGTTCATTCCACACTTTAGTCTTGCTCGGATCTAAACTATAGTACCACCTTGATGCACCTTCCGTGAGTGAAAGAAGGAATGCATGCAAAGTTTGCTTCTCATCCAACCTTTTCATTTCAGCAATGCTTAGGTACCTCCTAACATGTTGCTTTGGATCTCCAATTCCATCAAACTTTTTCACATAAAAAATCTTGAATTTTGGAGGCAATGCGATAGGAGTCTTTGAACTTATTCCTCTCATGTTAAAAAGACAATCATCCATCCTTTGGGCCTTACGGAAGGTTAGTTGCATCTTTTCCATCTTTTCTTTCATAGACACGGTCTCCATGGTGAGCTTCCCAAATTGCTTATTTCTTTCATAATCAGCCTTATCTCTTTCATCCTAACCTTCTACTTCTTCATCATCGAGAATCTCTACATGTGCGGCCTTCTTTAGCTTGGCTTCTTCTAGCTTGGTGAGGCGACTCCCCATCTTCTTGAGAACATCGCTATGCTCCTCCATAGCCTTAATATCCTTTGTGCGGTCTCATCATTAATTGGAGCAGCCGTTGTTACTTGAGATGATTTCCCTTCTTGAAATGTTTCTTCTTGATGTGCGTCCTCAATCTTGATCAAGTGTCTTCCATGCTTCTTGGCCCAAATTGGAGTAGGGACGTGTTTACTTGATCTTAGTGGTGCAATGGGGCCTGAAAAAAAGTCTCATCTTTATTAAGTTCATGTCCCAATTAAAAGATCCTTTTAACCTTTAGATGTTCTTAGCAAGTCTTTAAGTCCATTTTAATGAAGGCCCAATTACAAAATCACTCACTTTTCTCTCATGAACCTTACTCCTTGTTTCATTTGGATTTTAGTCCATTTACAATAATGCTCTCTGTTAGGATTAGTGTCCTAAAATCCTATTGTATGCCATTATGTAAGACATTATGTTCTATGTAATAAACTTGTTTTATTATTATCTAAAATAATAGTAGCATGAATGTTTGGACATTATCATATAGTCCTTAAGATGTATAGTATGTGATTTATGTGATTTAGTCACAAAAGATATAAATCACAAGTTCTTTGTAAACTCAAAATCTTAGTTCGTAGTTGGCGATGAAATTGGGCATTTCATCTGCGAAGACTATAACATATCAATTAAGATGATTTGTCTTGATCATGAAAGTGGAGACTTCTAGTTGATATGTTAATATGTTTTAAGTATATAAAACATATTGAACTGGACTGCTGTGAAATTTATTATTCTATCAACAACTGTCAAACGAATAATAAATCTCACGACTTCTCATTTACATAAACTCTCAATCTTGAGGGAATAGCGAGCCTGTTCATGAAATGTGAGTTGCTTTAATATATCAGGAGTGAGATAGAGACAAATGGTCAAAACTTCAGTATGTTGGGCAACCACACGTGATGTTGAAGGAACACATATTCTTAAGATGGAATTCATAGTTTCCTTATAGAGATATAAAATATTCCCTTGAGATAAGTTTAATGGGTTTGGTTATTCAGAGTATTAGGCCTAACCACTTTAGTAAAGAGTTACTAAAGTTTATATTTTATAAAATTAGATTTCATAAAATATATATGAATAACTTAAAAGATTAAACTGGGTACTCAAGGATCAAGAGATAGTAATTTACAAAGTGACAGTTACACATTATGACTTTGTATTACTATGAATATTTCCATGAAGGGGTTAAATGTTTAATAAAGTCTTGGGATATAATTTATTAATAAGGCTTAGAGTGCAATTATATTTATATAGTGGTATTAAATATAATTAATGGTAACTTTGGGCTTGTCAAGAGTTGACAGATAAGTCCAAAGCCCATTGGAGCTAGAACTTTATTTGTCCTTTTTGGTCCCACTCCAAGCCACACACTAAAGTCCAATTGGGTTGGCCCAAAACGCTAACCCAATTAGATAATCAGTTATTTATTTAATAAGAGTTATTAAATAAATGTAACTGCCTAAGTGCAGAAATTAGTGTGATTGTCAAGGAGAAAGAATAAGAGTTCTGCAAGGAGACACTTGATTATTTTCTTGAAATATCACATATATAACTGATTGAGAGACCACACATCTTGGGCACATTGTGGAATTGAAGTGAAGATTGAAAGGCATCTCAAGTCCAATCTTCATTTGTTTTGAATTTCACGGCATCAAGGTACGCTTTCTCATTCTTTGTTTCCAAAACTCAGATGTTACATGCTATCTCACATGAATGAAGTAGATGCGTTCATATTACGCTGCATGTTTTTGAATGAGATACAAAAAAACTGTATTTTCCATGTGTTTTTCCTACAAATGGTATTAGAGCGGTCTTTAATCTCATGTTTGCATAACATGTTGAGTGAGTTTTAGAATCAAAGAAAACTGGTTTCATGATTTTGAAAATTCTGCAGTAGATTTTTCTGCATTTTTAGTTTTAGAACTATGGTTTGGTAAAACTGATATTGATGTTATGATGTTGTTTAAGTTTGATTTTAACCATGCCATATTGAACTTTAAGACTATAGCATCAATGAAATTCAGTTTTGATTTCAATCTCATTTTGATATGATCAAGAAACTATGTTTTGTTCAAGTGAAACGTCAAAAAATGGTTACTAGAAAAATTTGAAAAATTCAGTTTCACGAGTTTAGACTGATCGAGAATTCCCTTCGATCGATCAAATGTTCCTTTCAATTGATCGAACAAGAATCGAGAATCGATTGAGTCATCCAGAAACTTTATGATGAATTTCTTCAATTTTTCGATCGATTGAGAATCCCTTTTGATCGATCGGATTTGTCTTTCGATCGATCGAACAGGAATCAAGAGTTAATCGAGTCATCTAGAAACTTCGAAATGGATTTGTTGAATATTTCGATTGATCGAGAAATACCTTCGACTGATCGAATGAATTGTTTTTGAAATTTCACTAAGTGTTAAAACATAGATAAAGTGCAAAGCTGTGTGTGATGAGATTACACATGTTTTCTAAATAAAAACCTTTCATTTGAAATTTCTAGTGGGAGAGAAATTCAAAGGTTGAACCTCACAGCCTCCATTGCCGGTTTATAGTAGTGTGATTAAGCACCTCGCCTTGGAGTATACGCCTTGCTCCCAATGGAGGGTGTTTAATTCATGGTACTGCAGATTAAACCTCTTAATGATGGATGATATGTGTTTTTACATTAAGAATGACCACGCTACCATGGACTTACTTGAGGACTCATATAGATTTCAGGCAATGGTGTACACTAGACTGAGTTTAATGTTAACCGCCCTACAGAGCTATGTCATTAATACTTAGAGGCTAAAGGGAAAATGATATATTATTAGTGTTTGATAAGAGTTATCATGACAACACTAATAATGAGAATAGTTCTCAATCAATCATAGTGTTTATAATTTACTTGTTACCAAGGAATTTTAAACATGGGATTGGGTTGTCGTTGCATATTTTATATTATGGTTTTATTAAAGTTCCATACTATATGTTTATATGCTAAATTGATAATATCCAGTTTACTTATTATATTCATGTTTATTGTTTTCAAATTTAAGCATGGCATCTTTTAGCACACTTGTTACTATTCTTAATAAAAAAAAACAAACTGACTAGATCCAACTATGTTAACTGGAAAAGAAACTTAAACATTGTTCTTACTGTTGAAGAGCACAAATTTGTGCTTAATCAACCATGTCCAAACTTTCCTTCATTAGATGCTCCTTCTGAGGAAAACCAGCGATATGATCGTTGGCAGAAATCTAATGAGACGGCTAAGTGCTATATCCTAGCATCTATTTCAAATGTTCTACAGCATCAAATGCAGGATGTGGAACTAGCTTCAGACATTATGTTAAGTTCAAAGGAGATGTTTGGTGAGCAAGGCCGTTCAACTAGGCAAGATACCATGAGGCTTATCCTTAATACCAAAATGGCTTAAGGAACTTCATTAAGAGAGCATTGTCTTAAAATGATCTCTTATCGAATACACTGGAGGTTTTAGGTGCCGACATTGATGGAGAATCCCAAACGGATATGATACTCCAATCCTTGCCAGAATCATTCAAAGAATTCAGACTTAATTATAATATGAACAAAAAGATTTATACCTTGTCTGAATTAGTGGCAGCGGAGGGCATTCTTGGTACAGCCAGTGCTGATGCTAATATGGCTGAAGCTTCCTCTTCTAAGCCTAAGTCAAAAGGCAAGGGTGGTAAGAAGAAGAAGGACTTCACCAAACAAGATGATAAACAGCTTACCTTAGGCATTGAAAATAAGGGGAAGAAAAAGAAAAAGGACTACACCAAAGGAAAATGTTTCCATTGTGGTGAGAAAGGTCATTGGAAGAGGATCTGTCCAAAATTCATAGTTGACAAGAATAAAGGTGTGATGTGATCATTCCTTCTTGAAATTTGTTTAGTACATAATCTTACGGATTCTTGGTGTGTGGATTCAGGTTGTACTAATCATATCTGCAATACCTTGTAGGGGTTCCAAAAAACCAGAAAGCTGAATGAATGGGAACTGTTTCTTATTTTGGCTGATAGGAGCAAAATTCCAGTTGTAGCTGTTGGAGTGTTTAATTTATGCTTTGATCCTAGGGTTTTAATATTGGAAGACTGCTTATATGTACCTAATGTTCGTAGGAATTTAATTTCTACAACTTATTTAGGTAGACATGGATATTGTGTTATCTTGAAAGACAATGTTGTAATAAAGAAGGATAAAGTGTTTATTTGTTCTAGCAATATTGTTGATGGTCTTTATATTATAAATCCTGATAAGCATGAATTATACAATTCTAAATTAGATAATAATTCACATGTAAAATCATTAAAGAGAAAATTTCCTTCTACTAGTAATGCATATCTTTGGCATTTGCATTTGGGTCATATTAATTCAAATAGGATCCAAAAACTGGTGAAAGATGGGCTTTTAGAACTATTAGATTTTAATGAATTCCCAATCTGCGAATCCTACTTGGAAGGTAAAATGATGAAAAGGCCTTTTAATGCAAAAGGATATAGAGCCAAAGATTTGCTAAAACTAGTACATTCAGAAGTGTGTGGTCCTATGTCTATCCAAGCAAGAGGTGGCTATGAGTATTTCATTACTTTCACTGATGATTACTCTAGATTTGGTTATGTGTACCTAATGAAACGGAAGTCCGAACCTTGTGAAAAGTTCAAAGAGTTTAGGGCTAAAGTTAAGAATCAATTAGGTAAACACATAAAGGCCATTCGATCTGATTGTGGTGGCGAATACCTTCTCAGGGATTTCAAGGATTACTTAACTGAAAATGGGATTATATCCCAGTTGATTACACCTGGAACACCACAACAAAATGGTGTAGCAGAAAGAAGGAATAGGACTCTTTTAGATATGGTTAGATCTATGTTGAGTTATTCAACTCTACCAATTTCTTTTTGGGGGTATGCCTTAAGTACAACAATGCATCTTTTAAATTTAGTTCCATTAAAATTTGTTCCTAAAAACACCCATGGAATTGTGGAGTGGGCGCAAGCCTAGTATGAGATACCTCCACATTTGTCCAGCACATGTGCTAAAAAGGAAGCATGATAAATTGGAACCAAAGTCAGAAGTATGTTTGCTTGTGGGTTATCCAAAAGAAACTAGGGGTTATTTATTCTATAGTCGTAATGATTACAAAGTGTTTGTTAGTACAAATGCCAAATTTTTAGAAAATGACTATATGAATGATTATACTCCAAATAGTAGAGTTATCAATGGATGAAATTAGGAATGATGTGGTTGTATCGGATACACCACAAGATATTACTCACAAGATGACTAGTACACAAGAGCCTCGTCGTAGTGGGAGGATTATAAGGCCACCTATAAGATTTATAGTCTGGGAGAAACTTATAAAGCTATCTCAGAAGAGGCTGAATCTAATCCTTACACTTATGAAGAGGCAATGAAAGATATAGATGTACATCATTGGGTCAAAGCTATGAAATCTGAATTAGATTCTATGTATTCCAATCAAGTTTGGGATTTTGTAAAGGTGTCTAATGGCATTAAACTCGTTGGTTGCAAATGGGTTTACAAGAGGAAGAGAGGGATAGATGGAAAGGTTGAAACCTTTAAGGCAAGACTAGTGGCGAAAGGGTATACACAAAAAGAAAGTATTGACTATGAGGAAACTTTTTCGCCAGTAGTCATGCTTAAATCTATCAAAATTCTCTTATCCATTACTGCTCATTATGATTATGAGATTTGGCAAATGGATGTTAAGACTGCTTTTCTTAATGGCAATCTTGATGAAGAAATTTATATGATGCAGCCAAAAGGTTTCATAGCAAAGAACCAAGAGAATATGGTATGCAAGTTGAAAAGGTCCATTTATGGACTTAAGCAAGCATCTAGATCATGGAACATCAGATTTGATCAAGCAATCAAGTCATTTGGTTTTGAACAAAATCTAGATATACCATGTGTGTACAAAAGACATCAAGATAAAGTAGTAATGTTCCTAGTGCTTTATGTTGATGATATTCTACTCATTGGAAATGATGTAAGGGTAATGTCATCAGTAAAGATTTGGTTGTCAAGCCAATTTGATATGAAGGACTTGGGCGAAGCTAACTATATTCTAGGGATCAAACTTTGGCGAGATCAAAAGAATAGAATGTTAAGCTTGTCATAAGCTGGATATATAGATAAGATTCTAGCAAGATTTAGCATGCAAAACTCCAAGAAAGGATTGCTTCCTTTCAGACATGGAATTCCTCTGTCTAATGACCAAAGGCCTAAGACTCTTGAAGAGGAAAAGACAATGAGACAAGTTCCTTATGCTTTTGCAGTGGGAAGTTTCATGTATGCCATGCTATGTACTAGGCCAGATGTATGCCATGCTATGTACTAGTGCCCTTACGTGGAAGGACTGATCTTACTACCAGAGTATGGGTTCGGAGTTTAGGTACGATTTTGGTAAGGTGTTAGGCACCCAAAACCACCTGACCTGTGGGTCGGCTTCCACTAATTGTGTCCTACATGTTAATCCTATTAAAGACATATTCAACATTTCGCCTTAACACACACACACACTAACATACATCTAAGCATACAACATGGCATTTCATCCTAAACCTAACATACATCTATTGTGCTATCACATCACATCACAAACCCTAGCATTCATCTATCATGCTTATCAACCAACACAAACCCTAACATGTTCTCATCAAAGCATCTCATCTTAAATGGCATCATATCATGGTTAAACTAGAACATAGGCATGGCAGTAAGCAAGCATACATCATATCTAAGGTAAAAGACATATGAAGAATCAAGCAAACATGTTATTACAAACCTCATCCATGTTCATCATCCAAACAAAATCATATTCAAATCAATGCATGTTCATGTGAATGCATATCTTACCTCACTTACCTCATTGCATCACAAAAACTATGGCATCAATGCATGATCATATTAATGCATGTTCATGGTATTAAAATAAGAAAAGGAAGGAAACCCTAATCTAGCATGTTAAAGCAAACAACTAATTAAACAGAAGAGAAAAGACTTAAAAATCATAAAAGGAACTAAACGGAGGCATATAATGTAACAGAAACATAGAAACAAAAAAACAGAAGCAGAGAACTCAAATTAGGGTTTCTGGGCATGAGTGTGTGTGCGCATACATAGGCCTGCGTATGCAAGCCATTTGTATGTGTGCGCATACTTCGAGCCTGTGTACGCATTCAGAAGCATGCGCACGCAGACATGCCCTAAACACTAACCCAGAAACACAGAAACACAGAAAACAGAGCAAAACTTAAGTCTAACAACCTAACATGCATAAAATCATAAAGCAAAGAAAACCTAAGCTAAACAAACATGTTATCATATAAAGAAACAAAAGAAACAAGGAAAATAGAAAGATTAAAGCAAGAAAAGGTAAAGAAAAGAAAAAGAAAAGCTTAGAACTCAATACCTCAAACAAGAAGCTTTTTAAGCTTGATTTGACCGTTCCCCTTAGTCAATCTATTCACAATCAAATATAAAAGTGATTAGTAATCTTAAACTCTAAAGATCAAGACTAGAAAAGGTCTCAATCAAAAGAAATTGGCTGGAGGTTGTTTTGTGAAAAACTCCCTATTTGATTCACTATTTCTAGTGAATCTTAGGTTTTTCCTTCGGATTTTTTGTGTGTTTTAAAAAGGTGTCATGTATGGCTTTATATAGTGAGAAAATAGGGATTTGGAACGGCTCCTAAACGATGTGGGATTCGTTCCAAACCTCAACATTAGTGCAGAAAACTTGCCTTTCATAGGTTTCTGAAACCCTAGCTCCGTGCACAGGTTCGTACCTGCATACGCATGCATCAGACCTGCCTATGCAAGTTTTGGCCTACGTACATAGGCTGTAGGTTTCATTGGACTTTTATTTTCCAAAAATAGTTTTATTTGCTCATAAAAAGTTATATTTTCCATTTTAGCACCTCTCAAGTCAATTTGTAATATGATTGGGCCCTATACCAACCTTGGGCCTTAGAATTTCGGCATTATTAAGGAATGGGGGCCTAAGTCGTAAGGGGTACAAAATGCGGTGTCTACATGGGCAATGATGAGAATCCACGCTTAATTAAAACTGTATCATCCCTAAATAATGAAGAAAGAAAAGATCTCCAAGAATTACTCATAGAATTCCAAGAAGTGTTTACATGGTCTTATAAAGATATGACTGGCATTGATCCCGAGATAGCTCAACACCATATTGATATCCATGCTCACACGGTATCCATTAAGCGGAAGTTAAGACGTATGAGAACCGAATGGCTCCTTAAGATCAAGGAAGAAGTCATGAAATAGTTGAAAGTGAGATTCATCAAACCTGTGCACCAAGCTGATTGGATAGCCAATGTTGTGCCTGTACCCAAGAAGGATGGAAAGGTAAGGATATGTGTGGACTCAAGAGGGGAGTCGCCACCTAGTTTTTGCAATGGCCTAGGAACCATATATATAGCGTCCTCTCGAGGAAGGACCTTTTGATCTTACTACCAGAGATATGGGTTTGGAGTTAAGGTACAGTCTTGGGAAGGTGTTAGGCACCCAAAACCGCCTAAACTAAGGTTGGCTTCCCATCATTGTGTCTTATGTCTTAATCCTATTAAAGGCATACTCAATACTTATATCTAACTCTCACACACACACACACGCGCGCGCGCGCACACACACATACACACACACACACACACACACACACACACACACACACTAACATCCATCTAACAATCAACATGGAATCAAACATCCCTAACCATTCATCTATCATGCTTATCAAACAAAGCCCAACATACATCTAATCATGCAACTCATCACATCATAGCCCTTAATAACATCTAGCATACAATTCACCACATTCTAGCATTCATCTAATCATGGCATAACATATCATCTTAAACAAAGCAGCATATGTATCATCAAATCAAAACAAGCATATAAGCAGCAAGTACATCATGTCATCATTAAAAGCATTGCATATACATATTTCATCAAAGGAGGATAAAGCTTATAAACAAACATATATACATGTACATATGAATGCACATATGAATGCACGACTTACCTCACTTACCTTGCAGCAACTCAGCACCTATGGTATCATGCATAAGCATGGGAATGCGTGTCCATGGCATTAAAATAATAAAACCCTAATTCTAACATGTGAACGCAAACAAGCAATTAAACAAGTGAAACAGAAGCCCAAAAGCATGAATATGTGAAAAAGAACCTAAAACATAAGTATTATATGTAAAAACATAAGCAAAAACAGATAAATAAAAGTTAGGGTTTCTGGGCAAGTTCATGCGCACGCATGAACAACCCTGCGTGCGCATAATCAAGCCTACATGCGCAGGTAAGTTTATGCGCACATGGGTTTTTGCCTAGAAACCCTAGAAACACAACAAAACTTGAAAACGATAAATCTAACATCCTAAGATGCTTTTAAAACATACAACTACATAAACCTAAGCATATTAAAACATATTATAACAAGAACTAAGGCAAACAAAAAGATTAAAGAGCGGAAAAGAAAATTTTGAAACTAATACTTGATTCCAAGCTTGATTTTTGACTGTTCCCCTCAGTTAAATCTATTCACAATTCGATAAAAGAGTGATTAGTAATCTTAAACTCAAAGATCAAGGTCATAAAAGGCCATAATCAAAAGAAAATTGACTTGAGGATGTTTTGCGAAAAACTCCCTCTTTGATTCACTATTTCTAGTGAATCTTAATGTTTTCCTGTGGGATTTCTGTCTGTTTTTAAAATATACCATGTAAGGCTACTTATAATGTGAAAATAGGGGTTTGGAACGACTCCTAGACGATTTGGGATTCATTCCAAACCTCAACATTAATGTAGAAAACTTGCCTTGTATAGTTTCTGGAATTTGCTATGCGTGCATAAGATCGGGCCTGTGTACGCATGCAAAAAGTTGCGTGCGTAGGCCAATTCTTGTATGCGCATAGCGAGGGTTTTCTTGAACGCAAACAAGCAATTAAACAAGTGAAACAGAAGCCCAAAAGCATGAATATGTGAAAAAGAACCTAAAACACAAGTATTATATGTGAAAACATAAGCAAAAACAGATAAATAAAAGTTAGGGTTTCTGGGCAAGTTCATGTGCACGCATGAACAACCCTGCGTGCGCATAATCAAGCCTACATGTGCAGGCAAGTTTATGCGCACATGGGTTTTAGCCTAAAAACCCTAGAAACACAACAAAACTTGAAAACGATAAATCTAACATCCTAAGATGCTTTTAAAACATACAACTACATAAACCTAAGCATATTAAAACATATTATAACAAGAACTAAGGCAAACAAAAAGATTAAAGAGCGGAAAAGAAAATTTTGAAACTAATACTTGATTCCAAGCTTGATTTTTGACTGTTCCCCTCAGTTAAATCTATTCACAATTCAATAAAAGAGTGATTAGTAATCTTAAACTCAAAGATCAAGGTCATAAAAGGCCATAATCAAAAGAAAATTGACTTGAGGATGTTTTGCGAAAAACTCCCTCTTTGATTCACTATTTCTAGTGAATCTTAATGTTTTCCCGTGGGATTTCTGTCTGTTTTTAAAATATGCCATGTAAGGCTACTTATAATGTGAAAATAGGGGTTTGGAACGACTCCTAGACGATGTGGGATTCATTCCAAACCTCAACATTAATGTAGAAAACTTGCCTTGTATAGTTTCTGGAATTTGCTATGCGTGCGTAAGATCGGGCCTGTGTACGCATGCAAAAAGCTGCGTGCGTAGGCCAATTCTTGTATGCGCATAGCGAGGGTTTTCTTGACCTTGTTTTTCCAAAAATAGATTTATTTGCTCATTAAAAGTTATATTTTTCATTTTAACATTTCCCAAGGCAATTTAACTTTTTGATTAGGCCCTAAACCAACCTTGGGTCTTAGAATTCAGTATCATTGGGGAACGGGAGCTAGAGTCGTAAAGGGTACAAAATGCAGTATCTACAATGTGTGTAAACTTTAGGGATCTAAACAAGGCTTGTCCTAAGGACAATTTTCCTCTTCCTCATATAGATGTCTTAGTGGATAACACTGCCGGTAGTGCCTTGATGTCTTTTATGGATGGTTTCTCCAAATATAATGAAATCAAGATGGCTTATAAGGACATGACCAAGACTGCCTTCACCACAGAATGAGGGATCTATTGTTATATGGTAATGTCGTTTGAGCTTAAGAATGTGGGTGCAACTTACCCAAGAATGGCTACAGCCTTGTTACATGACATGATGCACAATGAGGTTAAGGTATATGTTGATGATATGATCATGAAGTCCAAAGATAGAGAAGGCCAAATAGCTAATTTGAGAAAATTCTTCGAAAGGATCAAGGAGTATAGGCAGAAATTGAACCCATAAAAGTGCACCTTTGGAGTAATTGCCGGGAAATTGCTAGTCTTCTTGGTAAGTGATAGAGGGATAAAGGTTGACCCATCAAAGATCAAAGCCATATTGGATATGCCTCCACCCAAGAATGAGAAAGCGATAAGAGGATTCCTAGGCAAATTACAGTACATCAACCAATTCATCGCCAAGTTCACCTCTACTTGTGAGCCCATCTTCAAGCTTTTAAGGAAAAATGAACCCCATACAAGGAATGATGAGTGTCAAAAATTCTTTGAGCTCATCAAGGAATACTTTCTCCATCCACCCATCTTAGTGCCCCGAGGCATGGAAAGCCACTACTCCTTTATCTCTCGATCATAGAGAATGTAGTTGGAAGTATGCTTGCACAAGAGGATGATGATAAGAATGAAAGAGCTGTATACTACTTGAGCAAGAGGTTCCATGATTATGAGACTAGATACACACCCATAGAGAAGTCATGCTTTGCCCTCGTGTGGGTCGTGTAGAAATTGAGACATATCATCCTACATTTCCAAATATGGATAGTGGCCAGAATGGACCCATTGAAGTATCTATTTGAGAAGCCCGCCCTAAACTCGATATTGTGTTTGTAGTACGAAAGGCTATTAAAGGCCAAGCCATAGCCGATTACCTAGCGGATCAGCCATTGAATGATCTAGATTTCTCAGAATCCCATTTCTCAGATGAGGATGTTTTGGCAATAGAGCCAGAACCAAGCAGTGTGGAACCATGGTGTTGGAAGCTTTATTTCAAAGGAGCCACCAATAGCACTAAAAATGGAGTGGGAGCAGTTCTAGTATCCTCGAAGGGCCAACAAATCCTAGTTTCAATCAAGCTGAATTTTGATTGCACGAATGATGTCACGGAGTATGAGGCGTGCATAGTAGGCTTACAAGTTGCCTTGGAGTTCGGCGCATGCTCACTTCATAGCGCAGTTGACCACCACATGCGATTCCTTGTTCAAGCTCTTGAAGAAGGATACGAAGATAGAATGGAAAGACGAGTGTCAAGCGGCCTTTGACAAGATTAAGCAGTAATTTTTGAACCCTCCTATTCTGGTTCTCTCGACGCCGAGACATCCGTTAATTCTCTACCTAGCGATGCAAGAGACATCCATGGGTTGCATGTTAGGCCAGTTAAATGAACCCAATCAAAAGGAGAAGGAAATTTACTACCTTAGTAAGAAGTTCACCAGTTGTGAGATCAATTACATTGCCATTGAAAAGACATGTTGCGCCTTAGCATGGGCCTCGCGTAAGTTGCAACAGTACATGCTCTACTTCACCATAACTTTTGGGTCATCCTTTCAAACTTTTTACATCTTTTATTTGTCCTTTAGAATCAGGTGAACTCAAGGTATATGGTTTCACAAATAAGAGATATAAAGGGTACCCTTTTTTGATAAGATCTAGGATCTCTCTAAATGTGGGTAAGCTCCTTAAAGCTAAAGGGATAGATCAACAGGTCACAACTAGGTGGGCCATGATTCCAACCTTAGGCCTAAATGGACCGTAATGGATTGGTGGCAAACTGTTAATATACTCAATGCCCATTATAGGTGATGGCATGGATTGTGAGCTGGTGGGATGAACTTCAGAAGATTTTGGCCCGAATGGAGCCTTCACCTTCCCACTCACCACCAACCATGGCAAGGGACAAAAGAACCAAGTGAAAGTGTGTGTAAACAATATTAAGCAAGCCTTTATCAAGATTAAGAAATGGAACACATTGGAATCAAACTCTCTATCCCCAGTGGAGTCGCCACTATGGGCACAAGCGCTCACGACGTGGTGTCATCCTCGCGATTAGGAAGTACGCCTTGGCCTAGGGTGGACCACGGCAGATGGTGTAAATAGAGTCGCCACCTAGTTTAAGTCTAAGAACCATAAATATAGCGCCTTTCATGGAATGACTGATCTTTTACCAGAGCACAAGTCCGAAGTTTAGGTATGGGGATGGGAAGGTGTTAGGCACCCAACCCCACCCGACACATGGATTAGCTTCCACTCATTGTGTTCTAAATATTGATCTTATTAAAGGAAAATTTAATATGTTATTCTAATATGCACACACACACACTAGCATGCATCTAAAACACACAATATGGCATAATCATCCCAAACCTAATCATTCATCTATCATGGCATTTAAACAAAAAACTCCTAAGGTAGAAACATCGCATGGTAGAATCAAACAAACATGTTAAAGCATCTAGACATCAAGGGCATAGAATTCGATTAAGCATATCATGTTCATCATCCATATCATACTCATCAACCAAATGCATGTTCATGTGATAATGCATGGCTTATCTTGCTTACCTTATTGCATCACAGCACCTATGCATTAATGTATGTTCATATTCATATACATGTACATGGTATTCAAACAAACTAAAACCCTAACAAGCATAAAAGGAGTAAAACAAACAAAACAAAACAGAGAGACAAAGACTCAAAGACAGGCAAAACAGGTTAAACAGAGACTAAAACATGTGAATAAAACAAAAGGAAAACAGGTAGAAAGGATTAGGGTGCTCTGGGCAAGGATATGCATGCTCATACATAGAGCATGTGTACGCAACTTAGTTGTATGCATATGCATATCACGAGTATGCATGCACATGCATGACACATGCGTATGCATACACACCTAGAACACTAAAACCCAGAAAATGCATAATAGAAACTCAGAAAACAAGAATCTAACAACCTAACATGCTTAAAACACAAGTAAACCTAGACTAAACAAACATATCACAAACATATAAACATATATAAAAACATGCATAAAACAATAAAATCAACGAAAAGCGAAGAGCCAAAGTTAGAAACTTTACCTCAACACAAGAACTCTCTAGAGCTTGATTTTGACCATTTCCCTCAGTCAATCTAGTCACAACCAATTCAAAAACAAGTTAGTAAACTTAGAACTTAAAGATCAAGACCAGAAAAGGTCCCAATCAAATAAAATTTAATTTGAGTATGTTTTGTGAAAAACTCACTCTTTGATTCATTATTTTCTAGTGAATCTTATATGTTTTACCACTAGAATTCGTCCTCCTTGAAAATGTACCCTTTATGGCTTTATATAGTCGAAAAATAGGAGTTTGGGGTGGCTCCTAGATGATGTGGGATTCATTCCAAACCAAGTTTTAATGTAGAAAACCTTTCCTTTCATAGTTTCTAGAACCTTGGCATGTGCACTAATAGGCCAAGAATGTATTGACCCCTTGTGATAAATTAACCAATTAATTTAGCCAAGTGAATTAATTAAGTTAATTAACATGTAAAGCACGTGGTAGCACAAACAAATCACCAAATAACTAAATATGTAGCAGAAATTAAATGACATGGTAATTTGTTTACGAATGGGGAAAACCAACACGGCAAAAACTCCATTGGGTGATTTTAAGGTCACTACTCCCGAGAATCCACTATTATCACAACAAGCGGTTACAAGTAAAGGAATCCCAGTTCCTTTTACCAACCTACAGTTGAACCCTTACCCTAATACCCAATTTGACTTGTTCTGTAGTGACAATCTCTCTTTTTCAATGCACGGCTCCCAGTACATGACTAACCAATTGCGCGGATCCCAGTACGCGACTTGATCACCAACTTGAGAAAGATGTTGGCTGCAAAGTTCTTCAGTTCATCTAGACGATGAAAATCAAGAAGCTCCTTAGTCACAAAACCCTATGGTGTACAAATATAGCAGCTTCTTCAAGAGAAAGATAAACTAGGGCAAATTCTGTCTTCGATCACAATTTGCATGAAAAAGACTTTGCTTCATACTTGTGCAACTGTGCAACCTTTTACAGCCCTTAAAATAATCTTTATATATGTATAGGGTTGTGAGAAAAAAAGACCTAAATATATACTCACGGATTGGATGAAAAACAGTTCTGAAAAACTGAGTTTCATAAAGCTCGATAGATAGCCATCTATCGAGCTAGCTGTCGAGCCACGGGCTTCAGCAATTTTTAAACCTTGATAGATACTAGCTGTCGAGCTTTAAAATCCAGCACTTCATTACTTGATTCTTGAACAGACTTACATGGCTTTAACACTTGAACTTGAAACCTTGTTTCTTGAAGCATTAAACACATCCTAAATCTACCAAATTACAAGTAAAGTGTGTTTTGTCAAAGGATTAGTCAATTACATAAAATGTTGACATATGTTCCTAACATTGAATCACATATGTCCTAACACGCATGCATGCACATGTATGCGTATGCATGCACATGTATGCATACGCATGCATGAAGCATGAGCACGCAGAGCTTGAGTATGCGTGCGCATACGCATGCCCTAAGGTTTCTGTGGCCTTTTTTTTTTTCAAAAATAATTTATTTGGTCCAAAAATAAGTTATATTTTCCATAAATACTTTTCTCAAGTCAATTTTCATTTGATTGTGCCCTAAACCAACCTTTGGCTTTAGAATTCTTACATCATTGGAAAACGGGAGCTCGATTTGTAAGGGATATAAAATGCGGTATCTATAATATCAAAAAGATTTTTTTTTTATTTTTTTTTATTTTTAAAGAAGAAGAAAAGGTGTCATACATGTTAAAAAGTGTATACACCCATACACCCACACACACACACCTTATTATGAGTCAAGTGCATGTCATGGTGTACTTGAGGGATTGCTTATTGGAAGGCTCATGATAGAGAGGGAGAATTAATGTTGTTTTTGTGCTTTTTATAGATCAAGGAAGGATGAGTGAGAGAAGAAGAGACACATCCATTGTATCTCATCTTAGACAATAAATTTAATCATGAGTATAAAACTTTTAAAATACCCCAAAAAAAAGAAAAAAGAAAGCAATTTAGTAAAAAAAAATAAGTGAAATTCGAAATGGCATAAATTAGTTTATTGTAGAAAATGAAGTCATAAATTTTGTTCAAAATGATTATATACATCAACCAGTTTTGGATCTAACTTTTATAATATATATATATATATATAGAGAGAGAGAGAGAGAGAGAGAGAGAGGCAGAAGAAGAAGAAGAAAATGAAAGAATTTAGAGAAAACTGATTTTTTTTTTTTTTTTCCTTTTTAGAAAAGAAATTGAAATGATTTAGTAGTACATAAATAGTCATTTTTTTTTATAAAATCTCTTTATGAGACTTTTAGTTTTAAGAAGAGATGGTATGACATGATAATTTGTTTAAATAAACATGCGTCATCGTTGTGTACATCCTTCAGTTTGGGGATCCAACTTTTATAATATATTATAAATGCTATCATCTCCTTTACATTTCTTTTATCTAACTTCTAAGGCTTACAAGCGGCATCTCCTTATATACATCGTACAGAGCTTATTTACTATCTTGAGGTTAAAAAATAGGCTACATCCTGTCACAATCTTTATTGAACACATTCCTTGTGAAATCGTATGTCCAAAACAAGATTTCAGCCTAAGTAGCAGTGTATGTATTGTGGGTATGCAATAGTTGGTGTGTGATAATCATTATTCTTAAAAAGAAATAACTCAAAGTTGAGTCTTCTAATACTCTTATGGTCGACTAGAACTAAGCAGAAAAATCTATTAACTCCCATCGAAAAGTCTCACCAATCTCACCATGGAGAAAATATATTTATATCACTACGGTGACACTATAGAGTCTGGTGTCTTGAAATGTGCAAGGTAGGCTAGTTCATGAACTGCATTGGCAATCTTCTCGATGCATGGTACAACATCAATTAGGATTAAAGCAACTGCCGCAGGTGGTATAATCTCTCGCAGATTATAATCTTCCAAAAGGATCATATCAAGTAAAAGTTTTAGCTTTTGAGAAGCGACTTTTGATTTTTCTACGTGGATATTAACTGATGTTGGTTTGGTCATAGTTTTAACTGCTGATGCTAATTCCTTAAGAGCTTTTCCAGTTTCTGAGCAAATTTGTGTGCATTGATCTTGAATTTTGCTTCTGAACTCATAGGGTGCCTGTGAGGATGGCAAAAAATAGGTTAGTGAAGTCACTTTATGACATAGTTAAAGTTAAAGGGTAATCATTCAATATATCATAAGTATAACAATGTGGTACTTAGGGACGAAGCCAAGAATCTTTCCTTCAGAGGGTAACCTCTAGGAATAAAATGAAATTGTACAAAACTCAAATCTTCATATACGCACACACCCTCCATGTAGTTATGTATGTGTTTATTCTTTGCTTGAAAATAAGAGTAAATTTCTTCATATTTTGTGAGAAATAACTAAACTAAAATTATAGGTAAAATTTTAATATATTGTTAGATTTTTATTACCAAAAATCATGGTTATGTAAAAATTTCATATAAAATTGAATAAGTTATCTCTTCTTTATATGTTAAAGGATTCAGAAAGTTAGTTATGATTTCAAAAAATGTCAAAAATACCCCTAATCTAATTAGATAATCTTTATTTTTTTTTAAAAATGTTAAAATTGTAATTCAACAAAATTAAAAAAAAAAAAAAATATAAACTACCAGATAAATTTTTTTCCTAAAAATTAGCACACTCTTTCTATTTAAATATATATCTTATGCATGTTTGATATATTTTTTCTTAAAATTAAGCACACGCTAAACCCATCAGTTTACTCAATTTCAAAAAACCTTATCACACGTGCAAAGCGCGTGAGATGAGTATATTATAAGGTAATTGAAATATAGATTTTATAGAAAAAAAGTGAATTTAGGTTAATTATATAGCATGAGTAATATATTTTTATCATGTTATGAGATAATTTTTTACTATGTTGAAACTTTCAACATTATAAACTTTTGAAATTTTATTTTTAAAAAATACGTTTAGCTACCACACTTAATATTAATAAACTTGTTGAATACGCTAGATGCTTAGAATATATAAAAAGAATTTGACCCATAATTAACAAAGTAATATGCCAATTAAAAATCATTTGGTAAACAACCATTCTAATCAATCTCTTAAAAAATATTCAATTTTCTTTTCAACTGATATCTCACGTGATTTTGCACTTTTTCCTATCCCAAAATTTTTAATATTAAAAGCTATAAAATAAGAATAAACTGAAGAATTCTTTTTTTGAGAGTTTCAACTTATAACGTTCACTCTTGAAGATAGCTCTTTATTATTAAACCAAAACACTAATCGGTTTTTGGAATAGGTGGAAATTGAACCACAGATCTCTTATTCAACCATCAGAAACTTTACTAGTTGAGCTAACTAGAACCCACAAAGAAAAAAAAAATTTACTCGAAAAAATTAGAAAACTAATCATATTAAACACATATTCCAAAAAAGTATGTATTGTTAGAGTTGGGTTGACAAAACATAAAATTCATTATGTAAACATTTATTACTCATACTAAATACTTACTTTCTTTTGGATTTAACAATAAATTTTCTTTAGCTATTTGCCTTAAATATAATTGTATTAGAATTACTTAAGAATTTTCATGTATCATTTTGACAGAAGTAATGAACTTGAATGGGCTTTTATAAAAACTTGTATAATTTATTTGTAATTTTGTAATTTTTTTAATTGTATTAGAATATTATTTTTACAAAAGTAATGGATTTATACATTCTAGTTGTAATATTGTTATTTTATTATGAAATACTACAATTTTTAAAAGCTATTTTTATATATAAAAAATTACTTAATAGACTAGTTTTTTTTTTTTTTTTTTTTTTTTGTGGGAGGGCGATTTATATATTTTTTTTGGAAGCTAAACTCTCTAAAATTTTTAATTTTACGAACTAGCATATAAAAATTAATAAAACTTTGCGTGGGCAAGCCATGGCCCCCCTTGGTCTAAAGGTAGATCTATCCTTGGTGGTACTCTTTTTTTCTTTTCTTTTCTTTTCATATGATAGTAAGTTCCATCAATTTTTTTTTTTTTTTTTTTTAAGAGAGTTTCAACCTATGGTGTCCGCTCCTGATGATACTCTTTATCATCAGACCAAGAAACCAATCAGTTTTTGGTGTAGGCGGGGATTGAACTCCAGATCTCTTATTCAACTATTAGAGACTTTACCAAT
The DNA here is from genome assembly GCA_030021035.2 of Notholithocarpus densiflorus. Taxonomy (NCBI): domain Eukaryota; kingdom Viridiplantae; phylum Streptophyta; class Magnoliopsida; order Fagales; family Fagaceae; genus Notholithocarpus; species Notholithocarpus densiflorus. The sequence continues at coordinate 912,065 of JARYZH020000017.1, forward strand.
TGTGCTAACTGGAACCTACTACCGATTAAATTTATAGTACCATTTATGTGAGGAATGAGTACCGCATCACTATATTGTAAAATAACTAATAATTTTTATAATTAAGGGATGTATATGTTATTAATATTATTAGTGTAAAAGACATTGGTGACAAAAACCCAAAAGAAGAAAAAACTAAATATATGCATGAGTATACAAATTTTGGTCAACTTTATATCTGCAAAAAAAAAAAGTTCTATATTTGATGACCTGTGGAAATAAATTATCTATTTAGAATTTTAGTAATGATTTACTTGGAATTCAAAGTTAAAGTAGCTATTAAGAGCTTCAATTTTGTAGGCACATTCCCGTGTTAAAGCTCCAACTTTAACATATTGTTTCCAGGGATGCTTGAACCCAAAACGATATTGCCATTCCCATCTAGCTAGATTAGCCTGAAAGTTTAAAAAAATATATATAATTAAAAATATATATATTTATATAAAATTTAAAAGAAAAATGGAATTCAAATAATTTTTTATTTTTGGGGTACAGACGAGGGTTTGGGTGACCAATTTTATACCCACCATAGTTTCTTCACTGCTTTTTGAAGTAAGGACGCTTTTATATCCTTTAAGAAATGGTTTATTATCCAATGGCTGCCCATCCTCTGATTTTGGAAAGAATTCACCCTTATGAAAGTATTCACCCTTAAATCCTGTAAGTTTGTATTGGTCAATACTGATTCTCAAATTTAAAATAAATATTAAAAAAAATTCATTGAGAAATTGAAATAAAAAAGAAGAAAACAAAGAGAATGAAAAGGAATACGGGGCATGAAGGTCTGATATTTATTTTACTAGGATTCTAGGAATATATATTACTGTATATGAAATATTATAAAGGCAGTATTATTTTAGAAGTGTACCTTCTAAGAAATTCCCAAGCTTTTCTATGTTCTTAGCAATCAAATTTTGCAAATCCTCTCCATTCCAAACAGGGAATATACAGATGCATACAACAATAGCGATGACGCTACCGATGATGATTGTTAGTATCCTGTCAATGACGGTTTTTTGCCAATTTTGTGGTCTGTAACTCGATACAGATACCATGGAGAAGGTCATTATGAATATCATTAGCCCGTAATCATACGGTTTGAGTGCGGGAATGAATCTCATAAATGTACAAATTGCACCTGCATATCACACCTCTCAACCAATGAAATGAGTTTGAAAAGTTCGAACTTTTAACACTAAAATATCAGAATCTGTATGTTTGTAAAATGTTACCCATGGTAAAGACGAAGAATCCAACCACCATGGCCTCCCCTGCCTGATTAGTACCTGAAGAAGCTATGCTATGAATTCCAACACCTAGAGCAGCAGCTGACGACGTTGCCGCCATCCTGTTTATGCCTTTTCCCAGAGTTGCTCCTATAGAAGATGAAAAACAAAACAAAACAAAAACGTTGAGCTCCAATTCTGTAGCTAGCTGTTATGCTATAAATAGGTTGCAAGCTTAATTACCAACAGAAAACTCAAGGATAAGAACAATTGTCATAACAGCCCATATTCCATTTTGCTCTTGCTGAAAATGATTATAGAATGATTTGATGTAGAACAACAATAAGGAAGCCAATGTGATAGCCAGACCTACTTTTAGTCCATGGACTATTCTCCGTGGATCATCTTGTCCTACTTTCTTAATCTTCCTTGCCACCCGGTATACCTTGTTATCCCACGACTGCCGAAGCAATGGCTTGCGCCACTCCGATGGCAATCCATAATTATATTTAGTGATAGGTCCAGCAGTCTCAGGACTCATCATCTTTGCTCTCTGTGTTGAAAGGGCAAGGTTTCTATGGTTGAAAGAGAAATAATAATGAGGATAGAGGCCAACAATAGTAGAGAGAACATTTGTTAATGAAATAAATGGAATTGAGGCTTAAATTTAATTCTATTGGCCGTGTTCTCTATCGCTATATATTGGTTTATGAAGTACGCACGACGTGTCAACTATTTGAAAAATAACATTTAGAAAAGAAAAGAAAAAAAAGAAAAAGAAAACCTAATATAGGAGAAATTATAGAGTATTTTATTGGACCACGTCACTTGTCCACCATATCACTAAAAAACTTCCACTTATTTAAAATTGCTGAGTCAATAATTAATTTCTGTTTAAAAAAATTTTATAACTAACAATTTTAAACAGATAAAAATTTTTTAGTGTAATAATAAATCACATCACTTATCCACAATGTAAACCTTATAATTTCTCCTACTATAAATATAGAAAGCCAAATTCATGACATCCCTACGCAAGCACGCATGCTGCATGCAACCCACAAAAAAGAAAAAGCTGACTCTCTACATTCTACAATTAATTAATGGACGGAATAAACGAGGGAAGTCTACAGTTAAACTGTTATATATATATTTTTTTTTAATTTGAACCTTCTATTATTAAAGTTTTTTTTTTTTTTTTTTTGGAGAGGGAGATCCGTGAATTTGAAATTAGGTGATTTCTTAATTGAATAAGTTCAGTGACGCAATTTGTTCTATAACTTTTTATAATTTATTTTGAGTTCTAAAAGCGAAAGTTATAAGTTGATATTAGCGATAGGTCCATGTAAAAGTGATTTTCCACCGTTCATAATTGTCATTTTAATAATTTGTGAAAAAATAACATTTTGTAGGTGACGGAAAATAAATATGAGTTGACGTGGCATGAAAGTCTATATAAGCATTTTTTTGGTGAGGTGTCATGTATTTATTGGCTGGGATTACAAGGTCAGCAAGCTGACCTTGTAGTCCCGGACTACACAATAATTTCTCCAGTACATATACAAAATGCCATCGAAACATTTTTAGTGAAAATTTATTAAATACAGTCGTAGACTTTATTTCCAAATAACACTATCACGGTCATGGTCTAGTAGACCTAACCATTCAAAGCCTTGGAGATAAACGGGCCTTGAGAGGATTCTTCATCACAATGGTGAACTCGGGCTTCTCTGACAGATCAATCTCATCACCATCAACAGCTTTCCACTCAAATTTCCAAACTAAATTGGCCACAAAATACTCCAAATGCAGTATTGCCAAACCAGAAGCAGGACACATCCTCTTCCCCGCACCAAATGGCATCATCTTAATCTCTCTGCTTCCAGTTATATCAAACACACCTCCTCCTCCTCCACCATTCAAGAATCTCTCAGGTTTGAACGCCATGGGATCCTCCCAAACCTTCGGGTCCCGCCCCATTTCTGCCACCATGAAATTCAAAGTACCTTTCTTTGGTACTAAATAGCCATCCAAAACCACATCCTCAGTCACTGCATGTGGTATCACAAAATGGGCAGGTGGGTGTCTCCTTAAACCCTCCAAAACCACTGCTTTCAAATAAGGCATCTTGTTCAAATCTTCCTCCTTTACCTCTTTCTCTCCATTACCGACAACCCCTTTCATCTCCACTAAGAGCCTCTCTTGGATTTGTGGGTATTTTACCATATTCGCCATAATCCACTCCAATGTTGTTGATGTAGTATCCGTACCCGCTTCGAGAAACTCTGAACACAAACTAACCATTTCCTCCTCAGAAAGCCTCCTCTTCTCCTCTGGTAGCTCCAAATCCAACAATGTATCCACATACGACACAACAAACTCATCATCATTTTCTTTGTCTTCTTTCATTTTACTCTGTCTTTCTTGCTTCACTTTCTTCCTTGCTTTAATCAAAGGAATTAACACATCATCTTGGTTTTTCTGAAGTTGAAACAACTCTTCCCAACGCTTACGAAATAAAATCCTTCCAATACTAGGGAAAAAATTGAGTATAGTAAACCGACCAGAGCTCAAAAACAAGCGACGGTCAACCTCTTCGATTTTCTTAATCTGAGTTTCACCGAGTTTGTCTCCGAAACACATAAGAACCAACAAACAAAACATGGTGTATTGGAAATGGCCTTTAACAACAGATTCAGTGTTGGAACCAAGGCGATTGAGGAGAATATCCAAGACCCGCTTGCGTGCATGAGAGTAAGATTTCATGTGCGAAGGGTGGAGAATCTCTGAAATGAGATTGCAACGAAGGAGTCGCCATGTGGGACCATAAGAGGAAGTGTTGATGCTGTGTTTATTACTAGATACGATCAAGTCCGTAGGTGGAGTAGCTGGTCGGTCAGCGAAAATAGCACCATTTTGAATAAGAGCTTTGTGTGCGAGAGACCGGTTGGCAACGGAGATATTTGGGCCAAAGCCTAGGTAAATGGTGATGATGGGTCCGTACTTGGCATGGAGTTTGCGAAGGGTGAGTTCCAATTCCAAGAAGGATTTGCGGAACCATAGGAAGTCGCTGAGTATTGGGATGTGTAAGGGTCCTGGAGGTAGCTTATTGTGATTTTCAGAGACATTGTTGAAAAGGAGGGATTTGAGGAGTGCTGAGATAAAGAGAGAGATGACGATGATGAACCACACTTCCATGTTTGATTGAATAGGAGCTAAGAAAGGCCAACTTTGGTCCTATATATATAGGTGGAAGAGGGGGAAAAAAAAGAATAAAAAAAGGGGGAAATTCTTACGTGCTCAGAAAGCAATGTTTTTTCTTAAGAAAAACTTATATGTGAGAGGAGGAAACATTGCTTTCGGAACATTTAAGTTTTTCTTAAGAAAACTTCATGTGGGGTTTTGTAGCAAAGTCAAATACATAAAATTTTTCTTAAGAAAAACTTTAGTGCTCCGAGGGCAATATTTCCTACTCTCACATGAGGGTTAAGTTTTTCTAAAGAAAATTTTATGTGTTTAACTTTGCTAGAAAATAAGTAGAGAAATACTTAAGTGCTCCAAGAGCAATGCTCCATCCTCTTGCATGAGGAGGTGGGCCCCACACGTAGATGATGGGGCATGTAAGAATTTCCCCAAGAAAAAATATCAATTTTGTTATAAAAGTTTACAAGCTGCTTCAATTGAAATTGACCAAAACTTTCACAAGATCAAACTAAGAGGCTAAGTCGAAGATTTCAATTAGAAAATTTCAACTAGTTTGAATAGAAACTTTTTAAAATTTTCTTGTATTTTTTTATTGGATGTGAAGTTTAAAAATCTAACCATTAGATTGTATGTTTTTAATATATCCTTCATACTTGCAAAATTTCAAGAAGATCAAAGATCAGTAGATATGTTATCAATCAAATATTTAAATTTCAAGATTTTGTAATGTAAAATTATGTATGAAAAATATGTTTATTTATCGAATATTAAATAACATTTGATTTGAACAAAATTCGCATATATGTTAAAAACATGAAATCTAACTATTAAATTTTCAAAAGTTACATCAAATCAAAAAATATATAAAGAGTTTGGTTTGCGGAGAAATCTTTTCCTCTACAATATAACTTTCTTTTTACCATCCTGTGCTAACTTATAGGATGTATATACCATAACTATAGAAGACTGATTATTTATTTATTTATTTTAAATAGAACTAATATAATTACGTTACTATAAACTTTACATCTTTTGAAAAACAACTACAGAAGAAAACAGGCACATCTTCTGACCATACTTGAAAAGGACTAAAGAATAGAAACGTACGTAGCATGCTTAGTCAAACATGAACCACATGCTATTTCCTTCTCAAAGAAGAACATGATAAAAGAACGTTTACGCAACAAACTCACCTTACTCTGGACATTTTCGATTTCTTTAATCTGGGTTTCACCAAAACGCATAAGAACCAATAAACAAAACATGGAGTATTGGAAATGTTCCTTAACGACGCTGAGCACTTCACTGGTCTTGGAGTGAGAATCACGAAGACGATTGAAGAGGATATTATTGCTACAACAAACTTTAGGAGGCTGTTTGGATTTTGATGTTTCCATCACTCATCACTTAAAAATGGTGGAACCCACGGAGATGCAGCTTGTTTGGATTTGTTTTCAAATTTTGTTTCCATCACTCAATTCTCACATTTTTTAGTAATGAGAAATAAAAACTGAAAACAAGTTTTAGGTTTTGCTGAGTTATAGAAACTGAGTTATGATTGCATTTTTGTAATTCTGCTGAACTTAGTAGTCCCACCCACATGTTAAGTCCCATCCGTGGAAGAGCAATAATCCCCAGCCAACGGCTACAGCACTATTCTTTCTCAGCCTCCATTGTTGTTGTTTCCGAAAGGTGATATTGCTCTCTAAAATCTATTGCTTCAGTGTATCTTCTTTTTCTTTTCTTTTTTCACATCTATTGCTTCTTCAGCTGAAACACCATCTTTCTTTAAATTCACTAAGTCCTCGGTCACCATAACGTCCTTCCAAAGATTCACAAAACCCCAAACGCAAACCCATAAATAAATAAATAAATAAAAACTCTCACCTGCACTGTGGCCACTCTCAAAGAAGAAGACACTGGCAGAGAGAAAGAGTCAATTTTTTATTTATTTAAAAAAATGAATAAAGAAGAAGACATACCTGTGGAACAATGGTAGCGTGGTCAGAGGGTGGGTTCCACGTTTTTGAGTTTTTAAAGTTGAAAACAAAACTGAGTTTTAGGTGCCAAACCGGGTTTTGGAAATATTTGGGGATTATTGAGTTATAGAAAATGAGTTATAGAGTTATGAGTGATGAATAATGTTATTTGAGTGATGAGTGATGAGTGATTAGTGAGCATTTTATACCCAAACAGCCCCTAGTTATTTTGACCCTCTTTTATCGAGGGTTTACTAAAATCTGTTGATACAATCTATAAATACAAATTCGCTTGAATATATTACTAAACTTTATCTCAAAGGTTATTAAGTCCCTTAGAATAAGTTAAAACACCCTTGAAATAAATGTGAAAAAAAAAGAGCGGGCAAGTTTTGTACCAAAACGTTTACATTTTCAGCCCACAACCCTAGATAAAATATGACAAAATTTTCAGCCCTTGAAAAAAGCCCACAAAAAAATTTAAAAAGATAGCCACAAAGCAAAACATATTTGCTCTTAGTTCACTCTTTCACAGAAGCTGAGAAAGCACAAATCCAAATTCAAAGCTCGACTTAACGATCATGGAAATCTCATAGAGCTCAACGATCATGGAAATCACACAGCTCTGATTAGGTACGAATTGATCTCGGCAATTTGTGACTCTTCGTCTCTCTTGGCGTGATGTTCTCAACAACAAAAAAAAGCATACAAGTTACTCCGATTAGGTACGAATTGATCACAGAAGTCACAAACCCTAATTTCTTCTTTGATTTTTTTTGTGTTTTGGTTTACCCACACTTTTTCATCAATTTCCCCATGATTTTCGTTTCACATTTCTCATAAAACTAAGCACATCATCGATTTCCCTCTTTCGATTTCTAATTGTTCGACTTTTGCAATTTCATTATTCGAGTTCTAATCATAATCTCTATTTCCTTTACAGTTTTCATACAAATATTGATTTGAGTTTTTTTTTTTTTTGATTGTGAGTACAAGAACAACGAGATTGCAAGGCTCAATCCAAGAGATTGCTAGTATTGGTTGTCTGGAAAACGTGCTTTTAGACACACTATAAGATTTTGCTCTTTTTAATATAATTTTCTGTGCACATGGCCTTGATTTATTTCCTCATATAAGTTGCACATTCAATAACTAGGAATTTAGTTTATATTAGTTATACATTTTTTCAATCAATATTTGCTATATTGTATGTGTTTGAACTTGGGAAATTCTTACGTGCTCTGAGAGCAATGCTTTTTCTTAAGAAAAACTTAAGTGCTCCAGGAGCAATACTCCCTCCTTAAGAAAAACTTAAGTGCTCTGAGAGCAATGCTATGTGAGAGGAGGGAGCATTGCTCTCTAAACACTTAAGTTTTTCTTAAGAAAACTTTATGTGGAGCTTTGTAGCAAAGTCAAACACATAAATTTTTTTTTAAGAAAAACTTAAGTGCTCCGAGACCAATGCTCCCTCCTCTCACATGAGGGTTAAGTTTTTCTTAAGAAAATTTTATGTGTTTGATTTTGCTACGAAATCGTGGGTCCCACCTCTGAGCACTTAAGAAAACTTTGCTACAAAATAAGTGGGGAAATACTTAGGTGCTTCGGGAGCAATGATCCATCCTCTTGCATGAGGGGGTGGGCCCCACACATAGATGCTAGGGCATGTAAGAATTTCCCCAAGAAAAAAATATCAATTTTGTTATAAAAAGTTTACAAGCTGCTTCAATTGAGATTGACTAGAACTTTCACAAGATCAAACTAAGAGGCTAAGTCGAAGATTTCAATGAGAAAATTTCAACTAGTTTGAATAGAAACTTTTTAAAATTTTCTCATATTTTTTTATTGGATGTGAAGTTTAAAAATCTAACCAATAGATTGTATATTTTTAATATATCATTCATACTTGCAAAATTTCAAGAAAATCAAAGATCAGTAGCTATGTCATCAATCAAATATTTAAATTTTAAGATTTTGTGGTGTAAAATTATGTATGAAAAATATTTTTATTCATCGAGTATTAAATAACATCTGATTTGAACAAAATTTCACATGCATGTTAAAAACATGAAATCTAACTAATAAATTTTCAAAAGTTACATCAAATCAAAAAATATATAAAGAGTTTGGTTTGTGGCGAAATCGTTTCCTTTACAATATAACTTTCTTTTTACCATCCTGTGCTAACTTGTAGAATGTATATACCATAACTATAGAAGGCTGATTATTTATTTATTTATTTTAAATAGAACTAATATAATAGTTACGTTACTTTACATCTTTTGAAAAACAACTACAGAAGAAAACAGGCACATCGATCTTCTGACCATACTTGAATAGGACTAAAGAATAGAAACGTACGTAGCATGCTTGGCCAAACATGAACCACACGCCATTTCCTTCTCGAAGAAGAACATAATAAAAGAACGTTTACGCAACAAACTCCTCTTACTCTGGACATTTTCGATTTCTTTAATCTGGGTTTCACCAGAACGCATAAGAACCAATAAGCAAAACATTAAGTATTGGAAATGTTCCTTAACGACGATTGGCACTTCACTGGGCTTGGAGTGAGAATCACGAAGACGATTGAAGAGGATATTATAGACCCACTTGCGCGCGTGAGTGTAAGATTTCATGTGCGAAGGGTGAAGAATCTCAAAATTGAGATTGCGGAGAAATAGGCGCCACGTGGGACGGTACGAGGCGGAGTTGATGTTGCTCGAGTTATTTGAGAACACTTTGCTCGAGTTGATGTTGCTCGGCAAAGACGGCACCGTTTTGGACGAGAGCTTTGTGAGCGATAGAGCGGTTGGCAACGTAGATAGCAGGGCAGAAAGCGAGGTTGAGAGTGACTATGGGTCCGTACTTGGCATGGAGATTGCAGAAAATGGGTTCGAGGTCGGAGAAAGATTTGTGGATCCATAGGAAGCTGCTAAGTATTGGGACTGTAAAGGGTCCTGGAGGAAGCTTATTGCTCTTCTTGTTGATGAAAAGGTTGAGAAGAGGTTTTAGGAGAGCTGAGATGCATAGAGAGATAAAGATGATGAACAAGGTTTTTTTTTTTTTTTTTTTTTTTGCAGAAGAAAAAATTGTGACCAAGTAAAACCTATTACACACTATTCATCAAAAAAGGAAATATCATTCAACTAAAAAAGAGAAACAGAAACATCAGAGTTAGGACAAAGCCTAACATGGTAAACACAATACAAATCAGAGAGATAAATGTCTCACGGACAGGGAGGGGGGGAGTTGTAATACATAATATCATAATCAAGTTGTTGATTTCCTAATTTGGCAAGGCCATCTGCACAGTGGTTGGTTTCCCGGTAGCAATGCGACACTTTAACTTGAAGAACTTGGGAAATTAGGAGCCTGCAATCAGCCACAATAGCAAAATTTTCATCGTTAGAATTGCTAGAATTGTTCATCAAGTCAACAACAATTTTAGCATCCAACTCAATTTCTACAGCATTAATTTGAAGATTTTGACACATGATAAGGTCATCCCTCAAGACCCTAAATTCAACTAGGAAGCTTGTTGTGGTTCCTATGTGCCTAGAAAAGGCTGGAACCCATAAGCCTGAGTCATTCCGAAGCATACCCCCACCACCTGCCACACCGAGATTGCCTAGTGTGGACACAAGGGGTCGTTTTGGTGAAGCCACCTAGTTTTTGCAATGGTCTATGAACCATATATATAGCGTCCTTTTTTAGGAAAGACTTTTGATCTTACTACCAGAGTATGGGTTCAGAGTTTAAATATGCTCTTGGAAAGGTGTTAGGCACCCAAGATCGCCCAACCCTAAGGTTGGCCTCCCATCGTTGTATCTTATGTCTTAACCCTATTAAAAACAAATTCAACACTTGTATTCTAACTCACACACACGCTAGCATACATCTAACAATCAACATAGCATCATTCATCCTAAAACACATATCTATCCATAAAGCAATAAAGAGCCAAAACCATACATAATCCTAACATTCATCTAATCATGGCATCAAGGCATTCATCACATCACAAACCCTAATCATACATCTAAGCATGCTCCATTATATATCATACCAAGGTAGCAAAATAGGCATGGTGGGTAGACATAGATTCATCACATGTTTTTCAATATATTTAGACATGAAATCACACATCAAATAAGCATATTCATCAAGATGAGCACCCATCACCTTACTAATTGTCTCAAAAGTTCCACCAGATCTTTCCTTCATCATGATTTCAAGGGCTTCCTTGTGTGCTGGATCCAGTGCATCTGAGTCTTTTAATAGGTTCTGAATTGCAGGTAGGAGGAAGTCTCTAACACTAGTTGCAGGAAGATCTGTAACAAGCAAAGATGAAAATTGAGCATCATACATATCATGAATAGAAGTTGAGACACGAAACAAGAAATTTCAAATAGATAACTGTTGCTGACAAAGCATTTGAAAAAGAAAAAATAATAGTCACTCATTAGCAGTGCCATAAGAATGTGCCACAATTCCTCAGAACCGTTGGAAACCATATTTTGGTTACATACTGTAAGGTAGCAGTCTACAGGGGTCCAGCCTGCATTTTCTTCCAATCTAACAGATGTCCTTTTCTTTGAATAAGGACTCGACACGTGAGTGTTGACACACATACAGTTCAGATCAAAACAAGCAATTTGTATTTAGAAGTTAGTTACACTTCTTTTTAAAATAAAAATAACAGCACAAAACACTAACAGCACTAACACAAAGATAAACTACTGAGTACAATCTCAGAAATCCAGCAATTAATAGCAGGCATGCTCACACTAACCAGATGGTCACTGCCTATGATTTTGCTTTGGTTGTTTCTAAATGGTTATATATGCAAAGTTGATGCAAGGTTGGTGCAAGATGTATGATACTGATTTGGGAAGAGAAGAAGAGGAAACCCAGGTCAAATCAATTTCTCTGGTCCTTTAATTGATTGAAAACAGAAAAAGATTGAGATTGATTGTTCTTTCTTTTCCAACAGATAGAGACTGAATCTAATGCTTTGATTTGTTGAAGGGGAAAATTTTAATGCTACCGCTGAACCACTTGGTTCCTTTTGTTTAATTGTTTTTCCCCCTTTGTTCCAAGCGTAGCCCTATACATTCACTCAAAGATTTTCCAACAATGAGTTTGATAATGATGACGACATTGACTCAGCCATTCAATTTCTTAATACAGCCCTCTGACCTCAAAAAATCTTCACCCTTACACCACTTAACTCACCTATATTATATACTAAGAAACACAGACAAACACGGCAATTCTTGAAAGTTTAGCAAACAATATAGTGGGAATATGACAATATTATACACACACACAGGTATATTTTATTTATTCATAGGCATATTTTATCTTTATTTAAGCTTTTTGAAAATAAATAACTATAAAATCTTTAAAAACATATTTAAAATCAAAGGAATTTTCTTTTAAAATAAACATATTTTTCCTACCAACACAATGAGGACATGCATGCAGGAGTGTCCATTGCATGTCCAACACATATGCGTTGAAAATGGACAAGCCGGGGGTTTTTAAATGTATACGTTCTTGCCTATATACACTCCAAACTCCAGGCCCAAGCCCAAATGCCATGGCAGAATAGAATTTAGTTAGTGCAAGAATGCCTACAATGGATGGTGCAATTTCTAAGACTGAAGCTGTTAGCACTGTGTTTCGTTCCATTAGTTCTTTAAAATGATGTACTATAACTCAAATTTTAGATAAGAATGACATGTTTTCATGTGCTAATGCTGATGTGTTCAGCTGTTATTAAAAGAAAGGGATCAGTCAAATTGTTTCTACAGAAGGTTCATCTGCTGAGTTGCTAAGAAAATGTTAAAATAGCAAAGAATTTAAGATTTGTGTAATATTTTTATGATTCAGATCTCTAGAGAACAAGAAGGGCCACTAATCAAGACTAAAACTAGTTTTTTTGTTTGGTCTTTTTGCTAAGTTTTGGGGAGTTCATCATTTCTAATGCCATAAGAACATAAAGATTTTCAATCCAATCATTTTTCTTTACCTTCTGAGTTTCCAAAGCAACCAACAGGAATAAAAATAAGCATGCTTGGCCAGCTGTCTTTTATAAATGAAAGGCCTAAACACAGCTGCCATAAATGACACCCATTCAAAAAGCCCAGCAGAAAGAAATATGGCTTTGGGTATGTAATAATTGAGCACTGCAACTTTGTTATACTTAACCTTAATTTGTGTCCACATCACATAAACAATTCAGTATAATTTAATACATTAAGACAGTATGTTTAGCCAAAAATAGGGATAAGATCCCCTCACATAATTCCCTCCAATTTTTAGCTAATAATATGTTTGGTTGGGTTGAAAAGAGAGAAGATGGAAAATGGGGAAGGAAAACGGAGAGGGAAATATGATTTTCCATTGTTCGGTTGGATGAAAAGGGAGAGGAAATAGAATGGGATTGGATGGAATTTTCCACCGGGACCCACCATTTTTTCCCCTTCCAAATTGGGAAGAAAAGAGGAAAGAAAATGACAATGAGAAAAAAGTACAAAATTATCCCCACTCTTCCACACTTCTACTTTAATAATAAGGGCATAATAGAAATTTACTCTCTATCCTTTCATTTTTCCATCCTCCCTACCAAGTACACATGGTGAAAATAAAAATATTTTCTATCATCCCAATATTTTCAATCTTTCCCACTTTTTCATCCTCCCAACCAAACAGAGCCTAAATGTGAGACACGTGGAATTTATTTGATTTTGTGTGGTTTACATGGGGTTTTTAAGACCATTGGATAATTTTCAAAATGTCTTATATCTGAATTAAAATTGGAAGAAATTTGATGATTTAAATAGGAGGGGATTCTTTCCCATCAAGAAAAAGCCAATTGACAACCAAATGTGATTTCAGATAAACCAGTCACTTTAGTATCCTTTTTTGATAGGCAAGTTACACATGCACCCATTAGGTCTTGAACCCACAACTTCACCCTCCATCCCTTATGGGAGGAGAAAGTGATATTTGAGCTAGATGCTTGCTCAAACAACCAACAAAAACACAAATAAATAAACCAATAAAACATAGATGCTCAACTAACTTCTACAGAGCAACCATATCACTAAAGCATATTTCTAATACCATTTGCAATCCACCTGAGTTGAAGTTCATGACTGGAAATATATTTCCAAAGTATGAAGGTAAAGGAAATACGAAGGACATAGTCTGCCAAAAATAAATAAATAAATAAGGAAAAACCTGTAGTATCTAGAGCACGGATTGCCTCACAAAATGCATTGACTTTTTCACGGCGGCGCATCACATCACTTGCAGAAGTTGGTGTAGCTGAGAGCTGGAAAATCTTGGACAAAAGATGTATACCATGTTAAAGAAATGAACAGTGTAATCTGGTGACTTGATTTTAAGAGTCAACTAGGAAAAGTTATAGACTAAATAACATTGAATGATCCAAAAAATAATCTTTTAATGAAGAAGGTTAAGGATATAATCTCGTAATCTTTCCGTTGTATGTGGTACAGCAACCACCAATGCACGAACCACAGCAACAGTAGCTTCATGAGATCCATCTTCAAGAAAAGCATCCATTTGTACACGTATCTTATCAACAATCTAGGATGTGTCGGGTTTGATCAGCCAAATGCATACTACTCCATCAAAAACACTAATGTCAATTGAAGAGCCAAAACAAATCATACCATATCGTTTTTAAAATGCTGGGCCACAGCTCCAAATGCATCTATGCTTGCATACTTCACATTCAGGTTTTGGTCAGAGCCCAAAGTAATTAGGGCAGGCAAAACATGAGTAGAAGCAACTTTTGCATCGTTATATGGTACCTATCAAACACCATAATTTTATAAGTCCTAATCTTAATTCAGTTGCAACTGAAAATTACGATTTCACAAAGTGGGTACTTACAATGGCTTTCAACAAATTGGCAGCACTGATTTTCATATTTACGTTGGAGCTGACAACCATTTCCCATAGAATATTAAATATCATACCATGATGTTCTTCAAATGTGCTGCATTACGGAAAAACCTATCAATCAAACAATGAATTACAAACAATTCACACTGAAAGTTATGCTGATATACGAACCAGAGGAAACGGACAGCATCAACAATCTCATTACGCTTTGTTGGCTGACTTTCCTTCATGCTACCTTCAACTAACAACTTTCTCAAGTACTCTGCTAATTGTCCATGCTTGTTAGGAGCACCCAGAACACCTGCCAAGAGTAGTGGTAGGACACACAGAGTAGCTAGTTTCTCGGCCACAGCAGTTCTTGGCCTCAAACCTGTAATAAAGCAATAGTCAAAGGTCTTGCAATGATGTGAAAGAACAGAACAGGTTAAGATTCAATACCCTTTATTCTAGATTGGATGGTGGAAGGGAAAAATGTCAAATCAGCATTATCCCCAACTGCTACCAAGAATACAGGCAGCATTATATGTGTAAGATACGAATCCCCAAGATGTTCAGATAGAGCCAGCAAAAACTGCATTAGCAATATGTAGATCAGCAACAACTGAAGAACACTACTCTGATCATACAAGTTTATTAATTTTGACAAGCCATACTTGAGAAATTAATGAACATACAATCAAATGATGTGTAAATGTTCCTATTTAGTTTATTTCGGCAAAATACAAACATGAACAGCTTTGAAGAGTAGACATTGTTACCTTTGTAGTTCGATTTCGTAAACTATCTTCTTTCTGAGGTAACAAGCACGCAAGCTGAATCAAATCAGGAAGGCAGTCGACATGCATCCATTCAAATGCAGGCCATTCAACATGTCCCCTAGTCATATATTAAAATAACTCAGAAGCAATAATGGAGAAAACTCTAGGCTATCAAATGAAATGATGATATTATCTCGAGAAAAAAGGTTTGGTATCAAATGGAAAGGGGGAAAATGTATTTAACAGAAACAAATAAAAGGGGAAAACCAGAGCTTACCCCGCATACAACTCAAGCAAGGAGGTTGAAAATTGTTTGCCCATTGTTTCAGGAACGGAAGAAAATGGGCATGTCTCAACTGCTTTCTGGTGCACATAAGGAAGCAATTCTATGAGCATTCTTAGTAAAACGTCAACATTCCAGCGCTCTCGTTCTCCTAGAACACGAAGATGGGACTCCACAGACCCTTCAACCCCCGAAAGAGGTGGACAGCGCTGCGATATTAGATATATACAAGAGAAAAAGGATTATAAAGAAATAATGGAATAGTTCTCATCAACAAGTGAATAATCAATGGTAAAAAGAAGCATACCTGAGCAGAGCTCAAGATGTGAGAGAGTAAAACTCTCAAAATGTGGTCCAATTTGTTTCCCCAATTTATCACTGCAGGAAGCAATTCTTTGAGTGTAGTTTCCACCACTACTCCAGAAGGATCGCAGACCAATTGGAACATGAGCTCCTCCACCTATCAACAAAAAATATATATATTGGAGAAACTTCTCGGTCATTTTTTTTCTTTTTCTTTTTTCATTTTATTACTTCTTTTCTATTGTAAGGCATCATATTACGGTAAGCGGAAAAGGCTCCATTCCCTAGACCATGTGTCATCAACCTGTTCTAGAGCTTACATTGCAGCCAATCCTGTCAAGTCAGAATTCTTCTCCATGAGCCTCGAAGCATATTTAGTGAGGCTGACCTTGAAATATTTGTCCACATTCGGAAAGAGCGGAAGCAGCAAGGCCAGATTATGAGCAGCAGCCTCCCGGACAACAGTTGCAGAATCTTCTATCAATTGTTGCACAATAGACAAAATAAGAGAATCACGAATCTCAGGCCGGACAAATTCTGCAAGCAATCCACATGATTGAAACTTGAAAGTCATCAATTGGGTAACTTGAACTTCTTGTCCTTTGATCTTCATGCAATTGAAAATATTCACCAGATAAAAGTCAATGATCAAATCAAATATTTCCACCCCAATAAAATTAATAAACTTTGTTTCGATGTCTCCCACCAAAATAATAGGAGATTGAACGTTGCAATCATCTAACTTGATTTCATCAAGAAAGTTAACAACTTCCTCTATAATTTCTTCTCTAATGGTCTCTACTATCTCGACCTCTAGATTTTTCTCTATAATAGGGTCTTTATTAATCTCCTCCAAAATCTTGATTTTAGGTTCTTCTTCTATAACAAGGCGTTCATTAATTTCCTCAAAAATCTTTATATTTTCTTCTTTGACTTCTACATATTCTTCAAGAAAAGTATTTTCTTCAACATGTAATTCTCCTCTTAATGGTGGAATATATGGCTCTTTAAAATAATTCAAGTGTGAACTTCTTGACCAATAATAATCTCTTATTTTTTCTTTTTTTGCATATGACAAGATTTCATCACAATCCATAGAATAAAAGTTGATAGCAATCATCTTTTTCATCCTTGGCCATGAACGAATTTTTTCTTTACCTTGTTTAATTCTATCAAACTGTATTTGTTCCCACAACCATAAGGCATACTCACTAAGGTTATACAAAGCAAGTTTAACTATTCTCTCATAATAAATATCCTCAAAGTCAAATAAATCATCTAGATCAAGTAACCAATCAAGAAAATCTTCTTTATAAAAATAGCCATTAAAACTAGAAATTCTTTTATAAGGCCTATATGAAAGTTGCTTACCAATAGGTTGCCCGTGAGTTATGTCTCCGTGATAGTTATCCCTATTGTTTCCATGCTCCAATGACGGCATCCTAGTAAAGATATTTGTGAGTGCTAGTTGTACGTCACGTAATACTTGCTAAGTTTTCTGTCACTAAAATTGCTACTGTCTCATACGTTAACCACTAGACCAGGATAAGTCAAGACTATAATACCAACCGATGCGGGATGCAGAAGCATAAAAAAGCAAAACATGTCTACTTCTAGAAAACAATAAACAAAACACGTTTACTTCTTAAAATAACCTCGAATCCATGAGGGTTTCTTGAATCCACAAAGGTCCTTGAATCCACAAGGAGAAAGAGTCTGGAATCCACTAGAAAATAGAAAGACAAAAGTCTGAATTTTATTGATTGAATAATTGTTAAAAAAGAGAAAACGTTTATAGACTTGGATGCCTATTTAAGAGCTTCGTAAAACTTGACAAACAAGAAAATATATTCTAAAATAAGCCCTAATTAATACCTAACTATAATAGGAACCAAGTTTGACCTAAAAAGTATTAAAAGCACCTAAAACAAGGAAATAAATCACCTAAACCTAAAATAACGTTTTTTACATAAAAATACCAAAATTTAAATAATTACAAAAATTAAATTGTAGAGTCTGTCATACATCAAAAGCTTGAAAGGAATCTACCCAATTTGTAGATGAAATTCTAATCTAATTTGCACAAATGTTGATGAATCCCAAACAAGGGTCGATCTTGAAATTTTTACAAAATAATAGAAGAGAAATTATGTGTATTATTCAACAAGAATGGTCAAATATTTTTTCTTTCTTTTTTTTTTTTAAAAATGAGCATATTAATTGAACAAAGTTTCTCTCCAAACTAATTTGGAGAGAAACTTTTCAAATTTCTCATATATTTCATTTTTGGGTATGAATTTTGAAAATCTAATCGTCAAAATTTCATGTTCCTTATATTCTTAACATGCATATCAAATTTCGTTCAAATCAGATTTTATTTACTACTAGCTTATAACTCTAAGCATATGCATTAATACACTTAAAGATATACAATAAGATACATAATATAATTCCTATATATATATAATTTAAATACTATTAATAGTCATTTTTATATTTTGTTAACTCTACAAGTATAAGTGCTTGTGGGGTATAAAAGGCAAGAGCCGGGGTTGAAGTCTCCAGGAGGGAGTTTCACACACATATATACTTAGATTAAGCTAGAGTAGAATTTCTATCTTGTATTAAAAAAATTTAAAAAAAATCTTTAATAAATTTTGTAAGAATATTATTAGGTATAAAATGTAAATTATCCCTGTTTTTTATTAAAATTATTGTGAAGCACTTTTTTTTTACTATTCATTTTTTCTAGACTCTTTGGTTTTTGTTATTAATAACTTACTTGAATAAATATTTATGATATGGTCCCACATTTGATTCTAAAATTAAGAAATAAAACTCTTTAAAAATAAATAATTTAGGACACATGGCGCAAAATTGGAACTCTAATTTGGAATTTTGATTTGAGTTTCTCTCAACTTCATTTATTATTATATATATATAAATTTGATCAATAAACTTATTTTATATACACAAGTTTAAATCACAAAAACTTAAAATTTTTACATTTGTTTGATGACATAGCAATTGATCTTTAATTTTATTGAAATTTTACAAACATTAAGGATATAATAAGAACATGCAATCCAGCGGTTAGATTTTCAAAATTCACATTCAATAGAAAGATATACGAGGAGTTTGAAGGATTCTTCTCTAAACTAGTTTGGAGAGAAACTTTGTTCATATAAATTTTAGAGATTGTCTCAATTATAGGTTTGCTTGTGTGTGAAGACTACCAAGTTAAGATTACCTAATCATGTTTGATTGTAAATGATATATTCCTGGTCTCTCTACATAAAATAAAAATATATATGTTATGCCCACAGCATTTTTACAATAAATCTTAAATGACAGTTTGTTTCTGTTGTGCAAAAGAAATTTTAATGGTTGGTTTAAATTAGAACTAATAACAACTTATTACCTAAAATTTGTTATGAAGATGTGATAGACTTATTACTTCTCTAAAAAAAATACATGGTTATCCAATGAGTATAATTCTCCGTTATTGTGGTTGTGAACATTTTATTATTTTTTATATTTATTCTTCAAAAAAAATTAATTTTGTAATTATTTTAATGTTTCTCATTCTCTCTACGAATTTAGTAGTAATTAGTAACTTCATTAATAATAATAATAGTCTAAGTTCTTTTTGGAAATTTGAACCCAAAACAGCAATTTTAGATCAATATTATCCAAATACTTAACAGTGATTTTTTTTTTAAAAAAATCACTTTTTCACATTTTTACCAAATGTGTATATGTGATTTTAGATGTGCGTTTGGATACAGCTTATTAAACTGAAAATAAAAAAATAATAATAATTTTTTTAGTTGTTTATTACTGTTCAGCACTGTTCATTGGCCTAAAATCACTGTTCCTGGCCAATGAACAATGCATAACGCGCTGGTTTAAAAAAAAAAAAAAAAAAAAGTGCCTGAAGCATAGACGTCCAAAACGTGCCGCGAATCCAAATAGACTATAGAAATCATGTTTTTAAAATGTACTTTCTAAAATTGCTATATTTGAAAAACACAATTGTTAAAACAACTAGTCCAAACCATTCCTAAATTATGGTCTATTTGGATCCCTTGGATTTAGATTTGGATTTGGATTTGAGAGGGCCCAATTCCAAATCCAACCAGAATTTGATAAGCTCAAATCCATGGATTTCAAATACCCTTGTACACGGTCAAATTTGAAATCCTCTCACGCAAAGCTCACGTCTTCTCTGCCTCAAGCTACGACAACAACATTGAAGCTGCAATCACCATGGTGTTCAAGTTTGTCTCTCTAAGTTCGCACTAACCCTCTCGTCTTCTTAGCCTGTCCATCTCTCTCCTCCTTCAATTCCAAATTTGCTTCAACAAAATATCAATGGGATTTTGGGTTTATCTGTGGGTCTTGTATTTTTTTTTTTTTTTTTTTTTGACTTCTTTGTGGATTTTCTGTATCTCTTTTTGATTTTGTTTGTATTTGGGTTGTGTGGTTTTTTTTTTGGATTTTTCTATGTCGGTCTATATCTACTGGTTTAGTTTTGTTAAGAAATTGTTGGAGATTTTCTATTTTTTTGAGTTCAAAGTTGGTATAATTGAAATGCAATGATTTGATGAAATGCCTCTGTGAGCTATGTATTTTAATGCATGAGTTTTCAGTCTGAGATTTTGAGCTACTTTGATGTACATACATTACAAGGAAAACATCCAAGTCCAAGAGAAATTGGGAACTAATTTTTTCATAGCTTTATACATAGCTAACAAGTAATATACAGTTTGCAATGTGTGCGTCCAGTTGTGTTTCCTGTGGTTGAATTCCTAAAGCACAGTCAGACTTTTTTTGACACTCTACTATGAAGCAATATCAATGGTACTTGTTGCTTTCAGATGGCTTTCGTTTAATTAGTTCTGCCGCAGAACTAATTAAACACTTCTGCCTTTCTTTCTGAGAATCTGTTTCTAGGAAAATTCTCTATAGTTGACTAAGTTGACTACCGTCAAAGAGAAGATATAATTTCCCCAAGCTTTCTCTTTCATTTTCTACAATGAAGCTGTTCATATTATTATGTATTTTTGTCCATTGGTTTTTGTTAAAGGATTTCAAATTCAACTCTCTTTGGTTAAGCAAAGAGACTTGTGAGTCTTATATTATGTTCTTGCATTTACATGATAAATATTTAAATAAATGTACAACAATGCTTCTGCCTAGCGAGACATCTTATGCATGAATTCAATCATGAGCATTGTAACCCCTGCTAGTTTACATAAAGAAAGGAGTTACTGACCTGTAGAACACCATATTGTGATTTAATTGTGCTTTATATTCTTTAAAAAGCCATCAAACACTATAATTAATACACTGAAAAGATGGGATGCTTCAGTCTTTCATTTGACTATAGGTGGACTGGTGGAGAAGATTTTATTAGAACTTACCGGAAAGAATGCTGACTTGACTGGATTTCCTATTTGTTATTCATATTTGTAGTTGCAATTACATTGATTTGTTTGGTGTGATTTCATGGATTTTCTTTGATAACCTTTTTATTAGTTATAGATTCTTATTGTCTGTATTTTGAAAAATAAACAGAGACAAAAATAACCAATGATGGAAGAGATATGTCCATTCAACGAAAAAGTGGACAGCCTTTCAAGATGTTTTAGCAAAGGAAATGTTTGAGGAATATCAATCTCAGTATCGTCGTGTTATTTGAGACTTTATATTTATATTTATATATGTATAATTTTTTATTTTAAATTTTGCATTATTTGAAAAACATAATAGAAATGGGAAGACAATGCACATATTTTGGGTATTTTGTCTCTCTTGATATATAACTTTTTAGTTGTTATGAACTTTAGAATAATTTTTTAGTTTGAGATTTTGAATGTTGTGAAGAAATCCATGCATTTGGGTTTCCTCTCTAGTTGATATAAAAAATTTAGTTGTCAATAGTTGGCAAGATATTTTTTTAGTTGTCTACAACTAAAGATATTTGATCATTATCTTGTCAATTGAATTATCAATATTACCTCATGTATTTATTAAAAATGTTACTAAAATTAAAATGTGGAAGGATTAAGAAAAATAATAATTATAAAATATATTTTATTGATCTTAAATCCAAATCCAAATCCAAATCCAAATTTAGGTATCCAAACAATGAAATTTCAAATGATGAATTTCAAATCATTCTTAGTTTAAAAAGACCCAAACAAGGAACTTTAAAATCAAGAGATTTCAAATTAAGGCATTTTAAATAAATGAATTTCAAATCCAAATTCAATTCTAAATGTTGCCATCCAAATAAAAGTGATTTGTGTTTGGATTCATGTGCGAAAATGCAAATCACTTTTATTATGTCATCTTTTATATCATTTCCCAAGCCTATAAGCTCGGTGTCAATTTAATTACTAAATAAGTGCAACAACTTCAGAAGTTAAATCACTTTAACACCGTATTTTGCCAAAACTAAAGAACTTTTGAATTGAAATTCTTCATCGTAAAGCAATAAAGTATAAATCAAAAGTTCTATCGCTTAAAGATTTACTTTTTATACCTTTCTATAAAAATTCCAAACGGGCTTTAAGTATAAATAGTTGTTAAATAACAATTTTATATTTACAGGTTGAAATAGAACCATGTACATTCGGTTCCAAATAAAGTGAGCTAATTATGATGATCAAAATAAAAAGTGAGCTAATTATGATTAACTCGAGCTTGGCTCATGGAAAGAATTATTTATGTTTGTTGACTTAGAAAACAAGCCAAACTCAAGTTTAAAGTTAGGCTTGACTATTAAACAAGGACAATTCAAACATAATAATATGTTCATGAATAGACTCGTGAACATGGGACTCGATTTAAGTTTATATAATATTATACATATTATATGTATATATGTTTAAAAATATACTTATACAAATTTGACATTAGATAGTGTAAGTTTGTAAATAAGCTAATAAAAATATTAAAATATTAATTATAATTTATTGGTAATATAAATAGTCAATTTTATAGTAGAAATGATATATAATGCAATATAGGCTGGTTACAAATCCTGACATTAGCTAGTGTAGTTTGTAAATAAGCTAATAAAATATTAAAATATTAATTATAATTTATTGGTAATATAAATAGTCAATTTTATAGTAGAAATGATATATAATAGCAATATAAGGCTGGTAGAATGATGTAATTTTATAAGTTTATAAATGAAAATCATTTTGTATATTATAATTTGGTTATTAATTATTAGAATAGATTTATGGCAAGTAACAACTTTTGGTCATGACTTTTCTAATATTTGATAAAAGAATTAAATTAATAAAGTAGTTCGTGAATAAATTTAAGCCTGTTTGACAAGAAAATTAACAAATTTTAACATATAATCAAGTCTGGTAATAAGTTCGAGCTCATCTTGTATTTAAAATAAGATTAAATTACATTAATCTCATTTTGTGTTAAGTTTGTGTAAATAGAGAGATGCAAGTGTTCTTGCTAACAAGGCAACGGAAAGAGGAAGTTTGGCTTGTTTGTCCCTCTTTTTCTAAAAGTAATGCTTCAGTCATAAATTATTTTACAGCATTTTTTAATAAATTGTTGTTGTGGCCTATTTCTTACTAGTTTTCATCTAGGCCCATCATTAACATCATTTTTTCATTTACCAATAATCATTCACCACATTAACAGTTTGTAAATTTTTTTGTAAAAAAATTTTGTATCTCTATCATTACTCTTACTCTATATAACATTAAAAAATAAAAATAAAAATAATAACAACAATAACATCAACAACAACAAAGCTATGAAGAAGTGGGATTTTTTTTTTTCCTTTTTTAACTTTTTTTGTTAGGATTTGTTTGGGATTCGTTTATTTTGCTGAAATCAAAAACTTTTTACTGAAAGGACTGTAGATAAAGGTTAAAGTTAGCTAAAATAGTACAGTGAGACCCATGAATAGTACCAAAAAGTGCAATGTAGCCCATGAATAGTAGCAAAAAAAGCTAAATTGGCTTTTTAATTTGGAGTCAAACGTATACTTAGGTTGGGTTTGGATAGCAACGCATTTGCATTGCTATCTGCGTCTGCGTTTCCTTGGGTGGGTCTCATGCACTGTTCATGGGACCCACAATTACCTTTTTCAGCAAATATAACTTTTAAACTTGGTCCCACGGCACTATTCACACATTTAAAAATTATTTTACTACAGTTTTTTCAGTTTTCAGCAATAAGCGGTATTCAAACAAACCCTTAGTGTCTTTTGGCTAACTTATATTTTGTCAACTTATTTTACTATTTAGCTTATTTTTTTACTATTCATGAGTCACACTGTACTTTTTGGTACTATTCATGAGTTTCATTGTACTATTTCAACTTTTTACTTTCAGCAAAAAGTTTTTAATTTCAGCAAAATAAGTGTATCTCAAATAAACCCTTATATAAGCATAGCCTTGTAAATACAATGTATTGAGTTTAAAAATGTAAAATAAGTAAATGTGGGGACAAAAATGAAAATATGTAAAATTACAAGGACAAAAACGAAATAAAGCAATAAAAAAAAATTCAAATTTTATATAAGCATAGCCTTGTTCCCTTGAGATTAATGAAAGAGAAAGAGAAACAAAATTCAAAATTCAAAAATTTGAAGAGGGAGAGAGAGAGAGAGAGAGAGATGGCAACGACATCAGGAAACATCAAGGAATTCTACAGACAGAGGAAGAAGAGCGGCGTTTCAAAGCCCTCCAACTCCAAGATTACCACCAAGAAATCGCTCAAAAACGCTGCCACTTTCGGCTCCGATATCACCCAGCCTTCGGCTCTCATTTCTCACGGCTCCCCTGATCTCAAAGGTCTCTCCCTCTCATAAATTTATAGGGTTTTGTTTCTGATTCTTATACATATTCTTTCGTTAGGGTTTCAAATCTGCTTTTTATTGCCCCCGAAAACATGAAGAATCTTCTATGTGATAAATCCTGAGTACGACGTCGTTTTGAAAAAAGAATAATTAATTTGTTTCTTTTCTACTGGTTTATTTTCAAGCGATCAAAGATTTGGTAATTAAGCAATGTGTTTTGCTCTCAAATGTACTAATGTGTTGATGTTTTTGGGTTTTGGGGGGTGATAGATGACTATGATGAGAATGAGGACATGTTGCGAAAATTCGACATGAACATGGCATATGGACCGTGCCTTGGGATGACTCGACTGGCCCGTTGGGAGCGCGCTCGGAGTCTAGGTTTGAACCCGCCTGAAGAGATCGAGGGCCTTTTGAAAGCCGGGAAAGCCAGGTCGGATTGCTTGTGGGATGGCCGCATATAGATATTGTTAGTATGTTGATATAATGTGTTCTTTGTGCTATGGTATCACAATGTAGTAGGTAGTGTATTGACTGAAAGTAGTGGTGCTGCTTGTTTCATCTCAAAGTGTTGAGGTTCAGCCTCTGGCTGTGCTGTTCTGTTCTGTTTTAGATGATGTTTGTATGCTTTGATTTGCTAGACAGTTTGGTAGTGTTAATTCAGGTTTGTTTTTGTTCATGTTTGTGATTATGGTTTTCGTTGCTTTTGCTAGTTGTGTGCTGGATTGAGTGATTGACAGTTTGAAGCAAAGCATAGAATGTTGCAAGTTTTGCAATTGTAGCCTGGAATATATGCTTATGCTTTGCTTGTGTGTGTGAAAACATTTGAGAATATGTCTATGGATTAAGATGCTTTGGGTAGTTTTGGCTAATTTGCTATTTCGTTGTATGTTATGGTGTTTGATTAAGGTAACCAACAGAGGCATACCTAAGTTAATGCTCTTTACTTCACAAGTTTAAAACACAACAATTCTTTCTTTCTTTTTTTTGAGAAAGGAAACACAACAATTCAAATTGGGCAATAATGGTTAGCATTATGTCACTGATTCATAAAGCTAAAATATGTTTGCCTTTACTTTTTGATGATGAGATGCTATATCAATTTCTGTTGTTTGTAGAACAAAATACTAGACATTGAATGTTTAAGCTAATTGTTTTATAGGTCATGTTAACAGATGCCCTTAGGGCATTTGTTAATCGTTAATAAACAATTTTAGGAAACTTTTAATACCACTTTCATAAGAAATATATAAAGCTGTCACAAAGCTGGTTTTTTTTTTTTTTTTTTAATATAAAATTTTTTAAAAATTTATCATAAACTAATAAACCAATACATTTAGGACATTCATTAACTTTTCTCTTGCTATATAAATCCCTTTGAAAATCCCTTTGAAAAAAACAAAGACATATGTAGCTAGACCATTTTTTCCCTTTTAACTGCTTAAGGATTAAGGATATCCTAGACAGATTGAATTAAGTTTAGAGTGCCACCTTAATCTAATCACATTTGATGAAATTTAAATACTCAAAAAAAATTTATGGAATATTTCCACAATTACAATAAAGATGTAGAGTGATAATTTAAGGGTTCACCCTTCCTAAGGCCCCCTACCACCTCAAACTATTTACTAAATAATCATAAGTTACTACTTCAAAACTTTGGAGAAATGATGCAAGATACAATCTAACCAATCAATCTTTAAAGGAATACCAACAACAGCCGAAGTATTATATCAGAATTTTCCAATTTATTCAGTCATATGCTTTCACTAGGTCCACTTCAACGGTGGACCTTAGTACTAAACAGCGTTTTATCATCTATCATCTATTTGTTCTTCAATTTCAATTATACAAGCGTAGCTAATTTCCATGTAATTTTCATTTGATCCTTACAGACATACCACTAGTATGAATAATGACTATATATATTGAAACAAATGACAAAGAAATAGTTTTACAAAAATTATACTAATAACAGATAAACCCCCCTAAAAAAGAAATAATTTTTAAAAAGCTGCTAGGATAAACCTCCATCTCTTTTCAAATCAAGTGTTTACTCCTTTTTCCTCCTCGATTTGGATTTCACATCATCAGGTATACATGATGACCAATAGATTGGCAAAACCGTGCACACTGCCTGTATTAGGAGGCCAACCGGAAACCTTGAAAAATTATTTCCTGTAACCCCAATATATGATGCAAGTGCTACACCAAAGTATCCACTCACTATGAATGCAAGGGCTATGGCAGACATCACAAATGCCATTAGAGATCCTTCACATCCTGGAGGGCAGTACTGCGCTATCAGAACACTGAATGGCAGAATCTTAAAAAAGAAGAGAACCTCCAAAAAGCCTGAGAAAATCACAACATATAGAGAGTCTGGCACACCCATATTTCGATAAAACCCCTTTACAAACAAGACATCAGATATCATAAGTACCGCCATCAACACCTGAATGGCTGAAATCAGTTTTCTCGGTGGGACCGACTTCAAGTGACTATTATAAATGATGCTCCATAGAAGCATTGCTGCCTGACCAAACACCTTAGAGAAACCCAATACTGATGAGTCGATCTTCAAATGTTCTATCTGGTAAAAGAACATGGTGCCTGTTAATGCTGGAATTATGGCATAAGATGCCGCAAACCATGCTATTGGGTAAGAAATCTCGGGTTTTTTTAATACAACTGCAAGCTCTGAAAGTTGTTTTATAATCCCAGCATTAGCTGTGCCCTTGGGAAGGTTAAGAGAGCTTTCACGAACTGTAAGTGTTATAAAGAACTGGAGGGCAAGGAGAAGGCCAAAAAACAGGAACATAGTTTGGGGGGAGGTTCTATCTATGACAATACCACCTAATAGGTTTCCAAGGACTCCACCAGCAGAGGAAGCCATCCAAACATATGCTTGGAGCTCTCCTGAGGAAGATGATTGAGAACTTTTGGAAGAGGAAGTCGGTTGTTTACCTACCTCTGCAACTATAGCATCATTTGCAACCTCAGCTATTGATGCACCAAGGTTACTAAGAAGAAGAAATAGGGAGATCGTGTAGATTGACATGCTTGATGGGGAGAGGGTTGCTACAGCTAGCCATGACACTACTTGTAACAAAGCTGCAACAGCAAAATTGTGGGATTAGTAAGAGACCAAATAAGAATCATATTGCACTGGGGAAACAAAAAATGGACACATTAAAAGAGAAATAAAAAAGTCAAGTACATCCATCTAGAACTCTTTAGTTCTGAATTATAAAAGATCATAATATTAATCAGACCTTACGTCTACAAGCACAAGCAAATTAGCTGGGTGTAAGTTCAGATAATCATTTTTAAAGGTATTAAACTTTATCTCTTGCAAACATCCCTTTCTCTCAGTGTCAAACTCTAGCTTTCTAGAAAATTTATAAGGTTGCTTTTGGATACTTGAATTTGGATTTGAATTTTCAAGTAATAGATTTGAAATGTCTTAATTCCAAATCCAAATATTTAAGTATGTTATACGGATTTCTAAAATTCTATAGGTTAAAAAGTTATTTCAAATTCAAGGACCTTAACGGATTTGTCAAATACAAATCCTTGACCCTTTGCAATCTATCCAAACAAGGTATTTGGATTTTAATAACCAAAATCCAAATCCATGTGCCCAAATCCTACCATCCAAACACACCATAAAGAGAGCAACGCAGCTCCAAAACTCACCAAATTCTGACCCATATTGCTCAATTTTCTCATTTCCTCATAAAAGGAAAGGCGACCAACAAGTCAAGCCCAAAATAGCTTTTGAATGTGTCAAAAGTTGACTGACTAAGAGTTCTCTCTCTCTCTCTAATGATCGAATTCTCATTTTCCTTTAAAAACAAAAGCAGATCAAATAGCTTCAGTTGTAGGGTCAGATGTGGATATTCTGGCTCTTCTGGGCAGCTGGTTTATGGCTTAATTTCTTGTGCTGCCTGTTTGTTCTATTCTCGTTTTTCATGAGTGTCCTTAATATACTCCCTGTGTACTTCAGCTCAGCCTTCTTTTTCTTTTTTCTTTAATAAAGTTCTTTACTTACTGATACAAAAAAAATAAATAAATAAAAATTCTGAGTGAGACTTTAAGTTGACAAATTTGAGCTCTATGGATGTGTAAAAGTATAACTCATGCAGACTTTCATCAAATCTTTTTTGAAAGAAGGAAAGACTACATAAATTTGTACCTACTTCACATCAGCCAGTATAGCATTGAAACCAAGATGAGTTCGCAATATTAAACATGTGAAATAGGCACAAGACAGTACGTTAACTAATTGTTTCATGTTTTTATGCAACAAAAAAATTAGCCTAGGAAGCAAACATGAAAAATGACAAGGATACATGAGATTAATTGTTTCAAGCAAGAAATTTATTGGATTGCTTAAAAAAACTATGGATAGTGAAAAAGAAGTAGAAATTGAACTAGATATTGGAGAAAACACATGATAACTTAAGAGGAGATGAAATTTCTTCAATAAGTTCTAATTAAATTTGTTTTTGTGAAGTATTAGACAATGCTATGGCCCAATCAATTCTGCATAAGAAATCAAGAAAGTCATTTTTATGATGATAAATTAGGCCTGCTTATTTTTACTAATGAATGAAATTACAACACAATCAGTTGAATGAAGTCAGTCTCTCCACCAAAAAGTTTCCTATATTGTTAAAAAATGGCTACCCGAGAAGTACTCCATTAAAGAAGCTTTTACGCAGCATGTTGAACAAATGCAGGCATCTTATCAATAAAGTATTGCTCTGCTGCAATAAATGTGGTAATGTGTTTTTTTTTTCTTTCCCATTGTTATGAATTCCAGGATTTTCTTCATCCAAGGGCCAAAAAGAGTCTACATGTTGTCAATGAGCTCTAGCTCAAACAACACTCTCTCTTTAATAAGAATAGATAGAAGGTAAGGTGTGGGTTTAAACCTCAGTGGTGCGTGTGTAACTTACTTAATTTAATCAACCTTGCTTCTCTAAACATTAAAGAAAAATTATAGTAATGTCCTATAGAACATAATGGTATCCAATCCTTTGGCTTAGGAAAATTATTCATAAAATAGATGCTTACAAAAATGTGAGCTAATGGCTCTTAGATTTTTGCAACATCATGCACTCACATGACCTTGCATGCGTGTGTCCACACAATGGGTTGATTGAATTATAAGATACTGCTAATAACTACCCTAATAACTTGATATGTCAAAGGAACCACAGAACCAACAGCCAACTCTACTATGCTCTCCCTCCGTCCAAATTGGCCATAAAAGCGCATTGCTTTCACACCGAAGTATGGTAAGCAAGTAATGAGTGTGAAATGAAATTTTGAGACAAATGTTGACTAAAATTAAATAAATCAGACATAGACATTACAAACAACAATTAAAGAGTTAACATCTAGTATACTAGATAAACGATTAAGGTTTATGAGTTAAGAAAAGAATAAGAACAATGTGCTTTCCACAAATAAAGCAAAAAGCTTTTACTTATCAAAAAATAAATAAATAAATAAAGCAAAAAGCTTTCAGGCATTGAATCTCTACTACTTTTGCTTTTGCTCAGAGCAGAAAATACAAACTTTAAAATACATTAAATAGTATTACATATAAAAAACCCTCCACCTTTTTTATTAAACAAAAAAAAAATTTAAAAAAAAAAAAACCAGGAATATTAAGAATTCATAGAATACTAAAATTCATTTTTATCAGATCCAAATCACCATCACTGTTTCCATTATCTTAAAAAATGCCACCACTTTATTAGTGTCAGCACAAAATATTCAAAGTCATATTGGGAAATTCAGAATAACAAAATAAAGTAGAACTTAGTCAATTTATTACATTCACTAATCTCAGCAATTCGGAGAGGTATTACCGTAATAACAAGGCCTCAACGACGGCAAAAAATAAAAAATATTTTATGTTTTATATTATATATAATTTGATGTACCTACCTCCAATGGCGATGTAGGGAATGCGATGCTGACCAGAGATATACACCGCATCAGAAACGACGCCGTAGAAGGGCTTAGCAACCATGGGAAGATTGGCCGAGTTTTGAAGAAGCTGAAGAGTAGAGGGGTCCACATTGAGCCCATCCTTGAGAAAAAAGTTCACAGCCATCCATGGAAAGCACCTGAAACCCTGTACAAAGAACCCGAACCCCAGAATTTTCCGGGTCGGGTTCTCGTTGTTACGATCCGACGAGACCATGAATCTGCTGGTGAGACCTGTATAACGTTAAAAAAATCGAAAGGGGGTTCTGGAATCTGGGACTGAAGGTGTTTGTAGTTTAGTTTAGTAGTAGCTTTATAGTGTTTTTTTTTGGTGGAGTTGTTGAGTGCCACGTGTTGTTAGTACTGGTGACGTGTCTTTCTTTTTTGGCTTGTCCTAGAATTTTTGTTTTGCTTATTCTTGCTTCGGTCTGAATCTTTTGCTTTTATTATTAGTTACGTGTAGAAGTAGAATATGTCAAAAAAAAAAGGGAAAAAAAATTTGGGTGTAGAATATTCTCTAGGTTCGATCTTTTACTGATATTTTTTGTTTTGTTTTTGTTTTAATAAAGATTTTTATATGATAATGATATGTTGCAAGGAAAAGATGATTGCAGATGAGAATGAATTTGCTGATTTTTACATGACAAAAGAAATTGACTCAAAGGTGGTCTAATCATATTCCTCCCCAAGTTTCAAGATGACATCTGTATATTGGATTTTAAACTCTCTAGTATGCATCTGATATAGGGGTCACCCCCAAATACACTTGAAAGGATAGTTAGAAAGAGCTTTGGACACTCACCTATAAAAAAAATTGGTAAAAGTATTATATCTATAAAATGTATTTAATTAAATAAATAGATAACATTTATGTATACTTTTTTTTAAAGGAAATTTTTTAATTTTGAACATATTTATTAAGAATATTATATTTAATTATTTTTTATGTGATTTTTCGTAAAAGACAAATGGTAATAGACGATTTATGAAATAGAATTGATATCATAAAAGATATTATTACTGAGTTAGTTTTTGAACTTATAACTGTATTTTATTTTTTTAATATAACGATAGTTGATGTGGGAGGAATTTAGATTTTGGATGTCTCATTTAGAAACATCAAGAAATATTTGATGAATTACAAGACTCAACTATAACGAGAGGTTAATTATTCAATTTTATGAAATGAAATATCATGATTTTCTAAAAAATTAAAATTTAAAATTAGATAAAAAGGGATAGATCTGGATTTAAGAATATTCTGTCACATGTATAGAAAACATAGGAATATCCCCTTTGCAATGGTGGTTCAGCACTACAGCTAGCAATCCTCGGTGATTTCCACATTAAATTAGGAGTCTAATAACGAATGCAATAGTCACAAAGATGGAGGATAAAAGGTGAGGTGAAGAGTATAATATACAAGTCCAAAGCCCCCACAGAACTTTACCCAAAGCGATATTCCTATCTTATTTTTCTTTTTCTGTACAAAACAAAGAACTTTACTCAATGTTCAAGAAAAGGTAACAGATTAGTGATTCCATTGTAGCCATGTGAAATGAGTAGATCCCACCAGCCCAGGCTATGACACGTCCAAGGTCCACCTTATTAAGTTCCAATATTCATACACAGATTGAATTTACATATGAACCATACCTAGTCCATACCGATTACTAAATAACAATTGTCCAAAACTGATATCTATGTACATCCACAATATGCATGGATTGAGACTCATGTTTGATTCGTGATCTAATCAGATTAAAAATAATATTTCGGAATTAACTTTTTCTGCTAAAACAGCAACACCGACAACCAAGCAAAACTTTCCGAAATTTGTTCATACTCACTTTACTCTCCTAAAAATAATAATTATTGGAACCTCATTTCAAAATATGAAACAAGTTTGCTCAAGGCCAGTAATAATACATATTTCTATCCATTAATAAAAAAAATAAAAAGTAATACTAGAGATACAAAATTTTTTACAAATGCTGATGTGGTAAGTAGTTATTGGTAAATGAAAAAGTGATGTTAATGGTGAGTTTAGGTGAAAAACAATAAAAAGTTAGCTATATTAACAGTTTGTAAAAATGTTATAATATAGTTTATGGTTGTAGCATTACTAAAAAAAAACATATTTCTAGCTCAATAGCATTGTCTCCGTATTTAAATTATTCCTCCCGTTGATGTAACTTGTAACAATTAAATTATCAAATAATTATAATAATAATAATAATAATAATAATAATAATACATATGCACATGTTTTACAACTTACGTGTGATTGATAGGTGAGCCAATTAACATATGATCATCCATAATTAATGTTAAGTGTTTGTGTTTACAACTTACAAGAACTAAAGCTAACAATATCCATATTATTTTACGAGACATTTTACCAAGAAACCAGCTAAACCTCCTGTTGCCTAAATCATTTATAATTATTTATCCCCAAGGTCTGAAAATTTCTTGTTCTGAGGAAATTAACTAGCCTAAAGTAATATTGAAGTGAAGAATGCAATGTGGGTGTAGCTGCAAAACATTGTATCTGGAGAGGTCTTCCTGTTGGGAGATTCCACATGCCTTTAAGAACTTGATAGTCAAATAGGCTTTTTTAAAATTGCCTATTGAAAGCCTACAATTTCAATTTAACAAGGCCTGTGCTTAATGATATTTAAAAGGTATCTTAAAAACACACTTCACAACCATTCTTACATATAACAAGAGTGATACCATTAAAAATCCAAATCTTTTGAAGGAAGGGTAAGTGGGGGAAAAAAGATTTGAAAGATTGCCCCAAACATTACCATTCCCAGCCTATCTAATGAGGCAATGAATACTTTTTCTAATCTCCATTACCACCCTAAATTATACCCTTAATTACATTTTGTACCTTAAACTTTTTGAATGCACGTTTTGCACCCTAAAGTCCTAAACTATGACCTTATTACACTTTGCACTCTGATATTAAGTTTACCGTTAACTTAGATGGAAAAATATAGCATCACGTGAAAAAACCTAATTGCACCCTAAACTTTGAATTTCCATCAAAGTTAACAACGAACTTAACATCGAAATGCAAAGTGTAATAAGGATCATAGTTTAGGGTGTAAAACGTGCATTCGAAAAGTTTAGGGTGCAAAGTGTAATATGAGGTATAATTTAAGGTGATAAAGTGTAATTTCTCCCCCTGTGACATTACATGCACTAACCAAATCATATTCTTTTCAATTCTGCTGGATGAAGTTAAAATTGAGTCTATTATCATTTTATAGTCTACAACATTGCACCCCTTTATCTTGCTGGTAAAAATGTCAACACAAAAATAGAGAAAGTAACAGTAGTGGCGAAAAATAACTACCACATACAAGGGTTAAAAAAACAATTGAACTAAAAAAAATTTCCATTTCATCATCTAATATGTAAAGGAATACAACCTTCTTTTAGATTCGAGGAAACATAAGTACAAAACTGTAAGAATTGGAGTCGACCCAAAAATGCAACCATATCACAGCAAGTACTTCTCAACAACAGTCCGGCCAAACTTTTCTTGAACATCCTTTGGAGTTTCAACCTGGAAATTCACAGATAAGAACAAATCAACATGAAATTTTTGAAGAATAAACAGGTTTAAAGCATCCATAATATTGAAAGATGGGCAGCTTACTGCATTCAGAGCTTTGAAGAGAGCCTTAACAGTGTTGTGAGGATTCCTTGAGCCAACAACCTGCCAAGAGTTTTTGTTGTCAGAGCAAATACCAAGATATCATGATATAATCCTTGGATTCAGTTTGGTAGTTAATTACCTTAGACTTGATATTTTTAAAACCAGCTAAATTCAAAATGGTTTGGACAGTTTTTCCAGCTTTCATACCCGTCCTAGTTGGTGCAGGCCAGAGATATACCTAAAAGATTATGCAGGTTAAACCTAAGGTGAAATTGCACAAAGAAACCAAGGAAAGAGAGAAACAGAGACTATAAATAGAAAAAGACATGGAAACTGAAATAACCAAAAACACATATACCTTGGTCTTCTTATATGCTGTTTGTACTGCATGTGCAATCGTATGCTCCTCATGCCGTTCCACATAGTGGAGATTTTGAAAGCATTTCTCATATGCCTGGTTGATTTTAAATCAAAAAATTAATGCATTCAAAAATATCATGTGAGTAACATAAGAGAGGGCACCTGCAAACCACCACAACATTGTCTCTTGGGATTGAAATCAAAATTCTTCATTCATTTAGGTTCTAACACACAAAATACAAATTTTGCACGCAAGAAGCATGGTTAAAATTTTCAAAAAGTGAAAAGGGGTGGCAATGGTTACTACCCTCACAGGGTTTAATAATTTTGCCTTCTTAAGTATGAGTGTATGATCCTATGCAACCAACCACACTTTGTTCTACAGAAAGGGGACAGTCAAGAAACAACGCCAATAAAGTGGGCTTCACTGAAATAAGAATAGAGCAATGTAAATGGCAACATAATATATATATATATATATATATATATATATGCATTTCCCAAGAAGCTCAGTCCTTGCATGTAGCACCAACGGACATGAGAGGAAATCAGCTGAAATGATAAAAATGTTGGAGCTTTCCCTATAAAAGACTAGATTAGATAATATTAAAAAAAAAAAAAAACAGATACAATCTCGTGGGTATCAAGAGCTAACTGCATCAAAATACCTTTTGATATTTCTTATACTGTATTGTTATTGTACAACATGAACACAAGAGTATCTATGTATTGTACAACATATATTGCATATTATTCATAGTTTGACTTATATCCAAATCCTGAATGTAATATGGTAATCAAATCAAGTAATTTTGAAACAGTAAGAAGTTAGAAAGCAGCAGATAAACAAAAAGGACCCCAAATTCATAAAAGAACTGATAGAACCAATAAAAATACCTTTTGAAGAGCAATAGGAATTGCAGGGCCTTTGGCTTTAGCAAAACCAACAAGACCATGATAGTTTCCACATGCTAAAATAGCAGTGTATTTGACCACTTGCCCACCCTACAGTACATATGATTAAGATATAAATAAAAATTATATAGACATTATTTTCAATAACGAGAAATTAAAAAAGGGAGTCAATACCTTAGTAACTTTACAAGTTCGATTGACATCAATCAATTTCACATCAAAACCCTGCAATTAAATGATAACAGCTCATTGAATGAAGGAACATAGGTAACCAAGAACAAACGCTGCATGGAGAAAAATATAAAACTAATTGAAAAAAGCCAGAAAACACTGCAACATATCTATAATGAAGATAACTGCAGAATATAAAATATAAAAGTAATTACACGAAGATCAAACTTTGTTAAGTATAGTCAAAATCATAAAAGGTTTGAGTAAAAAAGAACAATTTATCCCAGGCAAATCAGCATAGAGATTTCAGGACAAGGCAATCACCATGCTGTGTGTGTGTGTGTTGTGTGTTTCATGACAATACTTGAACTCTTGACCTCTAACCGGCTTCCACATCAACCAAGTTCCTTCAAGAAATGAGACACTGAACGTAGAGGAAACGGGAGTCAAGTATCAGAAATACATTTCGTCTTCTAAGTAATGGTCTATTAAACAAAGATCAATCTAAGAAATGTAGGCATTAACCTACAAGCTCAAGATCATATTGAAGTTCCAAAGATTTTATTTTTTATTTTTTATTTTTTTTGTGATAAGAAAGTTTCAAAGAATTTTTTGAAGCAAACATGGTGCCAGCTAGGCATTTATACATGGGAAATGCTAACGAATGCCCTTAGGGCATTAATTAATAATCCATTTAGAAAGTTTTTATGGGTAAAGAAAAAAAAAAGCAATTAATGTTTTAACAGCTTTTTTCATTTCCCATAAAAGTGATGTCAATACTTTCCTAAAATGGATTGTTAACCAATGCCCAAAGGGCACTCGTTAGCATGACATTTATACATATCTAAGAAAAACACAAAACAATGAATAGAATCCCACTCCAGTAGGACATGATTTTCCTTGATATGACTAGTGAGGAATGAGCTTAAATTTAGACAATTTATAATCATGCCAATGAGCTAAAGCTCAATGGCATTTCCTCTTCCCATAATAATGGGATAGAAGGTGAAATCCTGGGTTCCTAACCCACTGGGTGCATGTGTAATTTACCAATAAAAATGACAATTTTAATCATTTCAAGATGCTACCAATTATGGTCATATTTAATTCTATGAATTGAAAAACCAAGAAAAGCAAGAGAAACTTCTCCACAAAAAGACTCAAAACCAAATAAAATTGTACAATACTTGCATGACAAAGAAAAGAGCAAAAGGAAAAAAACAGAACAAAAGCTACAACTTACAGAATTTGTCCCATTCTCACATCACAATTTAACCAGATGAATTTTGAATATTTAGTACAATAAAAAATCAGAAATCCTCAAGTATGCTGAATTTTATCAATTAACAATGAAAAACGTAGCAGGATGATGCATGCACTTACTTTCCTGTACAGAGGTCTTCTTTTCTTCTCTGTCAAATCATTTCTCTCCTCAGCCAGATCTCTGATCTCTTCCTCTAAAAGCTTCCCCTTCTTTCCAAATGTATGGTCCAACTCTGCTAGCTTCTCTTCAAGTTTTTTGTCAATGGAATTAATCTTTGCTATCAGTATGTCATCCCTCTCTTTCATGTCATCAAACTCTTCCTCGTCATCGTCATCCCCTTGTATCAATTGCTTTGCCCTCTCAAATCCAGGTTGGTCCAAGAGATCAGCAGAAGCCCCAACTTGTTCATGGTGAATAACTCCATAATTGGCAGGATTGTTAGGATCATAAGCTTCCGTCCATTCCACCAACCTCATAGCCCTATTTAGTTTCTGTTGAAGAATGAATTTATCCTTTCCCTCTGCTACTTTCAAACGATTCATCAACTCACCAATGACCCGATACTCAAGGCGGAGTCGGAAATGCTTTTGCTCAAACTTGTCTATTTTATACATCCACTTGAATGCGTCATCAAGTGTATCTGTTAGATATACCAAAAAGAATCTCACATCAATTTATATAAAACAACACTTTCTTTTTAATAGTAAGTAACTCACACACTCTACAAGAGTTCAACCTATGACCTTGTCCTCCATCCCATTCTTATGGGGAGTCAAAAGAAGAAAATGCAAATACAGAACATGAACCCTCCATTGTGTTGATCAGAAACTTAGAAATGGATAAAAAAAATAATAATAAAAATGTTTGAAAACAAAAATGTCAACATTCGAAGCCATTTTTTTCAAAAATTTTACAGTATCTCTTCCTTACATAGCAACCCTAATAGAATATTGGACATGAGCATTAGTTTGCGAAAGAACAGGAAATTTTTATTAACTAAATTAAAATTTTCTGCTGAGTTACAAAGAGCACTTCATATAAAGCCCATACTGAAGGGAAAGACTGCAGAGAAGACATTAATTGAATTATCTTTGTAATTCAGCAACATTTAGTGCTCCCTCAATTTACAGAATGGCCAAAAAGCCAGAGAATAAAAAATATAAAAAAGCAACTCAGAATGACATACAAACGTATATTAATTTATGTTACTGCCTGTATGCATGGTGAGCGTGAGTGTGTGTGCTGGGTGCACATGAGCTGTCAGGCAAAACAAAACCCAACAACTGTGAAGACTGCAGGGCCAGAAAAACAAATTAATGTCCTCTTCCCCCACCCCCCGCAGCTCCCCTTCTCTTCTATCCACACAGAACTTAGATGGAGTTGGGAACATCTCTTCCACTATCTTTTTATTTTTTATTTTTTGATAGGTAAGAAAGAAATATTATTGATAATAAACAGAAAAAAGAATACAAAGTGTTCACAAGATGAACACCTTAGACATGCAGTAGTATGAACACCTTAGATACAATAACCAATTAAAGTTAAATGTAGTCTTTAGAATGTGAATGCATACATATATTGTTTCAGGCTTTCTATAGATCGTGATGACATTACCATATCAAAATGGCAATGAGAGGGAGGTT
Organism: Notholithocarpus densiflorus; assembly: GCA_030021035.2. Taxonomy (NCBI): domain Eukaryota; kingdom Viridiplantae; phylum Streptophyta; class Magnoliopsida; order Fagales; family Fagaceae; genus Notholithocarpus; species Notholithocarpus densiflorus. The sequence continues at coordinate 950,675 of JARYZH020000017.1, forward strand.
ACTGGCAATTCTTCCAAAGTTGAAAAGATGCTCCTTGACCCAATTGTAAAGAATTCAAACTCAGAAGTCTATCGAACATAACATCCAATAGGATGCACTAAGAACACTTGAGGTTAGAAATTTTCTTCTCTTTTTAATAGTAAAGATGGGATTATCCTTAATTACTCATATTTATCTAACATGGATCATCTTCTACAAAGCTCTTCAACTGTCATCATATCAATTGAGAGCTGCTGAATGTACCTTTTCCCACAACCCACTAGTTGCAAAAAACCTACGCTACTCAAAAATAAATTAAATTATTAAGAAGAACAAAAATGTTCATTCAATCCCCACCCACAAAACCTAAAAAAAAATGATAATTACATTTCTAGTGCAAAACTGTAATTTAAAAAGTTGCACTTTACTCACTTGAGCTAAAATTTCTTAGTAAAAATTAACAAACTTGCCGATAAAAAGAACTCCATTTTCTATACTTCTCCCACTCCCATACTTCCTAAGCTACCAAACACATCATCCCAAACTCTTCTACAGTTCTACTCAACATTACAAACAAAACCATGAGATAACTATAAACCCAGTATTAAAAAGTCATTCTTTAGTCTTTTCCTACACTTTTCAAGCATCCAAACATATCACTCCAATTCCACTCAACATCACAAATCATCCAAAGAAGCAAACAAACAAACAAGTGGAAGGCATTCAATACCAGCTTCAGTGAAGTTCTTAAGCAACTCCTCGTGCCGCTTGAACTTCCTATCAAACTCATCCTTCCTCTTCTTCACTGCTTCATTGCTAAACCTCTCGTCATCATCATCGCTATCAGAGTCCGAACGCTCCTCGTAGCGGTTCAATTCCCCAGTGTCCTTAAGCTTCTCTTTCTCAAGCCTCTCTATCAATGGCATAACACCCATGTAATCTTCCTCATCCTCAGCATCAATGTCTTTGGTGTCCAAGCCAGCCCTTTTCCTCTGCTCTCTTTCTCTGTGCCTCTCTTTCTCCACCTCGGCAAGGAGGTCATGGACCACCCTATCGGAGACTGTGGAGTAATGGGTCTTTGTTAGAAATGAGAATTTCGGTGTTTGGGAGGTGGGAAAGTGTGTGAAAGTAGAGATTTTCCGGGAAAAGTGGAGTGGGGGTTTTGTGGGTTTTTTCAGGAATTGATAGTTGAGGAGGAGACGTGACCATGAGAATGGTTGTGATTTGGTGGCCATTGTTGTTACTGTTATTGTTTCATTGCAATGGAAATGTGGATCAGAAGAAATGCCTGAGATTTTCCCAGAGGAATGGAAAGTAAGAGAAAATGACAGAAAATTTTGAAGTAGGGGTTAGGGTTTTGGTTTTTTTTTTTTTTTTTTTTTTTAATTCATGGCCCAATACATCACGTAGTGGATCTAGAATCTAGATGGACTTCCTATCACATGATTTAGGCCTGAGAAATTGGGCCAACTATTAAGGCACAGACTCGAGAGGAAAGTGTGGAAACTAGAGATAGAGGGCAGATTTTGGGGTAGAAAAGAGAAGCATTAGTTTTAATGCCGGAAAACAGTTAATGGTAAGTTATTAGGAGTGATTATTAGGTGCTCTCAAAATATGGTTGACTTGTAGGTGTTATTACTGTACTTGTCCGGTGTCCCACTTAAATTCTGACTTATGCATGGTATGAGACCATTCATGCAATAATGAAGTTTGCCACTACTCGAACTCATAACTTCTAAACTTGCAGGTAAAATAAGCCACAAAGGCTTTCTATTACTAAGCCACTAGTAGGAGTGGCAAATGGGCGGGTTGGGTCATAAATGGGTTGGGTGTGTAATTATCCATTTATAACCCATTTATATATAAATTAATTATCCATTACCCGTCCAACCCATTTAATTAATAACTCACCCATTTAACCCAAATATGATCCAAATAAATAAATAACTTGTTAAAAACTTTAAAAACAAAAATTAAAAAGTTCAAAAAATCACTTTTCTTGTTCTTTCCTTTCATTTTCCCTTCACAAAATTCATTTCTCAGCAATCAAACAAAGCCACACAAAGAGAAAAAAAAATGACTTTTTTCTTCTCTATTTTTTATTTTTTTTCTCGGCAACGAAACAGAGTCTCAAGCACACCGAAGGTCATAAAATTCCTTTTATTTCCTCTTTCCCTTCTATTCCCTCTGTTTTACTCGGCAACCAAACAAACCATCAAAGAAAGAAAGAAAAAGTTAAAGTTGTCAACTTCAAAAAACAAAAAAAAAAAAGTTCAAAAATCACTTTTTCCTTCTCTTTCCTTTCATTTTCTTTGCAACAAAAGACCCATCAGATAAAAAAATCATTTTTTTTCCTTTCATTTCTCAGTAACCAAACAAAGCATTAGAGAGAGAGAGAGAGAGAGAGAGAGATACGGACAGGGAGGTCAGGAATGTAATCGGTGAAGTGAGGAACGTCCTCAAGAACATAACCAACTTCACCGGAGACAAAGCTGATACACTACCTTTGTGCGCTTTCTTCTCCGCCTTCTTCGCTTTGTACCTCTGCTGCTTCAGCAGCTTCTTTTGAGCGTTCGTCGAGAGAGTTTGTGGTTGTGGTTGTGATTGTGAAAGGGCATTTTCGTCATTTTGTGTGGCCTCCATTGTTGCTCTAATCAGTGTTGTTCTCTTTTCTCTGTGTTTGAACGCAAGTTTGTTTGGGGTTAGGGCACTAACGTTTCTTTGGGAAATCAAATGACAAGGAAAAGAGTGGAATGGTGAACTCTGATTCCATCTCGGTTCTCTCTCTAGAATTTCCTTTTGTTTGGTTACTGAGAAAATCGGAAGGAAAGTGTTTGGGCTTAGAAATCTAGAGGTTAAAGTGTTTGGGAAAGTGTTTGGTTACTAAGAAAATCTGAGGGAGAGTGAGACTGAGGTTTATTTAAGTTTTAAATTTTAGAAGGGTTTAATGGGTATTAGTGGGTTTATTTAATTTTAAATTTTAGATGGGTTTAGTGGGTATTAGTGGATTTATCCATTTAGACCCATCTAATTAAATAACCAAATGGGTCTTTATCCATTTTACTCAAATACTCAAATGGGTTGGATTAAGACTTATCCAAATAAGGTGGGTAATGGACAGGTTCATGGATATGGATAAAAATTGCCACCCCTAGCCACTAGTGATAGGATTTCAACTTACAAACCTAGAACTCCTAGGCTTGCAGGTGAGATGGATTATAAAGGCCTTGTTTAGTTTGTCACTCACTCATATCCCAACACTCATAACTCAAATCTCCTCACTCAAACTCATATCCCAATATCTCACAACTCTAACTCAATAAAACCCATAACTTACTCTCATGCTCGTTTGGCTGAAGATTTTCATAGCTATCTCAAATTCAAAAACCGACATTTCTATCACTCACTGGGTCCAACATAGCATTGATTGCACTGCAAAAGCAATACAATAGCTTGTGCTATGGGTTTGGGAGAAGGGAAAAGGGAAAGTGATGAAGAAGAGTATGGTCTGATGGTTGGGAAAGTAATGAGGAAAAATATTCGTTGCTTACAAAAGCTTGCAGTGATGGGACGAGACACTGCTGTGGGACTCGTGTTTGCTAGAAACTTACAAAACTGTCACTGATAACTCAAAACTCTTAACTTGAAAACAGCCTCACTGTGTTTCCAAAATTGCTCACCCGTCACTCAAAATTATGAGATATCATCACTAAGTTAATGGTTTGGAAATTCATCCAAACAAGCATGCTACTTGTGGCCCCCATTGATTTTGGGTTATAAGTTAACAAAACTGGGATTTGTTAACTCAGTTCAGGGAAATCCAAACAAGGCCAAAGGCATTCTATCACTAAGCCATAGGGATAGAACCATGTCTAACATAAGGGAGGCCGTGGCCCCTACAAAATTTTTATATATTAATTAGTAGTAGGTAAATATAAGACTCACCAAATTTTATATATATAGACTCTCCCTTCCCAAGAAAATAATTGGGCCCTTAACTATGACATTTCTTTGGAGTGAATTATAAAATTTTTGTATACTCAATAGAGAGTTTAGAAAGATGTAAAGCTTTCATATAAGATAAATGTTTAGAAATATAACTTTTGTATGCAATATATATGAGTTATGTGTATGTGATACTTTTCTTGAATTGTGAATCAATGTGACAATTTTAGTCTCCTACGCCTCAAAGTAAAAATTCTGGTTCTACCGGTTACGCCACCTCTATGGTGGTAATAAGATTTTAACTCATGACATTCGGTTTTTATTTATTTATATATATATTTTTATCATTAGGTCATTTTAGATTCAAACTTCATATATCTCTTATTCCCCTATAATAATAAGAGATTAGGGTAATGTTTGGTAACAGTTTTTATTTTCTATTTTCAAAAACATGTTTTTGGGAATATAAAGAAAAAAAATTTTCTTGTATTTTTGAAATCAAAAACATGTTTGGTTAGTTGAAATTAAAAAAACAATTTTTTGAAGAAAAAAATAGAAAATACTAAAATATGATGATACTAGGATTTGATCTCTAATGCTAACTCATTAAATGAGACAGATTCATTAAATTAAATGCGTATTTTCATTGACTTTTGAAAACTAGAAACTGAAAATAACATTTTGCATGTTTTCAGTTTCCTTCACAAATTGAGTTTTGAGAACAGTTTTTGTTTTCTGTCTATTTTTGGCTGCCAAACAAGTTTTTTAGTTTAAAAATAAAAAATTGTTTTTAGAAACAAAAAATAAAGGAAAAAAAACAACTGCCAAACAAGATTTTTAGTTTAAAAATAAAAAATTGTTTTTAAAAACAAAAAATAAAGAGAAAAAACAATTACCAAACGTACGGTTTCCTCAAAAAATAATAATAATAATAATAATAATAATAATAAGAAGAAGAAGAAGAGATTAGGATTTCAGTTGAGCTAGGTGAAAAAAAGACCCCCCAAAATCTACGGAACTAGCCAAAGACAGTGGAACAGAAAAGAGAAGCATAAATAGTTAAGGGAGCAGACTGCAGATAGAAGCAGTCAATAGAAGCTTTACCTGAAAGGTGATGCAGCACTTGAAGAAGCAAACAAAGAAGACCCTCTTTCACTTCACATCTCTCTCCCAGTCCTTCACTTTCTCATCCTCAACTAAGCATCCAAATCCAATCCATCTCTTAAACCTTAAACCCCATCAAAACCCTCTTCCCTCTTTCACTAACACCTCTTCCCATCCAAAATATGAAACCAATGCCATCACTTTCCCACCTCCAAAGTCTCATCTCTATGCCTCATTCTTCTGCACCCTCATCCACCTCTACTTGTCCTGTGGAAGATTTTCCAAAGCCTCAGACTCCTTCTTCCATATGAGAAGTCACGGTATTATTCCCATTTTGCCACTCTGGAATCGTCTTCTATACGAATTCAATGCTGCTGGCTTAGTTTCTCAGGTATGGGTTCTTTACAATGAAATGCTCTCTTGTGGGGTTCTGCCCAATGTTTTCACTACCAACATATTGGTTCATTCTTTATGTAAAGTGGGTCAGTTGGGTTTGGCTTTGGATTTGCTTAGGAATGCTGAATTTGATACTGTTACCTATAATACTGTCATCTGGGGTTTTTGTCAACAAGGATTGGCTCATCAGGCTTTTGGGTTTTTGTCTGAAATGGTAAAGAAGAGTGTTTGTATAGATTCTTTTACTTGCAATACTTTGGTTAATGGGTTTTGCCAAATTGGATTGGTAATTAATGCAGAGTGGGTTATGGATGATTTGGTTAGTGGGGGGTTTTGTGGAGATGTTATAGGTTTGAACACATTGATTAATGGGTATTGCAAAGCTGGGGAAGTGACTCGTGCACTCGAATTGATGGAGAGTATGAGAAATGATGGTTTTTTGCCTGATATTGTTTCTTATAATACTTTGATAAATGGGTTCTGCAAGACGGGTGATTTTGTTAAGGCCAAGAGTCTTATGGATGAGGTTTTTGGGTCTTGGAGTGACAAAGATCATGCACTTCTGAATATTGATGATAGTGTGGATTTGAAACCAAACCTTATTACACACACTACCCTCATTAGTGCATACTGTAAGCAGCAAGGGCTGGAGGAAGCATTTTCTTTGTATGAGGAAATGGTTATGAATGGGTTCTTTCCCGATGTAGTTACTTACAATTCCATTATATATGGCCTTTGCAAGCATGGGAGATTACCTGAAGCAAATGTACTTATGAGGGAGATGGAGAAGATGGGTGTGGATCCTAATCATGTTTCATATACTATCCTCGTTGATTCCTTATTTAAGGCAAGGAGAGCTGTTGAGGCTTTTATCCTTCAAAGCCAAATGGTAGTTCGTGGCATTGTTTTTGATGTGGTCGTGCTTACTGCTTTTATGGATGGACTTTTTAAGGTTGGGAAAGCTAATGAGGCTGAGGTCATGTTCAGAACATTTTCAAAACTTAATCTAGTTCCAAACTATATCACCTATTCTGCATTAATTGATGGGCTCTGCAAGTTAGGAGACATGAATACTGCAGAGTCTGTATTTGAAGAAATGGAAGAGAAGCATGTTTCTCCAACAATAATTACATATTCCTCTATAATTAATGGCTATGTGAAGAAAGGCATGCTTGATGAAGCTGTCAATTTACTGAGGAAGATGGTGCAAAGAAATATCCTGCCGAATGCTTTTATATATGTAACACTGATTAATGGCTATTTCAAGGCAGGCAAGCAAGCAACTGCTCTTGATCTATATAATGAAATGAAAATAAGAGGATTAGAGGAAAACAATTTTATCCTTGATGCTTTTGTGAACAACATGAAAAGAGGAGGAAGCATGGAGGAGGCTGAGGGACTGGTCAAAGATATGATGTCTTGGGGCTTGTTGCCTGACCGTGTTAATTATACATCCTTAATGGATGGCTTCTTCAAATTTGGAAAGGAGTCAGCTGCTCTTAAGATGGCCCAAGAAATGACAGAGAGAAATATAGGGTTTGATGTTGTTGCATATAATGCTCTGATAAACGGTCTATTGAGGTTAGGAAAATATGAACCAGCATCTGTTTATACTGGAATGAGAGAGCTGGGTTTGTCTCCAGACCATGCTACATACAACACCATGATGAATGCATACTGCAAACAAGGGAACTTGGAAAAAGCTTTTGAACTCTGGAATGAGATGAAGAACCAAGGCTTTCTGCCAAATTTAATCACCTGTAACATTCTGATTACAGGGCTTTGTGAAGTTGGTGATACTAAAACTGCGGTGGACATTTTGAGTGAAATGTTGGTTCTGGGGCTTCACCCTACTTTAACCACTTATAGAGTTCTGCTTGATGCATCTTCAAAGAGTAACAGGGCAGATGCAATTTTGCAAATGCATGAGAAACTCCTAGATATGGGGCTTAAACTTGATCAGTCAGTTTATAACATTCTAATCACTACCTTATGCAGGCTAGGGATGACCAGGATAGCCACTTCAGTATTGAAAGATATGAAACAAAGCAGAATTTTAGCAGATACTATTACCTACAATGCCCTTATACGGGGATATAGTGTAAACCGCAATGTAAATAAGGCCTTTGATGTGTATTCTCAGATGATGCTTGAAGGAGTTTCTCCAAATATTGCTACATACAATCTCCTTCTAGGGTGTCTTTCAGCTGCTGGTTTGATGACAGAGGCAGATGAATTATTTGGTGAAATGAAGGAAAGAGGATTTGTCCCTAATGCTTCTACTTATGATACTTTGGTTTCTGGACATGGTAAGATTGGAAATAAGAAGGAATCAGTAAAGCTTTATTGTGAAATGGTAACTAAAGGCTTTGTTCCCAAAACTAGCACCTACAATGTGCTTATTAGTGATTTTGCTAAGGTGGGAAAAATGGGCCAGGCTAGAGAGCTTCTAAATGAGATGCAGGTGAGAGGGGTGTCCCCTAATTCTTCAACTTACGACATACTAGTCTGTGGCTGGTGCAATCTATCTCTGCAACCAGAGTTGGACAGAACATTGAAAGCTTCATATCGAGCTGAGGCCAAAAGTTTATTCGCAGAGATGAATGAGAAAGGGTTCATCCCATGTGAAGGTACTATTTTATGTATCAGTTCCACCTTTTCTACACCAGGAAAGAAGGCTGATGCTCGGAGGCTGTTGAAGGAACTGTATGAGAGAAAAGAACAGATGAGAGATGGGACGATAAGCAGAAGACAGGAAATCTCTATCATGGATAGCCAGCCGCTCAAGCGCCAATAAAAGTATATGTTGCTGCAACATTCCAATTCTTCAGTTGGATGCCAGCCATGAAGTACTACAAATATGGTATGCTTTCTTGACGCCTTGGTCTTGGCCTGTGGTGTTCATATTTTCATACTATACTTTTCACCAAACTGATTAAAGTCTGTTTCTATATGAAAAGAGCATTAGAATTCAGCCATTAGCCATTCTGACTTTGCATTTTTTCCAGATTAACACTGATAATAAGGTTGAAAGCCTCCTGTTTTGGACTCGCATGTGTAAATCCTTGCTTTGAACTCGGGGTTCTAAACTGCATTCGTAAGTTTTTAATCATTATTTATGATATGATAGAGAACATTTATTTATGACCTGAAACCTACAACTTGTAGATCCTGTGGTAGCATAAGAGGCTCATTTACATTTCTAATCTTCTTTTTTCTCAATAATAATATTCTTGCTCTAGGGAGGCATCATCACTATGCCTCTTTAAGTCTTGGTGCATGATTCCTTCACCATTCTTTCAGCATCCACAGAAAGCATTCTCTCTCTCTCTCTCTCTCTCTCTCTGTGTAATTTATTTTGATACTTACTCACTTTCAGAGAAGAAAGCACCAATTTTTTTATCCCTGTCGTGAGGCTTGGAGTACAATCCATATAGTGTCTGTTTGGTTTGGTTACTTGTTGATTCCTTGATATTTCCAGCTATTGATATGATCTGTGATTTATTTATTTATTTTATAAAGTATACATTATGTAGTACAGGGAAAGAGCCATTTCTTCTTTAATTCCTTTAAGTTTGGTTCTCAGAGACATGGTGGATCATTTCAATTTTAATCCTGAGTTGCAATGCCCAGTTCCATTTAAGTACGAATATTTTTAATGTTTACTTTGCAGAATTTCTTCCACCCTTTGTGGCAATCTATAGACATAATGACATTTCCATTTTCCTGAGTGTTGGGAAATACAGGAAAGGAAGAAATGTTGAACCACTATTCAAAGCTTCAAAGCAGAAAGAGAGGTTGGTTTTACTCTTGTAGGAAATAATGAAGGGAAAATATTTATAAGTAGAACATAAATTTTAAATCAAAGGTAATAATTTCTCATACTGTATTTTGTGACCATGCACAAAAATAAAAGTAAACAGAAACAGATAATCAAGGAGCTCCCTCATGCTCTATCCTGGCCTTAAGAGTCTCATTTATTGCTCTCTTGGATCCAGTGAATGGCAATGCCCTTTTATAAACTACAAAATATAATCTCTCTTAATTTCTTAGTAGTAAATGTTCCCTGGTGAAATCTTTACTATATTTCCTCTTTTTAGCACTTCAGAAGTTTTTTTCTTTTATTTCTTCACTCTGCTTTAAGTCATTTATTCCCTTCCAGCATAAGCTTTACAAACATGCCCTGTTGATTGAACTATTGGAGTGGAAAGATGGGCCCTGAAAAGGAGCCACAGACAGCCTGATTTTGTGTGTCTGTCAACTGGGACATTCCCACTGTTCAGATAAATGATATCACTATTCTGCATGTCATACCAAAGCATCAAGCAATGCATATTTGTGGAAAGCAGTTTACCTTTATTATTTTCTCCCTTCTCCTGTGTTTAATTTATTGCTTTGTTAATGGTAATATCAGGGTGAATATGTTGAAGGCTATCATGTTCTGGACAGTTTGATACTGGATCCTATTATAAAGCCTTCAGAGGAAACTGGGATATTGGGTTTCCATGGAAGAATATATGGATTAAAGGGTTCCACACAAGATAGGATTTTTTGGCAGCTGCATCAAGGATGATTTTGAAAGGGGAAAATCTTTTTGAGAACGGTATAGTTATAGTTAATTGGTGTTGTACGAGCAAGAAAAGTGCAGATACAGTATTTTGCCTCTTACTTCAGTGTTTGGTGGTAGGAGAACTTTGGGTCGTTAGTCTTTTTTTTTGGGGGGGGGGAGATAAATGGGGGATGCCAAAGACAATTGTTGATGCTCCTCTTATTAATACAAAGATTATTTACTTACCAAAAAAAAAAAAAAAAACTACCAGGCTGCCACATTTGAACATTGATTCTATTCATTCTTTCCTTTTAACTGTTACTTAATAAAACACAACAAACATTTAATTTTCATATGCTAATCCATTTCTTTAATTTCCCAATGTGAAGATATTGATCTGTGCTCCTCGAATGGTTGAACTCTGCAGTTGCATTTAGTTGGCTATAAATCAGGTATACTATAGATTACTGAAAGTACATTTGCAAAGATGCTACTGTGGAAATGCTTTTTGAAAGGTGAACTCTACTTTTTATCTTATGCTTACAGTCTCAACTGTTTGATATCCTTACTAGGGTGGTCTAATATTTTGCTGGAGGAACATGGATGCCAGGAAGCTGAAAGAGTTTTCCAGAATCATGAATTATGTAACTTCTAAATATGTTATCATTTTTTATTATAAATAATAAACTTCATTGAAATTGAATATATTATCACTTTTTTTGTATAAATAATCATTCATTTTAAAAGAGGGGAATGCTCGAGTTTTATACTCCTTTATCAGTTGCATACCTTTATTAAAAAATGGTTATTAAAAACTGGAAATCCTGTTTTTTTCTCTTGCATACCTTCTGATGTATCTATTCCAATATGACAAACCACCTACTCTATCTTCTGATTCTCTACCAATAAAGAAACTCTATCTTCCCTTCCCTCACCAATTTATTTTCTCTTCCTAATAAAATTTCTAATTCTCTACTTTCATTTTATTACTTGAAATCCATTGAATTTTCTAAACTTGATTGAGGTTTATAGTTGATGACAACTGATTTTTGTGGAATAATCTCATCCAAATTTCTAGTTCAACAGGTAAAATTTATTAAATCTTCTCCACAATTCATGAACTCTCTTTAATTCACAGTCCATTAGTGCACTGGGACACCCAAAGCTAATCCTCAATATAATAACAAGACTTTACTAAATCCACTGACTCATGTTAAATTCAAATCATTATTGTAAATTTATAATTAAGATTAAATCTTAGTTCAGTTGAGTTTATATGAACTTATAATTTCAATCTTCAAATTTATTGTTTCATATTTTCTCTTTCTGTATCACTTTAGGCATCCTTGGATGTTGCTTGGCATCATATATTTTAGCTTGACATGCGTTGTTTTGCAGAATCAATTTACTTTGCACTTTGGGCCAAGATCAAAAGGTCTTGAAAAGTTTGATGCATGGAAAAGCCATGACTGGTTTGTTCAAGAGATACGGGACCTAAATGTTCCTAAATGCGTTCCAAGTTTGTTAAAACGTCAATAGCCACTTGTCCATATCTTTTGAAGGGATTTGGTTTCCATTTAAGTGCACCTGGACCAAAGAGAGAGAATCCTGAGACTTTTTCTGGTCCTATATAAGGGACATGTTGAAGGCTTGGAGCTCCCTTTTTCCAAGACTTGTTTCAAGAGATGAGAGGAAGACACTACAAAATCTTATACATGGCCCCAGCCAGATATAATTGACTTGGGCAGTTTTCTTTCATTTTTAATCATATTATATTGATAGGAGACTTAACTTTTTTTGTAAAACTTTTGTTGTTCCAGAATCCAAATAAAGGATATGTTTTCCTCAAACTTTTTAGGTACCATTTCCATTCCATTCCAATCCAAATCGGCATAATCAAAAACTGCGCATTCAATTCTAAAATTTCTTGATTCTGATAGGATGATTAATGGTATTTTGAGCTTTCTTGCTATTCATTTTAAACTCCCATACTTAAAAGCATTTCCGGATGGTTTATGTTACCAGTTTTTTCATACATTTTTGTTTTTCTGTATACTTCTTGAATGTGAAACTTCAAACTAGTTGGCTTGCTTAAAATGGTCATGTAATAGTTCAAACCTTTTAAGAAATGAGCTGAATTACTAGATTGAAACATCCAAAAATTAAGGAGAACCTCCTCTCCTAAGAATGGGATGGAGGATGAATTGATTCAAAATTCAGTGCCCAATTGGAGGATGAAGTAATGGATTCAAATCTCTGATGCACAACTTACCAATCAGAAAAAATGTTCCAACGGAGATGATTATATTAACATCCCTTGTAGCCTTATTTATTTTTGAGCAAATAACAAATAAGTTGGACAAATGAGGGCATTTGACCCTAGAGAGAGAACACTATTAAACGAGCAGTGACTGAAAATTGGACAAATTATTATAGGAGATAATGCTACGCAGGACTATTTTGGAGCTGATTTTATACTATCATTTTAAAAGTTACAATGTGCTATTTCGAGTTCCTTCCATAGATAAAAAGCAGTGGTAATATGGTGAAAATGCTGTATTATTGAAGCTTGTAGGGTGGCACACTATTGTCGCAGATGTTGCACCAGCATCACAGCAGAAAAAGAATTGTTGCATTTTATGCTTAGGATCTGAGACCACGTCACTTCTACATCAATTGAGCTCCATTTGCAGCATCAACTTGGCTTCAAGTCAAGAACCAAAAACCAACTCTTTTAAGGATCTCAAAGGTGAGTTGTATCCATGCGCTATGGGGTCTCTCCACAGAGCCATTCCTGTTGTAAGGAAAATTATATTAGAGGGTTTTTTTTCTCCCATGTTCAAGACTAGAATCAAGTTTAGAGCAAGAAAAACTTGATGGTCGGCTCAAGCACATAAAATAAATTAAAAAAAGAAACCCAAAGATTTGGGGGAGGGAGGGGGGGGCGGGGTGTTGTTGAAGGTTATCAGTCTATAAAAACTCATAAAAATCAACTTATAGCACGAATGGGGGATAGAGGGACAACCTATCCACAAAAACAAACCAATCGTTGCTGCCAAGAAGAATTCCCTACTAGTGGCGTTGAAACTGAAATCAGAATACAACACAGATTCAGTTGAGATCAAATTGTCACTCAGTAAACATTAATATATATATATATATATATATATATGTAGAGATGGACTATTCATTAGGGATTTCTTACCAGTACAAGCATAGAATATTCCCATATCCATAAAACAAAGTAGCCCAAGTTGAACCAAGAAACCTGTAGTCACAATTGAACCAACTTTTTACTAATATATATAGTTAATAATTCATCAAAGCATCAATGAATAAAACAAAAACATCAAAGAATCAGGTCAACAAAAAGCATGTTAAAACCAGGTCAGTAAGGAGTTCACTAAAATTTATTAGTTGGTATCTAACTCCCTGGAAGTTAAATGATATATGTTCAAGAATTCTATGATACTTCCCATTCGTACCTAAAAATGTTTAGATATATTTGGTATAGGTCATAAATATGTTATATAGAAGATTTCTAGTGAGTGGAGATAGCCACTTGGACAGACAACTCCACCTCCCACACCCCTTCTGATAATGGAAACTGATAACAATCAGAGTTACTTCATAGGAATACCTTCTTTTCACCCAAGAACTAAGTTAGATGGTAAACTTTACAGTATATAGCATGGTGGGCATTGTTAGAAACAATACCATGATAGATGATACACATAATTATTTTGGCAATGTAGCGTTCAAATGCAAGTTAGAACAAACTTATTCTTCTAGAGTTGAAATGCAGAGGGTTAATCTGTGGAACATTAGCAAGTTAAACAGACCTATGAATATCTTATTCAACATTGAAATCAAAAAGAGCATAGAAGGACAAGGGCATTACCACATAAAATCACGAGTAAAGAGGGCACGTGGAATCATAAGTCCATTTCCCATCATAGCGAGTAACATTGAGAAAGCTGATAAGCCTCTGATGTTATCAGGATTCAGGAAATTTGTCCACTGAACAGGAAGCACAAATTGTTGTCAGTGTATGTACCGGTGAACTACCAGCTGACTTGAAGCTTAATCTTGTATCATTTAACCATTATTCTAACTCTCCTCTTCACATGAGTTTGATTGTTCAACTATTGATCTAACACATACAAAATAAATTTTCCTATTTAAAATGTCACAATTCTAAGACAGCACCACAAGATTAGATTACCATTTGTGAAACTGGCATCCACATGAAGAGAAGTGTAGCCGTCCACCCAGATATTCCTCCAACAAATTTGACACCTTCCTCAGAAAGTTTACCCATTCGTGCCTGCAAATATTAGCAGCTTCATGTTAGGGGGGAAAAAAGCTGAATCAGACTGCCCATTTCTTGGTCTTAATCTAAGAAACATTAAAAAGAATGACAAAACTTTTTTTTAAAGGCATCTATTGCAGATAATGAACCCTGAATTAGTCACTTTTATGTTAATGACAACAAATTAATCTCACAACAATTTTACAAATGAATTATGTCTGGATGGGAAGGCAAAAGGATAGGATCTTTTCACTTCAGTTTGGCAATTTTAGAGTAAAAATAAGTGACACAAAGGAAATTGATAAGAAGTGCATTGAAGTTTGTAGTAATTTATTTTGTTTAGCATCGGAAAGAAGAAAAGAGAAGACTTTTATTTTCCTAAATAGTTTCTACTGATTTTGTGTCATAATTAATTTGTAAATATGCTTTAAATGTTGTACATACATGAACACTTACAGTTTTCACCAAATCCATTCAATTTTGGACTGAAGTACAATGAGAGCCTAGCTCCTTTCATTTATGTCTTCACTTTCTTCTCATTAAAGATCCAAACATAAGTAGTAATTAAAACTTTGAAATACTTTACTTCTCTTCCTTCCACTTCTCTCAATCCAAACACACTGAATTATGTAAAACCAGTAAGGTTTGAGACTTACCACTTAATGTGCCTGGTCAAGGCTATAGCAGGATTAGAATTAAAAAAAGGGTTAACTTTTAAAAATCATCAGCATGTTATTCAATTATTTGAACTGTGATAATATCATGAATAAATTGTCCTGTACATCAGCACTTTTATTGCTCAATAGAGGGAGCTTGATCCCACATTACTCAGGTAATGGAGACCTTTATGTGGATCAGGCAAACATATAGAGAGAAAAATCATCAGAGATCAATTTTGGTGCTCTTGAATACAAAAGTAAAGATCAACACATACACCTGAATGATATGTTTTAGAACTGTACATGACAAGGCCAGGCCACTTAAGCATGGACTTGATTTGGCTCAGTAAGTGAAGTTCAAAAAAAGAAAAACCACATAAAATGAATTGTGACATTCTATTATTATTGAAGTTATTGTTTATTTGTTTGTATTAAATTGACCATGTTTTGACACAGAGCAACCTTTCTTTATCATTTTCTACAATGCACACATACTTGAGTTGTCTAATATTAATTTTGATAGGTCTGCTCAGGGCCAAGGATTCCAAAATTAAGGCAATCACTGATGCTGCTGTGCCTGGAGAAATTATAGAATGCATTTTCCTTAAGTTCTCTTTGACATGAAACTAATACATAAGAATAGCAAGAGGACCCCATTTATTAGTGATTCTATTTGTGCATGCAGTGAACAATAATCTAAAATTTCTCTCAGAGAAGGAATTTTTATGCTATTGAAAGTCATTGCAAAGAGCACCTTATTCAATGAGGTTCAATAATGTGAAAATCAAGGTAGACATCACACCCTAAACTATTTTAAATAACTCAAAAGGCATCTGACTACAGAGAGTAATTAAGCATCCTGACTCCTAGAATGAAGAGATTGACCCATGATCCAGCACACAGACTTTAATCATGTTGAAAGACTCCGTGCACATTGTTCCCATCAGTTATATTTGCCCTTGTTACAGTTCTATTCTCCCTTAATCTACCAACATAAGAGAGAGAAAGGAAACTTTATGCACCTAGAACTAAACTGAATGATTCATGTTCTAATGCTTTCACCACATTTAGGACTCATATCTTATCAGAGTAACATGAAAAAAAGTAGATAAACAGTCCACAGGTAGGTAAAGCTTACCATAATAACAGCCGTGACAGCTATAACAAAAGCTATTGCCCCTGGCAAGATACTATTCGGTATATATGGGACAAATGTAGACCACATAATCTGCATCCAAACATGTTTAAAAGGATCAGAATTATAAGTGCCAGATATAAATAAATATTTTCATTGCCTAAATACCAAAATAAATTTTAGAATAGATGTTTGTGTGTGTGTTTGGGCATGCAAATAGAGAGAGAGAGAGAGAGAGAGAGAGAGAGAGGGACTGGAGGAGATTACTTGGGGAAGGACAGATAGCCCGCCAACAGTGATAAAATCTTCCCAAAAGCGCCAGATTCCGGCATCGAGCAAATTAAAATAATTCATGAAATTCAATATAAGCCCGGCTGCGACAACAACTGAAGTAATCACAAAATAAGGTAGAGGCATGGCTTCTGCCATTGCAAGCTGCAGGAATACCACATATTGTGATACTACGCCCAATGCTTGCACAACAATCACCTCCTTCTCCCTCTTCTTTGTAAAGTATGAGAGCAGTGAAAGGTTTCCAAGTAAACCAGTGAACATTCCCTGCATTAACAACATTCAGTCCCTTAGGTTCCAAAGGCAATGCGTTGTCTGGTTGATAGTAAAAAGTAGGGGGGGGGGGGGGGACAGTTTGAAGTTTTGAATCTTTTCTCCATAACATAAAAACAGAAGAGGATTGAAACATCACTCAACAAAGCCTAAGAAAAGAATGTCAATTCTAAAACTTGATATTGTTGATTTCAACTTTTGCCTGAATGTTTTTTAAGAGCCTAATCTGAGGACATTAAACAATAATAAATCGAAAGATTAAAAAGAATTTAAAATTTTGCTTTAAATGATTAAGAAGCTACAGCAATGCTGTACCAGCCATGGGACTGCCAGAAGGGCTGTTTTGTTCCCTGCCAAAAGATTGCGAGCATTCAGGATGATCTGAGGCAGTTGCAGCAACAGAAACGGGATATTTGATGCTCCAGCGAACTTTGCTGTCAATGAATCCCATTGCTCAAAGCTCTTACTGCTCCTTAATTTCACTGATCCCTTTCAAAACCCCCAAAAGAATCCATCAGTACATTTAACTCAAACCAAGGGCTTACAATTCAGCTTATGCAAGCTAATAGAAAAATAATAATAATAATAATAAAATCTGAGACATTATAGGAGAACAATGTTCTTGGTCCTCGGAATTGTGGGGATTAACTGAGCTTCTGAAGTATTTAATCAGCTGAATGAAGTCAAGCTTTTAAGAATTAGTGAGCACAAGATATAAGAAATCAAAATAATTTACCACAAAAGACAGGATTAATGATTAGCAATTCATTGAAATCTTAGACAATAGATGATCCAAAGAGAAAGCAAAGAACCAAGCCAAATAGTTATATATACAACAACAAGAAGTCGTAGTCCCAAATTTTTTGGGGTCGGTTATGAATCCTTAATAGATTAGTCGGATTTACCCACATGAATTATTTTCCGTCATTCTATTCTATCCTAAGTTATACTCTTTTTTATTTTTATATTTATATTTACTAAATTCATACTCTCTGTTATCTTCGTCATTAACTTGTCACTTTTTACTACTTCTACAAACATTACTCTTTGGTCTTTCCTCTACCTTTTTTTCATTCTCTCAACTTGAATCTACTCACTCTTTCTCACTGGTTCTCACTGGTCCATTTATCACTCTCCTCTGGCCAAAAACTTAAATATCAAAGCCCAAAATAATGGAAAATTTATTTAGCCAAAGCTTTAATTGTCATACTATTCGCATGTGTGGTTTTTCCTTAAGCCCCATTTGTTGACAACAAAAACAAAAACAAAAACAAAAACAAAAAGGAGAAAGGGAAATGAAATCTTTTGAAATATAAGATCCAAGTCAAATAAGTGTTCCTAAACTAAACAAGTGCCCCAACCCTTCTGCAACCACAACCACCAAAAAGAAAATCAGAAGTTTGCTGAGGTATGCATTTCTTGAGATTAAGAATCATATAACGAGAAATGAATTTTCATTGCTAAAATAAATAAAAGGCCAAGAAATTGAATCTTTTGGATAAGAATTCTACACCCCAATTAAAAATTTAATAAAAAAAACAAAATGATCATTTGGAAAAAGTGAAATCCAAGTCAACAAAGTGTGCAACAATTCCACAACCGACAAAGAGCAAAACTTTAGTCTGTTGTTCATTTTTTGGCAGACCCAGAACTTGTTAGTGGGGTTTTCTTACTTCCATTGGTAAAGACATACTATTTTCTCAGCTGACAAACATAGCATTAGTTAAACACTTAACATAATGAAACTAGCACCTATTTGTTAATAACAATCATAATACATAAAACAGAGAGCTGGGATTGCGGAAGTACCTGGTGAAGTGGATGTGGGACATCCGAGTCAAGAGCAGCAGTAATCGGAGAACTGACTCGTCGGTTTATCAAAGTAGTGAGCGAGTTGTATTTCAAAGATAGAGGCTTTTGGTTTTGGTTTTGAAGGGTCAAAGAGAAGGTGGGCTTTAGTGGTGGAAGAGAGTGGCAATTGTTTGGATACAAAGTACGATGTTGAAGACTATGTGGTAACTTGTTACAACCATAGGAAACTACTAGAGACTTAGCCATTGAATTAGGATTGGATTTTTCAACCTTTTGCAGTAACAACAAGACTTTCAGAAGAAAAGACTCAAAAGGAGAGTGAGAAAGAGATTGTGCTTTGTTTGAAGCAAAGAGATTTATAGGACTCAGAAGAGAGTGGCAGTGACAGATTGGGTGGTGTGAGATGTGGGGAGTCTGGAGAGGACACGTGGAAAGTTCAGTGACATTTGCCGCATTTGTACGATGGGTTTTTCGTGTGTTTGTGCATTGGGATGTGATGCAATGTGTGAGATATTTAATGCATCAACTAGAATAGAAGAAGTACGAGAAGCCAGAGACTTCGCTGGATCCGAAATCCAATCCAAGTGAGTATTCATTGTCCACCGTCCCAGCTCGTGAGCTGTCTGCCTATGAGTGTTTGACTTAATTTCAGAAAAAATTATTAGTTAATCCTCAGCAATAAGGACTTGATATTCATTTCTAATCGTTAATCTTATTTATGAATTTAATTAATATTATTATTATTATTATTATTATGTGAGAAGAGATATTATCATATCATTGTACTTTTGAAATAGTAAATATTTACATTCTGGTTATAAAAAAAAAAAAAAAAAAATTTACTTTCTGACTTGTATGGTTGGTTTGAGACGTTTTCATTTTCGTCCTCCGTTTGTATAACTTTTTCTTTTGATTCTTCTTGTAAGTTGTAATTATGTTTGAAACAATTTTTAAATAGTCGTTTTGTCTACATGTGTGATAATTGATCCATTTAAAAAAACGATATAATGATCTACATGTGTGATAATTGATCAATTCAAAGAAACGATATAATGATTTAAAATTATATGGCAACAAATTTAAAAAGAAAAATGTTCTCCTCCAAATTGGATTGGAGAAATCTCCTTTATTAATTACATGGAAATTTATAAAATAATACATAGTTGTATGGGCTAAAAATCTGAAAGCCCAAGATGTAATGGGGCTTGGATTGAGGCCCACCATTATTAATTTATAGATATAGGTGTTCAGACCAGCAGTTGAACTTTTGGATAACAATTTTTATTCAAAGATAAAGATATGACAAGATATTAGCATAAGGATTGTTGTTAAAGGTAAATGTGTTTAACTTATCTTCTTCGGAATGGTCGAGGAACCTTTTACACTAAAGGATCTCTTCCCTTAGTATGAGTATAATTTTTTCTAATATTTGAGATCCGATCCATGTTCACCAGGGATCTCTTCTCTTTTATAATGTTTTTGCTTCGATCTTAACCCTTCACATGGAGGGTTGTTGATCCTCTCTTAAGATACTTGTCTCATCCCTCCTTTTGAGGCCATGCTAAATAAGTAACAGGCTGTGTTGGCACTGTTCATATGTTATTCAGTCATTAATAAATAGGTTTGATTGTTACAGTGCATTCAATGCAGAGGTGATGATAACTTTTTTGAGAAGTTTCCTCTTCTTTTTGTCTACACTAGTCACTCTTTCCTCCTTCGCATCATAACTCTCGGCTTCATGTAGTTTTCCTCTCACCTTCTTGGATATAAGACGATGCATGGTTAAGTAAAATTGCAATCTAATTTTTAAATGTCTATTTTGGTGTTAAGAGAGAACTAGAAATTGTTTGGTGTGTGGTTATGTGAGAGATTAGATGGCTAATGTTAATAGTCTATCGTATAGGATATTAATTTACAAAAATTAAAGTTTCAAACTATTGAGTTATGTTTTTATTAGTCTAATATTTTGGAGGCCTTGTAAGAACCGAGAAAAGGAAAACTAAAAAATTATTACAAAATATTTAAAAACTAATGTAATAATGAATGTGATTAACAAACTTAAAAAACCTAATTAATGAAAGTTTCATATCAATTTGTAAGCCTTATATAATAAAATTTTTAGTATCTCAAACATCACTCATGAAAAAAATAGTTCACAACCTTAAAAAAAAAAAAAAAAAATTAGACCATAAATATTTTGGGCTTTTTCATAATTGGGGTTGGTTTGGAGGCCTTTTTTTCTAAAAGGGTAAGAGCGTTTTTGTTTTTGGAGGACTTGGGCCGGCCCTGTTTGGTTAATGCTATTATATTGGGCTTATCGGTAACCGACATGAATTATGTAGGCTCAACGGGTCTTTTTTTTTAAGACTTAATTAAGCTAAACAAAAAATTTTAGTAATCAAATTCAAAAGCTCGAATCTCTGGTCTTCTCTTCTTCTGTGCACTTTCGGACTCGCACCCGATTGCGAGCTTTGGGTCCGAACTGTTGTTTTTTGAAACAACACCAAGTACTACTGCCACACGGTTAGCTCTCTAAGTCTCATTACTACAAATTCGAAAACCCTAGTGTGTTTTTTCGGTTTTGGTTTCTTGCAAATTCGAAACTCGAAACCCTAGTGTTTTTTTTTGGTTGTTGTTGTTGAAGATGGATGATTATCAAGAAATGGAGAAGTTCGGTATGGAGAACGATTACGAGGACGGACAATGGATCAATGGCGAGTTCTACTACCGGAAGCGCAAGGAGAAGCGTTCTCAAACCAAAGAGGACGTTCTCTATGGCGTTTTTGCGGACTCGGCCTCCGATTCCGATGACTACTCGTCCTCCAAAAAGCGTCGCAAAAATCGCGATCTTCACAAGAAACCCGACCTCACCAAGCCGGTCAGTTTCATCTCCACCGGTACCGTCATGCCCACCCAAGAGATTGAAGAAAATTCGAAGGAAGATATCGCCGACGATAGGCCCGGTCTTGGCCTCGGGTTCAACTCCGGGTCGGGTCTAGGGTTTGGTTCGGGGACTAATGGAGTTAGCCGGAACGAAAGGGAGGAGGCGGAGGAGGAGGAGGAGGAGTTTTTGCCGACGGCGTTTGGGAAGAGGATTAAGGAAGGGGCGATGAGGAGAGAGAAGGAGAGGGCTGAGAAGGTGAAATTGGATAAGGGAAAGAGAGCGAAAGATGAAGGTTTTGTTGTGAGTGGTACTGGTAGTTCTGTTGGTGGGTTTGAGAAGCACACGAAAGGGATTGGTATGAAATTGTTGGAGAAAATGGGGTACAAAGGTGGTGGGCTTGGGAAGAATGCGCAAGGGATTGTGGCTCCCATTGAGGCGAAATTGCGGCCGAAGAAAATGGGTATGGGGTTTAATGATTACAGGGAGGCGGAGAAGTTTGCGGCTCCGGTGGGAATAAAGGAGTTGGAGGTGGATAAGAAGAAGGGTTTGTTGGGGAGTGAGAGTGTGGGGAGAGGGAAAGGGAAGCGGTGGTCAAAGCAGGCTAGGAAGAGGAAGGAGGAGGATGAGGAGTTTCTTACTGCCGATGAGTTGTTGGCGAGAAAGGCGGAGCAAGGGGAGAAGGTTGAGGTTGTTCAGAAGGTGTATGATATGAGGGGACCGCAGGTTCGGGTGTTGACAAATTTGGAGAATTTGAATGCTGAGGAGAAGGCGAGGGAGGATGATGTTCCAATGCCGGAGCTTCAGTACAATGTGAAGCTTATTGTGGACTTGGCAGAGCTTGAAATAGAGAAGATTGATAGGGATTTGAGGAATGAGGAGGCCACGGCAGAGCGATTGAAGGCGGATAAGGAGAGGTTGGTAGTTGAGGCTGAGAGGCAGAAGAAGCAGTTGTATAGTATGGGAGAGATAATGAGTGTGTTGGATCAATTAGGGGAAGACGATTCGGCGGGGAAGTTGACATTGGATTCACTTGCGGAGCGTTTCAGTGCGTTGAGGAGTAAATTTGCTGAGGATTACAAGTTGTGTAACTTGTCCTGCATTGCCTGCTCGTATGCTCTACCTTTGTTTATTAGAGTGTTTCAGGGATGGGATCCTCTTCAGAATCCCTTCCACGGGTTAGAGGTTGTATCTTTGTGGAAGAGCGTACTTGAGGGTGAAGAATGTCATGATATCTGGGATACTGCTTCGCCTTATTCCCAATTGATATCTGAGGTTGTGTTACCGGCCGTTAGAATTTCTGGTGTCAACACTTGGCAGGCTAGGGACCCGGAACCAATGCTTCGGTTTATGGATTCTTGGGAAAAGTTGTTACCTCCATCAGTTCTCCATTTTATTTTGGATAACATTGTGATGCCTAAACTGACTGGTGCAGTGGGCTCTTGGGAACCATTACGGGAAACTGTTCCAATCCATGTTTGGGTGCATCCATGGTTACCGTATTTGGGACACAAATTGGAGGGTATTTATCAAACGATACGTGTTAAGTTGAGTCAAATTCTTGGTGCTTGGCATCCAAGTGATGTGTCTGCATATACTATATTGTCACCTTGGAAGACTGTGTTTGATTCAGCAAGTTGGGAACAGCTTATGCGTAGATTTATAGTTCCTAAGTTGCAGCTTGTTCTGCAAGAGTTTCAAGTAAACCCCGCAAATCAGAAGCTTGATGAGTTTTATTGGGTTATGAAGTGGGCTTCTGATGTACCAATTCATCTTATGGTTGATATGATGGAGAGGTTCTTTTTTTCCAAGTGGCTACAGGTCTTGTATCATTGGTTACAAGCAAGCCCAAACTTTGAGGAGATAACAAAATGGTATTTGGGTTGGAAAGAACTTCTTCCGAAGGAACTTCTTGCAAATGAAAGTATCCGGTATCAGCTTAATCGTGGTCTTGAGATGATGAACCAGACTGTTGAAGGTTTGGAGGTGGTCCAACCTGGTTTGAAAGAGAACATTAGCTATTTTAGGGTACTTGAGCAAAGACAGTTTGAGGCTCAGCAGAAAGCAGCAGCACAACAAGCTGCTGCGAGTTTCAGTGGTGCAACCTATACGGATGATACGAGTGGTGCTGAGATGAGCTTGAAAGAAGTTATTGAAGCCCATGCCCAACAACATGGCTTACTATTTAAGCCAAAGGTGGGAAGAATGCATAACGGGCACCAGATATATGGATTTGGGAACGTCAGCATTATTGTTGATCACTTAAATCAAAAGTTGTATGCTCAAACTGAGGAAGGGTGGTCCCTTGTATCCCTTCAAGACTTACTGGACAAGCAGCATGGTTCTCTTCCAAAGAGACGATGAACTCTGTGTTGAGATGGAGCAGTGTTTCTGGTTTTTAGAGTGTATTCATTAGGCATAGATTCAGATTCCGAAGTCACAGGTTAGCTTGTTCTAATTGTTCCAGCCTGTCATGACTGGAATTTTTGTTGTAAGAATTGATATCGAAATTTAATTTTCCTTGACATTAACATAGTTTTCCATTTTTATTTTCTCCTATTTTCTTGTTTTGTAAATACGTCTTGCCCTTATACTTACTATGTTGTTAAAAATATTAGGTCTTTTCACTTAGATAGTTGGCACTGAAAGGTAGCTTGTTCTGTAATACCAATTACATTTATTGAAGTGCATACATAGTTGTGACTCATCTTTACAGTTATCTTTGCAGTTATCTTTTGGGAACTTGTATAATTGAATTCTTGGCATGGAAATTCTAAATCCTTTGCAGTTTACATTCAAATTGGGACCCAACTCAGATTGGGTTCCATTGGATTTGTGCCAACCATATTGACCTTGAAGAATTTCCTGTGATAACATAATCTGGTTTTGATTGGAGTGCAAAGCAATCTTAATTTTGAAAAGCCAATGAGCAATCTTAATTTTGCAAAGCAATCTTAATTTTGGATCATTTAAAATGTTTACTTTTTCGTACTCTGTTTCTTTGCGCTCGTATTTGGGGGTGTACAAACTGTACTGCTGTAGCTGATTTTTTAGTTTCTATTTCCTTTAGCTCTTGATCTTCTTGTATTTGTTTCATTGTTCAAAGTGTTCACCATCGTGAACATGATGTTCAATTTTTTTCAATAGAAGTCTTATTACCTATCAAAAAAGAAAAGAAAAGAAAAGCCAATGAGCTATATCTCAACTGGCCCTTCTCCCATAATGGAGTTACGAAGTAATCAGTACTTAGAGTGATTCTCACTGAAACCAAGCCTCTAGCCACTATAGCTACTAAGAGCTATATAAATTGCTTGTGATCTCATGTTAACGATTTACATTACTAAACTATTGTATTATCTTTTCATCTAGGATATATATAAAAAGGGAGACTAATTGCACAAGAAAAACTAGAAAATAAACACACTTGATGTCATGAGAGGGGCAGACGAAATATTTGGTGAAATGTAGGAAAGAGAATTTGTCCCTAATGCTTCTACTTATGATACTTTGGTTTCTGGACATGGTAAGATAGGAAATAAAATGAATTAGTAAAACTTTATAGTGAAATGGTAACTTAAGGCATTGTTCCCAAAACTAACACCTACAATGTGCTTATTAGTGATTTTGTAAGGTGGGAAAAATGGGCCAGGCTAGTGAGCTTCTAAATGAGATGCGAGTGAGAGGGGTGTCCCCTAATTCATTAACTTACAACAAACTAATCTGTGGCTCTGTGTGACCAGAGTTGGACAGAAAATTGAAAGTGTCAAATTGAGCCGAAGCAAAAAAATCATACACAATGAGAAAGGGTTCATCCCTTGTGAAAGTACCCTTTTATATATCAACAATTCTGCTTTTTCTAAACCAGGAAAGGAGGTCAATGCTTGGAGGCTGTTGAAGGAACTGTAAAAGAGAAAAGAACATATGAGAGATGGGATGAAATGCAGAACGCAGGGAATTTCTGTTATGGATAACGGATAACCAGCTGCTCAAGGACCAATAAAAGTATGTTTTACAGCAACATTCCAATTCTCCAGTTGGATGCCTGCCCTGAAGTACTTCAAATATGCTATGCATTTTTGATACCTTGGTCTTGGCCTGTGTCATTCATATCTCATACCTTACTATTCACTAAACTGATTAAAGTCTGTTTCTATATGAAAATAGCATTAGATTTCAGCCATTAGCCATTATTACTGAGCATCTTTGCCAGATTAACACTGAGAATAAGGTTGAAAGCCTCCTGTTCTGGACTTGCATGTGTAAATCCTCGCTTTGAACTCAGGGGGTTCTAAACTGCATTCATAAGTTTAATCAATATATATGATCTGATAGAGAACCTTTATTTATGCACTGCAACCTATAACTTGTAGATCTTCTGGTAGCATGGGGGGCTCATTTACGTTTCTGGTCTTCTTTTTTGTCAATTATATCATTCTAGCTCTAGGTAGGTGCCATTACCATGACTATTCTCTTTAAGTCTTGGTGCATGATTTCTTCACCATTCTTTCAACATCTGCAGAAAGTATTTTTTTTTCTCTCTCTCTCTCACATTGTAATTTTATTTTGATACTTCAAGAAAAAACATCAATTCTTGATCTCTGTCGTGAGGTGTTTGGTTTGGTTACTAGTTGATTCCTTGATTTTTCCAGCCATTGATATGATCTGTGATTTAATTTAATTTATAAAGTAGATTTTATGTATTACAGTGGAAAGAGCCATGGTTTCTGGAGTTTGGTTCCTTTGAGTTTGGGTCTTGGAGACTTGGTGAATCCTTTCAATTTGTACTACTGAGTTGCAATGCCCAGTTACATTTAAGTAGCAATATTTTTGTAATGTTTACTTTGCAGAAGTTCTTCATCCCTTTTTGGCAAATCTATAAACATAATGGCATTTCCATTTTCCGGAGTGTTGGGAAATTCAGGAAAGGAAGAAATGTTAAAACTACTAGTCAAAGCTTCAAACCAGAAATAGAGGTTGGTTTTACTCTTATAGGAAAGAATGAAGGCAAAATATTCATTAAGTAGAACATAAATGTCAAATCAAAGGTAATAATTTCTTACACTGTATTTTGTGACCATGCACAAAAATTAAAAGTAAAGAGAAACAGAAAATCAAGGAGCTCCTCTCATGCTCTATTCTGGCCTTGGTCTTATTTTTTGCTCTCTTGGATCCAGTGAATGGCACTTCCCTTTGTAAACTACAAAATATAATATGGAGCTCTTAGTTCCTTGTAAATGTTCTGTGGGAAATCTTTACTATATTTCTTCTTTTTAGCACTAAGTTTTGTTTTTTGATTTCTTTTGGTCTGCTTTAAGTTATTTGTTGCCTTCCAGCATAAGCTTTACAAACACGCCCTGCTGGTTGAACTATTGGAGTGGAAAGACGGGCCCTGAAACGGAGCCACAGAAAGCCTGATTTGCTGGCGTATCTGAAGTTCTGAACAGTACTTCTATAATTGTAATCTCCTTGTCTTGAACTTTACAGCATTAGTTCAAAGAACACAAAAAGGGGCCAAGTTGATATAGATGTAGGATGGTGATATTCATTTGATTTTTTTCTTTATTTTGTGTCTATCAACTGGGACATTACTGCTGTTCAGGTAAATAATATTACTGTTCTGCATGACATATCAAAGCATCAAGCAATGCATATTTGTGGAAAGAAGTTTAGCCTTATTACTTCTCTTGCATTTAGTTTATTGCTTTGTTAATGGTAATATCAGGTTTAATATGTTGGAGGCTATCGTGTTCTAGACAGTTTGATACTAAATCCTATTATAAAGTCTTCAGAGGAAACTGGGATATTGGGTTTCCATGGAAGAATGTTTGGAAGAAAAGATTTCCACACAGGATAGGATTTTTTGGTTGGATAGCTGCATCAGGGATCATTTTGACGGGACAATCTTCTTGAGAAGGGTATGATTATAGTTAACTGGTGTTGTATGTGCTAGAAGAATGCAGAAACATGTATATTGTTGCTTCTTTGTTGTTTGATGGTAAGAGAACTTTGGTCATTAGTCTTCTTCTTCTTCTTCTTTTTGTTTTTTGTGTTTGTTTTTGTTTTTGTTTTTCGAGTTAATGGGGGATGCCAAGGACAGTTTTGATGCTCTTCTTATTAATAAAATGATTATTTACTTATCAAATTAAAAAAAAAAAAAAAAAAAAATCAGGGCTGCCACATTTGAATGTTGATTCTATACATTCTTTCCTTTTAAAGTGTTAGATAAAACACAAAAAAGATTTAATTTCCATATACTAAACAATTTGTCTAATTTCTCGTTGTGAAGATCTGATTTGTGCTCCTTGAATAGTAGAACTCTGCTGTTGCATTTAGTTGGCTATACTTACCATAAAATGATTCGCATGAACAATGATGATAATAGTTTGGTGTACTATTAAGTTTTCTATTCATAAGAAAAAAAAAAAAAAAAAAAAAAAAAAAGGAAAAAGAAAAAAGTTTGGTATACTATTTGATTATTGTATATACTGACGGTACATTTCTAAAGATGCTACTGTGGAAATGCATTTTGGACGGCAAGCTATACTTTTTATGTTATGCTTACACTACACAGCTTCAACTGTTTGATATCCTTACTAGGGTGGTCTAATATTTTGCTGGAGGAACATGGATCCTAGAAAGCTGGGATAGCTTTCCAGAATCATGATTCTGCCATTCTGGTAAATTCTAATTTTATTATCATTTATTTATTTTATATAAGTAAATAATCATTCATTTTGAAAGAGGAGAATGCTTGATACTTCTTTATCACTTGCATACCTTTATAAAAATATTGTTTTTAGAAACATAATCCTCTCCTTCATTTTATTATTTTATTTTTGGTTAACATGAAACATGCTTGATAGATACGTCAGAATCAGCAATTGCCTACACATCAAAACCTTCAGAAACAGGTCTAAAGTTTAAAATGATGCTTCTGCTGTATCTATTCCAATATGACCAACCCACTCTTATTCTATTTGCATCTTATTACTTAAAATCCATTGAAATTTCTAAACTTGATTGAGGCTTGTAGTTGATGACAACTCATTTCTGCTGTATAATCTCCCCCAAATTTCTAGTTCAATAGGTAACATTCATGAATCCTCTTTAATTCATGGTTCTTGTGTGCACTGGAAGTCTGGAACACCTGAAGCCAGGGGATAGAGGGGGAAGACAATACAAAATCTCATACATGGCCTGGGCCAGATGTATTTGACTTAGGCAGTTTCTTTCATTTTTAATCATGTTATAGTGATAGAAGGCAATAACTTCTTTTGTTAAACTTTTGTTGTTCCAAATAAAAGATATGTTTTCCTCTAAACTCTTTAGGTACTATTTCTGTTCCATTCAAAATTGGCATAATCAAGAACCACGTTCAATTCTAAAATTTCTTGCTTCTGATGGGACGATAAAGGGTATTTTGAGCTTTCTTGCTATTCATTTAAAACTCCCATACTGAAAAGCATACCTGATAGTTTATGTTAAAAAAATTTCGATCTGTTTTTGTTTTTCTGTGTATTTGTTGAATGTAAACTTCAAAACAGTGTTGGCTAATTGCACATCAAGTTCCTGTAGGAAACTTCTTGGTTCAACTGTGACTAAAGAAAATGAGATCTGATTCACGTAAGAGATTCTGTCCCTCCCAATATATGATATATGAAAAAAATTCCGCTCCAACTTACAGGCTCTTAATCAGTGTTTTCTTTAATTCTTGTTACAGAAAGTTAGGGTCATAGACCCTGACATAATCTTCTATAACTATTTTTGATTAGCAAAACAAATTGAAGATACAGTTTTCTTTTCTGTATATATACAATCATGGGGTCTTTGATGAAAAGCAGCAAATTAGTATTTCACCAGCATCGCCTCCATCTTCCTCATCCTTGCGGCGTGTTTTAGTTTTTCTAGTGCAACAAGCCCAACTTGCCTGACTCTTTCTCTGGACAAACCTATGCTGAAGAGTAAGCACAATATAATTGTTAAAAAGAAAGAAAGATATAAAACTATTTATTTATTACAGTTCTGCATGCAAGAAGGATCCTAGAAGCATAAATTCAATAAACACATTTTCACTTGAAATACTATCATGACCAAAAATCAAGCTGAAAGTTTTCTATCAAAGAGTTTAATTTATTTGAAATTAATTGATTTGTATAGAGTTTTGTGTCTGAAACTATTGTTATTCTCTAATGTGTAATCTTTTATTTATTTAACCAGAAAAAAAAACCTCGATTTCAAATATATTTAAAGAATATTAATTTAAAGGATAATTACACAACTTAGTGAAAGAAAATATTTGTCTTGAATTATATAAAAAAACTTGATGAAATTTTCATGTATTTGAGAAAATAAAATATACAATAAATCATGTTAAAGACACACACACATAAATGTTATTTTGTAGAATAAAAGATTATTCATATATTTAGTTTGATATCCATTAAAAATAATTTCACTGAAGGCACATGAGATATAACATAGGAGCTTACGATTAGTGTAGGTAAACACGTTTAGTTTATTTTGAAAAACATTCTCATGCATCTAAAGAGTTTATAAGAAAGCATCACATCAGGTTTACTAAGAAATTAGTACTAATGTAGTTTGCAGTTACCGTTTACTAATATCCTCCCAAGTAAGACATTCATTATCCAGACCATGATAAAGACGTATAATCTCCCTTTCCCGTTCCCCAAGGGTCATATTGATGAGCTTGTTTACTTCCTCCTGCAAATGTATTACAGGCAACATTTATTATTTCTTCACCAGCCCAGAAACATGAATACAGAGTAAAGAGTTGTCAGAAATTCATTGTTCAGGAAACAAGTTAAGCACACAAAAATACACAAAAGGTCAAGAACTCAGCAATAGGTCATCTGTGAATTTCCTGATGCTAGATGTAGCTCATGATTAGTTGAGAAATGGGTTCCATTATCATTAGCCTATGCTATTTCAAGAGGTCTTTATTGCTAAAAGTCAGTCTTGCCCTAAACATGAGATATCACAACACAGGTATCATGAGTCCTGTAAAATTCATTGAAAAACAAATAGCACTAAAAAATTAAAGTAAAAAGAATAAACTCAGATTATTTAAGAAAAAATTACATAGTACAAAGTGTTTCTTGAAATTCCATAAGAAGCTCCTTGGTAAAAGCATGAGGAATATGACATGGTGTCAAGACCTTGATCCCTTGGGCGACTCAATCTTCAAAATCAAGTCATAAGGTTTGAGGTGAGCCCCAAAGAACTATTTTGGGGCTAACAATAATTAATACAAACTAATTCATTTGATTAGGAACACTTTCAAGGGAATCATTAAATGGTTTTTTGAAATACTGCGTGCTAACACACATTTGAGTCTTATATTTTCAATTAATTATTTCTTTTACCTTCAGCGCCCACTCATCTACTCCATGCCATGGGTTGTTCTCAAGGCAATTATCTGCAATGTACTGAAATAGTAATAAAGAAAAAAAAGTTAACAAATAATATATGCAGAAGTGTAAAATGTTGAGGAAAAAACTTTTCACAAACAGAAATAACTTGCAACAACCGAACTTACACTATGATGAGTATCTCCTGGAAGTCCGTTCAAAGATGGAAACACTTCCCTATCAAGAGAGAAGACCTTACTGATTGCCTACATAAAATGTCACTATACAATAAGCATGTTTACGCAACTAAACCAAGAAGCATAATGTACTAGTCAATTTACAATTTTGAACATGTAGTACCTCTGTAGCATTCTTGACTTTCTTTTTTGACATGTTCAGGCATTCTGCAATTCTCTGAAACAAAGGTGGAAACAAAAAGATGACTCACAGGCAAGGTGACAAAACTGTAAAACATTCTAGTTTGTGATTATAGGTTATTATAGGTTGGATTAGTCATGTTCACTGATATTTTAGTGTGCCAAAGATTAAATGTAGTGAAAGTTGTTGCTTATCCGGTAATGATAATCAACTTACATCAATTGAAGGAGTTATTCCTTTCTCTTGAAGTTTAATTTTTGCATTCTTGATTAAACCCAACCTTTCATGCAAATGAGCAGGCAATCTCAAGGTTCTGGAATTCTCAACTAATGCTCGTGAAACACCCTGGTAAGAATATCAGGTTAGCTTTCCAATAATTATTGAAGGCATTGATTTCAGAGTCATAAGCAGAAAGATATTTTACAGTAGAATGGAATTTATTGCTTTAAAAATCTCAGGTAAGAGATATCCCAGTTCATTACTCAGTCTAAAATGGCATGGGACACTTAAAAAATGAATAAAAATCCCAGCGAAAAATAAAAGAAGAAGCAATTCCTTTCTTTTTTAGTTCAAGAAGGTGACGTGATTAGCATTTTGCTCTCTACTAGCTCTTATACATCAGTGCCAAACACAATGGCCAGAAGTAAGAACACCTCTCAATGTGAACATAGAAAAGTGGACGCAAGGATGACATTGGATATTTCCTTGTATTTGCAGTGATAAAATGACCCAGGTCCAAAGAAATCTTGAGAAAGATGAAATATGAGTTACAAAAATTAACCAGAGTTGATTATTCTCACATGGTCTACTTTACTAATATTTATGCTCCTTGTTTCTTTTGTGTGGGTAATTAAGGGATCACCATCTTTAGTAGCTTAATGTTTCACACAATCACACATGGTAAAATTGAACCAAAAACCAAACTTGGTTAAACTATAGTAAGAATTTTAAATACAGGGATGATTAGAAGCTGATAGCAATATGTTTGACTATTTGCTATAGGCTACATTATTTACTAATCTTATTTGGAAAAATTAGCCTTACCTGACGTATCCACCAATAGACATAAGTTGAAATTTTGCACCCTTTTGAAGAATCAAATTTCTCAATTCCACGCAGTAGTCCAATCAAACCACCCTAAATAAGAAAAAAAATAAGGCTTTATTTTAACAGGAATCCACATTGTCAACAGTAGTTTAGTTTATGGATTCACTGATATCTTATATTTGAAATCATGCAAGAAACAGATGATCACCTGAACCAGGTCAGCCATTTCAGCACCCATGTTTTCATATCTTTGAGCAATAGACATGACCAGACGAATGTTACCCATTGCCAGCTTCTCTCTTGCTAAAGTACACTCAATCAGTTTTGACTGTAACTCAGCACGAGGAATCCTCAATGCAGTTGCAAGTTGGTCATCAGAAGGCTCACATCCTAACCTCTCCTTCAGTCTGTTTGTCCCATTTCAAAAATTAGAAAGAAAGAGAGTAAGAGATTTCTCCTGCCAGAAGAGTCATAAAGTATACTCTAATCTTAAATGACAGCCAGTTATGAAACCAGAAAATTTCAGGAAGGGATATTCTCTCTGTATCTCTCCCCCTACCCTCCTATTTCAAACTAAAAATTACATAACAATTTTAAGGGGCTTCCATGAAACACACTTACTATTACAATTGCATACTTTTGAATAAAAGGAACAACGTATTGGTATGAAAAATTCAGAAGTACAAAGGGAATAATTTGAGTACACTTTGTATTGCAATGCAAATGATATGAGCATAAAAGAAATTAGCCAAATACATACTGTCAGCAATTGTTTTACTTCTATAAGGGTGAAAGCAAAACATATTCCTAGGGTCAAATCATCATTACTTATAAAGAGGACAAAACAGTTCCTCTTGACATTTGTTGATCACTTTTTCTTTTGGTGCTAGAAGAAGTCAAGTTCATCCCCCATATGGGGAACCGTGGGTCAAATCCGATCTCACCCATTTGGGGAGCCAGAGGCACCGCTAGGCCTTTGGTTTCAGTTGTTTAACTTTAGATAAGCAAATCAACACTTTCATTATGTATCAACTGGTTGCTCTAAATGTCTTCTTCCAGCAGAATGTATATTCATGTATGGAAGAACTACTAGGAATAGAAGGTTAACAGGAGATAAATAAAAACAGTTCAGCATGTTAAAATCCATCAGATTAAGAGAAAATGTTGTCACCTCAATTTGTGCTCCTCTAAGGAGATACCAGTTTTAATTTTCTTTGACAGGCATACAACATCTGAATGAGTGAGTGAATATTCGCTTAATACACCCTTGACATAACCCTTTGAACGATTCTGAAGCAGCTCTGGACTGATCATGGATCTCATCTGCTTGCTTGTACAAGGTTGCATCATATAACCATTTTTGTTCAGATTTTTCTTCCTTGTTGTCATTCTCCTTTGCCGAGCAGATACCCCAGAACAAGTGACGGGTATTTTCTTGAGAATTCTTCCTCTTGGTGAGTCAGTTAGTACTGTCCGCTCAAAAGAAAGATTCCATTGCTTTTCCAGCATAGACTTTTGCAACAAAAGAAGTGCCTCCACTGAATAATTGAGATCATAACTTTCCTCTTCAAGGCTAGTGTGTCTCTGAACCCATGGCTCTTCAGCTGAAGGAGAAGAGGTAATATCCACATGTTCTTTGACAGCCTTGATAGACTGTGTTTGCTGATTAGATGATGTAAAACTGGGGCTATAATTAGATGACTTTTTGGAACTTATCACTTTCTTAGTTGAAGTGATTTGATTGTGAGCTAGTGCATGATCATTAACATATGAGAGCTTGTCTGTGAGATCAGAGTAATAGTAGGAGGAACTCAAAAGCCTCTTCCCCGCACTAAGCCCGATGACTGCAGCCGTGGCCATCATATGGCTTCTTTTCGTGTATGTAGAATTACCATCACACGTCTAACAATTTTGGAGAATCAAATATATGTAAACTTTAGTTCTTCAGTGAACTCAAATTAGAAGCCCCAACGAATTGATTATGCTTCTCCCCAAGATGTACCCCAAATAACTTTGATATTCTTCTGGTAAACCAAAATAAAAAAGAAAACAAAAAAATATGAGTATTTTATTTTCTTCTCAAAAGAAAATGTTCACAAGATTGGTTTGGCACATTATGTAAGGAGTGTATGTGTATCCAATTCAAGCAGACCCAATATCCAGCAGATACCTTATGCACTAAAAAAAATGCACAAGAATATTACAGCATAGATAACACTTAGTGAATTCTGATGATAAAGGATTTCATCTTGTTTTTCAAAAGAAAAAGACAACAATAACAATCAAACCTTAGTCCCAAAATTTTGGAATTTACTAAGGATTTCCCTTAATAGACTAAGTTGGTCACATGTATTCTTGTCCATCATTCTATTCTATTTGAAGTGATACTCTTGCTATATCCATCTCTCTCATTTGTTGCAGAATTACAAGTTTCCAAAGCTCAAACATATGCAAATGACAGATTCAATTCTTAACAGAAACCAATTTTTATTTCATAGATTCAGTGAATAACTTGCGTTAGTATCAATGAAGGGTTGTTTCTATATTCAATAAACATATATGGAAATTCCATAATATAATTATATAATAGTTTCTCTATCTGATATTCTTTACCTCTCAACTTGTTAATGAATGAAAGGTAGGAAATCCAATGACTCATAAGACAATGAAAACAAGAAGAAGAATAAAGGTTGTAAGTTGTAACAGTTTCAGTTAGGATACTCAAGCTGAATGAAGTTTAACTCATTAAAAATGAGTTTTAAAGAAAAATTATATATAAAAGAAAGCTCTACTTGGGTGTTCAAGAATGGCATACCTGAATCCACTACAGAATGAGAAAGAGAGAAACTTCCAGGTAGTTGAGAAGAAGAAGAAGAAGAATGAAGGGAATAAGAGACGGTGAACACAAAGTGAGTAGTAATAGTAGGACAGCTAGTTATAAGCTTCAACTGACTTCTGTTTCTATTTTTTCTATGTATGATATGAAAGAGTCTTTGTTTTTGTGTTTTTTTAGGGTGATTTTATTTTCCAATCATATATATATTTTTAATAATTTTGATTTATTATGAAAATAGAGAGAAAAATGGGAGGGGTTGTGAAAGAGAGTTAGAGATATGGGAAGAAGAGATGCTATTGGCTGGAAGAGATATTAGGTCCTGCTTTGGGTGGTGCAAATTCAACCATTTTATATTTTTTTGCTCTTTCTCTCAATCCTTTTCCTCTTTTTGGATGATATTTTCTATTTTTTGGGTTGAGATGGGGTCACTTTCTTTTACATCTAAATTTGTTTGGTGTTGGGTGAGCCACACTACACCAAACAACATAAAAACTCAATTTAAACTCCAGAGGAAAAATCGAGGAAGTGTGGGCCCCACAACCCCCCATCTTTCATAAATTTTTAACACATCACAGCTTAAGTTGCTTAACCACCCCAACAAATTTTCATGCACGCACACTCTTCTTGAGTCAAGAATTTTGGATCATCAGCTGCATCAATCCTATGGATTTTCAATAGAAAAACAAAGACACATGATACACAACAGCTTTTGTTTTTAAAAATATAAAAATAATTTGATTCGAGGAAGAAATGAAATAAAAAAGAAAAGGGACGATGGATGATTATTATTTAATTAAACATTAATTGTTGAGGCATTTTTATGAACAAATATAGCTAGGATAAAACAAATTGTTAACCACGCTGAGAGGACGTCTCTATATTTGGCTCTTTCTTGGCCAAACAAACAAATGAACTTCTCTATCCTACAACTTGATTTAGACCAAATCACAGGCATATTTAATGAGATATTTAACCA
Source organism: Notholithocarpus densiflorus (assembly GCA_030021035.2). Taxonomy (NCBI): domain Eukaryota; kingdom Viridiplantae; phylum Streptophyta; class Magnoliopsida; order Fagales; family Fagaceae; genus Notholithocarpus; species Notholithocarpus densiflorus. Next base: position 986,619 of record JARYZH020000017.1, read on the forward strand.
ATGGGCTGTGTCAAAAGCGATGTATGTGAGAACCTATATAAAAATATTATTACTCTAATTACAACATTTTATATTAAAGTTTAAAAATCTATTTTGAGAATTGGTACAACTCTAAACTTATAGAAAATAGTCCCTAGCATGTATCATTTTCCAATTCTGACATTTAAAGTTCAAATATATATATAAATATAAAATTGACCTCTTCGAACTGGGAATACACAAATTTACTACTTAGGTAGACCATTCGTAATTTAGATTTACATTATTCTTACAATAAGATTATGATTATTTCACCCAAAAAAAAAAAAAAAAAAAAGATTATGATTAGTGGATAAGTCAGAAGAATTCATTCTTTATAAACTGTGTATTCTTGCGTACAGATAGTTTTAAAGCATTGTTTTTTTTTTTTGATAAACTAGTTTTAAAGCATTGTTGTGAGTAAGTAGTTTTATTTATTTTAAAGCATAGTAAACACTTTTGCCAGAAGACATGTCTTAACAATTATTTTTGGCTGAGATGACATTTTCTTTTATTAGAACATTATTTTCACATGAACTCACCAAGAACACTATTTTTCACAATTATTGACGTCGCTTAGTGTTCTATAATAAAAATGATATCAGTATGTGATCTTGTGCCCCTCCGACAATTGTTGAGGCTAGTCAATTGAAAATTTGTGCTTCAAAGGACTAAATATACCTTTTGCCAAAATGGGTTACTTGATACCACAGGTAACAGAAATCATGTACAGAGCATATTTGATGAAAATAAATATCTCAAGGAAACACAAACAAAACCAGTAGTAATCAGCCATTTCTCCGTTGATGTTGATGTTGATGTTGATGTAATTGTTTCCACCGTTTTGGTCATCAATACACAGATGAAGCAGTCTTCTGTTTCCAAACTTGTCATCATCATGTAGCAAGAAAAAAGAAAAAAAAACTCATTTTTTCCCCCAGTTCTCAGTCCAGTTCCCAACTGTAATTCACTCGAACTAAATAAATATCACCAGCATCATCTTATTTTCAAGGGATTGAAAAACTTGTTTAATTTACAACAAGAATGGCCTAGTGGAAAGGAAACTTAGTAAATAACCTATTTGGCTTTTCAACCAAACATAACAAATAATAGGGAGAGAAAAAAAGTCTATTACAATTCGTACATCTCTTAACAAGAGAAACTACAAGACCTATTGGCTATTCCTAGATCAACTCACACCTTGTCGAAATTCTTTTCAGTAGCTGCAATGTAAATACTTCAATAATCAGGTTAGATTCCCTCAAACAAATAAAAGGCAATCAAACAATTAGTGCAACACTTAAACAACAAAACCAGGTGGTCAGGAAATATATGCAAAAATCACGGCCCTTGATGGGTCATAACTAAATGAATATTGATTGCATGCATTAAGTAACAAGAAGACAATAGAAATCATAATCATAATTATATTGCTGCAACCACAATGAATAAGCATGGTCTGATGGGGATTTTTCTAGCATAAGCCCATTAAGAAGCTGAACTATTGAGTACAACTTTCTTGCCAACTCTCAGACATGACCCCTCACAGTAAAAAGAATAAGTTGACTCAACATTAGGCAATCCTTCCGAGGTCTTTTCTTCCACGGGAAGTTGGCGGAATGCTTGTGACAGGATGATTGGCCCTACGCCCTACAACAGAATGCCAGGATCAGTTTAAATGATCAGTTCATTGCATTCCCTCTATTCATCTCAGATATAATTTTGACCTTTGTATTTGTGCGAGTGTGTGTGTATAAATGGATAGGTAAGTATTCCTTCGTATATTTTGACTCAAATATTTCTGATTAAAACTTATTGAGAAGAAAGGAAAATACAGAATGTTGGTGTGGCTTGACAGTATCAAGTCAGGAAGTACCCCATGACATGCCATTGTTGAATGAGCTACTCCCAGGAGAACGTGGCCCCCCAGAGTTGAAGCTGGCAGGAGGGGGCTGAACCTTCATATGATTCCATTCACCAATTCGAACATTGGTAGATCTCCCATAATTGAAACGCTGACCAGGTTGCTGCTGTCCCAAACGGCTTGGAGAATTTTGTGAGATATGAGGTATGAAATGAGAGGTCTTTGACATGGAGCGGCCATATCCAGAATGTGGATCATGAGCTGAAGGAGGGCTACCCACCTCTAGATGTGGAAATGCTTGAACAGGTCCATTTTGTCTGAAGCACATCATTGAAAACCATAAATAATATAAACAATAGAAAGGAATTTGAAAGAAAACCACTCATTTGCCCCTTAATCACCATCACTCCCTATGGGGAGGAGGTATCTAATGTAACAGTGTATGCAAAATCTCTCTCACACACACATGGGTCCATGGATTTGGTTACTTGAGAAAATTAAATCCAAATTAAAGTGTTTTATATTTATGTACAAAATCCTCAAACTATCAAAAGATTCTATAGTTGTTATGAAGAGTTCAATTCATTTGGTACATTAGTTCATATCCAACGCCACACAACTAGACATATTTCAGGCTTCAACAATAAATGGAATAATTAAACCTGTAAAGAAATAAGCTGCATTTGGGAAATTTAAAATCTGACCATGCAACCGAATGAATACTTAAACAAAACACAACTTACCTTTGTACGGACAGAATTGAGCTTGTGCTTGAGGCAGGGTTAAATCTTCCAACCCCGACCAATGGTTCTGAAGATCCAAGATGCATACTTTTGCTGAAATCAGTTGTCACTGAGCTCACATCCAAACCATCCTCTTGCAGAAGAAGTTCATCACTGAAACAGAAACATAAAAACTATCAAACCAACAGTTAAACACGCTTAAGGTTTTCAAATCACCAGAAAATCCAAAGTAATTAACACTTTAAATCTAGTTGAGCAGCAGGGGAGAAAACCCAATAATTCAATATGATATTGACATTGATACTCAGCCCACTCTTTGCATGCATAAAACAAAATAGTTTTATACGGATTAATACATGGAATGGATGACGATGATTATAATGACAAAACAATTTGCATTTGTCTAAATCTATTTTTGATTTTTTGATTTTGATCAGTGATATGTTGAGAAGAAATGTGATCTTGAAATTCTATCCTATCTATCCGAAAAAATAGTCTAGTGTAGAAGAAACCTGTAAGAAGAAATTACAATTACAGCAACAAACAAGATTAAAGCCAAGAAATGATGATCGGATTGAAGTTGAAACAATCAATTTCTAGGCTCAAAGAGCTCAGGAAATATTCAAAAATGAAAATTTATAACGTAGATAAGAAAAGGCTGCCTACAACGGTCAAAAGAGGCTATTTATTATAGCTTTTGAAAACTCTAGAATCCTAACCCTTCATCTTACATATAACAATTAAGTCCTAAGCATCTAACTTCATTAAAAGTCACATGCTGATCATATGACCTGTTAAAATACTATTGACATGATAATAATAAAATAGCACAAATAAATAAAAGACAAAGACTAATGAGCTTTTTTTTCCTCCCTCCCTTTGGGCTTAAATTCTCCTGCATCAGTTCTCCTTGGGTTGAAAAAAACTTGTCCTCAAGTTTAGCTTCAATTTTCATGATTTTTTAATCTCAAATGTTTTCCATCCTTTCTTTATTTATCGTCTTACGTACATCACTAAATAGCTCCTTCACCTTTATATGCCAATCTCGTGCATAACTAGCTTGAGATCCTTTCTTTGGTTTATACTATAAACAAGTCACATAAAATAAATTACCATCATCTGTCACCATACAACTTTGTTCCAAAATTATCTCAACTTCTTCACCCTTGCATCTCTTGAATCTTGTCGAATTGAGTCTCGCTCCATAAGTTCTTCCAAACATAATCAAATCTTGTATCTCTATCCTTCTTCTTTTTTGATAAATTATGTAAAAATTTGTATCTCTATCTTCAGAAATATAAAGATTCCTCAAGATTCAGCATTATGCTGATAGAAGAATTATTAAGCATCACATCTTTCCAAGTAAAAGTATCCATCTTTACTAAAACTCTAAAAGTTCTCTTTGGAAGTCATCGAACACTAGTGGGTTCTCCAAATCAACCTGTGTATGCAAATCTTACATGTCCCAAAAACACACTCTTAGGATTTGCACTGAACATTTGGTGTGCATCAATCTCTTGAATATATATATATATATATATATATATATTTATATTGAAGTACTCACCTCTAAGTCACCATCATCAAAGTAGACACAATAGATTGGTGGAGAATCTCAGTCTATGATACAAACTCTTTCAAAACTTTCATCCTTCAATTCAACTACACACACCAACTGATCCTCCAATCCGCCTTGCGCCACATGTCCTACAAGTCCATCATCATGAAAGAAGTTTTCATCTTCTACATCATCATTCTCATCCTCAAGACCACGTTCCCTTTGCAGTCACCTCCCGGAATCTCCATATGGCTCCCACTAATTCCTATCATTGAATAGCTTGTACAACTAGCGACACATTATAAGCCTCATCTCAACCAACACATTATAAGCCTCATCTCAACCATCCATGTCTGCTGGTCTTGATTTCCTATACCACACAGCCAATTATATCTTAAGTTGCAACCTTTGACTCAAATATGAATATTGTGTATTAGATATATGTTCTTTTGCTTTGATATCCCAGGAAGCAAGGACACTGCAGCATGGGTTGCACGTCCATGTTGGACACATATTGGACACTGGACACATCTCGGACATTGCTGCCTGTGTGTCCCCAACGTATCCAGCCAAAAAATAATAATAATAATTTTTTTCAAGAATTATTTTACTAACTTTTAACTTTAATTCTTTGTTTAATATTTTTTGAACGTTAAAAATTATAAGATTTGGTTATTAATAAATGATGTGCTGATTAGTATTTGATGGGGTTAGACTCTTTTTAAAAAAAAAATAATAATAATAATTGTATTCTAAACATCATTTAATAGCCACAGATTCATTCTATTATCCACTTGCTCTTAAATTGATATCCGTTTAACAATTTATCAAATATAAATGCTTAACAATATATTAAAAATATAAATAAAAATATATTTAATGATTAATTAATATACATATCCCCGCCATGTCATATCCTGATTTTTTAGAAATTGCCATATCGCCGTGTCGAACTCGTACCCATGTCAGTGTTTGTGCTTCCTAGCTGATACCTCTTAATGTGATGACAACTAAGAGCTAGTGTAGAAGAAGAGTTTGATATGAAATTACAGCAAAAAACAAGATTACAACAAAGAAAAGGATAATAGGATTGAAGTTGGAACAATCATATATCAATTTCTAGGCTCAAAGAGTTCAAGAAATATTCAAACATGAAATTTCATGTAGTACATAAGGAAAGGAAGCGTACAATAACTCAAAAGATGCCAGTTATAATAGCCTTTAGTGACCCTAGAATTCTAGCCCTTCATCTCATATAACAATTAAATCATAACCGTCGAACTTCATTAAAAGTCACATGCTAATCACATGACCTTTTAAAATACTAAAAACATAATAATAAATATAAATAACATTAAAGAAATAATAGACAACTAGACTAATGTGCTTTCTTTTAGAGGGGAGGGGGGCTTAAATTCTCCAACATCAATAAGTACATAATTTTTTGATAATAACATAAAAAAGTATCATGTCATTCATACCTTCTACAAGGATTAAACGCATCATAGTAGAAGTATATAATAGATACACAATCAGTGACAAACACCAGTAGCCTAGGCAATGGTGTTTACCCATTGGGCAGTTAGTTGTTCAAGTCTGACTTATCATGATGCTTTGTTCTCTATAAGTTTTTAAAAATTATGGATAACTGGTTGTTGTGAATGTGCCCCATGTCCCAATTTTGATTGCAATATATCCCTATGTAAATAAAGCATGTTTACGTGCAAGAAACGGATATCTCTCTAAAATTTGTAATTTGTGTATGCAAGTTTAGATTGCAATCTGAAATTTCTTTTCTCCTTACCTATAGTTGGGATCCCAATCTCCAGGATCAGGCAGAGAGAGGACAGCCTCAGGCTTGTCATTAGTTGCTCCAGCAGTTTGTGGGAACTGCACATGCGTAGAAGAACATGGCATGCTCTGAATGGAAGAGTAACCAGCAGCAATTCCACCGCCACCTCGATGCTGCTTCCAGCTAGCAGCATTAGAATTTGACTGCAGATGCGATGGTGAACCACCAAATACTTGAGAGTTTCCTTCGGCTTGTGTAGAGATGGAGCCATCAGTAAATTGCCCTTGCCAATGAGAAGATGACGAGCACTCTTGAGATTGGGGATTTCCAGAATATCCCCAACTCTTTCTTCTATTCATCTGGCTAACTGCAGCCATCTTTCCTAAAGGTGATCCATGACTGCCTCTTGCTGGAGATGTTGGACCATAGTGTCCAGGAGAGCCAGCAGAAACTTGACTATAGGAGCTTGGTGGAGTAAATTGTGAGGGGCTAGTGCCAAGGGGCAATGGTGCAAAATTTCCTGCTGAGGGACTCACACCAAGTCCATTTCCATGTGGGTATGGCATTACCCTTCTTCTTGCATCAGGACTACTTCCCAGCATTGAGACATTACCCTGTGGATGCATGTTCATCCCAGAAGGACCAACAGGTGAAAAATATTGAAACATATTACTACCATCTCCATAGCTTCCATAGCTACTACCAAGGCCAGTAGTATCACTATAGCTACCATAACTTCCAACACTGCCATAACTGTTGGCATGTGGATATGGCATCATCTGAAAGTGTGGGCTGTTATGAAGAGCAACTCTGTTCCTGCCTGGAATCTACGTGAAAGTACATATACTTCAGAGAGAATATAATGCAGTAATGCTGTATAAGACATAACAATTAGATATGAACAACCTCCAGTAATCAAATAAATGGAATAATTGAACAAAAGGCTTACATTAGGAGAGAGACCAGCAGCAAACCAATGCCCTCCGCCTGGGTGATGGTCCACATTGACGTTTTGAGCAACAGGCTAAACACACACACAGATAAATATATAAACACAGGGACAAGAATACTTTTTAGATGTGTATTAAGCATGCTATATGAATCAGAATATGTACAAATTGCATGAGATATCCAACAGGATATGCATATTAATATTACCACATATAAATGAATGAACTTCATAAGTCAAGTAGTAAACTGCAATATAACCTTAATAATGTTGCCAAGAGCCTTGTGACTCAATGGCATTACCTGGTCTTCTATATGAGGAGAACCGGTTTCCCCCTCCCCACTTGTTGAAACAATTGAATTATATATAATATATATATATATATATATATATATATATATATATAAAACCTTCATAATGTTATAGGAATTAGGTTTTAAATATTTTTTTTAATAAGTAGTTAGTTAGGTGTTAAATAAGGATCTTACTTATTATTTACAAAAATGGACCAGGACTGTTAGCTCATTAAAAATATATTTAATAATTCATAATACACTAAAACATATTTAATTAATTGATGTTGAAAGTCAAGGGAGGATTCTAGAGTTTAGGAAATTAGGGTTAGGGTTTGTAAAGATTTGGGAACTTTGCTGAAATTGGTTGGGGAATTAAGAACTCACAAATGTGATTACACTTGCTGGAAGTAACTAGTAGATCATACTAATAGGTTCCTAGGAATCACTCATGGTGAAAGAAAGCATCACAACTTCTAGGGTTTGAGAAACTCAAAGCCAGCAATCAAATTTTGATTATACATCAATAACAAGAGTCATTATAAAGGTCATAGTTAAATTTTATTTATTTTTATAGGTATCATAGTTAAGTTTTCTATTTCCAGAAAGTACAATCACATCTGCGAGTTCTTAATTCCCAATCAATTTCAACAAAATTCCCAAAGTATTTACCAACCCTAACCCTAATTTACTAAATGCTAGAATCCCTTCACATTCTACATCAGTAGTAGACACCTAAAAGAAGAGTATAATAAATAAATGGCTACATGGCTGGTGCATGTGTCGTTGCAGTGGGGAAACGGTAGATCACTTGTTGCTTCGTTGCAAGACTTCTTATGCTTTGTGGAGTGAAGTTTTTAGGGTGTTTGGTGTTCAGTGGTGGTGCCCTCAACAGTAGTTAACCTATTGTTTGAGTGGAGGAATTGGTTTGAGAAGCATCCTTCGGATGTTTGGAATATTACTTTGCTAGTGTGGAGACAAAGTAATAGTCGCACTTTTGAGGATAGGGAGAGATCGCTAGATCAGCTGAAATCCATGTTAATTCACACTTTGTTTGATTGGTCTCGCACATGGGATTTCACACATTGTGACTCTTATTTAGAGTTCCAACTCTTATTTTGTTTTTTGGCTTGATTTGTTGTAATATTTTATGATGTGTTCATCATAATGAACATGAACTAAGCTTCATTTCAATAAAATTTTAGTACTTACAAAAATAAATAAATAAAAACTGATACCATAGCATGAAGGACCTTTCCAACCAATAAAGATCTTACGATTGAATAATATGGTTTTTTTTCTCTCTTAATTTTTTTCTCTAATATCAAATTTGAAAATTAAGGTAGTTAATAATAAGGATTTATTATGATAGTATTTGTATATGGAACTAGATTAAGCATTTATTGATTTTGTATATGTATATGGAACTATATAGTCTACCATTTAAAGAAAATATGATGCGCTATGATTCTAATGGATGGTTTAAATATATAATAGAATTTAGTTTCAATTTAAAAATATAGATTAAAATAATGAAGAGTAAAATTGTGAGGCCTCAAAAGTTTATGATGCACAATATTATGAGGTTAACTAAAAGTCAAACGACTTTGGTTTATATATATATATATATATATATATATATATATATATATATATTATAGGTTACTTCTATTAAATGACCCTATTAAATGACCCAAAAAAAGAAAAGCGCACACTCCAATTTTAATCATATTACTAATTCTTGCTAATGCAATCATCAGTTTGTGTTTGGTGCCACCTCACCTACAAACGGATATCTTTTAATTAAAAATTCAAAATATATGCAATTAATATAAAAATGTATTATTTACTTAAATTAAAGGTAGAACATATAAAAAGTTTGAAAAAGGATTTGGAGATCTACTTAAAAATCAGACTTAAGAGAGTAAGAAAGCATATCAAAAGTATATTAACAAGTAAACTACAATAGAAATAATGATTGGTAGATTAGTACACTAATAGTGGTCCACTATTTCACCATTGCATTGGTAGATCCAACACCACTTAACCAGTATTAAGTCTCTCCTAAAAAGTTTGTCACATGTAAGAATTTTTTCTCACGCTGCAGTCCACACAAAGAAAACCACTTTTTTTGGAGCCTTAGTACACCCATACACTTTTTCATGGAAAAACCACCCCATTGGAACACCTCTGAATGCCTTTTTATATTATTTTTATAAATGAAAATTTTATTAGAAAATAATGGAATGCACCAAGTACATAGGACATATACTAGATGTACAATTATCAATAAAATCAATTAAGTTTGAAAAAGAAAAGAATCCAGAAGCTGTCATCTATTCAAACAAGGTTCTGACAAACTGCAATTTCAAGTCTAAAATAGTCCGTTCACACCACTCAAAGTTTCTAGCAATTCTTTCCCACCAAAGGCACCAAACCTCTTGATGCTTCATGGTAAGATCGAACATCAAATTCTCCATTGCTTATATTATTAAAAAATAAAGAGCAAATAAACCAAAATTCAACAAATGTAATATTGTTTTTTTTTTTTAATAGGTAATCAAAGCTTTATTGAAAAAAGTACATCGGGTTCACGATAGTGAACAAAATGTACTTGAAACAGTTATAAACAGATACAAATGTAATATTGTTTAAAGGGTCGAAGGATTATTCATTCAAAAAAGAAAGCGTAGAAGGATATCGAGAGAAATCACATAGAAAATCTGAGACTAGAGTCTAGAAAAGTACTACCTCTGTCCCAAACTGTTAAATCTCTATTCCATTTTGGGATGTCCCAAAATATAGACCTCTTTAAAAAGTTAATAAATATATTCCCTAACTTGCCCTCTACTTAATTTAACAAGTCAACACCATTCTTTCACTAGAGTTTAAATTAATGAGAATAGTTTTGGAAACTTGTACTTTTTTATTTAAAATAAACTTATGATGTTCCCTTAAAAAGCTGAATTTTCTAGGACCAACAATTTGAGACGGAGGGAGTGCATGAGTGGGAGGCATCGAAAATAACTTCTTTTGATAATTCAATTTTTACAACAAGTGGAAGGGGAGATCCCTTGTTCTCCTCACAAAGGAGACCAGGCAATGCCATTGAGTAACAAGGCTCTTGGCACACTGAAAATAGTTGTTACATTGATTTACAATCGTATCAACTCAGGTTAAAGTTTCATGAACCAATTAACAAACTTTTTAAAGAGACCAACTTACCACGCGGGGGGTCTCAAGGGGAGGCTCATAACGGCATGTGAATGGTTCCCCAGTGACAAAAGGGTGTTTTGAAGCCTGAATGCATATAGATTACAAATTATTCTAATTTCGCAGCTTGAACTTCATATAAGAGATGACAAAATCGAGACAGTTGAAGCAAAATTCAACAACCTGAAAAGGTGACCACCGTTTTGCTGGATCAAACTCAACAAGCCCCCTCAAGAAATCAATTAAAGCTAATCGTATTTGACTTTCTGTTACAAGTTCATGATAAGACAGCCATTAGTGACATATTCTAGAGATGGTAGCAACATTTAGTGAATATATTTAGTGACTGAGAAATATATATATACTTGTCAAAAAACCATGTAGTAAAAATATTGGTGTCTGCTACTTCAGACAGAAAAACAGAAGAGAGTACCTTTCATAACATCTTCCTCAGGCAAGTTCTTTCTGTAAGGGTAGTTTGTGACAATTGTTTCAAGATTCTTATGATTGAAATACTCCTTTCCAATCACAGGCTTTTTCATCTCTCTCTGAAAAGAAATGAGCAACACAACAATGCAACAGAAAAACATCAGAACACAAACAGAATATCTCTCCATGGCGAGGGGGATATAAGAGAAGGATTACTCTTTGTAATTATATACAAGATAAACTGATAAAGAAAGACGAATTATACAGAGATTTGATGAGGTTTTTTCTTTGATATTCATTATTTATTTATTTATTTATTATTATTATTATTATTATTATTATATTATTATTATATTACTATTAATTTTCAATTAATTTGATATTATTTTCACTTCTATAAAGATTTTTCTCTTACCTAGATAACTATAATATAAACACTTACAGTTTCATATTCTTCTTCTGTTAATGCTTGGTAAGCACTTCTGCTGTTCGTTGAAACTTCACCATTCTCTAAATTCTGGACACTCCCAATGCACTTAAAAAACTTACTTGTGTTTTTTGCCTCCTTTAATACATAATCCGGGGGTTGCCCTCTACAAAATGTTGACAATATATTAATGGCTGTTTGCTGTTTGAAACAATTGGAAAGAGATACAACAAACTAATGAAACAAATTTTTGGTACATATACACAATCTGATTTTTATTTTCTTGAAACAGAAAAGAAGAAAATACCCTTATTATTTTTTATTTGTATTTTTTGGATAAGTAATAAATTTCATTAAGATAGCACAGTTAAGGGTGCAACCCTAGTACACAGGATAAACACCTGTGCTTTGGGGGAGGGAGGAGGGGAGGGGGGGAGGGGGTTACTTTTGAGAAGGGCCAGTTTATGTAATGACAATACAAAAATATATAAGGCAATAGAAGTGCCAATATACAATTCCAAGAAAATAGTGGCCAGAGGAGAAACAGCATATCAATACCTTTCATATCTATGTTATTAAACAATTAACTACCTCAAGGCAGCAGAACCAGAAAAAAATAAAATAAAAATAATGATAGAAAAAAAATCATTGTGTAAATTTAACCCCTATTCTAAACATTATATACCACAGATGGAACTGCTAGTTTGAAGCAAATGATGCATAAATACCAAACTCCGGTTTAATTATTTGATAAAGCAAATGCTGATTAAACATTTCTTCACATATGGCTCAAACATCGCAATCTTTTGGTGTGGACAGAGAGCAGTACCAAATCAAAGTTTAGGAACCCCCATCCCTTAAGGCTGAACTAGGTATTAATGCTAGTGATGTTACAGTTTGTTGTCGCTTCACTACTGGCTATTGTGTTCTATTCTTTCACTTAATTTTTTTTACCACACAAACAAATATTATTTATAAGTAATTTACAGAATTGAAAGCAGACAATCCATGACATTGGAGGAGGAAAATTTCCTAGATCAAGTAAAGTAGACTAATGCCTCAACAACAAGAAGCATGCCTTTGTCCCAAAATTTATTTTGGGATTGGCTATGCATCCTCAATAGAATAATAAGGGTTCTTCACTAATATTCATTTTGCCATTTTATCTATATTTAGTCATACTCTATGCTATCTCATTAATTGACATGTCCATTTTTAGTAATTCTACTAATGTCTTCCTCAGTCTTTTTTACATTTCCTCAACTTGAAAAGGTAGACTAATAACTAGATAAATTAAATACAGATAATTACTTTTGAATCACAAAGAAAAAGAAAGGGCATACCCAAGTATTTCAATCATTCGCCTAAGGAGATCGAATTCTGAAGCTCCTGGGAATAATGGCAATCCTAGAAACAGTTCAGCAACTATGCACCCAAAGGACCACATGTCAATAGCTGTAGTATATCTGGAAAAAGGGTTAAGAACCAAACAGAACACTCACAATAATAGGATGAAAGACAATGGAATACATAAATCACACTTAAGATTTCAAATGCACCAAATACAAAATCTACATCTCTTATAACATTATTATTAACAAATAATTAATGATAAATTATCATTTATTCCCAAATGGTTAAGCTGTCGGGGAAAAGGTGAATTCATTTAACCTTTTAAAAAAAAAGATAATCATTTAACTAGTGTTCTAACAATTACTATCAAAAAACAAATCTTCTAATGGACTGTCAACAGAGCTTCTCAATAGAAGATCCTGTAAAATTCCAGTCGACTTGAGAGTACAACCAATTGCATGTGCGGCTCGAAGCAGTCAACTCAAGCTCCAGTTGGATCAACTTGGATCTACTTTTTGCAAATCATTAATCCTGTAAATCTAGTTGTAAGAAGTTCTACAAAATAATAGATTGCTGGAAGCTTTCCCTGATGCCACAATTTTAGTGGGTTTCCTTTAACTCAATTCCGATCTCAACTGTGGACAGTTTAGCTTAAACCTAGCTGATCAGTTTGACTCCAACAGAGTTGCAGCCCAGGAAGAAAGTAAACAGGGGTAAAACTTGAAAGGGGAAAAACTTGGCAGAAAGTGAAATCAAACCAAAGAGACAAAACTAAAATAAAAAGTACAGCGGTAACTTCAATGAAAAGGATACTGATACCCAAGAAGAACTTCCGGAGATCTGTAGTAACGACTCTGTAGAATAAATTAAAGCCATGAAATTATAAGATCATCCCCCGCATGTTAATATTGAGGCAAAAGGCTGGGAGTAAGCATACTGTGAACCTGAATGTAGGAGTAAACAGTGCGATCCTCCATGCATGCTGATCCAAAGTCAATAATTTTAATCTCTGCTGGCTTCACACTGTTGGTGTTTAATATGCACAAAAAAAAAAAAAAAAAAAAAAAAAAAAACATAAATATAATAGTTTTTATTTATTTTTTATTTTTTATTTATAAAAGAAGTATCAACTACCTAATTTGAAGAATTTAAACTATAATCAAAGGTAACATACCTAGTGCACAATAGAATGTTTTCTGGCTTCAGATCACAATGAATTATCCCAGCATCTTTTAACAGAGCCAGTCCCCGCAAAATCTATTAGAGAAAAAGAGGGGGAAGTAAGATTGATGAAGAAACTTACAAAATAATCCAAAGAAGATCCATTACAGGACTAGATCCAATCCCAAGCAAGAACTGCTTTACCTGTTTAGAGAACATTTGGACAATGCTCAATGATAATCCCCTAAAATGATTTATTTTGATAAGCTCATACCTGAAAAAACATAGAATATGAAAACTGTGACCCATCAAGACTAAAACAATAATTTTTTGAATGGTGATAAAAGCTGTAGTCACTGTAACTTACAGATTTGTGTCAAGCAATTCAAAGCAGATGCACAAATGACGCTGATGTACAAAGTAATCATAAATACGAACAATGTGATGCTTATCCTCAGGATCATACTTCTTATTCAGCTGCAAAAAACAAACATTGAGGCAGAAATTTCACTGCTACTTTTCATTTGAAATTAATAGAGAATTTTCACTACTAATGTCACTACACATGGGAAACATAAAACTAATGGAGAAAATATTTACCGTTGTCAATATAGTTACTTCAACCAGTGCCTGTTGATAGTAAGCAGGCTGATTTTTTATGATCTTCACAGCAACAAAACTGTTAGTTTCTGCAAACCAGCATTTAGCAACCTGCCCAAATGTTCCATGGCCAAGAACATCCTTTACAATGTATCTACAAAAGAGAAAAGGAATCCAATTAAATGGTTAATTCTGGGATGAAAAACCAAATAGATAACAGGCCAAAATTGGATTTGACAAATGCATGACAACATATATTCTATGTACGCCATATTATCTTCTTCCATTAATCTATAATCAATCATATCTGTTTGTTTCCAGCAACTCAAGTGTGGTCCTCCATTGCCTCATTAGGCAGAGACGTTAGTAGAGGAGTGGCACACATACAAAAAAACTTGAGGAATTTACAAGTCTACTACAAGTATTAAGATGCCAGAACAAATTTATATTTCACTACATCATTAACAACTTCACAATGGTATCTTTAGAAACTATGCCAGCTCAAGCACTGATGATGATGCAAACAATAGCATTTCTAACTTCTGGGTTTAACATTAACCATAGGAACTTGAATTCAGCCTTAGGGATGGAGATCATTCATGCTGAAAGGGCACATCAGATAATCTCAGCAGGTACAATTTCAATCCAGATTCAGGTCTTTTTCAAATGATATAACAGAACTATAAATAAAGTGCTTCCAGAGTCAATGTTTTACTCCCATAGTTCGTTTCCTCAGAGAGGGTGGAACTCCCAACGAATTTTTTTTTTGGGTGGGGGGGCGGGGGGGGGGGGGTTGTGTTGGTTACTTTCGCTTGGACATAAGCCAGAATGCTTTGATTGCATCTATCTCATGTCATTGGTTAAAGGCCAAAAAAAAACCTACATAGCAAGTTTACACATTTTTTTTTGATAGGTAATAATAGCTTTATTGAAAAAAGTACATCGTGTTCACGATAGTGAACATATTGTACTTGAAACAATTACAAACAAATCAGGAAGAAGAAATAATAGATTGTAGGAAATCAAAATTGGAAAGACATTGTGTAAAACCCCAAATCTGAGACCACTCAAACAAAGTCCCAACTAGCAAAGACTTCAAAAGATCAACAGGTCGCTCAATGTCTTCAAATGTGCTGATATTTTGCTCCCTCCAAATGAGCCACATCAAACAAGCTGGTACCATATTCCAAACATCGGAATAATGTTTTCCCAAAAAATTCCTCCATGCAAAAAGACGAGAAGCAACGGTCCTCGGCATCACCCACTGAATCCCAAACATTAGAAAAACTTCACTCCATAAAGCATGAGCAAAAGTACAATGGAGCAAAAGTTTACACATTGAATATTTACAAACCAGAAACTGAGAAGACGATATTTATAGTAACAGTATGTACTCCCTGGGTGATTTGTCCTGCTTATAATTAAAGTTGAGATATATCTTGCCTAGATTGAAACTAACATAAGCTGGCATTAGCATAGTTGAACAACTATACTGAGATGCAATAAAACAATCACCAATGCCTTCAAGCAAACAAAAATTTCAAATGCCCTTCGAAGAAATATGGCAAAAGGAGAAAAATATTTCGAAAAGAATAGTTGAAATAAAGTGGATTAAATTTTTTTATTTAAAAAATAAAGGTAAGAATAACAAACCTTCGCTGTTCTGAATTGATTAAGACATAGTTTGCAGTCAAAATAAGATCTGAGTTCACATTATCGTGGCCATCATTTAGGACTCCAATGGATGGGCTAGTTAAGTATCTCTTTGGATTTAGTTCCTCTGAATACTTGAACTGTGGATTGCATAATTGGTATGTTTCAACAATGTCCTTTGTTAGTCTTGCCACCAACTGCACAAGTGAAAGCTACATGTTATCATAATATCTGCTTTGTATATTCAGATCTAGGTAATCTTCTAACTATATAAACGTCATTGTGATGCTATATCAATTGAAATATGGCAGCTATAGAAATAGCAACTGCTTAATTCATCCACCTTAAGACTGAAAAATCCACCCTTCCCCAACCCAGGCATTCTGAGTTTGAAAATTCCCTTTGTTATGTATCATAAAGCAAAAATATGAATAGAAAATTTGAATTGATTGAAAACTTTGACGTGAAATAATTTTTTAAAAGCTACAAATTGTGAGCCTTAAGTATCTCATAGACCTCTACCCTAATATTTAGTAAAGATGAGGTTCAATACACGAATCATTGGAAGTACAGATTACTTTCAGGGTAATTGATTACTCCAATTCCATTTGACCTTGTACAGAGAACCGCTAAAAGAAGCAAGCAGCTGGTCTCCCGAACTATCCATGTCCTCAAAAGTTTGCCTATTGCGCTCCCTCCATATACACCACATCAAGCACAGCAGAACTAAATTTGAAATGTCTGATAAGTGTTTCCCCAACCAATTCCACCGACTAAAAAGAATATCTGGTACCATTCTTGGTAAGACCCATGAAACCCCAAAGATCTAAAGATAAAACACAACAACTAATGAGCCTTCTCACAATGAAGCATTAAATGATCCACGATCTCCCCACAACGACACATGACACACCAGTCAACAAAAGCAATTCCCAATCATTCAGATCCCGAATGAAATGTACTCTCTAGTAGTCGATATCATTGACTTTCTTGCTGCTTGGAAGAGCAATACTCCGCCCCCCCCCCCAACAAAAAAAATGGTGAGGTCAGTGTGAAGGTAGAGTACAAGGCTATGGCCCATACAGCTAGTGGGAAGTTATGGGTAAAATCTCTTTTTGAAAATAGGATTTTTCAGTAGCAAGCATACTAAGAATCTAAGATGTTTGAATGATAATCAGACAGCCATATATTTTAAGATAGTACTAAATATATTGAGGTTGATAGTCACTTCAAGCAAGAGATAGTAATGAGTAAGTAGATTGTGGCCGGTGGCCCTTAATGCCAAACAATTGGGACAAGTTTTTATCAAAGCCCTTTAGATCTACATAGTAAAATGGACTGTCATATTATGTGCACCAAGGAATAGCGTTAATGGAAGATGAGGCCACAAGGACCTTAGAATTAGACACCAAAACCATTTTTTTTTTCCTGTAAGAAAAGAAGGCTGAGGCCCAAGTACACAGGGAGTATACCATGAACACTCAAAAGGAGAGAAAAGAAAGAAAAAAATTAACCAACAGACAAACTGTCCATAAACTCTATAACAACTGAAATCGGCCAGAAAGTTGAATAGTAAATATCTCCCACTACATGTTGTTATCTTTTTTAATGCAATTTACGCTCCGTTTGTTTCGATGAAAAATATTTTACATCGAAGATATTTTACGGAAAATATTTTCCTTTTACGGTATTTGGGTTTGTACTTGAAAATTCATTTGCAAGTGTAAAATGAAAAAAAGAAAATCTTCAATTAGAAACAACCAAACTCAAAATTCTCATCATCCTAAGTTGAAATTATCAAATTTTAATAAGAAACACAGCCATAAATCAAACCACCCAAACTCATATTAGCTAAAAAAAAAATACAGATTTGCAACCCAAAAAAGAAAAAAAAAAAAGAAAAAAAAACAAAACAAAACAAAAACCCAAATTTGCATGACACAGGTGGAGATCTACAGAATTTTTGTATGACAGGGCCTAGCGGTAGAGATTTGTACAAAACATGCCCAGATCTATAGGGCTTAGGAAAAAAAAAAAAAAGACCAGATCAGCAAACAACACAAATTGCAATTTCGGTGCTTGACTTGCAGTAAAGAGATGCCATCTCTGGCGTTGAAGATTGTGTTGCTGGTGGGTGCCCTCCTTGTCAGGCTTGGGAGAGAGTTAGGAGTGGCTGGTCTGTTAATGTGATCTCTACGCGTGAGAGATTGTAAAATGTAAAATGTAAAATGTTTTACCAAAATTTCAAGTGTAAAATATTTTACTTCTTTTTGCCTTAATTTTACAGTTTGATCGGAAAATATTTTACAGTTGACCAAATTTTACAACAAAACAAACATGGTAAAATATGTAAAATATTTTACTTCGAAACAAACGGAGCGTTAATTTAAAAACCGTGTCTTAGGACCACGAAAGGACTTCAAATTTGAAAATTTCCAGATGGTAATATGGTTTCCAAAGAGTATATAAAGCCTAATAGTTCCTTTCCATGCAACTTCTCTAGACCCTTAACCAATTACCCAAAAAAAAGGCATTCCATGAGGATTCCTGCCAACCTATCCCAATGTTTGCAAAAAAGGAGATGGGGGAAGAGGAAAGAAGAAGGGAAGCAGTGTAATAAACTAGGGTGGACAGATACACAATACATTCCCGCCACCTCTTCCCCTTTCCTCTTCTCCTTCCATCTCCCCCTATCCAAGCAAACCATAAGCACTGGTAGCCAGAGAATTTTATTTATTTTTTATTTTTTATTATTATGAATAAGTTACACATGCATCCAATGGGTTTTAAATCCACAACCTCACCCTCCATTTGAATCATAGCTCATTGGCAAATATATAAACTTAGTAACAACAACAAGGAGATGCAACCAAATTAACTGGATATATAAAAAGAAGCACCGGTACCAATTACCAACAGCAGATTTCAAAGGTCAAAAGGCAATAAAATCTAAAAAGAAGAAACAACAGAAAAATCAAGTATTATCACTTCCACCATCCTGGGTAAAGACTGTATCAATTGCCTTTTAATTCCAATATTTCATGCCTACCTTCACCAGTCTTGTATCTACAGGTTTGGTTCAAAGGGACTTCTTGCGGGAAGAGGGAAAAGGAATGGTATTTCATATATTCCTAGTGAACACATTTCTATTGAAGTTAGGGAGGTTCCTTGAAATTGCCATACAACTTACCAAGGAAGATATTCTGCTACCACATGGGACTTCAGGTAACAAACAATTTCATTATAGAATGGAGGGTACAAATAGGCGTGTTTAATGAAATTTTTGAAGGGAGAAATATACTTTTAATTAGTTTAGCAATTCTTGAAAGGTATTCTTTTGTAAGGAACCATATAAGGTACAATTTTTATGAGAAATAATTGGTGTGGATATACTTTTCTTTAGTTTAGCTTTTCTGTGGACATCATTGATGGAACAGGGGCAGAAGATAATTAAAATTCAAAGTTGGATTGGAAGTGATTGGCAATTGATGATTTTACTGATAAGCTTTGATAGTAAAATCTTCAATTGATTGATGTTACAAAGGATATAAGCTAGCAACAGGTCACTTTAGGATTATTTGCATCCTTTCCAAGACATTGCATGAACTTGCGCCAACTATAAGAATTTACTCTTCCCCCTTTAGTCAATACAGTTGCTCTAAACCCAAGCTGACTACGATCTCAAACCTTCCGTATACTTCTTTTGTCTTTCAAGAATACTTCAATTTAATGAGAAACGCCTGAGATAGGAAGGGCTGGATTGAAAGATCTTTTCTTAAACATTCGTACACGTTGAGGGAATCATGCCAAGTGAAGTGGCCTTTGTTACTAAGCCCTTTTCAGAGTTTTTGAAACATTTGTCTTTTTTTTTTTTTCTGGGAGAAATTATTTACATCATTTAAATTAAAAGTTTTATTGAACTGCATTCTCAAAAGGAAATGTCTTTGGCTGCATTACATCCTTCTTTCCCCTTTGCCATTTTTGAACAAGTATTTTGTTCCTTAACAACTATTTTGAAGTGGCAGGCAAATATCATTACTCCAACTAACATTTTGTGAATTGGGACATCTTAAGCCCTCCCCATAAGACTCACTCCTCCAAAATCTAATACCAATGCAGGTACCAAATTATAACCACATAAAAACTCCAATTTCCCCCCCAATTTCAACACCAGCATACTCAATTCCCAAAACTCAAATTTCAACATGCAAATTGCAAACTTAAAAATTGAAGCTAAAATAACTTGCAACAACAGCAGCATAACACCAAAAAAAAAAAAAAAAAAAAAAAAAAAAAAAAGCCAAAAACACTTACAGGTCTCCGCACAACAACACGCAAAGCTTGGACCTTGTTCACAGTATCATAAGGACTAAACGCCAGCTGCCTCGGCCGCCAACTCAACCCGGCTGCAGCCGGCATCGCCACCGCCGATAAGTCATCGGCACCACCACTTCCGCCACCCAAATCCTTACCCTCATTGCTAGGGCTCACCTCATCCATGACCCAAATTCAGAAGCCCTAAAATCAAACTCCCACCTTCAAATTTACCTCACCCAATACCTTCCACATCGATTCTATCACACCCCTTTTTTTCACACACAACACAACAATGAAAGCGCACACACAAAAAAATCCCAATTCAATTACCCGATCACCGATCGGACCGACCCGAAAACCCGATTGCTCAATTGGGGCTCGAGCTTTTTTTTCAATTCAACGTTCAAAACCCCAACCGATTCCAATCCCATCCTTCTTCATTCACAGAATCGATCACAGCTTTCCAACTCTCAAATCATCAATGACCCAGATCATAATCTATCAGATTGATTGTAAATTTACTATCTTTTTTCTCTTTTCGAAGCTCTCAAACCCACAATCAAAAATTGAAATAACAACAAGATAATGAATTGGAGATCAATAACACATATATATCTATATATATAAAAATACAGAAAAACTAAGTAATAGAGATTGAAGGGTTAAGGAAATTTGGATAGAGTGAGAGAGTGTGAGAGAAATTGTCGTTGGAGGAGACAGACAACTTCTTTGTTATTGTTCGTCCAAATAGGAGTTTCACATTTGTTATTTTATGGGAAGTTGGAAACATACATACATAGGCCTCTCTCTCTCTCTCTCTCTCTCTGTTTATGTTGTTGTTGGCACAAAAAGCACTTCTTATTAATCTATTCTTTTTTTTTTCCTTAAAAATTGTACTACATGTCTTACCTCACGCAATTCTGACCGTCCGATTTTACAATCACAAGGCCATGTCAGCTTTAAAGTAAATATACTAATAATAATTGATGGATAAACTCTTTTACCATATTTTTTGGGTTTCATTTTTTTACTATTAATTTTTTGCTGTATTTAATTTAATATTAATTGGGTTACAATGTAAAGTCGTATCTGAAGGGTTGCTTTTAACGTGCTATATACGAATACTATATAATTAAATTCAGTACAAGTTCACGGACAAAAAAAATAAAAATACAAGTTCAAATTGTACACTATAATTTCAGTTTATTATTTCTTGTGGTAATAGTAAACATAATGTCTTCTTGTCTTAAGCAATGATGATTTAAGTGTTCAAGTTACTGATTGTGAGCTTGACCAGATCCTGAAAGTTTTGCTTTTTTTCTTTTTCTTTTTCTTTTTTTAGAGATACCATAAATTTGAAATTTTAATGTCCTGCATTGATTACTTTTTATTAATAAGTCAATATTGACTTACATGAGAATAGAAAATTGATAATTATATATCATAAGAGCATTGGCTTAAGAAGTGTTTTTAAAAACCTTTTATGAAAAAAGAAAAAGTAACACATTGTTTTATACACATTTTTATATTTCTCATAAGTGATATTAAAACTTTCTTAAAATAATTTATTAATAAATGCCTTAACACATCCGTTAATAAGACTCGTATCTACAGTGATATTAATCAATAATTTGCATCGATTATCATAATGTTCTTTCAAGCATTATCGGACTTATGATATGCCAAAAGTCAAAAGAATTGAGTTAAAACTGGCATTGAGAAGACATAAACAACATATAGTTTTGTTTTTTCAGCTTGATGCATGCTAGACGACATGTCGTGCATCTCTACATATATGCCAGAAAGTGCAAGTCGCCGTTACAAGGTTGATTCATAGTATAAAAAAAAAAAAAAAAAAGCTACATGTTTATGATAGTTGTTTTGAGTAATCACACGAGTTGACCATGTTTCATTCATGTAAATTTGTCTTAATGTTATTGGTTTGCAGTAAAGTTAATTACTAATTGAAAGTTGTTAACACTGTATATATAGCGGTAGATTTTGAGTTTGTTAGAATAGTTTTCATTTTCCTACCTTTGTTTTCAATGGATATAAACAGAGATCCTCTTGTACAATTATTTGATCAAATTCTACCATTTTTTCCTCTATTCCTTTATTCAACTTTTGTTATGGTTTTCAGAGCTCTTTTGAGCCTCATTTTCTTTTCCATTCATGGCCATCACTTCTGCTCGATGTCTGGACTATGTGCAACACAATCGTCCTTTCGAGGATCTTGAATTCACTCCCCAAGGAGATAGCTGCTAGTGTAATTTACATAAACACAACTAGAGATCTGTGGCTTGATCTTAAAGAAAGGTTTGCTCAAAGCAATAGGCCAAGGATCTTTCAAATCCAAAAGGCCATTTCAACACTCTCTTAAGAGCAATCCGCAATCAGTGCATATTTAACAAGTCTTTTCATAGCAATAACTCTCTAGACTTTAGGTGCCTTGCTTTCTCAAGATTTTGTAATTTTCCATTCCTCCCCCCCCCCCCGGCTGATGTTGCTCTCTTAGTTGGTCTTGATGTTGTGGGAACCATGTATGTACGGTCCCAAACTGTTGTATATGATGTTTCTTAGTTAATCTCAATTGCCCTGTTTACCAAAAAAAAAAAAAACTCTCTAGACTCTAGCCTCAAGCTCCAAATCTATTGAAACTTTCCCCAAATTCCTCCTAAACACCAAAAAGTAGTGTTGGGATCATCAACCAAACCCTAACTGATCATCAAGTCTGGTGCATGCATGTGGTATTTTTTGTCCTCATGCTTGTTTGATAAATTCCAATGATAGGAATTTGCTTGTTCCTATCCTAATCAAGAGGAAAGCAATTCTGGTAGTTCTTCGAGGGAACTAGGCCTCCTTAGAGAATGAATGGAGTGAAGGAAATAGAGAGAGAGAGAGAGAGAGTAAAGGTAGTGAATTGTACATCAATCTTCATTAATTCCTACTCCTTAACAGATTACTCCTTTATAACAGAATGACCATGCTATAGTTACAATGATACAAGACTATAACTACCTCTAACTAACTAACTACCCATCCAATCACTTGACATAACTGTAACTAACGGCACAATCCACAATTATAACCACTAACTTCCCAACTTATGCCTTGCTACTATCTAGCTTACAGCACAATAGCAGCACAGCAACACCTGATCATAGCCACAGCAACTCTTGATCACAGCAGCTCCTAGTCCACTCCTCTCCAATCATAGAAATACTTAAATCATTCCTATCATTCCATCCCCCTTTAAAAACCTTGTCCACAAGGTAGAATGAAAAGAAGAAGCTATAGCAGCTAACAGGGTAGAGTGAAGTAAGAGGAGAGAAGTGAAGTTGCAATAGCACCCTCCCCTCAAAGCACCTTGCCCACAAGGTGAGGAAACTGAAGTTGAAGCTTGTACAGAGATTCCCAAGTAGCACACTATGGGGACTGACCATGCCACCAGACCAACACCTCAGTGATTGTTCTACTTCTGAGCTGTTTAGACCTGTGTTGCAGAATGGCAATAGGCTCAGGATTGAGAAAGCCCTCAGAATCCATAGGTGGAAGAGTGGGAATGGAAGTAATGTGAGCACCCAATTTAGGCTTAAGGCAAGAGACATGGAGCACTAGGTGAATCAAACAACCAGGGGGTAAGGCCAGCTTGTAAGCCACCTGACCAATTCTCTGCAAAATCTGGAAGATGCCAAAATACCTAGGAGACAACTTGTGAAACCCTTTAGAATTAAGGGACAGCTGCATATATGGTTGAAGCCTAAGAAAGACCCATTCACCAACTTGGAAAGACTTGTCAGACCTATGTTGATCAGCTTGAGTTTTCATCCTAGCTTGAGTTGCAACCAAATTTTGTTTGAGAATGTCCAAAAGAACAGTCCTATCATGAAGCACAGCATCCACTACAGCAACTTTAGTAAGACCAGGCACATAATCCAGGACCCGAGGAGGGGGAAAACCATAAAGAGCCTTAAAAGGGGACATTTTAGTAGAGGTATGATTGTTGGTGTTGAATCAAAATTCAGCCAAATACAACCATAAAGCCCAAGTATGAGGCCTATCACCTACAAAGGCCCTCAAATACTGCTCCAAACTTCGATTCACTACCTCAGTTTGCCCATTAGACTGAGGGTGATAGGCTGAGAACATAGCCAACTCAGTACCTTGGAGCTTGAACAACTCCTTCCAGAAGGTAGAGGTGAAGGCAGCATCCCCATCACTCACAATGGACCTAGGTAATCCATGCAACTTAAATACACCACTAGTCATGAAAACTTGAGCTACCTTAGCAGCAGTATAAGAATGTGACAAGGGCATAAAGTGTACAAATTTAGTAAGCCTGTCAACCACAACCAAGATGACATCATAACCTTGAGATTTTGGGAGACCAGTAATGAAATCTATGCTAATATCTAACCATGGTTTGGTAGGAATAGGGAGTGGTTGCAATAAACCAGCAGGTTTAATGGTATCCACTTTGATTATTTGACAAGTCTCACAAGTTCTGATATGCTCTTTGATGTCTTTCTTCATACCATACCAAAAAAAATCATGTTGTACACGGTGCACAGTCTTCAAGTACCCTGAGTGACCTCCTAATGGACTATTATGAGAATGCTAAAGGACCAGAGGTTTCAAAGGTGAGTTGGAACTCAAAAATACTTTATCTTTATAAAGCAATAGGCCATTTTGAAGAGAAAAGTGGGTATTAGATGGGGTAGCAGCTGTTTACTCAGAGAGAAGCTGTTGGTACTCTGAATCAGTCCTATAACCATCCTTCAAAACATCTAACCAAGTAGGACAAGGAAAAGAAATAAGGTACAACGCAAGTCATCAGACAAATCATCAAGGCCCTCCAATCTTCTAGAGAGTGCATCTGCAGCCTTGTTTTCCTTACCTTTCTTATATTCAACCAAAAAGAGTACCCCAAAAGCTTGGTAATCCATTTTTGCTGGGCAGGAGTGCCTACTCTCTGCTCCAAAAGAAACTTCAAGCTATGTTGGTCTGTTTTGATGATAAAAGGCTTGCCAACCAAACATGGTCTTCATCTCTTCACTGCAGTGATTTATGTAAGGAATTCCTTTTCATAAGTGGACAAATGCAAACTCCTTCTCTTTAGGGCTTGGCTATGGAAAGCCAAAGGCCTTTGATCCTACATCAAAACAGCTCCACTGCCAAATCCTGAAGCATCACACTCCACTACAAAGGTCTTAGAAAATTCAAGAAGAGCAAGGACTGATGGATTGGAAACAGCCTGTTTGAGAGCTACAAATGCTTGCTTAGCTTGTGGTGAGCAATGAAAAGCATCATTTTTCAAAAAAGCAGTCAATGGAGTTGCAATAACACCATAATTTTGAATAAACTTCCTATAATACCCTGTCAGTCCCAAGAAACCCCTTAAAGCCTAAATTGTCCTAGGAACAGGCCACTGCTGCATTGCCTCAGTTTTCTTTGGATCAGTCTTGACTCCTTGAGCAAAGATAAGATGGCTTAAAAACTCCACCTCTCCACAACCAAAGGCACACTTAGATTTCTTGGCATATAGCTGGTTGGAAAGTAAAATAGATAAGACCACCCTTAAGTGAACAATATGATCTTCCAAAGACTTACTGAACACCAAGATGTCATCAAAGAAGACAAGGACAAAGCTTCCTCAAATAAGGCTTAAAGATATGATTCATCAATAATTGGAATGTTGAAGGGGCATTGGTCAAACCAAAAGGCATAACAAGAAACTCATAATGCCCCTCATGAGTCCTAAATGCAGTTTTATCAATGTCACTCTCCTTCATCCTAAGTTAATGATATCCTAATCTAAGATCCAACTTAGAGAAAATGGCAGCACCACACAATTCATCTAACAATTTATCAACTACAGGAATAGGATACTTAACCTTTATAATGGCCTTGTTTAAAGATCTATAATCAATGCACATACCTCAACTCCCATCTGCCTTTCTAACCAACAAAACAGGAGGAGAGAAAGGACTTTGGCTAACTCTAATAGAACCAGTTTCAAGCAATTCATGCACAATTTTCTCAACTTCAGATTTTTGATAAAAAGAATACTTGTAAGGCCTTTCACAAATGGGTGAGGTACCTTCCTTCAAAATAATCTGATGTTCATGCCCTCTTAAGGGTTGTAAGCCAACTAGTACCTCAAAAACCTTAGTAAACTCTAGGAGTAGATCATCAATGGTTGAATAGTGTTGTATAGCTAAAAGTAGAGAAGAACAGGACACAATCTGCAATACCAAACCCTTCTTGATAGTGGGCTTGAAGAACTGATCTCCATCTTGAAGGGTAGGAGCTGAAGGTTTGAGACCTTGGAGCAAAATTGATTTGCCATGGTAAGCAAATTGCATAGTGAATTTCTTGAAATTCCACTGAATCAAGCCTAAAGAGTACAACCATTGAGTTCCCAATACTACACCACAACCTCCCAAGGGTAATACATTCAAATCAACACTGAAAAATGTGCCATAAATCCTGAGTTGAACATCAAGACATGCTCCTTTAGTTTGAAGAATAGCTTCATTAGCTACCTTAACCTCAAAGCAATCTTGAATTGAAAGAGGCAGCTGTAACAACCTCCAAAGTGCAATATCCAAAAAATTATGGGTGCTTCAACTATCAATCAAGATCACCATCTCTTGATGGTTGATTCTTCCCTACACCCTCATAGTACCTAGTGATGGACTGCCCAACAAGGCATAAAGAGTTATCTCAGCCACTCCTTCAGGAATTCTATCCACCTTATGCTGCAATTCCAACCGAGAAGCTTGTTCATTAGTTATTTCCTCCAATTGAAGATCTTGCACACCTTGACAGTCCACTTCTTGTAAACCATCCATATAGAAAATTCCTGAAGTCTTACACTTATGCCCCATAAACCACTTGTCATCATAGTAATAACATAATCCCTTCTTCCTCCTTTCTTCCATTTGAGAAGGGGAAATCTTCTAGATTGCCATCTTTGCACTCTTAGGGTCATTCTTGATCACTGGTGGAGGACCAAGGATTGAAGCTTTAGGCCCATCACCCCAAGATTTGATGTTTCTCCTACTAGCCATCAGATATTCTTCTTGAATTTTTGCTAATCCAAATGCTGCATTAAGGTTTTGGGGGTTAAGCATTCTGATTGGCAACCTGATCTCATCCTTCAAACCACTCAAAAATAGCTCATTTTATGCTTCTTTGATAATTCCTTGATTCTATTTGATAAAGTTTCAAACTATCCCTTAAACATAGCCACACTACCTACTTTTCTAAGCTTGGTCAGGGTCTCCATTGGATCATCATATGCTGATGTACCAAACCTCACATGTAAGGATCTCACAAAGGTCTCCCAACTAGTAAACTGACCAGCCTTTTCTGCTTCTTGAAACCAAATCAGGGCCTCCTCCTCCACATGATAAGAAGCTAGAAGAATCTTTTGATTAGGGGGAGTGCCATACAATTGGAAAAGTTGATGAGCCTTATAGACCTAACCCAAGGGATTTTCACCCTTGAACCTTGGAAATTCCAACTTCACTGCTCTAGGAATGGTTGCCAAGGTTGTTTCTGGATGGCTTGGAGACAAAGGTCTTTCTGATCTTTCTGGTGAGGCTGATTTCTGTCGCCATTGATTGCCAGCCTCAGTTAATCCTTGCATAGTCTGAGATAGGGTCTACAACATGCTAGTGATAGCATCTAATTTCTGGTGAATTGCATGTAATTCTTGATCATGTAGATCTGAAGTTTGATAGAGAGTATTGATCTTATCATTAAGAATAGAAAATGATCGAGTCTCTGCCATGGTGACAGAGGTAAGCTCTGATACCAATTGATAGGAATTTGCTTGTTCCTATCCTAATCAAGAGGAAAGCAATTCTGGTAGTTCTTCGAGGGAACTAGGCCTCCTTAGAGAATGAATGGAACAATGAAGGAAATAGAGAGAAAGATAGAGAATAGAGAGAGTAAGGGTAGTGAATTGTACATCAATCTTCATTAATTCCTACTCCTTAATAGATTACTCCTTTATAACAGAATGACTATGCTATGGTTACAATGATACAAAACTATAACTACCTCTAACTAACTAACTGCCCATCCAATCACTTGAAACAGTTGTAACCAAATGCACAATTATTACTACTAACTTCCCAACTTATGCCCTAATACTATCTAGCTTACAACACAGTAGCACACAGTAGTAGCACAACAGCCCAACAGCACCTGATTACAGCCACATCAGCTCCTGATCACAGTAGCTCCTAGTCCACTCCTCTCCAATCATAGCAATATTTAAATCATTCCTATCATCCAAATAGTCGAAAACATGTTTGTCTATAAATGATAGAGGTTGATTTAGGATCAAAGCACGTTAGATTTGTTTTTTCAATTCGAATGTTTAAACCTTTAAAAAAAAAAATTAAACCCCAGATGCTAGATCTATTTTTCTATGAATGAAATTTTGTTTTTATGTTTCTTTTGACATGTTGGTTGAATATGACATGACATGATGGTAGCCACCAATACTCTAGAAGATCAGTTTATTGGGGTAGATGGATACCTAATACATTTCCACCTCGTAACTTAGCCTTTAATCTTAGATCAATGGTTCATACACTAAGTCATGTCTAATGTAATTTTCAAATGTTACTAGGACTTTAATCCATGTAATTGGCTTAAATTGTATTTAGGATCAAAGCCATGTAATGTTCTTATTATATTTAAATCAATGTAAATTACACATTTGTTATCATTAAAGTGATGAATTTATTTTATTATATGGCTTTTTTTTTCCCTAAGAATTAAAATAAGTGGCGCCTCTAAATGTACAACTCTCGATCTAGGGGATACAATGTTCATAGTCAGGCCAACATCTTGAAAGACAATTAAACACAGTCTCACCCATTCACATGTGTTTGGTCCAAACACTCTAAACCAATAATGGATAGAGGGATTCTCACATTAGTACGTGTGATTTGGCCTCACGTGATAGAATTAAGCATAATCAAGACAATCAAATTTTCATTTTGAATTTGAAGTTGAATTTATATATTTTTTTATGAAAGAGTTTGAATTTATACTTTTTTTTATCAGAGAAATTGAATCTATATTTAAATTTGAACTTAAATTTATTATTATTTTTTTATACAAGATATAAATTCTACTCTAGCCTAATCTAAGTGTATATGTGTGCGAAGCTCCCTCTTGGAGACTTGAATCCCGACCCTTGTTCTCCACACCCCAGAAGCACTTATACTTATGGAGTGACTATCGCACCAAGGGTGCACGGTGGTTGAATTTATTTTTTTATCACATGGAAAATTGAATATCATTAAAGGCTAAAGATTTATTTATTTATATTTATTTCCTCTTTTAATAATATCACATGCTTTTAACTTTACTACATGCATGATTTTGGTTACTACAAAATGGTTTGATGAGATATCTTTTCATTAATGCTTTATTTGTTTCGATGGAAAACATTGTGTAAAGATAGTTTTCTGTATTTTTCAGTATTAGGTGGCATCAGAAAAAATAAGTCAAAGGAAAACTATTTTTAGTTAACATAAGAAGTATGATTTATTTTTAGAAATTGTTTTCCACTAATTATTTTTTGGATAACTATTTTATCTCACAGCAAGCTAAATAAAGAAAGTTGAGAGACTGTTTTTCAACTTATTTAAGGTTACTACCAAACATATGAAAATAAGATAGTTTTATAAAAAATGCTTTTTGAAAAATAACTCATTTTCTAGAAAACATCATTGCTGAAACAAACAAAGCGTAAATATTAATTTGATTTTCTTTTAGGAAAAAAAAGGGGCTTGCACGTGTAATTTTTGTGTGCATACTTAATGTAATAAATAAATTATGTGATTGGGTTAGGATTTCCGTAGTAAAGTTTTGTCAAATATGGGTCAACATGAGTGAAGGCCAACCGTACGGTTGGATGAGTTTGAGTGTTTAATATACCCATAACACTTAAGTCCAGACAAGTAGTCCTTTGGGTTCAAATTTGATTTTTGGACCTATAACTATAACCAAGTGACAACTTCTTTCCACCTGACCCACGAAATTTCTGACATACTCCTAAGTCCTAAGCCCATCTATAGGATGAGTCCACATTGAACACCACTCCACCAAGGGAACTATTGTTTCTTCTTCTACTTCTTCTTCTTCTGTTTTTTTTTTTGGTGGCAGAAACCCAAGATAACTATTCAGTTGGCAGTCATGGTGGCCATGCCTCAAGGTGCTCACAGTTATTCCTTGAATTTTATTTGTTCATAAAGTCATCAAACTCCTGCCATATTTGAATTTCCAAACCATTTAACTTACTTGTACCACATATTCTCAAAAAAATTGTCAAGTTTTTTGTTTAATATCTTAAGCCTATGATATAAAGCTATGTATTACCCACTTTATCATTCACATACTCGTCATGTGGCATTATTTTATGTGTAAACACTCAATGTATCAATTTGATTCCCCACCAGGGCCACCACCAACCAAAATGAAGAGAAAGGAAAGTAAATACGACTAGGGCCTGGTAGATACAATTTTAGGCTTAAGGCATTATATATAACTTTAGGCAAGCCATTTTCTTATTCATTTGAGATTTTCACTTTTAAGTGTTTGTTGTATTTTGTTTATCGCTACAAAAAAAAAAAAAAAAAAAAAAGAAAAAAAAGAAAAAAGAAAAAGAAAAAAAAAAGCAATAGAAATGTAAAATATCTAGTAACCTATTACTACCTTGTCATCCTTTCGGCCAACTATAACGTAAATACAAACTCTACTACTGAAAACTGAAAACACTGTACCAAAATAATTTTTAAATATGTGAATAGTGTTGTGGGACCCATTTTTAATGAAAGTTTTGATGAAAAAAGAGGTTTGTGGGTCCGTGAACAGCACACGGGACCCAAAGGAAAAGAAAAAAACACCAGCACGTTCTCAAAAAAAAAAAAAGAAAAAAAAAAGAGAAAAACGTTGAAACGTAGATGCACTACGTTTAAGCTGTACCCAAACGTAGATGCACTGCGTTTCAGATTATTTGAGCTGCGTTTGCGTTTTTGTTTTTTGTTTTTTTGAACTAGCGCCTCTTGCACTATTCATGGGACATGAACAATGCATTAAGGCAAATGCACAGTACTTTTAGCGTGAACAGTAACTTTTTTATTATTTTCAGTTTTCAATTTTCAGCAAAATAAGTGGTATCTAAACGCACACTTTCCGCTTTACTTTATATACTATTCTCTAAACTATTTAAAGGCCTAGGCAAGTTAGGCCTAGGCCTAAGGCCCCTCCAAAAAATAAATTTCCCTTAGGAAAAAAGGCCCCACTTCAATGGTTAAAGGCCCAAATTTTTATAAAATTACATATATATATATATATTTTAAAGGTTGTGCATTTTTTTTACCAGTGATGTTAAAGATACTGCAAATTTTACTATTGGCTTACAAATCACAAAAAAGTATTTAAACATTCATTAGTAAAATTGATGAAATTCATCAATGAGAGTCAATGTTACATTATATTTTGAACATTTTATAGCGCTTTTAGCTCATTTTTCATTTTCATTTCTATTAAGACTCTTAAAGTATGAGACCAATAGAAACTCTAACCCAATTGAAACCCTAAAACGTTTCAAAAAAAATGTTGCAAATGTGTTAAATCATCAATTATAGATTAATCTCCCCTAATAATTTGAGACTTTAATTTTTGTAAATTGATATCCTACAAAGTAACATACCAAATAATATCTATCTCCCTCTTTAAAACGAGATATAAAATAAAAAATTAGATTACAACTTTACTTAACTATGCATCGTCATATATCCAAAATAAAGTATCTTTTTTAATTGTAATATATTTTTTTTAATATTTATGGTTCAACTATGATATTCAGTTCTATATATGAAATTAACATTAGTTTAGTTGGTATTATTCATCAAATTATGTATTTAATGTATCAAATTAACCTTGATTTGACTCTCAAAAAAAAAAAAAAAACCTTGATTTGATTAGTATTAAATAATTTTGTTTAATTAATATTTACATTAAAGGCCTCATATAAATTTTTCGCCTTAGGCCCCAAATTATGTTGGGCTGCCAAGAAGAGTTTTGTGGAAAAAAATATGTATATATTACGATAAATATTAATAAATGAAAACAAAATTTATACTTGTTTAGAGTAAAAATTTATTTTTAATTACTCAGCACCCAAAATGACATATATATATATATATATATATATTTATAGATAGATAGTTTATAGCCACAAAGAAAAATGGAAGACCATAGAAATATGAAAGAGAACTTCTATTATTTGTTGTTTTCAAAACAAAAGAATACCACTATATATAGAAATATGAAAGAGAACTTCTATTATTTGTTGTTTTCAAAACAAAAGAATACCACTATATATAGCAAATTAAAAGTAGTATGGAAGAGGACAAATTAAAACAAGATACAAAAGAATCAAAAGGGAAATAGGTGTTCTCTAAAAACAAATCCTTTATCTATCTTACTATTTGTGTTTCACTTTATAATTTATACTCATCAATTACAACTCTTCTTAGAGCATCGACATCAGCTGTGCTAAAAAAATGTTATTTTCACACACCAAAAAGTTACTTTATTTATTTTGAATTTGACTTACTTCCAATACTTTTTTAACTGGACATCTCCTATTGTTTTAAATATACATTAGTAAGTGATTGTGAATTTTGACCTCCACATTTTATTTAGTTAGTTGGTGATGTGGCAGTTTCTTATTAAAATAAAAGGAGATGTCCAGTTAAAAAAATACTGGAGGTAAGCCAAACCCATTTATTTTAACATATCAGTATCATTTACTAGATCTTCTATTTTAAGATCACAACTCGTAAAAATATTCTATATAAAACTTCTATAGAATAAAAAAAAAAAAAAAAAAATTATAAAGCCAGTACCATCACAATAGGTACAACTAATCACCATCCACCAACAACAACCCACTCGCCACCACCACCACAAACCCACCACCACCCAATACTACTAAAAAAAACCCCCAAAATCAAACCAAAACCACAATAAAGAAGAAGAAGATCTCAACCAAAGAAGAACAATCTGATCTCAACCAAAAGAATAATCTAATCTCAACCAACCAAAATCAACCCAATACCACCAACAAGAACGCCAATAATCTGATCTTAACCAACCAAAATCTACCTAATACCACCAGCAAGAACATCGACCCACAAAACCCATGGGCACAACCATAGGTGACCCATAAACTGAAACCTACCACCCCTCATTTGCAACCCACAACCACAATCACAACCACCAACACTGCAACCCACCTCTGAAACAACTGAAACCCACTAGATCGAATCACTACCGAAGACCCACATATTACAGCCGACAAACCACAAGATCAGCCATGCACCGCCACCAAAAAGCCACCGCCAAAGAGAGAGAGAGAGAGAGAGAGAGAGAGAACGGAAAGAGAAAAAGAGAGTTGAGAGAGAAGATAGAGATGAGACTTGAGAGTTAGTGGAGAGGAGAGAGAGTGAATAAAAAATAAAGAAAATTTTTAGCATTTTACTCCGTATCGTCTAGGGTTGTAAACAAGCCGAGTTTGTTGAGTAATGCATGTTCAAGCTTGGTTCGTCAGGAAAAATGAAAAGCTCGAGCTTGGCTTGAGCTTGTGACAAGCCTAAAAATAGTGTTTAAGCTTGAGCTTGTGGGAAAACCAAAAAGCTTGAGCTTGGCTTGGCTTGACTTGATTAATTAGTCAAGCCAAACTCGAGCTTAATATCAAGCTCAAACTCGAGCTCAGGTCAAGTTTTTGAGCTTGAGATCTAAAAAAAAATAAATTATTTAATGCTTAAATCTCTAAAATTAAGAAAAAAGAAAAAGAAAATAGTATACTCATTTTATCATGCATCTAGTACTACTTATGATTAGCCATTATTCAAATTAATAATTTACATAATTAAATTCATTCATTCATCATTCTTTGTCTACAGCTTCAACAATTATTGAAAATACAATTTTTACATTCACGTTAGATGGCGAAGGACTAGAAAAATACCTATTTGTAACTATTATGAATGAGAAAATACTAACATGTTTCATAACTTTACTTTGGATGATTGATAGAGAAGGATCATATATGACTTACTTAATTATTTATTTATTTTTAAATGTAACTATAGTCTAAAGTGGTTCTTGATCAGTTTAAAGGAAGGAAAAAATTAAGGTAATATAGGTAGTGGTCTCATGTTGACAATGTCATTATTAAGATATGTGTAATGAATATATTCAGCTAACACATATAAACTTATAAATGAGTCTATGCTTGAATTGTTGTGTATCAAGCTTAATAGCTCACGAGCTTGCATGAACAAATTTTTTTGCTTGGGCTCAGCTTGTTTATTAAACGAGCCTAAAATTAAGGCTCAAGCTTGATTTATTTATAAACAAACAAACATGAACAAGCTTTTTATCGAGCCGAGCCCGAATTGTTCATGATCAGCTTGGTTCATTTACAGCCCTGGCGTCTCATTTTTAGAACAACATTGTAGCCCCATGTCAAAATTTTTAAGATTTGAAATATCTGATCTGGATGAGTTTTTGGTGTTTGGTGTGCTAAATGCTAAAAATTTAGAATTTAGCATACCTAATGCTAATGCTCTTATGAAATAACCACTTTATACTTCATTTTTTCTTTTCACTTTTCTTGTAAAACAACCAAAGTTAAAAAAAAGAAAAAAACGGAGATATAATTTTTTTTTTTTGAGAAAAAAAGGACATGTAGTTTACCATAAAAAATGGGACTGAGAATTTTTATTTAGTGTCCTAATAAAATAATCTTTTTGAACAAGTATGATTAAGTGTATACAACTTTACGAAAAGAAAAATAAAAAAGATAAAGAAAAGAAGAGTCTGTACAACGTACTAACTAAATGTATGAACATATAGTATATACAACTTCACTTAGTGCAACAGAGTAACCAACAAGAGTGAAGAGAGTAAATTTCATTTGTAAGAAAAAAACACAAGTGAAAATGTAGAGACAAACTTGCTTATCTAATAATAAAGGGTAGTGTTTATAACACACTGCCTATTACACATATCATACTCACATTTCGATATTTGAACAGAAATTGTAACTTCGAAGTCACCATTTAAGTCTAAAAATTAAATTACGTGATATAAGGTGCACACATTAGCAATTACCCAATAATAAAACATCAATGCATGACTATCGTTTTGTACGCGATATCTTTATATTTTTGGGCCGGGATACGATATATACCAACATAATCTTTTCTCATATTTTTTTTGAAGAGTACCATCATAATCTTAACCAATAATGAGTGGTTAAAATAGTAACTATCAAAATGAATTTCCAGAATCATTGGAAGTATCATATACCCCAAAAATATCATAGAAATAAGATTATGCATTTTGTTCTTATATCACATACTAGTCCCCATAAGTACTGAAAAGATATGATTACTTAGAGCAATATTTATTACACAAAAAATTGTGTAAATTTTTTTTAAATTGAAATTTGTGACTTCGTCTTAAATTATTACACACAACTTGAGTGCAATAACTTGTGTGCACTAGTCATTTCGCGATTATTTAAGAAGTTGTACTGCTATCTCAGTGGTCTCCCAAGATGCTATCTAGCTCCTTCACAAATCTTTCCATGGCTAAAGTTGGCAAGCACATTGGCACCATAATTCCCTCCTCTCCTTGACTATTCTTCATTGGCATGTAGAAGTTTGCAGGGTCAAGGCCTGGCTCTGGAAAAATCTTACCTGGTCCACCAAAGGCTGCTTTGCCCAACCCAAAATCCAAAGCTTCAAATCTTATACGTGTTATGTCTGACACAAAGTAGGAATGCACCATGGTAAGAAAAGGTCGACCTTTTATCACCAAAAGATCTATAAGTGATCGAACATACTCCTCAGTAACATTATTCTTTGCACTTTTGATTAGTTCCAATGCGTATTCCAAAGGATTTTGACATAGCTTTCCAGCAGTTGTTAAAGCCAATGAGACTGCAATCCCATTACCATAGTACCCTATTGGTAAGTTAAATTTGTTTCGCACATTAATGGCATATATCAAGCGGACTTCATCCTTCGAGTCTAGTTGAATGGCTATGGTGCGGCATCGCCATAAGCATGCAGTTAATACCTCGAACGTGGAAGATTTATGTAGGTGATGAGGGAGTTTTTTTCGAATTGCAGATATCTGAGTTGGACCAAACAAGAAACAATTGCAGGCCATGTCATGGAGGGAACTGGCAAAAACCTTAGACTCGACCACTTTATCAAATTCATGATGTGTGAATGTCACTTGTGGTGGGTTTCTAGCATTGAGAAGCTCCCTTTGCCACACAGGTGGGATTGAAGGAGCACTTGCACCTTGTGCCATCTCACCCACAGCAATCATGAATTGAAGTATGCTCATACCATCACTCATTATGTGATTGTAGCGCAAGGCAAGGGCAAAACCTCCACACCTTAGTCGTGTCACCTATATATCATACCAATCAACATTAGTACACACAATAGCATGAGCAGATTATTGTGTTTATATATATATATATATATATATATATATATATATTACATATTGTATGTAACATACTCAATTTTTTTCCCCTAGCTACTTGAAAACAAAACTTTTATTAGAGCAGCCAAGTGCTACAACACAGGGGAGCGTAGAGCTTCCCTCGAAAGTACATCCACAAAACTAAAGACAAAACATCAACAGAGCCAAAA
This sequence comes from Notholithocarpus densiflorus, assembly GCA_030021035.2. Classification (NCBI taxonomy): domain Eukaryota; kingdom Viridiplantae; phylum Streptophyta; class Magnoliopsida; order Fagales; family Fagaceae; genus Notholithocarpus; species Notholithocarpus densiflorus. The sequence goes on from JARYZH020000017.1 coordinate 1,023,767, forward strand.
AATACAGGGCATTAAGCACTGGAAAATTATTGCTTCACACTTTTGATGTGTACACTCTATATACACAATGTCTACACTTTCATTTCAGGTGTACATTTTTTTCAGGAATGTCTATATTTATTACATGATGATATTGTGTATGGACAGTGTACAAGAGAGTGTAAGGTAATTAAAGCCAGTAGGAACCATGCAAATAAAGAATTTGTACTCGTGTGTTCTATTATTGTTAGTAGCTTAAGTGTGAGTTTTTCTTGGACAAATTGTTACAAGTGGTGGAGGGGAGATTTGAACATTGATTATCCTTGTAAAATGACCGGTCAATGTTATTAAGTTGTGAGGCTCTTGACAACTAAAATGTGAGTTATTATATATATAGGACTAATGGATCACTTGTATATATATGCATGGACAAATTAAATAATTTTGGTATATTTTAGTACAAAAATATGAGTTAGGTCAGTACCTTCATTTAAAAAAAAATTCCAAATCAAATAAGATAAGATAATTCAATTATTGATATGTAAGACTCATAGGTAAGGTTAACCCTTATATAAGAAGGGAGGATAGTAGTACACCAGACTTTCACACACATGCGCGCGCACACACAAAAATTAGAAGAAAAAGAGAGATAGTGTGATTATAATCAATGAGGTAAGTTGCTTAAAAAATTTGATAGAAGAGAGTTTGAAGTGTATTTCTCAAGCACACATTACCTGAAAAAGCAACAATGGGCAATTAACCATCCCTCCGGAGCCGGGAACTTCAAAAATGAGCTCGTCTATACACGGGAATGGAGGATGAGGTGCATCACCAAACTCCTCCAGTGTAACATCAGCATCAGCTTCAATGAACATCACACCCTCACCAGTACATTCTACCATGAACTTGGCGTCAGGGCCTTCCCTAAGCCTACCTGCATATGGGTAGTAAAACACAAGCGTCCGTGCAATTGCCTCTCTAATGACCTTCACAGGATCTTTTCCTTCCAATGACTGATCATAGCGATAAAACATTATGACCGGAACATGATGTCTTTCTCGGTCATCCACATCTGAAAGTTGTTTGAATTCATGGGGAGTTAATTTAGCTGGAACAACCAGCTCTGGTTCACATCTCCGAACATTGAAAACTAGAGAAGTGGGTGACGTTGCCATAATTGCCATTGCTACAAAAATGAGCTACAATTGAGAATGATTTGTACAGTGCCAAGTGAGTTTAAATTAAAAGACATTGTTATGCTCTTATTTTAATTAATTAAAAACGCAAGGAAGAACAAAATAGAGACGGCTGCCGAATTTCTCTCTATCTCAGACAAAAAAGAGAGACGGCATTTACAAATTAAGTGCGCTTATTAAGGTGAAGTGAAACCTTTAAGATAAAAAGAAAGGGACATAAAGACTGATAATAACTATTTTAGGTGATTAAACTGTAAATTAACAATGCCTACAATGCAATAAATCAACCATTCACTTTCGTCTATCACAATGAACTTTCACCTAACATTGTCTGACTTATATTCTATGCCAAAAGATTCGAGTCAAGCCACGAATAGTCTGTTTTTAACATAATGATCTTACTTGGCAATGCCTTAAACTCATCCCTCACGGCCACCAGCCAAAAACAAACGGAGGAAAACAACTCTAACAAAAGTCCTATAGTGTCTGAATGATATTTGTCTGTCCATATACAGTTTTCTACCAATAATGCTAGTATCACACCAAACACAGACTTTGCCACAATTATAATAAATGGTAGACTGTAATTGTTTGTCCGTCACTATCATATGGACTCATTATTTTTCCTCTACCACTGACAGTTTATTACATAAAATAGTTGTAACAAAGTGTGTATTTATGTGTGATACATGGATAATAGCATTATTGGTTTTCTACTCCCAACATGAGTCCCCAATATTAGTGACTTGTGTGCACTGTGAATGTGTGATGGCGTATGGAGCACAAGAAGAGGTGTGCATGAGCAATCCAACCCACCAGCCCAATGAAACCAATCCAACCCATACAAAACATGCCCTTAATGTATTATACATAAGGAATTGTAACTATGTTTTACCCTAACCTTTTGTATCAGCTTGTTTTAGAAGCTTCACATTTTTATTTACATATCTCATATGCAAAATTATTCACAATTGATGCATAATTTAAGATAAAAAGAGCTCAAAGATCAAGGATTACCATCTAAAAAGGCTCAAAGATGAAAATTGAAGAAATAACATATTGCTTCCTTAGAACGTTATTCTTGATTAAGATGATTGAATATCCAATTAATCAAGAATTATGTCATGATTTTTTTAAAAAAATTAGAAAAAAATATAAATTTATAAATAAAAAACCCTTAATAATTTTGTTATATTAAAAAATAATGTTTTTTTTGTTTTTTTGTTTCTATATTAGTTGATAGTTTGTTAAATACTAAATGAATGCTTATAGTGAGTCTTTTGACTAAATATTGCTTAAATTCGAGTTTATTTGTGATATAGGTACTACAACATGGGGAGAGAGGTGAATATTAGCAATTATGTTGCCGAAATTGTGAGAAAAAGTAGGAGAGAATAGAGAAACGGTGTGACCAGATGGAGGAAAGAGAAAAAACAATTTTGACAATACCATTGCTCCCCAATTTTTGTGCATGTATCCGACTGCCCAACTAACCAAAAAGAGGAGAGAAAATTTTGGGGCTTCTTTGGTTGTGTTGTTTTAACAACAATTTTTGTTGTTTAAATAACACAACACGTATTTTTACAACATTTTTTCATCCACACGCATTTCCACAACACTTAAAAATGTTACTAGAATAACATTACCAAACGGGCCCCAATTGTGGTAATCCAATTGCCAAAATAGGAGGGAGAAAAATTTGAATCGTAGCAATCCAATTGCCAAAAATAGGAGAGACAAATTTGTGGTGGCCCATATAAAATTGTTGTTGCTCAACCTAGGCCTGTACACAGGTCGGGCTGGGTCGGTTTTGGACTCAACCTAGACTCGACTCGTCGGCGTCGGGTGGAGGCTGGAGGAACCCAAAACCGACTGTCGAAAAAATCGATTCGAGTCGGTTTAGGGTGAGGGTGAGTGTCGGTCGTCAGAATAAAAAAAAAATCGAAATCTGAAAAAAGAAAAGTCACCGAAATTCAGAAAAAGTCGCTGAAATCTGCATTTTATCGCCGAAATTTGCATTTTTTTTTCGCTAGAATATGCATGTTTTCGCTAAAAATTGTTGGAATTTGGCCGGGTTTGGCTAAATCCCTCTAGATCTAGCCGGATCTAGTCGAGATCTTGCCAAATCTAGTTGAGATCTCGTTGGATCTGGCTTGTTTTTGCAGGATTTGGTTGGATTTTTTATATAACTCCGATCAGGTTCGGGTTGCTTGGGTTTTGGAAAAGCAAACCCGCTACTTGACTCGTCGATGTCGGTTCTTGAGAACGAAAACCCGCCGTCGACCGACTAGACCTTTGGTTCTGGCCAGAATCGGGTCGGCGTTGGGTGGTTTAGTTGGGTTGTCAGGCTCCGGTTGAGTCTGGACAGTCCTAGCTCAACCATCATCGAAATCTGGAAAAAGACGCTGAAATCTACATTTCATCGCCGAAATCTGCATTTTTTTCGCTGGAACATGCATGTTTTCACTAAATATTGCTGGAATTTGGCCGAATCTGGCTAAATCCCTCTAGATCTAGCCAAATCTGGTTGAGATCTTGCTAGATCTAGTTGAGATCTCGCCAGATCTGGCTTGTTTTTGCAAGATTTGGCCAGATTTTTTATATAACTCCGATTAGGTTTGGGTTGCTCAGGTTTTGGATAAGCAAACCTGCCACTCATCTTGCCAATGTCAGTTCTTGAGAACGGAAACCTGCCGCCAACTGACTGGACATTTGGTTCGGGCCGAAATCGGATCGATGTCGGGTGGTTTGGTCGGGTTGTCGGGCTTCGATCAGGTTTGGACAGCCCTAGCTCAACCATCTGTCTTTTCTATCGTAAAAAGTGATGCCCTGAACTTTTTATTTCTTAGCAGGTTATGTAATCAATGACGCAATGTGCACCACATGAATCATGGGTGATGTCATCTTTTTTGGGTCACATTAAGCTAGCTCATTCTAGATTATAAGCTACTTTGAATATAGATACACACTACTACTATCCACAGTGTTTTATTTTATTTTATTTTGTTGTTATTGAGAAACCTATCAACAAATCCAATGAAAAGATGTTTTTTTACAAAAATATCTTGGAGCTCTATATATATATATTTTTTCTAGCCGAATCAACAGTTGCACCAGCAAAAAAAAAAAAAACAGTTGCACCAGCACTAGCCCGGCAATCATGCAAGTGTACCTTTGGAGCATTATATTTGATTGTACAAAAAAGAGAGAAGAGTGCGAATTTGGTTTGTAAAAATAAAATTTTCTAAAATCTTCTTTTTATTCTAATTTTTTCCTCCATTTTCTTTTCATTTTTTTGACATAACCAAATAATAAAAAATTATTAACTTAATCTATATCTATACTATATATATAAGAGGATTCTCTTTTTTCAACTGAACTTTTATATGATTCAAAAATATCTCCATTAATGACGGTAACTTCATTTAGAAATATGGTCATAAATGTTAAATAACAAATTTCATTTTGAATTAAAAAAGAAAACACCTAAAATTTAGGATATTTTTTCCTTTACGTTCAAAAAAGAAATTACAGTTACGACTTATCTCTAAAGTTTATCATTTTTATTTATATGAAAAATAAAAATATATATTTTAAATTATAATAAATGCAAATTTTTAACTTTTATAAAAAAAAAAAAATAGAAGAACGCATGCACAACCTGCGTGCTTTGAAGCTGGCGTTTATATATATGTCATTTTTTTAATGTTTTATTTTGTTTTTTATTTTTTGTCCTCATCCTTTAGGACAAGTTATGCATGTTGACAACAAAGAAAAGGCTATAAAAAAACGTGTTGAAGAAACGTCCATTCTTATCTCTTCTTCACTTTCTTCTACCTCTACCTCTCTCTCTCTACAAAGAAAAAAAATAATGGAAATTTCTCTGGACAAAGTTGCCACCTCCGTTCTTTTTGTTATAATGACAACGTTGTCATGCGTGATTCTGAATTGGGTGTGGTTAAGACCAAAATATTTAGAGAGGTGCTTGAGAAAGCAAGGTCTTGTTGGCAATTCTTATAGACTTTTCTTCGGGGACACGAAGGATAGCTCTATGATGATAAAGCAAGCTTGTTCTAAACACATAGAACTCTCTGACGATATTGTGCCACGTGTTCTCCCCTTTGAACATCACACAGTGAAGCGTTATGGTATGTATGTCTACAATAAACTTAATTACCTAAAGATTTTGTTGCAGCAAACACAAATTATATCTCACTCATTTCATAGCAATAAAGTATGTATGGCTGTTTAAGTCGTGTAACTTCTGTTTAAAAGCTTCCAACTATGAATTAGCTTATGCCCAAAATCTTAAATCTGAACCAGAAAAACTAGACCGATTGATTAAACTATAAACTAGAATCTAAATTGGTAGCGGTGGAGTCAAAATTTTTTTGAGATAAAGTTAGCGTTTTTGGTTCTAATTTAAATAAACCATTGAAATGATTTTTTATCTATTAGTAATAGTTAGTAACAAACTCTCACTTAATATAGTTAGTAACAAACTCTCACTTAATATTTATTGTGAAAATGTTGTAGACATAATATTTTACTAAAAATATCGGATTTTCTTCCAACCTTGTAAACATATGCAGGCAAGAATTCTTTTACATGGCTTGGCCCAACACCCCGTATAAACATTACGAGCCCCGAACAAATTAAAGATGTTTTCACCAGGATAGGTGACTTTCAGAGGCCCAAACCAAATCCACTTGTCAGATTGCTTGCAATGGGAGTAATAAACTACGAGGGTGAGAAATGGGCTAAACACAGAAAGATCATTAACCCTGCTTTCCATATAGAGAAGTTGAAGGTTATGTATTACATTTCTTATCTTTCTAAATCCATGTGGAATCAATAGTGGTGTCCAAATTAGATTATTGTCGTCACTTTTGTAAAAATGTTGTAGCTTAGTCTAGAACTGCATGATTTATCTTTAAAGTGATATTGTACAAATCACCAAGTTTAACGCAAAAACACTTCTATACTGAGCTCCATAGCAAAGTGTCAAATGTCTGTGGCACATGTTAGTGATAAAAAAACTTATAGGTAAAGTAGGGCGGCTCAACAACTTTTGAGGGGGTTTAGGCTAAAATTTTAAGTGAGACATTTTTTATATTTAAATATTAATTAAATAATATTAATTAATTAATTTTTTTTATTTAAAATCTATTTAAAATAGTATTAATCATTATAATACAAATGAGTTGATATGATATACATCAAATTATTAATTGGTGTAATAACTTATAATAATTGATAAAGTAAAAATTTTGCATAAAAAAGTAAAAGATACAGTGGGTGTAACATTGAGTGCGGGCGTGAGTGGGTTAGTGTGTGGCCATGTGGCGTGTGGGGGCCAGCTGTGAATTGTGAACTATGGGCTTATGGCCTTGTGCAATGTGCAGTGATGTGGCCTGTGGGTAAACTGTGCAGTGCTGTGGGCTAAGCAAGACCAGCGTGTTGTCCTATCAATCAAGTAGATTAAAAAAATATAATTTAAAATATTTAATTGAATAAAAAGCAAACTCTTCAATCTTAAATATCGGAAAGACAGAGAGGGAGAGGACTAGAAGGGTTACCTATGCTATGCCCACACCGCCCCTCTTTCAATCTTGAATCTACTGTGAAGGGCAGTGAACAAAGAATGATTTCAAGCTATTACAATTTACAAAGAATGACTGAGCTTATAGAAAAATATTAAGAATCAAGATGAAGAAAAGAAAAGTAAGAATATAGATGGATATGCAGAGAGATAGAGAGATGAGAAGTTTTTTCTTTTGTTTTAGAATTATATATATATATATATATATAATTGTTTTTTACAAGTAGGGGTCGTCTTTTATCAGAGGCCTAGGCAATTGCATGGCATCAATTGTATCTATTGTTCAGCTGGCCTTGAGTACAGTACAATAATCATGATAGGGAATTGTTTGTGTTTTGGTTATGAGTAATGCTATGGACAAAAACTATTTTAGAAATTTTTTTACAAATTATTGATGTGGTGAGTGATTATTAGTAAATGAGAAGATGATGTTAGTAATGGACCCAGTAAGAATTTGTCACATTAATAATTTATAAAAATATTATAAAATAGTTTGCGACTGTAGCAGTATTCATAACTTAAAAGTGACAATATTTTTTGAGATGGGTAGTTAATGGGAGAAGTAGGGTTCAAACTACATACACTAGGCACCACAAAGAATATAATTATTGCTAGATACTACCTTTGATCTATTGCTTAAAATATGGTTGACCAAAAATATTGCGTGCAAATAGGATTCTAAGTACATTCAAACATCAGTAATGCTAGTATAGCAAATAATATTATATGTCCATTTTCTTCTTAAAAAAAAAAAAAAAACAAAGACTATATGTCCATTCAAACTTTCAAATATGAATAATATCAATTAAATTTAAACTTAGATTCTTGTTTGCTCAAATGGGAAAAGTTTAACTCCTACCTACACCCAATTTTTTTTTAATAGTATCTTGGTTTAATAGTAAAGAATAATTACATAGGGTGGATGCTACAAATTCTAAATTCTATCTCTATAAAAAAAATTAACTTAAAAACATCTATAGCAATCAAATTAAAAAAAGAAAAAAGAAATAGTTATAAAGCATTTAACTACTTTGAATTCATTATATAAATGAAAGGGTAATTTTTTGTTGGCAATTTGGCATATATTACAAACCGCATGTGTATTAAAAGAGTAGTTGGGATTCTATCAAAAACAATATAGAGTAATAATATAGACATAACATTTTTTTTACTGTTATTGAAGTGGTAAATTGTTAGTGATCTTTCTCTTAAAAAATTGGTTATTGCTTTTCATATGGGCTATATATCATTAATAACTTGTCATTTGCAACAGCTGTGAAAAAATTTGTGAGGAAAGTTATGTATGCAGATTTGTTGAACAATATAATGCCAATAATCTTGTCTCTATTTATTATAATTTAAACTATTTACATTGCGATTGCTACAGCTTATGTTACATGCATTTTATCAAAGTTGCATTGATATGATTAGCCAATGGGAGAGGTTGATCTCTGAAGATGGATCCTGTGAGTTAGATGTATGGCCTTATCTTGAAAACATGTCAAGCGATGTGATTTCGAGAACAGCATTTGGAAGTAGCTATAAAGAAGGAAGAAGAATATTTGAACTCCAAAAAGAGCAAGCACAACTTGTTGTAAAAGTAGAAGAATCTGTATACTTTCCAGGACTAAGGTAGCGATTAAACATTCAACTTTGAAATTTAGTCGAGTTTGGTTTCTTACTCAACAAAAAAAAAAAAAAAAAAAAAAAAGAAGTCAAATTTGATTTTTATTGAGATAGGATTAACCAATTACAATTTATTTTATATGTTATATAGATTGAAATTCTATTGTATCTATTAAAAATATATATATGCTATTTTTTTTATAGGAATGCACTATTTTTAAATATAACAAGCTTTCAACGAATTTCAACATTTGCTTGACTCACCTTCCAAATAAAAATTCTCATGCATTTGAAGTCTGATCATGGTTTTAAAAATTAGTATGGTCAAAAAATTGATTTTGGCACTAGTTCCCAGTTTAACTTAGTTTTTGACCAATTTTGGGTGATTTTACCGGATCAGATTGGTTCCGGTTCCTAGTTGAACCGGTCGGTCCTATTCAGTTTATAAAACCGTGCATCCAATGAAAACAAAATTCCAAATTTTATTGTTTATTCAGAGATGAAATTGGCTATAACCTACTTTCCTGAACTTCTCATCAAACACAAAAATTAACAGAGATCATCACATTATAATTAATACAATATCCGTTTTTGTGTCTTCAATCTTCACAATTTACTAATAGCTAATATTTATGCATGCAGGTTTTTACCAACTAAGACAAACAGGAGGATGAAGGAAATTGAAAGAGAAGTACGAGACTTACTAATGGGAATCATTAACAAAAGGGAGAAGGCAAGCAACAACAGAAATGATGACTTATTAGGCATACTTATGGAATCAAATTCTAGAGAGATTAAGGAATTTGGTAACAAGAAGAGTGCCGGAATGAGTATTAAGGATGTAATTAAGGAATGTAAGCTTTTCTACTTTGCTGGGGAAGAGACAACCTCGGTTTTACTTGTTTGGACAATGGTTTTGTTGAGTAAGTATCCAAATTGGCAAGCTCGTGCAAGAGAAGAGGTTTTGCAAGTCTTTGGAAAGAACAGACCTGACTTTGATGGGTTAAATCACCTTAAAATTGTAAGTATTCCCTAAAGATTCTAATTTTTCTTTATTTTCCTATAAAATTAATATGTACTGTCTTTTGGAGTTGAAATATTCACATCCATGAAAATTCATGCAATATTAGTTAATTGATCGAGTAAAAGCCATTTTCTATTGAGCTCATGATAGTCAGCATACTCTTTTTTTGTTAGAATTGGTACTTGGTAGTATAGACTATAGACCACTAATTTGAGTGCAAAACTCAAATTTGATTAGGTTTGTAGATCAAGTAATAAATCTTGTTTCAAATTTTATCAATCATTAATGAGCTTCAAAATCTCTCATATAATCTTCAAGAGGAACATTTAATGAACTTATTTTATTTTACTAAATTCATTAAGAAATGCAATGTGGTAATAGTTGGTTATCCATGGCATAGGTAACCATGATATTGAATGAGGCTTTAAGGTTGTACCCACCAGGAGCTTCACTACTTCGAATAGTTCACAAGGAAACCAAGCTAGGAAATTTGATAATACCAGCTGGAGTGGAGATTGCTCTACCAACAATCCTAGTCCACCATGATTATGAACTGTGGGGTGAGAATGCAAAACAGTTTAACCCGAAGAGATTTTCAGAAGGCATTTCAAAGGCAACAAAGGGCCAAGTATCATTCTTCCCATTTGGTGGGGGTCCTAGGATATGCGTTGGTCAAAACTTTGCTCTAATAGAGACCAAGATGGCTTTGTCACTCATTTTGCAGAACTTCTCATTTGAGACCTCCTCATCCTATGCTCATGCTCCTTGCTCAATCATAACTCTTCAACCTCAATTTGGCGCTCACATTATATTACATAAGATATAGTACTGAAAAGTTGTTCCAGTTAAACAAGATTTATCACCATTGTGCCTCGTGGCTTATTTGGGGTTCTATTTACTATTTAGTGATTAAAACTCATTTTCTAAAGAATAAGAAAAAACATATTATGATTTCCACTCTATTATATTATGTTTGTGTTTGTACATCCATTATTGCATTAATTGAAGGAAACAATGTTGAATAATGTAAAAAAAAGAAAAAAACATAATTATTTTTGGTAAATTTTCATTTTTAAAGTATAATGTTAATATTTTTAGTCCTACCCAAATTAAAAACCCTTTTACCAATATAAGATCTTGATTTTAACAACTTTATTGCAAAGGCTAGAGTATATAATGCTGGTAGAAAATTAATGAATTTCCCTTAAGCGTTCTGAAATTGAAAGATTACACATAGGGAGATCAAAATGCCATTGATCTCTTTGGACTCAGCCAAAAAACTAAGGAAAAAAGGGGGAGAAAATAAATTCTCCAGATTGAAGCAATTTATTCAAGAAATGCCAACCAAATTTTCTAAGCACCCTTCTGCAAATCAACCACCTTCTTCCACGAGTCTCGGCTCGATATCTTGTCCCACCATCTCCCCACATTTTCTCTTGAAGTGAACAAATTACGCTTATTAGTGCCACTGAACAAGAACTGAGTGTTGGGCAAGTGTGAAAGATCGACCAAAGAAAATTCATCACTAGCCAAGAACCGAGCATCCCTGAGCCTCTTTTCGTAGATGTCAAGCACTTTCGATAGCTTCTCTTCATTCTGCCTGATCACTACTTTGTCTTGCTTGATATTCATTCGAGGCGCGAATGTGAGTTGAAACACCAAAGTTGAGCTTAGTGGATTGAAGCTCTGCCCTTCTGCTTCTATCCACTAATCTATGGATGCTTTTGCCAAGGGGTTTGTTCCGTATAGTCATTTGTTTCCTTTGTCTGCATACTTGTCACAAACGTAGCGGCATATTGCTCGAGACTCTGTATTACTCACACACAAATTCTCCTAACTGGACTTTTATATTATTCAAAAATACCCTCATTAATGAAGGGTATTTTCATTTAGAAATAGTGTCATAAATGTCAAATAAAAATTTCATTTTGAATTAAAAAAGAGAACTAAAAAAATTTAGGATTTTTTCCCCTTCACATTAAAAAAAAAAAATATTTATATATATATATATATAGTTACTGCTTATCTCTACAGTTTATCATTTTTATTTGTTTGAAAAATAAAAATATATATTTCTAAATTATAATAGATGCAAATTATTAACTTTTACCTAGAAAAATAAAAGAGCTTCTGAGCACTCACAATATGCGTGCTTAGAGGCTTGTGTGTATATATATGTCATTTTCTTGATGTTTTATTTTGTCTTTTATTTTTTGTCCTCATCCTTTAGGACAAGTTGTGAATGCTTGTTGACAACAAATAAAAGGCTATAAAAAACGTGTTGAAACGTCCATTCTTGTCTCTTCTTCTGAGCACGCACAACGTGTGTGCTTAGAGGCTTGTGTGTATATATATGTCATTTTCTTGATGTTTTATTTTGTATTTTATTTTTTTTCCTCATCCTTTAGGACAAGTTGTGAATGCTTGTTGACAACAAATAAAAGGCTATAAAAAACGTGTTGAAACATCCATTCTTATCTGATAGGCAAAAAAAAAAACTGAATTGACCCCTTGTGATGAATTAATAAATTAATTAGTCAAGTTAATTAATTAATTCAATTAGCATGCAATACGCATGGTAGCACAAACAAATCGCCAATTAAACTAAGTATGCGCGGAAAATAAATTGACACGGTAATTTGTTTACGAATGGGGAAAACCTACACGGTAAAAACTCCACCGGGTGATTTTAAAGTCACCACTCTCGAGAATCCACTATTATCACAACAAGCGGTTACAAGTGAAGGAATCCCAGTACCTTATACCGACCTACAGTGACAATCTCTCCTTTCAATGCACGGTTTTCAGTACGTGACTAACTAATTGCGCGGATCCTAGTATGCGACTTCGATCACCAGTTAAAGAAGGTTGTTGGCTGCAAAGTTCTTCAATTTATCATACGATGAAGATCAAGAAGCTCCTTGGTTACAAAACCCTACGGTGCACAAACACAGCAGCTTCTTCACAAGAAAGATGAACTAGGGCAAATTCTATCTCTGGTCACAATTTGTTTGAACAAACTTTGCTCAACACTTGTGCAACTTGTGTCTCCTTTGACGGCCCTTAAAATAATCATTTTATATGTCTAGGGTTGTGAGAAAAGAAAGCCCAAACATATAATCACAGATTGGATAAAAAACAGAACCGAAAAACTGAACTTCATAAACCTTGATAGATACCCTATCTGTTGAGTTGCTGTCGAGCCACGGGTTAGAACAGCTCTTTAAGGCTCGATAGATGCTAACTGTCGAGCTTTAATGAACAGCACTTTTCACACTTAAATCTTGGACAGACTTGCATGGCTTTAACACTTGAACTTGAAACCTTGTTTCTTAAAGCATTAAACACATCCTAGATCTACCAAATTACAAGTAAAGTGAGTTTTGTCAAATGATTAGCCAATTACATAAAATAGTAACATATATTCTTAACAAGTGAAACACATATGTCCTAAACCACAAATTATAAACTTAATTACCTAAACACATATGTCCTAAACACATATGTTCTAAATAAACTTAATTACCTAAAGATTTTGTTGCAGCAAACACAAATTATATCTCACTCATTTCATAGCAATAAAGTATGTATGGTTGTTTAAGTTGTGTAACTTCTGTTTAAAAGCTTCCAACTATGAATTAGCTTATGCCCAAAATCTTAAATCTGAACCAAACAAACTAGACTGATTGATTAAACTATAAACTAGAATCTAAATTGGTAGTGGTGAAGTCAAAATTTTTTTGAGGTAAAGTTAGTGTTACTAGTTCTAATTTAAATACATTGCTCAAATTATTTTTTATCTATTAGTAATAGTCAGTAACAAACTCTTACTTAAGATTTATTGTGAAAATGTTGTAAACATAATATTTGTTTAAAAATATCAAATTTTCTTCCAACCTTCGTAAACTTGTGCAGGCAAGAATTCTTTTACATGGCTTGGCCCAATACCCCGTGTGAACATTATGAGCCCTGAACAAATCAAAGATGTTTTCACCAAGATAGGTGACTTTCAGAAGCCCAAACCAAATCCACTTGTTAGATTACTTGCAATGGGAGTGGTAAACTACGAGGGTGAGAAATGGGCTAAATACAGAAAGATTATCAACCCTGCTTTTCATATAGAGAAGTTGAAGGTTATGTATTACATTTCTTATCTTTTTAAGTCCATGTGGAATCAATAGTTGTGTCCAAATTAGATTATTGTTATCACTTTAGTAAAATATGTTGTAGCTTAGTTTGGAATTGCACGATTTATCTGTAAAGTGATATTGTACAAATCACCAAGTTTAACACAAAAACACTTCTATATTGAACTCCATAGCAAAGTTTCAAATGTCTCTAGCACAAGTTAGTGATCATAAAACTTATAGGTACAGTCAGGGCGGCTCAAAAACTTTGGGAACTTAGGCAAAAAATTTAAGTGGGACCTTTTTATATTTAAATATTAATTAAATAATATATATTGAATTTTTTTATTTAAAATCTATTTAAAATAATATTAACCACTATAATACAAATGAGTTGATATAATATACGTCAAATAATTAATCGGTGAGATAACGTATAATAATTGATAAAGTAAAAATTTTGCATAAAAAAAGTAAAAGATACAGTGTGTGTGACATTGAGTGTGGGTGTGAGTGGGTTAGTGTGTGGCCGTGTGGTGTGTGGGGGGCCAGTTGTGAATTTTGAACTATGGGCTTATGGCCTTGTGCAATGTGTAGTGATGTGGCCTGTGGGTAGATTGTGCAGTGCTGTGGGCTATGTAAGACTAGCATGTTGTCCTATTAATCAAGTAGATTAAAAAAATATAATTTAAAATATTTAATTGAATAAAAAACAAACTTCAATCTTAAATATCGGAAAGACAGAGAGGGAGAGGGCCAGAAGGGCAGTGAATCTACTGTGAAGGGCCTCTGCTATGCCCACACCGCCCCTCTTCAATCTTGTATCTACTGTGAAGGGCAGTGAACAAAGAATGATTTCAAGCTATTACAAGAATGACTGAGCTTATAGAAAAATATCAAGAATCAAGATGAAGAAAAGAAAGGTAAGAATATAGATGGACAAGCAGAGAGATAGAGAGATGAGAGATTTTTTCTTTTGTTTTAGAAATTTGTAATCTCTATTTCAGCATATTTTAAGACAATTATGTTGTATTATTAAAGCTAGTCCGTCTTCGACATTCACATGATAGACTCAGAGAGATTGCCAGAGACCTGGGCTTTGATGCAATCAGGTTACTTCGCACTCATGCTCATGATGACTCGATTCTCTGTACTGGTTTTGGGAGATTATGCCAGGCCGTATCTGATCGCTTAGGCCATGTTTGACTTGTTGGTGTTCTTTTCTGCTTATTTTGTTTCTGCACATGAGCTATGTAGTTAGTATCCCAACATGCATGGAAAGGTCCTTCGTAAATTGCTAGGCAATTGAGTAAGGCCTTCCTCCTTTTTTGTTTGAGTTCTTAAAGCATAGTCTAGTCTGTTAAGCATGCTTAGAAACTGAGAGATGGTAGAGAGAGATGTTTATGATGATATTCATGAGATATATTTATGAGATGAGATTTCATGTTTTGGTATCAGAATTTATGAAAGAAACAGAATGGCACAATATAGGCATGTTAATGAATATGCAGGCAAATGCTTTGAAAATGCAAGATTTATACAGAAACCAACTACCCAATTCCCCAAAGGCACAAAAGGCTCTCATCACTTTAATAAAATGTTCTCACATTCTTACTCAATTCCTCTCTTACTTAATAAAGAGTTTCTTATTGAACGTAAGCAAAAATGACATTGAAACCTTGAGAGATGCAAAAGAGTGGAAGATGCTAATTTTGAAAAGAATGTTAGTTTATATTGAAAAAGAAATTGCTCAAAATTTCACAATGAAGATCATAATGGGTAAATTTTTATTATATGAAAGACTATCATGTGATCATAACTTTAATGGAAGATGCTAAATCTTTTTTTGAATATTTGTTATATATTTATGTAGCAAATTAAAAAAATCTTGCACACTAAGTATTATATGAGAATTTAGAAAGATGTAAAACTCCCATATAAGATAATTTTGTTGATGTGTAACTTTTGGGCTTGTGTGTGTATATATATAAGATAAGTTAAAAATTAGACAGAATTTTATTCTATTTATGATTGGGTTAACCTTAAAAATGGTTTTTGAACCTGATTTATAATACCTGAATATTCTTTCTGATTCAAACTTTTATAAACACTTGGTAAATATTTTTTGGAAATTAATTGCAATTTTCTCCCAAATTTTTTTTTTTTTTTTGAGTTAATGGAAAACTTGTAAGGTTACTTTGTCGATATGAATATTTTTCCAAAAATTGGGAGTTTAGACATGTTTTTGTAGTTGCTATAAATAAATATATATATATATAATTTTTTTTTGTGGCCCTTGTATCTCTTGAGAAAGTATTTGATAATGGAGCTTGAGACTTGAGAGTATTGCTTATGTGGATTTTAAAGGTTATCGTACAGTTCCTTCTAAAAATGATCATCTTTGTGATGGATCTACCTTTGTCTTCATAATTAGCATTAATTTTGCAAATTAATGGCTTCCTTCACCTTAATTTTGAAAATTCTCTTCTAATATGAAATGTCTTGAATTAAGTTAGAGAGTAGTTGGAATATGGATTTGTATACTTTACACGGGTTTTTAAAGCCATTTTTTAAAAGCCTTCCTTACGAACGAATGGACATAATTTTGTCTTCGCGATAAATGTTAAATTTCTAAATCCACGGCTTCTTTGGTTTTAATTATTGGTCTTTTCTTACCATTTTGAAAAGGTTTTTTTTTTTTTTTTTTGACAAATTGGTGGGAAATTTAGACTCCGGTTGATAAAATTAACAAGTTTTAAACCCAAGTTGTTAATTAGATTTATTATGAACAAATCTCGTTAAAACAAACAAACATCAATATTATGTCAATATAATGCACAGCGAAAAATTAAATAAGACAAAATATGATGATTTAGGAAAACCTGAGGGGAAACCTTCCCGAAAAACAATTCACTATAGTAAAGAGAAGTTTTAGATCTAGTACAAAACTTTTGTCCTTAGACTCTACAATTCCTGTAGATGAACTCACAGTAGAAATCTTCTACCGCTTCAGAACCTCTGAACTCTTCAATATATGAACGCCATCCTTTTTGCATGATTCCCAGTACGTGACTAACCAATGATGCTTAGCTCCTAGTACGTGACTAACACACCAACTTGAGAAAGATTGTTGGCTGCAAAGTTTTTCACTTCATCAACAATGAAGATCAAGAAGCACTTGGTTACAAAACCCTAAGGCGCAAAGACGCAGTAGCTTTTTTCAGAGAGAATAAGACACTCAGTCACTTTTTGCATATGTTCTCCTTGTATTCTCATGTGTGACGGCTTTTAAAATAAGTCTTATATATGTCTAGGGTTGTGAGAAAAGAAACCCTACACATACATGACAGCATGGGCCGAAAATCAGATTTGGAAATCTGAATTTCGTAATTCTCAATAGATACAGCTGTCGAGTTATCTGTCGAGACCTTGATAGATATATCTGTCAAACAGCTGTCAGGAATCTGTCCAACTTTAATGAACAGCCCTTCTTCACTTGTTTCTTGGACAGATTTGCATGGCTTAAATACTAGACTTGAACTCTTATTCTTTGAAGTATTAAACACATCCTAGATTTACCAAATTACAACTAAAGTGCGTTTTGTCAAATGATTAGCCAATTCTAAATGACATATGTTCTTAACATGATCCATATATGTCCTAACACAAACGAGGATATCCAAATCTCTTCGAGTATTTGACAATTCTCTCAACTGTATGCAGTCCACTGTCCCACACACATCGAGTTATTATAGGAAGGAATCCCATGGAGTGACCCTAAGATGTTGACAAGAGGTTCCGAACCCAGAATCTCATGAATATTATGAGGCCATAGGAATCACTTAGTGGAGCGTATGTGATTTGTGTTTATAAAAGGCAATTTTAACCAAGGAAGTCGATTTCGTACCATACTAGCCGGTATTTGCCGTTCCAGCTCATACACCGGTACAAGAACACTAGTATTTCATGCTGGTTCAAATACCGGTCGTATCGGACTCGTTTCAGTCGTATCGAGTTATATACCAAATTTGTTGGCCAGAAAATGAAAATTGGCCTGTAACTAAAATTCAAACAAATAAAAAAATATATATAAACGGAAAAGAAAATAAAAATAACCCACATATTGTCATCGCTACTAATTTTCTAGCACTGGTCCTATTTTGCCATCGGCCTTGTCTGCTCTTCTTCTTCTCTTCTTCTTCTTGTGCTTCTCTTTGACTCTTGCACTTCTTTTAAATGCATTCTGAGACTTTCTTTTGTTTTTATAAAAAATAAAGTACCCTTGTTTCATGTGATGGTGTGCCTTGACACCCCCCACGTGAACTAAGTACTAACCTTTTAAAGTTACAACTTCCAAAGAGCTACTTTTTTTTTTTTTTAGAACTCAGGTTTCAAAAACATATAATGAGAAACTTAGGGGCTGTTTGGATCAATATTTTTCATCACTTAATTTTTGTCACTCATCACTCATCAATTAAAATACCCTACCCATTTGGCACCATCACTCACTTATCATCACTCAATATTTTTCACATTGTTTGTGGGCCCTATACCTGTCACTCGGTGCAGGTTTTTTTTTTAGTACCCAAACCCAATCAGTAATGCTAGTATAGCAAATAATATTATATGTCCATTTTCTTCTTTTTTTTCTTTTTTTTTTAAAAAAAGACTATATGCCCATTCAAACTTTTAAATATGAATAATATCAATTAAATTTAAACTTAGATTCTCGTTTGCTCAAATGGGAAAAGTTTGACTCCTACCTACACCCAAATATTTTCTTTTTTAATAGTATCTTGTTTTAAAAGTAAAGAATAATTATCATAGGGTAGATGCTACAAATTTTAAATTCTATCTCTATAAAAAAATTAACTTAAAAACATCTATTGCAATCAAATTAAAAAAGAAAAAAGAAATAGTTATAAAGCATTTAACTACTTTGAATTCATTATATAAATGAAAGGGTAATTCTTTGTTGGCAATTTGACATATATTACAAACCGCATGTGTATTATAAGCGTAGTTGGGATTCTATCAAAAACAATATAGAGAAATAATATAGACATAACATTTTTTTACTGTTATTGAAGTGGTAAATTGTTAGTAATTTTTCTCTTTATAAAATGGTTATTGATTTTCATATGGGCTATATATCATTAGTAACTTGTCATTTGCAACAGCTGTGAAAAAATTTGTGAAGAAAGTTACGTATGGAGATTTGTTGAACAATATAATGCCAATAATCTTGTTTCTATTTATTATAGTTTAAACAATTTACATTGCGATTGCTACAGCTTATGTTACCTGCATTTTATCAAAGTTGCATTGATATGATTAGCCAGTGGGAGAGGTTGATCTCTGAAAATGGATCCTGTGAGTTAGACGTATGGCCTTATCTTGAAAACTTGTCAAGCGATGTGATTTCAAGAACAGCATTTGGAAGTAGCTATAAAGAAGGAAGAAGAATATTTGAACTCCAAAAAGAGCAAGCACAACTCTTTGTAAAAGTATCACAATCTGTATACTTTCCTGGACTAAGGTAGTGATTAAACATTCAACTTTGAAATTTAGTCAAGTTTGGTTCCTTACCCCCCCCCCCCCCCCCCCAAGAAAAAAAGTCAAATTTGATTTTTATTGAGATAGGATTAACCAATTACAATTCAATTTATATGTTATATAGATTGAAATTCTATCGTATCTATTAAATATATATATATGCTAATTTTTTTTTATAGGAATGTGCTATTTTTTAATATAACAAGATTTCAACGAATTTCAACATTTGCTTGGCCCACCTTCCAAATAAAAATTCTCATGCATCTGAAGTCCGATCATTGTTTTAAAAATCAGTAAGGTCAAAAAATTGATTTTGGCCCCAATTCCCAGTTTAACTAGGTTTTTGACCAATTTTGGGTAATTTTACCGGATCGGATTGGTTCCGGTTCCTAGTTGAATCGGTCGGTCCTGTTCGGTTTTTAAAACCATGTCTCCAATGAAAACAAAATTCCAAATTTTATTGTTTATTCATGAATAAAATTGGTTATAACCTACTTTCCTAAACATCTCATCAAACACAAAAATTAACAGAGATCATCACATTATAATTAATACAATTTTCGTTTCTGTGTCTTCAATCTTCACAATTTACTAAAAGCTAATATTTATGCATGCAGGTTTTTACCAACTAAGACACACAAGAGGATGAAGGAAATTGAAAGAGAAGTACAAGACTTACTAATGGGAATCATTAACAAAAGGGAGAAGGCATGCAATGGCAGAAATGACGACTTATTAGGCATACTAATGGAATCAAATTCTAGAGAGATTAAGGAATTTGGTAATAAGAAGAGTGCCGGAATGAGTATTAAGGATGTAATTGAGGAATGTAAGCTTTTCTACCTTGCCGGGGAAGAGACAACCTCGATTTTACTTGTTTGGACAATGGTTTTGCTGAGTAAGTATCCAAATTGGCAAGCTCGTGCAAGAGAAGAGGTTTTGCAAGTCTTTGGTAAGAACAAACCTGACTTTGATGGGTTAAATCGCCTTAAAATTGTAAGTATTCCCTAAAGATTCAAATTTTTCTTTATTTTCCTATAAAATTTATATGTAATGTCTTTCAAAGATGAAATATTCACATCCATGAATATTCATGTCAATATTAGTTAATTGATCGGGTAAAAGCCATTTTCTATTGAGCTCATTATAGTCAGCATACTCATTTTTTGTTAGAGTTGGCACTTGGTAGTATAGAATATAGACCACTAATTTGAGTGCAAACCTCAAATTTGATTAGGTTTGTAGATCGAGTAATAAATTTTGTTTCAAATTTTATCAATCATAAATGAGCTTCAAAATCGAATTTTGTTTCAAGAGGAAAATTTAATGAACTTATTTTATTTTACAAAATTTTTTAAGAAATGCACTTTGGTAATAGTTGGTTATCCATGGCGTAGGTAACCATGATATTGAATGAGGCTCTGAGGTTGTACCCACCAGCAGCTTTGCTACTTCGAAGAGTTCACAAGGAAACCAAGCTAGGAAATTTGATTATACCAGCTGGAGTGGAGATTGCTCTACCAACAATCCTAGTCCACCATGATTATGAACTATGGGGTGAGAATGCAAAACAGTTTAACCCGGAGAGATTTTCAGAAGGCATTTCAAAGGCAACAAAGGGCCAAGTATCATTCTTCCCATTTGGTGGGGGTCCGAGGATATGTGTTGGTCAAAACTTTGCTCTAGTAGAGACCAAGATGGCTTTGTCACTCATTTTGTTAAAAAGGAATATCTCATGTGATTAGTTTGGTTTTAAACTTAATCTAAATTTTTTGGCCTTATGGCTCTTATTCTACACTTGTGTTTGAAACTAGTTGGAATCAAAGTGGCCTTTTCAAGGATTATCAATTAAGTTGACCCATTTATGTTCTTGATTTTAAGAACGATTATAATTTGAAATGACCTTTTGAATTTTTTGAAGTAAAGAGGTAGTTATAAAATTTCCACTTGATTCTAAGTAGGGCATATTTTTACTTATATGACTACTTTTAAGCTCTAATTTGAATACTCAGTTGCTATGCTTGAAAACTTGTAACTAGTATTTAATATCGTAAGGTTAATACTTCTCTTTTAAATCGAAAGGCTACTTTGAAGTTCTATGATGTTCACCTATTTTCAAAAGATTATCTATTTTATGAGTTTGTCATCTAGGTTGGGTCCTTCAACCCTATTTTAATTAGAAGTATATTTCTTTGTTCCTTTGATTTGAAAACTTTGGCAAATTTTTGATCCTATGACCAAAATCTATTTGTTGATCAATCTACATTATACACAAATTATGGAATCTTGGTTTTATATATGAATTATAATTTAAAATGACTCCTAACTTGTTTTAACTTGAATTTGGATTTTATGGCCTTATACTACTCTATTGGGTTAAACACTTAAACCTAATTTTATTAGGCTTTGGTCGAATGACTATTTAGCTAGTCTCTAATTTCGCTTGCATATTGATATATACATGCCTATACTCAACCTACTTTGATATGAAAGCTAAATAACTTTCTACATTGTATCCACGCTTGAAACATAATGAATAATCTCTCTGGCCGTGTTACAATTGGTTGAGTGCTCCATGATCCCTTGAGTTTAAAATTTTTTTATGCTGAAAATGTTAATGTCAATGGTTTCTTAGTCTTGTTTTAAGACAACTCATTGTGGGTATAATTTTGAGGAAGAAATTCTGTTAAGGGGGAAGAATGTAACAACTCAAATAAAATAAAAT
The DNA here is from genome assembly GCA_030021035.2 of Notholithocarpus densiflorus. NCBI lineage: Eukaryota > Viridiplantae > Streptophyta > Magnoliopsida > Fagales > Fagaceae > Notholithocarpus > Notholithocarpus densiflorus. The sequence continues at coordinate 1,045,602 of JARYZH020000017.1, forward strand.
AATAATAAATAAAAGATCTCCTACAGTTTTTTTTTTTTTATGATTCTTTTTCTCATACTTAATTTGGACCCATTTGGGTTCGGAGTGTGACAATAACTGTTGTCACTATTAAGGAGAACTTATAACTATAGCATTCCTCTTGTACTGTTTTTTAAGGAAAAATGAAATTATGAATTAATTTTATTTAATGGGTGAACGAGTTATAAATTTGAATGATTAGAGATTTTTATATTTTTGTTTGAATAGCCTTTTTGTTGAATAATTTGTTCACCTCTTATTGTTTGGTCTAGTCTCGTTTTTGTTTGACTTTTATTTTGGTAATTTGGGCTAATTTTTATTGATGTTATTTAAATTTAAATTTTTATTTTTTTTAGGGTTAAGGTTTATGTTTGGGGGGCTAGAATTATTTTTGAAATAATGTTACATCCACAGTATTTTTACAATAAATCTTATTTGAAAACTTGTTTTTTTTATACAAGATAGAATTTCTACTCTAGCCTAATTTAAGTGTATATGTGTGTGAAGCTCCCTCCTAGAAACTTAAACCCCGGCCTTTGCCCTCCACACCTCACAAGTATTTATATTTGTAAAGCGACCACCACACCAAAGTATTTGAAAACTTGTTATTGGTGGGTAAAAAAAAATAATGTCAGTATTATGTTCAAATTAAAATTAGTAACAGTTTACCACATAAGATTTGTTGTAAAGTTATTATGAAAATGTTGTATATATAACGTCATTCTTATTTTTGTTGAACCTAAATTTTTGTGATTAATTCTCAAGTTAGGGTATTTAACATTTTTATTAAGTGATCATTATAGGTTAGTTTAGTAATTAATCCTTTTTTTAAGTGTATACACACACACACGTTATTTTGCACAATCTCTCACTTATGATTAATGATTTTCACTTAAAAATAAAAAATAAAAATTATGCCTCTTGTTCTTTGTCAGATAGTTGAGGGTTAGGTTTGAGACATTGAAAAGGAAAGATCATTACCCATTGTTTCTTGAAACTCTTTATAAATCTTCAATTTCCCATTGAAAAATTTATGCATGCATGTATGTTTGAGTTGTCAAGGTTTTAATCATGTGGCCAAAGACAGAATTTAATATTTTGGTTTGTGTAGAGATAAGAGACACGACAAACAACAGAGTATTGTTTTTGTGGTTTTTGTATTTATTCAGTCTCATTGCATCTCTCTTCCTTAAACTACGTTACATTGCATGGCTTATATAGAAACCTTTGGTTTTTCTATCACCTAGCATGAGAAGTGTTTGTATGTATGTTTCTTCAATTTCATTTTGCTGCCACTTAGTTCTACACTTTACTAGAGTGTTGACATCTAATTTTTCGGTTGCCTCTTTCTTTGACAAACCTAAGTAGCCACTTGCTAATTACAAATTACATTTTGACACTATATAAGTCTCCAATTTCCCATTTGATCACACTTACCCAATTTTGTAGCAATGGCAAGTATGGCACTGTCAGCCACTTCTCTAGTTTTCGAAGTGCAGAGGTGTGAACCAGAGCTAGTTGCTCCAGCTAAGCCCACTCCCCATGAATTCCAACAACTTTCTGATGTGGATGATCTATTACGAGAGCCAGATCCATTCATAATGTTATGTCGCTATGATGTGTCAAGGGAAAAAAGAGACCCTGTGAAGGTCATTAGAAAGGAACTTGCACAAACACTTGTGGTTTACTACCCATTAGCAGGTAGGCTTAGGGAAGGTACTGATGCTAAGTTCATGGTAGAATGTACTGGTGAGGGTGTTATGTTCATTGAGGCAGATGCTAATGTTACAATGGATAAGTTGGCAATTGGTGATGCTCCTCATCCTCGTACTAGTGATCAGGGTGTAATGTCCATTGAGGTTGACAATGATGTTACACTGGAGAAGTTTGGTGATGCACTTGCAGCACTTCATCCTCCATTCCCTTGTGAGGAAGAACTCCTTTATGAAGTGCCTGACTCTGGAGGGTTGCTAAATTGCCCATTGCTGCTTATTCAAGTAACAAAATAACAATACAATATAGTACAATTATAAGTACCTATATTGCTTTCTTTTATGGACATAGACCAACACGTTGAACCATGTTATTTGTGCTTGTGCATATTTTGTTTGTTCTTTTTCTTTCTTACTCCCAAATTCAACGTCACTTTTAACATTACATATATTGGAATATGATTTTTGAAACCCCTAATTAAACTCATATTTCTTACGTACAATGATGTCACCATTGATGATTTAATGCTAATGGTTGTGTCTTGTGAAAAGGAGATCATATATCGGTATTGTTATGCAATATTAATTACTTCTATATAAAAAATAACATTTATTTGACTATATATATCTACTCTATGGTAATTTAGCAGAAAGTCTTTACTCCTACGTTAATTGGTATGATACAGGTGACGCGGTTAAGGTGCGGAGGCTTTATCTTTGCAATGCGTTTCAACCATGTCATGATCGATGGTACCGGCTTAGTTCAATTCTTGAATGCCATGGCTGAGATGGCACGAGGAGCATGTGCACATTCCATCCCACCTGTGTGGCAAAGGGAGCTTTTGAATGTGAGAAACCCTCCAAAGGTGACATTCACACATCATGAATTTGATGAATTGGATGAGACCCAAGACTTCATCATCCCACCGATCACATGGCTCGCTACTCTTTCTTCTTTGGCTCAAACCAAGTAACTGCTATTCGAAAAAGCATCCCTGAACACCTGCGCAAATCTACCACATTTGAGGTATTAAATGCGTGCTTATGGCGATGCCGTACCATAGCACTTCAACTAAACCCGGACGATGAAGTGTGCTTGCTTTTTTCAATGAATATGCGAAAGAAATTTTCCCCTCCATTTCCAGTAGGGTATTATGGTAATGCGTTTGCACTAGCATTGGCTTTAACGACTGCTGGGAAACTTTGTGAACATCCTTTGGAATACGCATTGGAACTAATAACAAATGAGAAGGCTGATGTCTCTGAGGAGTATTTTCGATCACTTATAGATTTCTTGGTGACAAAAGATCAACATTCTCTTACGATGGTGCATTCCTTCTTTGTGTCTAATATAAGACACTTGGGAAGTGTAGATTTAGACTTTGGGTGGGGAAAACCATCCTTTAGTGGACCATTCAAGTTTTTTCAAGGGCCCTATGTTTACCCTAAAAGCTTCTACGTTCCAGTAAAAAATAGTCAGGGAGATGATGGAATTATGGTACCAATGTACTTGCCAACTTTAGCCATGGAAAGATTCGTGAAGGAGCTATATAGCATTTTGGGGGACAACTTAGAGAGCAGTTGAACTATTACATTTGTCATAACAAACCGTTAGTGATGGGAGAAACTACTATTGTAATACCTTTGATTGTGTGGATTCAATAATTTTGATTAGATTGGATTGTATTATTGTGTGTTATATATGTAAGCGCGTGCTAAGTTTTATATTGGGTGTTTTTTTTTTTTTTTTTTTTTTTTGAGAATTATATTGGGTGTTATTAGAGATATCTTAATTATATAAATTATTGTGAGAAGTCCTCATTATAACTTTATTTTTGAGCTATAAAACAATCGTTTTTTTTAATGTGCATTTATGTTTTATTATTAGCCAAGTTTGTATCTAGTATTCAACTTGTGTTCTTTGTTATTAATGCAAAAATTCTTCATTCTAAAGATAAAAATAGAGTGATTAATAATGTGCAGACTATTACGCTTTCTTATAATAAAAAAAAAAAAAAAAAAAAAAAAACTACTAAATCTACAAGTCAATTGCCAGCAAAATTCTACAGAAAATGAAACCCCTTTTGGAGAGGCAATAGATCTTACCTATTGTTGGAGTCAAAAGGCCTAATAATAATGGTGAGTCAAATCAGGCACGGCAGCCGTTCCAAGGCTTTTATGCCACCATTCCGGCCTTATTTAAGATAGGAGAATGAGGTTCAAGCAAGAGACTCCGGGTTTTGCCTAAGCCGAGTAGCAGATTCCTAGTTGGATCAGTTCAAGTGATTGAAAGAGGAAAGACCAGAGAGAAAGAACGAGATTTCCGGTTTTACATTTGCTCTCTTATACTCAATGGACAAGGTAGTAGTAGATCCAGCCATTACTAAAGGGGTAAGCAATGAAAGAAGCAAGTGAAATTTTAATGAATACCTTAATACATAATCAAGTGCTAAATGTAACCAATGAAATATAGACAAACTTGACTTACACCCTAATAAGGACTCTACAACCTTAATTTATCTGTCTTTCCTATGAACATCAACAATCTCATAAAACACATCAGAGACAAACACTACAAAAACTGGGGCTATAGCAACGTTTTTTAAACCACGGCTACAGCCCTAAAAACTGCCGGCGTAGGTCCAAATGGGCTATGCCGATGGCTTTTTCCTGGTGGTTTGAAACCCTATCCTGGCGCTTTTTAAAATTTGAGAAATGTTAAAACCTATATATAGCGGCGGTTTTAAAACGCCGTAATAGCTCTACCTATTGTGTCAGTTTCTTAAAGTGCCGCAATAGGGTATTTATAGCAGTGATTTAAAAAGCGCCAGCTTTAAATTGCCATAATAGATCAACCTATTGTGACAGTTTCTAAAAGCATTGTTTTAGGTCCCCTATAATGGCGGTTTTCAAAACCACTGGGAAAAAACACGGCTGTAGAACTAATTTTTTGTAGTGAAATAGTATAAAAATAAACAAAACCATCAAGAATATCCAAAGATAATATGATTAAACCACAGAACATAACCATATGCTAAATAGTCAAAATTCGACTATAATGATCAATATATCATTAGATTGATCATTCAAACATGTTCATCAATAAGCACAACAAGCAATGATTCCAATGAATATCAACATGCTCAACATCAATAATGGTTACACAGCTCAATCTGGAGTAACCAAAGTATATAATCAATGCTACACAAGTATGTGATATATCAACTTAATGCATTAAATAAAGTACCAATTTTTTAGACATTACCATTAGTGTATCACGTTCCAAACTTGCATATAGTGCATGCAGCATGATCCTAGAGTTCCAATGTAAAGTGGATGTGTGGACCTCATCAATAAGGGAATACATTGGTACAAAAACGTCTTTCTTCTGGGATGTAGTATTGGCATACTTGTGATTCTAAACCTAGTCAAAGGGATATAGTGTGAGCACAATCATAAAGATTTTTAAGTACATGAAATTTGATTGGATATGTGCATCGTTGCAAGTCCATTGAAAGCTTTGATAATTTGGAATTCATGGAAAATTATTTGCTAATTTTCCAATTGAACGCTAAGATACTATTTTCAAGCCTATGAATTTTATCCCAAAAAAAAGAAAAAGAAAGACAAAAGCAGTCCAGTTAAAGAAGAGAGACTAAGTTTTTTTTTTTTTTTGGGTCAAGGTTTTTTGGAGTAACAAGTTTGGGCTTTGTTGATGTGGTGTGTGACAAGAGTATTAAGATTTGACACTAGTGTTTAGTGACTAATGGAATATTTGAAAATTTTCAATTTATTTATCAATTGTGATTTTCTAGGTAAATTGTTTAAGTTGTTTTATTAGAGATTAATTATGTTGAACGATTAGCTTTTGTTTAAAAGAGATTAGTTAATGAAGTTTTTATATAAAACTGGATCACTTTTAAAGAATTATTATTGAATTCTAGTATATTTTAATGCACACTTGTAAGGTGAAGTTTTATGGGTGGTGGTCGTTGTCACATGTAACTTATACACTGATCAGTTTGAGGAAGTTACTAAAATTTCACCCTCAAATATGAAGTGTCCATCTCAAAAGTGAATTGAGAGACACTTAGATATTCACAAGGTTTTCATCTATGGCCATTCTCGTTAATTACTTAAAGAAAAATAATAGAAAAGAAACTAAGAGAGAGAGGGACACTATTCTTTTTTGATTCATCCTATTTTTTTATCAACTTCCAAATGAAATGTAAGACACCCATCATCTTATTGTTTTTTATCCCCATTATTTTTCTTTCTTTGGTCACAAGCTCCTATAGGATGATCCAAAGAATTACTTACTTTGAAGAGCTTCATTTCGTTTTAAGCCGTCCTTTGAACACATCTCTTTTTTTGTGGATATTCTAAAGAACTTCTATTGTAAACACCGTCTCTATTTTTTCTTTCTATGGAGTCTCTCCTCGTTTTTCTTTGTGTTTGTACTCCGAAATTGAGAGAAATTCTGTCTTTGTAAAGTTAAACTTACTTGGCATTATTATATAAATTTACATTGTAGACACATGAAAAGTGACAAATATTGTAAACATTTGCAAAAAATGTACAATATTTACCACTTTTTGCAAAACATTTGTCATTTTTTGTTTGTCTAAAATGGAATTTTAGATTACAAGTACAATGTAATCATATATACATATATATACTGACTTTCTTATCACTCAACAGTATAAATCAACAAAGTGGATTTATTCAGTAGCCCATATCCGGAGTATCTCAATCATCCTCCTTGTTGCATAATCAAAATTTTGTTTTTATCAGTATTATTTCTTTATCACTGATTTCTATCACACAAACATTTTTGTGGCAATGGCAATTCTGGCACCGTCACCCACTTCTCTAGTGTTCAGAGTTAGGAGGTGTGAACCACAACTAATAGCTCCAGCCAAGCCAACTCCCCACGAATTTAAACCACTTTCCGACGTTGATGATGTGGAACGATGTCAAATTCCTGTCATACAGTTTTATCGCTTTGATCACTCAAATGCAAGGGAAATACCCTGTAATTGTCATTAGAGAAGCACTAGCACAAACACTTGTGTTTTATTACCCATTTGCAGGTAGGCTTAGGGAAGGGCCAGACTCAAAGTTCATCGTAGAATGTACAGGTGAGGGTGCCATATTTATCGAGGCCGATGCTGATGTTACACTAGACCACTTTGGTGATGCACCCCATCCTCCCTTCTCGTTTATGGATGAGCTACTCTTCGATGTTCCTGGCTCTGGAGAAATGCTTAATTGCCCATTATTGCTTATTCAGGTAATGTATGCTTGAGGTTCCATACATTTAACAATAACAGTTAAAACTGATTTGATCTGTTATTCATCGTTTTGTGTAGATGCCAAACTTAGTTTTATTCGAGTAAACATACAATACCATAGACTGTAACATATATATGAGTTTATGTGGTTCAATTAAAAGGTTTAAAATTGTTTGATTTAGACTTAAGTTTAAGTCATCTATAATCTGAGTAATTATTAAATACACAGTAGCAATAAGCTCTCATTTCACATAATAATAGGCCCGTTAATTGAATTAATCAGTCCGTAATGTAAGACGAAGGGGTAATTTTCCTTACAGGCTAGCTAAAAGTGTCCACATGATTGATCATTCTTGGTGACATCGACAACCAGCACAAAAATTTCAAAAGATGTGCTCATTCGATATTGTGCACATTTCATATGGAAATGGAAAATTAACTTACAAAGATCAAGTAGCTTGTGTGTTAAATCCTCAATTCTTGACTGCCAATGTGCTCACAATAGTCATATTATCATAAAATGCAATAGTCAAGAAACAGTTTAATGAAAATAACGATCTGCTTACATATTTGTGTGCTCATGCTAATTGGTATAGGTGACAAGACTGAAGTGCAGAAGTTTTATTTTTGCCTTACGTTTCAACCATGTCATGACCGATGGAATAGGAATAGTTCAATTCATGAATGCCGTGGGTGAAATAGCACAAGGTGCAACTGCCCCTTCCATTCTACCTGTGTGGCAAAGGGAGCTCCTCAATGCCAGAGACCCCCCAAGAGTAACATGCACACATCATGAATTTGATGAAGTAGCCGACACAAATGACGGCTTGTCCAACGCTTCCAATGGCATGACTTGCTGCTCTTTCTTTTTTGGCTCAACACAAATATCCACTATTCGAAAATTCATCCCTCACCATTTGCAAAAATGTTCAAGATCTGAAATATTAACAGCGTGCATGTGGCGGTGTCAAACAATTGCACTTCGACTAGACCCGGAGGATGATGTGCGCTTAATATATATTGTTAATGTACGAGATAGATTTTGTCCTCCATTACCAGCAGGGTACTATGGCAATGCAATTGTAGCCTCAGCAATTTTAACTACTGCTGGGAAGCTTTGTCAGAATCCTATAGAATACGCTTTAGAGTTAGTGAAAACAGCAAAGGCTAATGTCTCTGAGGAATATGCACGATCCCTTCACTACAAAAAACATGACTTGTTTCAACCCACTTTTTCCAAGGGTTCATTGAAAATGGTTGAAACAAACACTAACAAACAGGCGCTAATTAAAATCTGACTAATCTAGTTACAATGGTCATTAAAACCCTTGAAATAAACTAAAAATCTAAAATCCGCGTAATTGCTGCCTCCAAATTTTTACATTTTTCAACGAAATTCTAACACAACCCTTAATAAAAGATATCCAAATGTTTCAACCCTTGAAATAAAGTCTCTCTCTCTCTCCCCCTCAAACTCAGAATTCAGAAAACCAATTTTCGAATAAAGTCTTTGCTCACTCTCTTAGAAAACCCATTTTCATTTTGTTCAACCTTCCTCCAAACTAAATGAGAACTCCTAGAAAATTCTCTCTCTCTCGAACTTTCAAAAACTTCCATGGAGTCCAACAACAACAAAAACACAGAGACCATCAAATTCCTCTGCAGTTATGGCAGGAAAATCCTCCCTCGCTACACCGACGGCACTCTTCGTTACGCCGGAGGCCTGACATGTGTCCTCGCCGTCGATCGCTCTATTTCTTTCACAGGTTTGTGTGCTCTTCCATTTTTAGATTCGATTTTTGTGAATTCGTTTGGTTTTTTGTGAATAATTAATCAAAATTTTTTTTTCTTCTTGTTGTTACTGAGTTGATGGTGAAGCTCAGAGAGTTCTGTGGCTCATCGGTGAATCTTTGGTGTCAATTGCTGACCGGTGACTTGGAAACCCTAATTTCGATCACGTCCGACGATAGGTTGAGGCGCGATGGTCGGCAATCCTATCTCCGACGACGACCTGCCGTTGATAGTCAGAGCTTTCTCCTCTGCCCTTTTGTCCGATTACAAGTCTCTCTCTCTCTGTTTTTTTCCGTAGAACTTTGCAAAGAATTTTTTGGTATTCTCTCTTGTTTTCTCTCTCTCATTCTCTCCATTGATATTTCTCTTCCTCACCAATAATATAATTTGGGGCTAGGGTTTGGATACTTTGGAAATGGAATTACATACCAGTCCTTTGGAATCTGAAGTGTGGTTTGAACATATTATATTGAAGAAATGCTTAAAAGGGAGTTGGTAAGTGTTAATGGTGTAGTATTTCACTAATATCAATTTAAGTATAATTTGGATCTATGAGGTTTTTTTGTGTTGCTGTGTCAATTTAATTTTAGGTTTCCTGTGGAAACGAGCATTGGTTTATCAATAGTATCAATTTAATTTTTACTTGATTTGGGTCATTGCAATTCAACGCTCTGTTCAGCTTCTTTACATTGCAGAGATTTTTTACACTCATTTTGTTTATAAAACTTACTAGAGCTTACGAAGTTTATAAATTCATTTTCAAGTTATGTAGCTTGGAATTGGCAATCTATTTTTCCCTTATATTTTTTATTGTTCTATTCCGATGAATACAAAGCCTTTATTCTTTTTTCTTTTTGATAAGATGTTTATGTCTGACCTGAAAGTATTAACTCGGTGTAGTTATGGCATGGTGTCAATGCATCATATTGATGCATTATAAACTTGTAAAACTTCCTGTAGTGCTAGAAAATTCACCATTTGAGTATGTGGGTAACAGGAATAAGACCTTCCATCTGAGTTAAAATTTTGATTGCAGATATGGGCAATTTGACATTTAAATGATGACTTCCAAGTTTTCATGAAGCATTCCTTTACCTTAACATTAAAATTAATTACTATGGATTAATGCCGTACAAAAATGTACTTAGATTCAGAAAGTGTCATCTGTAATAATTGCTTGTTAGGCTACTGAATATATCCTTTTTCTATTGATAATATAGTCATTTGTAATTAATCCGTTGAGGATCAATGGCTGACGCAGCAGTTTTGCAACTAAGGCTTTGTTGTTATATTGGGAATTGCTTGTAGCAGTTTCGACTTAGGTTTGCAGGTTATTTGATAGTTAGTTTGGTATGGATTGCATGGTTATAGCTTTCTTGCAATTTAGATTCACCTGGAATATTAAAATTTGGAAAATTACCACAAAGAGTACAACTTTGGCAAAAAAGCATACCTGTGGTTGACCCTGATTAGTCTATTGTGGATCCATTACATTGGTAAGATAGTGTGTTTAGTTAGGTTACTCTGCATAGTGAGTTGTTTCTTATGGATTTAGAAGTATTGTTTGTTGTTTGACTTAGTCTTTTACCTGTACTTATAGTATTATTTTGTTTTACATTGGATATTGGAATGCCCATGATATTGTAGATGGGAAAACATGGCCTTATCACAAAGCATTATATTAATCTGATAAGTCATCAAAATTGGTTGAAGGGTATGTGACTCTCTTTTGGGATGTGGAATTTTATCATTTTGCTGCAACTGCTTCTTAAGCTCCCCATTTTATGGGATCAAATCACATTTTCTTTTTGCCTTTTTAAGTAGTGTTAACAGTTCATCGGTAAATTTTATGGCCGTGGCAATTTATCAATTCTTGAATAAATGTTTTTACTGTTTTTCCATGTGGATTCAGGTATAGAGAAGGAAATTGGAGCATTGCAATTAGAAGTATGTGAAGAGCTTCCAAATTATCCTCATCTCCTCTTTCTAAGTTTGTGTTATCTCTCACATAATTTTAAATCATGTTAGGAAAAGAAGCTTGTTGCTGAGATAAAGAGAACGGCTAAAACTGGAAATGAGGTATGTTCTGTTTCTTATGAGTTGACTAGATTCATGCCAGTCCTAAAATACTTGAGTTTGTGACATCTAATTTATCTACAGTTCTTGTGTTATTTGAATCTTTCAGATTTATCATTTGCCTATCCTGTTTCTGTCTGTGTGTTCTGCAGGGAGCAACCAAAATTCTAGCTCGCCAGCTAATCAGGCTTAGGCAACAAATAGCAAACTTACAAGGTAGTCGAGCTCAAATGAGAGGAATAGCAACTCATACACAGGTGGACTGTCAAAGATCCGTCTGTGTTTTTTGATTTTTTCTTTTTCTTTATCGGCTTTTTCTAGTGCATCTGTGCATGGTGCTTCAGCAACATTTTTCCTGTCTGCAAGCAATGCATGCGCATTCGTCAGTTGCTGTGGGCATGACATGCTTCTTGAAATTTTTGTTCAATTTATATTTTTACATTGTTCCTTGATTATGAGTTGCTGATTAACTTGCCTCTGCAGGAGTTTATGATTCTTCCAGTAAGAGCCTCCTCGTTCAAGGAGGCCATGAAGATGGGTGTGGAAGTGTATCACAATTTAAAGGTTGGTGCTAGTTTGATTTAAGCAATGGGTCATCTAGATTTTGGTCAGGATTATGGATTGTGTTTCTTATCATTCTACTTTGGACCTTTGGGATCAACCACACATGACTGATTAAGCTATTTTATACAAGCCAAGTTAGTTTTTCTTTCATTTTATTTATTGTTCAATTGAGTCTTCTATATATCTAGGGATTTAAAGGACTAAAATTTTCCTTTATTTAATTAGGTTGTCATCGGAATGGATGTTGCTGCATCTGAATTTTATGGAGAAGATAAAAGATATAACCTGAACTTTAAGGAAGAGGTGAGTTTGTGTCACTCTCTAGGACCCTAGGTGAATGCAATGTTTGAAGGATATCATATCAGTGCATATGAATCAGAGCAAGACCTGCAGCAGCTTGGCCTACATTATCTATTTACTTATTTCTATTGTTTGTCTGTGCAGAAAAATGATGGCTCCCAAAAGATCCCCGGTGATGCTCTAAAAGATCTGTACAAGTCGTTTGTGTTTGAGTATCCTATTGTATCAATTGAAGATCCATTTGACCAAGATGACTGGGAGCACTACGGAAAGATGACCAGTGAAGTTGGAGAGAAAGTACAAATTGTGGGAGATGATCTCTTGGTCACCAATCCTAAGGTTAGCCATTAGCATGCTTTACTGATTCAGTGATTTGACTTAAACTGTGTTTTTTTCCCCTTGTAAATATTTCTTGATAACTTATAGATTAAGTGCACCAACTACAAGAGCTTTACTAACTGGTGGAACTCTAAATTACAAAACAATTAATGTGTGCAGAGGGTTGAGAAGGCTATCAAGGAAAAGACTTGCAATGCCCTTCTTCTCAAGGTATGATTGGAGTGTCTTTTTTCCCCTCTTCTTTTTCTCAAATGGGCTATTGGGGTTTCTATCACCACTTATATATGCACCACTCTGATATGGTTTGGGAACAGGTCAATCAAATTGGATCTGTAACGGAGAGCATTGAAGCAGTTAAAATGTCCAAGCGAGCTGGGTGGGGTGTGATGGCTAGCCACCGCAGGTTTGAAGTTGACCTTGAATACTGTAGACATGGTGTTATTTAATCGTCTTCGCCAAACCCAATAAAATTCCTTTCGTTGATATACTTTGGAGATGATGATGAAGAATAAAATATATCAAAATTTTTAACTTTTGGACAGATTTGGTCCTTGTACAAATTGTGGTTGTTGATATATTTTTCTCTTAAACAATAATTGACATATCAGCAGTTTGTATGCGGTCTATAATCTGTTAATTTGTAGATTTGAGTTTAGAGATCAAAGAAAGTGTAATTGTAGCAATATACAACTTTTGTTATACATCAATATCATAGTATGTCATCTCAATAATTGTGAATTTTTGTGTGTAATTGTAGCAATATATAAATATATATATATTTTTTGTGCATGATTGTGGTTTTTTTTTTTAATAAAATAAAATCTTATTTTGAGGGTCAAGAGACCCCTTAAATAACCTTATTTATCAAGGGTTGTAAATATAAATCTTTTAAACCTTGGTAAAAGGTTGTTTAAGGGTCTTTTGACCCTCAAAATAAGATTAGAGCACTTGTTTTGAGGGCCACGAAGGCCATCAAAATTTCCTTTTCGACGGTATATGTTTCGAAGGTTATCAATGGTTAATTGGACTTTTAAAATAAATTTTTTCAAGGTTTTTTAATACTTTTTTTAAGGGTTTTGACCCTTGAAAAAAGTCAGATTTGTTGTAGTGCTTATAGATTTGATGGTGATTAAATCCCGACCAAGGCTTCCAATGGTGAGGTCTTACATTGTTTCAGACTTGACAAGTGTGAGATCCAGAGATGTGAACTTTGGTTGGGGAAAAGTTGTTTATGGGGGATTAGCCAAGGTTTTCCCAGAGCCTAATAAAGAGCCTATAAATTTTTACATTCCATTGAAGAATAGTAAAGGGGACAATGGAATCCTGGTGCCAGTTTACTTGCAAAGCCTAGCCATGGAAAGATTTGTGAAGGAGCTGCATTGCATGTTGAAACATCAATCAGATAGCAATCCAATGTCCAAATTGATCATATCTTCCTTGTAATATGTATGTGTGTACTTCTATAGAGTTCATTGAATGGTAGGATATTGCAGCAAGTATTGCACCAAAAGTATGCATGGTGGGTAAGTCTTAAGTTCTTTGAGGCATTCACAAGCTGAAAGGGAAAGATTTTGGAACAAGCTAGCATGGGCTGCTACTGTGTACCATGTGTGGATCCAAAGAAATGATCGGGGGATCAATGCATAGGATTCTCAGAGAGGAAAGCATATAGAGTTTGATTGAAAAAAAAAAATGATCTGATGAATAGAATAGTGTTTTGCAAGAATGTTCAAAACTCCCTTCTAAACAGGGTCTTCCATATGTGGCAGATGGAATATTTCCTCTTATTCCTAAAGGAATTAGTCAAAGCAAAAGATTTGGAATTTGTTGTTTGTTTTAGTTGCTTGGTCGGTCTTGTTTGTAATGCTTGTCCGATTTTTACTTGTGTTTTAATTGTTTGTATTGCTTGTTGTTTTGAGTTTGTTAAACTTATTGAACATTATTGTTGTGCAGCAACACCCCCAACATTCAAACTAATGGTCTGTTTGGAAGTTTAGAGAGGGAGGAGAGTAGAGGGGAGTAGAGAGGAGGAGAGTAGTGGGGAGGAGAATAGAGGGGAATGGTTCCCCTCTACCTTGTTTGGATGTTTTTAAAATTAGTAAGGGGGAAGGGAGTAATTAGCCCTTCCCCTTGTTTGGATGTTTTAAAAATTAGGATGGAGAGGAGAAGAAATGATTAAAATAGACAAATTTACCCCTATTTGAAAATGGACTTGCAACATTGGTCTATTATTAATTTAGAAAGGGTAAATTGGGAAATTTATCTAGTCAATAATTTATCTACTCTACTCTCCCTCCAAATATCTCCAATTTAGGGGAATTAAAAATGAGGGGTTAGAGGTGGTTGAAACCCCTCCAAACCCCTCCAAACTCCTCTCCCTCATTCCTTAAAAAACTTCCAAACAAGTTAATTAAATTACTCTCCCTCCCTCTACTCTACTCTCCCTCCTTTTTTTAACTTCCAAACAAGCCATAATAGAGTAAAGACAAAAATAAATCAACAAGTACACAGAAAAAAAAAAAAAAAAAAAAATTTACGTGGTTTGATAAGATGCATATACATCCATGGGCAGTGACAATGATAAAATTTAACTATGAAAAAAAAAGTGAGATTATGATATTAGTGGCACAAAAATTCTCCCAAAAAAAAAAAAAAAACCTCAAACCCTAAATATACCCAAAGCTCTGTTTCAAATTAATAAAGGAATGTTCTCTTTGTGTGCCAAAGTCACACTACATGACACTCAGCAAGTACTAGGGTGCGGTTTGGATAGGACTGAAATGACGTTTGCATTTTAAGTTTGCGTTTCCCCCCCCCCCTTTTTTTTTTTGCTTCAGCCGCAGTTGTTGACCAAGTCAGCAGTGAACAATGCATCCGTGCACTGTTCACGGGTCTACAAATATCACTTTTCAACAACTTTTTCATTAAAAATGGGTTCCACAGTACTATTCATACATTTAAAAATTATTTTGCTACAATGTTTTCAGTTTTCAATTTCAACAAAATAAGTTCTATCCAAACGGACCCTAGAAGTCTAGAAGTTACAAGCAAAAAAAGATATTGGGTCCCTTTAAATTTAGCAATACTACAAGCAGAAAGATCCGGACAAAGTTTCCACCCGTATTCCAATGTATTAGTGGAGACAAAATGTAATCATGTGATCAATTTCAATTACGTGTTTGAATTGTGTGTAGTGTGCCCTGTGCCCAAACCAAATCCAAAGAATAAAATGACAATGAGTCCCTTTAAAAGGAAAATACAAATGGGAGTGTTTGTTATACAAACTTTTATTAAAAAAAAAGAAAAGAAATTATGAGTTGAAAATACAATTTCAAATTAAAATCATGTCTTCAATTCATAATTTTAGTTCAAAAAAAGTGTGTAATAGTTTCTATCTAATTAAATAAATAAATAAAATTCTAGGATCACAAAAAAAAAAAAAAAAAAAAAATACAACTTTTGTCACAATTGTTCATATGATAGATTGTGAGTGATGAATCCATATAAAAGCATAACTTTAGGAACAGTCCTAGTGGTTCAACAACAAATGAACCCCCCGAGCTAGGGAAAAAATTATATGTAATTTTCTTTTTATTTAACCCTCCTAAAATAAAATTTTGAACACTTTGGATCTAAATTTTTTCTTTTAAGTACAATTGTAATAAACTTGAATATGATCATCTTAACAATATTTTGGTCTTTTTAAACACAAAAAAGACCCAACTACGAACTAATTTGATCTAAAATTTGAGGAAAAAATAGAAAACCCAACAACAAAGTAGAAATTTTTTCATCTAAAACCTCAAAAAAAGTCCATTTAGATCTTAACAATTTTAAAATAAAGAATAGATAAAGGTTTATTGTATCTCGCTTGCAATTCACTTAACAACATTGTTTTTTTTTTTTCCATTCTCAAAAAAAAAAAAAAAAAACAACATTGTTTTTTTGAGGAAAGTTAACAATATTAATTAATAGAGAAATGTTACATTCACAACATTCTCACAATACTTTTATAATAAATCATAAGTGGCAAGTTGTTATTGGTTCTAATTTAAAACTACCACTTAAATTACTTTTTTGTTTACTAATAACAACCTGTACTAACCTGGTACTTAATATTTGTTGTGAAAATAATGTGAACATAGCATTTCTCTAATTAATAAGTTTATTGTACATAGATATAATAGATGATTTCAAAGATTTAATCTTAACAATAATAATTAATAAGTTCATTGTATTAAGAAACAATATGTCAAATGAACTTATGGTTTGTCTTTTATGAGAAATGTTATGTCAATATTATTTTCACAACAAATCATAAGTGATAAATTGTTATTGGCTGTTTTTTATGGGGGTAAAAAAAGTAATTTCAATTGTGGGTTTAAATTAGAATTAATAATAACTTATCACCTAAAATATGTTGTAAAAATTTTATGAATATAATACTTCTCATGTCTTGCTAGTATGCATTTGTATTAATGAAACTACATAAACTTCAATTTTTTTTTTTTTTTTTTTTTTATCCAAGATTCATTTTTATACTGACACTCTAAAAAAAAAAAAAAAATCCTGGAGCTGTCATGATGTGAAAGTGATAAACAAATACTCACAATTTACATAGGATAATTGTGACAAAAATCGTTAACTTTTAATGAATAAGAAAGTTTGCCTAATTGCTCTAGTCATGAGGAATGTCCAAACGTCAAGTTCAGAGTCCAATTCAATTGCTAAAAATGGTCACAATTTTCTTTTTTTGGTTAAAAGGATAATTATATTAACAAAACATTAGCCCGTTGGAATACGGATATTAATTACAAAGGGCTGCTACTAGTAGCTACATGAGCATTGTCAAAGTTTAAAACCTCCATAACAGATAAGGGAGGGGCTACAAAAGAAACAAAACACTCCGCTGGAGCACATCCAATTTTTGCAAGGGAATCAGCTGCTCTATTGGCTTCCCTCTAGCAATGAATGAGCTGGACCTGGTTGAAAATTTGGAGAGTGTCCCTGTAATCATTGACCAAAGGTTAGGTTAGCTTATTAGAGTTGGATGGGGAAGAAAGGAGCTTAATAGCTTCAGTAGAGTCCACATTGATAATAAGATTGTGGATATGAAGGTTCTTTGCCATATGGATGCCATCCCGGAGTGCCCAAAGCTCAGCCATGAGGACAGAGGTGGAGCCAATGTGCCTAGCGAAGCCTTGAACCCACTGCCCCTCAAAGTCGTGAATGAGGCCTCCACCGCCAGCTTTGTGATCAGTAATAGATGCATCGGTGTTAAGTTTGAACCAGCCTGAAGGGGGTTTGCTCCAAATACCTCTAACCCGAGCTCTAGGCATAAGAGAAGATGGATTGGATGTAAGGAAGTGGTACTTAAGAGCTTTGGCAATACAATCCTTCAGCAGGTATGGGCCAGACTGGTTGAATTGCAAGCCCACCTTATTTCTGTTGAGCCAGATGGACCAAATACCAAAAAGGAAGAGAAGGTGCCAAGGGACACGGTGGTGCCGAGAAGCAAGTTTGGAGGTGTAGTTGGCGTGAAGCCAATCTGAAATAGGCAGATCGAACGTACGGATGAGGCTAGAGGGAGGGCCGAACGATTCCAAAAACTAACTGAGTGAGGGCATTCACGAAGCAAGTGGTTGATGGATTCCGAACCAGAATTGCAAATAGGACATCTTTGATCAAGGTTTAACCCCCTTGAACCCAAAACTTCCCTGACAGTAATGCTATTGTATGTACATAGCCATATAAAAAAAAAGAATTTCGGAGGCGCTTTTACCTTCCAAGTCCAAGATAAATGAGAAGTAGGGGGATTCAAAGCATTTAAGCCTTTTGCAGTAATGTAGGTTGATCGAAGTGTGAAGTTTCCATCATTGGAGAAAGCCCAAGCCATTAAGTCCCCATCTGAGGCTCCCACATTGACAGGAACAGCTTGCAAGATGTTAAGGATGTGGGTAGGGAGGTTAAAGGAAGGTTGAAAGTGCCAGTCGCCATTGTTATCAATCATGTGGCTGACTAGTTGGTGCTCTTCACCCAAGTTCAGAGGCCTATGGAGGTGGGATCTTAAGGTGCCAATCGAGGACCATTTATCAAACCAAAATGATGTGCTGGTGCTAGAGGTAATGACCTTTCTTAGCCCAGCATCCAGGAGAGGCTTAGCAGCTTTACACGCAGCCCAAGTGCGAAAGCAAGCACCTTTGGATGACCAAGGGTTGCTGTTTGGGTTGTTGGTGAGGTATTTTGCTTTTAAGACTTGAGCCTAAGGGGAGGAGTCTTCAGATAAGAGCCTCCAATTGAGTTTTGTGAGAAGGGCGAGGTTTCTAGGCCTTGATTCATGTAGACCGAGCCTACCATGCTCCTTAGGAAGAGTGACAGCATTCCAAATGACTAGATGTAGCCTCCTTTTCTCGGGGGTGGAGCCCCACAAAAAGTTCCTATTAGCTCTATTAATCTCGGTGCAAACCTTGGCAGGAAGGAGAGCTCCTTGCCTTACATAATCCAATATGGGGTTTGATGAAGATTGAATATGTACCCGTCTTCCTGCAAGAGAAAGGAGGCTTGCTTGCCAACTAGAGAGCTTTTGTTGGACTTTATGAATAATAAAATTGAAGTCTCTGGTGCCCCGATCAGCAAACTTGAGAGGGAATCCAAGGTATCGATCAAACTTATTAGTTTCCAAGATGCCAAGGGAATGGCAGACCAGCTCATGGTTTTCTGCAGAAGTGTTCTTGGAAAAGAGAATGCGAGACTTATCCTTGCTTACTTTCTGCCCAGATAAAGTGCAAAAGGTGGATAAAGCTTCCTCAATGGCCTGAGCATTCTTACGAATGGCCTAGCCAAAGAGAATCAAGTCGTTCGCGAAAAATAAGTGAGAAAAGGAAGGTCCGGACCTAGAAGCTTTGACAGGTTTCCAAGTATTGTCTGCAATCTTGTCAAGAATGAGAAGGCCAAGATATTCAAGACAAAGGATGAAGATATAAGGTGACAACGGATCCCCTTGGTGGATACCCCGGGTGGGGGTGAAAGGTTCAAGTTTCCCACCATTGAAAAGAATAGAGACCTAGGTAGACGAGATGCAAGCCATGATGATGTCAATCATATTTTTGGGCAAGTTGAAATGAACAAGGACTTCACGAATAAAAATCCATTCGAGTCTGTCAAAGGCTTTCTCGAGATCAATCTTAAGTGCCATGGTCCCAGTCCTCCCTTTCTTTTTTTCCATGGTGTGAAGAATCTATTGGGCAATGATCATGTTATCAAGGCCTTTCCTACCCGGAATAAAAGCTGCCTGCAGTGGAGAGATGAGATGATGCATGTGAGGTCGAATTCTATTGACAATAATTTTTGAGATGACTTTATAAATAGTGGAACACAGACTTATGGGTCGAAAATGACTTAGAGTTTCCAGACCCTCCCTCTTTGGAATGAGCACCACCAAAGTTTGATTAAGGTAATTGGGAATGCTTTTGGAGTGAAAAATTGCCTGAATCTCTTTAATGACAGATTGCCCCAAGACATACCAAAAATGCTAGAAGAACCCAGCATGCAACCCGTCCATACCAGGGGCTTTGTAGGGCTTAAGAGAGAATATGGCTTTATGAATTTCTTGCTCCGAAACATTGGTTGAAAGTCTTAAGGAGTCCTCGGCAGTGAAAGATACAGCCCAGTTTAATTCAAAGTCTGAAGGAGTCACCGAGGAAGTATGGTCTGTAAGGTAGAGCGTTTTGAAGCCATTTAGGATGATATCGATAACTTGATCCTCAGAGTCCACCCAGTTACCAAGATTGTCCTTAAGGCGTCTTATCTTGTTGTGCTTCCTATAGGTGATTGTTTTAATGTGATAGAAAGCAGTGTTTCTATCTCCAAGAATCTGCCAATCAATTCTAAACTTGAGGGCCCAAAATTCTTCTTCTTGGTTAAGGATGACAGTGTATTCTGGAGATAACTCTTTTTCTAGGGAAATCAAGAAAGCTGAACGTCTGACAGCCAATGCTTTTTGAAGGCCACCAATTTGTGCAAGAATTTTCCTTTTCTTAGCGAATAAGTTCCCAAAGACCTCCTTGTTCCAATTGGAAGCCAGAGTTTTAAAGGATGAGATCGCCAGATTTAGGTTTGGAGAGCAATCCCAAGCATCCTCTACAACCCGACAGAACCCCAGATGGCTGAGCCACATTTTTTCAAAGCGAAAGGGCCTATCCAGTTTGGAATGGGAGCTATCTGAAAGCTTAAGGAGTAAGGGGCAATGATCCGAGCTGATCCTAAGAAGGTGGGTGACACTAGCCTCAGGGAAAAGAAGATTCCAGGCCAGGTTGGCCCAACAATGGTCCAATCGTTGTTGAATTAAGTCAGAAACATCTCTACGGTTGGTCCAGGTAAAAATAGGGCCAGAGAATCCCAAGTCAATCATATTACAGAAGCTCATACAATTACTATATGCAGAGGTACACCTTAAACTAACACAATTGCCCTTTTTTTTTTTTTTTGAACTGTTCAAGACGTCATTAAAATCCCCAATAATGGACCAAGGAAGATTATGAAGAAGAGAGACTAAGCAGAGATTATCAAAGGACTTGCCTTTCCTCAAACCTAGGACTACCATAGATAGATGAGAGGAGCTAGGGAGTGGGAGAGTTAAGTACCTTTACAATAGCGTGGATTTCCTGTTCAGTGACTGCAAGAACATCCAGGTCCACCATATCAGTGCGCCAAAGGAGCCAAATCCCCCTAGCGAAGCCAATGGGGTCAGTTGTATGGATACCATCATAAGGCAGAGTATGAATGATATCACCAGCTCTAGAGCCGCTTATGCGAGTCTCAGTAACCACCACAATGCCTAGAGAGTGGAAATTAGTTAGGTCACGAATTGTACTGCGAAAGGAGGGCTTCATTGCGCCTTAACAATTCCAAACTAGTATATTCATTTTAGGAAATAAGGAGTTGGAGAATGACTCACATTCCTGGGTGAATGCCCTTTTGGACGTCATCTAATTCCATATGACTAGCTTCAGGTCCATCCTGTGTATCGCTGGATCTCGTGCTAGAGTAATGGCATGCTTTAGGAGATTCATTTGGGCCGATACGTGACTGTCCCGAAGGTGAAGCTCTCGGTTTCCAACAGGATTTGGATGAGCTTGAGTTGGGGAAGAATGCCTTGAATAAGGACGCCTGTTGTTTCCCCTATCAAGAACTTCCTTTGACAGATTTCCACTGGTGCCAGCTCATTTTCTATGAGGTCTAGTGATGTTTCGGATAGGCTGGATTGCAAGCAAATCCTTGAGGTGCGAGATGTCCTCTGTTCTAGAGGAGGGAGTAGCGGAGGTCGATCCAGAGTGAATCTCCACCACGAGTTTGGTGTGTTATGCCAAGCTGGGTGGGTTAGAGGAAGGCAACCGTCCTTCTTGCTTACCTCCATCAACGAGAATATGAAGCTCCATAAGTTCATTAGAGCCATGTCTGTCCACCCGTAGATCGTCAACGGATCCCATATGATATTGTTGATCATAGTGTTGCTCAGCTCCACTGCCTTGTTGTTGATCCATATTGCCCACGGCATGGTGAGATAAGGTGGAGAGGTGGGGTGGTGTCGTGAGCTCAAGGGTGTTGAGGAACGGCGACCTAGCCAAGAAACAAAATGGAGCAGAAGGTTGTATAGGCTTCAGTGGCTTAGATGTATCTAGGTTACCTGCGTGGCTATTTTTGGGCTTGCTACTAGGCCCATGATTAGTTGTTCCTTTGGTGGCCACACTTTTTGAGAGAGGGCTAGTTTTTCCTTTGAGAAGCTAAGTTATTGGGCTTGGTAGGATGAAAGGCTTCAGAGTGAGGTGACATGGGAGCTTGAGTGCTATTAGAGGTGGTAGGGAGTTTATGTTTCCCTTTGCCTAGAGTTGAGTAGGGGTCAGTACTCATGACTGCATCAGATGGGATGTAAGGTGTGCCCTTGCTGTGTTTAGTAGAAGAAGCCCCGGGTTGGAAGGGCGGCTGATGGAACACGCCTGGTGAGTGGGACTGTTTTTTGCCATTTTTCTTTTTTCGAGAAACCAACAGCCATGGGCCAAATGACTCAGAAGGGTCGAAGTTCTTAGAAGATGGATTACCGTGAGGTTCTTGTTCCAAAGGGCTACGATCAACAGAATCGTTTGGGGGTAGAGTGGTTTGAGTTGGTGACTGAGTGGTCGGGGCTGTCGACGGAGATTTAATGGTATAGTGGCATGACTCCTTCTTATGCCCCATTCTTCCACATGCAAAACACAAGGACTAGATTCCTTCATACATGAATTTTTGCGTGAATTTGCCGATGAGGACTGTTGTTATAAGAGGCTTATCGATTCGGACTTAACGCATATCCTGGCATAACGACCTCCGGCGTTGGCCGCCGTGTGACTATCAATGCCTAAAACTGGTCTTATAGCTGATCCTATCTTTTTTAAGACCTTCAGTGCATAGAACTCTATAAGCAATCCCGGAAGGTGAACCCAAACTGCCACTTGAGAGAGGTTAGCTTCAGACACTGAAAACTCCGCCTCCCATGGTTTAATGGCGAGAAAGTGCTGACCCATAAACCACGGTCCTCTTTTCAGAACATTATCCAGGTCTTATCTAACCCAAAATTGGGCAAGGAAATAGTCGTGACCCAAGTAAACTAAATCCATGTTTCCAGAAAGCTTCCAAAGTTCTCGAACATGTTGAGATAGATATTGGTAACCTACTGCTTGACCAAAACTTTTAATGATGAGAGCATGGGACCATTGGGCACAAATGCGTACCTTCTCATCTTTAGAAAGAGCAACGACAGCAAAACCCTCGCAGAGGTCCTCTTCTTCCACATCAGAGTCAGCATCTTCCTGCATGTGGTTAAGGAGGTTAAAGGCCATTTCGTATGCACTAGGTGAAGAATTTTATTACATAGTAATCAAAGAGAATCACAGAGAAAAACTCAACAAAGAAGAAGAACAAAGAGAAAGATAGAGGAAGAGAGAGAGAATGAGATTGAGAGTAAAAAATATCTTCTTGATTGAAAAAAATGTCAAAAAATACAAAAGCTTAATTACATCAGAGATACACCTTCCTATATATAGTTACAATTACAGCTATAACAAAATAGATTAGATCCAAACTATGCGCCTAAATTCACGGAAGCCCCAGCTCAGCCATAACTGCTATTCGCACCACAATAACGAACATTTAAATAGCCCACTATGACACCGTTTAACAAATGAAGAAGAAACACCAGTCACATAACCAAAACGGTGCGCATCACTTATACCTTTAATGAAATGATGCGCATCATCTGTAGCTTTAATGAAATGGTGCGCATTACTTATAACCACAACAGTTATAACCTCAAACGGTGTGTTTGCTGTTGAACCTGAACCTTTACTTTGAGCAGCTTGAGCTTCATCTTCAACATCCCCCCTCAAACGACAGGGGGAAGAGTCTAGTAGGAGTTTGGAACGAAAGAAAAGAAAAGGAGGAGCAAGTAAAGGCTTGGTGAAGATATCTGCCATGTTATCTTTACCAAATACAAACCCAATTTTGAGATCCCTGCAAAGAACCTTTTCTCAAACATAATGATAATCAACTTCCAAATGCTTGGTCCTGGAATGAAATACTGGATTGGCAGAAAGAGCAATGGCTGACACATTATCACACTAGATGACAGGAACATACGGAAGAAAAATCTTAAGCTTCTTGACCAAAATCCGTAACCAATAAAGTTCAGTAGCAGAGGTAGCTAAGGCCCTATACTCAGCTTCAGTGGAGGAGCGTGAGATAGTTGGTTGTTTCTTGGCAGACCAAGAAATGGGATTAGGACCAAGAAAAACCAATAATCTTATGGTAGAGCGCCTATTTGTAGGGTCCCCTACCCAATCTACATCAGAAAAAGAAGTGAAGGACAAGGTTCTAGGTGAGAAGCAAATACCACGATGCAAAGTTCCCTTGAGATATCTAAGGACACATTTAGCAGCTTCCAAGTGAACTGAGGTGGGCTTGCTCATGAATTGACAAAGTTGATGAACATTGAAGGCCAGATCTGGTCTGGTAAATGTAAGATACTAAAGAGCACCCACCATAATTCTATACATAGTGGGATCAGACAAGAGAATACCAGAATGAGGCACCAAACGAGAAGAGGAACAACAAAGAGTCTTCACAAGCTTTGAATTTTCCATATTGAACCTATGTAAGACATCAG
The DNA here is from genome assembly GCA_030021035.2 of Notholithocarpus densiflorus. Classification (NCBI taxonomy): domain Eukaryota; kingdom Viridiplantae; phylum Streptophyta; class Magnoliopsida; order Fagales; family Fagaceae; genus Notholithocarpus; species Notholithocarpus densiflorus. Next base: position 1,069,892 of record JARYZH020000017.1, read on the forward strand.
AGGCATACTTAGTCTGAGTGAGAGTTATGCCATGCTTAGTATGAGAAATTTGAATCCCTAAGAAATAGCTTAAAGGACCCAAGTCATTGAGTTCAAACACCTGATTGAGGGCAGTAATGAGATGAGCAACCTGAGAAGCACTATTGCCTGTAACAATAATGTCATCAACATATAACAACAAGTAGATAATGGTGCCTGAAGACTGAAAGATGAAGAGAGAACTGTCAGCCAGAGAAGCAGTGAATCCCAAATGAAGAAGGTGGAAGGTGAACCTCTCAGATCAAGCTTTAGGAGCCTGTTTAAGACCATACAAGGATTTATGAAGCTTGCACACATATGAAGGCTGAAGAGAATCCACATAGCCTGGTGGTTGCTGCATATAAACATCCTTCTTAAGATATCCATGTAAAAATGCATTTAAGATATCAAGTTGCCTCAAACTCCAATTGCAGCTAACAGCAATAGCTATAATAAGCCTCACAGTAGCAAGTTTGATGACAGGACTAAAAGTTTCATGAAAGTCAATTCCTGCCTGTTGATGAAAGCTTTTGGCCACTAATCTGGCTTTGTACCTTGAGATAGAGCCATCACTATTCAACTTCAACTTATAAACCCATTTACACCCAACTAGATTAACATTGGGAGGTGCAGGAACCAAAGACCATGTCTACTGCCTTTGCAATGCTTGGAACTCAGCATCCATAGCCTCACACCACTTAGGGTACTAATAAGCAACCTTCTAAGAGGGAGGTTCAGTAAAGGTATAGTCCAACACAGCCTTGTAACATAATTTGGGATGAGGTTTAGAAACACCACTCTTGGACCTGGTCTGCATAGGATGGTGATTTGTAGAGACTGTGGTGGTCAAGGGTTGAGTAGAAGGCAAATTAAGTAAAGGGTCTAATGGAGGAATAGACAAGGATGAAATTGAGGGAGGTAACATATCTGATGTAGAGACAGGCTGAGAAGGCAGTGAAGGTAAGGGAGCAGATGGAGAGGGAGTATCAAAATTGGATTGTAAAAGCAAAGTATGAAGATCAGATATAGTGGTAGTAGGCACAGTGGTGGAAGAAGGACTAGTGACAGCATATGGACCTAGAACTGAGGGTTGATTGGTAGAATGAAGATACAACAAATTTGAGAACCAAGAAAGATCAGAAGACAAAGAAGAGGAGGAAGTAGTAGAAGAGTGAGTGGTGAGAGAAGAAAAAGGAAATTTGGATTCATTGAAGATGACATGCCTGGAAGTATATAAGTGGTTTGTGACCAAGTCTAAACATAAGTAGCCCTTTGTGCCTATAGGGTAACCAAGAAAGATGCATTATGTGGTTCTTGGAGCAAGTTTATGAGGAGTATAAGGTTTGAGATGTGGATAACAGGCACAGCCAAACACTTTGAGTTGAGAAATATCAAGAGGAGAAGAATGTAGTTTAGACCAGGGAGAACTGAAGGCAAGAACAGATGTAGGGAGAAGATTGATCAAGTGCACAGCAGTGAGAACTGCATAAGACCAATAAGAGGAAGGCATGGAAGCTCGAGACAAAAGAGTGATGGTGGTTTCAATAAGGTGTCTGTGCTTCCTTTCAACCAAACCATTTTGTTGAGGAGTGTATGGACAAGAAATTTGGTGAAAAAATGCCATGTTGTGAGAGGTAGGTTTTGAATGCAGTAGAGGTGTACTCACCACCACCATCAGACATAAAGGTCTTAATTTTAGCAGAATACTGAGTTTCAATCATGGCTTTAAAGTGAACAAACTTAGTAAAAACATTAGACTTAGATTTGAGAAAATAAATCCATGTAAATCTGGTAAAATGGTCAATGAACAAAACATAGTATTTAAAGCCATTAATAGAGGGAATAGGAGCAGGACCCCACAAATCAGAGTGAATAAGCTCAAAAGGAGATGATGCAGTAAAGAAAGACTTAGGAAATGGTAAATTGTGCATTTTACCATATAAACAACGTGTACAATCATTATTCACAAAGGTACACTTATTCAAATCAGATTTGGCATTAGGAAACAAATGTTTAAGAACATGGTCAAATGGATGCCCAAGTCTCAAATGCCAAAGAGTCTTATTGAAAACAAAAACATGAAAAGCACTATTACAAGTGTTAGGAGACAGAGAGCTGAGAAGCCTTTTGAGGATAGATGGGGTAAACACCATCTTCACTCTTGACTTGGTACAGAACTTTCCCCGTGGCTAAGGCCTAAGGCAAGGTTTGATGCAATAGAAGGCACTCTAAGCACATTATTCAGATGAAGTGCAGAGTGAGGAAGGGGAATAGAAGCATTACCTAGGTGAGTAATAGGAAGGTTTTGACCATTGCCAACAGTGATCTGATCTTGACCTTGATAAGGCTTAGGGAAGCTGAGATGACTAAGACTTGATGTGACATGATCTGTTGCAGCACTATCAGCAAGCTAGGGCTAATCTTGAGTGAGATAAGCATTGGATGCAGTGGCCATAGTTGCAAGCTTGGTAGGTGGATGCTTACCTTAATAAGCATAATCCATCCTATGGTAACAATCAAGGGCCAAATGACCAACCTTTCCACAAATCTAACAGATTGGCCTTTCTGACTTAATTCCATTAGAATTAGATTGTGCTTGCTAAAACTGATTGAAAGGAGAGAATTGAGATGGTCCATTAGATCCTCTACTACCTCTGCCACCTCTATTATTAAAGTGTCCTCTACCTCTTCCTCTGTTAAAAGACTGATTAAAGCCATTGTTATTAGGCTTTGGAGTAGCTATTGCTGCCGTAGCAAAGATGGTATCTTTGATCTCAGATCCATCATTTAGAGACTCCTATTCTGCATTGAGCATAGTTGAAAGATCATCAAAGCTCACATGAGTACTCCTGGTCCTTATAGCTGACCTAAAGGCATTGTACTCCTTGGGAAGTCCTTTAAGAGTGATGTGAAGCAATTCTTCATCATCCATAATTACTCCAATAGCCAACAATTTATCTCTAACAACTTTTATCTTTTGCAGATATAGATCTACAAAATTAGCTCCCTTCTTGATATTATGAAGCTCACCCTTAAGGTTCATAACATGTGACCTGGAAATGGAGGAGAACCTGTTTTCCAGAACCTTCCAGACCTCTAATGCTGAAGAACACCCCACAGTGAGTGCTAGAATTGAAGGAGTCAGGGTAGAGCTCAAGAAGGTAAGCAAAGCCTTCTTTTTTGACTTCCAAATCAAGAAATCAGGATTCACAACAACAGTATATGCACCTGAGAGATCTTTGAGGTATTGATCAGGAATCAATTGTGGTTCTTCAATCAACTCAAACAGTGAATAAGTTTCTAGCACCATTGTTATCTGATGCCTCCAAACTATGTAGTTTGTATTGTCCAGCTTTATGGTCATCATGTTGGCCATATTAGAGAGGAGAAGGAGTGGTTGATTGAGTACATTCACTGAAGAGCTTGAAGAGAACAATGATGATGAAGATGTAGCCATTGTTGAACTTGAAGCTGCCATTGTTTCAATAACAGATGGCTCTGATACCATGAGGAATTTTATTACACAGTAATCAAAGAGAATGACAGAGAAAAACTCAACGAAGAAGAAGAACAAAGAGAAAGATAGAGGAAGGGGGAAAGAATGAGATTGAGAGAAAAAAATATCTTCTTGATTGAAAGAAATGTCAAAAAATACAAAAGCTTAATTACATCAGAGATACACCTTCCTATATATAGTTACAATTACAGCTATAACAGAATAGATTAGATCAAACTTTGCGCCTAAATTCACGGAAGCCCCAACTCAGCCATAACTGCTCTTCGCGCTACAATAACGAACATTTGAATAGCCCAAGATGACACTGTTTAACACATGAAGGAGAACGCCAGTCACATAACCAAAACGATGCGCATCACTTATACCTTTAATGAAACGGTGCGCATCATCAATGAAACGGTGCACATTACTTATAACCACAACAGTTATAACCTCAAACGGTGCGTTTGCTGTTGAACCTGAGTTGAACCTGAACCTTTACTTTGAGCAGCTTGAACTTCATCTTCAACGAGCTGCCCAATTGACTTCCCTTTGTAACTGGTGTTCAGGTGGGCCAGGGGGGTGGGGGAGGATGGGTCCGAGGTGTGCCCATCTTTGATCTTTTTGGTGCTTCGTTGTAGGGCGTCCTCTTCTTCACGAGAGCGAAAGGCTTGAGAGCTTGACATCAGAACAATAATGACTTTTGGTCACAATTTTCAAAATTGTACAACATGCACTAGCATAGCCCTGCTGACTATTTGATCTTATCACATATATCGCCGGCTCGCATGGGGCGTTTGGAAGAGTTCAAAGTTCAAACGCTGACGCAACTCTTATTGGCCTTTAGTATTAAATAATGAAACAATGAGTCTGACATAGTGATAGTTCAGTGACAGGTGTTCTTATAAACAAATAATATTCGCCGAAAGATGGTCCAGGATTTTACTAAATTACTAAAATTTCCCTATCCTCGAATCACAAGAATCAAAACTTTACTAAACTCCTCTCTTCTCATAGTAGCTGTAAGCTCTGACTCCCGTTTGATCATCCATGGCAGTCATGGCTCCATCATCCCCTTCTCTAGTTTTCACAGTGAGAAGGTGTGAACCAGAACTTGTAGCTCCAGCCAAGCCCACCCCTCATGAATTTAAACAGCTTTCAGACTTGGATGACAGAGACAGTCTTAGATTTCAGGTCCCAAATATACAATTCTATAGATACAATCCCTCAAGGCAAGGGAGAGATCCAGTGAAGATCATCAGAGAGGCACTGGCACAAACGCTTGTATTCTACTACCCTTTTGCAGGTAGGCTTAAGGAAGGGCCTGGTGGAAAGCTTATGGTAGAATGTACAGGTGAAGGTGTCATGTTCATTGAGGCTGATGCTGATGTTTCACTAGAGCAGTTTGGACATGCAATTCATCCTCCATTTCCGTGTATAGATGAGCTCCTTTATGATGTTCCTGGTTCAGGAGGAATGCTTGATTGCCCATTGTTGCTTATTCAGGTAACATGTAGTGATTTACTGGTTTTCCCCTTAAATCAATTGAAATGATTTGGTGTATTAGTATGCCTAATCTCATTCATTTCAATGTTTTTGATCAAATAATAAAATTCCCGTAAGGTGTTTTTTTTTTTTTTTTTTTTTTTATTTTATGTGCCCGTAAGGTGTTTGATAAATAGTTATAGTCTAACTTTTAAAACAGTTTATACAACTATACTATTTGATATTATTGTTTTTTTATTCTGCAATTTTTTATATGTTTATTGCTTAAACACGTATAAGAATCTTTAGAATTATATTCTTTCATATCTCATCTTTAATTTTAATGTCCGTTTTCTATGATTAATTTTGCCAACTTATTATACTATTTAATTTATTTTTATTATTATTTATTAGTCTCTATTTTTTGATACTATTCATACATATTATTTTAGCTAAATTTTATTTTTCTTACTTTCAACCAAAAAATTTCAGTAAAAAAAAAAACCCGAAATATGTCAAAAAAATTCCATAAAGAGGCACACAAATTAAGGTTCAATAGTTGAAAAGTTATTTTAATCTGAATCAATAGCTCACGTGGCGGGGGCATGCAAAAGAGACAAAACATGCTAGGCACACAAAGCAAAGAAAAAGAAATAAAAAAAATATGGTAATCAAAATAGTTAGAAGAAGCAAAGAAAAATAAAAAATAGTAATCAAAATAGTTAGAAGAAGATAGGGGTGACCAATGACATTGACGTGGCTTATGGAATTGGCAATTTTTATTTATTTATTTGATAAACTCAAAATTTATTTTATATCATTAGAATATATCATACTTTGGTTTTTTTTTTTTTTTTTGAGTTTTTAATTAGTCGTTTGACTTGATTGTTAATAACATTGTGTGATTCATGCTAATAACTAGGAGACATTTGTTACATGCAATCGATATATAAAATAATTCTCTCCCCTCCCCCATAAAATAAGTCCTACTTAATTTTTATTTAGATATAGAAATATTTTGTTTGTGGTGACTAAAAACTTCTCTTTCATTTAACTAGAGTCTCTATATCAAAAAACAAAAAGCAAAAACAAAAACGAGAATCTTGGTGCTGTTTCTTACTACTATACCATTTTTTTTTTTTTTTAATAATAGTGACTTGTCATAATACATTGCTATGATTCACACATTAGATCTACCAAACTTCCCTATCAAAAAAAAAATACAAAAAACAAAAAAGAAATCGCCTAAACTTTGTCTGTATTTCTTTTGTCTCTACGTCAAGGCTTCTCATCAAACAATGCTTACATCCAAAGACACCCTCTCAATTATCAAGCTTCTTCTCTCTCGTTTTGTTTTTCCCTTTTATATTTTATCAAATTTAGGGTTTTTTTTTTTTTTTTTTTTTTTTTTTTTTGGGTATGTAATTTGATCATAAATTTGGACTCATTTGCTTATTTAATTCGTATACTTTTATCAAAGTTTTGTTTTAATTTGTAGGTGGTTTGAAGTAATTCTTTTGTGACACTATATATAGATATATATATATATATATATAATAGATGAGTTCAAGTTATACTTGGTGTAAATTTTGTAACTCTAAATTTGCTAGAGATCTTATAATTAGAATAAAGGTCAACTGCCCATGTTATTATTAAAAGTTTGTTGCTTGCTACATCAGTTAACTTAATTATGGAGCTTTTTTCCCTCTCTTTACCTTATTTATTACAACCTCCTGTAGCAATCAAGAGAGAGGTTTAACACGGTAGAATTTACAAACAGATTGAAATGTGAACTGTTGTCATTCGATAAGACTATTTTTATAACAATATTAGAATTTGATAGTTTCTATTTAATAAGGATTAGATTTTGATATTTTCGGCTACCAAAAAAAAAAGGTTTTTCATAGTTTCTGTTTTATCAATAATCTTTACAATTTGATAATTTCTATCTTATATCTAAGAGTCAGACCTGGTGTGAACTTTTGCTTTGATTTCGGATTCTATGTGAGGAGGGTAATGATTAAGCTTAACAAACTATTGGCTGGAAAAGAAAAGAAAAATCCTGCCATGTAACCGAGTCATCATGACTACAGGAAGAAATTTGACTTAACAAAAAAATCTGATATATCTACTATATGATGAATGTAGCATAAGTACTGCATAACTCACTTAGGTGTATTGCTAAATACTACTAATTTAATCACACCACAATACCTTTTCTCTCTTCCTTATAATTTCCCTAACCTCTTATATTATTCAGTGTTACAAATTAAGCATAGATGTACACATAGATGTATAAGTATCACCTAACCACAAGTTTTTCAACACAACTTAACACCTTTACTTTACAAATCATATCACATCACAACATGGGCAGCTAACTAATGACAGGGATGGGAAGAATTATAGAATTCAGCTTAATACTCCCATTCCAATATACACAGACAGACCCTTAGAAGTAAATGGGAAACAGAGAGTCGGTGTTGTTGCAGTAATGAGAAAAATGAAATAGAGCTGTTGTTGGTGGCACTTTGCAGCAGATTAGCAGAGCTAAAACTGTTGTTAACAACACTTGTGATACTGTGCAGTCTAGACACCTTTTCAGTTTCTTCCTTCTCATTTCATCATCTCCATTTCCATTGGATGGTAAATTTAAAAGGAAATTATCGATTTAAGCATGAGGTTCACAATATCTGTTGTTATTTATTTTGTTCAATTTCCTCCTTCTATGGGAGAAGATGGATCATAGATGGATCATGGATGTACTATATATTGTGGAAGCAACTCTTAATAAGTTTCTTGGGGTTGAAACTACAGGGGAAGTGTTCTTGACTTCTTGCTTTTCTTTTTCTGCTGGGTGTTCGGATGGTTCAGTTCAATGGAGGATAATTTGCTTAAATTGATTTTCTTCTCCAGCAGGGTGTTTTTAATATATCTCTCTCTAAACATAAACGTTCAGATTTTGCATAAATTTTTTTCTCCCTCCCTCTAAACATCTTAGAGAGAGACCAAAAAAAACAAATGTCCATAATATTTTTTTTATAGAAGGAAATGTCCATAATTAAGTTAGCTAAAGCAGCAAGCAATAAATTTTTAATGATAATGTGGGTAGTTGACATTTTTCTTAACCATTAGATTTCCTTAAATCTACAGTTTAAAAAATGTATAATTTTATACATAAAAGTTACAGCAAGTGTAACTTGAACCCTTCTATCATCATAGTTTTAGTTCTAGTGGTAATTGATGGTTATGCAATTGAAGATATGAAGTTTCAAGCAATGCTTGCCATTGGTTATGAATTTATGGCTTTTGTTAATGTGTGCCACAATGGCATAAGTTAAGGTGCATTTGATAATCCATTAATTGATTTTATTAATAATTTTTTTTAGAAGTCAACAGTACCAAGAAGAATACACATAACAACAATAAATATTTGTGCATGCTATTAACCACTTTGACAATGTGTATTTTTCTTTTTTTTAAGTGTCCATTGCAGTTTGTAATTGCATACTTATTATTCTTTAATATGTTCTTAGTGGTATAAACACAAAGGCAATTAGTTTTGGATGAAAATTTCTTGAAAACTTTTATCGAACCATATGACATAATGAGCTGGAATGAATTTTCTTCAAATTACAGGTTCAAATCTTATTGTATCTAAAGATAACAATACTAATAAGAAATTGTATGGTGCGTTCTTTATCCTCACTGGTCGTACCAACATAGGAGATGCATAACACTCCTAACATATGTGAAATTAGAATAACCAGACAACCAATGTATTCTTTACTGCCGAAAATGTTTCTAATTAATGTACAAACACCAATGTTTTTAATTGTGATATTTGGCAGGTGACCCGACTAAGGTGTGGTGGATTTACCTTTGCACTACGCCTCAACCATCTCATGAGTGATGCTCCAGGCTTAGCTCTATTCATGAATGCCTTAGGTGAGATTGCACAAGGAGCACGTGCACCTTCAATCCCACCTGTGTGGCAAAGGGAACTTCTCAATGCTAGGAACCCACCACAGGTGACATGCACACATCACGAATTTGATGAATTGGTTGAGCCTCAGAGCTTGATCATCAACCCTCTTCATGAACTAGCCTGTTGCTCTTTCTTCTTTGGATCAACCCAAGTATCTGCTATTCGTAAAAAGATACCTCACCACTTCGGTAAATATTCCACATTTGAGGTACTAACTGCGTTCTTGTGGCGAAGTCGTACCATAGCACTTTCACCAAACCCAGAAGACCAAGTGCGCTTGATATTTATGAATAGTGTGCGAGCCATACTGAACCCTCCATTACCAAGAGGGTATTATGGCAATGCATATGCAATCTCACTGGCAGTAACAACAGTTGGAAAGCTTTGTGAGAACCCTTTAGAGTATGCATTGGAATTAGTTCGAAAGGCAAAAGCTAATGTCACTGATGAGTACGTTCGATCATTTATAGATTTGGTGGTGACTAAAGGCCGACCTCGTACCACCATTGTGAAATCCTTCGTTGTGTCAAACACAGCACGGGTGGGGTTAAGAGATGTAGACTATGGGTGGGGAAAAGCAGTCTACGGTGGACTAGCTAAGATTTTTGAAATCCAAAGTACTAGTGCAACTACATTTTACATTGAAGCAATGAATAGTAAAGGAGAGCATGGGATTATGGTGCCTGTGTGCTTACCAACCCCAGCCATGGAAAGATTTGTGAAGGAGCTGAATAGTATCTTACAAGACCAATCAGATGGCGGTCCGATGTCCAAATTTATAATTTCTTCCTTGTGACTTATAATATAAACATATATCTCTGGAAGACATAATGGGGGAGAGTAAACTGTAATGTGCATATGCTGATATGCATTAGGCAATTACTTGAATTCATGTTTTACGAGTACTATATATCATGCATATGCAATACACATGATTCTAGTTTTCATCTTTTGCCGGCTCTTTGCTACTTGCGCAAAATCACTGGAACGTGATGATAAAAGAGGGTGGTATATGTAATGTATATCATGTACATGTTATATATGGTTAGTAATAGAATCTTTGTGTTTGCCATATATGGGGATAACTTTAGATTTAATCTTAATTCAGCAGAAATAATATCTGCATTTTCTACATAATTTTAACATTAAAAATGATATATGAATAGGAAAAAAAAAAGGACCTTATATTCCTGACATATATGATATATCACATGCTTTCCTTCCAATGTATAAAATACTAAAATAAAAAACAAAAAATTAGAGCCTTTGCTACTATTCCAAAGAGATTGAAAACACTAAAAAAAAAAAAAAAAAAAAAAAATTAGAGCCTTTGCAATTATTCGAAAGAGATTGAAATCAATATGTACTCTTAACCCAAATTTGTCTTTTTCTACCAAAATTGACCGAATTAAGACCAAATGTACAAAAAAGACCTTTTTTTTTTTTTTTTATTTGAGAAACACACATACACTTATATGGGGAAAGGGAGATGAGATAAGGGAATACACTCACACGCCAACACCAAAACTGCATGCAACAGTTAGACCGACGGGGACCGAATATAGCAAATAGACTATAATGACCGAATTAGACCGAAATGGACCAAATTAAACCAAAATACTATGTTTCAGTTTTTAGGTATTAAACTTGAATTTACCTAATGAATTTTTGTAGGACGTGTACAATTGCACTCCAAAAAATGAAACAAATAACTGGTTAAAAAAAATTATTATTAGAATGATAATAAAATATGTAATGTTGTTATCAGTTATGAAATTGAAAATAATACAAGAAAAAGTGCAAACACGAAAAGGACTGAGTAGCCTTTTTTTTTTTCTTTTTGGAAAAAGAAGCACCAATGGAACTGAATAACTTGATTTTAATAAAATTGTTTTCCTCTTTTTGAAAAAATAACACATAACTCAACTTTGATAAAGTCAAGTTCCACTTGGCAATTTTTTTTTAAGATAGCCACATCAACCACTGCCACCTCAATAGAACTCAATTAAAAATATATATATATATATATATCAAGATGCAAGGGGAACGCAATTTTAGGAAAGTCAAGTTGCAAAACAGAGCCACTTACCCAAATATTTCAAAAATAGGGCTTTTGGCTAAAAAAATCACCAATGAAAGTTAAATGGCTGATTTTCCCTGTTTTACTAGGACTCATATTGCTAACAAAAAACATTAGATTTTCTAAAGTTTAGATTAAATGAACTTGTTAGGGTTCATCCAAACTTCAAAAAATTTTTAACGAATTTAATTATTTAATCCAAATCTTAAAAAGTCAAAATGAAGCAAATAAAAAGTTTGTAGAATTGAAGTGTATCAGGGACAAACTAAAATCGGTAAATTTTTTTTATGAATTTTGATAGGCCAAGAATGTATTGACTCCTTTGGCAAATTAATTAATTAATTATCCAAGTGAATTAATTAAGTCAATTTAACATGCAATAGCGTGGTAGTACAAACAAATCGCCAACTAAGTTAAATGCAGCCGAAAATAAATTTGACATAGGTGATTTGTTTATGAATGGGGAAAACCACCGAGGCAAAACCCCACCAGATGAATTTAAGGTCACCACTCCCGAGAATCCACTATTATCAAAACAAGCGGTTACAAGTAAAAAGAATCCTAGTACCTAATATCAACCTACAATTGAACCCTTACCCCAATACTCAATTGGACTTGTATTGTAGTGGCAATCTCTCCATTCAATGCATAAATCCCAGTACGTGACTAATAAATGATGCACGGATCCCAGTACGTGACTAACACACCAACTTGACCAACTTGAGAAAGATGTTTGCTACAAAGTTCTTTAGTTCATTTACAATGAAGATCAAGAAGCTCCTTGGTCACAAAACCCTTGACGCAAAGATGCAGTAGCTTCTACAGAGAGAAAGATGAACTAGGACAATTTCTGTCTCCGTTCACACAATGCATGTAACAATAATTGCAACCACTTTGTGACGGCCCTTAAAATAATCTTTATATATGTCTAGGATTGTGAAAAAGAAACCCTACACAAATACTCAAGGATATGCGTGTAATCAGATCTGGAAAACCTGATTTCGTAATTCTCAACAGATACAGCTTGTGTCGAGCTTTTGTCTAGTTTCAACATTAAATCTCGATAGAAGTCTTTCTGTCGAGATTGCTGTCGAGCTTTAATGAGCAGCACATTCTTCACCTGTTTCTTGGTTAGATTTGCATGATTTCAATACTAAACTTGAACACTTTTCTGACCAGTTATCAAAAAAAAAAAAAAATACTAAACTTGAACACTTGTTTCTTGAAGTACTAAACTCATCCTAGATCTACTCAATTACAAGTAAAATGCATTTTGTCAAAAGATTAGCCAATTACATCACATATGTCCTAAATTTTTTTAAAATTTGTTTTTTTTTCAGTTGTAATTACCGTTTGAGTTCTGCTTTATGTATATGTTTCTAAAATAGAGTTCTGCTGTATTAAAGCACCCTCGTAGTTCTTGTCACAGGCCCTCTTAATTTCTGCACTTTTTGACCATATAGATCATTAAATGAAGACGATCATTGTTTTTTTTTTGCCCTCACTAAATTCTGCCAGTAATTAAGCTCAGGTTTAAAGGCAAGAGTAAAATTTTCTAGCTTTGATATTGCACAGTACTCCCCAAATTTTATGGTATCCCTTGTGATCTGGAGGTGCAGAATATCCTTATCACATGACAATCATTCCAGTCACTACTCACGAAGCAGTCTACACTTGATGAAAAGTTCAAAACATTTTCTTTTCTAACTTCTGTTCTCTTGTGATCCTAACTCCCAAGCGTTTTAACTTCGTTCTACGTACATTTATGAACATGAAAGTATGAAACATTTTCAACATTAACTTCCCAGTTGAAAAACATGGTTAAATAACCGCCCCTCAAGAATATGATTTAGTTGAGCAGAAAAATGAAAATAAAGTCTTCAAATATGCATGCAGTAATACATAACATCAAATACATGCATATTGCCTATATTTTCATTTCAGTCATCACATTTAGCTTCTCGAACTCAGCTCACAACGTGCATATTGCTTATCTTCATTTAGTCATTGCACTGGCTATCTCATACTCTAGCTCATCACAACAGTCATTGGTAAACGGCTTTCGCTATCAGGTGTCTTTGCACACAAGTTATGAAGACTTTAAAAGGGTCTAACCTTTATTAATAAACAATAAAAACTAATAAAAATTTAAATATTAGGATAAATTCCATTAACCTACCTTTAGGATTGGGCTAATGCCAAACAAATCCAAAACATTTCAAAATTGATCAATTTGAACCCTTAATCCAATTTGGTCACTAAGAGAGGAGAAAAATAACTAACGAACTTAATAATGTATAGGGAGTAAGTTGGGTTTAGGGACCAAATTATTCATTTTTTAAATGTCTTAGACCTAGTTGACATTAATTCAAGTCTCATCATAAGTTAATGGAATCTACCCATTTTAGGATGAAAGTTACCCGATTCCTTAAAAAAAACTAATTAATATAAAATTCAAACTTAAGGCACATGCACAATTAAGATATCTACTCTTAGTAAATTTGGTTCAAAAGCTTGAGCAGTGAATTCTTATAAGTGACTAGTTGGTCCTTCAACAAGCAATATATCCAACTGGTTTTCAAATCTTTCCATGGCTTGGACTGGCAAGGAAATTGGCACTACTATCCGATTCTCTCCTTTACTATTCTTACTAGGAATATAAAAACTGGACACTCCGGGTATGGCTTCCCCCGCAGGCCCACCATAAAACGGTTTACCCCACCCAAAGTCCACCTCTCCAAATCTGGCATGTGTCACATCCGACACAAGGTACGACCCCACCACATAGAAGTGAGGCCGACCCTTAATTATCATAAGATCAATCACCGACCGTAAGTACTCCTCTGTTACGTTGTTTTTTGCCTTCTTCAGCAATTCCACAGCGTAATCCAATGGATTCTTACAAAGCTTCCTTGCTGTTGTGAGTGCCACACAGAACGCACAAACGTTACCATAATAACCGTTGGGTAAAGGAGGGTTGAATTTGTCACGTGCATTGACAGCGCATAACACACGAACCTCTTCTTGGGGGTTTGTTTGGAGAGCTATGGTACGACAACGCCAGAGGCATGCGGTGAGCAACTCAAAGGTGGAGCATTGTTTTAGGTGATGTGGCATGAATCTCCGGAGGGTAGAGACCTCTGTGGAGCCGAAGAAAATGGTACGATGGGCCATGACATTGTTGAGTGGGATTGGGACAACAACGGTGGAGGCCATGTCAACGTACTCGTGGTGCGTGCATGTCACTTGAGTTGGATCTCTTGCTTGAAGAAGATGTCTCTGCCACACGGGTAAGATGGAGGGGGCACATGCACCACGTGCCATCTCGCCCATGGCCATCATGAATTGCACCAATCCAATGGCATCACTCATGGTGTGGTTTAGGCGAACGGCAAAGATGAAACCACCACACTTGAGACGCGTCACCTGCCCATCTCCACCAAGCAAAATGATTATTGGTTTATTTAAAAATAAAGAGTGATGCTATAGAGATATATATAAATTTTGAGTAATGCTATATCACAATATTTTCATAACATTTTCATAATAATTTCACAAAAAACTTAAATATTAAATTGTTAGTGGTTCTAATTTGGCCCACTACTAATGTCATTTTTTTACTTAACAATAATAACTTTATTATCTAAGATTTGTTGTAAAATAATTATAAAAATATCATAAAAGTAGCTGTGCGTGCCTTGGAGGCGGGGTATGCCCAACCTCAACGGGGCTCACAACCTATTTGTAATCTGGGTATAGGATTTCCTACTTTGGGTAGTTCCCGGCACAGAGACTCTGCCGAGCTGATCTTTTACTCCCTTCCTCTCCTCTCCCCTTTTTTTTCGATCCTTTGCTCCATACCCAACTTACTGTATTTATAGCCTCAGATTGGTGGAAGGATATGATTACTCCCACAGTTAGTGCAATTGGGGGTCCAATATGGTTAATTGTAAGTGGGTTTAGGTGGGAGTGGCATTGGAAATGGTTCCCACTTCGTGATATATTCTCGGCAGTGATGCTTCCCGGACAGGCCGGACATGCCGAGCATAATTACGCGGCATGGTTGGAAGAGGACCGGTGTCGGCTTCTCGTCCGTCAGCCTTTCTCGGAGCATTCCGAGCATGGCCATGCACCTTTCACGAATGGGGGCTGGTATTCTGGGCCTGGTAAAATTCGAGGCGCTGGCCCATATCTTTGACCTATGCCCTAAGGCCCAAATGGGCCTGGGTACCAGGGGGCCGTACATTAGCCCCCCCTTGATTCGTGTTCGGCCCACGGACCGAATCAAGGATCTTTCGGGGCCGCGGTTACCCGAGCAAATCAATGGGCGTATTTCGGAGAGGTTCCAGTGACCCATTAATGCATTTCTCAAAAGGCGCGTCGCGCCTGACCTTCCGTTTCGGCTGCCATCATTGCCTGTCGATTCGCGTGTCAGTTGTCTTTGGTATCCGAAACGTTTGTGTTATCCCATCGCCAATTAATCTTCATTAATTGTCCATTAGTCATTGCCTGTCCTTCCCTGGCCTCTATAAATAGCCTGTTTTGACTCTTCTTTTCACTTTTTCACAATTCTTTCCCTGAAATTTCTCTCTGCCGAGCATTTCTCAGCATTAAGGCGTAGCTCATGCTGCCGCAGTACTTCGAACACCCCCCGGAGGTCCTCAATGTGCCGACTTTCCTGTTTACTCTTTACCACCATGTCGTCGATGTACACTTCGACCGTGCGCCCAATCTTATCCCGAAACATTCTCGTCATCATTCGCTGATAGGTGGCACCGGCATTTTTTAACCCAAAGGGCATCACGGTGTAGTGGTAGTTGGCATCCGGAGCGATGAATGCGGTCTTTTCTCGATCCTCGGGCGCTAGTGCAATTTGGTGGTACCCTTGAAAGGCGTCAAGGAAACTCATCCTCGGGTGGCCATACGTAGAGTCCACCAATTGATCAATCTTCGGCATTGGGAACGGATCCTTTAGACATGCTCGGTTTAAGTCCGTGAAATCCACACACACCCTCCACTTGCCGCTCTTCTTCTTTACGACGACGGTATTCGCCAACCACTCCGGGAAATAAATCTCCTTTATTGCCCCTGCCTCCTTCAGCTTGTGGACTTCTGACTTAACTACTTCGATGTGCTCCCTAGCCGATCTCCTCGGTCTCTGCTTCTTAGGAGGAAATGATGGGTCTACGTTGAGTCTATGGCTGATAAATTCGGGGTCGACTCCGGGTACTTCATACGGGGACCAGGCAAATACATCGGCATTCTGTACCAGCAGCAATAGCGTCTCTATTCTGTCCTGCTCCCCCATACTCGCCCCTACTTGAAAGTACCTACCGATGTCCGGCAATATTTGGACTCTGATCAGCTCCTCGGTACAACTAGCCCCTATTTTCCCTTGGGGCTCCTGTAATTGCTATAACGATGCATCTTCCGCGGTCTGCTCACCCTGCTTATCCTTCCAGCTGACTGCTGTGACCAGGCATTGTCTGGCAACCCTCTGACTTCCTCGGACTGTTGCCACCCCATGTTCGGTAGGAAACTTGATTTTCACATGTAACGTGGACGGTACAGCTCCCATGACGTGGATCCACGGCCTTCCCAGTATGGCCGTGTACGGAGAAAATGAACTGACTACGATGAAGGTTACCATCACCTCCTTCCCTTCCATGCTAACGGGGAGGGAAATCTGTCCCTCGGGAATCACGACTCTTCCGTCAAATGAAACGAGCGGCGCGTCATACTTCGTCAGATCCTGACTCTTCAACCCGAGTCCCTTGAACAAGTCCGGGTACATCACGTCGGCCCCGCTTCCTTGATCTATCATCACCCTCTTGACCAGAAAGCCACTTATCCGCGCCGTGACTACCAGTGCGTCATCGTGCGGCTGAACCGTTCCTTCCAAGTCCTCTTCATCAAACGCTAAAGCTTCCCGAGCAAGTTTTACCCTTTTCTCGGGTGATGTCCCGTCCGGGGACCTCTTTGCGGGTACAACTGTCAATACCCCCCTTTTGGCCGTAGTCGTACTCCTCGGGGCTGCGTGGATTACCTCAATCACTCCCAACGGCGGGGACGGAGGGATTCTCCCCTGCTGAGCGCCGTGACCAGCGCCCCGATTTTCAGGATCTGCCACGAACTCCTTCAAGTGTCCTGCCCTCACCAACTGTTCCAAATGGTCTTTCAACACACGACACTGCTCGGTGGTGTGTCCCTTGTCTTTGTGATAGGTGCAGTAGAGGTTTTGGTTCCTTCGGGTGGGGTCACCCCCCATCTTGTTCGGCCATTTGAAGTAAGGCTCGCTTTTGATTCGATCTACGATTTTATGCACAGGCTCTTTAAATGTCACGTTTACCTCGCCCACCTGCCATTCTGGTTCCAGTGCCCTCAAATCTTTCCGAGGCCTCTGCTAGAAACCGGTTTGCCGAGGACGGCTCATCAACGGGGCCTTACCTTTGCTTTGCATCCTATCGTCGTCCAGGCGCTTGTACTCCTCAATCCGCCTCATGAGCTGCCTCATATCCTCGGGGGGGCTCTTCGTTAATGACTCCCGTAGCTCGGAATCCTCGGGTAGCCCCATCCTGAAGGTGCTGGCAGCAATCTTCTCGTTCTCCCCACCGATCTCATTATAGAGCTCCCAGTACCGACTGGCGTAATTGCGAAGGGTCTCCCCGACCTTCATTTTCATAGACAAAAAGGCATCCACAGGTTGGGGCACCCGACTGCATGTCATGAACCGAACGCCGAATTCTTGGATCAGTTCGGCGAAATTGTGGATAGAGCCCTTCCTCAACCTATTGAACCATCTCAGAGCGGTCGAACCGAGGCTCGAGGGAAACACCTTGCACATTAATGCATCATTGTGCGAATGTAGAGACATCATATGGATGTAATGGCTGACGTGCTCCACCGGATCCGTTTTCCCGTCATAGGTGTTGAAGGGTGGGCGCGTGAATCTGTTCGGCATTAGGGCGCGTTCAATACCTTTCGAGAAAGGTGACCGGGCGGCTCTTCGTAGGGCCCTACTCATCGCATCCATGGAGGCGTTGCGGGGTTGTCGCTCTTCGGGGGAGTCTGAACCTCGGTCCGCATACTCCCGAGAGCGCGAGCGATTCCTTTGGCGGCGCGATTCCTGTGAGTGTGAGCGTCCCCGGTGATGACGAGATTCTCGCGAGAGCGAACGGTCCCCCCGTCGGCGGGAGCTGGATTGACCGGACCCTGCGTCGTCTCGGTTTTCCCCCGTAGCCGACCTTCTATCTCGGTTTCCTTGGTCCCTTCTCTGGCGCCTGTCCTCCGCCCGCAACTCCAGATCCCTTACCAACTCGCGTAACCGTTCGAGCTCTTCATCTCTGTCGCCATGTTGTCGTCGTCCCGAGGCCTCTGACGCCGTTTGTTGAGTCTGGTATGACCCCTCCCCGAGACCCGACCGCTCTTCCTCATGCCCCCTATCTTCGCGTCCCTTTTGCCTCTGTTCTCGCCAGGAGGATCCCCGAGAGCCCCCCTCAGAACCGCTCTCCGTGTGTCCCCCCGAGCGCCTCTCCGACATTCTCCCGAGGTTGAGTCTCTTCAGAACCACAGCGTTGTAGGAGATTCCCACAGACGGCGCCAATTGTGCGTGCCTTGGAGGCGGGGTATGCCCAACCTCAACGGGGCTCACAACCTATTTGTAATCTGGGTATAGGATTTCCTACTTTGGGTAGTTCCCGGCACAGAGACTCTGCCGAGCTGATCTTTTACTCCCTTCCTCTCCTCTCCCCTTTTTTTTCGATCCTTTGCTCCATACCCAACTTACTGTATTTATAGCCTCAGATTGGTGGAAGGATATGATTACTCCCACAGTTAGTGCAATTGGGGGTCCAATATGGTTAATTGTAAGTGGGTTTAGGTGGGAGTGGCCTTGGAAATGGTTCCCACTTCGTGATATATTCTCGGCAGTGATGCTTCCCGGACAGGCCGGACATGCCGAGCATAATTACGCGGCACGGTTGGAAGAGGACCGGTGTCGGCTTCTCGTCCGTCAGCCTTTCTCGGAGCATTCCGAGCATGGCCACGCAACTTTCACGAATGGGGGCTGGTATTCTGGGCCTGGTAAAATTCGAGGCGCTGGCCCATATCTTTGACCTATGCCCTAAGGCCCAAATGGGCCTGGGTACCAGGGGGCCGTACAGTAGCATTACTCATAAATTTACTACATAACGTTTAGATATGTCACCAATTACATTAAAATTAAGTTGACCTTCATATTTTCTATCTACAAAAGAATAAGGTACCAATAATTTTCTATCCCAAGATTCATTTATATATATAAATATATATAAATATATATATATATATATATAAAACCGAACCCTTTGATTTTTCGTTGACCTCTCCACAATTTTTCACATCAGTATTTTTTATTTATATTTTATAATTTGATTTAATTCTTTCGATTTTATAGCACCAAATTGCAGAAAATTTATTAAATTTCTTTAAAAAAAATTAAATTTAGTTGTTTGGTACCATACAACCACTATACTTAAAGGAGACCTAAATTATTACCTAATCAGAAAATTATTAGATAATCCTAACAAACTATATAATAACTCCATTAATATAAATCTATCCCAAAAAACAGAATATATCTCCATTAGTTTTATAATTTCTTCGTTGATGACATTTTTTTGAAAAAAAATTCTATCATATTTTCTTATATCTATCAATCACGTTTTCTTTCTCTTTTTTTTTTTAAATATCAATTTTGATTAGAAATTATAATTTCAATAGGATTTAAACTCTATAATTATATCAAATGAGACTCAACAGATATATATCATTTTTAATTTCAATAAGATTTAAATTTTATATCAAATGGACTCTACCAACATATTCATCCTTTAAAAAAAATTATATATATGAGAGATATTTTGGTCAATTAGAAAATTTAATGTTTTCTTATCAAGTTTAATGTTAACATATATGAGAGATATTTTGGTCAATTAGAAATTTTTTGATGAAACATAAAAGGAAAAAGAACTAAAGAACGCATAATCTGAAAAAATAAAAATAAATAGTGATTGTATTAGGCAGAGGCTTTTGAAGATTGTTGTTTTTATTTTTGGAAATCTTTACGTTCATGTGTATGTATGTATTGGGTTTGATTGAATTTGAATTATCTTTGAAACTTTGGTTTTGATTGAATAATGAAATGGCAGAAGAAGTATGTTCCAATATTTGGAGTCTTCTGTATATATGTTGTTGTAGTTTAAACTTGGTATTTAAATTGTTAAATTGTTAATTCACAGTTTCATTGTTCATCTATTAATAATATTGCTATTTACAACCATCATGATATGGTATCAATGATGTGATCATTCCGAATGCTTTCATTAAGAGTTTAGATAGAGTCTATTTAATGATTAAAAATATTTACAATTAAAAGACTTTTGAAATTGCATTTTTTTTTAAAATGACATCATAAATGACTTCTATGAACTCCATCCTTTATGGCATCATTAAAAAGAAAACTCATATAGATAGGTATTAGGATACTATTTGGAACTATCATAATGGACCAACGTATTACACATGGTACGGATCTAACTGTAACATCCAATGTTATAAAATAAAAATTGGGCCTATGGTTATCTTCTCTTTGCAAAAAATGTTCAAATTCTCATTAATTGTGGTAGTTCACTTTTAGGTAAAATAGAAACTCTATTAACTAAGTTTTAAGAAATTTAAAAATCTATTTCAAAAAAAATCCAGAACATTAGATTTTATTTTAATTATTTTAGTAATTTTATATTGTAAAAGAATAAATTTTATACATTACATACAATCATTTCTTTAGTTACCTTCTAAATGATGGAGGATATGAGAATGCAATTTATAGATCTACTATTAAGATAACATAGATTAGATTGGTGGTGGATAGTAGATTTAATTGCAATTGAGTATTGTGTGAAATCATTACCATTGAATAGCCCATGCTGGGATGTGTTATATGGAACCAATAATATGAAACAAAAATAAAATCTAATTTTTATTTAACACACACACACACACATTATATTGAACAAAAAATAAATTACTTGTTTTAATTCATTTTCAAATTATACATTTTTTTAAGTCAAGTTATAGACTTTTAAGCAAAATAAATACTTTAAATTTTTATTTAACTATCTTGTGCATCGCACGGGTTAGAAACTAGTATTTACGTATAAGTGGAGTTTCTCATTATAAAAGTTTTGGAAAGTTTATCATGACCTAGAAAATGCAAAGTTAACAGCTAGCAGTATTTATTTTCTTACTTTAATCATCCAATGATACATCAATTTAGATGTAAACACACACACACACACATATATATATATATATATATTAATGAGTTTTAGAGGTGCAATATATGAACCTGAATAAGCAATAATGGGCAATGAAGGATGCCCCCAGAGCTGGGAACATCAAAAAGGAGCTCCTCCAAGCATGGGAATGGAGGATGAAGTACGTCACCAAACTGTTCAAGTGTAATATCAGCGTTGGCCTCAATAAACATGACACCCTCACCGGTACATTCTACTACAAGCTTTCGGCCAGGTCCTTTCCTAAGCCTACCAGCAAATGGGTAGTAAAATACTAGTGTTTGTGCAAGTGCTTCTCTGATGACTTTCACTGGGTCTCTAATCTCTTGCAATATTGAGGAATCATGTTTATAGAAATGTATGGTTGAGATTAGAAATCGAAGACCCTTTTGGTCATCAATATCGGAAAGTTGTTTGAATTCATAAGGTGTGGGCTTTGCAGGAGCAACCAGTTCTGGTTTGCACCTTTGTACTTTGAACACTAGAGAGGTGGGTGGTGCCAGTGCCATGCCAAGAAAATGGTTTGAATATGAGACTAAGAAACTTGGGCAAGCTTACAGGTTGTAGTGTGTGTTATGACTTATGATGGACAGGAATTTATAGCCGGAGATGATGTAATTTAGAAATAGAAATATCCTTCAAAATAGGGAAAATATTATCACACACAATATAAGTATTACACACCAAGTATGGACACAAGTATAACAACCATGTGCAACACCTCATGTATAACAAGTATATCCTTTCTTTAAGTACAATATCATTTCAATAGTAATACTAAAGCTTGTGAGTGGGTGGCCAACTACACAAGATAATATTTATAAATAAAAAAATACAATCAGTTTGCCAAAAAAATGAATAGGAGTTTTCAAATGGTTGTACTTCATGTGATGGGTAGTGACCTAGTGGGTATTGTTTTTCCTTTCTAAGAGCATCACCATCAGCTGTTTAAAAAAAATGTCATTTTAACACACCAAAAGTCTACTTTATTATTTTAACACACCAAAAGCCTACTTTATTATTTTAACACACCATTTTATAATTCACCATTTATCACATCTTCTATTCTTCAATTCTATATATTAAAATAATATATACCAATATTAAAATAACATTAAAAAAACCATAAATATAAAAAATACAAAATAAAAACCCCCTACATACACAAACACAACCAGTGACAAACTCACCACCATACACAGCATAGCCTGCCACCACCACCCATAGGTACAACCCGCCACCACCAACAAAAATCCATTAGCTGCCAATATATAGAGAGAAATGAGAGAAAAGAGCTGAACTCCACGGGCCGACCCACCCACCCATCAACACCCCACATCCCACCCCCACCACCGTCTCACACCAGAACCACCACAGCTAAACACCAAAACCACCACCATAGAAAAACAAAATTAAAAACAAAAAACACAACCAAATTCGCACCCACCCACCCACTGTCGACCCATCCACAAGCTGGCCCACCCACCACCGAATTCGCACCCAGAACCCAATCGATCTGCCCATCACCATCTAAACACACCCACTGCCGAACCCACCCATCAAATCACTGCAAAAAAAAAAAAAAAAAAAAAAAAAAAAAAAAAAACCACAGCAACACTGATCGGCTTCAGGTGGCGCGACGAGGCTGAACAGAAGAGAGAAAAGCAACAACAATGAGAAGAAAAAAGAGTGAAAGAAGAGATGGGTTGATAGGTCTAGTCCGAATGTCTGAGGAAGAATGAGAGAGGAGAGGAAAAAAATAGGAATAAAGTGATGAGAGAGGAGAGAGAAAAGAGAATAAAAAATAATAAAACCATATGCCATTTTGTTCCGTACCGTGCCAAAGTTGAGACGATACTGTAGCATGTCTTAAAATTTTGACACATTTAACACACCTCATGATGCTCTGTTTTTAGTGTTTGGTGTGCCAAATGCCAAATATTTGACATTTGGCACACCTGAGGGTGATGCTCTTATAGCAATTACAAGTCATAACAAAGTACATAATGTTTGCCGCAATTCAATGGAGGCATAAGTCTGCTATTTTTTCTTTATTATTCACAACTTTTCGCATCACAGTTTTGACAAAATTTTTGTAATTTGTTGAGATCTTAACTCTTTTTTTCCCCTTAACTTTTGAAGTACAAGAAAAAAAAAAAAAAAAAAATCTCGGCTTTTGTAAAGTCAAAGTTCATGTGATACGCACACACCAATTAAGAAGCCCCCTACACTTTGCCCACAAAACAAATAAAAACGAAGTAATAAATAGAGGAGAGATAGCCATAACCAAGGTTCAGGCCGGCTGAGAAAACAAATAAAGAAACAGCAAAGAAGACAAATTGAAGAAGAAGGATCCAGGGAAGGGATTTTGGGGTTAAAGTGATATTTAAATTGAGACATTTAATATATTTAACTCTAATTAAATAATCCTTTTTACTTAACTATATTCTTTTAATCTGTTAGGTGTAACAAAAATTGTACTCGCTTATTATTTTTTTGTTAGTCAACTAGTGTGTGTATATATATATTAAGCTACCAAGAATTAAAAATGAACTAAAAACACAAGAAATGAGTGGACAATAGTCCACCTACACTTTGCTATTTCTTTTTTTGGTTTTCAATAAACAATTGAGTAATTCTACATCCACAACAATTCTACAACAAATCTTAAGTAGTAATCTGTTATTGATTCTAATTTAGACTTGTCATTAACATCACTTTTTTACCTATCAATAATAAATTGCCACCTAAAAATATTTTTTGTGAAAATGTTATGGACGTAACATTATTGTAAACATTTTCTTTTGAGTAATGCCAAGGATACAACAATTTCACAACATTCCTAAATTAGCATAGCAAAAAATTAAAATTAGAGATTATGGAGAGCCCATGTGTAAGCTGGCATGTTAATTTAGGAATGTTGTGAAGTTAATATAACATTTTGTTGTGTCCATTGCATTACTATATATATATATATATATATATATATATATAATATCTATTGAATAATATCTAAGCCTAATTAATAATCATACAGGTATAGAAATATCCTTATTGGTTAAAATTTGCGGGCCTTATTCTACTTGGGGGCTTTAAGCGACCGCTTAATTGGCCTAATGGTAGGGCTGACCCTAAGAAGGTAACCAAAAACCAGCAATGATCTAGTGATCGACAAAGAGTTGGGCTATTCGTATTGATGGGTTGGGTTTTTTTTTTTTTTTTCTCTCTCTCTCTCTCTATTTTTTGACTAAACTAACCAATATCCTCTAGTACGTTCGGTATAGACCGGTACAACCTGGTATCTGGAGCAGTACATTGACAAATACTAGTTGTTGTATCGGAGGTATGGTACAATATTGTATCAACTTCCTTTATCTCATTTTTTGTATTCTACTTTATACTTCATTGATCACAATTTCTTATGAATCTTTTTTCTTTTCTTTTCTTTTTTCATTTTAAACTTTGGTTATTTTATAAGGAATGTAAAAAAAAAATACATTACCAAGTTGTAATTAGTGGAGTATAAAATGGAACACTAAGAGTGATACAGAGGATTTGTATTTGATTATTTTGTGTGAGGGTAAAATGAGTATTTCAAATGGAAAGTGAGGGTAAAAGTATAAATATATCAATTTGTCTTAACAAGTTTAGCGATATTAAGCTACTGGGTAGGTGGAATATAGATTATTTTAAAAAAATAAGGAAGGTCTGTATACAGTTCAATAGAAGGTCTAGGCCTTCTTTTTATTTTATTTTTTTCTAATCCAAATTAAATTATTAACATCAAGTTCAAAAGAAAAGTAGAAGAGAAATTGGAATCTTTCCCAATGACATTAACAAATTAAGGCTATCCAAAGCAAATTGAGCCCCGACTAACTTTTCCAACTCGGTGCCACCCAATTGGAACCAACTCGATCCAAGTAGAAAGGCGGTTAGTGGCAAATCTCTGACATCACCAACTGATGTGAGTGGGTTGAGTGGCGGGTTAGAAGTTTAAAATCCGATTAAACCGAACTGACTGACAAATCTCACCGGTAATTGCCATTCTCTTCATCTCTCTCTCTCTCTCTCTCTCTCTAAGATCTAGCAATATCTTGACCAAATTAGTCGAGATTTAAGCTAGATTTGTTGTGATCTTGTCAAGATCTGACAAGATTTGGGATGGATCTATCAAGATTCAACATAATCCATCAAAATCTGGAATAGATTCAGCGAGATCTCATTCATTGTTGCCTCCCTTTGTTGACTCGATCCAAACAAAGAACCGCTAGATCCGACCCAATGGTGCTCACAGTCGGCGACGGGTCCTTTGTTCTATCACTCACCGAAATTGGGTGTAGTCTGAGTAGAGTCCAAACTCAACCCGAACCAACCTATGGACAGCCCTAGCCACGATTGTGAAGAAAGGGAAGAGCAACCATGTAACTAGAAACAAATGGTAAAGTGTGGAAAAGTGTACATAATATCTTAGGCAGTCTACAATTAGCAAGTATATATATTTTTTCGTATTTAAATAACATTGGAGAATAAAAATGAAGTTAGTCTCATCTTTACCGATAACCACCCCCTTGCATAAATCAATTTTAAGCATTAATAAATTGAAAAGAAGGGCTTTCTTTTAGTTGATCCAGCCATATATATATAAATATATATATAAATATATATATATATATATTACATCATTCATTATTATTTAATTAGATGTGAATTTTGACATATTTATCATTTAATTACATTATCTTCGTATATTCTCTATGCTTGCAAAATTCCAAGGTGATCAAAGACCAATAGTAATATCATCAATCAATTGCAATAAATATGAGTTTATGGATTAATTGGTATATAACATCTAATTTGCATGAAAATCGGCATGCATATTAAGAACAAATAGAACATGTAATCCAACGGTAAGATTTTCCAATTGAAAAATTATTAAGTGGTGTAATATTAATTACAGTTACACCAGGTGTCACTTGTAAGAGATCCGATTGATGTCAGTGACTTTATTAGCGGAAAAATATCTTACAAATGAGGTTAGTCTCGCCTTAGCCTATAACCCAAGGAAAAAAAAAAAAGCATACGTAAAAGAAAAGGAACCCATTCCTAACACAACTCATACCAAACCAAATACTTAAATCAAATCCAAAAACATAAATCAAAACCAATCTAACAACAATACCCAGAACACACCTAAACAAATCAAATTTTGAAAGTCAAGGGAAAAAGGTATGTTGACCCAAATAAAACAGCTACAAGTGATGGTGATGGTGGTCATTGTTGCATCAACAATGTTTGTGACCTCTGACATTGGGGTTGGGTTGCCTCTCTTTCTTCACCGTTAAGGGTACGTTTGGTATGTTGTAATAGCTCCTGTAATGAAATAATTATTCACATGTAATAACATTCAGTCATTTGGTTGTATCTTATTACATGGATTAGTTATTACATTGGAATAACTATTCTTTTCTTTTCTTTTTTTTGATAAATAATTACAACATGCTGCTAACTTCACAGCTCGAACTCTTTCCCCCCTAAACCCCCAAGCACTTTGTGCATGGGGAGGTGCCAATTTAGTTACAAGGTCTTTGGCTGGAATAACTATTCTTTAAATTGAAGAATAGTTATTCCTCTTTAAAATGGATGTAATAGCTATTCCTTAATGCATATAATAGGTTCTAAAATTTAATATATTTTCAAAAATATAAAGTTTCCTTATACACCATCATTTATAAGCTTTCCATTTGTAGCAACCAAACTTATGAATAGTAATAGTTATTCCATTACAATGTTTTCTATTCCTAATAATAAAAATTACTATTCCTAATGTAATCCACATTCAGTATACCAAATGTATCCTAAGTCTTAATGTCCCTTCAATTCTGTTTATTTTACTAAACTTATATTTCATGTATTCTATTTTGGTAAAAATATCATTTTGGTCGTTATATTTTAGAGTTACAATCAATTTGGTCTCTACGTTTTGGAAGTAGTTAATTTAGTCTATGTAATTTTCAACTTGCAATCAATTTGATCCTTGCTATTAACTTACTTGGCAAACGGTGTGCACTGTTGACACACAAACGTCATCATTTATATTATAAAATAATAATAACAAATTTGAATTGCTATTTAAAAAATCCAATGTCAGCATTTATATTAAAAATTAAATCAGAATTAAGAAACCAAAAAAGAAAAAAAAATCTGAAATATGAATTTTTAAAAGATCACCATCTTTTTCTTTTTCTTTTCTTTTCTAGGGAAACAAACACATCAACAATGTTTGTGGAGAAAATCTGTAACAATATATAAGCAACCAAACACATCTCCCGTAGCCATTTGCTAGTTCATTTTCAAAACTCAAGAAATTAACAAACAAAATTAAAATAAAGAACCTAAAATGGCGAAGAGAATTCCAAACAAAGAAAATCAAAATGTCAAAACAAACCCATCAACAACAAACTCCAAAATTCCAAAAAAGAAGAAGAAGAACATCAACCCCATTGGAAAAAACATTAACCAAAATTTGCACCAATTCTATGAACAAGAAGTGGTTGGTTGAGGCGGAGATTCTACTGTTGAGACGGATCTGCTATTGCTGACGCCAATCTTCACCAATTCGTGGAGGCTGGTGGAGATTTTGGACTGAGAGGGCCCAATAGACGTTGGTGTGATATCGATCCCAACAATAGCATTAGCCATAGAAGTTGTTGTAGAAGTTGTAGCAGAAGAAATAGAAGCATAGGACAACACTAATGGCTCCTTGGGAATCTTCATGGGGTTATGACTAGGTGTGAGTGTTAGTGTAATAGTGTGAGAGGCTAATAGGTGATTTGTTGATGTGTTTGGCTCCCTAGAAAATAAGAGAAAAAGAAAATAAAAGAGAGGCTGGAGTTTGGGTATTTGGGTTGATTTGTGAGGGTGGTATTATGGTGGTTGGGTTCACAGTGGGGTTGACTTTGATTTGGACTTATGGCTGTGATGAATGATTGCTAGGTTTGATTTTTGTGTTTTTAGATTGTGTTTGGTTGCTAAGAAATACTCCCTCCGTCTCACCTTTTTTGTCCTCTATTCTATTTTGAGATGTCCTAAAATATTGTCCTGTTTTTAAAAATAAAAGTCATTAATTTACTAATGTTCCTATTATACCCCTATTAATTTACTAATTCAATTTTTTGATAAATTTTTTTAAGGGTGGTTTTGGAAACTTATACATTTTTAAAATGTAGACAAGATAATAAATGATGTTCTCTTAAAAAGTTTGACTTTTCAAATAGGACAAAAAAAGTAGGACGAAGGGAGTAGTGAGAAAAGCTGGGGAAATTTTTGTTAATTCAAAGTTTCAAATTTTTTATTTTAGTTTCCTAGCATGTATAAATTTTTTTTTTTTTTTTTTTTGAACTTATTGACGTGGCTTTTTAAATAGCAATTAAACGTTTTTTTTTATATAATTATTTTATGGGTTATGCTATAAAGTGCCCTTAGAGTAATGGTTAACAATCCATTTTAAGAAAGTTTTGAGACAACTTTTATGAGAAATGAAAAAAGATATTAAAACATTAATTGCTTTTTTTTTTTTTTTTTTTCATAAAAACTTTCTTTAAATGGATTATTAACCATTGCTCTAAGGGTATCCATTAGCATTTCTCTTATTTTATTAGCCACTTTTTTTTTTTTTTTTTTGCTGGATTATTTTATTAGCCACTTGTATGCCAACTATGCACACCTTTTGTTACTTAAATGTTTTTCTGTTAAGCAAATTCTTATGTATCTTTGGAATATGGTTTTCAGATCCGGACCATTTAATGAATCGTAAAAGAGAGATATTCAAAGATTTTAAAGTTAAATCGAGGTCAAACCGTGATAACGTTATAATTAATTAAAATATAAATAAATATATTAAATTAGTAAAAACTGAAAAATTGCCTAAAATAGTTACAAATATTTGACTATTCAATCCAATAAACTTTTTTATTTTATTTTTATGAAACCCAATATAAAAGTTAATAGACATTTTCCATGAAATTAATTGAAAAAAGAAATTAATAGACATTTCCGGTTTCCTATGAAAGTAATAAAAAAATTAAAAAAAAAAAACCTTGAACAGTGGCGACAATGGTTTGTCTCCCACTAAACTTTTGTTGAGAGAGGGGTGTTTGGTACACCATTTTAAACAACAATTTTCAGTTTTTAAACAACATTACATATATTTTTATACACTTTTTCACCCACACGTATTTTCACACATGTTTTCAAACAACAAAACACATGTTTTTAAGTGTATGTACCAAACACCCCACGGCTCTGGTAATTTACCCATTCTCCCATGAAATTTTAAAATAAAATATAAACTAAAGCTAGAAGCCTAGAAGAGTGAGAAAGGAAAACATTGTTTTGTCCGGCGGTTTAAAATCAAAGCCCAAGAATATAGGCTGTGGTTGACAGTCAAGTTGAGTAAATGAGAAGGGAAAAAAACAGGGATTTGGATCCGGTGGGCTATTGCATCAGGTGCAATACCACTAATTCATCTCACATTAATTTTTACCATTTTAATTTTTAACTTTCATTTTTAAGCTCTTTAATATTTTTTAACTTTTTTTAATTCAATGATTGAGATTGAAAGTTGAAAATTCAACTTTCAATCTCAGCCATCTAATGCTATTGCACTAGGTATGGCACTTAATCTCAATCCAAAACACAGAAATAACAAGAGAGAAGAGATAGAGAAAGAGAAGACTATTGACACAGAGTCCAATCCAATTGCTATAGCTGACTCACATGGGAGTCCAATCCAATTATATCAGGTGTAATTAGATCCTAAACCTCCCCCTACACGCACACATATTAATGTATGAAAAAACTTTGAAATGATGTAACATCATAAAGAGTTATATCAAATATAACTTAATCCTAATTGATACACATACATTAGTAATAGTATTATGCATGTGTGATGCACAGATTAATTAAAACAAACATATAAATTAAAGAAAACATTTGTATTAGGCTATATTGCAAACTACATCCCTAAAGTTTGGGGTTGTTTGGATTTTATACTTAAAGTTTCAGAATTTGGATTTTACCCCCTAAAGTTTGGGGGTATTTAGATTTTAATCATGAAGTTTCATAATTTAGATTTTACCTCCTAAACTTGTCGGACATGTTTAGTTTATCCAATAAAATGATGTCACATCATTTTTGTTGCCTAAAAAAAAAATTAAATAATTAAAATTGGTATGGAATAATAAAAATGACGTGTCATCATTTTATTGGATAAACTAAACATGCATGGCAAGTTTATGTGATACTTGACGGAAAATATGAACGGATGTGTTTCTAATGCAAACATAATAGAACTTTCATGAAAGATAGGTTTTAATTTCAAGTTTTTGTATTAATAAATTATACATAAAAGATAGGTTTCTAGATCAAAAGTAAATAGCATTTGATAATTTTGATTGATATGAAATCTTCATACATGTTAAGAAAATAGAGCACATGTAATCTACTAGTAGGATTTATAAAATATTAATCCAATAAAAAGTTATTAAGTGCTATAACATTACTTAGGAGTTATACTAGTTGTAACTTGGTGCTAACTAGGTTAGGATTAAATTATAGCTGGTGTAACTCTTGCTCAATATTACACTAGTTAATATTTTTTATTGGATTAATATTGTGAAACTCCCATTGATGTATTAAGTGTTCTTTTGTTTTTAATACATATAGCAAATTTCATGTTAATAAAATGTTAATTACCATTCGACTCTTTGACTCATACTTTTCTATAATTTTAAATTTTTTTAAAAAAAAAAACTTATATTTTGATCATTTTTGGGATGGATAGTTATTGATCTTTGATCATATTGATATTTTGTAAGCATTTGAGGAATAAGGAGATAAAATGGAACTGAGGATTAAACCTAACGGTCAAACACCCACATAAATTCTATAGAGAAGGAAAGTCCTTTAGCACAGGCAATGGATCTTACCCAAGATTTTGTGAAAACAAATTAGCAATTGTTTTAGTTAAGGATATTGTGGGGGACCAAACGTACAATGGAAGAAACAAGTGAAATTTTAATGAAAACCCTAAAACAGATTCAAGAGCTATATGTAGGCCTATGAAACACAGACAAACTTAGCTTAGACCCCTAATATATTCAACAACCTTTACTTCTTATTATTGAAAACATGAACAATCTCATGAAACAAAACAAATACAAGCAAAATAAAAATAAACAAAACGACCAAGCATATGGATATAAAGTGGCATTCTCCCGATCTTCCACTTACGATTAAAGATTTTCACATTTTTGTTTTTTTTGGACTTTTATTAGCTGAAGATAATTTAGATTATCTTTTAAACACTACAGGACCCATGTTCGAGTACCCGTGCAACTACATTTTACATTGAAGCAATGAATAGTAAAGGAGAGCATGGGATTATGGTGCCTGTGTGCTTAATTACCAACCCCAGCCATGGAAAGATTTGTGAAGGAGCTGAATAGTATCTTACAAGACCAATCAGATGGCGGTCTGATGTCCAAATTTATAATTTCTTCCTTGTGAGTTATATAAACAAATATCTCTGGAAGACATGATGGGGGAGAGTAAAATGTAATTTGCATATGCTGATATGCATTAGGCAATTACTTGAATTCATGTTTTACGAGTACTATATATCATGCATGTGCAATACACATGATTCTAGTTTTCATCTTTTGCCGGCTAGCTCTTTGCTGCTTGTGCAAAATCACTGGAACGTGATGATAAAAGAGGGTGGTATATGTAATGTATATCATGTACATGTTATATATGGTTAGTAATAGAATCTTTTTGTTTGCTATATATGGGGCTAACTTTAGATTTAATCTTAATTCAGCAGATATAATATCGGCATTTTCTACATAATTCTAACATTAAAAATGATATATGAATAGGAAAAAAAAAAGGACCTTATATTCCTGACATATATGATATATCACGTGGTTTTCTTTCAATGCAGAGATGAAGCCAGAACTTCGAGTTAGGGGGGTGGTTTTACTGTTGGCTGCAAGCGGTGGTTTCAACCTCTAATTCTGCTACTTAGCTGCAGAGATTTTTTTTTTTTTTTTTTTTTTTTTGTGGGTAAGAACAAAATTAATTTTTTTTTAAATTTTTTAAAAGGCAGGGTTATTTATTTTGGATAAAATTAGTTAATTTTTAGTTTTACTGATAATTTTTGTTGTTGAGCTATTTTTTTTAGGCTTGTATATTTTGTTTTAGATTTTAGATCTATAAATTTTTTTATGGTCATCAAAATGAGGAAAATGCTAGAGCTGTAAGTTTTTTATAAATTACTGATGTGATAAGTGATTACTAGTAAGTAAAAAAATGATGTGAGTGGTGTGCCTGTATGCGAACTAATAAGAATTTGCTACCATAACAGTTTGTAAAAATGTTATAAAAAAGTTTGTGAATATAGCATTACTCTTAAAAAAATCAATGATATTGCTAAAGGGAAGCATAATATAATTTTATTGAACAAAATTGCTAAAATTAGTACACATATATATATAATAATAAAATAAAAAACAAAAAATTAGAACCTTGGCTACTATTTGAAAGAGATTGAAAATAGTTATAAAAAAAAAAAAAAATTAGAGCCTTTACTACCATTCGAAAGAGATTGAAATCAATATGTACTCTCAACCCAAATTTGTCTTTTTCCACCAAAATTGACCGAATTAGGACCAAATGGACTGAATGTACAAAAAAGACCAAATTGAACCAAATAGACCGAAGTTGACCTAACTGGACCGACGGGGACCGAATACAGCAAATAGACTAAAATGACCGAAATACTATGTTTCAGTTTTTAGGTATTAAACTTGAATTTACCTAATGAATTTTTGTAGGACGTGTACAATTGCACTCCAAAAAATGAAACAAATAACTGGTTAAAAAAAATTATTATTAGAATGATAATAAAATATGTAATGTTGTATTGTAATGTTGTTATTAGTTATTAGTTATGAAATTGAAAATAATACAAGAAAAAGTGCAAACACGAAAGGATTGAGTAGCCTTCTTTTTTTTTTTCTTTTTGGAAAAAAAAAGCACCAATGGAACTCAATAACTTGATTTGAATAAAATTGTTTTCCTCTTTTTGAAAAAATAACATACAACTCAACTTTGATAAAGTCAAGTTCCACTTGGCAATTTTTTTTTAGATAGCCACATCAACCACTGCCACCTCAATAGAACTCAATTAAAAAAAAAAAAAAAAAAAAAAGATCAAGATGCAAGGGGAACTCAATTTTAGCAAAGTCGAGTTGCAAAATAGAGCCACTTACCCAAAGATTTCAAAAATAGGGCTTTTGGCTAAAAAAATCACCAATGAAAGTTAAATGGCTGATTTTCCCTGTGTTACTAGGACTCATATTGCTGACAAAAAAACATTAGATTTTCTAAAGTTTAGATTAAATGAACTTGTTAGGGTTCATCCAAACTTCAAAAACTTTTTAACGAATTTAATTATTTAATCCAAATCTTAAAAAGTCAAAATGAAGCAAATAAAAAGTTTGTAGAATTGATCTATTGAAGTGTATGTATTAGGGACAAACTAAAACCGGTAAGGTTTTTCGATGATTTTTTTTTTTTTTTTTTTTTTTTTTTTTTTTTTTTTATTGTTATCATTACCGTTTGAGTTCTGCTCAGTGGCGACCCCACCTTATGGCCAGGGTGGTCCTAGGACCACCCTGACCTGAAAAAAAAAATTATATATAATAATTTAAAATTCTATATTTATTTACCTTTAAAAAAAATTTTAGGAATACCCTGAATTTTTTTCTGTTAATAAAATTAAATTTTGATCCATAATTTGAGCAACTTAACAATATATTAGAGTCTTTCAACGGATGATGGAACAGGTCTAATAGGATCGCAGTGGACAGAGGTGTAATGCCTCTAGGCTACACTTTGTTGTGGTCCTTTCCCTGGGCACTTGTTTTAATGGTTTACTGTTCCCCATTTTCCAATGAAAAAAAGAAAAGAAAAAAATAAATCTAAGCTTAATGCCCAGTCTTTTACTTGTATTCTATTTAGTTTCAATAAAATTTTTCTATCATTTTGAGTTCATAAAATATATATATATATATATATATATATATATGTGGGAGTCTTTCAAGCAAAAATGAAAAACTCAAAAAAAAAAAATTTTGAGCTAAAATTTGAAAAAAAAAAATTTATAATAAAACTACTATAAGCTGGGCAGTGGCTTGATTTCTTTGACTCAGCATACTGCCTAATACAACACAATTTTCAACCTTTTATTATTTTTTATTACAGTATTATTTTTCCTCACCAGACATGTATTACTTCTCATTTTTAATTATTTTTTCTTGTTTATTTATAACCACACACGTCTTCTGTCTTTTCGATTTTTACACTTCATACTTTTAAATTTTATCACATCTTCATCTACACTTTAACATTTACATTTTGCCTTTCTCCTTGTTCATCTGTGTCTTCTACCAATACCAGTGCGGCATTGCCTCTTCTCAAGTTTTAAGTTTCAAATTTCTCAATACGATTTTTTTTTTAGCTGTATAGGTACCTTTGTTCATTTCATTTCTTTTTCTTTTTTTTCCTTTTGAGGTTTTTTGGTTTACAGAATGCAAATTTTTTCTTGTTTTAAGAACAATTTTTTTTTTTTAAGCACAAACTTCATGCTGGCCGAATCTTGAATTTCGGCTGGCATTTACCGAAACACCCTAAAACACCCGAAATAGACCAGAATGACCCGAAATTTTTTCCGAAGTGGAATAGGGTGGGTTACTGTTCCGGTTTGTTTACCAGCATGGTATTTTCTGGCCAGAACGGAATGAAATTAATAACATTGAATCAAACCTAATTACCTAAAGGCTAAAACAAAATAAGATTGTGTAATTTATGCTTCCTAAGGAACACCCTGAACAAAATTCCTGGAGTCGCCACTGGACTTCTGCTTTATGTGTATGTTTCTGAAATAGAGTTCTGCTGTATTAAAGCACCCTCGTAGTTCTTGTCACAGGACCTCTTAATTTCTGCACTTTTTGACCATACAGATCATTAAATGAAGACAATCATTTTTTTTTTTTCTGCCCTCACTAAATTCTGCCAGTAATTAAGCTCAGGTTTAAAGGCAAGAGTAAAATTTTCTAGCTTTGATATTGCACAGTACTCCCCAAATTTTATGGTATCCCTTGTGATCTAGAGGTGCAGAATCAGTAGCGACTCCAGGAATGTTTCTCAGAGTGTTCCTGGCAGGGATAGACTCAGGATTTGAACTTAAGGGGGGCCCGAAGCAAAAGGGTCAATTTCATACTAAGGTCATTTAAGTTTAGTTAAGAAGAAAAAAAATGATATATTTAGATACCAATCAATCCTAATGTACCTTTTAGAGTTATCACTTTATATATATATTATATTTAATTTATTTATAAATTAGAACCCCACTTTTTTTTTTTAAGAGCTTTTAAAAAATGTAAATTCATATAATCTATTTTTAAGCCATAAATTCATATATGTAGTGTGTATTTGGCATGGCTTAATTTTGCCAGTTTATTTTACTATTTAGCTTATTTTTATTATTATTCATGGGTTCTCCTGCACTTTTTAGTATTATTCATGGGTTTCACTGTACTATTTCAACTAATTTTTACCTTTATCTACAATACTTTTAACAAAAAAATTTCAATTTTAACAAAATAAGTGGATCCAGACGAACCTCTAACTTAATAATATACTGCACAAGATACATTTTGATTTCTATCACAACTCATTAATATGAAAAACAAAATAGATAAAAGGTAGGAAAAAGAAAGATGTGGAGAAGTGAATCCTACGTGTAGAGTAGATGGACTCATGGACAAAATACAATAGTAAAAACCACATGTGTGTCTGACATTTTTGACCAAAAGCTAAAAGGTAGATATAGGGAAAGTAAAAAACCTCTTGAGAAAACAAAGAGACAGTGGGCTGGTGGAGAAATTGAAGTAGAAGAAAGAAAATAATAGAGGAGGATTTCAGCAAACTGGTGGAGAAATCTAAGCCAAAGAAGAAGAAAAAAATAGAGGAGGATTTTTGTTGTTCAAACAGCAGACAACATCAACTATAACAGTATGACAATCCAGGCAAGAAGAACTGAAGAAGCAATGAAGCATAAAGGATTTAGGTAAAAAACGACAGTTGTTGGAGGAAGAATAAGAGTTGAGAGAGTGAAATTGAGGGAGAGAAATTTAAATGGGTAAAATTGGGAATTTGTGATTTCTGTTTTGTTATTTTAGATTTGTGGTATGATTATATTATGTATTTTTTTTTGTTTAGACCGAAATTTTGTTCTATTTTAAGGTTTTTCTTGTTACGGGTTGTTGACTATTGTGATCTCTTTGGGCTGATTTGATGAACTTTTGATGATGGGGACCTAGATTTTGGAGAGAGGGGGGGCCGAAGTTGTATGTGAGTATCTAACTTGATGCATATATTCCTACTAATTTTTTTTTCTAAAGGTCTGGGGGATTTTGAGGGTGTTTCTAATTTTTTTTTAGGGTGTTCCTAATTATTTTTTAAGGGTAGATAAATAAAAAATTTTAAATTATTATATATAAAATTTTTTTTTTTTCAGGTCAGGGTGTTCCTGGGAACACCCTGGCCTGAACGTGGCGTCGCCACTATGCAGAATATCCATATCACATGACAATCATTCCAGTAACTACTCACGAAGCAGTCTACACTTGATGAAATGTTCAAAACATTTTCTTTTCTAACTTCTGTTCTATTGTGATCCTAATTCCCAAGCGTGTTAACTTCGTTCTACGTACATTTATCAACATGAAAGTATGAAACATTTTCAACATTAACTTCCCAGTTGAAAAACATGGTTAAATAACCGCCCCTCAAGAATATGATTTAGTTGAGCAGAAAAATGAAAATAAAGTCTTCAAATATGCATGCAGTAATACATAACATCAAATACATGCATATTGCCTATATTTTCATTTCAGTCATTGCATTTAGCTTCTCGAACTCAACTCACAACGTGCATATTGCTTATCTTCATTTAGTCATCGCACTGGCTATCTCATACTCTAGCTCAGCACAACAGTCATTGGTAAATGGCTTTCGCTATAAGGTCCCTTTGCACACAAGTTATGAAAACTTTAAAAGGGTCTAACCTTTATTAATAAACAATAAAAACTAATAAAAATTTAAATATTAGGATAATTTCCATTAACCGACCTTTAGGTTTGGACTAATACCAAACAGATCCAAAACATTTCAAAATTGATCAATTTGAACCCTTAATCCAATTTGGTCACTAAGAGAGGAGAAAAATAACTAACGAACTTAATAATGTATAGGGAGTAAGTTGGGTTTAGGGACCAAATGATTCATTTTTTAAATGTTTTAGACCTAGTTGACATTAATTCAAGTCTCATCATAAGTTAATGGAATCTACCATTTTTAGGATGAAAGTTACTTGATTCCTTAAAAAAAACTAATGGATATAAAATTTAAACTTAAGGCACCTGCACAAATTAAGATATCTACTCTTAGTAAATTTGGTTCAAAAGCTTGAGCAATGAATTCTTATAAGTGACTAGTTGGTCCTTCAACAAGCAATATATTCAACTGGTTTTCAAATCTTTCCATGGCTTGGACTGGCAGGGAAATTGGCATTATTATCCCATTCTCTCCTTTACTATTCTTACTAGGAATATAGAAACTGGACACTCCGGGTATGGCCCCCCCCCTCACCCATTGCAGGCCCACCATAAAACGGTTTACCCCACCCAAAGTCCACCTCTCCAAATCTAGCACGTGTCACATCCGACACAAGATACGACCCCACCACATAGAAGTGAGGCCGACCCTTAATTATCATAAGATCAATCACCGACCGCAAGTACTCCTCTGTTACGTTATTTTTTGCCTTCTTCAGCAATTCCACAGCGTAACCCAATGGATTCTTACACAGCTTCCCTGCTGTTGTGAGTGCCATACAGAACACACAAACGTTACCGTAATAACCGTTGGGTAAAGGAGGGTTGAATTTGTCACGTGCATTGACAGCGCACAACAAACGAACCTCTTCTTGGGGGTTTGTCTGGAGAGCTATGGTACGACAACGCCAGAGGCATGCAGTGAGCAACTCAAAGGTGGAGCATTGTTTCAGGTGATGTGGCATGAATCTCCGGAGGGCAGAGACCTCTGTTGAGCCGAAGAAAATGGTACGATGGGCCATGTCATCATTGAGTGGGATTGGGACAACAACGGTGGAGGTCATGTCATCAAACTCGCGGTGCGTGCATGTCACTTGAGTTGGATCTCTTGCTTGAAGGAGATGTCTCTGCCACACGGGTAAGATGGAGGGGGCACATGCACCACGTGCCATCTCGCCCATGGCCATCATGAATTGCACCAATCCAGCGGCATCACTCATGGTGTGGTTTAGGCGAACGGCAAAGATGAAACCATCACACTTGAGACGCGTCACCTACTCATCTCCACCAAGCAAAATGATTATTGGTTTATTTAATAATAAAAAGTGATGCTATAGAGATATATGTAAATTCTGAGTAATGCTATATCACAATATTTTCATAACATTTTCATAATAATTTCACAAAAAACTTAAGTAACAAATTGTTAGTGGTTCTAATTTGGCCCACCACTAATGTCATTTTTTTACTTAACAATAATAACTTTATTATCTATGATTTATTGTAAAATTGTTATAAACATATTGTAAAAGTAGCATTACTCATAAATTTACTACATAACATTTAGATATGTCACCAATTACATTAAAATTATGTTGACATTCATATTTTCCATCTACAAAAGAACAAGGTACCAATAATTTTCTATCCCAAGATTCATTTATATATATATATAAATATATATTTATATTTATATAAAAATATAAAACCGAAGCCTTTGACTTTTGGTTGACCTCTCCACAATTTCCCACATCAGCATTTTTTATTTATATTTTTTAATTTGATTTAATTCTTTCGATTTTATTGCACCAAATTGCAGAAAATTTATTAAATTTCTTTTAAAAAAATTAAATTTAGTTTTTTGGTACCATACAACCACTATACTTAAAGGAGACCTAAATTATCACCTAATCAGAAAATTTTTAGATAATCCTAACAAACTATATAATAACTCCATTAATATAAATCTATCCCAAAAATTAGAATATATCTCCTTTAATTTTATAATTTCTACGTTGATGACATTTAAAAGAAAAATTCTATCATATTTCCTTATATCTATCGATCACGTTTTCTTTCTCTTCTTTTTTTCATTTTTTTATATTAACGTTGATTAGAAATTATAATTTCAATAGGATTTAAACTCTATAATTATATCAAATGAGACTCAACAAATATATATCATTTTTAATTTCAATAAGATTTAAATTTTATATCAAATGGACTCTACCAACATATTCATCCTTTAATATATATATATATATATATATATATATATATATAACCAAATTTGATTAGGAATCCATAACTCTATATTATATTACAAATAGTTTTTTAGGGATTATTTGTTACAATTTCAACTCGGCTTTTCATTCCTATATTATATTTTAAATTTTTTTTTTTTTTGGAATTATTCTTCTGACACCCCTCTGCTGTACAGTCTCTTGCATTGATTTTGTTTCTTGGAGCACCTTCAAAACAAAAGGTATGCAAAGTTTTCTTATCAGGTTTAATGTTAACACATATGAGAGATATTTTGGTTAATTAGAAAAAGTTTGATGAAACATAAAAGGAAAAAGAACTAAAGAACGCATAATCTAAAAAAATAAAAATAAATAGTGACTGTATTAGGCAGAGGCTTTTGAAGATTATTGTTTTTTTTTTTTGGAATTCTTTACATTCATGTGTATGTATGTATTGTATTGGATTTAATTGAATTGGAATTATCTTTGAAACTTTGGTTTTGATTGAATAATGAAAATGGCAGAAGAAGTATGTTCCAATATTTGGAATCTTCTGTATATATGTTGTTGTAGTTTAAATTTGGTATTTAAATTGTTAAATTGTTAATTCGCAGTTTCATTGTTCATCTATTAATCATAAATAATAATATTGCTATTTGCAACCATCATGATATGGTATCAATGATGTGATCATTCCGAATGCTTTCGTTTAGAGTTTAGATAGAGTCTATTTTATGATTAAAAAAATTTACAATTAAAAGACTTTTGAAATTACATTTTTTTTAAATGACATCATAAATGACTTCTATGAACTCCATCCTTTATGGCATCATTAAAAAGAAAACTCATATAGATAGGTATTAGGATATTATTTGGAATTATCATAATGGACTAACGTATTACACATGGTACGAATTTAACTGTAACATCCAATGTTATATAATAAAAATTGGGCCTATGGTTATCTTCTCTTTGCAAAAAATGTTTAAATTCTCATTAATTGTGATAGTTCACTTTTAGGTAAAATAAAAACTCTATTAACTAAATCTTAAGAAATATAAAATTCTATTTCAAAAAATTTCCAGAAAATTAGATTTTATTTTAATTATTTTAATAATTTTATATTGTAAAAGAATAAAATTTATACACTACATAGAATCATTACTTCAGTTGCCTTCTAAATGATGGAGGATAAGAGAATGTAATTTGTAGATCTATTATCAAGATAACATAGATTAGATTAGTGGTAGATAGTAGATTTAATTACAGTTGAGTATTGTGTGAAATCATCACCATAAAATAGCTCATGTCGGGATGTGTTATGTGGAACCAATGATATGAAACAAAAAGAATTTTTCTACACCATTTTATTGAACAAAAAATTACTTATTTCAATTCATTTTCAAATTATACATTTTTTAAGTCAAGTTTAAGCAGAATAAATACTTTTGATTTTTATTTAACTATCTCGTACATCGCATGGTTAGCGACTAGTATTTACATATAAGTGAAGTTTCTCATTATAAAAGTTTTGGAAAGTTTATCATGACCTAGAAAATGCAAAGTTAATAGGTTGCAGTATTTATTTTCTTACTTTAATCATCCAATGATACATCAATTTAGAAGTAAACACACACACACATATATATTTATATATATATATATATATTTATATTTATATATTAATTTGTTTTAGAGGCGCAGTATATGAACCTGAATAAGCAATAATGGGCAATGAAGGATGCCCCCAGAGCTGGGAACATCAAAAAGGAGCTCCTCCAAGCATTGGAATGGAGGATGAAGTACATCACCAAACTGTTCAAGCGTAATATCGGCGTTGGCCTCAATAAACATGACACCCTCACCGGTACATTCTACTACAAGCTTTCGGCCAGGTCCTTCCCTAAGCCTTCCAGCAAATGGGTAGTAAAACACTAGTGTTTGTGCAAGTGCTTCTCTGATGACTTTCACTGGGTCTCTAATCTCTTGCAATATTGAGGAATCATGTTTATAGAAATGTATGGTGTTGATTTGAAATCGAAGACCCTCTTGGTCATCCATATCGGAGAGTTGTTTGAATTCATAAGGTGTGGGCTTTGCAGGAGCAACCAGTTCTGGTTTGCACCTTTGTACTTTGAACACTAGAGAGGTGGGTGGTGCCTGTGCCATGCCAAGAAAATGGTTTGAATATGAGACTGAGAAACTTGGGCAAGCTTACAGGTTGTAGTGTGTGTTTATGACTTATGATGGACAGGAATTTATAGCCAGAGATGACGTAATCTAGAAATAGAAATATCCTTCAAAATAGGGAAAATATTGCCACACACAATAGCACCCACAGTAGATGTGGGATATGTGCCAAATGCTAAATATTTGGCACATATCCCACACCAAACACAAAAAATAGTTCTCTAGTAGATGTTGTATATGTTGCATATGTTTACCACATATACCATTTTGTGTCCGTACCATTGCAAATTTGCAATGGTACGGACAAATGTGGTAAACCAAATATTTGTATTTGAATGTATTTTAATGTGTAGTAAATATTATTTTAATGTATTTTAATGTGTAGTAAATATTATTTTAATGTATAGAATTGAATTATAAAACATCTGATAAATGAGATGTTGTAAAATGATGTGGTAAAATAATAAAGTAGGCATTTGGTGTGGCAAAATGGCATAATTTTTACACGATCTGCTACGGATGCTTTACACACCAAGTATGGAGTATGGACACATAAAAACAAGAAAAACCATGCGCAACAACTCATGTGAGTGGGTGGCCAACTACACAAGATAATATAAAATAAATAAATAAAAAATACAATCAGTTTGCCAAATAAATGAAAAGGAGTTTTCAAATGGTTGTACTTCATGTGATGGGTAGTGGCCTAGTGGGTATTGTTTTTCCTTTCTAACAATTGCAATCACAAGTCATAACAAAGTACATAATGTTTGCCGCAATTTCTGGGATTTGTTGAGATCTTAACACTTTTTTCCCCCTTAACTTTTGAAGTACAAGAGAAAAAAATCTCGGCTTTTGTAAAGTCAAAGTTCATGTGATATGCACACACTAATTAAGTGTGCGTTTGTTTGGACTTTTTGAAGCCCAAAACGCGCATAAATAAAAAAGTTGGGAAGAAAATGTGTTTGGCTGAGCCCAAAACGCAACTTTTTAAAAAAAGTTGCGTATTGGGCTCAGGCAAAATAAAGGTCCGAAACGCGCTGAATTTATGGACCTCAGAGGTCCATAAATCAAAACGCGCTGCAGGGCGTTTTGGCATTATTACCGTTGGACGCTGCATTTACGAAAATGCCCCTAATATATCTCACACAACCTCATCAGTTCTCTCACACTCACCCATCTCATCTCTCTGCTCTTCACGCCGCACGCCCTCACCCCCACGCCTCCCAGCCTCGCTTGTATTTCTGCGCTCTGCTCCGTGGTAAGCTTCTTCCTCTTCTTCTTCTTTCTTTCTTCGTCTTCTTCAACGCGATTCTGATTTTTTTTTTTTTTTTTTTTTTTTTTTTTTTTTTTTTTCTGTCTAATCTGATTTGAGAAATACGTTTTGAAGGTAGCGATTTGCTACCAAAACACCAAGCAACACTGATCTGCTACCAAAAATCACCAGGTACCAACTAATTCAGAAGCGTTTTTTTTTTTTTTTTTTTTTACCGAGTGTGGGAAAAAAATTTTCAGATCTTGCATGCTTTTGTTTTCTTCAGCTTCAGCTCTCTTTGATTTGTTTTCTCGCAACCCAGAAATAGATTAATGGGTATTGTTTTTGTTGATTGGAATTTTAGTTGATTGGAATTAGTTTTTTTGTTTTCTCGGCAACCCAGAAATATATTAATGGGTATTGTTTAAGTTTAATGTAATTTGCTGGAATGTTTAATGTAACGGATTCAGTGTTTATACTATCTGTAACAATGTTTTTATTTCTTAAATCTTGAATCAAAAAAGTTCAATCCAATTAAGCTTTGCGTTTTGTTCTATTCTTAATCTAGAAAAGAAAAAAAAATTGCAATTATTTTTATAATTTAATTTTCGTTGTTACACCTTTATTTCTCAACATTGTAATCTGCTGGAATAGTTGAATCATAGTTGACACTTGACCCTCATATAATCATCCTTTTAAAGCTTAAGCTAAGTTACTTGTTGTCTTTTGAGGTTAGGATGGCATAGATGAAGTAATTAACCATCATAAAATTCCTCTTGTTTCTCTAGGTGCCATGGCAGTGAAAATACTTGCTGCTCAGCTATACCAAACTCCACTTTGGGACTCCTAATACAAGAAATGTAGCAGTTTTCCATTTATAATTTTTATTTTAAATATGATGCAATTTAGCTAGGCGAGTTCCATATCCCAATATATTTGTCTAGTGAACAAACACAACTA
The DNA here is from genome assembly GCA_030021035.2 of Notholithocarpus densiflorus. Lineage (NCBI taxonomy): Eukaryota > Viridiplantae > Streptophyta > Magnoliopsida > Fagales > Fagaceae > Notholithocarpus > Notholithocarpus densiflorus. The sequence goes on from JARYZH020000017.1 coordinate 1,114,185, forward strand.
GACCCCTGATGACTGATGACTGATGACTTTATAGTTTATAGATCATGTACTCCAAGTCCAAGCTTGAACTGAACCTATAAAATGGACCAACTTGTGCCTTTTTTGGCTGTTGCCAAACTGCTCCATGAAAGGAACATAAAGAAAGGAAGTAATAGAAAAACTCAGATGGAAGATTTAATTGAAATAGCTTTTCCATTACACACACCACCCACATCACGTTTTGTACCAAATAGTGAATATATCACTAACTCCTCTTTCAAACTATTTTTCTTTATTATATGCAAACTATTTTCATTTAGAATACTTGTCCACTTTACTTTATATATATATATATATATTTATATATATCTGAATAAAACTAGGCTTCCCACTTTCCTTTCCAAATCATGCTTCTTGTTCTCATTATGCGTTGTGTTTCACCAATATCATTTGTTGCCCTGCATGCTATATTTGTCTTACACACAAAATAATATGAAAAACCTGAAGAACAAAGCAAGAAACATCTAATAAATACATGTGCAGCTGTATACTTAAAAATTATAGTAATTATAAAAATAATAATTATGAAAAAAAATTTAGAGTAAAGACTATAAAGTGAGACCGGTCAAGCACTGGTTGTGTATTTTCTTCAGTGTGTTTGTGCCTTTATGTGTTATAATTGAAGTGTATAGTATCATACAGGCTGGCATAGTTACTACATAATTAAGATTAATTTTGAGAACTGATTTGATGTAGATTGAAGTTCTACTGTGTTGATGTCAATACTGTTCCACACAAGCTTGTCACTCGTGCTGGAGTAACTGTAAGTTTCTCATGAGGCTCCAATAATTTTGGTGTTTTAGAAAGGTGTAGAGGCAAATTAAGAGTAAAATGAGAAATGACTTGAGTGTGTTTGATTGTTGCACCATCTGCAGAAACTGAATGTATATTAGCAATTATTGACTGTGTAGGCTTCAAAGGTTTGCCTTACAAGGAGTATCTACCCAAGCAATACTTGGTTCATTTGTCAATTGATGATCCACATTCTTCATATGTTTGCTGTGTTGACTAGTTTTGATGAGTTTATAGCACACTGAGAGAGAAAAGAGAAGCTGGACTTCCTTTTCTCTCTTTTTTTTTGGGAGGGGGGGTTGAGAAATATGTCAGGGTTTTGAACTCTGAACTCTGTCAGCCAAAGCAAAAATGCCAAAATTTGTATTATCTAAACGGCAACTAGAAAGACTTGATTGCAACTATCAAATATGAATATGCTTGGCTCTTCCTCCTTTCTCTTCTTTCCTTTGGGTGTATTTGTCTGTCTAAATGGGAGCACTCATCAATCTTATCAATACCATTGTTCTGTGTTGGGTCTGTCATACATTTGTGCAGACTGTTGACTTAATTATTTTATCTTTTTCATGCATATGTGTGCGTTGGGGGTCCAAATATGTGTAGAAGATGCCTACCATACAGGTAATTTTCCCTTACAATTGAATGTTTCCGAGGAACTTGGTATGTTCTTTCTTCCCTAGTAATAAACAATGATTATGTCACAGCTGTGGAAGGATGGCAAGATTCAAGCTGAAGTGACTGGTGGCCACAAAGCGTATTTAGTCATCAGTGAAGTATTTTTATTTTATTTTATTTTATAATATCATGTAGTACAATTTAAATTTGTGTTATTGGTATGTATTTTATCATCTTTTTTTACATTTTTGTGCTGTACAATTTAAACTTGGATTATTGATATGTATTTTATATGTTTTTACATATTTATGTAGTACAATTTAAACTTGGATTATTGGTGTATATTTTATCATCTTTTGACATTTTTATTTTGTGCTTCATGATGATAAAAATTATTTAGATTTAATTAATATTAATAAGAAGTCATTAATAATAATAACAAATAATTATGACACTAAAAAAGAAAAATTGCCCAAACATTATTAAAATAATACCAATAATATATATTTATTATTATTATTATTATTATTATTATTATTATTATTATTATTATTATTATTATTGTTTAGTAAGTATATGAAATAGATGATTTAATAAGTATGAAATAAACTCACATCCACAAAAAAAAAAAAAAAAAAGTATGAAATAAATTCCCTTATATATACATTGTCCTTTTTGGTCATTTACCCCTTAAAAAGCCACTTTTATAAGTGCTAGCCAAACACTCAGCTTTTTCATTATGCACTTTTTAACAGTTTTTACCAAACACTCAGCTTTTTGAAACTCCACTTTTTCATTATGCACTTTTAACAAAATTCCACTTTTTCATTATGCACTTTTTCAAAAAGCTGAACCAAACTCACCCTAAGAAGCCCCCTACACTTTGCCCACAAAACAATTAAAAACGAAGTAATAAAAAAAAAATATAGAGGAGAGATAGGAATAACCAAGGTTCACGCCGGCTGAGAAAACGAATAAAGAAACAGCAAAGAAGTTGACAAATTGAAGAAGAAGGATCCAGGGAAGGGATTTTGGGGTTAAAGTTATATTTAAATTGAGACATTTAATATATTTAACTTTAATTAAATAATCCTTTTTACTTAACTCTATTCTTTTAATTTGTTAGGTGTAGCAAAAATTGTATTTTTTAAAGAATTTCTTGTTCATATGTGAGTAATATTCTAAATTTTTTATTCATTATTTTGGATTTATCTAGAGAAAATTATTTAGACTTGATTAATATTTCATAAAGCTTATTATTTTTTTTGTTAACAACTAGTGTGTGTATATATTAAGCTACTAATAATTAAAAAGAACTAAAAAAAAACGAGTGTGTTGGGTTAAGATAGCTTGACCTGGTTAATCTTTATATTTCTAAAAGTTGAAGCGTAGAATTTATTGTTGCTACGCGCCAGTTGAGCCACATCAGCGTCCACGTCACTAATTTCTTCTTTTTTCCCAATTATAGGAAAATTGAGCTATTTCAAGTACAATTATAGGAAAATTGCAATTTTCCTATAATTGCTTTTAACATTTTTTTTTTTAATATCTACACTTCTCCAACCTTTTTCCCTCCCTTACCTTTTCATCTCCCCAGTCCCCACTATTTCTCCAACCTTTCTCTCTTCTTTTTCTTTTCATCTCCCCACTACCATCTAAATTAATACCATTCTTCCTCTTTCTCTTCATCTTCCTTTATTTTTGTCTTTTTTTATTCACACTTTCTTACTATAAATTTGTCGCTATCTCTTTCATTCTATGCATAGTTTTCCCTCACAACAAAAAAAGTTTTCTCTCTCTCTCTCTCTCTCTCTCTCTCAAATTTTTGGTGGATTTTTAATTTTTCTTGCATATCTACCTTAGGTTGATAGTTTTTTATATTCTTTGAAATTCTACTTTGGGTTAATGCGATTTAGTTTTATTTTTTAATTTTAATTTTATTTTTTTTGGTTCTCTTTGTTGTTAAATGTTATCCTATTGCATTATAAAGAATTAAATATAGCATATAAAAATATAATATTATTTTATTACATAGCATAATTTGGATAATTTGGTATTTATTGTAAATTAATATTTCTTCTATTACATAGCATGATTTTTATAGTGCTCAATTTAAATATTAAACTATGAGACTACTAATTTTTGTTTATTCTTTAATCCTTTGTGGTGGACAAATTACTCGTTATAGTTGTATTAGAAGTACACTATAATACCATTTATTTAGAGAAAAGCAAATATTAACCAAATGAAAATAATCTGATGGGTGACAAATTTTAGCTTTTGCAATTTTTTTTTATTTTTTTTATTTTATAACAATGCATATATAGAAATTCAATTCTTAGATTTTGCTAATAATTGTTTATTTGATAATATGTTTTGGGTGGATGAAATTACAACAAATTGTTTTCCTAATTGGTCCAATTAATTATTGTTAAGTTTTATTAATTTTCTTAGTTACACTTTTCGGTGTTTTGGATTGTAGGCAAATAAAATAAGGTTTGCAAAAGTTTGTTTAAAACTAAAAGAATAATTTCCAAATTTTATATTTATTAAAAAATGAATATTTTCGTTAACTTGCCTTTTGAATTTCTAAGAAAAATTGTATTGTTTTCATTTTGGTACGACAAAATTTTTATTTATAATTTATGATTGTTCCTATATTATATTTATGATTGTTCCTATAATAAATAAAAATATGATTACAAAATACATTACTCTTTATTAAATTAGTTTAAATTGTAAAAAAAAAAATTAATAAAACCACCTGTGGGAGGACTTTCATCCCGGCCCCCAATCAGGTATTGTCCTCTTTGGAAACGGCTTTGAGCCTATCCTCAAGGGTTTGTTCAATCCCACATCGGGGAGAGACGCCTCCCACTCCAGAACGTTCCAGAGCTCTCCTTCTTCCTCTTTTTTTTTTTTTTTTCCTTTCTCCCTTTTCTCTTAGCACTTCATCTGTAACACCCATGCACTTCTCCATTTGAAAGATTTTGCTATATTCTGATTTTTTTTTTTTTTTTTTTTTTTTTTTTTGCATTTTTGCATTTTGAGGAATCCTAATTTGCAAGGGATTGATTTTTTTTTTTTCCTTAGCTGATTTGGGAATTTGTTATAGATTTTTTTGTGTTTGGATTTGGAAATTTTTTATTGAGAGGGCAGAAGGCGGAGCAAAGAGATGAGAGGAATGAGGAATGGTGTGAAAGGGTAATTTGGTAATTGCCCTGTGAGATAGATTCAAACGCGCACAGGGCTTTTTCCAAAATGGAGCTCTGAGCTCCTTTCAGTGATATGCGCGTTTCTTCACAAATATAAAACGCAACTTTTTTCAAAAAGTTGCGTTTTGTGCTGAACCAAACGCACATAAAGGGCTAGCTTTTTTCAAAATGGGCTTTTTGGGCTCAAAACGTTGAAACAAACGGGCACTAACTCCCAAGCGTGTCAGTCATCGCATTTAGCTTCTTGAACTCAGCTCACAACGCGCATGTTGCTTATCTTCATTAAGTCATCGCACAAGCTATCTCATACCCTAGCTCATCACAATCATTAGTAAACGGCTTTCGCTATCAGTTGTCTTTGCACACAAGTTATGGAGACTTTAACAAGTCTAACCTTTATTAATAAACAATAAAAACTAATAAAAAATTAAATATTAGAATAAATTCCATTAATCTACCTTTAGGTTTGGGCTAAAGTCAAACAAATTCAAAACATTTCAAAATTGATCAATTTGAACCCCTAATCCAATTGGGTCACTAAGAGAGGAGAAAAATAACTAACGAACTTAATTAATGTATAGGGAGTAAGTTGGGTTTAGGGACAAATTATTCATTTTTCAAATGTCTTAGGCCTAGTTGACATTAATTCAAATATCATGATAAGTTAATGGAATCTACCCACTTAGGATGAAAGTTACTCGATTCCTTAAAAAAAAACTAATGGATATAAAATTCAAACTTAAGGCACATGCACAAAATAAGATATTTACTCTCAGTAAATTTGGTTCAAAAGCTTGAGTAGAATGGAATTCTTATAAGTGACTAGTTGGTCCTTCAGCAAGCAATATAGCCAACTGGTTTTCAAATCTTTCCATGGCTTGGACTGGCAGGGAAATTGGCACTACTATCCCATTCTCTCCTTTACTATTCTTACTAGGAATATAGAAGCCAGACACTCCAGGTATGGCCCCCACCTCACCCTTGGCTGGCCCACCATAAAACGGTTTACCCCACCCAAAGTCCACCTCTCCAAATCCGGCACGTGTCACATTCGACACAACATACGACCCCACCCCATAGAAGTGGGGCCGACCCTTAATCATCATAAGATCAGTCACCGACCGTAAGTACTCCTCTGTTACGTTGTTCTTTGCCTTCTTCAGCAATTCCACAGCGTAACCCAATGAATTCTTACAAAGTTTCCCTGCTATTGTAAGTGCCACAGAGAACGCAAAAACGTTACCGTAATAACCGTTGGGTAAAGGAGGGTTGAATTTGTCACGTGCATTGACAATGCACAACACACGAACCTCTTCTTGGGGGTTTGTCAGGAGAGCTATGGTACGACAACGCCAGAGGCATGCGGTGAGCAACTCAAAGGTGGAGCATTGTTTCAAGTGATGTGGCATGAATCTCCGGAGGGCGGAGACCTCTATGGAGCCGAAGAAAATGGTACGATGGGCCATGTCATCGTTGAGTGGGATTGGGACAACAACGGTGGAGGCCATGTCATCGTACTCACGGTGCGTGCATGTCACTTGAGTTGGATCTCTTGCTTGAAGGAGATGTCTCTGCCACACGGGTAAGATGGAGGGGGCACATGCACCACGTGCCATCTCGCCCATGGCCATCATGAATTGCACCAATCCAGCGGCGTCACTCATGGTGTGGTTTAGGCGAACAGCAAAGATGAAACCACCACACTTGAGACGTGTCACCTGCCCATCTCCACCAAGCAAAATGATTATTGGTTTATTTAATAATAAAGAGTGATGTTATAGAGATATATATAAATTTTGTGTAATGCTATATCACAATATTTTCATAGCATTTTCATAATAATTTCACAAAAAACTTAAGTGACAAATTGTTATTGGTTCTAATTTGGCCCACCACTAATGTCATTTTTTTACTTAACAATAATAACTTATCTAAGATTTGCTGTAAAATTATTATAAAAATATTGTAAAAGTAGCATTATTTATAAATTTACTACGTAACATTTAAAGATGTCACCAATTACATTAAAATAACGTTGACCTTCATATTTTCCATCTACAAAAGAACAAGGTACCAATAATTTTCTATTCCATGATTCATATTTATGTATAAGTGAAGTTTCTCATTATAAAAGTTTTCGAAAGTTTATCATGACCTAGAAAACGTAAAGTTAACAGGTTGCAGTATTTATTTTCCTACTTTAATCATCCAATGATACATCAATTTAGATGTAAACGCACATATATTAATGAATTTTATATTAGTGAGTTTTAGAGGCACAGTATATGAACCTGAATAAGCAATAATGGGCAATTAAGGATGCCCCCAGAGCCGGGAACATCAAAAAGGAGCTCCTCTAAGCATGGGAATGGAGGATGAAGTACGTCACCAAACTGTTCAAGCATAATATCAGCATTGGCCTCAATAAACATAACACCCTCACCGGTACATTCTACTACAAGCTTTCGGCCAGGTCCTTCCCTAAGCCTACCAGCAAATGGGTAGTAAAACACTAGGGTTTGTGCAAGTGCTTCTCTGATGACTTTCACTGGGTCTCTGATCTCTTGCAATATTGAGGGATCATATTTATAGAAATGTATGGTTGGGATTTGAAATCGAAGACCCTCTTGGTCATCAATATCGGAAAGTTGTTTGAATTCATAGGGTGTGGGCTTTGCAGGAGCAACCAATTCCGGTTTGCACCTTTGTACTTTGAACACTAGAGAGGTGGGTGGTGCTAGTGCCATGCCAAGAAAATTTGTTTGAATATGAGACTAAGAAACTTGGGCAAGCTTACAGGTTGTAGTGTGTGTTATGACTTATGATGGACAGGAATTTATAGCCAGAAATGACGTAATCTAGAAATAGAAATATCCTTCAAAATAGGGATAATATTATCACACACAATATAAGTATTACACACCAAGTATGGACACTCATAAAAACAAGAAAAACCATGTGCAACAACTCATGTATAACAAGTATTTCCTTTCTTTAAGTACAGTATTATTTCAATAGTAATACTAAAGCTTGTGAGTGGGTGGCCAACTACACAAGATAATATAAGAAAAAAAAAAAATACAATCAGTTTGCCAAAAAAATGAATAGGAGTTTTCAAATGGTTGTACTTCATGTGATGGGTAGTGGCCTGCGTATTGTTTTTCCTTTCTAAGAGCATCCACAACAGTGAAGCTAAAAATTTAACTATTTGACATCACAAAAATTTTTTTTATCTATTTTACCTATACACATGCTACAGCAGTAGATCTATTTTAACTTTCAACACAATAAAATAATATAAACATCACAATAAAATAGGATATCTACTACAATATAATAATATATCCACACAACCATCACAGCCACACACACAACCACCACCACAGCCCACAACAAAGAACAAAAAAAAAAAAAAAAAAAAAATTCAACTAAGCCCACACCCACCAGACCCACTAGGCAACACCCACACCCACCACCATGAAACCCACCCGAGCCACCACCACAAACACACCGATCTACCCACAAACCCAACCGACCCACCACCACGAAACCCACTCAAGCCACCACCACAGCCCACAACAAAGAACAAAAAAAAAAAATCAACCAAGCCCACACCCACCAGACCCACCAGGCAACACCCACACCCACCACCACGAAACCCACCCGTGCCACCACCACAGCACACCGACGCCGACTATTCAACCACTCCACAGCACACCGGCGACGTGGGTCTAAGGCAGATGGTAGCGTAGGTCTGAGGCTGATTGGCGACTTGGGACGGCTAGTGGGTCGGTGACGTCGAGCTTCGGTGGCGGCGACGTTGATGATAAGTCGGGCTGGCGACGGTAAACAGAAAGGTGTGAGTTTGAGAGAATGAGCTTGATGAGAGAGTTTTGAGAGATGAGAACTTGAGCTTGAGCTTCAGATGAGATGAGAGTGACACTGAGAGAGAGCACGGTGAGAATAAAAGAAAGTAAAAAAATGAACCAAGCTATATTATTTTAATCCAGGTTGGAATAAATTTTTTTTTTTTTTTTTTTTTTTAGCTCTCAGCTACAGTGCACATCCATAGATAGATGTGCATTGTAGCAATGGAACTAAAAAAAATAGCTATAGCTCCATTGCTGTATGGTTATTTTTGTGTTTTGGTGGAGCTAAAATAGCTGTATAGAATTTCTAGCTCCACTGCTACAAGTGCTCAACTACAATCACAAGTCATAACAAAGTACATAATGTTTGCCGCAATTCAGTGAAGGCATAAATCAGCTATTTCTTTTTCATTATTCACAATTTTTCACATCACAGTTTTGACAAAATTTCTGCAATTTGTTGATACCTTTAACTCTTTTTTCCCCTTAACTTTTGAAGTACAAGAAAAAAAAAATCTCGGCTTTTGTAAAGTTGAAGTTCATGTGATATGCACACACCAATTAAGAAGCACCCTACACTTTGCCCACAAAACAATTAAAAACGAAGTAATAAAAAACAATAGAGGAGAGATAGGAATAACCAAGGTTCACGCCGGCTGAGAAAACGAATAAAGTTGACAAATTGAAGAAGAAGGATCCAGGGAACTGATTTTGGGGTTAAAGTGATATTTTAATTGAGACATTTAATATATTTAACTTTAATTAAATAATCCTTTTTACTGAACTCTATTCTTTTAATTTGTTAGGTGTAGCAAAAATTGTATCTTTCAAAGAATTTCTTGTTCATATGTGAGTAATATTCTAAATTTTTTATTCATTATTTTGGATTTATCTAGAGAAAATTATTTAGACTTGATTAATATTTCATAAAGTTTTTTTTTTTTTTGTTAACAACTAGTGTGTATATATTAAGCTACAAAGAATTAAAAAAGAACTTAAAAAACAAGAAATGAGTGTATTGGGTTAAGATAGCTTGACCCTGGTTAATCTATATATTTCTAAAAATTGAAGTATGTCATTTATTATTGCTACGCGTTAGTTGAACCATATCAGCGTTCACGTCATTATTATTATTATTTTTTTCAATTATAGAAAAATTGAGCTATTTCAAGTACAATTATAGGAAAATTGCAATTTTCCTATAATTGCTTTTAACTTCTTCTTCTTTTTTAATATTTACACTAAACTTTTGTCTCTCACTAAACTTTTGTTGAGAGACCAAGGGGCTTGTTTGAATTTTGGTGTTTCCATCACTCATCACTAAGTTTCTCTCACTCATTACTCAAAAATGGTGGGTCCCACGGAGCAACAGCTTGTTTGGATGTGTTTTCAAATTTTGTTTTCATCACTCAATTCTCACCAAAGTGAGTAATAAATTATGGAAACAGAAAACAAATTTTAGGTGTTTTCAAATGCTTTTATAAGTTACATGACAATTTGATAATTAAATGAAACTTGTGAGACCCAATGCTTTGTGTTGTCACATCAAACACCAAAAGCTTTTTCACTTCTCTTTTTTTCTTTTTTCACAATTGCTCCTCCTTCTTTCTTTCCACCCGTTGCAGGTTCAGATCTGGATTCTTTTTTTTCTTTTTTCTTTTTTTTTTTTTCTTCTTCCTTTCTTCACATCTATTGCTTCTTCTATTGAAACACCATCTTCCTTTAAATTCAAGAAGTCCTCGGTCACCACAACCAAAGTTGTTTCTGGTATTTGTTTTAGTCATTGGTTTTAGTCGTTCTCAAGCACAAAGCTTTCTTCTCATCAATGGAAAAAATAGTAGTTGTTTGAAGTGATATAGTTTGATTGCTATCAAACATTAAAGCTACAAAAAACAAAGAAGAAGACATACTGACAGAGAGAAAGAGTCACGTTTTTATTTATTAAAAAAAATTGAACAAAGAAAAAGACATACCCACAAGGAACAATGGTAGCATGGTCAGAGGGTGGGCCCCACGTTTTTGAGTTTTTGAAGTTGAAAACAGAACTGAGTTTTAGGTGCCAAACCAGATTTTAGAGATATTTATTATTGAGTAATAAGAAATGAGTTGTAAAGTGATGAGTAACAGGGGATAATATTTAAGAGTTGAGTGATCATTTTTTTACATCCAAACAAGGCCCAAGGCTCTGGTATTTTACCCATTCCCCATGAAATTTTAAACAATAAAATATAAACTAAAGCTAGAAGCCTAGAAGAGTGAGAAAGGAAAACATTGTTTTGTCCCCCGGTTTAAAATCAAAGCTCAAGAATATAGGCTGTGACTGATAGTCAGGATGAGTAAATAAGAAGGCAAAAAACACATAAATAACAAGAGAGAGAGAGAGAAGGCAAAAACGCAGAAACAACAAGAGAGAAGAGATAGAGAAAGAGAGGAATACTGACACAGAGTCCAATCCAATTGCTATAGCTGGCTCACATGGGGATTTGGAAGAATTCAAACACAACTCTTGTTGGCCTTTGGTATTAAAATAATGAAAAAATGAGACAAAACTACCAAATTTCCCTATGCTCCAATTACAATAATCAAACTTTCCTCTCTTGAAAGTTGTTGTAAACTCTGAGCATCTATGGCAATCATGGCTCCATCATTCACTTCTCTGGTGTGAACCAGAACTGGTATTTCCAGCTAAGCCCACTCCACATGAATTTAAACAGCTTTCAGACTTGGATAATCGAAACAGCCGTCGATTTCAAATCCCAATTATACAATTCTACAAATATAATCTCTCAATGCAAGGGAGAGATCCAGTGAAGGTCATTAGAGAAGCACTGTCACAAATACTTGTATTCTACTACCCTTTTGCAGGTAGAATTAGGGAAGGGCCTGGTGCAAAGCTTATGGTAGAATGTACAGGTGAAGGTGTCATGTTCATTGAGGCTGATGCTGATGTTTCACTAGACCAGTTTGGACATGCAATTGATCCTCCATTTCCATGTATGGATGAGCTCCTTTATGATGTTCCCGTTAATCATTATTGCTTATCTAGGTAACATATGCTTAATTTGTTCTTAATTTCTACAGATTAGTGGTTTACTAGTTTCCTCTTAATAGTTCGTTTGGATTGCGGGGAAGAGAGGAGAAGTAAAGTAGAGTACAGTAGATTTAGCACAAAATTAACTTATTTTTAGCCAATACTTCCATACTTTTCTCTACTTCTCATCTTTTCCTCTTTCGTCCAAACAGACCATAAATCAATTGAAATAATTTGATGTATTGGTATGCCTAATTTCACTCATTTCAATGTTTTAGATAAAATAATAAAATACCCTTAAAGGTGTTTGATAAATAGTTCTATAATTATTTATTTATTACAAGTTCCCAACAGCTAAATAGAAACGCATCAAGAATAAGGACAAATGACATTGACGTGCGCTATGGAATTGGCAATTTTTTTTTTTTTTTTTTTTATCATTAAGAGAGAGAGAGAGAGAGAGAGAGAAATATATATATATATATATATATATATATAAATATATATAATGCTCATCTTACACATGGGAGCAGGTTCTATAGGATGGGTCGATGACTTTGAGGATTTTTTTTGAGTTTTTTATTAGTCTGACTGATTCGATTGTTAATTTCCGATCGAACTGTCCATCCACCCCATTACATATATTTGGTATATTCCCGTATTAATTAGCATTTGAACGGTACCAACCGGCATTATACAATATCAACAACATTGTGTGATTCATCATTCATGCTAATAACTAGGAGACATTTGTTACATGCATGATGCAACCCATATATAAAATAATTCTCTCCCCTCCCATAAAATATATCCTACTTAAATTTTTTTAAATATAGAAAAACATTTTTTTTTTTTTTTTGGTGGTGTCCAAAGACTTCTCTTTCATTTAAATAGAGTCCCTATATCATTAAAAAAAAAAAAAAAAAAAAAAACACCTAGAGGCTTGGTGCTGTTTTTTACTACTATTATACCATTTTTTATAATAGTGACTTGTCGAATGTTGAAAGAGTTATTACAATTTTTATAATGTCGGATATATTAATTAAGAGTTGAGTAATGTTACGGTTACAAATTATTTTATAATATTTTTACAAAATATTAATGTGGCCAACTTTTTATTAGTTTTCATCTAAACCCACCATTAACATCACTTTTTTATTTACCAATAATCACTCACCACATTAGCAATTTGTAAATTTTTTATAAAAAAAAAATTGTATCTCTAGCGTTTCTCGGTTATAATATCATTAGCATATGCATTCCACTTTGTTATTTAACTGGGTTACTCTTACATGTGAAATTATAATAACAAGTCTAAGACATCCAAAGTATTATCATTAGCTAAATTGACACCTCTTCATACACAAAATACTTAGGATCTTATAGAAAATTGTTCGAACTATGGAATTAACAACGATTGTAACTATCTCAAAAAATATTATCATTAGCTACAAGAAATGTTCCTAATAATTGTAAAAACACACATGCTTTTTTAATTGGTTTTAATTGTGTTAATCCGCAGGTGACACGACTAAGGTGTGGTGGATTTATCTTTGCCCTACGCCTCAACCATCTTATGAGTGATGCTCCCAGCATAGTTCAATTCATGAATGCCATGGGTGAGATGGCACGAGGAGTATGTGCACCTTCAATCCCACCTGTGTGGCAAAGGGAACTTCTCAACGCTAGGAACCCGCCACAGGTGACATGCACACATCACGAATTTGATAAATTGGTTAAGCCTCAGAGCTTGATCATCAACTCTCTTCATGAACTAGCCTGTTGCTCTTTCTTCTTTGGATCAACCCAAGTATCTGCTATATATTCGTAAAAACATACCTCGCCACTTGGGTAAATATTCCACATTTGAGGTACTAACTGCGTTCTTGTGGCGATGTCGTACCATAGCACTTCACCAGACCCAGAAGACCAAGTGCGCTTGATATTTATGAATAATATGCGAGCCATATTGAACCCTCCATTACCAAGAGGGTATTATGGCAATGCATATGCAATCTCACTAGCAGTAACAACAGCTAGCTAGGGAGCTTTGTGAGAACCCTTTAGAGTACGCATTGGAACTAGTTCGAAAGGCAAAAGCTAATGTCAATGATGAGTATATTCGATCATTTATAGACCTGGTGGTGAGTAAAAGCCGACCTCGTACCACCATTGTGCAATCCTTCGTTGTGTCAAACACGGCATGTGTGGGGTTCAGAGACGTAGACTATGGGTGGGGAAAGGCAATCTATGGTGGAGTAGCCAACATTTTTGAAAGCCCGAGTACTAGTGCTACTTCATTTTACATTGAAGCGATGAATAGTAAAGGAGAGGATGGGATTATGGTGCCTATGTGCTTACCAACCCTAGCAATGGAAAGATTTGTGCAGGAGCTGAATAATATCTTACAAGACCAATCAGATGGCGGTCCGATGTCCAAATTTATAATTTCTTCCGTGTGATATATATATATGAAAAAAAAGTTCATCAAAATCAAATTATTATAAAGTTAAACGGAGAAAAATGAATCAATAAGTTGAAACTTGGAAAAAGAAAAGTTATGTTACTTGACATATTATGATCCAAGTGGCTTATACCAATTGTAGGCTCATATACTTGTAGAACAAGCACATTAACCTTAGGTTAGTCTATGACTCTATAGTTAGCCTAGGATTAATAATATATTCTCTAGTAATATAAACTTTACATTGAGTTCATTGTAACACAAGTGCTTATTATAATATGTAACTGTCAAGAGCTTTCTTACTATAGTAGGCCGTTAAGCCGAATCACGTAAACCTTGGTATGTGCTCTCTCTTCAATGCTACCGCTCATTATTCAATCATTACAAACAGTTACACAACAACTTTCACACTTAGTCTGCCAGTTGTTCCACCATTTCATTAAAACATAAGCAACATTAGGCTTCAATATTGGCACCAAAATCAGAAAAACAGAGAGCAAATAAGGAGGGAAAAAAAAGACCAGAAACAAGACATTGGAGATTGAAAAATATATTTTGTTCAAGGACATTCCTTACTGGCTAAACTAAAATGTTCAATGAATTATAGTAGACTAGCTCAAAGCAATTACAAACTGGTTTCGAAACTTCACAATTCATCCTACTTTGGCAGCATGTAGAGTAGGACTTTACTTCATACCAAATTTCCCATAGAATAAATAGAAAACCTCACACATTAAACGTCAAACAAACGAATTAAAAAAGATATCTCATTTATTTCATGAAATTCCGAGTTATAAATAAACGAACACTTGTCTATTTAAAAGATCTTTTTTTTCATAATTTTTTATTTTTAATGATAGAATGCATAAAGATTAAATATTTCTACCCGCACACCCTTGGTGTAATAGTCACTCCACAAGTATAAATTCTTGTGGGGTGTGAGGGGCAAGGACCGGGATTCAAGTCTCTAGGAGGGAGCTTCACACATATTTACACTTAGATTAAATCAGAGTAAAATTCTATCTTGTATAATAATAAAATAAAATAAAATAAAAAAAGATTAGATATTTCTGAAAATAAAAATTAGATAAAAATTAAAAATTAAAAAAAAAAAAAAAAAAAAAAAAAAAAAAAAAAGAGACTGAGGATTACTGTGATGAGCAATATAGGGTGAGTTTAGTTTAGCTTTATGAAACTTGGTTTTTTCAAAAAGTGGAGTTTTAAAAAAATGCATAATGAAAAAGTGTTTTTTCAAAAAGCTGAGTGCTTGGTAAAAACTATTAAAAAATGCTTTTTGAAAAAACTGAGTGTTTAGCTAACATTTATAAAAGTGGCAGTTTGAAGGGTAAATTACCAAAAAGGACAATGTATATATAAGAAGTTTATTTCATACTTAAATAAATATTGTAAAATTATTTTTTGGCCATCAATATTAGCTAATAATAACCTACCATTTAAGATTTATTGTGAAAGTATTGTGATAATTTATACTGATTTTAATTTGAACGTACTATTAAAATTATTTTTTTCTCTTTCTAACAAAATTATTTTTTTCTCACCAATATTAGCTAATAATAACCTACCACTTAAAATTTATTGTGAAAGTATTGTGAAAATATTGTGATACCATTTCCTTCTTCCTCTTCTTCTTCTTCTTCTTTTTTCCCCTCTTTTTTTATCCTCCACACACATACCACATTTCTTTCTTCTTCTTTTTTCCTTTTTTTTTTCCTCTTTTTATCCCTACCACTTCCTCCAAACTCCAGAACGTTCCAGCTCTCCTTCTTCCTCTTTTTTTTTTTCTTTCTTCCTTTCTCCCTTTTCTCTGAGCACTTCGTCTGCAACACCCATGCAATTCTTCACCCTGATCTTCTTGATTCTTTTCTTTTTCTCTAAATTCAACCACTTACAAACGAGATGATTCAAATTCAACCACAACCACTTACAAACGGGATCAGAGCAGAGCAAAACGCAGATGGGTACAAACTCCATTTGAAAGATTTTGCCATATTCTGATGTTTTTTTGTTTTGCATTTTGAGGAATCCTAATTTGCAAGGGATTGATTTTTTTTTTTTTTTCCTTAGCTGATTTGGGAATTTGTTATAAATTTTTTTGTATTTGGATTTGGAAATTTGTTATTGAGAGGGCAGAGGGCAGAGCAGAGAGATGAGAGGAATGAGGAATGGTGTGAGACGAGAGGAATGAGGAAGGCGTGAGAACTGAAGGGTAATGGAGCATGATTTATTGAAAGGTAATTTGGTAATTGCCCAACTCACCCCAACGGATATATGACAACGCGCACGGGCTTTTGGAAAAATGGACCTGAAGAGCTCCTTTCAAGGATTGCGCGTTCTCTTCACAAGTATAAAACGCAACTTTTTCCAAAAAGTTGCGGTTTATACTAACCAAACGGACTTTTTGGGCTGGCTTTTTTCAAAACTTTCTTTTTGAGCTGAAAAAGTTGAAACAAACGGGCACATAGTCCATTAGTCCTATGTGAAGCCCATCCAATAGTCATTGTTGCTTTCAAAATTCTTAACTGCAAAAGGGTCTGCTCCATCTTTTCTCCAACCAGCTGAAAAGTGAAATAAAACAATGCCAGTGATAATCTTTTTGTCTCTCTTATTTATTTTTGTTGTTTTTGGTAACTACCCTAGTTATAATCTGGACTATTTTTTACAGAAACTCCTTTAAACTCTCCTTCTTCGTTGGAAGGGCAACAACTTAGTAGTTTATGGAAAGAACAAGATTAGTCATAAATCAAAAAATTATTAAGATTCGGGAAAACTTAAGAACTTATAGCATAAACAAAAACAATCCCGCATTAGCCGTATAATTATATGCAGAATAATAAAAAGAGAATGGTGTAGAAAATTTTGACACATATATGAATCTCTTTTAAAACGTTAATGATGGGCCTATTCTATTGCTTTACACGATACTCGACTTTAAAAAAATTGATGGGCCGATTCTATTGTTTCAGCTTGTCTAGCCCGACCCATTACATGAGCCCATAGTTTCAGAACCCCAGTCCAAACACAGCCCACTCTAACCCAATCTGCCAGGCCCAAATAAAATCAGGACAATCCACATTCAATAAAGACCTGGGCCCATCTAAAACTAATTAAACCCAACAAGTCCACCCTTTGGGTTTTGGCAATGTCTTTTAGTTGTTCCAACACTGGGTTTGACAACAAACTCAAAATGGAATTTTTTGGTCATTTAAACCGTAAAGAAAAATCACCTAGCGATTTAAGAAATCAATTTTTTGCTAAGAGAGAATTATACCAGAAACAAACAAAATAGCATAATTTCCAAAATCAAACTGAATACATGAAAGACAGCACTTCATGAGGCTTCAGTTATATTCAGAGTACTTATAATTCTATTAGAAGTAACGATTATTATAGTCACATAGTGCACAATAACTCTAGTCGATCTGATAAATTGGTTTTTGCTTCCTTATAATTTGAAATGTCCAAGATGGAAAAGGCAAAAATGACATACAGCACAAAATTTATTAATAACAAAATTATTATCATTGGGAATTTAAATGTTGATCTTAATCTTACATATCATCTAGCATGAAAACTATATTAGTTTGTCAAATGATTCTGAGGAAGTTTTTTAGAAAGAAGGGGCTTTAAGACCCTATACATGCTATTGATACTCATTTTTGCGACACATTCTCTATAAGCCCGACTCAATCAAGCCTAACCTCATTATGGGCCCGATTTATATACTAAATTATATTTTATTCTTTTAAGCATGGCCCAAGCCCAAGTGATTTATGGGGGAAATTGAGAAAGTGTGGTTTGGAGGGTGTAGATCAGTTCCTTTCGGACCTTTTGCATGAGGCCAACCCATGCGTGCTACCAAGTGGGCAAGGGACATTGGTAGCACCTCAGGCTCATAGAGGAGGTCTTGTACCCAAAATTTTCACCTTAAAAGAGCCTTTATGCTCTGGCTGACTGTGGCCCGACTTTTCTGCTCTACCATTTTTTGCCTAAAACATGAAACATTTAGCTGACCCTAAGTGGTTGGCCTTGTCTACTGCAATAACCAAATGCGGATTGAGACCTCTTAATTTCTGACCATAACCTCTTTAATTGAGACCTTGGGGTTCAAAGCCTCTTCTATTAACCAAAAACCAGTCACTTAGAGCACCCCAAACTTAATACAAAAGGCCCCAATCATATTCAAAATGAACCAACTACGTTTTCCCCATAGAGCTAAAACTTGAGACCAAAAGTCCATTCAGCCAGCTAACATTCTCACAATTCTGAAGCTTAGGGGTGGAAATATGGGTACAGGGGAACATTTCCTCTCTTCCTCACAACCTTTTTCAATTTCCTCTTCTCGCTGACTGTAGGTCGAAGTTTCGAACCTTGTGTACTTTTTCTGCATTTTCTTGTATTTTAGTTATGGCATTTTAATTTCTCTTTTGTTAAAGCATCATTAGCTTTTATTTATTAAATATTGGGATTTTGGACTTGATTTTCTACAAATAAACACTTCTAAAGAACCCAAGGGGAGATATGGGCTAATCTTGCAATTTTTGCCCTTGTCACAAAACGTCCCTGACATTTTTGGTGACTCCACTAGGGAGTCAAGCAGCTGAAACAAGAGGGATTATGTCTCTAAAGATGTGAAATCAACAGAAGATGATGCTATCAGCACTAACTTGTCATTCCAAAAGGCATCAAATGATGTCTTGTTAACACAAAAGGAGCATCGTGATGTAAAGTAAGAAGTGGTCCATTTTCAACTTGTCAACATGCCAAGGATACTAAGATATGCGAAAAATCCGCTCCAACCTTGCAGAAACCATCCAAGAAGAAGGACTTTAAGGATGGAGGAGGAACTAACTCCCTTATTCATGGGAAAGTTTTTCTTCTACTCATTTATATACTCTTTTAGCGGGAAATTTTTTCTTCTACTCATTTAGCTATTATACTTATGGATGAATCATCCTATATCTCCTGCTTTACATGATATTTGTGAAAAATTTTGTTGTAGCTTGAAAATGTAAAAAAGGTGAGCCGCAAGCCCAACCATGAAGGGAATGACGACTCCGACCAATAATCAACGAAGCGAAGTTCTAAACATCAACTTCAACCCAAGAACCCCCAATGACAGCGGCTAAAAGCTCATCCTCAACATCTTCTCAACATATGTCTCTTTTATAGTTGAGTTGTATTGTTGCCGGGTTAGTGCCAAGCGTATGGAGGCTATCACGATTCACGAGTGATTAACTTGTTTTGGGATGAGAATAATTGTAGCTATGTGCAACCCTTCGTAGTTGAATATTTTTTGAGTCACCGCTAAGTAAAGTCTTCGCCAAATTTCTAAAGGTCATAGCTAAGCCCACCACAAGTCGCAAGATATTCCACACATCAAGTCTTCAAATCGCTAGATAGTCGAGCGATATGTTATTGTCAAAGCACGCTTAAGCTAAGATTCTCAAGCTTTCTCTTTGCTTATTCATCTTTTTTATATACCGCTTAAACCATTTCAGTCTTTCAAAATTTTAATCAAAATATTTTCTATAAGTCGTTTGTGCTAATGCTTAGACATGACTATCATTTACTAATATAAATAATAATTACACTAGGGGACTGTTGAGGGTCTTTTTGTGGAACCCAAATAAAAGGGAGGAAGCCCAACCCAGCAACACAAACCGAAAAGAAGTTGGCAAAAGATAGAGAACAAGAAACCATTAAGCCCAAGCGGCAGGAATAATGGGTCACAGGTCCATAAAAGTAAGCAAATGGGCCTTGAGAAAGCAAATGGGCTCAAAAGAGCCCGAAAAGAGAGAAATAGCAAATAGCAAACCCATGGACAGTGTATGATAAGAATGGGCCGCGACAGGCCCAAAGTAATGCAAGCAAAGAGAGTAGGGGATTGATGGCAGGCCCAAAAACCCCAAGGATGAGAATGAAGTAATTGGGCCGAGGAAATCCAATGAAGTTAGTAAAAAGCCCATGGGAATACAAAATTAGGAAAAAGGCCGAGGAAGCCCAAAGCAAGCAAATGGGCCGAGGATGCCCAAGCGAAAGCAAAAGGGACACAGGAGCCCGTAAGTAAGAAAACCCATGGTCATGATAAGCCATTGGGGAAAGAATACATGGCAGGCCCAAAAGGGCCCAACAGGAATGACAAAATAAATATGGCAGGACATGATGGCAATCAAGAAGTAAGCTGGAAATGTAAAGCCTAGTATCAAATGAAGCCCAGCCCTTAAGGGGAGCAAGGAATTGTAAAACAGCCCACATAAAAGGACGAAGAAGGCCAGCAGACTGTGTAAACAAGCCTCCAGGCCGCGGCAAACGCATGAAGCGGCAGGCAGATTTTGGACATACATGAAAGGGAAGCACGCACAAGGCCTAGGCACTACCAGCCTATACCCAGCCAATATGGGACGTGGTGGGGTCATGGGTCAGAGGTAAGGGGGTATAGTTTGGTGGTGGGGAGAGGGAAAAATACCTATTTTACGGCTCCTGCCCAAGCTCTTTTGGGAGGTACGTTCTGCTAGGATGATAGACCACCCCAAAAGAAGCAAGGTTGGGGGAGGAACCGTTAGGTGCATGCCAAGAGGAATAGAGAGAGAAAACACCTACACCGTGGCAGGAAAGGGTGCCACGGCAGACTAATAAATAAAACAGTTTTCCTTTGTCTGGAGATGGGGTGTGGAACACAGACGAACCAGTGGTGGTTGGCAAGTACACCCAGACCAGACAAAGGTGGTTAAAGGGCAAAATAGTAAAATCTAGTCACGACAAGCACTATAAGAAGACCTTTACCGTGCCCAGAACAGGAGATCGGGGGGGGGGGGGGGGGAAACAGGGGAGAGCACGAAATAGAATAGAAAGAAAGCAAAAAGCAAAGGAAAGAAAAAAAAAATAAGAGAGAAAACAAAAAACAAAGAGAGTTAATACGGCGGGTATGCACCAGTAGGTCGATTTCCCTCTCTCCCCTTCAAAATCCTACTCTCCTCCAAAAGAAAAGAAAAAAGGGATTCATTTAGGCATTAACTATTCAGGTCCAGTTCCCTCAAAGCCATTAATCTCCACAGCAGGATCTTTTCCTGGGAGATTAGCTGCATTGAGAGGAAGCATTCTTCCTCTTTAGTTTTTCTCGCCTCTGTGGACCAAACTTAACTCGATTCATATTTCTTCTTGATTAACTCATATTATTATTTACTCTTTTATCTTCTTCGTAAAAGTCATCATTGTCATTGTAATTATGTTTCATAAGTAGAGATTGTTCGATCATTTTCTATTAAAAGATCAGAGAACTCCGTTTTGTTATCGTTATATCTGCTTACCATAACTCATTTGAAACAGCTCTGCCTGCCATAACTCATTTGAAACAACTCTACCTGCCATAAGTACACTCCTGGCAGACGAGACATAGTTTGTGCACAATCCGGCCCAAGTTGAGTTGCAGTTGGACCGATCTCAACTCTCTTACTCAGAATACCTGGGCCCATTACCGTAGGAGGCAGCCCAACGCATAATACAAAAAAAAGAAAGGCCCCTACAGGGACAAAACAAAAACCTTTTCGAAGCATCCGACAAAGAAGGAAAGCCAAACTCGGTTCCCTCTCACCAAAGCCGTGACACGCTCATGCACTCTAAGCCATGACAAGCTCACGCATCCAAAATCATGGTCGATCTGCACAAGCCAAGCCATGGCATGCTCATATATCTCAAGTCGTGACAAGCGCATGCATTCCAAGACCATGCCAACACCTTAATCATTCTTGAATTCAAGATTATGCTTGAAGAAGGAAGCGTCAATGTCTCTATCCTCAAGAAAATTGCTTTTGGCACGCACCTTTAAAGAATGCTTTGCTAGAGCTTGCTCTAAACATTGATGTCAAACAACCAAAAATCACACGCTAGTTGCTGGAAATCATCAAATCCATTCCAAATATTTTCAACTAGAATCTTAGTATAATGTGGAAGCTTGGAATAAGCGACATAGAGGCTAACAACAAAAATTGTTGTGCTAGGGATGCAACAACCCTATATAAATGTCTCAAATGCTTAGCCCATCATTGTCCCAAAGTTAGAAGCCAAGCAAGCAAAGTATGGAGCTGCTATCTACGATCCCATGTATCTTTGACAAAGAGGCTAATCGAAGCGTTGAAAAAAAACTGTTGTGGTGGGAATGAAACAACCCTATATCGACATCTTCGATGCTCATCCTATTATTGTCCCAAAATTAGATGCCAAGTTAGCGAAGTATGGAGTCGCTATCTGCGACACAACATATTTTCGTCAAAGGAGAATCATATTCTGCCTTTCATACAGCAAATTGGGGGACCCCATTTTTGGAATTCATCATGGAGGAAAATGGAAAGTACTAAGGGAGGAATAAATCCCACCAACAACTCTTGGCGATGGGATACCATTGGTTTGACATAACCAAATTCGCTGAAGTCACCACACTTCTAAGTGCACTCCAAGCTTATACGCACATGCCATATAAGCCTTTAAGATGTGAGCGCCCCGTGGCCTTTATACATGGGGGCTTGATCTCATTGGGCCTATCCAACCACCCTTGGGTACATTCGGGTCTTTGTCACCACTAAGTAATTCACTAAGTGGGCAGAAGCAATTCCATTCAAAAAATGGGAATGGCCATAGCCAACTCCATCATGGAGCATATCATTCATTGCTTTGGCATCTCACATGAGATCCTAAGTGACAATAATATATCTCGTTTATACCAATTTTTGAAGGCAAGCCCTATGAAACATTAGGAAGCCAACGAACTATTATATTATCCAAGCATAGTGAGACCCCTACATGCGAAGGTGAAATGCTTTCGATAAGGTAGGGAAAGCTAATGCTTTCTCTCAATGATAAAACTTGTGAAACAGCGAGAAAGCCTATAAATTACTCTTATGGCAAAACTTCTACATGCGACGGTGAAAATACTCTCAATAAGGTAGGGAAAGCCAAATGCATACTCTCTCAATGGTATGCCCTATCAAACAGTTAGGAAGCCAGCGAGATGTTTCATTATGGTAATACCCCTACTTGCGAGGGCGCAACTGGCCCTCGACAAGGTAGGAAAGCTTATACATCCTCGAAGGTAAACCCTATCGAATGATTAGAAAGCTGACAAAATGTCATACGTGGCAAGATCCCTACTTGCGAGGGTACAACACCCTTAACAAGGTAGGGAAAGCCAACATTTTCTTAACGGTAAGCCTTATGAAATAGTAAGGAAGCCAACATAATATCTTATAATTCAAGCGCGATAATCCACTACATGTGAGGACATAGTCACCCTTCAAGAATACAGGAAAGGCGACACAACAAATCACTACCTCATTGCCACATGATAATTCACTAAATGCAAGGATAAAACTCCTCCTCAAAAAAATGGCAAAAATATGCATTCTATAAGTCGATATATGCAAGACTGTGATATCTTCAAAAAATGATAGTAATACAAGCTTTATTCAAGCCGCTGTTTGTAAGAACGCAATCAATCTTTATGAAACGGTGACAAATAAGTGCACCATGAGCCGCAATACGCAAAAATGTAGCCCATATGTGAAGGCTTCTTGAAACTAACGAAATAGTAACCTAATACATGTCAAGAATAAATCGACTACCAAGCGGCGAGCCAAGCTTCAATATATATGAGCTGCTGTCTGTGAAGCCAAATCTGCTCGTCAATAGTGCGCTGAAAATGGTGCACAAACAGTAAGACGTGTGCTTAGCCAAAACCTATTCGCAAAAGTATGACAACCAAGCAACATGTCTACTAACTTGTCCTTGCAAAGGCAAAGCCATATTCACAACATATCCAATCAAGCATAAGTCATTCTCAAGAGACTAAGTGCATGGGTACAATCTATCAAAGCTATGCTACTCAACCATAAGCAAAAACATGCTTAAAACCTATCAAAGAAATGTACAAACTCATTCTCAAGGTACAAAATACAAACTATTCACATCCTTGAGGTACAAATCATTCTTTTCATTCCAAAATTCAAGATTACATGTTGAAACATCATATACGTGTTTCTTTGTACAACATACAAATTGTATCTACTAACCATGACAGCACAAGCTCAAAGTTTCAACAAATACTAGTACATAGAAGCTGCTCTACGCATAAGTGGGTTGTCCACAAAAGCTAAATACAAATGAAAGTATTTCCATGGTAGCAGCCCCCATTGCACATTACAATCATCTCAAATTCTCAAAGATTCCAACAAATACAAAAGGAAAACAAGTAAAAAAGAAAGGGGAGACTCAAAAAAGATCAAGACTCGCAACAATATCTGAAGCCTTCACATTCAAAACACTTACCTGCGATTTCTCTCTATGAATTTGTGGCTACAAGTTTTTGTCTCTTCCCAACAATTCGGTTGCCAAGATATGCAAGTTGAACTTTCAAGCCTCAATTGAACCATGTATCGACAATGCAGCAAAGGTAGTAGAGAATAAACTCTACAATCGACTCATCCTTAATTAATTCTTGGCAGCACTCCTGCATTCAAACAGCCACTCCTCAGCCAAGGAAACAACCCAAGTGCTATGTACATCTATTATTGCAGTTGCTCTCTAGCCAAAGAAAAAGTGAAGCTCTATTGTCATTTCTATTATTCTCCTTAAACTTGACTAAGGAAACCTTACAATCTTCTTGAGATGAGCTATGGGTACTCAATTTGTATCAACTTCGGATGTTGTCTCTCAATAAAGAAAGTTAAAGCAACCAGGTCTTGTGCACAGATAGCAAGACGACAAGTTCATCAAATGTCCAAAGCCAGCAAGAAACAGACCAAAAAGGGTTCAATGTTACTAACAGCAGCCGTGGTTCCATCTATTGCAGCTCTATGTTGCTGTCTGCAGTAGCTTCAACTTCAGAAAATGATGCATTGGAAATGAAATTGGCCTCGTTGATGAAAGTCCCAGCGAAGGCACCATAATTGCCTAAGCCAAAGTCATCCTACAAGAAACCATATTACAATGTGCTTAATATACTATTATATGCAATCAAGAAAAGAAAACGAAGAAGATATGTGACTTACTAAGTGAGTTACAACTCCTCGCTCGACAATGGCGTAATTCCCAAAGTACATTTATTCTATGTAAAACAAAGAAGCATCACACCTAGCAAGTCCTATTAGCATGACAAGAAAGGGTGATAGCAAGTTTTGTCTTGCCACAGTAGACTTTGACTTGCCCAAAAAATTGCGGCTTTGTTCTCAAACAAATAGAGTTGCTGTATGTGTACCATCCTCAATATGTTAACAATGATGTAAAAAGAATATTGGTTGTGGCATAGCCAAAAGCGAAAGCATCTCGGCACAACAATGTTTCATTGAACAACATTTCTTATAGCCACACATCATTGAGGAGCCTCTCATTTGATAATAAATTGCACTGTCCATTTCTTTTGATGAACACAACGACCATCTTACAAGGCGTCTTCTCATGCTATTATGGTCTATTTTGCCTTATCAAGGTTAGGGATGGCAATTTCTGCCCGACCTACGGGTACCCGGCCTAGCCCGACCCTAATGGGTCAGGTTTTACCTGGCCCGATAAAGAATAGGGTCGGATTTGGATTAAAACAAAAAAAAAAAAAAAAAAAAAAAAAAAAAAAAAAAACCCAAAATAGGTCCGAGTTTTAATAAAAACCCGACCCGAACCCGGACCTGACCCGACCCGGTTATATCCTTTAAGTACTAAAATACTCTCATATATATATATATATATATATAATTAGAAACCCTACCATCTCATATCATTTCACATTTTTCAGCCACCCCACTTTCCTCTCCCTCTCTCTCTCACTCTCCTCTCCCACTCTCACTCACTCACTCTCCTCTCCTCTGACCAACACAACCACAACCGAGCCTCACTCACTCTCCTCTCTTCTCACCACAACAACCCCAACCAAGCCCAGAAAACCCGTACACAGGCGATGCAGGTGCAGCATCATCCGATGGACATTTCGTACTCAACATTTCCTTCACCCTCTGATCGAAACCCCCACTGTTCCTCGGTGAATTCAAAGCCACCAAACCCCCAAACAACTTGTCATTGAAGAATATCTGTCGAATCGCTGTACTGTCTCTGCAATTCGACCAAGAAAAGAAGCTGAGAAAATGGGTTGGTTTGTTAGATCTTGGATCCGTTTGGATGGCAAGAAAATAGCCGAGAAAATTTTGTAATTATTTTTATCTGAACATGTATATTCAATGGTTTCTGTGTTTGTGATTTTGGATTTCTGTGTTTGTGAATCGTGATTTTCTGGCTCTGTTTGGTTACCAAGAAAGTGTGAGAAAAAAGAGGAATTGTTAGAGTTTTGATAGATTGCATTTTCAGGAGGAAAAAAGAGGAAAGTGTGATTAGATTTTCATTAGACTCTGTTTAGGCTTCAATTTTATTTTATTTTTTTTATTTTTTTTTTCCGATATGGCCCAAATCTGGTTGGCCTAAACGGGGCCCGGTGGGGCAGGTCTGGGCCCCAGGAAAAAAATCCGTTTAATAAACGGGCCAGGTCCGGGCCGACAGTCCAAGCTCGCGCATCGGGTCCGGGTATGAAAAAACTATGCTCAAATCCGACCCGTTGCCATTCCTAATCAAAGCCCAAGACACAAGGGCTATTATGGATGGGCAATACCATGATAAAAAAGATGCACATTATATGGAATCACTAATCTCGGCTTCGCCAACACTTTCCTCATCAATACAACAAGCACAAAGCAACAACTTGTGACCCTAACTTCTACTTGCATTTGTTACACGATACAAGGAACTGCCAGCCCACATAGTGGCTATGCCTTATCTCTATACTACATCGGCAAGTGATATATTCACTCCATTCCATCTCAAATGCACTATCCTAAGGCGGCCAACAATATCGCTTATTGCTCATGGTTACAGCTTCATTGAAGCAAATCTTAGCAAACACAAGCTCATCAAATTGACCAACAATCAAGCAACTCAAACATTGAAGCATCCCCAATGTGATCCAATTTGTATAGAGGTTCAAGATAACCTCTCATTCATTATCATCTTCTCCTATGGACCCTGTTAGGGACATGTTTTATGTAATTGGCTAATCCTTTGACAAAATGCAATTTACTTGTAATTTGGTAGATCTAGGATGGGTTTAAGATTTCAAGAAACATGTTGTTCAAGTCAAGTGTTAAAGCCACGAAAATCTGACCAAAAAACAAGTGAAGAAGAGCTGTTCATTAAAACTTGACAACAATCTTGACAAAAATACTTCTATCGAGATTTAAAATCGAAGCTCGACAAAAGCTGTTTCTGTCGAGACTTATGAAAACAGAAATTCCAAATCTGATTTTCGACCCATGCTGAAATATTTGTATAGGGTTTCTTTTCTCACAACCTTAAACATATATAAGGATTATTTTAAAAGCCGTCGCGCATGCAGAAAGTGCCCTAGTTCATTATTCTCTTTAAAGAAGTTACTGCGTCTTTACGCTAAGGGTTTTGTGACCAAGGAGTTTCATGATCTTCATTGTTGATGAACTGAAAAACTTTGCAGCCAAAAACCTCTTCAAGTTGCTGGAATTAGTCACGTGCTAAGATCCGTGCATCATTGGTTAGTCACGTACTGGGATTCGTGTATTGAACTGAAAGATTGCCGCTACAATACAAGTCCAATTGGGTATTGGGGTAAGGGTTCAACTGTAGGTTGGTATTTCGGAATAGGCCAAATGGTTCAACTATAGGTCGATAAGATTTCTTATAATTGTCATCGCTTGTGATTGATAATAATAGATTCTTAGGAGTGGTGACCTTAAAATCATCCGGTGGAATTTTGCCTCGGTGATTTTCCCTATTTGTAAACAAATCACCTGTGTCAAATTTATTTTCCGCTGCATTTAGATAATTTGGTGATTTGTTTGTGCTGCCACGCTATTGCATGAAATTTGATCTAATTAATTAACTTGAATAATTAATTAATTAATTAATTGCAAGATGTCAATTCATTTTAACCTAACAGACCCAAGTCAAAATTATAGTTAGTTATCTACTCATTCTACTTCCAAAATGATGGCCAACTCAAAGTTAAGTATAGTGGCATTGCAAGCTAACTTCCATGCCTTGCAACTATCAAAATTAATGGGAATCGGCTTCGACATGAGCTTTCAGCTTCAATTAGAACAATGGCTCAACCTCATAAATCGACGCAAAGAGACTATCATTTTTCCAAAGAAAAGCCACTCTACAAATTTAATTGAAAATTTTGTTAACATATTAGCAAGCCCAACCAAGAGATAGCGACAAAGAACAAATCGTCTTACCAAGGTCAGCGTTGCATTTGCCTTTATCTAATATGCTAAAAAAAAAAAACACAGATTCGGCAATTTATTGCCACGTTCAGCAGTCTTCCTACAACAAAACCTTGCTCTTAAGCAATGAAGGTTATTTTCTCACTGTCATAGGTAGCGGGCTGCCGCGGACCTTCGTTGGTTGTCGTTGGCAAAGTTCCTTGCTTCATACCATTGGGTTCCCTCTCTTCTTCAGCAACGGCACTTTGTCCCGCCTAGATCCTGACTTGTGGACGGCGTTCGGTGCCAAGCTTTTTCAAATTCCTTTCAGTGGAACGCCCTTGCTCCTCACTTACAAGATATTCTCTATTTAGCTACCACCGCCTCATCATCCTTCTTGGGTTTTGATAACACCAGTTGTTAAAACTGGAGATCGTGTTTCGAAGAATGCAAGTGCGAATGAAAATTAGAAGCCAAAAAAAAAAAAAAAAAAAAAGCAGGTCTGGAGTCTCATACCCAAAGCAAAATTTCTTTGAAATTAGAAGTAATATAGTGTGATGGCTGAAGCAAAAATTAAAGAAAGAAGAAGGTGGCGTGAAACCCGAAGCAAAAGAAAATAAAAATGATGCACAACAACATAGCAGAAACTAAGCTCTACCAAAAAAGAAGTTTTGAAGTGCCCACATATATCGCCGAGCCAAGCAACAAATGGCGTGAAAGCCAAGGTCATTGAAAAGAAGAAAAAAGTGGGCTGCACCTCGCTATGGCATGCTTTTAGATAAGAACGTAAAATTAAAATTATTTAACTATTTAGTTTATTTTTGTTATTATTTATAGATTTTATTATTCTTTTTGACACTATTTATTTTTTTACTATACTATTTTAATTTATTTTTATCTTTATTTATAGTATTTTCAGCAATAAATTTTTAAATTTAGTAAAATAAACGGTATCTAAACACACCCTCACACGCCTCTTTGCCCGTATAATATCTCTTTGGCAAGACACTTAGAGCATTCACAGCAGTGGAGCTAAAAATTTAGCTTTTTAGCTCCACCAAAAGTTACTTTATCTATTTTACCTACATACATGCTGCAGCAGTGGATTTATTTTAACTTTTAACACAATAAAATAATATAAACATCATAATAAAATAATATATCCATTACAATAAAATAATATATCAACTACAATAAAATAATATATCCTATACAATAAACAACAATCACAACCATCTTCAACCGCCACTGCAACCGCCACCGCCGCCGCCGCTGCCACCGCCGCCGACGACTCTTTTACTGCCGCCGCCACCGACTCTTCCGCCACCGCCGCCACATGATAGCAAATAATCGTCTAGTGTTAACAAGTGATTTTTTTAACCCCAAATTATACTCATACATTTTTTTTTACTAAAATAATTTCTCAATTATTATGATAGCCTATTATCGTCTCAATTGTCCGTAAGCAACCTTGGAACAATGTGAACTATGAAATGCAGGAACTTTATAAGAAAACATATAAAATAAAACACATATTATAACAAGAACAATGTAGTCCATAGATTTGCTCACATACATAACTCAAACCAAATTACAATAAAACTTACACACTCACACAAGTTCCTATGACTCATGCTTCTCAACATACAAAAATGAAAGTTCCTACGACTCGCCTTGCAATTGCCATAAATGTTCAATAAGGTCCGACTGGAGTTGAAAATGAATTTCTCAGTCTCTAATGCGTCCATGCCTCTCAATGTATAACAAAAATTCATCACTTTGTTCACGTAACATTTGCAGAGGAGGATTATCCACTCCATCATTTTGTTCATAATCCAAGTCTACCACTTCATTATCATCCCGCTCATCTTCCTGCTCATCTTCAACAATCATGTTATGGAGAATTATACACGCTTTCATGATCTTTTTAAGTGTTTCAAGATGAAAAAATCGTGCAAGTCCACGGACAATTGCGAAACGTGCTTGAAGCACTCCAAATGCACGCTCAACATCCTTCCTATACGCCTCTTGGGCTGCTGCAAATAATTTATACTTCTGTCCTTGTGGAGCTGGGATTGTTTTCACAAATGTTGCCCACTTTAGATATATGCCATCAGCAAGGTAATATCCCATAGTGTAGTCATGACCATTAATTGAGTAATGTATTGTAGGAGCACATCCTTCAGCAAGTTCATTAAATACATGAGATCGCTCTAACACATTAATGTCATTATTTGACCCAGGTAACCCAAAAAATGCATGCCATATCCAAAGATCATATGATGCTACTGCCTCCAAAATAATAGTAGGCTCACGAATATGACCACAATATTGACCTTTCCATGCAGATGAACAATTTTTCCACTTCCAATGCATGCAATCAATTGAACCTAATATACCTGGAAAACCTCGGCGTTCACCGTGAGCTAATAGTCTAGCAATGTCTTCATTGTTTGGCTTTCTCAAGTATTCTTCAGAGAAAACATCAATTACCGCAGTAACAAATTTTTTCAAAGTTTCTAATGCAGTAGTTTCTCCAATCCGCACATATTCATCTATCAAATCACCCGATACTCCATACGCAAGCATTCTAAGTGCAGCAGTTATCTTTTGTAATGAAGATAAACCAAGTTTGTTGGCACTATTTCTTTTTTGGACAAAGTAAGAGTCATGAGCTTCTACCTGAGATTGAATACAGAGAAAAAGAGAACGTTTCATCCGAAATCTCCTACGAAATAAAGCGGGTGGATATATTGGTGTGGGAGCAAAATAATCAAGAAAAAGCCTCTCATGTCCTACCAAATGATTACGTTGGATAGAACGACGACGATGTTTAGGTTGTGATGTTTCCATAACAAGTTCTTCGATTATCTCATCTTCATCTGAGTCATCAAGAAGGAACTTGCGAAACAAATAGTGATTCATGGATGCAACCTTCAAGACAATTGGAAATCAATTATTACTATAGATGCAAGATTAAAATCAAGTGACATAAGCCACAACAATTGGATGAAAGACACTCATAGTGGCTGTAACAGCAAGATATATAATAGCAAGATATATAATAGGCACTCATAGTGGCTGTAACACTCATAATGGATCAAATAATAGTTTCATTGGATCAAAGAATTATATCAATGTCTATCACAAGACCAAATGGAACTTAACAAAAGATAAAAAAGATTGCACTTCAAAGTCTTTGTTAGATTGCACTTCAAGTCACAACACAAATACATACATCTAGTTTAAGATAATTCATCAAGTGACATAAGCCACTACAAAATACATAAAAGCCTAAGCTACATCCAAAATACAATTAAACCCATTAATTATGTGAACTTCGTCTTGCCATGATTTCCTCTTGGAGTTGTTCATAAAATGCTTTTTGTGTTCCGGTTAAGCCACTTGTATCTATCATCATGATTCTCTCTTCCTCTAACCTTTCTTCCCGCTCAAATTTTTTCTTCTCAATCATGATTCTTTCCTTCTCAATCTTAAGTTTTTCTTCCCTATTTTCCTTCTCAATCGCAAGTTTTTCCTTCTCAAAAGACATTTTTTCCTCTTCCAACCGAGTTACATCCTCAATCAATTTCAATTTCTTGTTCAAATATTCTCCTACATCTTTTACGGTGGCTTTGTTCTTTCGGATGACCTTTTCGGCCTTTCTACCAATAGGTCTCTCAAAATTGGAAGTGTCACCAAGTCCGGACCCACAATCCCCTTCACTAATAGATATTGACTCCGAAGTTGGAGGCACGGATGATCTCGATCTAGCATTGTTAGGATCGGCAAACTTTGGTTGGTCCTTTAACATGAGCCAACAATGGTCAAGAAGAAAGGGTTTCTTGTACTTCTCTAAATACAAATCCTTCGCATTGGTAATCTAAAAAAAATTAAAACAAATATAAAATGATTAATATCTTCAAACTATTGGTGAATGGACATGTTAACACTATTGCAATATAATTTATACCTTATCTTCTTCGGTTATACCACTTTGATGAAGTGCGTTAACTTGAGCCATACACCCAGCAAACTTATTTGTCTTTTCACTAATCGCTCTCCAACGACTTAGCAAGGAAATAACAGTACGTGTGGTACCGGATGTATTGTACAGCATGAAATATTCCCAAACTTTTTGATTAAAGGTATTTTGTGTTTGTTCATTACTGTTTATGGCATCAACACTAGTATTGAGCCATGCTGCCACTAAGAGTTTATCTTCCTCTACACTAAAGTTAGAGCCCCGTTTTCCTTTTGTAGAAGAGGCATTTTCAACTTGTGGTGGAGGTGGAGGTGGAGAATCAGAAACTGACACAGGAGTATTTTGAGACGTTCCCAAAAATTGTGAGTCAATTTCTATATCTCCGTTCATGATACCCGTGATAAATGTTAGGTCTCTACGTAACTCTGTGTCCCTACGTGACTCCATAAAATTAGAAAAAATATATCAACACAACAAATTTCCAAACTTCCCTGCACACAGAAAATTTCCAAACTAACATTTATATCAACACAACAAATTACAGAGACATTTATAGACATTTACAGACATTTACAAAGACATTTATAGACATATATTACAAATTACATAGACAAATTACACAACAAACTTACATTTACAAAGACATTTATATCAACACAACAAATGTAAACTTCCCCTGCACACAGGAAATTCCCAAACGTAACTATGTGGTTTTGTGCAACACAACAAATTACAGAGACAACACAACATGTAAACTTTCCTGAACAAATTACAGAGACCACATAAACCAAACAACAAATTCCTACAAACAGAAAATTCCCAATACATTGCTCCATTCAGATTATACCCAGCAAAAACAGCAAAAAAATAACACCATTCGCCCAAAACATCATTTCACCACAAAATCATTTCACCACAAAATAAATGTCTCCGTAACACCATTTCACCACAAAATAACACCACAAAATAACACTAAACCCATAAAAATTAAGCCAAAACAACAAAAAAAATTCACTACAAAAGAAGACAGAGCACTGACCTGAAGTGGATCGGTTGGAACGGCATGGGCTGAGGCGTGGGCTGGGACAGCGACTGCGTGGGCTGGGAGATGAGAGCTTGATGAGAGAGATGAGAGCTTGAGAGATGAGAGATGAGAGCTTGACAGACGGCGTGGGACGGTGACGGCGATGGCGTGGGACAGCGATGGCGTGGGACGGCTGGGACGATGACGGTGTGTGATGAGAGCTTGAGAGAGATGAGAGCTTGAGAGAGAAGAGAGATGTGAGAGCTTGAGAGTTGAGAGTGATGAGCTTCAGAGAGATGAGAGAGATGAGAGCACAGTATAAATAAAAGAAATGAAAAAAAAAAACTGAGTTGCGTTATTTTAATCGGAATTAGAATAATTTTTTTTTTTTTTTTTAGATGTATGCTACAGTGCACATCTATAGATAGATGTGCACTGTAGCAAATCATCTAAAATTATAAATTTGCCTCCACTGCTGCAAGGCTTTTTTGATATATTGGTGGAGCTAAAATAGCATTATAGCTTTTTAGCTCCACTGCTGCAAATGCTCTTATGCAATTACCAGGACCTACTATATATTGTTCAACATGACACACGGGTTAAGGCTTAAGCTTAAGGCCTTGATTATTAGTCATGACCCATGGGCTTTAAACTAAATCAGCCCACACGCCTATGCACAAAAATTGCCAAGATCATTTCTTTGGCAGCCAAGTCATATAAAGTTTAGCACTCATCAAACATCTATGGTCTATGCCACGTTCAAGTTACAAGAAGGTCGAAGAAGAAATAATAACATTATATAAGAATATTATTATACTTATATGTGTGGCTATGAAGGCTATTGATCAAATAGTTGGACTTAAAGCTCAAAGAGTCAAAGTTCCAAAAACAATTTCATCCGGTTACAACTTGCCTCATAGTCTCACGGGCTTCATCACCACAATATTTCAACACTTACAAGCTTTTTCTTCAACTGGTGATTTTTCTTAGAGTGGGCTCCACGACTGACAACATTTCAACATATGGGCTTCTTTGACCCATGTCATGTCATCAAAAAATAAAGCATTTGGATAAAGTAATACTCAAACTCGCAACATTTACAAGTAATGAAAATCATCAACTACTCACACGCATACCGCAAGCAGGCTAATGTTGATATTTATTTTTACAACACATTCTCTACAAGCTTGACTCAATCAAGCCTGACCTCATTATGAGCCCGATTCATATATTAAATTATATTTTATTCTTTTAAGCATGACCCAAGCCTATGTAATTTATGAGAGAAATTGAGAAAGTGTAGTTTGAAGGGTATGAATCGGTTCTTTTCGGACCTTTTGCAAGAGCTTAGCTTATGCGTGCTACCAAGTGGGTAAGGGATACTGGTAGTACCTTAAGCTCATAGAGGAGGTCTTGTACCTGAAATTTTTACCTTAAAATAATCTTTATGCTCTGACTGACTGTGGACCGACTTTTTTGCTCTACCATTTTTTACCTAAAATATGAAACATATAATTGACCCTAAATAGCTGGTCTTGTTTGCTACAACAACCAAATGCAGACTCTAAAGGCCTGCTATGTTTAGAAAACATCCGCCCATGAATTTAGACCCCTCTATTTCTTAAATTATGCAAAAAGCAAGCACCATGTAACCAAACCACGTGGAAACCAATTAATTAATTTTGTTTCACACAATCACTTCAACCTTTCAAACCACGTCACAACTTTGTCTTTCTGTTATATTTATTACATGTCGGAATTCAAGGTTTATGTGGCATCCGCATTCCACCGGCTTCCAACTACGTAAGATGAAAATGACTTCGAATAAATTCGAATATTCTACAAAGTACAAATATCCTCCATTAATATTCCCACGTCATCAAATCCATATTCCTACGTGCCACTTGTGAGACCTGGCGTGCGTGTCAGGGGAATATACGGTGCACGCATGGAATAATTCTATTTGGATATTCGAATATTCATTTTCTTCCAATCCCGCCTGAATTTTTTAAATTATTAAATATAGCCGACATTTGAAATGACAATTATGGCCCTGATATGTTGAAGGAACTACGACTTTACCACAATAATTGGGGTTAGTAAGTTTTGATTAATTTAACCAAAATGCCCTTTTATACTCCACAAAAAGGAAACTCGTGCCTAAATGATTTGTGAACTGTTGGATTTGAATAGGGATTTAGTGAAGGGTTTGGATTTCAAGTTAATTGGATGTTTAATTATTGAAAAGTTAGATTCGGTGGGACCCCAATTTGTTAAGAGAGATGTTACATGTACAACATTTTTATAACATTTTTACAACAAAACACAGGTGATTAGTTGTTATTAGTTCAAATTTAAAACTAACACTAAAATTATTTTTTTGCCATAACAATAACAATCAGTAACAACCTGCCACTTAGGATTTATTGTAAAAATATTATAAAAATATTGTAGACATATCATTTCTCATTTGTTAATTATGTCAAAGTCTCAAACGCAATCAATCACTTTGTTATTCTTTGCAAATGACCTATGTGGCTAGATTGCGTTCACAACATGCAATTTGAAAGGTTAATAGAGACATGCACATTCCCCCTTCGCCCTTTGAAATATTGAGTTATTGACATATATAATTATTAAATCAAGTCTAAAAGGTCAATTGTTGGGTATACATGTGTAAATGAAATCTCACATCGAATAATGATGAGAATAATAAGTAGTTAATATCACATAATTGAGCACATACCTATTGGGTTTAGACCTTTTGGGTTAAAGTGTGTTTTTATATGTTATATTAACTACTCAAAGAAACTCTCCAAGGTGTTTATCTCCCCAACAAGTGATATTAGAGTCCATGATAGTGTGAGACAAAGGAGGCAAGGTTAACGAGGTTCTTTTTGCAATTGGAGCGAAAGTGGAGTGTGCGGCGTACTTGAAGCCCTTCCACAAATGGAGCAGGGTGGGTCCCTTTCGTAGTTGGAGCGGGCATGGTAAATTGCACCAAACAAGCCCATAAAGCTCACACAAACAATCTTTAAAAAACCCAACAAAGGAGTATTATTACTGTTGAAACAAAAAAAATACACATTAAAACAAATGTACCTCACCCGAAAATAAGGGTTGACACATTAAAAAATAATAATAATCCTGTGAGTCAAAAAAACTAGTAAAACAAACTACCTATAAGCTAGTCTGCCATTACATATAAGAAAGGACTAAAGTGAGAAAAATAAGGGCTAAAGAAAAGGGGCATAGCATTATCAAAAAGCAAGTCTGCCATTGTCCATAAAATAAAAAAAAGGGAGATAAAGAGTGAAAAGATGGCCACGACAGGAGCAAAATAAAATATTAAAAAAATTAAAAAGCTGAAAATGGGTGATGGCATGAACGTGAAAGAAGTTAATGGCCCGGAAAAAAGTACTGCACTTCCCTTGCAGTTTTGGCCATGATTCGATTAGTTAACAGAAAAAAATAGGGGAAAGCAGTTTCCCAGTTCCTCTATAAATTAAAGGGGCCTTCAGCACACAAAAAAAAAAAAAGGCAGAGACACAAAAAGAGAGCAAGTACACACACATAGCAAAGACATAGAGAGAAGAAAAAAGAGAGGCACGGACAGAGAGAGCAACATCAAGCAGAGGAGGATTACGCAGCATAGGCTTGTATATGGGATTTCTCATCAGTCCCTTTCTTCTCTATCTCTCTCTCTCCCTCATTCTCAAATAATTTTTGTTTGGTAAAACAAATAGGGTTGGGTTTCATGAGGAGTTCCTTAGAAAGAAGAACTTCCATTATAAAAATTGGTATTACATCACAAAAATAAAGATTCACTGTTTCAATTTTATCTGAATCTTGTCCTTGGAAGTCTTGTCAGCTGGTTTATCTGCTTTGGTAGGAATTATTTCTTCTTTCATTTTAGGGGCTTCCTCGGCAAGCGAGGTAACTAAAGCTAAGGCCTGCTCAAAATCTTGTGAAGCTACCCCATCTCCTGGAACCTCTGCGGCCTTGTCTAAGGATATGTCCTTGGGATCTTCAGGTTCTTTTGTTTGCTCCTGCTAGTTGGGAGGAAGAGGATCCTTAGGCTGCGTCTCTTGAATCGGCTCAGCAACTGTAGAGGCTACTTCACCTTGAGTGGAGGGAAGGTCCGAGGCTCGAATGGCTGATGGGTAGTGGATGCTTTCTGGTTTCCTCAGCTCAGAAGAAGCCTCAACCCCAGCTCTATTTAGGGCTTCGTCCCAAGTCTGAGCACAATAGATATGACACACAGCTGAGACCTCTACCTTAAGGGTTTCCTCGGTCTCAGCTACCCCGAGGTTGTAACCTCGTTGCTCAGCCTCATCCCTAGCCTTCTCGGCCTCCATCTTGGCCTTCTCAGCCTCATTTTTCAGCCTCTCGGTTTGCTTTTGGAACTTCTAGGTTTCTTCTAATTTTTTCCGGAGGGCGGCTATTTGGTCTTTGGACGAAGCCAACTGCTCCTTGGCATCACGCATGAGCAGTCTCTGCTCCTCGGCCTGCCTTTGAGTGCTTTCCAGAGCTGAATCAGCACTCTTTCTGGCCCTTTCCTCCTCAGTCAGCTTATTCCTTAGATCCTTGTTGCTCTGATCAGCAATATTGAATGACTGCACAGCTGCTACGCGCCTTTTCCTCTCGTTGTCCAACTGCTGGTAGCATGAATTGGTTATCTCTTCACCCTTGAAAGTGGCTTGCACAGCCTAAAAGAAAAGAGTTAGTAGCATAACAAATAACAATAAAAAAAAAAAAAGGGGATAACATCATACCATGCCCAAATATCTTTTGAGGTTAAAGAAAACCTCGTTCCTCCTGATATTCCGCAGCTTGGCCATATCAGTGGGGAGTAACAGAGCCTCCTCTAGAGCTGAGGCCACATGGCATCCAACTCCCCCATTAAAATTCCTGAGTGACGCATCCTCCCTTAAGGGTTCACCGTTGAGCATGGAGGCTAGAAGCCAGGCTTGAGACTCCAGTGGCCGATTATCTCCTCTCTCCACACCACTCAGTAAGGTCTGGCTAGTCTTTTGCTGCTTGGCAGCTCGTTGGATTTCACCTTCATGCTCGGGGCAAGACCTCCCAGTCTCTGCCACACCCTTGTCCTTCTGCTCTCTCTTTCTTTTTGGGTCAACAAAATCAGGTCTGGGTGGCAAGGGCGGCTGAGGAGCAGGAGGAAGAGGAGATTTGGGAGGAGGAGGAGGGAGTTTGGGTTGGGTAGACTTTCTTGGTGCACCTTTCCCAGGCTGAGACTCTATTAAATCCAGCAAACTCCTTTGAGATTTCCTCTGAATACCCATTTCGTCCGAGGCAATGACGTCTACTTGTTGCTGGTCGTCAAGGTCAGCCGACGTGTTCTTAGGAGATGGAGGTTGGTTGAACACCTCAAATCTATTCGAGGAATCCGACAACGCTAAAGCCTCCTCGGGGTGTTCTTCTTCTTCTTTTTCTTCCTCCTCTTCTTCCAAAAGGACAGGCTGAGATGAAGATGCTCCTACTGAGGGGATGCCCACGAAGAGTGGTTAAGTGAATAGTGTGCCCTTAGGAATTGGAATACCCTCAGGAACGATGAATCCTTCGTGGGCTACACTGATACGGTGGAGCCGAGAATTTTTGGCTTTTATCACGCACTTGAGGGCTTGAAATGCCAAAGAAATGGGCGTGTACCCAAGGATTATGTGCGCTGCTCGTAATTGGCTGTCGGCTTCGTTTACGAACACTTTAGATCGAAGAATTCTATCTAAGCTCTCTCTGTTGACTAAGTTGAGCAAAGGTCTGGTAGAACGTCTATCTGCAAAACCATTGAAATAAAAGAAAATTTCATCAGAAACAGAAATAATGAAAAACAAAAGGAAAATACAAGCCCAGTTATGTAAATTTGTAATTCAACCCCCACCTGGTGTTCCTTCCTCAGTCGGGCAAGGTAGGCCATCATGCCATCTCCCAGAAAAGATTAAAAAATCATCTTTCAACCCTTTGTTTGATAAAGGGAGGCATTGGATTAACCTTACTTCGGAGTACCTCGACTTAAGGTAATACCCCTGCCCCTTTAAATGGTGTAGGTTGTATACCCAGTTCACATCGTGATGGGTCAAATTTAAGTTCATCCTCTCATTTAGGACTTCTATACTCCCTAATACCTTGAACATATTTGGGGCACATTGTGTGGGAGAAAGTCTAAAGAACCTAAGGTAGTTTCTCGTGATGGTACCCATGAGAATGGTCATCCCTCCCTCTATGAAGGCAATCAGTGGGATGACCACCTCTCCTGTTTTCTTATCGTCTACCCATTCCCCTTGGGCAACGTATCTCATGCCTACACTTGAACCTACCCATTTTCTAAGAAGTTTCGAAGAGAAGTTAACAAGTTTGAACAAGAACTAAGAAGGTTCGAGGAAAATTACAAGTTTGAACATAAGGTCCTCGGACAAAATTTTTGTATTTGAAGACGCACAGGGAAGTGAGAGAGAGTGAACAGGTTCAATGTATGAGTTCTAGGATTGTATGAT
Organism: Notholithocarpus densiflorus; assembly: GCA_030021035.2. Classification (NCBI taxonomy): domain Eukaryota; kingdom Viridiplantae; phylum Streptophyta; class Magnoliopsida; order Fagales; family Fagaceae; genus Notholithocarpus; species Notholithocarpus densiflorus. The sequence continues at coordinate 1,154,016 of JARYZH020000017.1, forward strand.
TGCTGAAAGTAGGAAAGGGAATTGATTTGAAACACTATTTATAGTGACGCAGAAGCTACAGGCAGGAGAATTCCCGCTCATAAATCAAGAAAAATCCTCCACCGTTGGATTTACATCCTGCCGTCGAACGTGGGGGACAAAGATGCCACCAAAATTTAATGATGGCACGCTCAGGACGCCGAAGCGTCAGGAGCGTGCCTCGAGCATGTAAAAAGCGTTTGGGAGTTCGGGTAGACAAGGTATAACCATAAATGGGACAGACTGAGAATGTCAAAATCCCCCTTTTTCTCCCAAGGAGTCGAAAAGCAATATTTTGAGGGGTTATTATGGGGGCCAGTCAGCCAGAGTGTACTATTACGACTGTACGAATTGGGCCTATGGCCCAATCCGAGGATATTAACTAATTCGAGGATGGCCAAATAAGGTTATTATGGGAAGGGTATGAGTAGAAGAAATAAGAATTGTGTATGATAGTCTAGAATATGTCCGAGGATAAAAGTCACCTCGGAAGCAAAGATCCGAGGTTAGTGAGAAGGCCTTATCATCCTGGACATTCTTCAAGGTTGCATCATGATTAGAAGTCAGCCATTAGATAAAGGATGAGCAAAGGGAGGCAACAAATATCTTCAAAGCTGCTACCTCCACATTAAATGTCCCCCAACTAACTCTCTGGCCGCATTAATGTAGAGGTGATACCTGAACAGTGGTTAAGCAGCCTTACAGCTACTAGTTGAAGGTTCTGATAGGTGTTGGATGTGACAGAAGGGAGTTCTTAGAACCTAATCTACACGTGTATGGTCGAGATGATACCAGGATTATAGTATATAGCATGGAAGAGTGGCCTAAAAGAAAGAGAGAGAAAAAGAATCAAAAAATCTTTGTAATGATCCTATAAATTCCTGTAATTAAGATCAAGAACTAAACCTAATATATAGCTCCTCGGACGACGCCGAGGACATATTTTTTAATTTTATTTACATTGATTTCTCTCAAATAAACAAGGGTTATTATCTTTCTTGCGGAATAGAACTAGTTCTTTCACCCACGTTCTATAAATTAATTGTTTGGGCTTGTTTGGCTAGAACTAAATCCATATTGGGTCCAATCCAAATCCCAATCTCTACAATAATATTATGACTAAATTTTCTTTTTTATTTTGATCCACGTTTGAGATTTTTTTAATTATTATTTTGATCTATCAAATTTGATTCCCCTTTTTAAAATGTCCTTTAGGCACATGTGGATTTGGGTCAGTGTTCAACTTCAAGGCACGCGTGTTTAGCAAAAAAACGTTTAATTGATTTTTTTTTTTTAATTTAACCACCCCCAAACTCTAACGTTGAAAATAAAGTTTATCTTATACGTTTTTATGGTAATAACTACTAGTATTAATTTTTCACAATTTTTTTTTTAAAAAAAACTACTAGTCTTAATGTTTTTTTATCATTGTTTCATCCTTTTGCCTATAATGTAGATCTTTTTTTTTTTTTTTTTTTAGAATACTAAATATTTTAACACACACATACAGGGAGAGGGGAGAAGGTCTTAAAGAAACTTACAGTGGTGTATATTCAAAAATGTCTGCCTATAATGTAGATCTATAACATAGAAGTGATAAATTTACCTATTATTTTCTTTTTCATTAATAAGTATGTTATGGTTTAACAAAAAGATCAAAGTATAAAAGATTTCAAAAAAGTTTGTAGTTCACTTGTTTGGTTGTTTGTAAATAGAATTTTTAGGATTTGTGATTTTCAATTAGCTTAACTGATTTAGTATTTTGTCATTGAATAAGAGATTTAGATTTCAAATCCCGTTTTCACTAAAAACCAAATGATGATGTCTTAGCCTGATAATAGAAAGCAATCATCATAAAACAGATACTATAGTTTAAAATTCTATTGTATCTATAAAATAAAATAAAAAAATTCTAGAACTAATTTTGATGTGTATCTTCTTTCAAATTTCCTAATAATACTTCAAGATGATTAGAGAAAATCTGATCAATATATAATCAATTTTATTTAGGTGCTAGTTGGACTAAGTTTTAGATAAATTTTGCCTTCCCATTTGCCTGAAAACACTCACAAAATATAGAATGGATTGTGGGGACATGTCCAATTAAAAGGTATCTCATGCGACCACTCTTTCACAAAACGTAAGATTAGATATGAAATTTTAGAGTACAAAATGTTTTAAGAACTACTCTTAACTTCTTTCCCCTCCTGCCCATTCCCGCTTCAATCGTTTCAAATTCTTCTAGTGTCTACTATAAAAAGGGAGGGGGGAAAAACACATTCATTCATGTGATCAAGAGTTGTGTAATGATAACAATAAACTCAAAAGAAAAGAGGAGAAAAAAGGGTTATGGGCCAACATTCGTAATGATTTCTCTTGAATCTAGTCAAGTAGAATTGACTAATTGTCCATTTCTTGAATTGAATGTGTCCATTACTATGGGCTATCGCTGTGATGGAGTTCATTAATACTTTTAATGACTGAAGTGACACATTTTTCATCCCTTTGTGTGGGTAATCTTTTTGTTTCTTGATGGACTGCTTACAATAAATACCATATTAAAACATTGTACTTGACCCATCTCATTAATTAAGAGAGTTTATCTCCTACATCCAGTTCCAGTATATATAAATCTCCCTCATAATATGGGGGTTTCATAGAGTTATGAAACTCATATACTATGGGTAGGATGCTACATAGTATATATACCAAAATAATTATTACACAACTAAAGAGCATTTGAGATGGATTATTGTATTTCTGATTACAACGATGTGTGATTATGTTTTTTTTTTTTTGACAAGAGAAAGAATTAATTCTTTAAATCTCTCTCTATTACTTTTTTGTTTTGTTTTTTAATAGATGGTAGATGTTATTTTAATGGATGTCTTGTTAAAATAAGAGATGAGATATAAGATATAATGTTAAATGCTATGCTAAAATAAATAAAGTAACTTTTTTGTGTGTTAAAATATAATTTTTTTAGAATATATAATGATGTTACTCTTATAACTATACTTAGTTTAAGATTCGGCCTTCTATAAATATCCTGCTATGGGTACATTGTAAATTTGTAATACATAGAGTTCATAGTAAAGATGTACCTATAATTATAAAATGATATCCTCTGTACACGTAGGTTTAGGTTGAATTATGTAATTTTCCTCTCTTTTTTTTCTCTTGCTTTTGTTTTCTTTCTCTCTCTTTATATTATATTATACTATAAAAATTAGGGCTTTTTATGGACATAATAAACTATTATTTAAACCAAACTTAATGAATTCCCTTTCTTTTTTTCTCTTGCTTCCATTTTGTCTCTCTCTAAATTGTTTTATTTTCTTGCTTTTATTTTTACATTGTATCAGAGCTATGTTCTAGACTTCTAGTTCTACCTCTTCTAATTAATCCAGAAGTTCTGTCCAATTCCCTATTTATTTTCCTTTTGTTTTATTAGGCAGCCGCACATAATTTGCCAATCGAGATTGCTTCCATCTCCTTCAGGTCTTGTTGTCCCATGTCCCAGCTTTGTGATAATAACAAGACAAGTTGCCTTGCCGGGCTTTTGAGTATATCACAAGTATATAATTTCTAATAACGACACATCATTTCGACTCTCTTTCTTCCATTATTTTAGAAAGACAGTCCTAATAATCATATCACAACCACTATATATTACTAGTTATCACAATCCATAATCTCTCAGCTTCACTTCCTGGCCTGATGATCTGATCTATTTTGCAAGCAAAGCATGTGTCTTCTACTTATTCTCTAGGGCAAGGGTTGTTGCTTTGGGACCAGCCTAATGAGTTGTCAGCTTCAAGTGATCAAATCATCATCTTATTATTTGAGTGGAGAACGCCTGAGAGCTATGGTTTTGTCAATTTGTCAAGAAAAACTAGGCATCTTATTGTTAGGGCAACAAATGTCCAAAAAAAAAAAAAAATCAATAATTATGCTTACTCCTTATCTACTATGAGGTGAGACTTTTTAGTTCTTACTAAGTTGAATCCATTAATTTTAGTAACATTTTTTTAATTATTAAATGATTGAATCCCGTTAAGATAATTTGAACAAGTATTTTTGTTTTGGAATAACTTATTTAACTTTTTGCTGAATATTTTTTGTTAAAAGTGTGCTAATTAAAAAACTCAACCCTTCCCCACTCTGTCAAAATCACCAGGGAAATAAAAATCATATGAAAAAAAAAAAAAAAAACACTCACATAAAATTTTCAGTTTTCTTTCTACTCCTTTCACCTGGGCTCCACCATGTAAAAAATGGTGCGTGATTTTTTTGGTGATTTATTCCGTGTTAGAGACTTCTCTAAACAATTTTTTTTTTTTTAAATAAACATTACACAAAAGTGTTTTTTTTTTTTTTTTTAAGAGAAAGATTAGACAAAAAGGTTGAAAAGACTAGCATGTGATATTTTTTAAACATAATTATGATAATTAGATCTGGAAGAGAATCTGATTATGGCAATGCTTTAGTTTATATGTTTTGATAACTCGATTGTTACAATAAGTGAGAAAGAGAGATATTTTATCTTATTTTATCTTATAAAAGAGTTCATGTAATGTTACACTGTCATGGTGATTGTTTTTTATCATAAGATCAATATGCTTCTTTTGAAAAAGAACAAAGAAAAACAAAAGGCAATAGAAACCCACAAGGGCCATATCCGGTGGCAGAGCCTTAAAATTATTTGGGAGTACTAAACATATGAAAAAAAAAACTAAATCCAATATATAACCTATTATATACACACATACATACATAAAGTATGCATGTAACATGATTTTAAAATATTTTATTTTCTTTTATATATATAACAAAAATATTTACATTAAGTTAGTCTTTACATAACTTAATATGTTTTTTTTTTCTAGCTAGTTAGTTTGTAAATTGTGAACTACCTTTTAAATCATAATAGTTTCAATTACTTTTTTTTAATGAATATTTGATATCAAGACTTTTAATTAAGAAATTTAGAAGTTGCACAATTATAGTATGCTAATATTTTTAAAAATTTATTAAACATATAAAAATTTAATCAATTTGAAACAATTTATGTAATACACGTCTATTCACATGCATAAATATATATACAAGATAATTTTAAAAAACTATAAATATTTTTTTTTCATAAATGATAAATGCAATAAGGATCTTACAAAATCCACAATTGTCCTTTCTTCTATTTTTTTATTAAAAAAAACATAATGTCCATAGCTCTAATTTTATAAATGATTATAAAAAAAGGATTTTTTTTTTTTGGAAAAAAGAAAACATCTCTTACAAAGATTTAGTTCTCTCTTTTTAGTCTTCTCAAAAAATATATATATATATTTAGGAACGAATATATTAAATATGTTTTGGATTAATGATTTTTTTTTTATATATAAAAATTAGTTTAAGCCAAAGACAAAGACCTTCAATTCCATGCTATTAACATGCGAAAGACCTATTTACATCGTCATCACATTAAGTACTGTTTATAATTTGATTAAATGTGATTATGACTGAATTATGATAAGATTCAATCTTTTAGCTTTCCATTCATCTTCATCATTTCTTACTTAAAAAAAAAAATCAACATTTCCTTTTACTATTATATTAAAAGAGAAAATTATAATTTTTTAAAAAAAGTGAGAAGTATAACAAAATTATCTTTAATTTTTTAAATAATATATGTTGTGATTCACGTATAATTAAGTGTTGAAAAACTTAAAACTAATGTTACTCCAATCATCTTCTACAAAAAATATGTTACTCCAATAAAAACAAACTAAAATAACCAATATGACAGTTTATGTATCCCTAACATTATTTCATAAAAATATTTAAGAAAACAACTAAAAGAGATAAGGACTAGACATACCGCATAGGAATAAGTAATATTATACCAATCAAAACCGACTATAATAACCGTTATAAAAAATTGTGTATATCTAACATTATTCCAAACAAATATTTAAAAGGACACCTAAAAAGGAAGGTTGGCCATGCAACATAGGAATAAGTAATTGTATTCCAAATTTCCAATCAAACACAGCCCGTTATGAAAAACATATGCATCCCTAACATTATTCTACACAAATATTTAAGAGGATAACAACTAGAAAGGATAAGGACTAGCCCCACAAACTACTGAAACTAGTGTCATTCACTCCTTATTGAAATAGCAAATAGTAAGTGATGGAAAATAAAAATAGCATAAATGATAGGCAGCATGGGCCCATGTAAAAGCGAGTATCCACAGCTCAAAAATTGCCACCATAGCCAGTTGTAAAATAAATTATGTTCATAACATTCTTCTACAATCATAACATTTGTCACAACTTAAATAAAGTGATTGAGAGGAGACAACCACATTCATATAAACCTATTATTTTTTTCTCCACCATGCCCAATTTGGCACAAACTTGCCTCCATAGACTCTATCTTCACTATTGTATTAGTAAAACACTAATATAACCCACTTAACAATGGTCTGAGCAGTTACAAATACATGCGTACATCCCAATCCTCTTCAGACTTTCCTTTCCCCCAATACACACTAATAACACACACACAGTGCTGGGCTTCTCCAACCAAACAAAAACAACGCACGCTACAAAAACCATGATTGGCATTGATTGTTGCAGCCAAGATGTTCGGCAAAAAGCACGAGACAAACATCATTCAACCTCGGCCGGTTTCATATAATTACCTATCATTCCTCGGCCGGCTATGACCCCTACAACCTTTCCTCTGACCTTGTCTCTCACACCCACTTTCTGTTTTTTAAAATTATATTAAAAGAAAAAGAAAAAGCTTTACCCTTTCATAGTTTCATTGTTCTGTGCTTAAAAAGTTGAAAAAAACTAACACCACCAACGTTAAACACACTTTTTGCTTGGTCGTGATCTATAAAATTCTTATTTATTTTTCACAAAATCCCAAAGTGATTGCTTTTGTTTGGTTTTATTATCTTTGGTGGGCACGCACGCACGGACATTTCCTAGCTGTAAAGGCCCACTGTTGCCGACACGACCCCAGTTGACTCAGTGGGACTCCGATTCTTGCTCTCAGCTCTGTTTGTTTTCCTTGTTGGGTATCTTTGTTTTCTTTCTTTCTCTCTTTTTCTTTTTATTAGAGAGAACTAATATTTGGGTCTCCAACGGAAAATGAAGAAGTGGACTTGGTAGAAGAGAGAGAGAGAAAGAGACAGAAAGGCCTTTCCTTTCTCTCGCTTGGCCATGGCTCCAGCTGGGAAGGTCTCTGGGTTTCGTCGAGAAGGCAATGACTGGTACTCATTCACACAAACCCCACTTCTCATATGCTTTGGTTCATAATATTTTGTTTAAATTTTTCTGTTTAGTTCATTTAAAAAAAAAAATGGTGTTATAGAATTTGAACCTGTGGCGTCCACTGATCGCACTTTATTATCAGGCCAAAACTGGTTTAGCTGAAATTTGAACTCAGGCTCCTTTTACTAATTGAGCTTGTTTAGTTCTGATTCTTGTTTATCTTCTTTTATTATTTATTGGGTCCTAGAATAAATAGGCCTTTAAAAGCTCAAAGGCCTAAGGCTTATTACAATGGAAATTAATTATAGCTTAAAAATTCTGTTGGTGGTAGTTATTACAAGGTCCTTAGAAGAAAAAAGTACTTAATCTTTTATGTTAATAATTTTGGTGGATTTTATGGGTTTGACAGGTTCTGCAATGCTGGATTGCCGAGTGATATTACGGTTGTGGTGGATGGCATTAACTTCCATCTTCACAAGGTATTTCTACCCATTTTCTGTTGTGGGTATTCATCATAAGAACTTGATTTATCTTCTTTTCTCTTTTGTGTGTACATATCTATTCAATGGTTTCTCAATTCTTTCATTTGTTTTGTATTATCTGTTAAAGTTTTAGTCTATGATTAACTTAATATACATGTTGATGACATGTTAAAAGACACTTGTTTTTAGACCCATAGGTTTTGGGGGAGTTAAAAACAGAGAGAATTAGATGTTCAAGTTGAGGTTTTATCCATAATCCTATTTTATGGAGAATTTATTCTCTAATAAAGATTACAAAAGTGAAAAAAAAAATTTTAAAATTATCAAACAACAATGACAAAACCCCAAAGGCTATATTCTCTTCCTCGATTTTCTTAACAGCCAAACACCACCAGAAAAGGACACCAACCGCACTCACCACAAAGCCCCTCTTCTTCTCCTTCTCTCTCTTTTTCATTGCACATTGCTTCTGCTAAATCACATAAATTTGAAACATCATGACCCCAAGAATTAAGGGACTGCTAGAAATCCAGTTCTACCATCCATTCAATACTCACACTGCCTCTATCAATGTCGTTGCCAAGCACCAAAATCCCAAGTTGTTATTCCAAGTTTTTGAGTTTGCACCAACAGTAGTCCCAAACCAAGAGTAAGAGAGGGGAATGGGGAGGCAAGAGGGAGAGCTAGTCCACAAGTTAATTTCATATGGTTGATCATGAGGACAAACTTCATGAATATGTTTAAAATCATTGAAAATTTTTACATAAAGGGAGCTTCTTGGTGTACCTGAATGAGTAGCGATTTTGCTTGTTCTCCACATGTTTTATATATAACTGGTCTGCCATATTATGTACATCGCTATCAAAATTTCCAATAGATTTAGCATAAATAACAGTGTAGGGCATTTGTTTAATGATGACCAAGTAGCCATTTTTAGATGTGTTCCCCTAATTACCATGCACTGTTGATTCTTTGAAATCTGCATCTTGCTGATAACTTTTATTGATTAGCATGTTATATTTCTTAGGTCCCTTCCCCTTGTGGCCAAAACTCACGTATCAAAAAAAAAAAAAGCATGCTATACTTCTTAGGCATATTGTTTGCAGTTAGTTTGGTCTTCATATGTTATTGTATTTGAAATACAATTGAATGTCATAATTCATAGAAAACTGCTGCAGTTGGAGCTGTAAGTTTTATTCTTTATGTATTGTACTGCATTAATATTAAATAAGATTATAATTTATTACAATGGATGACTCTACAGTTTCCTCTCATATCAAAATGTGGGAAGATAGCAAGAGTATATGAAGAATCCCAAAGTAAATTTGAGAAGATTTTCACTGCAGTGCTGGAAGAGTTCCCTGGTGGCCCTGACACTTTCTTGATCGCAGTTAAATTCTGCTACGGTGTCCGGGTCGAACTGACACCAAGAAACATAGTAGTGGTGTACTGTGTGGCAGACTACCTTGAAATGACAGATGAGTATGGAGAAGGAAATTTAATCTCTAAGTCAGAGAGTTTCTTCCATAAGAATATACTTCGCAACTGGAAAGATTGTATTTTGGCTCTTCAAAGTTCTGAGCCTGTCATGTCAAGGGCTGAAAAGCTCCAGATATTGAGCAAATGTTTTAATGCTCTATCTATGATGGTTTGTACAGATCCTAGTTTGTTTGGTTGGCCCATGATGATGTATGGCAGTTTACAGAGCCCTGGTGGAAGCATCTTATGGAACGGAATTAACACAGGGGCCAGAATTCGAAGCTCTGAATCTGATTGGTGGTTTGAAGACATCTCATATCTTAGTGTGAGTTTGTTTGAGAAACTCATGAAGACAATGGAAGCAAAAGGTATAAGACCTGAAAACCTAGCTGGTGCAACGATGTACTATGCCAGAAAGTACCTACCGGGTCTAGGCCGATGGCAGGGTGGACAAAGTGGCAAAACCAGAACAGTTGCAAGTTTTAGCTTGACACCTGCTACAGTGGATCAAAGAGTTCTATTGGAAAGCATTGCAAAGCTCCTGCCAGAAAAAAAGGGGAAATCCTTTTGCCGTTTCTTACTGGGACTTCTTCGTGTTGCATTGATATTGGGCGTCTCTCATGCGTGCAAGGACTCTTTGGAGAGGAGGATAGGAATGCAACTAGAACTGGCAACCCTAGATAGTCTTCTGATTCCTACTTATTCAGATTCTGATACATTATATAATACTGATTGTGTTGAAAGGATCATTCATTATTTTATGTCTTCAGAGTCAGGGATAACATCATTTTCTCCATCATCATTTGACCTGGAAACATCGCCATCATCTGGACCATTAAGAAAAGTTGCAAAGTTGATAGATGGCTATATAGCAGAGGTAGCTTCTGATGTGAATTTGAAACCAGGGAAGATTCGCGCGCTTGCGGTGGCCCTCCCAGAATCTTCAAGACCTTTGCACGATGGGCTATACAGAGCAGTGGATATATTTTTCAAGGTCTGAGTTTGCTTAACCTACTATAAAAGTGAAAGCATCTTTTGGTTTTTGAGGTTTATAATTGATAATAGCATTGTACTTACAGGGGAAAAAATGGCATTTTGCAGGCACACCCTTGGCTTTCAGAGAAGGATAAGGAAGAACTCTGCAACGTCATTGACTACCAGAAGCTATCAATTGATGCTTGTGCCCATGCATCCCAAAATGATAGGTTGCCACTTAGAGTTGTTCTCCAAGTTCTGTTCTTCGAGCAGATGCAGTTAAGGACAGCACTAGCTGGCTGTCTCCATGTATTGGACGCTGAAAGTGCCCCTGCAGGTCCTTTGACTGTCCCAGGTGACATGGCAGGTCAGATTGTACAGAGGGACGGGTGGGTGACAGTAGTACGTGAAAACCAGGTTCTAAAGGTGGATATGGAAAGGATGAGGTCTAGAGTTGGGGAACTTGAGGAAGAATTTAGTAAAATAAAGCAAGAAATGAAAAAGGTCACGAAATCACATAGTACCCTTAGTTCTCCTCGTTTGGTTGCAAAGAAACTTGGATTCAAGCTTGTTCCACGATCCTCAGATGCTCAACCAGATACTGGTGAAAGCACTGGACCTACTCCAAGAGCATCAGTTGAGCAGGCATGTCCTCCCCGTCATTCCAGACACAGGAAAAGTTTCTCTTTGTTTTGAGGGTTAGTACAAGAAAACTGAGGATGGCATTTTCGTACATAGACTCTTTGGTTCAGAATGTGCAAAGGAAAGGAAAGGAAAATGTTACAATTTGCCTCCTATTTTTGGCTTTTTTTTCAACAATCGAGCATTTTCCTCTTCTTTCCTTTGTTTGAATCTGGCATTATCGGAAGGCAGTCGAAAAAGACCCATAGTTTTGCTCCTCAGAATTGTTTTTGGAGTGTCTGGAAGGAGAATGGCTGCCTATTTGTTTTTCTTTGGGGCTTGTAGGGTAGGGGTTGGTAGGCATCAAAGAATTAACCAGAAAATCAGAAAGTAATGATTTGTCATTGAAGATGGAGCATTGATCCCATCTGAAATTTGGACTCACAGCTTTGTTTTCCACAATATCTGTTGTGGAGTCTATACAAGTGAATACATCAAGTTACAGTTATATATTGTTAATACTTCTCATTTCTGTAGTTATTTCTTCTTTGGTGCTTATACATGTACAGCACAGTGAATCAAGTTATAAGTTTGTCAAACAATGGAAAGATGAGAAAAGGTTTATGTTACCCGTGTCTGAACTTCCAAATGAACTGAGTTCTGGTTATTTTGTTTAGCCTTTGGTGAATCTCCATATTAAGGTTTGAAGTGCACAAAGATGAAATGAATATTAGGATAATGTGAAGGCTTTTCATAGGAAATGCCGCAATGGGAATGATGGTCTTGTTGAAAGGCACGATTTTGTAAGCTTTTCGCTTCTGATCCATAGCCTTCATCTAGGATACTTCAAATTTCAAAAGTAGATTGCAGCTCTTGTTCTTGTAACCTACTCATGAAATTAGACAGCATCTGCATTTTTTACGATTCAATATATGTGGAGAATATTTTAAGTTACAAAGAAGAACACCTCAACTCTGTTGTCTGCACATTGCAGCTAAGTGTGTGTGATTTTGTTTTTCTTTTTGTTTTTATGCTAATGATTTATATGTTTGTCAATATGCTTTGGCGCGATTTGTTATTTGAGACCCAAAGTTAGGACGTGTTATTTTGTATCACGGGGATATATAACACCCCACTCACAAAGGGGTGGATGTGATACAAAATAAAAATTTCAAAGAGATTTGGGACTTGGTTATTTGGGTTTTGCTTCTTGCCAATCTCATGTAGTATTGTTCCATCTAAAGGATTTGTTTGTGTGCTTTAAAAAAAAAAAAATTTACTTCGGAAATCTAATTAGTGCTTTAGTTGGAATGATATTGTACAGATTGTGAGATAATGAATTTCATGATTTAAAAGAATATCAAGTTCTATTTTGAGATGATTAAGTTTAAATACATTGAGTAAATACTATAGATGTCAGTCTTATTACTAATGTATTTATTTAGTTTGTAATCTTAATATATTTTTTACTCTTAAATGGCAAAAAAAATTTCAGTTTATGCTTTGATCCCATATCATGAAATCAAGGTTCCTTTTCTAATGCTATCCACAAAACTAGTATTACTATTCATTTATTCACAATGGTTTAGTATGCTAAGTGTTTATCAAAAAAATGGTATAGCTAAGTAATTGTTGTGACTTGTGATAATTTCACATACTACTTCCAAATTTTTATACCGTTTAAATCAACATGAATGACATTGCTTTTGACTGAAATATATGATTATATGTGGTAGGTAATAGCTAGGAAGTACTAATTTAAACAAAGCATTTGCAATTAATTAGGTTCATGATTTGCTCGTGCCAAAAGAAAGGATTGCATATATCACGACGCCAAACCGGCCAAGCAAAGAGTGTGTTATTGTGTTTAACGTTGGTGACGTAAACTGTAAAGCATAGTTTCAAAATCAATAAGCACATAGCATTGTTAGGCTTTAAAAATTAGAATAATTATAAATAAATAAAAATTCTTAGTTTACAACTTACATTATAAATTTATATTATAGTCACACAAAATTTGTACAACATTTTACACATTTTAGAGTATTTGGTACTGTTATTTAAACAACAGTTTTTAGTGTTTAAACATTACAACACGTATTTTTAAAATATTTTTTAACCTACACGTATTTCTACAACAATTAAAAAACGATACTAGAAATCTTTTATAGAAAATTAGAAACCTTTAAAAGTCAAAAATAGAAAAGAAAAAGAAAGTGGATGTGTCTGATACAGTGTCAGAGGAAAGGATTGTGGGGTTGTAAGAGTTTTAGCCGGCCGAGGAATGAGTTTGTCTCAGGCTTTTTGTCAATAATTTTGGCTGCTGTCATGGTTAGAACAAGGATGGGTTTGGTTGGAGTTTCCACTTTCCATATTGTCAATTGTTTCGACCTGAACAATTGATTTCTTCCTTGAATATTATGTTTTTATGTCGATTTAGTCCATGAGAACATTTTGACATTGTAAGTTAAGTTCCTTATAAGTGACATCATTCATTACATTTTTTTCTTTCATTTTTCTCTTTTGTATCATGTGATTTACTTATATGGTAGCCTACTTTAATAATTTAATCATCGTCAAAATTAAGCCTGGCCCTAGAGTTGTAGGCACCTTCTTTTTAAAATAAAAATATATATAAAATCACTTAAAGGGTTTATAATAAATTATTATCTTATCATTTAAGAAATATCAAGGACATAATAAAATCATGTCCATATGTGGTGTGCATTTGTGTGAAAATGATACAGCGTTGCGATTACGTTTTTGTTTTTGGCTGGGTCTCATGGCACTGTTCACAATCTAACCAAAAACACAAAAACGCGCATATCCATACATTTCTGGGTCTCACAACATTATTTAAATCTTTAAAAATTATTTTATTACAATATTTTCAGCAATAAGTTTTCAGTTTTCAACAAATAAACGGTATCCAAACTGACCCATAATTTGATTAGTTCCACTAATATAAAAGGATTAATGATCGTCCTGATGAAAAAGATTAATGATGTCATATATTTTTAACCGAACTAACTGGAATTCATGCTTTGTAATTTAATTAGTTGGCAATTGGCGCCTTTGTTGTTTTTAATATAATATATCCAATTCCATAGTTCAATTGTTCAAACCCCCGCTCTCCCATTGTATTTATAGAATTATTAAAATAATAAAATAAATTATAAAATAAATGGTTCAAATTGGAAATGGAATGACTAAAATAATACAGGGTAAGATTTGTAAAAGTATGTATTTGTATGGAGAAATATCAATACCTGACATCAAGCGTCGCTTTGGCCGAGTGGTTAAGGCGTGTGCCTGCTAAGTACATGGGGTTTCCCCGCGAGAGTTCGAATCTCTCAGGCGACGGAATAATTTTCTTTTTTTTCCAAAAATTCATTGGATAATTTTCTTTTGCTAAAATTTCATTGGATAATCCGGTTCCGCTCCCTGGACCTGACCACATTTAATCCCAACCTACCCATTTGTCTCTCTCTCCTTCACTGCACAAAACCTTAAAAACCCCCTCTTCAGTCTTCCCCCTTTCTTTGTTTTTTGTATTGAACTATTCGAGTGCTCATATCGTAACTGTCACCCCCGAGCTCTTTTCAACGTTCTCCGCCGCCACCATTTTCAATTTTCGCAATTCCTTTAAACGACATGTCGTTCTGTTCCCCGAGCTTCCAGCTCTCTCATTTACACAACCCCTTCAACGACACCACCAATCCGACGCCGCATCATCAGCAATGTACTCACAAACACAATTTCACCGTCCATTTCAGGCTTTCACGATTCGACGACACCACCACCACCACCAAGTACTCTCCACCAAAGTTGATAGCTTCTTCTCATTCACCCCAACGCCACTATTCGCCTCTCAAGAACCACCACTCCTTCAAACTCAACTGTGCCATCGAGTCGTCATCGTCGGAGGCCAACGCGATCACGGTGCCGGAAGATGAAGTTAGGGTTTTGGAGGGAAATCATGAGCAAAAACCCGATTTTGGCGGCAACGGCGGAGATGACGATGATCGTAGTGGTAATGGTGGTGGCGGTGGCGGCGGCGAAGGTGGCGATGGAGAAGAGAATGGTGAGGAAAAGGAGTTCGGGCCAATATTGAAGTTAGAGGAAGTGATGAGGAAAACGAAGGATCGCGGTGTTGAGCTTCCTAAAGATATGTTGGAGGCTGCTAAGATCACAGGGATTCGCCAAGTGTTTCTTGAGCGATACTTGGATTTGCAGGTAATGTGCTTTGCGTGTTAATAAATTCAATTGAGTTTTCCATATAGTTTTTTTAAAGAGCTGAATAGAATAGTTGATATTTGATTGCAGGGGTCAGGTTGGCCACTAGGATTTTTGATGAAGTACTGTTCCATGCTTCGAAATCGAATGCTGGCTGATCCTTCTTTTCTCTTTAAAGTTGGAACCGAGGTTTGTTTTCAGTGTTTTTTTTTTATGGAAAAAAACAATTTTTATGTTTGCATGTTTAATTAATAGTATTTAATTAATAAAAAAAGTGTCAAATTAGAGAATTTACAGGGAAAAAAATTACCTAATTTATTAGAATTTGGTTAGAGAAGATCAAACATAATTTTAATTTTAATTTGTTTAGTGTTGCGAGGGTTGCTCTATCTACGAAGATGATGAGTTCTAATTAGTTTAAACAAAAATAATTTAGGACTATTTGTAAGTCTAAAGCCAAATTATGGTGTGAAAAAATATTGTCTTTTAAAAATGAGTTTATGGATTGAATAGTAAACAACATCTAACTGATACAAAATTTGGCGCATGTGTAATCCAATGTTGGGATTTTCAAAATAGTAATTCAATAAAATGTTATTAGATGGTGTAAAATTAAGAAAAAGTTAGACGTGGTGTAACTTGATCCTAACTCTCTCTCTCTCTCTCTCTCTATATATATATATATTGAAACTAAATAATCATTGCAGCTTTTGGTTATTAAGTGTGTAGTTCAGATTGAATGAGTCCATATTACAGGTTTCTCAGAGCTGGTGCCATGTATCTAATGTTAATGTAATAATGAAATTCTTGCTTTTGATTTGGTGTTATGCAGATAGTCATAGATTCTTGTTGTGCAACATTTGCGGAAGTTCAGAAAAGAGGCAAGGATTTTTGGGCTGAGTTTGAGTTGTACGCTGCTGATCTTTTAGTTGGTGTAGTGGTAGACATTGCTTTGGTTGGTTTACTAGCACCTTATGCTCGATTTGGTCAGCCATCGATGCCAAGAGGTTTATTTGGAAGCTTTAACCGGGCTTGTGCAGCTCTTCCTAGCAGGTTTGTTGCAAACTGACACTATGATTTTTTTTTTTTTTTTTAATTTTAAATTTATAGGATCCATCTAAACCTATAATTCTGTAGTCAGTGTTTTTTTTCCTATGCTGTATGCACCTTTCTGCTTAGTGCTGGATATGTATTTTATACTAGATCAGTGACTGTTTAGATATAAAGTGTTTTAGTTTGCTTTAGTTTGGATTTCAAATGAAAGGCCTAGGGAGACAGATTTGAATCTGGTTGACAGGTGGACAGTTTATTTTTTTGGTAAATAGGTGGATGATTTATTTACAGAAAAGAATGGTGGTAATGGTGCCGAAAAAGAAATCTGGCTATTTAGAAGTTACTGTATAGAGTTTATGGAAGAATGATTAATGGATTTAGGAAGAATGTAAGCATAAGTGCTACAATATGGTCTAACGTATTGGTAGTGTTAGGCTTGGAGTAGTGTCTTGTGCATTAAACTAGTGAACTAGGCCTGCTAGTAAAACAGTACTGTCCTAGGGTCTTGGATCATGATCATAACCAAAATGGTTCAGAAAATGTTAATAGTATTGATTAAAATCCTTAGAAACTAGCAATATTGAAGGGAGATAGAATCTTGTTGACTAACTGTGGACCCATAGATAGTAGATAAACTTGCAGGGGCCTCATAAATATCCTCCTCAATGTCTCTTTTGGTAAACTTTTTAAGGACTTCACATCCTTTTTGCACAAAATTTTAGATGATTGGGGAGTGCTTCATTCATAGAAAAATATTTCTCTAATGCAGTGTTTTTGAAGCGGAAAGGCCAGGATGTAGATTCTCAGCAAAGCAGCGGATTGCCACATACTTCTATAAGGTACCATATGTAATTGAACTTTATAAGTAACCGATAACTGTTTGCTTGCCTTCTGGACAATGAATATTGTGGATAATGCTCCTGCAATGGGAAGGGTGGGATGGAGTTCTTGGCTCCATCGTTGGTTTTCATTGTGATATCTTGTTTAATGTTCCCTTTAAAACAGGATTTTAATACCAGTTTCTTGCTCAATCCTGACTTCTCTATATGCCCAAAGATGGGTTCAAGTGTTAGTATATATTTATCTCCTATGTTTAATTCATTTGGTTGATATATTCTGGATCCAGGGTGTCTTATACGGATCAGTTGGCTTTGGATGTGGTCTAATTGGCCAAGGCATTGCAAATATGATCATGAATGCCAAACGGTATGCTTCTATCAGGATAATTATCCTACTTATATATCAAAAAAAAAAAATTTATCCTACATGTTTCTGTTTCTTTGTTTGTTTGTTTTTGTTTTTCTTTCCCTTTTTATAATTTTTTTTTTTGATAAGTAAGTTTTGGCCCCAAGGGGAGGATGAATAGGAGACTCAAACTAGTGACCTATGCTTCATGAGGCATGGTCCCTAGCCAATTGTGCTTCCCCTTGAATTTTCTTTGTTTCTTTGGCATTACATTGTTGCTTGGTTTGTACTTTATGTAAATATGTCAATTGGATTCTATGAATAAATTTATCAATAAAAATGTGACAAGAAAAAGTCTACTTTGTGCTAAGTGTTTTCAGGATTGAATTACTGAAATACTGATGAATAATAGACAAATTGATTTGGCTAGAGGGCATTGACCCCTACTTCCATTAATCAATAAACTATGATATTATTTTAGATTGACCAACAAACATTAGCCAACAGCCTTGTGGCTTAATGGTACTGCCTGAATGGGGGAGAACCTGGGTCTAACTCCCTCATTTCCCACATTTTTGTAAGCAAAAACAATAAATGATAAAAGATTAAAAAATTTTAATTTCAATTATATTGTATCCATTTTTCCCCCTATATTTATTAGTCGTAAGTGTTATACTAAAGAAAGACTACATACATATAGACACCAGTTAGGGAAATGATATTCATGTGTAGACTGTTGTTGCCATTACCTTCTTTTGCCCCCATCTTTTGAAGGAAACACTAACATACCACCTGTAATTGAATGTATGATCAGGAGTTTAAACAAATCGGACGAGGACATACCTGTGCCGCCTCTTGTACAAAGTGCTGCTCTTTGGGGTAAGCATTACCCTGTTATTCATATTCCAATATCTTGACTTATAGTTTTGTACTAGCATGACCAAGCCCTTTACAACTATTTTGAATAGTCTCTGTGCTCTTCTGAATGGCTTTCTGTTTTAGTTGCTCCTGAGTACAAAATTACAGGGTACTAGCATAATAATTTTTTTACCTATTTTTGTATTAGCATGAACAAGTCCCTTACAACTACTTTCAATAGTCTCTGTACTTTTCTGAACGGCTTTTTGTTTTAGTTGCTTCCGAGTATTAAATCACAGTGCTAAGGTGTTCACTGAAAGAAGGTTCTCTTTTTTTGGCTTTAGCCTTTCATATATATTAGCTTTTTATGTCAAAAAAGAAGTTCTCTTTTCTTTTTTAGCTATGATCTTCCTAATGTATACAAGATACAAGGTTTCAAAGTGCAAAGAAAATTATTAACAATTTCAATTGAATCATCATCACTTATAAAAAAAAATAAAAAATAAAAAATTTATAATAAAAGTGGATAAATATGGATTAACACTGGCCATTGGGACTTATGTACATATGCTTGTCAATTAATCTTTGTTGGCTTACATCTGTTGTTTTTCAAATTTAATTAATTTGAATTTACTTTGAACATCTTTGGCTAGTAATAAATTACCACTACATGAATCATTGTAATACACATAACTGAACCAAAACATGGAAGAAGACTTACCTGACTGCGTGGATATATGAATTTTTTATATAGTTTTTTTCCTTAGAACATGGTAGCATTTGATAAGGTAGGTTTAAGTGAAAATCTTCATAATTATAGCTACTTCCCAAAAACTTCATGTTACTTAAAAACTATATGTTACTAGCCAAACTACACTTTTGGTCCTCCAAGATTGTGGGCAGTTTCAATTCGAGATCTATACTTTTAATGTTGTTAATTTTGTACCTGAACTATTATTTGTGTCAATTTCATCACTCAACTTTCAAAATTAAGTCAAACTTAAAAGGTGACTTGATTCTAAATGTTGAGGGATGAAATTGATACAAATAATAGTTGAGAGACCTTGATATTGAAAGTCGAATAACGAAATTGAAACAATTAAATGTACAGGGGATGAAATTGAAACTGCTACAAATACATAGGGGACCAAAATTGTAGTTTGGCCTATATTGCCTTTGAAGAAGGGACTGATAAGAGGGATAAATAGAGGGGACTCTTCGTATCACTGAAATTAGTTTATTTGAATGGTGTTACATGTTTTGGATTTAGCAACGTGGATAACGGTTTGTTAGAATGGTGATGAACTAAGGAAGCTCTTTTCTGGAAATATATGCATTTTTAGCTTTTCCTTGATTTCCTAGGTTGGGGGCTTGTTATTCTGGTTTTTTTGTTTTGTTTTTCTTTTAAAAGATGTCTTGCCATATCTTTTCTCCCATGGCCCCTCCTATAATTTTTTTAAAAAAAGGAAAATAAAAAAAGAAAAGAATAAACTATTTAGCAATTTTAATTAAGTTCTGTTTTGATTTGGACAAACTGTACGTGTTGCTATAGCCTGTAGTTGTCAGTACTTTAAGAAAATGATGCATGTGGACAACTTTGGTTTTTTGTTATTGCTAGCTATGGTGAACATTAGAGTTATTCATATTGCTTTGATTTTTTTAATACATTATTTCCAATCTTGATATCTGCAGTTCTGGCATTTATGTTTGGTATTTATAGAATGTTCATTCTAGGGATATTATTTCTTTCTTATGTAACATGGAAACGAGCATGCCTCTGATTCTGACCTCTGCAACTTATAAAAATGAGATGTGATGTGTTGTATAATATACGCTCTTAAGTGTGAACCCATTCTAGTCTGAGAGTAAAAGCTTTATTAGTTGTGAGAGATTAAATTGTTTTCTCTTATTTTTTTCATTTCCTTTAGGGCCTATTCCGTTGAGGAGAAGAATTTCGAATCTCAAAAATTATAAATTCTTAGGAGTTTAAACTCACAAATTAAATTACTAAAAGTTGACATTTATTTGTTCGGATATACTTTGAATTTGAATTTATATCATATTATAAAAATAGTATATTTAATAATATATATTTTAATTGTTTAAACTAGTCATACATATTACTTTAGTAACTAAAGAATTAATAATTGTCCACTTTGGATAATAGTTTTAAATGATAAAAATACACTTAGATATTAATAAAAATCTTACTCGGATGAAAATTTAAATAGTTTTGTTCTAAAATGAACTTTATTTGGTTAGTTTTAAGAAAGAAGAAGTGAAAAGTCAGATTGAAGTATAAAATTAGTATTTCTCACAAATACAAGATGCATGAGAATTGATATTTCTTACCTGAAAAGGTGGAATTTAGAATTCTTGAGTTTCATGGGAATTGAGATGTTTATGGCTATTGTAATTCTCGAGAACTTGTCAAATGAACAACTAAAATTTTACTAATTATCAAAAATTAACATTTCCTGTCCTAAATTCCTATGTAATGAACCCATGGGACGGGAAGGTAACTTTCTTCCTTCTGCTGCAGTTGGAATTACTTATCGTATGCTTTCTCTTTCAGGTGTTTTTCTTGCTGTGTCTTCCAATACCAGATACCAAATCATAAATGGCCTGGAGCAACTGGTTGAAGCATCTCCATTGGCAAAGCGGTTACCACCTGTTGCAATGGCTTTCACAGTCGGCGTGAGATTTGCTAACAATATTTATGGTGGTATGCAGTTTGTAGACTGGGCTAAGTTGAGTGGGGTACAATAGCAATTTAAACTCATCTCTATTGTTGAAGCTGCTTTTCAACTCTCAACTTAAAAGGATAGGTTCTTCAAGTTTTGGCGTTAGATCTGGCTAGAAGCCTCCTCATTTAGTTTGGCTTCCTATTTTACAACTTACAGGGATGCGAGATTGTGCTTATATCATCAAGCAATAAATCAAAATCAAGCTTCTTTTTTTGGCCATCTTTTTGGTTTATTAAAACTTTGTTATAAGTATTTTTCACCTCTTTCTGTTTTACTCTGACCTATCAATAGCTAAAACTTTGTGAATTGGCTCACCAACGTAAGAAATTAATTTGAATTATAATAAACAGATGTTGGTACTTAAGTCTGCCATGCTTTACTGCAGGGGCCAGTACTAACAAGAATTACAATAATTTAAAAAAAATATTTTTGATGTGACAAGGGTTTAATGTAAATGTAAAGTGATATCGGTAGTAGTTTAGATAAATCCAATAAAAAATTATAAACTTTTTTTTTTATTAAAAAAAAAAATTATAAACTTATCTGTTGTGTATCTACTATCTAGACTTATCACATGTGAAAGAAAGGACGACGATTACGGGGCACCAAAGTTTACACAATTATAGTTAATAATAATATACAAGATGAACTATATAGGATAAAATACTATTTTCGTATGTTACTAAAAGTTTGTTTTTCATCTTTAAACTTATAATTTTTTTTTTTTTTTTCATTCTTAAACTTTGAAAAGAGTTCTTTTTATAAATATTTTAAAGGCAAAAATAAAGATGATTTAAAAAAAAAATTTTAAGGACAAAAACTTTTTCAATAGTTTAAGGATAAAAGATGAATTTTTTAATATTTTAGGAACAAAAATGAATTTTTTAAAGTTTAGGAATGAAAATAATATTTTTATCAAATATATATAATATAGAAGATGCCCCCATTTATTTAGGGGGGGAAAGAATATGCACTCATTTTGTTCGGTTCAAAATTTAAAAGGAAAAAAAAAAAACATAAAAAGTGAAATGTTATTGATTGATTATTAACATAAACAAAAATGGTAGGTTTTAGTTAGCTTAACTGATAAAGTTTTTATTGGTTGAATAAGAGATCTAGGTTTCAATCCCTGTCTATGCCAAAAAACCGATTAATGTTTTGATCTGATGATAAAAAGACAAGACAAAACAAAACAAAAAAGTCAAATAAATGTATGTAAAAAATATGCAAAATACCTAGCAGACAGAATATACAAAATAATTAAATTGAAAATTGTTTAGAAGGGATAGAATATAGACTTTCAAAGCTTACATGGTAACAAAGGCGAGGCAACCAAAAAGTCACTTTATATATATATATAAAAGATGCACCGTAATTAAATTATATATATTTTTTGTTTTAAAAGAACATCAAATATAATATAAATAAGGTTTTAAAAAAAAAAATTTCCATGTGATAAGTATATATAAGTTTTTCCTGAAAAGGATAGGTATATATAAATTGGATTAAAATTATATATATGATATTAGTTTAAGTAATGTTTATTATATATGTGTTTTGACAAATCGACTATTAAATCATATTTTCTTTTTATACCATACATACTCAGAGAATTTCAAGATCAATAATGATCTTATTTATAAAATATCTAAATTTAAACTTTTAATTAATTTATTGCAAGTATAGTAAATAATATTTGATTAACACAAAATTTAATATGTGTCATAAGAAAAGGTTTTTTTTTTTTTTTTCTTTGTCTAATGTCATAATTTTGCTTAAAATTTTTTTTTTTTGGATAAGTTTGTTTTGAAGACATGGAATAGTAAGAGAGTGTCCTATTTTGTAGACATTTTAAGTGGAGTTGAAGATATATTCTTACCATATAAAAGTCTAGTCTAAATAGGAGAATCTTCTTATAGATAATATAGATGAAATAGATATAATTCAACGGTGATGTTTTGAACTATTAATCCAATAAAAGCTTATTTGGTAGTGTAGACGAACAAAAAGTTTGACTACCATATGCAATTCGATTTTCAAATCCGTCAGCCTCTCAAAGGGATAAAAGCTGCTAACATCACATTGTGTTGTCATGGTGCAACTTGCTTTTGAAAGCATGGAAACCTTAAATAATAAAAATAATAAATAAATAAAAACAAAAAACAAAAAGAATATAAAGGGGGTTGGTCATGTACCCTTTTTACGGTCCATTTAATCATGATTCATAACTTTAAAAAGTATGTTTTTCTGCTATTAAAAACGTGGGGTAACTTCATAGTGATTAGCAATTTCACTTTGAAGGACTTGTGGCTTGCAACTGTTCAGTCTCTCTCATAAAAAAGGACTTTACATTGGAATTCCTCCTTTTTTTTTTTTTTTTTTGGAGGAAAATTGAAATTCCCCTTAATTGTTGTAAACAGGTAACAATTTCCGAAGTATGTCACCAAATATCTAGGATTTAAATCCTTCTATCCATTATCAGTGCGCGACGCATACCGCGACCATAATACCAGCACTGGCTGCAACCATCATGCCCAACATGACGCCAACAGCGTTTGCTGTTTTCCACCCCCTCAACTATAGACCTTCATAAAAAAAAAACACAAATGTCATGTCTGTTACCATCACCTCCATTACCAACAGAACCAACACTAACATTTTCACTCTCAACTGGAAAGCAAGCTCCATCAGGACCATTTTCTCGTTGCCAAATCCAATGGACAATACCATGGAGTCATGGACATCTCTAGATTCTCTACAACCTGCATGATATTTCTAAAACCGACAAAAAGTGCATGATAGGCCTACCCTTTCTCACTACAACCATCATTTCTTCCGTAACCAAATCACGAGGATCATCTCAAAAACACAAAATAAAATTACTCGTCATCAAGTAAGAAATTTGGAATTCGAACACCATCCAGGCGTATACCTAAAATCGATTGATGTCTTAGTTTAGAAATAAAAACAGCAATCACTATGAATCTATCATATCTATATATATATATTTTTTAAACTCATAAACTTTTTTTCTTCTAATTCTTGGTTCATTATACTTTGCAAGAACTCTGGGAGTTTCTAAATCATTAATAAGATAGAAACAGTTTGTTCTTTGAGAATTAATAAATAAAACTAAAAAATGTTTGTTTCTTGTAATCGTTTGAACAAAAAAAAGGTGAGGTTTAAACAAATCAAGAAAGAAGAACTAACCTGAGCTTAAATTTTTCCATGATTTTGTAAGACACATACAAAAAAGTATCGTTTCAATTTTATCCGATGTTGCCGAAGGGATCACGTAGAAGAAAGTAAAAATATGAGCTTTGATGATTCAAAACCAATAAAAATTCATTGTGGAACCTAGAAAGCATCTAGGTTTTGTTCGTCTTATATTAGAATGTCTTTTCAAATGATAAGCATGCATGAAATGTAGACAAAAAATAAACTGATCTTAAAGGGGTATAATCTTAAATTTCAATGCTGGCAGAGGTTGGGTGGGCACTTGATATTTAAAGGTCCATCTTAAATTTTACTACTTTTGTTTGTTCCTATTTTAGTTTTACTAATATAGAAAAAAAAATATAGATTTCCTAATATTTGCAATTTCCTTTATGCTTTAAAAAGAAAAGAAAAAATTCAAAACCAGCTATCCCTTTATTTTCACGAGTAAAATTAAATTTGAGAACATTGATGAATCAATAACCTAATCTACAATCAATCTTTTTGACCAAGTTAATAAATTTTTACCTTCTTTGTCCTTTTTTTTTTTTCAAATGTGAAGTTAGTATTATTCATCTTTACGAAAAAGAAGTTAAGTATTTATCAATTAATCCAATCTCATTAATGAAATTAGAAAAAAAAAAAAAGAATAATCCAATTAATTTCTTCAGTTATACAATTTCATCTTGTAAGAAAAATAAATGGCTATATATACATATATATATATATATATTTTAGGAGTAAAATTATTTATTTTTAAACTGTCTTAATATTTTACCCTTTGGAAACCTTCACTTCACTGGTAAACAGAATTTTAAAGGACACAAATAGCACGACACATTTCTCAATCCCTAAATGAAATACAATGTTAGAAACACAAAAATAGGAAAAAAAAAAAATTTAAGAAGATAATCAGAATATCAGATTTGAAGGACTTGCCGTAAAGTTGGAACTCCCAAGTTTCATTCATAAAATTTCCAAATGGCTTATACCATAAATAATACGAGATTAAAACATTATTTTCTTCTAAAAACATAGAACACTATTTACTTATAAAAAAAACAAAAATTTGGCAATATATTAAATAGATAAAGTTTAGTTACAAAATTGGTTGTAACTTTATACTACAACCTTATTCAATATATTTTTATTAGAGGTGAATTTTGACAAATCCATCATTGGATTATATCTTCTTCTTATATCCTCCATACTTGCGAAATTTATAGAAAATTAAAAATCAATAGCTATGTCATCAATAAATTATTTAAATTGCAAGTTTTTGTAGTTTAAAATTATGTAAAAACTATAAGCTTATAAATCATATAGTAAATAATATTTGATTAACAAAAAATTTGACATGTATATTAAAAATGTAAAAAATATGCACTTTAAAAATTAAAATTTTAAAATATGTAATAATATTTATTTTATTGTAGCTAAACTTTGTTTGTGTAATATATTAAAGTTTTAAACAGAAACGGATAGAAGAGCGGATGAAAGTAATAAATACAATAATAAAAAATAAAAATAAAAAAGACTAAAAAGAGAGATAAATGATGGGTCAGAGAGAAAAACAAAAAGTATTAGGTGGAAAATGAAAGGAAATGATACAATTGGGGCATGCATGGTAAATAAAAGTCGTCTCCCTCCCTTTACTCCGCGACGGCTTCACCAATTTTCCACAGTCTACCTTCTCTCTCTCTCTCTAGAAACAAAAACAATTGTTTTCTCTCTCCACAATCTTTTAGATCAAATCCCCTTCTCTCCCTCTCTATACGCATTTTTACTTATTTGAAAATTTTTTTTGGAGCTGATCTTCTCCAAGATTGCTATATATAGCCTTTTAGATCCAAAACGCTGAGGCGATCTGAAATTCGCGAGCTCAGAGAGAAACGATTACGGTTACGCTCTCTCTCTCTCTCTCTCTGTGCGTGCGTGTGAGAGTGTGGATCTGAGCGGCGATGGCGTTGTCAGGGATGCGAGGCCTCTCGGTGTTCATCAGCGACATACGCAATTGCCAGAACAAAGAGCAAGAGCGCCTCCGCGTCGATAAGGAGCTCGGAAATGTCCGTACACGCTTCAAGAACGAGAAGGTTAGGGTTTCCATTTTTCATTTCCAGCTTTATCGTACATATATGCATTTGATTAATTTTGCTTGAATTTTGATTCGGCTTCGTTTACTTGCTCATCATTTCGATTGATTGGATTATGATTCGAAGCAATTTGTGTGTTTCGTTAGCCGAAAATGTCGTAAACGGAAGGAATTTTGAATTATTGGATAGACTACTAGGCATAGTTGAATTGAGCATGTGAAATTCTAGGTTTGAATTATTTGCTTTAGTTTAGTGAGCTACTGAACGTAGAGATTTGATTGATGGTGACTTCTTTGATTCATTCTTCTAGTTGTATATGCTGGCATTGGCATATGCATTTTATAATTTTGCTTGAATTTTAATTCAGCTTCGTTTACTTGCTCATCATTTCAATCGATTAGATTAGGATTCGAAGCAATTTGTGTGTTTTGTAGCTGAAAATGTCAGAAACAGAAGGAATTTTGAATTCTTAGACATACTACAAGGCATAGTTGAATTGAACATGTAAAATTCTAGGTCTGAATTTGAATTATCTTTGCTTTAGTTTAGTGAGCTACTGAACATAGAGACTTGATTGATGGTGCCTTCTATGATTCATTCTTCAAATTGGATATGTTGGCATTGGCATGAGAGAGGCCTTTGGTTTTTCAAGCTTGTTTTAAACTATCTTTGGAATAGCTTGCTAGGTATTAGGAACTTAGTACTGAATGGAGGAAATTATATGTCATAAGATATAGTATTAATAGCTCAATGGGACTTGTTAACTGTGACCAATTAATTTTCTATCCCAGGATTTTGGTTATAATAACTAGTTTTTATTCCTTGAATTGTTCAGAGCTATAATTTCAGAAGATAAGCATGATTCTGAAAAAGTGAATATGGCTCGGCTCAATCTGCAAAAGTGAACTTCAGATTTAATTTGCTTGTTTATGTTTTCCCACAGCTCTTGTAGGATTAGATCTGGTATGTTAATGAAATCAAATAAGACGGGAAAATGCTTCTAGTTTTGGATCTCATATGGGGTAAGCATTGCACCCAAGCCTCTAATATGGCTCAAAGATATTGTTTCATTAATCATTATACTGAAAAGTTTGAAGATGTAATTTAGGACTGATCATCTGTTTTGGATAAAGTTCAAGTGGTCATATTCAAGGGGAAGCCGATAAATTTAAGACTTTTATAGATACTACTTAAGGGTCAATTTCTTTTGTGTTTAATAGAGATTGTGAAGTACCTAGACTCTCTGCTGTTAATCCCCTAATATTTGTTCTTGGTTTCTTGTTTTTTTGTAAGTGTTGGTCTCTACTTAGCGGCTTTCCTGGCGTTATGTCAAATTTAATTTAGAAATTAAAGTATAAGAAGCTAATTTTTTTCACGTGGATTTTTATGGAGTGTAAAATTATATTAGCAGAAACCATTGAGATTGAATTTCACAATA
The DNA here is from genome assembly GCA_030021035.2 of Notholithocarpus densiflorus. NCBI lineage: Eukaryota > Viridiplantae > Streptophyta > Magnoliopsida > Fagales > Fagaceae > Notholithocarpus > Notholithocarpus densiflorus. Next base: position 1,181,709 of record JARYZH020000017.1, read on the forward strand.
CTAGTTTATAGTTTAGACATCTTGTAGGGGCAGCTAACAAAAGTGAGACATGCTGTTTTTGTCAGTATATAGTTGGTAGGGTGGCGAACAAAAATAACACTTACTCTGGTCATTCTGTATTTGCTGTTCTTGTTGTTGTGATTTTTTGTTGGCTTCAATAAATTCTGGACAAAGATATAAGTTTGGATGAAATAAGGCACTATAAGATACTGGATATTCTCAACATCCTTGGTGAAGGTGACTTGTCCATGTCCAGACCAGCTAGTGAGACTGATTGTTAGCTCACCCTTAGTTTTAGAATTTTTGTGCAGAAAGTCCTTTTCGCTAAAAACATTTATACAGACACACATTGAGAACTTCTTGAGTCTCTATTTTGCAATTTATGTTTGTGTTTGTGTGGTAGTTCACTGGCCTGGTGATTGAACCTGCTGTTCAAATCAGTGTCATTATATCAATTTTTAAGGAATTTCGTCACAAAGAAAAATGTCCATCTATATCTATTGCTTGGTTGAATTGCAAATTTTCCTGGCCACTTCAAGTGATGCTCAGGAATTAATCCTTGGTCAAAAAACATGCTTGAATGTCAGCTTGGGCTGTTAGACTATTATTTTGCCACTAATTCAGTGTTCTACTTCTATCCTGTCTGGGTGTGTGAGTTGTATTTACCTACAAAGAAAAGATTCTGCCAAGAGCCTTGTAGCTCAACTGGCACCTCCAGTGTTTCCAATGGAGACATCTAGGGTTCAATTCCCTCCTCCCCATTGTACTATTGGATTATCAAAGAAAAAAAAAAAAAAAAAATCCTTTTGCGCAACTGCTTTAGATTGGGTTCCCATGAATTACTGTGTCATACATGTTTTGTTTGTTTAGTTGTTATTTATTTTCTATTTTAAATTATAGTTTCCTGTATTATTTTGGTTGTTTGCTACTTTGAGAATAGCTGTTTTTATATTTCCCTTGTTGGCAACAACCATTGCTTATTCTACAGAACATTGGCAATATCTAATCTAGACAAGTGAGCTATTGATTATTGAATTTTTTTGTTCTTTCAATAGGGTTTATCCCCGTATGAGAAGAAGAAATATGTTTGGAAAATGCTCTACATTTATATGCTGGGTTATGATGTGGATTTTGGTCACATGGAAGCTGTTTCTCTAATATCTGCACCAAAGTATCCAGAAAAGCAGGTAAGTATCATCTTGCATGTCAATTTGAGCCAATGAGCTCTGGCTCAAGACTTCCTCTTCCTAAAAGTATGGATTGAGGGTTCAAAAACACATTGGGTGTATATGTAGCATATCAATAAAATAATATTAATGATTTAACAACATGGGTTGTGTTGTATTTTGCGGTATAGCCTGAATAACTTAAATTAAGCTTAGCGTCTATGTTATGTGCCCCAATTCTTTGAAATAATTATAGATATGAATTTAAAGAAATATTAGAAGAACTTGGCAAAATCCAAAGTTCATTCTTAACTGCTAAAGACCAGGAATTTTTTTACTATGGCTTCATGACTTTGTTATTATCAAACTTGGGGTCCTCAAAAGACATGTTTCTCGTCTCATATTTGTTTTAATGCTCAAAGCTAGTCATATATTGGCTCGTCCTCTATGTCAGAAATACTTTCACTCTCCTGTCAGATCGATTTTTATTGTCCTAAAAATGGGTGCAGGTTGGTTACATTGTGACAGCGTGTTTGCTAAATGAGAACCATGATTTTTTGAGACTGGCGATAAATACTGTGCGCAATGATATCATTGGTCGCAATGAGACTTTCCAGTGTTTGGCATTGACTATGGTATGACAATACAATTGCTGTTAACATTTTAAGAGCTTACTATTTAATCTGCCAAAATTATACTTCCTGTTTGACTTTACCAAGTGCTTCTGGAATATTTAGCCTGCACTGTAATTCATATTTTGATCCTTCACTTGTCATGATCGCAAATATGACCTGTACTTTATGTATTTGAAGGGCTGTTACGTGGTGATGCTTTACAAGCAACGTTACTGTTTTTCCTTTTGTGTAGTTTTTTTCTCTACCTTATTCCAAGATATATGGTGTACAATTTCAGATATACAATGTTTTATGTTGGAAGCAGTTATGTTGAAGGATGTTCTGTAATCATTATGTTATGAATAATGGCAAGACGTTACAGTTAAGAAGTGTTTTAGTTAATTTGTTTCAAATGCTAGGGAGATTCTTTGTTGGAATCAAACTCCATCTTGAATGATGGCATTGTGACATGTAGTATATGCTTATTTGGATAAGACTGACTCTAGACTGATTATTTAAAAAAAAAGAGCATGATTCTGTGTATTTAAATATCAGAGACTGTATTTGGATGAGCATATTTTCATTGGCTTAGAGTGCGTTTGGATGAGCTTCTTTTTACTTGTTTATTTTGTTTAAAAAATAAATTTTGTAAATGTGCAACTGTACTTAGAAAAGGTGAGGTTTTAAAAAATTATACATAAGCTAGTGCTGAAAATAGGTTGACATTATATAAAATAAATAGATCCTTAATTTGTTTAAAAAATAAGTTGTGTAAAAGTACAGCTATACCTAGAAAAAATCTGAGGCTTTACAAACCTATACATAAGATTGTGGTGAAAATAAACTGGCATTTAAAGCTAAATCAAACAGATGTAAAAGCGTGTTAGAATTTTTAATTATTTATCACAAGGAAACAGTTAGATCATGCTTTGATCACCTACATGGTTTTCTTCAAGAGTAAATTACATCAACCTCTCTTGAGGTTTTGCTGAAATGGCAATACCCCAAACATTTTATAAAATGATACTCCCCTTCTTAAGACTAACAGAATATTCCATTTAAAAAAAAAATTCCTATTAACCATACATACCTCAAGGGGGGAGTATCATTCATCGACAACCCTCACGGAATGAGGGTGTCATTTTGTCCATAGTTTGGATAAGAGTCTTTTTTAAAAATTGAATATTCTGTTATATCACAGTTTCAGAGGGCATGGACCTAACTGTTATATTTATTCAAACCTCAAGAGGGGAGTGTCATTTATACAAACTTGGGGGGGGGGGGGGGTCATTGCAATAAACGTCAAGGGAAGGTGGTTTATTTTACCCTTTTATTTTCATATTCTACATTTTCCACTTCAGTAATCATGGGAGACTAAATCCTGGCAGCTTGTGGAATTTTGATGTTGGAAGAATCCTTTACAAGGAAAAGACTAAATAATTTCTCATGCAAGTGCACAATTTTTTCTACTCAACAAAGCCACATTTTTTACTTTACAATTTGGTCATATTTTCTTATATAAGTTTCCCCATTCTCTTTTAAGTAGGGTCTTATTCATTCCTGAGCATAACATCAAGAATGACTTGGTTCATGGATCCTCTCTTTTTTTCTTTTCTTTTTTTAACTTGGTTCATAAAAGGTTTGATCAACCGTTTTCCTCTCGCTATCATTAAAACAAGCATCCTTTCTCCTGGTTTATGACTGCCTGTAAGAAAGTCTAAAGCTGTGACAGTGGATCCTTCCCTTCATTATACACCCTTTCTTTTCTCTTTCGTAATATTTGGTTACTTTAGTCTGTACCTAGATTCTCACATACTTTCTATGATGGTACACTGATTCCATTTTTCTGAAAGACTTAGCAAGTTTTCATTTTTCCAATGTTACATGTAACAGCACATGCAATGTGCAATCACTTGTATGTGAAATTTTCTTCTCAAAAAAAAAAAAAAAAAAAACTTGTATGTGGAATTTTGTTTTAAGGCATTCCATTGTTTAACTATAGTATTGCGATGACTATTTGGTTTCATTCTTCTGAAGTTTAGTCTTTTAGATTATTGATTTATCAACTTGTCACTGACGCAATGTCTTCCTTCTTGTTCCTCTTGCATATCATTTCTTGTGCTATACTATATATTCAAAATTGTACCTCTGTCATGACCTCATGTGCCCCTCCATTGTTTGTCTTCATTTATGTAGGTTGGCAACATTGGTGGGAGAGACTTTGCTGAGTCGTTAGCACCTGATGTCCAGAAGTTACTTGTAAGAGACCACAAATTTTTATTTTTTGGAGACCACAAATTTTTTTTATTTTAATTATTGATTTAACCAAGTCTTTTGATTTAGATCTCTAGCAGTGCCAGACCACTTGTGAGAAAGAAGGCTGCATTGTGTTTGCTGCGCTTGTATAGGAAAAATCCTGATGTTGTCAATGTAGATGGCTGGTATGTTTGAATGTTCCATTTTTGACAAAAGGTTGTTTTCCTGAAATAGATTTTCTCGTGCTTATTTTGTTAGTCCTTTTTGCCATATGTCTTAGGGCGGATCGGATGGCACAGCTATTAGATGAACGTGATCTTGGTGTTTTGACATCTTCTATGAGCCTTCTTGTTGCCTTAGTATCAAATAACCATGAAGCATATTGGAGTTGTCTTCCAAAGTGCGTTAAAACCTTAGAGCGGCTTGCCAGGAACCAGGATGTTCCACAAGAATACACTTACTATGGTATCCCATCTCCCTGGCTTCAGGTTTGTGTTCTTTTTTCCTCCTGCTTTGTATGTAATGGATGCCAAATTGATGCCCAATTTAGCCAGCATTTCTGATCGTTGTTGCCAAGAATGCACTCTGTGCTAGATGAGATAAATTGAAAACTGATAAAACTTTGGAATCCTGCAATTGCTTGTGATGCAAACAGATTGGTGGTCCCTTGTAGACTGACTGATAGACAGAAATTTTTATGTAATAATCAGCACATCCTTGTTTATCTGGAAGAATTTGAATTTCCTTGTTAATATTATGCATACACGTTCATATTCATAAAACATAGGGTAAATTATAATTTTGATCCCTGATATTTGGGATAAATTCGATTTTAGTCCCTCAAATTAAAAAAGTCGGTCCTTTAAATATTCAAATTTTAACAATTTAGTCCTTCTGTTTTATTTTCCATTCACTTTTTGCATACATGGCGGTACATTAAGAAAACTAAAATTATTTGTTTTTAGGACACCTCAGCCCATTCACATACTTTTGTTCTCATCCCCCCATGGCCCCTTCACCCCGGACCAAATACCCTAGCAACCAAACCCAAAATAACAACTCCCACTTAGATATCCCATGCCATGAAAAAATCTGAAGCACAAAAGAATTGAAAATTGGTTTTTATTGGGGAGGGGAGAGAGAAGAGACATGGATGGACTGGGTGCTTCGGTACTCCAGGTTGGACTTCGATCTTCTGACATAATCGACAATGGTCCATGCGACTCCATTCAAGCAGCCAAACATGACATCGGATCTCTAGAAGCTTCCGAGAATGAAAACCACCATTTTCAAGGCTGTTGGTTTGGTGGATGTACTCGAAATCTTACTGGGTTCTCAATCTATGAGTGGGAAAGTTGAAATTGGAGGTAGAAAAATAATGTGTGTATTAGATTGCTTGTTATTTTTTATTACATAAGTTACCTCATGCTTTTCTTTTTCTTTTTCTTTTATTTTTTATTTTTTTTATCCTTGGTAGCTTAAAGTGGAGAAATTCTGAGAGGAAGATAATCTTCGTGAATGACTAATTGGTTGTTTTGGGTTTAGGCTCTTAGCTTGTGGGTGTGTTGCTGGAGTCTTTCACTATGGGTAGGTCCATGAGGGCTGGGTCTTGGTTGCCACTGGTATGGGGTGTGGGATGGTGTTTTAGTTTGGACTTTGGAGGCATTCTAAGGCAGTTGTGATGAGAAATGGTGGAGCGGGCTCACATAGTGGCTGGAAACTGGAGAAAGAAAAAGAGGGAAAAATAAGAGAGAGAGAGAATGAAAATTTTAAGGACTAAGAGTATAATTTACCCTAAAATATATGTATGTATATTCTGGAAATCCACTGTCAAAGAGGCCATGAAAGAATAAATGTATTCTGTGCTTAAGTTACGACGATCCATCTCACTTTTCTGGTGGCTCATTCTTGATGGTCAATCCATAAAACTGGAGTCATTCATTTTATGTAACATCTAAATGTCCTTAAATGTTTTAGTAATGGATATGATCTAAATTTTAGTTGGAGATATATTAACTATAAGTAGGAATTGACGGTTTTTATTAAAGAGACTGCTTCTTAATACTTTTTGCCATAGTGCGTACAGTTCACTGTGGTTTATTCTAAAACATTTTTTCTTTCGTATGGCTAGAAATCCCTGAAATCCTATTTATTGTTAGTTTGTTTGGTAAAACAAATAGGGTTGGGTTTCATGAGGAGTTCCTAACTCCATGCATGAAGCTTTATACAAGAGTCACTGACTCTTAAATCCTATTTGAACATTACCAAATAAAAATTCTCTCTCTACCAAAATCTTTCTCTCACCCTTCTTCAAATAATTTTTGTTTGGTAAAACAAATAGGATTGGGTTTCATGAGGAGTTCCTAACTCCATGCATGAAGCTTTATACAAGAGTCCTTGACTCTTAAATCCTATATGAACATTACCAAATAAAAATTCTTTCACTACCAAATTAATTAGAGTCTTTGACTCTACCCCACTAATTGGAGTCATTGACTCTACCCCATAATTGGAGTCCTTAACTCTAATCTATCAATGGAGTCCTTGACTCTACCCCATTATTGGAGTCATTGACTCTACCCACCATTTTAATGGAGTCCTTGACTCCCTTGAATAAAATGAGAATTTTAATTCCTTCAAATTCCAATATGACTAATTCTTTGGAATTGAATTCTAATTCCTTCAAATTCCAATATGACTAATTCTTTGGAATTCGTAATCTCTTAATCAAGATTGGAATTAATAATTCTCAAAATAAAATGACCATAAAAATTGATCTAAGGAAATTTTCTAATTCCCAATGTTCATAAAAAAAATAAAATAAAATTGCTTCAAAGGAGTTTTCTTTCCCTTAATTAAATTTGGAAATCTCAATCAAAATATCATTAAAATTCCTACAAAGAAGCAAATGAAAGAATGGGAAAATTACTTGGAACTTTAACTTCTCAAAAAGAGAATCCTTGATTCAATTTCCATGGTCTTTGACTTATCCTTGAGATTAAAACCAATTATTTCACCCAAAAATAAAATTAAGTCGATGCTTAATTAAATACAAAGTATTTGACTTAAATGTCCATTATTTAAATTGGGCAAAATCAATTTGAGGATTTTAAATCTAAAACCTCAAATTAAGAACTACGAAATGGCTTGATCCCCGCCAAGGGTACGTAGGCAACCTAAATAAATTAGATGCAGCCACAAATAAATAAAAAACACATATCCCCTTAAAACATAAAAAAATAATAAGCTCATGTGTAATGACAACGTGGTTGGAATCAAAAGGTCTTCCCTTGAAACAAGGGATTGTAATTAAGAGATACATTATCTTGAATGGGCACTACTCACATCAATAAAACTCATACGCCAAAAGGCCTATGAGTGAAATTATGTTTGACGAATTTGACAATGTTTGTTAAACATAATTTAACAATATTTGTTAAACATAATTTGACGACGTTTGTTAAACATAAGTTGACAACATTCGTTAAACATAATCTAACAATTATTGTTAAACATTGGTTAACAATTTTCATCAACAATTACCAATGGTGCTAGACAACAATGAGCTGCGAGGTTCCCATGGAGGATAAAATACGTGTGGAATTGACACGTGGAAGCTCATGGATGATGCACTAGTGAAAGGAAAGGCCCATTAGGCAAGGGGGAGTGAGTAGGACTTGTTCATTCATGGACCACAGAGAGGCAAAAACTCACACGTGAGGAGGAGATTGTTGGGTATATACGAGTGAGTGAAGTCCCACATTGAATAATGATGAGAAGAATGAGTGGTTAATATAACATAATTGAGCACATACCTATTGGGCTTAGGCCTTTTGGGTTAAAATGTGTCTCTATATGTTATATTAACGACTCAAAGAAGCTCCCCAAGGTGTTTATCTCTCCAAAAATTTCCCTGTGCTCCAATTACAATAATCAAACTTTCCTCTATTTAAAGTTGCTGTAAGCTTTGATCATCTAGGGCAATCATGGCTCCATCATTCACTTCTCTGGTGTTCACAGTGAGAAGGTGTAAACCAGAACTGGTAGCTCCAACCAAGCCCACTCCTCATGAATTTAAACAACTTTCAGACTTGGATGATCGAGACAGCCTTCAATTTCAAATCCCAATTATACAATTCTACAAATATAATCCCTCAATGCAAGGAAGAGATCCAGTGAAGGTCATTAGAGAAGCACTGGCATAAACACTTGTATTCTACTACCCTTTTGCAGGTAGACTTAGGGAAAGGCTTGGTGGAAAGCTTTTGGTAGAATGTACAGGTGAAGGTGTCATGTTCATTGAGGCTGATGCTATTATTTCACTATAGCAGTTTGGACATGCAATTCATCCTCCATTTCTGTGTATGGATGAGCTCCTTTATGATGTTCCTGGCTCAGGAGAAATGCTTAATTGCCCATTATTGCTTATTCAGGTAACATGTGCTCAATTTTTTTTCTTAATTTCTACAGATTAGTGGTTTTTTGGTTTTCCTCTTAATGATTTGATGCATTAGTATGCCTAATATCACCCATTTCAATGTTTGATAAAATAATAAAATACCCTTAAGAGTTATAGTATCATTAGCATATGCATTCCACCTTATTATTTGGGTTAGATGTATATGTGAAATTACAATAACAAGACTAAGACATTCAAAGTATTATCATTAGCTGAATTAACACCTCCCTATGTACAAAATACTTGAGATCTTAGAGGAAAAGTGTTCGAGTTACGGAATTATCAGCATATTGTAAATATCTTTAAAAAAAAGTATTATCACTAACTACAAGAAATGTTCCTAATAATTGTACAAACACACATGCTTTTGTAATTGTGTTAATCGGCAGGTAACACAACTAAGGTGTGGTGGATTTATCTTCTATAGGGTTAATTCAGCAGAAATTTTATCTACATTTTCTATATAATTCTGACATTAAAAATGATATATGAATAGGAAAAAAAAATAGAAGTGCCTTATATTCTTGACATATATGTCACATGCTTTCCTTCCAATGTATGAAATGCAAAAAAAAAAAAAAATTAAAAAAAAAAAAAAAAAAAAAAAACAAAAACAAAAACAAAAACAAAAAATTAGAGCCTTGCTACTATTTGAAAAAAATTGAAATCTATATAAATATATATATATATATTTTTTAATAAATTTAGATTTAGAATAGATACTCTCAACCCTAATTTGTCTTTTCTCATTCTTAAGTAAATGGACAGAAATTGACTAGATTGGACCGAATAGACTGAATGGATTGAAATAAACCAAATTCGACCGAAATTCCATGCTTCAATTTTCAGATGTTAAACTTGAACTTACCTAATGAATTTTTGTATGTAGGATGTGTAAAATTGCACCCAAAAAAAAAAAAATGAAGCAAGTAACTGGTTAGGTCATTTTTATTATTAAAATGATTGTAAAATATGTAATGTTGTATTGTAATGTTGTTATCAGTTATGAAATTGAAAATAAAACAGAAAAAAAGTGCAAACAGGAAAAGGACTGTGTAACACCCCAAACAAGAGTGGTCCACGAAGTTCCCCACCAACACCCCCATACGATTCTCTCACTCTCCTTATGTTTTTCTTTTGTTTCTTCTTTCTCTTGCTCTTTTCCTCTTCTTCCCCACAGCTGAAAGTCCCCTCCTCCCTCACCCTCACGTGAATCTCATCCTATTTCTCCTAATTTTTTTCTCATGGAAGGCTCTCCTTTACACATTGGCCACCAATAAGAGTTCTAGAGGCTTCTTCCTACCCTCTAGGCTTCTTCCTTGGGTTTTGTTATTTGATGATGTTTATGGATATACTTGGTGGGTTTGGTTAATGATGGAATATTAGAGGGTTGTGAGAATTTGGGTAGTTTTATTAAAATCTGAAATTTTCAATCCATTGGGGGAATTTTGCTTTGAAGAGGTGATTTGGTTGTCTAGTATTACTATGGGTATTTTAGGGTTGATTTCCTAGAGTAACCGTATGGATTTTGTTGTTTCATGTGGTGAGTTGAGTTGATTTTAAAGTTTGTTTTTTTGCATTTGAAATGGTTTTGGCATATGTGAGTGTAGTGTTAACTATAGAATTTCTTAAGTGATGTGAGCATGTACAAAATTATTAGAATACTTAATTTGGCCTAATAAAATAACATATTCATAAGTTTTTTTCCCTCTCTTTCTCTTATAAAATTTGGACTACATAGTACACACTTACACTTTACTTTAATATTTACAAATTTATTTTCTATTCTATGAATAAGATATTAATTGACAATATAATTATTTTTAATTCTTGTCATTATTATTATAAGTCCAAGAAACTAGAATGACAAGAAGAAATCTATTTTTTAATTACTATGGGTATTTTAGGGTTGATTTCCTAGAGTAACCGTATGGGTTTTGTTGTTTCATGTGGTGAGTTGAGTTGATTTTAAAGTTTGTTTTTTTGCATTTGAAATGGTTTTGGCATATGTGAGTGTAGTGTTAACTATAGAATTTCTTAAGTGATGTGAGCATGTACAAAATTATTAGAATACTTAATTTGGCCTAATAAAATAACATATTCATAAGTTTTTGTCCCTCTCTTTCTCTTATAAAATTTGGACTACATAGTACACACTTACACTTTACTTTAATATTTACAAATTTATTTTCTATTCTATGAATAAGATATTAATTGACAATATAATTATTTTTAATTCTTGTCATTATTATTATAAGTCCAAGAAACTAGAATGACAAGAAGAAATCTATTTTTTAATTATTAAAATAAAAAGAACAAGAAGATATAGTAAATGTTAATGACAATGAAGAAAATTTTAATTAAGAAATAAGTTTGCAAAATGATAAATATGATAATAGCATTGAGTTAGATGGGGATTGTGGGGACAAATAACCAAGAGTCACGCATTTTGGGCTGTGGGCCTAATCCGAGGAAGACTCATGGGCCGAACAGTGTGGCATTTATTAAACATTATACTTTCAGAAGATTCGTACATAGGAAACGGCGATTCTGTCCGAGGAGGGTATAGTCTTCGGATTAGAAGAGTTCAGTTCAAGGATGAATCCCAGTGATTGAAGTAATCCTCCTGGAATCCCCAATGACAGAAATGACCACTATGAACTTACTGGGAAGGAAAAGATCCCCAAAATATCTGAAGAAAGGCTGCTACCACCACATTGAATACCCTGCAACTACTTTTCTGGCCGCATTTATGTGGAGAAGACCTCTGAACAGTGCTACCAAGACTATTACCTCTCACAGGGAAGCCAAAGAAAAGATCTGATGGGACAAGTATCAAGGAACGCCTTAGATGAATGACAAGTGTAAGGTTAGGATGATTAGAAGATGATTATATAGTGTAACTCCCCCTCCATTGTAGAGGGGAGATTATTTTTTTTGGGTTGAAGGAAAAAGATTGAAGAGAAAAGAAAAGAAGAAAAGAACTAGAACGTGAATTACATAACATGATGTCTCCTCGGACCGAAATAAAACTTATTTATACCAAATTATCTCGATATACTTTGGGCCTTTGATCTGCTTTTTAGTTCGTTTTTAAGAATAGGTTGAACGTAGTCCTCGCCATAGGTGTCGAGAGGCTATCGAGGAGGCAGGAATATTCTCGATCGATCCACCAGGTGTCGAGAAGCTGGCAAGATTGCGATAAGAAAAAGCTTAAGAAGCTCGACAGATGGCAAGGTATCGAGGAGGTGTCGAGCTAGCTTTTAAAAACAGTTTTTCGAGAAGTGAAAAACATAGACATGAATGCAATCCAACATACAACTCAACCAATGATCCAAACACCATATAAACCTCTCAAAATAATCTCTCAATCAGCAATATTAAGCACATGGATCCCAAAAACACACACACACACACACACAACAAGTCTAATTGATTTTATTTTTCAAAAACAAGTCAAGACAGTTTAGTGAGCATACATTAACATATGTAAAACCTTGTGATGGCCAAATCACATTGTACTTGCACATGTATCAAGAATAGCAAAGAATATTGTGTGTGAAAAACATCACAAGATTGCATAAGTGTATACATGTTATGACGATTTGAGATATGAGAAAATCACTTTAACTCACACACAATCATAACTGCTTGATGGGGACTATCACCTTCGAGGTACATCCTATAACTTCCACATCTCCTAGAATACACGCTTGCAATCATTTTTAAAGCATTTTTGATTTTTTGCTTTTTATTTTCTTTGCATATTTTTCTTTTAAGCAAATCATGCATGGGCATATAAGAGATAAAAAAGAAATACACAATTATGTTAAGCATTTGACATTCCAATTTTGCTATGCCGAAGCACACAAATGTCATTGACACTGCACTTTTGCTATGCCGAAGCATATAGGTGTCATATTATGATTGGCGGGCAACATTGGTGAGATGGTTATTAATGCCTTTCTCTTAGGATTTTCTAGTCCTACCCGTCAAAAAGAGTGATACGAGTGTTAAGTACAAGAGATAACTTAATCTTACTCATCATAAACAAGAGTCACAAAGCTCATTTGCTTAGTTGTGCATAGAGATGCTCATCTAAGTTACAAGAGATACAAAGTTTAGAAAAATTTTGTTTCAATGGCCATCCAAGGTACATAAGTACTAATGTACACAAAACACACTGTTTTTGTATTTTTTTGATTTTTCAATTTGATTTATTTATTTTTATATGAAAAACAAAATAAACAAAACTGAAAACAAAAAAAAAACATGCTAAACAAAGTAAAGCATAAAAACTAGACTGACTCAAAACTTGAAAGCAAAACACACAAGTAATGCACACACAAACAAGAAGAGAGAAAGAGAAAAGTGATAGAATCACTTGGAGCCCTTTTCCTTCCACACCCTAGAAGAGCTTTTCCTTTGATTAAACCCTTAAACTGGCGGTGAAGGGGAATAATTGAAACCGTTCAAATTCGAAAGGAACATGAGGGCTTTGAAAAGATCTCCAAGAGGAGCAAGAGAGGATTGAAGCTGATTCTGGTTTCCAGATGCTATCATGCCGTTGCTCTGTTGAGTGGCTAGCCACTTATAGCAATTTGGTCGAGTATGACCGGCAACTCCACAATGATGACAGAGATGCTGCTTCCTCTGTTTAGGCTTTTGAGAGTTAGCCTTTTTAGCCCTAGGGTTTTTTACATCTTTCTTTTCAAGCTTAGGGGGTGCTCTAAGATAGATTTACCCTTGTCTAAGTTCTCACTAGCTAATTCAGTTTTAACATTATTGTTCTTAATTTCAACATTATTGCTAAAAGGAACAAAAACAGTAGTACTAGTCGAAGCAGTATTAGAGGAAGAGAAACCATACCCTAAACCTGTTCGATCAGAAGTAGATTTCTGAAGATTGAGCATTTCATCAAGCATTGCACTTGAAGTCCTCTCCAATTGAGCTCTGACTTGAAACAGTTCCGCTTCAAGTTTCTTGGTCTTCATAGCTAAGAAGTTGTTCTCGAACCTCAGTGCTCTAATAGTTTGATTAGCCTCATCAAACTTTATGGACAGCTCTTCACGATCAAGTTCCATATCACTGAGCTTCTTGGTGGCCAGCCTATAAAGTTTCTCATGTTTTTCAAAAACTTTGTACAATTTTTCATAGGCTGTATGGATATCATCTTGATCATCCATCTTCTCAAATTTAGATTCCACCAATTCCTCTTCTTCATCCACATCTTCAACAATCCCATCAGTAGGATTAACAGTGGCAGTGAAGCCATTCAAGATTCCGTCATCCTCATTGTCAGAATCATCCTCAAGCTCGGTGTCGCTCAACGTAGCAGCAAGTGCCTTGTTCTTCCCAATGCTCTTGAGATATGTGGGACACTCATATTTCATGTGACCGAAGCCTTGACACCTAAAGCACTTTGGTCCTGCAGGAACAGTGTATTGACTGCCATCCCTAACATCCTTCTTTCCTTTATCTTGACTTTTGAACTGAGAAGAACTAGATTGCCTACGATCCTTGTCGAAGCCCTTTCCATTGGCATTTTTCATAAACTTCTTGAACTACCTAGTGATGTAGGACTTCATTTTAGAATCTTCATCATCGGAAGACTCATCGGTGTCACTGCTTTTGGCTTTTAGTGCCATACTCTTACTCTTGCCCGACTTACCAATCCTAGTCAATCCTAGCTCGTAAGTCTGCAGATTACCAACCAGCTCTGTCAAAGGAATCTTGTCAATATCCTTTTATTCCTCGATCGTCGTAATCTTGGCATGGAATCTCTCAGGCAGAGATCTGAGCACTTTTCTCACAATCTTAGGTTTAGGAATGGTTTCCCCAAGATTGAAAGCTGAGTTCACTATGTCCTTGAGTTTGGCATAGAACTCATCAATGACTCATCCTTCTCCATCTTAATCTCTTCAAAGCTTGTAGTGAGCCTCTGAAGTTTTGGATCCTTGACAGCCTTTGTACCCTCATAGGTTGTCTGGAGGATGGTATATGCCTCCTTAGCAGTTTCAGTAGAGGATATCTTCTTGAACTCCTCATTGGTGACCGCACTGAATAAGGCATTCAATGCTCTGCTGTTGAAGTTTGCCGCCTTGATCTTGGCTTCATCCCAATCGGCCGGCACTTCTTTTGGCTTAGTCCAGCCAATCTCGACAACTTGCCACACCTTTTCATCTAAAGACTGCAAGAAAGCTCTCATGCGTACTTTCCAGTATGCATAGTTAATGCCATCAAATAAATGAGGTATAATTAATTATTGTCCTCTATCCATGACAAACAGGGGTCAATGGATTAACACAGCAAAGATTAAACCTAATCAGAGTGTGCTTGCTCTGATACCACTTGATAGGCCACAAACGTATTAAACCCTTGTGATAAATTAATTAATTAATTAACCAAGTTTATTAATTAATCAAATTAACATGCAAAGCGCGTGGTAGCACAAACAAATCACCAAACAAAATAAAATTAATTCCTCCAGTTTTATAATTCCACACAAATAAAATTTCTACCGTTTCACTTGAAAAAATCCTACTTATATTCTTTCGAAAAATGCATTAGTTCCACCAGTTTTGGTGGCTTCTTTCACTTTCTATCGGCTATATGTTCTACATCTTATTTTGATAAACAACTTATATGTTCTACCTCAATCTAATCATGTTATAATATTCACTTTAATTAAAATTATTTTTATGTTACAGAGATTATCCTGAAGCTTTGAAGCCCAAGCTATGAAGTTTCATGATCTTGAAACTTACCCTTCAACTTGTTATCTTGAGTGCAAAGTCCACACAGATGCTATTATGATGCTATTATATAATTATATCTATTCCATTGAAGCTTCAAGAGAGTGGAGTACTTTGATTGGCCACAAATGTATTGACCCCTTGTGATAAATTAATTAATTAATTAACCAAGTTTATTAATTAATCAAATTAACATGCAAAGCGTGTGGTAGCACAAACAAATCACTAAACAACTAAATACGCAGCGGAAAATAAATAACACGGTGATTTGTTTACGAATGGAGAAAACCTAACGGCAAAAACCCCACCGGGTGATTTTCAGGTCACCACTCCCGAAACTCCACTATTATCACAACAAGTGGTTACAAGTAAAGGAATCCCAAGTACCTTACTAACCTATAGTTGAACCCTTACCCCAATACCCAATTGAACTTATTCTGTAGTGACAGTTCCCCCTTTTGATGCACGGCTCCCAAGTACGTGACTAACCAATGCGCGGATCCCAGTACGCGACTTCAATCACCAACTAAGAAGGTTATTGGCTGCAAAGTTCTTCAGTTCATCCACGCGATGAAGATCAAGAAGATGCTTGGTTACAAAACCCTACGGTGCACATACACAACAACTTTTTCAAGAGAAAGAAATGAATTAGGGCAAGAACTTCGTCTCCGGTTACAAATTGCTTGAACAGAGTTTGCTCAATGCTTGTGCAACTTGTGAACTGTTTAATGGCCCTTAAAACAATCCTTTTATATGTCTAGGGTTAGGAGAAAAGAAGGCCCAAAGACACATCCACGGATCTCAAGAAAAACAGATCAGAAATTCTGTTTTCATAAACCTCGACAGATAGAAGCTGTCGAGAATCTGTCGAGAATCTGTCGAGCTAGCTGTTGAGCCATGGGGCTAAAATAGCTTATTAAACCTCGACACATGCTAGCTGTCGAGCTTTAATAACTTTGCATTTTCATCTTGTTTTCTTGGACAGACTTGAAGGATTCAACACTTGATCTTGAAACATGGTTTCTTGAAGTATTAAACATATCCTAGATCTACCCAAATACAAGTAAAGTGCGTTTTGTCAAAGGATTAGCCAATTACATAAAATCATGATATATGTTCCTAACAAGTGAAACACATATGTCCTAACATACTTCAAGTCTGAATGCTACTCTTATATTTTTATATGTGGATGTCAATTTATGCCACAAGTTTTCAGTTATTTTTTTCATTTATTTAGTTCATCATTTGTTTTATTGAGATTTCTAAATATTTTATTTTTTAAAATTATTTATGAAAGGATTATACAAAACCAAACATGATATTGCATGTTTTTCCCCCATTTTTATGGAGTAAAAAATGTTGCCAAGACCCATTCGGCGTGGCAACAATTTCTTAGAATTATAAAATGTTTGTAGGATTGTAGAGAGAGGAAGATAGAATTTAAGATGAAGAATTATATAGATATAACTTCTATATGAACATTAAAATTTTGTTAGAATGGCAAAAAAATAATTTAATTATTAGGACTCTAGATGATGTATTGGTATTAATAGTATTTAAGGTCCATTTGGTTAAGAGTTTTGTGAGTTTAAAAGAGCTTTTTTATTAGGCGTAAATGCACTTTTAGTCCCTACATTTTGCACTTTTTCCATTTTGGTCCCTACATTTTATTTTTACCACTTTTAGTCCCTAAACCAATTAACGCGTGACATTTAAGTCCTTATTGTCAACCAATTAACAGAAAAAGCTGACGTGGCTGACATGGGCATTAAAATATTATTAAAAAAATTATTTGGCATTTTTTAAATGCCAAAATTTTAAAAAAATTAATTAATTACTCAATTTTAATTAAAAAAATAAAAAACAAACAAAAAAAATTATTTTCTTTCAAATAAAAATTTTACTTTCTTTTAATTAAAATGAATTTTTTTTTTATTCCAATCTTTTTTTTTTTCTTTTTTTTTTCAGAAGAACATTTAACAAACAAAACCCTTTTCTCTCTCTATTCTCAAACTCTCTTTCTCCTCACCCTCCATGGATGGAAAGTCTCTCTAATCTCAAAGTCTCTCTCTCTGTTCACCGTAGCTCCATGGCCGGAGCTCACAAGCTTGGCCTTCTTCTCCACCACACGCCACCGCTATCGTGGTAGTGTGGGACCTAGTAGTCGGCCTCTCCGCCGTTGATGTGCAAGCGGCAGAGATATGAAGTGATGAACGGTTTTTGATGGGCTTTGAGGAGCCGGTGGAGACAACCTTTGGGGAAGCCAAATTCGCTGAGGAGAAAGAAGTTGACATTTCTAGACATTTGGGGTTTGGGGTTTGCTGGAGATTTGGGTTCAGTGTTTGCTGGACATTTCGCATTTTGAAATTTTTTTCTGTTTTTTAAGTTGTTAACTTGTTATGGTATTGGAAGTTTCTTTGATTATGGTTTGGTTTGGGAGTGGATGAGTTGGGTGCTTTGCTGGGTTTGGTTTGGTTTGTGAGTGGTTTCGTTGATGTGGTAGTGGATGATTTGATTCAGTGGTGGTGCTTTGCTGGTTGCTGGGTTTCTATTCTTTTGCTTGGGTTTGATCTTCATGTTCTTTGATTCGGTGGTGGTGATTCGGGGTTTTTTCCTCCAGTGGGTTTTTTTGTGTTCGTTTGCCAAGAAAATTTATGGGTTTGAAGGCTAAGGTTTGCTTTACTGGGGATATGGGTTTGGGGTTTGGTTAGGATTTGGGTTTAGGGTTTGTTGTTTGCTAGAGATTGATTATAGGGAAGAACACAAAGAACATTAACATGTTCTTCTGAAAAAAATAATGAAAAGAAAAAAAAAAAAAAAAAGACAAGAAAGACATTTAATTAATTTATTTTGTTTTGATGTGTTTGGTTATAAAGAAAGTACAAGAAAGGAAAAGAAAATGATAAGAAAATAAGGATTAATTTGGTAAGAATATGTATCATATAGAGGGAAGAACATAAAGAACATATTCATGTTCTTCTGAAAAAAAAAAAAGATTGGAATAAAAAAAATTCATTTTAATTAAAAGAAAGTAAAATTTTTGTTTGAAAGAAAATAAATTTTTTTGTTTGTTTTTTCATTTTTTTAATTAAAATTGAGTAATTAATTTTTTTTTTAAATTTTGGCATTTAAAAAATGCCAAATAATTTTTTTAATAATATTTTAATGCCCACGTCAGCTACGTCAACTTTTTCTGTTAGTTGGTTGACGGTAAGGACTTAAATGTCACGCGTTAATTGGTTTAGGGACTAAAAGTGGTAAAAATAAAATGTATGGACCAAAATGGAAATAATGCAAAATGTAGGGACTAAAAGTGCATTTATGCATTTTTATTAAAACTCAAAACTTTATTTTGCAACCACAACTCCTCATAGCTTATACAATAGCTTATACACACACACCCTTAATATTTTATAGTAATTTTTGTAAAATGCAGGTGGATTTTTTTACTAAGGCATGTGAAAATCTCATATTTAGGGTGCGTTTGGATACTGCTTATTTTGCTAAAAATAATAAAAAAAATAATTTCCAGTTACTGTTCACTTTTAAAATTACTGTTCATTTGCCTTAATGCACTATTCATGTCTCATGAACAGTGCAATAGGCGCCAGTCAAAAAAAAAAAAAAAGAAAAAAAAAAGAAGGGAAAACACAAAACGTGGACGTGGACGTGGGATCCAAACGTTCACTTAATCATCTCAAGCAACTTCATGTCACACATAAGATTATCTCTTATTCCTTTTTTGCGTACATAATGGGCCAAGAACGTTAAATAGTGCTTATAAGCCTCAAATGACGTGTTTTATCTCCTAAAAATGCTTATTTATTTTTCAATTTTTTTGCTTCAAAATAAAGTATTTTGGTCTAGGAGTCATTGGTATAGTTCATTTTAAGTAATTATTCAATATTCCTAGAATACAATTATAATATTAGGTCATACTACTATATGCATAAAAATAGTTTACACTCTCATTAATTATTAAAATAGTTACAATAAATCAAACTCTTTTGCCAAGAATTTACTATAAATAAATATACATTTCCTAAATTATAAGAAATTTAAATTTCTACTTCATCTAAAATTAGATTAGCAAGAATTTCAAGTAATATAAAATAAATAAATAAAATATTTATTTTGATTGTTTTAATTATATATCATTATTTTATGTTTTAATTAATATTTAAAATTTATATATTACACACCATGTTTATACAAAGTGTTAATATATATATATATATATTATATGTCGTAATAATAATATTAATAGTCTTTATCATGTGGCTTACTAATTATTAATATAGTTTTGACTTTTTACATATATCTTTTTAATTAAGCCGTGCATCATACTAGTGTGTGTATATATAAAATAAAAGTTGGACTTAAAAGCCGTGGTTACGTTAAGTGACTTCACTAAATTATAGTAGTATTTTAGATAGACATAGAATAATAATTATTCTCATCAACTTTTTTTTATATATTTCCGGTTGCACTGGCTATGGATCAGGCTACTTTTATTTCACTCGGGCATTACAATCTAGCTGAACCCTTCATGAGTTTAGCATTTTTTTTAGCAAACTATAGATATCGTGGTACTCACTCTGTAGGTGTCAGAATTTTTCGGGGTTTATCAAATCTTAAACTACAATTAGTAATTGTTGATTTGTTGTAAATTTCCTTAGCGCCTTGCAGAACTTTATTATCCAATCGATTTGATAAAACAATAAAACTGATTGGGTCGGGTCATGGACGCCCATGCCTAACTTTGAGTTTATGTGTTAATTTATATTTCCTTCTTTTCGATACTTCATTTACGTTACTTTTTAATCTTTCAATCTCTTTTTTCTCTAAGTGCAAAATTGCATAGCTCTAATATCTTTTTTTCGTAATAGGATTTGAACCCATGTTCCTGAGGTTCTTGAATTAACATTTTTTGTATATTTAACTTTCTTATTCTTTGTAAGACATTGATTTTATTGCAAGTTTTTTTTTTTTTTTTTTCTTTTATAAAGTCTATGGTAGCTACTTGTTTTTTTGAGGGTTTGGTATTGGTATTTCATTGGGATTATCAACGCGTATTTTAAGGGTTTTAATTGGTAACGTATATTCTTCTATGAATATAAATAAAAAGTGAAGAATAAAAAAACTTAAAATAACATTTCTGATCACAATAATATGGGAGAACCCTTTTTTTTTTTTTTTATTTGAATTATCAAAAGACTTTCTAAAGGTGAGGAAATTCATGAAGTAGAAAATTTTGGAAAAACATTTTAGAAGGTGAGGGTACTCATGAAATACCCGGTCTACACCTAAAGCTTTTTTATTTTAATTTAAGGGTACTTTTTTTTACTTCTTTCTGTTACGAATACTTCTTTAACAATTTTTTTTGTTTTTTTTTTTTGGGGGGGGTGGAGAATGTACTTCTTTTACAATTAGACATCTATGACTCTAAACGATGTCATAGATATGTACTTCTTTTACTATTAAAAATGATGGCAATCTAATTAAGCTATAGACAAAACAAGTCAAATGTTTACGAAGTTGGTGGAATTATAGAAATGAAAAACTTCATTTAATATTGAAATGATGGCAATCTCCTTGAAAAACATTTTTGACATTTGTAAAGTTTAGGATAAACAGCAAATTACACACCTAAAGTTTGGGGGTGTTTGGATTTTACACCCTAAAATTTCAAAATTTGGGTTTTACCCTGAAGTTTAGGGGTGTTTAGATTTTACATCATAACATTTCAGAATTTAGATTTTACCCCTTAAATTTTAGGGGTGTTTGGATTTTATTCTTCTAAAGTTTAGGAGTGCTTGGATTTTACATTCTAAAGTTTCAGAATTTTTGAGGTGTAAAATCCAAACACTCCCAACCTTTAGGGGGGTAAAATCCAAATTCTGAAATATTATGGTGTAAAATCTAAACACTCCCAAATTTTAAGGTGTAAAATCAAATTCTGAAACTTAAAGGTGTAAAATCTAAACATTCTCAAACTTTTGGGGTGTAATTTGCAATTTACCCTAAAGTTTATTGCTTAAATAATTGTAAGAGTAAATAAGTCTCCTTAAATTACTCCTAAAAAACACCTCTCATTTTTAATCAATATTTATTTATATATAAAAGCAGAGACCTCATGTGGGAAAGCATGAGGTTCTGCCAAGTGGCACATTGTATGACATTCTTTTCATTTAGGCTTCTACCTCATCTAAATTTAGCATTTATGTCAAACTATTAAGTAATGGCAAATGCATTTATTTCAATGTATTAATAAAATTCAAATAATTTGTGTACATTTATAACTTTACATGCTTTGAATTGATACAAGTGGATCTAAAAAGTCATGGAAAATGTAGGAATAAAAAAAAAACTTTTCAATTTTTTGCATAAGACTAACTTCAATGTAGAATTGCAAGAGTCGGATTCAATGAATTGGGTAAATACTATTTGTCTCCACATTTGTCCAATATAAATCTCCATTTCCATTGGACTTAAAAATTAAACTTCCATAATTTTCTCACAATATCTTTGTTTTTCTTTTTGAGAGGTATGTTAATTTTCAAAATATTATGTTCGTCTCAAATATTTTGTTTAGATTTTATGTATACCTTTTTACTTATGTAGCATTGTAATTTATTTAAGCTTATTTTTTCATATTATGTGCCAATTTATATTTTTGGTTTTCGGTATGATGTGTATACTTGGTAAGGATCTATTTTTGGTAACTTTTAGTTCAACTAAAATTTGGAGGTTAAATTGTGATATTATTGCATCACTATGGCATTATTTTTTCTGTTGTTGTATTATGAAATTCTAGAAATTTTTATAGCTAATTGATATATAAAACATAAATAATGCAAGAAAGACACCTAGGAACCAACAGGTTTGTAGGTTAAAAAAACAAATCAACCAATCAATATATATATATATATATATTTATATATATAAGTAGAGACCTTATATAAGAAAGCATGAGATTCTGCTAAGTGGTGCATTCTATGCAAAGAGAATTGAAATATTCTCAAGTGTCATATCAGAGATAAGAATAAATTAAATATTGACTTTTTGTTTCATTTGGTTTAATGCTTCAAGATTTTTCTAATTGAAAAGTAAATATTTTTTTGTATATTTTGGTTCAATGTTTCAAGACTTTTTATCCTTCACACATACACACAAAACTCTTTGTGTTTTAATTCACCATTTTCACCTCTTGCACTTCTACCCTTTATATATACCTACTCATAGCTCTTTATGCCATTTCATGTCAAATATACACAGATAAAAAACGATGTCACTTACATTCAATCATTCGATGACACCTACCTAGCTCTAACATTGTTATTTCATCTAATCCTAACTCGTATGAATTGACTACAACTAAGGAAGGAGGTCTTGCATTTTATATTTAGTGACAACGGCAATTACGATTTTGATATTAAGGTCGGACTTTGTGAATTTTTGAGTTCTGTAAATGATGTAATTGACTATGGGTGTCTGGGATATGTATTTTGTTTTGGAATTAAGGAGAAAGAGAAAGACATTCTATATCAAATTTAATTCTATAATATTCCTTCAATTTTTTTTTTCTCATTCCTTCAAGTGGATAATTATAATGGATATATGTATACAATTTATAATTGTTGCTTTTTATTATGAACTCATTACTAATAAAGTTCTATAATAATTATGCTATAATACATATACAACATTCTCCAAAACAATCTTGCATATATAAAACGTTACAACATTATCCGTGCATCGTACGGTAATTTACTAGTTACCTTAATTGGTTTATAACTTAATGCTTAGAAACTACACTATTTCAACCACAACAAAATAGCTATTAAATGTTGAAGCTTTTTTTTTTAATCTCATTAAATTACTCCTAAAAAACAATGTAGAAAACAAATTTCCAATAATATTTCATTATCATTACATTAATCCGATGACCGCTTCATATAATTTGTTAAAGACATATTTTGTGTAATTGGCTAATCCTTTGATAAAACGCATTTTACTTGTATTTGGGTAGATCTGGGATGTGTTTAATACTTTAAGAAACATGTTGTTCAAGTCTAGTATTAAAGACATGAAGATTGGACCAAGAAACAAGTGAAGAAAAGCTGTTCATTAAAGCTGGACAGATAGCTCGACACCTGCGGACAGATAGCTCGACAGATTCTCGACACCTCTCGACAGCTAGCTATCTATCGAGCCTCTTAAGGTGTTTCTTATCGCAATCTCTACACTTTCTCGATAGCTGGTGGATTGATTGAGAAAGCTCATGTTCCCTCGATAGCTTCTCGACACCTGGTGGATCGATCGAGCCTCATCTCTTGTGTCTGATGTTTTAAAGCTCGACACCTCCTCGACACCTCTCGATCGATCGAGGTTACGGGAATTCAGATTTCCAGATCTGATTTTTGGGCCAGGCTTATGTATTTATGTAGGGTTTCTTTTCTCACAACCCTAGACCTATATAAGGCTTATTTTAGAGGCCGTCACAAAA
Organism: Notholithocarpus densiflorus; assembly: GCA_030021035.2. NCBI lineage: Eukaryota > Viridiplantae > Streptophyta > Magnoliopsida > Fagales > Fagaceae > Notholithocarpus > Notholithocarpus densiflorus. The sequence continues at coordinate 1,205,468 of JARYZH020000017.1, forward strand.
GAGAATACAAGGAGAACATATGAAAAAGGTGACTGATGCCTTATTCTCTCTGAAAGAAGTTACTGCGTCTTTGCGCCTTAGGGTTTTGTAATCAAGTGCTTCTTGATCTTCATTGTTGATGAAGTGAAGAACTTTACAGCCAACAATCTTCTTCTAGTTGGTGATTGAAGTCGCATACTGGAATCCACGCAATTGGTTAGTCACGTACTAGGATTCGTGCATCATCAAAGGGTGGCGTTCATATATTGAAGAGTTCAGAGGTTCTGAAGCAGTAGAAGGTTTCTGCTGTGAGTTCATTTACGGGGATTGTAGAGTCTAGAAATAAAGGTTTTGTACTAGATCTGAAACTTCTTTTCATTATAATGGATTGCTTTTCGGGAAGGTTTTCCCCCAGGTTTTTTACTGTGAAACTGGTTGGTTTCATTGGTTTTTCTAGGTCATTATATCTTGTCTTATTTACTTTTCCGCTGCATATGATTTTGACATGATATTGATGTTTGTTTATTTTAAAAAGATTTATTCATAATTAATCTAATTAACAACTTGGGTTTAAAACTTGTTAATTCTTTCAACCGGGGTCTAAATTTCCCAATAAGTGGTATTAGAGCACTTGTCCAAACAAGTGGTATCAGAGCCAAGGTCATAGGTTCGAGTCGTTGGAGCCGCATTGTGAGGGAGGGATTGCGAGGGATTTCACAATTTGCTCCAATACCAATGGGCTTGGCCTGCGATCGAATGCTATAAAAGATTTGTGCCCCTTCATCCTTCACCAATTGGTGGTTGGATGGATTGGTAAAGCACACGGTCCGACAAGTGGTATCAGAGCGGGTACACTCTGATTGGATTAATTTCCTGAGTGTGATCCTTGACCCCTGCTGTCCTGGAATCTCTTGATTGTTTTGATTTGCATGATCTTGTGTTGGATGATGATGATGATGATGTTCAAGATGCCTATTGCAAGCTTTATAATTTTTGTATGAAATCTCTTGAATGTTCTACAAAATTAAAAGTTAAATTTAAAAATGTCAAGCTTGAAAAGGATGATTTGATTGCAAAATTGGATGTAGCCAATAATTTGAATGAGAAATTTAAAAATCAAATTTCATCTCAAGAGGACAAAATTAAGAGTTTGGAAGAGCAACTATGATCAGCTTTTTAGTTCGTTTTTAAGAATAGGTTGAACGTAGTCCTTGCCATTCGGACCTAATTCTTTAACCTACTCTCTACAAATTTATTGCAGCGGACTTATTGGGCCTAGGTCCCGCATGCTTTGGACTTGAGTGCACAATTTGTTGCCCTACAGGGATTATTAAGCAATATGATGAAAATAAATTATTATTTTTGGGTCATTTGTAATATATTATCACTTTTGAATTTAAGCAATTTGAATGTGTATGTTATAAACATATGCTAGTTTGATTTATTTAATTAGCTTGTCAAATATTATTATATAAGTGATGAATAAATTAATCATTAGTTGAATATATTTAAAATTTATAATGAATACACTATTTATATATGTATATCTATAATTTGTTATAAATTTTATTAAATGTTTGTGCATCTTACAATACACGATATGATATAATACACAATATGAAAAAAAAAAAAATCGATTCACGATACGATTCACTTTTTGACAACTATAGAAAAAACAATGCCAATAATTTAACGAGTCTGATTGTGTTTGTATTCTACACAAGTAATATATTATTAATGACAAGAAATATTGTAGTAATATGTAAATGAGTAGCAACCAAAACAAAAACCACAAAGTTACTTGCAAGTGTAACATATTATAGTGATCTCCACTATTATTAGAGACCCATCTCAAGTTGGGAGCACATTTCAACTCCATCAACAATGAAGCAAAAGTAGAGGATTCCTACTGGTTGCAAATATAGTAACAGAAGCAATGTTTCCTCTTTGCTGCAAGCGCTCCCTGATTGAAACCAAAAAATAAAAAAGTTCATCAAAATCAAATTATAAAGTTAAAGGAGAAAAATGAATCAAGTTGTAGAGTTGGACTTTGCTTCTTACCAAATTTCCCATAGAATAAATAGAAAACCTCACAATATTAAATGTCCAACTAAACAAATTAAAAAAGACATCTCATTTACTCCATGAAAATCCGATTTATAAATAGATGAACACATGTCTATTTAAAAGATCTCTTTCTTCATAAATTTTTTATTTTTAATGATAGAATACATAAAGGTTAGACATTTCTGAAAATAAAAATAAGATAGAAAAAAAAAAAAAAAAAAACCTGAGGATTACTGTGATGAGCAATAAGTAATATCGAATATCGTTAAAAAAATTGATGAGCCGATTCTATTGTTTCAGTTTGCCTAAACCCAGTGGTGGCGCCACGTTATGCTCAGGGTGTTCCCAGGAACACCTTGACTTGAAAAAAAAAATTTATATATAATAATTAAAAAAAAAATTATTTGTTTACCCTTAAAAAAAAAAAATAGGAACACCCTCGCAAAAAAAATTAGGAACACCCTCAAATTAAAAAAAAAAAAAAAAAAAGCTCAAAAAAAAATTTCAACTAAAATCTGAAAAAAAAAAAAAAAAAAAATTGTAACAGAGCAAAACAACGGACAGCCAACCCAACATCAAGTCCACGGCAAGCCCAACAGAGCCCAACAGATTACAGAAGAAGCAAACCCACGAATTCTCAAAAAAAAAAAAAAAAAAACCCAAAACCCCAATAGCAAATCAGTGAATCACTAAATCAGAAACCTCAAATCAGTAAATCAGTACATTAGAAATCACTAAATCTAAAGCAAACCTAAAAACAGAGAAACAGAGCAACGCCTCCCCTTAGAAGTTAGATCGGTCCAGTCGCACCGTCGCAGTCCAGACTCCAGAACACATCGTCGCCCCTCATCGGAGAACAGTCCAATCGCAGTCTAGAGCACATCGTCGCTCATCAGAGATCGCTTGCACATCGCGTCGCACATCGCTCACAGATCGCTTGACGGTCACTGCCTCAGCCTTAACCTTCACTCTTCAGGCCTCCCTGCTCTGGTGCTCCCTCAAGGTATTTCTCTCTCTTTTTCTCTCTAACTCTCACTCTCTCTCTCTCTCTCTCTCTCTCTCTCTCTGAAATCTGAAATGAAATGAATCTCTCTCTCTCTCTCTCTCTCTCTCTCTTTATTCTTTAAGAGTAACTTTAAGTCTTTATCTGAATTGTGAAGAGTAACTTTATTTGAATTGTGATTGGCTGAAGCAGTGAAGCTTTAACTTTATTAGTATTTTGCCTATTTTTTGATTTTTTGAATTTGACTTTATCATATGATTCTTATCCGTTGATTGGTGTTGGTGTTGGTGTTGGTGTTGGTGAGATATTGTCTTTTAGTGTAATGTTATTGTGATTTGTGATTTGAAATTTTCTGGTTGACAGCTGGCTCATGATCCTAATAATTAATAATTTAATTAATCAATACATTATAAAAGATAAACAAATTAAATTTTGTTAGGCTAAATAACAATTAATAATTTTATAATTAATGAAATAACAATATAACACATTATAGTTTATAAAAGACAAACAAATTAATAAAACAACTAAACAACAATAATTAATAATTTTATTAATATTTCAAATGAATTCATAGTTTATTGTACATCTACCTTTGTTTATTTTTATTTTTTTTCGTTTTGAGGTTTTTAACAAAATGCAAATTTGTTTTGGTTTTAAGAACAATTTTTTTTTAAAGCACAAACTTCATGCCGTCCAAATCTTGAATTTCGACCGGTATTTACCGAAACATCCCGAAACACTCGAAATAGACTGAAATGATCTGAAATTTTTTCAAAGTGAAATAGGAACACCCTAGAAAAAATTCCTGGAGTCGCAACTGCCTAAACCGTAAAGAAAAATCATCTAGTGAGATTTATGAAAACAATTGTTTGCTAAGAGAGAATTATCCCAGAAGAAACAAAATAGCATAGTTTCCAAAATCAAACTGAATACATGAAAGACAGCATTTTATGAGGCTTCAATATAGTACTTAGAATTCTATTAGAAGTAACAATTAAAACTTCAGTGGGTGCTTAGGATTTACTACGTGAATGGTTTTTCAATTTGCATGTATATTTCAGGCACAAACTATGTCGGCTGGGTAGCAATTGTTGAGAAAACAAAGCTCAGAAGTGTCCAAATGGGCTATAAGGATTTTCAGGAGCCCAAAATTACTATTGCCAAGCCAGGTTGACCCACTCGTTTTTTTTTTTTTTTTTTTTTTTTAATACATGATAGAATTTCTACTTTAGTTTAATCTAATTGTATATGTGCGAAAAACTCTCTCGTAGAGACTTGAACCCCGACCCTTTTCTCCACACCCCACAAGCGCTTATACTTGTGAAGTGACCACCACATCAAAGGTGCGCTGTGGTCGACTCACTCGTTTTTGGTTTGGTGTAATATATGTGAATTAATAAATACCTCGTGAACAAGCTTTCAGGTTAGTGAGATATGGAGGCACAAAAAAAAAAAAAAAAAAAAAAAAGACTAATTGCAAATTACACCTTTAATATATTCCAATGATCAAATAAAACTGTCTTATAATAGTCACATAGGGCACAATAACTCTAGTCGATCTGATAAATTGGTTTTTGTTTCCTTATAATGTGAAATGTCCATGATGGAAAATGCAAAAATGACTAGACGTGGCAAAACGGGCAGGTCGGGTCGGGTTCGAGTCGGGTCAATCGGGTTTGCGGGTCAAACGGGTCGCGGGTCAAAACGGGTCATTTTTAAACGGGTTACGGGTCAATCAGGTTGCGGGTCGGGTTGGGTCGGGTCGGGTTTACCCGTATTTTTCAAACAAGTTTTTTTTTTTTTTTTTTTTTTTTTTCAATTACAAAAACAAATCAATGACAACTTGTTTAGAGAGAATGAATAAAATCAATTAAGCAAATGAATTGCATTTAATGCCACTTGTTAATATCTTTCCAATTCTGATAGTTTTGAGCATGATAAAAATTATTTATAGTCATAAATTCATGATGGAAAAAGTCTTCAATGTTAATAGTTCATTGTCAAAATGCATATAATTACAAGTTTACATCTTCAAAAAGAGATATATATTAAAACAAACAAAACAAGTAAGCCAGCAAAGTAACAAGTTATCGGTCTTCTTAAGTGCACATGTTCTTGTTGCATTTAAAATAATAGTCAAGTTAGATTACTTAGAAAGATAAACTAAACAAAAAAATATTTAAAAATAAACATAACATATTAAGTAAAGAAGAATAAGCTAATATTTTATAAGAATTACACCTCAATCTCAATGTATTCAACGTTGGTAGCAAATTCAGCACTGCCGAACTGGGAAAAGAAGCTTTGTGGTTCACTGGTTTGGTTTGACTCAACTTTTTCAGGTTTGCCGTTTGTGGCTTTGTCAGTGGCGGCTCTAGGAATTTTGTTTAGAAGGGTCACTACAAAATTTTAATAAAAAGAAAACTTGAATATATTGAATTATCGAAAAAATAATAATAATAATACATGAAGTTTTACAATTTTATTTTACAAGTTTTTAAATTTTGAATGTTACATGATAGTTCATTATGAATATCTATTGCTAATGTGGGTAGCTATGAGTCTATGATCATTTTATTTTGTTAAGTTTGTCTAACATTTTTATCTTTATACAGTTGTTATTATCTATTTGACTTTGTTTTCATAAAAATATTTTAGACTAAATGACTAATTTCAACTCATTGGCTCCGTATTAATTATTAATGCACACAATCACACTTATTCATACATAAATTATACAACCTAATCTAAGTGTATATGTGTGCGAAACTCCCTCCTGGAGACTTGAACCCCGGCCCTTTCCCCCTACACCCCACAAGCACTTATACTTGTGGAGTGACCATTGCACCAAGGGTGTGCGGTGGTAATGCTTGAACAATCATTAACTTTACAATTGTTTTCTTGAATTTTACTACTTTATTACAAAAAATTATTATAATATGATAACAATACACACACATGTAAAAAAAAAAAAAAAAAAAAAAAAAACCTCTCTATTTCTTAATTATTAAATTATATAAAGTTATATTATATTTATATTGTACAAGCAAACATCCACACACATCATAATTTACACAAATACATAATATTATAACAAAAAGTAATGTACACAATTGATATTAAACACACTCACACACATATAATATAAATTTATAATAAAAAAATTACACTTACAATTCACAAACACTTACTCTTTATTCGGTTTCTCAAAAAAAAAAAAAACTTACTCTTTATTCTTAAAGTCGAAAATACTTGTAATAAAAATGTGCAAAATTTAAGTCCGAGTGTACAAAAAAAAAATATTTTTAAAAATAAATTAAAGTATAAGCTAACAAATATATATATATATATATTTTATATATATAGCTTTTTATTTTGAAGTCAGGGGGTTCATTTGAACCCCCTGAATTTGCTTTAGTGCCGCCCCTGGGCTTTGTGCATTGTAACATTGTTCAGCTGAATGAGTTTTTTTTTTTTTTTTTTTTAATGGTTGTCTACTTGTCTTGAATCTTGAGTCACTTGACAGCCTTGCCTTTGTGTTGACTGTTGTGTAACGTGTGGAGGACCTTTTGTCTTGTCTGATGGCAATTGATTTGGTAAGCACTGAAGCTAGGCTAGCAGCTAGCTTCTCAAAAAAAAAAAAAAAAAAAAAGAGCTAAGCTAGCTAGCTTTTATTGATTTTGACGAATTAAATAGTCATTTTCTATTATTAGTATTTGTATTTTGTGCTTTATGCACTTAGTATAAGATGTAATTTAAATATTTTTTTAGTGAATTTTTTTAACGGGTTGGGTTATGGGTTATTCGGGTCGAGTCACGGGTCAACCCGTTTTTACTTCGGGTCAAAAAAAAATTGAGTTCGGATCAGGTATTTTTCGGGTCGGGTCAGAAAATTCTGACCCGTATTGCCATGTCTAAAAATGACAGAAAGCAGCACAAAATTATAATTGGGAATTTAAATGTTAATCTTAATCTTACATGTCATCTAGCATGAAAACTATATTAGTTTGTCAAATGATTCTGGGGAAGTTTTTTTAGAAAGAAGGGGCTTAAGATCCTATAAAAGCTTACCGAAAGAGAGTTACATTCGTTAAGGTACGTGAAAAAAAAAAAAACTTATTCACCCTATATAAATGTTGTGCAAGGCTAGCAATTTATGGTTGCTATATATACTAATATTTAGTGCTATCACAATTATCTACTTCAATATAGCCCCACAATCAACACCAGTGGTTATTATGTTGGGTACTTGGGATATTATAATATTATTATGTTGAAATTGAAATTGGGTGCCTGATGTAATTAATGTTTACAATTTTTATAGACTGGCTTGGACTGGTCGGTGAAAGGAGCATGTGTTTCCACAGCTACCACTGAACCAACAATGGTACCCTCTGATGAAAACAGAAAATGGGATTCATTTCTGGGAATTGTAATTCTCTAACACCAATCAATGTTTCTGTCTTCAACCAAAGCTAGCTATATATGCAGAGGAGCCACTGAATCTGGATTTATATTCATATTTTTTTTAGTAATTGTGAAGATTCACGCAACAATTACTGCACTTTGTCATCCAAGAAATTAAAGTGTGTTTGGATGTGTTTTATCGATTTTTCTTACTTTCCTGAGAGTATGGTAGAAATAAAGGAGCAATTTTTTTTTTTTTTTTTTTTTGAGACTTTCCAAACACATGATTGTCCGTATTTGTCCAGTTGCATCAAATGCATGCTTGATATGGACAAAATTACAACACTCCCTGACGGTTTGGCGTGAAACGACGGTCGAATTAAGCCCGTCAGTTTTGCCTTATTACATCACCTTATGGTGGAAAAAGAATTATGGTTGACGGTGTCATCTCGTTGACGGGGGGAAGCTGACGACTCCAGGCTGAAGGGCTTGCACGAGGTGACGGCTCCAGGTTGAAGGGATTGCACATAGGTGACGGTTCCAAAGTAACCTTGCCTTGCCCCCCACGAATGGGTATATAAGGAAACATCGTGTGCATTACGTATTAGACTCCTATAAGGAAAGGATCCCGTAAAATACGCTCTAAAGAAACTCCTAAAAGGAAAAGGCTCTTAATCCAACAAGGAGAGGTCAATACTCTACTACTATAAAAGCCCCAATACCCTCACAAACCAAGGTACGCATAATTTACCCTCTCTAGCACTCTAGAGCTGTGAGAATAAATTCTAACTTGACCTTCGGAGGGTATTTGGCCGGCACCACACCGGTGCTCTCTGTTAGGTCTCTTCTGTTTTCATTGTGCAGATATTCTTTCGAGCGTGCGAGGACCGTGTAGCTCACTGGTGATTTTCACGGCATCATCAATGCTAATATATAATACACTTTTTTCTTGTTTGCCGTTCAACACGGATCTTCTCAATTTTTTCATTTAAAAAATGATTCTCAATTTATGTTAAAATGGAGAGCATGAATTTTATGATTTAATTTTAATTTTCTTAAATCTAAGAATATACATTAATTATGTCACGTTAATTTACATTGCATTCCACTGTATAAGAAATAACAACTAATTAAATGACTGTAACATGATATATACTTTTAAATTTGTTGATTATCAAATCTTTAACTTGATTCTCTCTATTTTTCATTAAAAAAAAGGGTAAGGTATTTGTATGCACTGTATTTTAAAACTTAAAGTTAAGATTTATGATTTTTTTAGTGAAATTTATGGTGTGCCTTTATGTTAAAATCTTATTTCCTCTTCGATGTGTGTTTGTTAAAATTAAAAAATAAAAAAATAAAAAAAAAGTAAAGCCCAAAGCCTTAGGCATACTTGCAATCTTTGTTTTGAATGCATTCATATGCAAAGGGTTAAATAATCAAGTGGCGTGCCTTAGGTGCGATTTAATAAACAAAACTTGCGGTAGAGAGCAAGGTTGAAAATAATAAACAAAGCTTGTGGCGCAGTTTAACCAATACCAATATAATTGCAGGCCTTCATATGTGTTTTGAATTCTTGAATTGTTTAATAAAATAATTAGTTTATTTATTAAAATATTATCTAAAAGAAGTAGCTAAAAAACTTGAATTTTTTTTAGGTGAGATTGGTAGTTCACCAAATTCTTGAATTTGAATCAATCACCTCCTATATATAAATCAATGGGTCGTTGACTCTCTTTTTTCTTTTAAAAACTTTATATGTGTAAGCAGTGTAAGCCTCAAACCTAGCTCATGATTTTTCAATTTTTTCTCTTCCTCACCACTTCATTGAAAGATTATAATTGAATAAAACCAAAACAAAAGAAGATAAACCACCAAAGCATGACTAGAAAATAGAAATTCGAAAGAAAGAAAAAGAAAAAGAGGTTTTAATCATAGGATAATGATGATGCCAAAAAATTATCAGTAAGCCACACGGTCCTTACGTGCTCCTGACAAGAACCTGCACGACGCAAAAGCTGAAGACCTTAAGAGGAGTACCGGTATGGTACCGGCCAAATACCCTCTGATGGTCAAGTTAGAGAAATCTCTTGTTTACAACTCTAAAGTACTAGAGTGGGGTCAATTATGCGTACCTTGGTTTGTGAGGGTATTGGGGCTTTTATAGTAGTAGAGTGTTGACCTCTCCTTGTTGGACTAGAAGTCTTTTCCTTTTAGGAGTCTCTTTGGGGCGTATTTTACGGGATCCTTTCCTTATAGGAGTCTAATACTGAGCGTGATGCGCACGATATTTTCTTACATACCCATTCGTGGAAGGCAAGGCAAAGTTATGCTGGAATCGTCAACTTTATGCAATCCCTTCAACCTGGAGCCGTCAGCTTTGTGCAAGCCCTTCAGCCTGGAGCCGTTAGCTTATTAACGGCGTCAGTCCTTAAGCGTGCCTCGTAGACTCCCTTCAGCATTCCTATTAGATCTTCATTTGCTGACCTCTGCCAATGGAAGCTGATGGTATTGCTTGTAACCGTCAGCCTATGCCTGACGGCTCTAAGTACTATTTTTATCCTTATCAGAGGTAAACGTGGGGCGCAAGATATTTCCTTATACGCGCATGAGTGGAGACCAAGCAAGGCCCCATCAGGGTTGTCAGCTTCGCCTACTACCCCGTCAGGGTCGTCAGCTTCGCCTACTCCCTCGTCGGGGTCGTCAGAGATTCATATATCCCCTTCAGCTTATTCTCTTCAGCTTACTGTCGTCAGCTTACTGTCGTCAGCTTACTTTCTTCAGCTTATTGTCTTCAGCTTACTGTCGTCAGCTTACTGTCTTCAGCTTACTGTCGTCAGCTTACTGTCTTCAGCTTACTATCTTCAGCTTACTATCTTCAGCTTACTGTCGTCAGCTTACTGTCGTCAGCTTACTGTCTTCAGCTTACTATCTTCAGCTTATTGTGCCCAAGATGCAGCCGTCAGGTATGGGGTGGAGCTGTAGACTTTACAACAAGGTTGTCTCTCATGAGTGAAGTTGTCAACCTTGTTATGTCCATCACCTTTTGTTTCGTCATGGGTTAATTACAAAATTACCCTTATCAGATAACATCTTCATGTGCTAAATGAGAAGGATTATTTTTGAGAAGGGAAAAAAAAAATTGTTATGAACACACTCAATATAGCAATTTTTTAATATGTCAAATTTGATTCCTTAGTGATTGATTAAAGTGTCTATGTATACAAATGAGAATGCCTCCACCATTATGACCTTTATCTGAAAGGAATTATACCCACCAATTTGTCAATTAGAGCCCCACTGTGAGCTAGCAAAAAGAAATAAAAAGATGAGAAAGCATTGTGCGTTTGCATTCTTATAAGACAATATGAGAGCGACGGGTTCCAATAATCTTCATAGGAAGAAAAGAAATTTCATCTAGGAGGAGAAGCTATGAGAGAGAGACATTTGATCAAGACTGCCATTGTGCTAATAAAGGACAAGTGCAAATCCAAACTAGAATGCATGCTAGGTTATACACTTTTTTCTCTTTTTGATAAATGACCCATATCACTTATACAATTTATATTCTTGAAAAGTTATCAATTTATTAGTATATAATAACCATATAAAGATTTGAATCATTTAAAAGCTCTTGCAGTTAATTCAATTCAATGCTAACTTGTTTTAATTTGAAGTCTTTATTCATTTCCAAAGTTATGGACAATAATGTAGTAGAGAAAAATAATAAATCATTAATTAAATTCTTTATTTTAAGGAGTTTGTACATAAATCAATTCGGTAATTATTGAACAAAGATGATAATGAAGAAATTTCCATTTAGATTTTAGAGAGAAAGAAAGTGTGAGAAAATGATTGCTACAAAGTCAAAATTAATTATATAGGTGAAATATAAAGTTGTATCAATAGGTTTCTCATTTTCTTTGCTCCGTTATTGCCCACAATGGTGGAGATGGATAGAGGATTCAAATTGAATTTGATTCATAACTTTGAATTTCAATAATTAAAAAATTTGGACATATTGTGAAACACGCACGTATAAATTTTGAGTCATTTATATAATTTCACCTACTTTTTTTTCCCTCTTTCTAACCATCTACCTTTAAACAAGTCCCAGTAACCATAAAACCACTTTTTTCTATTTAATTCTTAAACTTTTAATTTAAGATAAATATATTTATATATATATTTTTTGGGTATATTATGCTTTATAGATTATATACCATTGATTTAAAATGAATCTGTTTTTACCATTAATTATAAGAAAATTCCATTAATTTGTTAGGAGAAATGAATAGTCAAGATCAACATGATGACCTTCACATGCAAAGTTGCACGCTGAATTTAGACGTTGAAAGTAAAGGCCAAAAAGGGTCTTTGCCAAAATAAGACATCTTTTGTTTTTGTTTTTTTTTTTTCCTCACCCATTTCATTGAAATCTTATAATTGAATGCAACCAAAACAAAAGAAGATAAGAGTAGTGATAAACCATCAATTAAAGCAAAAGACTTATGTCAATATGTCATGCATGACTAGAAATTTGAAAGAAAGAAAAAGAAGGACAAAGGTTTTAATCATAGGATAATGTCTTATGTGCTTACCGATGAGGATTATTTTTTGAAATTGGGAAAAATCAAGGGAGTCAATACCGTATTGGAGGCTATTTCGTTTTGATTAGGGGTACAAAATATTTCGGTACCGGTTAATATCGATGTATCGTTTCAGAGTTATCGTTAATTTTATATAAAATCATAAGTCTATGTCTCATTGAATATAGATGCCTAATTTATTCAATTCACCAATAATGATAATAATAATAATATATGTTTACTTTTTAAAAGTGAATAAGATACAAGTAGTTATATACATTTAAAATAGAAAAAGAAAAGAGTTAAATGTAGTTAGATAATTAAAACAAAAAGAAAAATAGGGAAGGCAATTTATATCCGAACCGTGGATACGCGATCCGGCCCGACCCTAATGGGTCGAATTTTACCCGGCCTGATAAATTATAGGGTCGGGTATGGGTTTAAAAAAACCCGAGCGGGTCCAGGTTCAGGCCAGGTTTTTGCAAAAACCCAGCCCGAACTCGGACCCGACTCGACCCGTTTATATATATAAGTTAAAAATACTAAAATATCCCCTTATATATATAAAAGTTAAAAAAAAAAAAAAAAAAACCCTAATCCCATATTCCTATTTCACACAATCAGCTGCTACTCCCTTTCTCCTCTCCCACTCTCACTCGATCACTCCCTCTCACTCACCCCCTACCCACCCAGTACCCACATCTCATTTCAGCAATTTAGCTCACGCCTCACACAAGCACACTCACAGCACAGCCACAGCCGCCTCACTTTGTCACTCACTCTCAATCTCACAGCTCACACAGTCACATGGCCTCCGTCTCACTCACTCTCAAGCACCGCCGCCCAAGCTCTCTGCCTCTCACAGCCGATCCAAGCTCTCTGCACTGCCGATCCAAGGTCTCACCGCCGTCCCTAGCTGTCATCGTCGATTTGTTCTCTACTTCTCTTCAATTTTTTTTTCTTAAGTATTTCATAATCATATTCCCTTGTAAATCCAAAAACCAATGAAAACCCATAGTTTTCTTAAGTATTTCATAAAATGTTTTTTTTTTCTTTTTTGGGTGAGCTCAAATAAGGTTACTATCTAAAATCGCAAATGTAGTTTGGTTTCTTGATGATATTGTTGCAACTGTGACAGGGCAGCAACCATATTTGGAGAGTAGTTAGTTTTTGTTACATACTTGAATTTGTTGAGTGTTTGGCTGGATTTTGTACTTCTGTGAATTTGAGTTTGTGTGTGTGTGAGGACTATTTTGGTACTGTCTTTTTTTTTTGGTTGGGCCATGTTATATGGCTTGAATCTAGGCAAAAAATCTTAATGGGCATCAATTCAATTCTTTTTCTTTCTTTTTTTGGTTGGGCCAGGATTTGGGCCGCTGCTTGGGCCCAAATCTGGTTAGGCTAAATGAGGCCCCGCAAAAAAAAAATTCGTTTAATAATTGAGCCAGGTCTGGGTCACGAGTTCGGGCCCACGGGTCGGGTTTGGGTATGAAAAAACCCGGCCCAAACTCGGCCTGTTGCTATTCCTAAAGAAAATTGAATTTCAAAATAAAGCCTATAGTTGAAGTGTTGAACACGTGAGTGACTTTTACTGGTTACTAGGCGGGACCACCTAGTAACCAGTAAAATTTTGATAAAGCTAACCTTTTTGTATGAACCACTGCCTGTGGTGGATACTTTGCTAGCTTTTGATAAAGATGAGTTTTTTTGTAATAGACTGGTTATCTTTTAATGTTATTCAGCCTGTTTAACCAAAAAAAGACTTTTACTGGTTACTGGTTAAAAGAGAGTTTGAATAGTTAAAAAGTTACATTCAAATTTTCACTATTTGTTAAATCTTCACAATTCAAACCGCTGATAGTCCCTTAAAAAGTGTGACAATTAGTAGTAAAAAACTAATCAACTCTTGTGGGTAGGGGCGGATAAAACAAGAGAAAGGAAGATAAAGAGAAAGCTAAAAAAAAGGAAGAGAAGAAGAAGAAGATGAAGCTAAAAGAAGAAGAGGACGAAGCAGCAGTAGTAGCAACGTGAGGTTGAGAAGAAAAAGCAGTGAACTCTGATATTGGCATTGTGTCAGTGACCGAATCTGTGGTGGCAAGCGACAAGGTTTTTATTTTATTTTTCTTTTCTTTTTTTTGCCGGCCGGTTCAGATTTACCAGTCGAAATCCGAATTTTTCTTCGGTACAACCAAAATGGCTTCGGTATGGCTGGTAATTAAACCGGTACAGAATGCCAACGTTTCTGTACCGGCCAAGGTAACGGTACGGAAAATATTGGTCGTACCAGCCGGTACGGTATGGTATCGTCTTCCTTGGGAAAAACAAAAATTGTTATTAACGTAACACACTCAATAAAGAAAAATACTTTTTTGCCCATATGGATTATCCATTTTAAGTAATTTTTATACAGCAATTTTTAAAAGCACTATGTCAAATGTGAAAACATAATCCTATAACCACCATTGTGACCTTTATCTGAAAGGAACATGCCCAATTGCCCACAAAATTTGTCAGTCAGAACCCCACTTGAAGCTAACAAAAAAAAAGAAAAAGGTAGCCAAATCTAGTAGTGTGTGTTTGCATGTTGGTACGTGAGAGCGACGGGTTGCAACAAGCTCTGAGATAGACGATTGTTCAAGACTGCCATTGTGTTAAAAAAAAAGCTTGAAGTGCAATTACAGTTTTTGTGTTTGACACTCCTTCACGTTGTGATCGATTTCTTATATTTTTCACAAATAGGCAAATTAGTCATGAAAGACAAATAGTATGGCAAATAGCCAAAAAGGAAACCACCGTTGAGCATGACTTTGGGTAGAAGTCTTTGTATCGCTTTATATGTTGTTTATTACTTATTATTATAACGTGATATGGGGTTGATGAATCCACGTCATATGATAAGGGTAATTTTGTAATTAACCCATGACGAAACAAAAGGCGACGAACATAACAAGGTTGTCAGCTTCACTCATGAGAGACAACCTTGTTGTAAAATCTACAGCTCTACCCTATACCTGACGGCTGCATCTTGGGCACAATAAGCTGAAGATAGTAAGCTGAAAACAGTAAGCTGAAGAGGGTAAGCTAAAGATAGTAAGTTAAAGATAGTAAACTGAGGACAGTAAGCTGAAGACCGTAAGCTGAAGAGGATAAGCTAAAGATAGTAAGCTGAAGACAATAAGCTGAAGAGGGTAAGCTAAAAACTGTAAGCTAAAGACAATAAGCTGAAGACAATAAGCTGAAGACAGTAAGCTGAAGGCGAAGCTGACGACCCTAACGAGGTAGTAGGCGAAACTGATGACCCCGACGAGGGAGTAGGCAAAGCTGACGACCCCGATGAGGGAGTAGGCGAAGCTGACGACCCCGACGAGGGAGTAGACGAAGCTGACGACCCTGACGAGGTAGTAGGCAAAGCTGACGACCCCGACGAGGGAGTAGGCGAAGCTAACGACCTTGATGACCCCGACGAGGGAGTAGGCGAAACTGACGACCCCGACGAGGGAGTAGGCAAAGCTGACGATCCTGATGAGGTAAGTTGAAGACAGTAAGTTGAAGACAGTAAGCTGAAGAGGGTAAGCTAAAGACCGTAAGCTGAAGAGGATAAGCTGAAGATAGTAAGTTGAAGACAGTAAACTGAAGACAGTAAGCTGAAGACAATAAGCTGAAGACAGTAAGCTGAAGGCGAAGCTGACGACCCTAACGAGGTAGTAGGCGAAGTTAACGACCCCGACGAGGGAGTAGGCGAAGCTGACGACCCCGACGAGGGAGTAGAAGAAGCTGATGACCCCAACGAGGGAGTAAGCGAAGTTGACGACCCCGACGAGGTAGTAGGCGAAACTAACGACCCCAACGAGGTAGTAGGCGAAGCTGACGACCCTGACGAGGGAGTAGGCAAAATTGACGACCCTGATGACCCCGACGAGGTAGTAGGCGAAGCTGACGACCCTGATGAGGTAGTAGGCAAAGCTGACGACCTTAACGAGGCCTTGCTTGGTCTCCACGTTTGCATATATAAAGAAATATCTTGCGCCCCACGCTTGGTGTTAATCAAAAAGACTCCTACAAGGAAAGGATTCCGAAATATACGCTCATGAAGATTCCTATAAGGAAAAGACTTCTACAGCATGAAAAAGAAATCAACCCTCTACTACTATAAAAGCCCCAATACCCTCACAAACCAAGGTACGCATAATTTACCCTCTCTAGCACTCTAGAGTTGTGAACAAGAGATTTCTCTAATTTGACCATCGGAGGGTATTTGGCCGGTACCATACCGGTACTCCTCTTAAGGTCTTCAGCTTTTGCGTTGTGCAAGTTCTTGTTAAGAGCACATAAGGACCGTGTGGCTTACTGACGATTTTTTGGCATCATCAGTTGGCGCCGTCTGTGGGAACTATGAGTAATCAATTATTGCTTTATCCCTGCGACAAAAGGTCGTACGGTCCAAACTCGATCGATGGCATCAGTCAACCAAGAAACTGGAAATCACCCCACTGCTGTAGAATGGCAACTACAAACACTCTCAGCTGCGATTGAGTGACTTACTCAACAAAATAAAGCCCTTATATGCTACAAAACCAAGTGTTGGAAGTTCAAATTAAACAACCACCCTACAAGAGACACTTGACGGGCAGAAACTACCTCACCCTTAAAATGCCGAACGCTTGAAGAAAAGCATTTTCTCCACTTGTGATGCATTGGGTAGAAGAAAGCGAATGACCAATATCATCTACCCTTCTACGAAATCACCAAGGTGACGAACGATCAGCTCAAGCAGTGATGCTACAAGTTGCCAAGGTGACGAATGATCCAGGGAATCCTCTATAGACGATCGACCCAAATAGTGATACTCTGACAAAGTCTCCAAGGTGACGAATAATCAACTCAAGTAGCGATCCTCCATGTCACCAAGGTGACGAACGATCCAAGGATCCTCCATAAACGATCGACTTAAGTAGCAATGGCAAACATGGTATGGGGGGCAACAAACGAGGAATATTTTGTGCAACGCATCAACTTAAGACAAGTCGTCCGACTTAATCCAAGCGATCAAATGATAGGTACATTAGTCGTTCGACAACCTAATTGAACGGACGATTAAGAGTCAACCGGCGCCATCAAACACAAAGTCGCCCACAGGTGGACTGTCCAACATCGTCCAAAGGTGGACACATGACCAAAGTCGCCTACGAGTGGACGGTCTAAACGTAAAGTCACCCTAAAAGGGAAGAACAACAAACAAAGTCGCCTAAGGGTGGATGCATGACCAACGTCGTCCACGAGTGAACGGTCCAACATCGCCCAAGAATGGACACATGACCAAAGTCGCCTATAGGTGGATAGTCTAACCGCTAAGTCACCTACGGGTGGACAAACGACCAATGTCGCCTACGGGTGGACGGTCTAAACATTAAGTCGCCTATAGGTGGACAGACGACCAAAGTCACCTACGGGTGGATGGTCTAAATATTAAGTCGCCTACGGGTGGACAGACCACCAAAAGGTGACGACCAACAAAGCTGAAGAGTAAGAGGACTTACTCCTAAGTACCACAAAAATGTGATGACCAGCAAAGCTGAAGAGTAAAAGGACTTACTCTTAAGTACTACCAAAAGGTGACGACCAACAAAGCTAAAGAGTAAAAAGACTTACTCCTAAGTACCACCAAAAGGTGACGACTAGCAAAGCTTAAGAGTAAGAGGACTTACTCCTAAACACCACTAAAAGGTGATGACTAGCAAAGCTGAAGAGTAAGAGAACTTACTCCTAAGCACCCCTAAAAGGTGACGATCAACAAAACTGACAAGTATGAGGACTTGCTCCTAGGCACCACCGAGAGGTGACGACCAACAAAGTGGACGAATTTATTACTAAGTCCACAAAGTGGACGAGTCTACTACTAAGTCCACAAAGTGGACGAGTCTACTGCTAAGTCCACAAAGTGGACGAATTTATTACCAAGTCTACAAAGTAGACGAGCCTAAGACCACGAAGTGGACTGGCCTATCACCAAAGTCTACAAAGTAGACGAGTTTAATATAAGTCCAAAAGTTGGACAAAAACCATTACCAAGCTTACAAAGCAAACCAACCTATGTTCACAAAGTGCATGGGCATATTACCAAGTCTACAAAGTAGACGAGCCCCCACAAAAGTGGACGAGATTATTACTAAATCCACAAAGTGAGCGACCTCATTACAAAGTCCACAAGACAGTGGACAGATCCACTACAAATGGACGGACCTAAACACAGACAGGTCCGTAATTTGGTTCATCCCACGAAGATGGGTTAATAAAATAAAGTCCACGAAACAATGGATGGATCCACAACAAGTGGACGGACCTAACTAAGCAGACGGGTCCATGATTAAGTTCGTAAGCAAGTTCATCCCGTCAGGATAAGGTTACAGGCCACAACAAACAGACGAATCTATAACTAAATAGACGGGTGCGTCTCTAAACTTATGAAAACATATCTTGAGGCATCACACATAAATAACCCTTCCACGATATTAACTCCATAACCCGTCAGCTAAAGCTGGCGAAGCTATGGAGTAGGGGGCAACTGATAAGGGTAATTTTGTAATTAACCCATGACGAAACAAAAGGCGACGGACATAACAAGGTTGTTAGCTTCACTCTTGAGAGACAACCTTGTTGTAAAGTCTACAGCTCCACCCTATACTTGACGGCTGCATCTTGGACACAATAAGCTGAAGACAATAAGCTGAAGATAGTAAGCTGAAGATAGTAAGCTGAAGACAGTAAGATGAAGAGGGTAAGCTAAAGATAGTAAACTGAGGACAGTAAGCTGAAGATCGTAAGCTAAAGAGGATAAGCTAAAGAGGATAAGCTGAAGACAGTAACTGAAGACAGTAAGCTGAAGATAGTAAGCTGAAGAGGGTAAGCTAAAGATCGTAAGCTGAAGAGGATAAGCTAAAGATAGTAAGCTAAAGACAATAAGCTGAAAACAGTAAGCTGAAGGCGAAGCTGACGACCCCGACGAGGGAGTAGGCGAAGCTGACGACCCCGACGAGGGAGTAGGCAAAGTTGACGACCCTAATGATGTAGTAGGCGAAGCTGACGACCCTGACCTGGCCTTGCTTGTCTCCACATTTGCATATATAAAGAAATATCTTGCACCCCATGCTTGGTGTTAATCAAAAAGACTCCTACAAGGAAAGGATTCCGAAATATACGCTTATGAAGATTTCTATAAGGAAAAGACTTCTACAGCAAGAAAAAGAAATCAGTCCTCTACTACTATAAAAGCCCCAATACCCTTACAAACCAAGGTACGCATAATTTACCCTTTCTAGCATTCTAGAGTTATGAACAAGAGATTTCTCTAATTTGACAATCGGAGGGTATTTGGCCGGTACCACACCAGTACTCCTCTTAAGGTCTTCAGCTTTTGCGTTGTGCAGGTTCTTGTCAAGAGCACGTAAGGACCGTATGGCTTACTGACGATTTTTCGGCATCATCATCATATATTCTCTTTTTTATTTTTAAAAAAGAAGTTAAAATTATGCAAGGTCAATCGTCTAAACACAAAAAAAAAAAAAAAAAAAAAAAAAAAAAAAAAAAAAAAAAAACCTTAAAAATTAGATAGTGTTTGATATGTCAGTCACACACACTGTCTATTGGCAGTGACAGCTCTAGAAATTTTTTTTAAAGTAGTCAAAAAGAGGAATTATACAAAATTTAATTAAAAAAAAATCAAATATATCGACATCACAAAACAAAAAACACGCAAATATATAAAGTTTTATCATTTTTTTCTATTAACAAAATAAAAAGTCAAAAAATAATTAATATTAAGAGATAAAGTGAGAATTAATAATGCTGATATGAAAATAATAATATGAGATTATGCATTCCTTGTATATTATTTCTTTCTAAAATAATATATTAATTAAAAAATAATTATGCGTATACCCTGCCCACTGGCATGGCATTGATGCTTGATAAGTCGGTCACACCCAATTGTTTTTCTGACTAAACCATGTGGAAAGCAATTAATTAATTTTGTTTCACACAATCACTTCAACCTTCCAAACCACGTCACAATTTTGTCTTTTCATATTTATTACACTTCACACGACTGAATTCAAGGTTTATGTGGCATTCCACCGGCTTCCAACTACGTGAGATGAAAATGACTTCTCTTTTGTTGTAGATATTGGTTCTTTTATCAATAAAATTCGTTTAGTCAACAAAAAAGGAAAAAAAAAAGAGAAAAAGAAAATGACTTCTCTTTAATACAGTGCCTCGAATTTTTTTATCAGCACTAAATTAATGTTTAATTATTTAATTAATAATTAAAATATGTGTGTCTCGTATTAAAGGGTAATATATAGATTAGTTTACAAAAGTCTCGATTTTCAAAAAAAAAAAAAAAGTTTACAAAAGTCTCTATCTTTTATTATTGTCTTCCATCATTAGAAGGTTAGGATAATTAGTAAAAAAAAATTTAATGGCTAAAAACACATTTACTTGAATTGATTTATTTTCCTTTTCTTACCGAGGAGTGCAACTAAAAATTTTGAGATGTTTAGCAATGAACAATAATCAATCTTAAGGTATTTTATTTTTGGAGAGCAACGTTAAAATCGTAAAAAATTTCACAAAACTATTTTATACCTTATTAAAATGATAATTTATGATTAAAAATTGGATTTTACATTTTTACTAACATATGCCTTAAGGACATAGGTTGGTAAACCATTTTATGAAATTTTTTATAAAAAAAAAAAAAAAAAAACTAATTATTTGACAATTTTTTTAATTTTTCATAACAAATATGTACCCTTAAAAATTTAGAATACCATGGCATCATATTAAGAATAGCACGAACATGCTCATTCTTAATTCGTATGAAGTTACTTTTATTGTTCCAAAAAAAGAAAGAAAGTCCATTGACATATGAATCCAAAACTTCAATTTTTCTTTTTCTTCTCACACCTATTTTTAGCAACCAAGATAAATACTTAAAAATTAAAACAAATTGGATTCCATGATTACGACCACCAGTAATGTTACTGTCCATTCATTATATAACATCAATTAATAATGCCATTAAAAAAAGTTCAAAGAAAGTTTGTACCAATTCAATTTGTACTACTCCTTCAATTGTGGCCAAGAAATAAATACAACCCAACAAAAAAAATTAATTAATGCAATGATTCAAAGAACTTTAGGCCCCATTTATAAAGAGAACAAAAAAAGGAAAAATCCAGAAAACGAAATTTCGTTGTGCTTTCAAGTGAAATACTACAATTTAAAATTGTTATTATGATTCGGACTAGCAATTAGCACAGAGCCTAGTGTTGCATTTTCACGTCGGTGTAATGCTAGAGTTAATAACTTTTATTATAACTTGTTTATATGAGAAGTCATGAATGATAGAATATAAACGGTGAGTCAATAAATTTACTATTCAAAATTTGCCACATAAGCAAGTTGTGACAAAAATTATAATCTTAGCATTTTTTGTCGATCACTGGTTGGATAATTAGCTCCTTTAAACATCCTCCATTAATATTGCCAAGTCATTAAATTTATATTCCTACGTGGTACGTGTGGGCCCAGGCGTGCGTGTCAGGGGGATATACGGTGCACGCATGGAATAATTCTTTTTTTTTTTTTATGGAAAGAATAATTCTTTTTGGATATTCTTTTTTTTTGAGAATTAATTCTTTTTGGATATTCGAATATTCATTTTCTTCCAACCCCGCCTGAGTTTTTTAAATTATTAAATATAGCCGACATTTTGAAATGACAATTATGGCCCTGATATATTGCAATAACTAAGATTTTACCACAATAATTGGGGTTAGAGAGTTTTGGTTAGTTTAACCAAAATGCCCTTATATCTCCACAAAAGGAAACTTGTGCCTAAATGATTTGTGAACCGTTGGATTTGAATAGGGATTTACGGAAGGGTTTGGATTTGAAGTTAATTGGATATTTAATTATTGAAAAGTTAGATTTGGCGGGGCCCCAATGACTATCTAGATTCTAGATCATAATTCTATTAATTATGTCAAAGTGTCAAACCTAATCAATGACTTTGTTCTTCTTTGCAAATGACCTATGTGGCTTAGATTGCGTTCACAACATGCAATTTGAAAGGTTAATAGAGACATGCAAATTCCCCCCTCGCCCTTTGATAAGTATATTGGCATATATAGTTATTGAATTGATATCTTATATTTGATGTTTATAAAATTTATGATAAGAGTAAAAAAAAAAAATTAAAAAGTTTAGAATAATACTACAAACACAAATTATTTTACAACATTTTTATAAATTGTTGATAATTAAACAATTTCCAAATAATTATTGGTAAGTAAAAATGTGATGTTAGTGGTGGCCCAAATTAGAACTAGTAAGAATTTGCCACATCAATAGTTTGTAAAAATGTTCTAAAATAGTTTATGAATGTAACATTATTCAAAAGTTTATATCCCTAATTTATACCTTTAGATTATGACAAAAAAAAAAAAAAAAAAAAAATTATGAACCTAAGGATGATTTAGATGACTAGATATATGACAATTAAGGTAAAACAATGTTAAAACTTATGGTAATCTGAATTCATATTGCATGTGTAATCATATAATTGAATTGACTTATTTATGGTCATATTTTAGAAATGTTTTATAACTATCTTGACTTTGAAGTATATCTCATCTATTTTCCTATCCAGGAATTTTGTAGAAAGGAAAGGAATTGAATGATTACTATAGAATGCTCATTTTCTCGTAAGTTTTGCTTCTAAAAGTGAGTGAAACACTCATTCATTTATACCCATTTTTTAGAGAGGAAATTAATGGATTGAAACTGTTGTTTAAAAATATTTCATGTATTCCTTGTTTTAGAGTTGATTGGAAATTCTCTTAATAAAAAATATAAAAAATAAAAGAATTGAGTAGAAATAAATTGAATGATTATGATTAAATGTCGATATTCCTTCTATTTCCTTATAAGCACTGTTCTCAAAATTGGAAAACAGCCAAAACACTCATCCTTTTGATGGAAAAAATGTAAATATCGAATTTATCTTTATATTGAGAAAAGAAAAATAAAAGTTTTTTTTTTTTTTGAGTAAAAAAAATAAAAGTTAAAAGGCATAATTGTAAAATTATATACATGTTTTCTTTTTATTCTTTGTTTTATAAACTCTCAAGTCTCAAACACACTAAAAAAATATAATTTTACATTCTGTTTTTATATATAATTTTATATTCCATTCCATTCCAATTTTGTATGAAATTCAAGGAAATTGAGATATAATACTATTGGTTTTTATTCTTATTTTGAGAAAATACAGATAAAAAGTAAATTATATATGTAATCTCCTAAACACATTAGAGAAAAAATACTCCATATTCCGTTATAATCTATTCAATTATTTTATAAACTTTCAAACATAGGGCTAATGATTCAATCCATACATACATAGTCGATTTTAATAAGATGGAAGTAACAATCACCATTATTAGTTTATTAAAATGAATCATCTTCTTCCCTCTAGACATAGCTATAGCTTTATAGACCCATTTCTGATAATGACAAGTCGGAACATGGGATTGAAAGGGATGAAGCATATTGTGAAATTGTTGGAATTTTCTTTTTTTCTTTTTAAAACATTCATCTTTAACAACATATAGTGATTGAAAATGGATGCAACATTGCAACCAAATATTATCCAACTCAGTTGCTTGCAAGACATTTTACAAGGCGAGGAGTGTTTTCCCATATAACATTAGTTTTAAGGGGATCATGGATTCAACCCAAAGAAAAAGAAAAGAGGTAGACCATGGATGGAAGCATGGATGTCTTTCACGGGGAGCATATATAATTGAATATGATCTATTTTTGTCTTTTACTTTGAAGTCAACATTTCTTCATAAAATAATCTTAGACCTCATCAGCTCATCAATAATACAATCATGTTGGAACCAAAGAGTAGAGTAAGGGATGAGTTTGAAGTTTCTACATATTGATCCAATCAAAATATAGTTACATATACAAAAAAAAAAATTTGAGTTGAGGTTTCGGAGCTATATAAACTTGTTGAATTCCCAAATTTGTGAGAAGCGAAAAACATATTGAAAAATAACACACACAAGGTAATCACACGATACAAGAACTGACGTGGTTTGACAATTTTCCTACATCTACAGAGTTACAGTGATTTCACTATTTTCATGAAAAGTATACAAGATGTAGCATGATGATGCACAAACTCTAAATTTTGTAATGGTGAAAATATTCCCTATCATAGCAGTAGCAGTTTTTCTCTATAAAACAACACACCAACCATAATCTAAAACAACAGTATTTATATCTCACACATCGGATTCACAATGGACTAAAAATGGATCAAAGAAAATCTCCCATTAAAAATATTAACACTTTTATATTGAGTTGGATCATAATTTGGACTAAACATAAACTAGGCTCTACGTAACCCAATAGAACTTGTGGAAAGTTGGAGCTTGAGTTTTCCTAAAATTCCATTATTCCATGTTGAAAAATTATCATATGTTAGTAGCTGTTGCACTCCTTGCATTTCCTTGGATGGGATGGTTACTCTAAACTCAAAGTTACATATACAATATCAAAGAATGTTTTGGATTGATTAAGTGAATGAAATATTTGGATTCCAATCAATATTAGTGTACCATTTAAAAAGTTACTGCTATATAACTCAAAATTATTTTGTTTTAACTTATCATTATATTAGGAATAGACTTATATTATTCTCTATTCAAAATAAATTATTCATCTATATTCAAAATTTTGATTTTGTACAAAAAAAAATGATATATTTAGATAGATGTGCATGGTATGGTATTTAAAGCTTTAGTACAACTCACAAGTCACAACATATTTTTGGGATCCATAAGCATATATATGTTGGAATCATAAAAGTTAGCAATAGCAATTATAGAGATTCCAATTTTCAACACCTTCACATGTGTGAGAACTTGTTAGATGAGGATGCGAATGCTGATTGGACTGATGTATCAAACATTCAAAGAGGCTTGGACCTATTCGATGTTCCTAGTTAGACGTTACTTTCCTTCCAAAGCTAGCTCACTTGTATACGCTATTCTAAAGCCATATAAATCAAAGGAAATCATTGACCATTTGTTACATACACTGATGTAACACTGCGGTGAGATTGTGAGAATAAGGAGTTAATACACAGTTTTTCAAGAGAGAGCATGTTGTGATTTTTGTTAATAAATTTGTCTAAAAAGTGTTAAAAAAGATTTACTAGATTTTCAAAACCTGAAAGAAAAAAAAAATACTTTAACAATTCTCTAGAATATTTTCTAATTGAGAAAGACAAATGAAATTCGCTAGCAATCAAGAAGATAGCTTACCCATTATTTATGTATGTATGTATTAAATTGTTTAAAAGTTTGAGTATATAAAAATATGAATTTGACCCAGTAAAGTTAAATATTATAATTTTACCATTTCAAGCAAAAATTGCTAGTTCCACCACAAAATCCACACCTTTTCGATTGCATCATAATGGAAAGTCTAAAACATTTTCCATTATAGAAGTTTGTAACAACAACCATACTCCAACGGTTGGCATACTTGTTGAAACAACTTAGATGGAGTAGATTTTTTCATAACTTGTTAAGGCATCAAATTATAATTAATGTAAAATGACTTTACATTAACTCATCATGTACATAACTTTTATTATACACCAATCACATGTCATCTCAAAAGCAAATTATAATAAGTGCAAAATCATTTTCGCATTGACTCATCATGTATAAAACTTGTATTATACACCAATCATATATCATCTTAGTAGTTGCAAGAGCTTTTTTTGTCACAAGAAATAAGCCAAATTGTATCAACTTGTCTTCCTCTCCCAATATTTCTTCCCCCCAAAGTTAACTCGATAAAATTTTGCTTCTTTCAATAGGGTTTTACTTTTCTATAAATAAAACATATTATAAGAGTTGTATTTTGGCCTATGCACAACTCTTTAGAAAATTATTAGGTACTTCCGAAGTATCATAAATATGTACTCTCCCTTCTCACATGAATGGTAGGTCCCACCATGAATTTAATTAATGGAACCTACCATTCATGTGAGAGGAGAGAGTGCGCATTTATAGTACTCCAGGAGTACACAATAATTTTCCTAATTCTTTTAAGGTTTTACCTTTCTATATACATTTGTACTTGGACGAACTCGGAATGGATTGAAAACATAATGACCAAGTAGGCGAATTTCCAAACAGCCATCTCACATCGAGATCATCCACCGAATACTAGTCCATCTCGAAAAGGAAGGTCTTTGAGATGGTCGAGTATTTAACCATCGAAGTAACATCGATCGTCCTCGTTGGGTTGACCTTTGATATTTCTATTTTTTTGATAAACACCTTTGATATTTCTATATAATGTATTTGTCGTTTAGGCTATAACAACTAACAAAATACCCCCATTTTGACCTCGTTCCAAAGGCAATTTCTTTCCTTTTCAAATCCATCCTCCCACAATACTATTGTCAAGTCTTTTTTTTTTTTTTTTGTTAAAGTCAAATAAATTAATAATAATAATAATTAATACTAGACGAGCACAATATGTAGTTATGAAACCATAAAGGTAGTCTTAGTGGGAAAAAAAAAAGAAGAAGAAAAAGCAATTTTATAAATCAGCGTCGAATTGGTTGTGGTTCACGCTTCAAAATGCAATTAATTTCATAAAATGAAACCGAGAAAAAGTGGAAAAAAAATGGAGCTAAAAAAAGAAAATTTAATGAATCTCAATTTTTTTTTGATAAACTAATGAATCTCAATTATGTACCACATGATCCTTCCTATGGCCCCACCGGGAGTAGTCACTGTGAAAGGGATTCTAATGTCTACTTAGAAAGCAACCTATGTGTTTAACTGTTTATAATAAAATAAGTAAGTGTGCAATTATTCTCCTTATTTTTTAATTGTCTTTTTCACCAAGGTGATTTTCTTTTACTCTTCCACCTCTTGTTTCTTTTAATATTTTTATTTGTTTTTGGAAAGTAATGACATATCTCATTTAATTATACTTACCCAAGTATAAAATTCATTACTCATTGTCATAGAGTCTGTTTGTTAGGCAGGGTAATTATTTTATACTTTATAAAAACAATACTTTAGCCTCTCACAAAAGTAAATTCTTTGTAAGATGATCTATTGCTCATGAAAGGTTGTATAATTTTTAACCTTATTTTTACCCAATAAATAAAATAAATTAATAGATACAAGTTCTAACTACAATGATTATTGATTACATACAAGTTCTATTTTTTTAATGAGGAAAAAGAAAACCAAAACACTACAACAAGAATATACTAATGAGGGTTGTTTTTGTCATTTAGACAAATTAATGGCAGTATCGTAATACAAAAAAGCAGTTTACGTGAAAACCATCAAAAGCAAGAGAGTGGGCATTATAGTAATTTAAGAAAATATTATTACTGACATAAGAACCCTCAACGTTTGCTACTTCCGCGTTCGAAACAAAGCCTTTATAAACGGAAGTGTGTTCTGTTCGTTAAAGCAAAACCAGAACCAGAACCAGAACCAAAACCAAAGACATACTGAGAGAGAGAGTGTGTGCTTTTTTTTTTTGTGTATTTTAGAGAGAGAAAGTGAAAGCAAGGAATCCCAGTTAGCTAGGCTAAAGCTAAACTCAAAGGTAAGTTTACAGAGTAATATAAATTTCTCATATTTGTTTTGGTATCTGGGCAAGTTTTCTGTCAAGTTTTCTTAGTTAATTTTATAGTATTGTTTTGGGTGTTGAGAAATGGGTTTTGTCTAGGAATGATCCTTCAAGGAAGGAATTTGATAAAATGGTATTTTTTTTCAAACATACATTTTACTTGGAATTTTTTTTTGGGTGACTTTTTGATCGTTTCAATCTTTTTTAGTTATAAAAAAGAAACTTTTTTTTTTTGTTGGCGATGAGGAGGATGATTTTGTCAAAGATTTAGCTTTGAGAAGTTAAATTTTAAAAATTAGGTAAATGTTTAAATCACTTTTGGTTTGAAAAATGGTGAATTTTTCTCTGATTGTTGAAAGGTGTTTTTTTTTTTTTTTGGTCTGTAAGAGTTTGGTTTAAGGATTTGTTTCGAAGTATGGATTTCTTTTCCTTTTCAATCTAGTTTGTGATTTTGTATGTATGAAAGAACTGAAATTAAAGTAAAGTAGAGGATTCAACCTGAAAGATGGTTTTTAGCTTGTAGTTCAGAAGCACCTTTTGCCATTGGCTTTCCATCAGCTTATTGAACCATTAAGTTCAGAATCAAACTTTTGGGAAAATGTTTGGGACTTACCTCCAAGCAAGTTAGGGAGCTGGTTTTAAAATATTGCTGGATAAAAAAAATGGTGCTTTTTAAATAAAGTTTGAAAATTGTAAATTGAATAGGTCAGAACAAGTGAAATAGAAGTCAAATTGAACATGTCCCCAACTCATTGTATAGGAATTTGAAGTACTTATTGTCAATCTGTTTTTTATTGTATGATATATGACAGTAGTTGATTACCTCAGCTGAATTTTGTGATAGATTTGGTGCAGAAATAGGCAAATAGCTCTCAGTTTCTTCTTTAAATTCAGTCTCATGTCTCCTTTTTTTTATTATCTTATTTTCAGATTGCGGATTGTGGAACCTATAATAGGAAGTTAAACTTCTACTTCCTCTTTATCCCCTTCAGATTGAGAATAGATAAATGGGTTCATTGTCAGAACCAACACCTGAGAGCAACTATAGCAAGCCCCCTGGAATCAGATTCTTGGAGTACATCAAGGGAACCAAACTTTCCTACAAAACCCACCAAGCAATTGTTTTGATTGTAACATTTTTAGCATATGCAAGTTACCATGCCACTAGAAAAACCACAAGCATTGTTAAGAGTACCCTTGATCCAGAATCATCAGATGTGGGATTGAAGTTCACCCCGTGGAGGACATCTTACTCTGAGGAACCAGCTAAACTTTCTTGGAAAGCTGGGGATGGCTGGGCTCCATTTAATGGACCAGATGGGACAGCATTGCTTGGAGAACTCGACGTTGCTTTCCTTGGGGTTTATGCTCTGGGAATGTACTTCTCAGGTCAATTGGGTGATAGATTGGATTTAAGGATCTTCTTAACTGTGGGAATGGTGGGAACCGGTTTGTTTACTTCACTCTTTGGTGTTGGATATTTTGGAAACATTCATTCTTTTTGGTACTTTTTGGTAGTTCAAATGGTTGCTGGTTTGTTCCAATCAACTGGATGGCCTTCAGTGGTTGCAGTGGTTGGTAACTGGTTTGGGAAGAGCAAGAGAGGGCTAATTATGGGTATATGGAATGCTCACACTTCCATTGGAAACATCACAGGTTCTTTGATTGCGTCTGCTCTATTGAGCTATGGATGGGGTTGGTCCTTCGTTGTGCCCGGTCTCATGATTGTATTCATTGGTTTGGTGGTTTTTCTTATATTGCCTGTTAATCCTGAGTCTGTTGGAACTGATAAAGAAAATGATGAATTGCATTCTCCTAAGAAAATTGGCGAGGGAGTAACAGAACCTTTGTTAAATTCAGAGACAGTGGTTAAGGAGAAAGCTGTGGGGTTCATAACAGCATGGAAAATTCCAGGAGTTGCTCCTTTTGCTCTTTGCCTTTTCTTTGCCAAATTGGTTGCTTATACATTTCTCTACTGGCTTCCATTCTACATTACCCACACAGGTATATTAGCTTTTTTGCTTTTTTGTTCCTATGATTTGGTTAAATTTGCATACATTTTTAGTTGCAACTATAAGATGGTAAAAAAGAGATGAGAAAGGATATTATGAGTTACGGGACTAAATGAGTCTTCTATGAATTAGCTTGAACACACGATTCTCATAGTTTTAAATCTCAACTATACTCAATAACTTCTTGACAAGTTATTGGACTAAATGAGTCTTCTATGAATTAGCTTAAACACTTGTCTCTCCTAGTTTTGAATCTCAACCATACTCAACAACTTCTTCACAAAATTTGTTATTGGCACCCAATGTAACGCCTTGATCAATTCTCATTTCTGTTTCTTCATTTTGCAGCTATTGATGGAAAGTATTTATCTAGCACCGCAGCTGGAAACTTGTCTACATTGTTTGATGTTGGTGGTGTGCTTGGAGGAATCCTAGCCGGTCACATTTCTGATCGCTTAGGTGCCAGAGCCATAACAGCTGCAAGTTTCATGTACTGTGCTATTCCTGCTCTCTTCTTCTATCGAAGCTACGGACATGTTTCCTTGACTGTAAATATCATTCTCATGTTCATCACCGGCATGTTTGTTAATGGGCCATATGCTCTTATAACAACAGCAGTTTCAGCTGACTTGGGAACCCACAGTTCACTAGAAGGGAACTCCCGGGCACTGGCAACTGTAACGGCAATTATAGATGGCACGGGCTCTGTTGGGGCTGCTATAGGGCCTTTAATAACAGGTTATATTTCCTCTACAAGCTGGAGTGAAGTTTTCACAATGTTGATGGCAGCAGCTCTAATTGCAGGGCTGCTTCTAACTAGACTAGTTGTGGCCGAGGTGGCTGCGAAGATAGATGAATCAAGGTCACAAGGGGGGTCTGCATCAAGATCTCCAGCACAAGCACTTGAAGTGTGAGTCTTTGGAGGGCTAATAGTGCTACTACTTGTGTTGTACATGTGTGACTTATACATAAGCCCCAGTTCACAGCCTCTGGTGAGTCTGGTCATTATATTGAAATGAAGATCCTTGTGTGATGGTTAAAGAAAGTAGAGGGTATTTTTTAACCTTCTCCATCATTTGGTTTGGTGGGGGGTCCAAAATGTGGAGAGGGTTGAGGCATCCGTTGTACATTATTTGTATCTCTATCAAATAAATCATATATATATATATATATATATAGCATCATCCAGAAGGATGACCAATTACAATCTGTACCATTTTCTCTCAGCTGGTTTGCCTTGTTTAGAGCTGCATCTTTTGAACAACTTATGTTCAATAGTGCTTGTGCTTGGCTTCTTTACTTGGTTTCAGTCACTTGGGGAGTTAAATTCATCTCAATTTTCAGGGAAGATGCTACAACATAGAACAGGGTAGGCTAATTGGCTTTGTTGCTTTAGTGAATTGAGCTCAAAAGTTGAATTGTAATCAAGAATGTGAATTTCAGTTGTTTGTCATCAAAATCCTTTGTATCCAGTACAAACACAAATATTTTACAGATTCAGAGAGAGTAAAAAAGTTAACACCAGTGTTGTGACTTGAGAGTTGAGACATAAAAAGAAGTGCCTAAAATGATGATGCACTTCCTTTTTTTTTTTTTGAGATTATGATGCACTTCCTTTCACACTAGACAAAGGTCTGAAAAGAATTCACACCTCACTTATCAGTCTAAAAAAGGTACAACAACTTTAGCCCCTGAAAGTAAAAAATGGTCCACACGTAGGGTCCGTTTGGATTAAGCTTATTTTTGTTGAAATTGAAAATTAAAACTGAAAATACTGTAGTAAAATAATTTTTAAATGTGAGAATAGTACTGTAAAACTCATTTTTAATAAAAAAAATTGCTGAAAAGTGAAGTTTGTGGGACTTATAAACAGTACACAGGTGCACTGTTTACAGGAAAAATCAACGTTAATGGCTAAAAAAAAGAAAAAGAAGGACACGTTTACTGCGTGCAACTGTAGCATGGGTCCCATGCCCAAAACGCAAACGCTGAAACGCAGTAAACGCCGAAACCAAACGGGTACATAATGTCACGTGCTTCAAGATCAGGTGACCAAAAAGTATTAGGAGGTTTGTGAGGCCAGCATTGGCACTGACTCGTGTAACATGTGCAAAGACCATAATCCATTCTTGTTTTTTTCTCAATTAAAAAAATTCAATGCTTTGTAGTTTATACCTATGGAGGGAGGACAAAGAGAGTTGCCGATGAAGTGGGAACCAAAGAATATAGTATATAGCACCACAAAATGGAGGTGGTATATAGTGTTTTCAGTGTATGCATCCCCCTCTCACATTAGGGTGGACTCCACAAGTGTGAGGTTCACTCTCATATGAGAGAAAAAATACATGCATCGAAAACACCATATATTTTCTTCTCAAAATGACCCCACCAAACTTTCTACTTTTGACCTACAGAACCGTTTGGTAAGAGGCACTCAATTACTTACAGGAATAATCCATGGTGCAGATTGTTTTGGTGAAAAGAATAAAAAAAAAGTAAAAAAATCTTCATTATCCAAAAGAAAACACATGGTATTCTCTATTCAAATAGAATAGCTACTAGTTTTTCCATCATAGGTTTCTTAAGTGAAAATGTTACATTAGCCATTACACAACTGCATTATAGGTGAGTTTGGATTAACCCCCATTTTTTTTTTTTTTTTTTTAAGCTTGTTAGTTTATGTACAGTTTTTAAAGTCCCACTTTTTCTAATTGTACATATATTTCCGTCAACTTTTAATAAATAAACAAATAGATCTTTAACAAAAAAGTTAATACAATCTCGCAAATAAATACTCCTATAAAATTAGACGTGCCATTAATGAATTAATCTGAGATAATAAGAAGGAGATGAAGATTTTAGATTGTGTCCTCGTCATCAGCTCTGACAGAATCATTGTTTTAATTAATGTAACAACTAGTACATAACTTTGGATCATAATATAATCTTTTAGACACATGACATCAAAAGCAGATTTTAAGAGGGATAAATATAAAATATTTCTGTTTGGTCTCTAATTTCAAACTCACATTTTTTTTCTTTATTTTAAACAACATTACACACATTTTCACATACACGTATTTCAAAAAATTACAAAAATCTTATCTCAAACTACAAAAATCTCATCTCAAACTACTCTACAAAACACTCTCTAAATAAACCAAACTCTATAAAAATAAAACTCTTGCTACGAGAACGAGTAGGTCTGTTGTTCAGGTTTCTATATTATTTTGTGACTTTGTGTGGTGAAGGACTGTATAGTTTTCTGTGCTATTACCAATCCCAATTGATCTCTATCTAAAACTCACGCGGGCTTGAAGAACAAAGAACAATGTGTTGTCAGAAATTAAAGACTATTTTTTCTCTCTCATTCTCTTCTAGTACACATGGTAATTTGTGTTTCCACGCATGTTTAAGCTAATTGGATTAGCATTTAAGCACATTTCCTCAACTGTCATTTATATTTTTAGTTGACAAAGCACAAAGGAAGTAAAGGAATCCATTATTTTAAGTAGTAACATTATGAATGCATTTCAAATCAATTAAAATATTGGAAATTTTGCTTAGGGAGTCTCATACGTAAGTTTGAAAGTGGATTAAGTTGGGTGTTTGAGAAAATATATAATGAAAAATAGAAGAAAAAATGTGGCCAACACTTAAGAATTATGATGGGGGATCAGGCTAATCGAATTCTGAATTAGGTTACAAATATTTAGGTTAGGTGAATGTTCTTGCTTATCCATGGTAGACTAGTGTTAGTATTGGTTTGTCATGCCTTTTACAGTTTAAAGGCAACAAAAAAATTTCATAACTATTGATGCAGCTTATTGTGATTAACAGATAATCAAAACGGTGTTACTAATCGGCTAATGTGAATGAAACATTACAATTACAATAATCACAACTTGCTAAGATGAGAAATTGTGAAAAATTAATATTATTCACGAGGCAATTATGGGGATAGTGCAACAAATAGTGTAAAAAGGATTAATTTATAACTTATTAAAGTACTTTTAGAAAGTCGATATCAGTTTTTTTATCAACTACAAATTAGATACTTAAAACGAGTGGTAACCACTACATATAATGACCAATATAAGTATTAACCAATAAGATACCAATTGCATTGGAAACACAAATTAAAAGATTAGTTTTTGTTTACCTTATTAAATTACAATATCTCTAACTCTAATCACTAGGGTAAAAAAAAAAAAAAAAAAAGAAGAAGAAGGTTTAACATCTTCATCTTGTGATTCCTTTAGTTATTGACTAATATATTTTCCTCTTTCTCTATGAGATACATAAAATTAAAAAAAAAAAAAAAAAAAAAATTCCATGAGATCATCACACATTCACACTTATTATTATGGGGACCACTGGAATCCTTCTCTCTCTTCAAATAAATTCTTGCTAGAAATTTTGCTCTTCTCTCTGTGGGTCATATAAGGTTATGTTTGGTAACAGTTTTTGTTTTTTATTTTCAAAAACTTGTTTTTGGGAATATAAAGAAAAAACAATTTTATTGTATTTTTGAAATTAAAAACATGTTTCGTTAGTTGAAATTTAAAAAAAAAAAAGTTTTTTGAAGAAAAAAATAGAAAATACTAAAATATGATATTACTAGGATTTGAACTCTAATGCTAACTCATTAAATGAGACAGATTTATTAAATTAAATGCGTGTTTTAATTGACTTTTGAAAATTAGAAACTGAAAACAGTCTTTTGCATATTTTCAGTTTTCTTTACAAATTGAGTTTTGAGAACAAATTTTATTTTCTGTCCATTTTGAGTTGCCAAACAAGTTTTTTAGTTTCAAAAATAAAAAATTATTTTTTGAAATAAAAAATAAAGAAAAAAAACAGTTACCAAACATACCCTAAAATTCCCAGTTCCCACGCGGAATCTCTCAACACCAATTATATAATATGCATTAATATATCTGAATCTAGGGATTAGCATTTTCATTCAATTATACGTGTAATGTGATTGTTTGTGATCACGTTCACGGTTCACGCGTGCAGATAGATAGCATTAACAAGGTAGCCGACATTATTGACAATTAAATTTAAAACCACATAGTTGATAGTAATATTTAATTTCAACTTTTTTTTTTTTTTTGGTAAACTGGGAATTTCATTAAAACAAACTAACGGCTACCAGCAACAGCATGAATAGCCCTGTTACAAAACACACCCTCCTTGTCCGCACTAATAAGCTCTAGCAAGTCCACAGGAGGATCTTGATACACACAAAAACAACAATCTTGGAGCGACCCTTTCCTGGCTAAAAAATAAGCACAAATATTAGCCTCACGATAGCAATGCCCAATCCGGACTTGGCCAAATTTGGAAATCAGCTGTCTACAATCATCAACAATAGGCATAACAACCCGGTTAGAGTAAGAAGGATCTCTAATAATATCAACAACTGCTTTGGCATCTATTTGAATATCAACAGCTTGAAGATGCATGTTGTGACAAAGATTAAGGCCATCACGGAGAGCCCAAATCTCAGCAATAAAGCTTGTGGTGACTCCGATGCATCTAGAGAAACCACCAAGCCAATCTCCACGCTCATTCCGAATGATGCCACCGCAACCAGCTCTACCTGGATTCCCTAAGGCTGATCCGTCAATGTTTAAGCGAACCCACCCAGGTGAAGGCTTCTCCCATCTGATCCGGATCATCCTTTTGCTACCTGCAATTTTAGGATTCAAAACACAATGCAAAAACTCAAGAGCCTGGAACACCGCCTCACTATGAACACCAGGCCGAAAGTTTTGGCCTCTAAACACCACATTATTCCTTTCTTTCCACAACAACCAAATGACAAAAGGAAAAAGAATTCTCCAAGGAGGCTGATTGGGCACTCTACAACCATAATCTTTGCAATTCTTCTCAAGCCAAATGTGAAGGTTGTCCTCAAAGAAGCTGCTATTTGGCCGAACCCCCAGGCTAGTCCAAGTTGTTTTTGCCATCTCACAGTCCCTAAGTCTATGAATAATGGTCTCACCTTCCCTTAGACAAATAGGGCACCTATCCAACTCACTAAGTTGCCTTTTAACAAGGCAATCTCCCACCCCGATGCTATTATGCAAGCATTGCCACATGAAAGATTTAATACGCGGTAAAGTGTCCACCTTCCAAACCCAAAACCCCATAAACTCCTCTTCCTCCTCGCCGCATCTAATGGCTAATGAATATGCTGATTTAAGCTCAAAATCCCCATGCTTATCACCATTCCAAATCAACCTATCTTCCTCAATAAAAGTCCCCAAAGAGTAAGGCATGGCATTAATTTCCATAATAACATCATTTGGAACTTGGACAGAAATTTTTGACCAATCCCATCCATGAGGACCAAAAACCTCTTTAACTTGGAGCCTCTCTTCTTCTTCAAGGATAGGACCTTGGATTAAAGCTCTTAACGGGGCCTTTGCAAACCATTTGTCATGCCAAATGCTCAAACTACTATTTCGCCCCGGAATCCACCGAATGCCTTTATGGAAAACCTCACTACCCTTCTGAATTGCTTTCCAAACTCTAGAGCAAGGAAGCTTGTCCTTGGCTCTAGCGTGCCAGCGACGGCTATTGCAATACTTGCTTCTCAGAACCTTTGCCCATAAAGCATCCTTCTCCGTCCAGAATCTCCAATTAAGCTTGGCAAGAAGAGCTTGATTCCTTCCCCTAGCTAATTGAATTCCAAGACCCCCTTGATTTTTAGCTTTGGTCACTTTGTGCCAACCCACCCAATGCGTTCTTTTCGAAGAATCCGAAGATCCCCAAAGAAAATTACGATTAACTCTATCAATATCATCCAACAACTTCTTGGGTAACGCCGTGCATTGCATGACATAGGCAGGAATAGTAGATGTGGAGGCTTGAATGAGCACCGTTCTACCTGCAAGAGATAATAAATTAGCTTTCCACCCCGCCAACTTCTGCTTGACCCTATCCAAAATGAAATTTAGATCTTGATTGTTCCCTTCCCGATGCTTCAAGGGAAACCCAAGATACTTTCCAAGATTTGGAGTAGATTTAAATCCCAAAATATCACACAAGGATTCTCTAGTATCCACATCTACATTTGGGGAAAAATAAACTCTAGACTTACTCTCACTAATAGATTGGCCTGACCTAGTACAAAAGTCATCAAGCACATCCCTTATTGTAGAGCAATTCACATGATCCGCCTTCGCAAAGAGAACCAAATCATTCGCGAAAAACAAGTGAGAAAAAGCCATCCCACTCTGAGAGCTTTTGACAGGAACCCAACTCTTCTCACTACACTTATCTTCAATGATATGCCCAAGAACTTCCATACAAAGAATGAAGAGATAAGGAGATAATGGATCACCTTGCCTAATTCCACGCGAAGGGAAAATAGGCTCAGCATTTCCACCATTAAATAGAATAGAAGTGGAAATAGAAGACACACAACTCATGATAAGATTAACCAAATTGTGGGGTAGATTTGCATTAATCAACACTTCTTGAATGAAACTCCATTCAATTTTGTCATAAGCCTTCTCAAGGTCCACTTTAATCGCCATGTAGCCTCCCCGCCCCTTCTTGTTACCAATAGTATGAATCAACTCTTGCACCACAATAGCATTGTCTACACTTCGCCTCCCCGGCACAAAAGCTGATTGGAGAGGGCAAACCAACTTATCAAGATGAGGTCTAAGCCTAGCTACAATGATCTTAGTGACAATCTTGTACACCGTATTGCAAAGACTAATGGGGCAATAGTTCCCCAAACTTTCCGGGCCCGCTATTTTAGGAATTAGAACAATATTGGTTCTATTGAGGTAATCGGGGATTCTACAACCTTCAAAGATTTTCATAACTTCATTCCTCACAGAATCCTTCACAGTGGGCCAAAACCTTTGGAAAAACCCCGCATGGAGTCCATCCGGACCAGGGGCTTTGTACGGTTTGAGAGCCCACAAACCCTCTCTGATTTCATCATCAGACACCGACAAATTCAATCTGCCCTTATCCTCTTCCAACAAAACCGCTTGCCACCTAGAGGGTTGGGGAGTATGTAAAGGAGAGTAATCAAGGGTAGTCGAGAACAATTTACTAAACCCTTCTCTAATGAAAGACATAGCCCCACCCTCACTAGTAATCCATTCTCCCATATCATTCTTAATACGCGAAATACGGTTACGTCTTCTCCTAACAATTGTAGACATATGATGAAAAGCAGTGTTTCTATCACCCTCAATCAGCCGATTAATGCGAGACTTCTGCACCCACAACTCCTCTTCCTGACAAAGAATATCATTTAACTCTTTTTGCAAAGATTTCTCCAATTCAACTAAAGAATGCGAAGGATTTTCTGCCAAAGCTTTCTGGATTCCATTCAGCCGGGCTAAAACTCTCTTCTTCCTCCCAAAGATATTTCCAAAGTGGTGCTTATTCCAATCCGAAGCCTTCCTGGAAAAACAGTCAATAGCCACTTGGAGGGGTCGAGAAAAACCCCAAGCTTCCGAAACAATCCCAGGAAATGATAAATCTGACAACCAAAAGCTCTGGAATCTAAACGGCCTGGGAAGACGAATTCCATTACTCGGATTGGGTTCGAGAAGCACTGGGCAATGATCAGATACACATCTTGTAAGATGAGTCACCTTCGCATCGGGGTGAACAGCACACCAGCTTGGATTGGCAAAGAAACGATCAATTCTTTCTTGGACTAAAGCATTTATATTACGCCTGTTCGTCCAAGTAAACCGAGGCCCAGTGAACCCCATATCTATCATGTTGCAATAATCAAGACAATCTTTAAAAAGCAAAGACCTGTTTGAGTTAACAGCTCTACCCCCAAACTTGTCCCCATCAGCAAGAACTTCATTAAAATCTCCAGCTATTATCCAAGGTTTCTCATGCAGATCAGCAGCATTTTTAAGATTGTTCCACAAAATGCATCTATCATGGAATCTAGGACTAGCATAAATAGCTGAAAAAATAAATTCAAAGGAAGATGAGATTACCTTCACCAAAACGTGCACCTCCTGCTCTGACATAGCTAAATGAGTAATCTGCACCTTGTCTGAGTTCCAGAGAAGCCATATTCCACCAGAAAAACCAATCGTGTCTGAGTGGATGGCCCCATCAAACGGCAACCTATTCGAGATATCCCTAGCTTTATCACCACAAATTCGGGTCTCCATAACAACCATAATAGCTGGATCGTGACAATGAACCAACTCCCTAACATGATTTTGAAAGGAGGGCTTTAAAGCTCCTCTGCAATTCCAAACAATAATACTCATCATTAAACAAGTTAAAGGGGACACACAACCATCAAATGGATGGGCCAAACCCGCTTCCTCCATCAGAATCCACATGATCCACCATACCATCTCCGTCGTCAAGTCTCTGCCCGGCCTTGATAACGCACAAAGCAACAGCACACCCATCCATATCACCAGGATTATTTGTTGGATGCTGACCACCTTCATCCTTCTTACGATCATTCTCGTCTCTGCCATGCTTCACAAGACCGGTTCGGTTATCTTCCATACCCATTGAAGCTTCAACCAGAACCGAATCATGTTGAGAGTGCGGCGAACTCCCAACTCCACCGTCAACACTCTCAAGGTCTCCACAAACCCGTCGCCCATGTTGATTAGCTCCAAACTTGAACCCACCGTTCTGATCTGCCTTGATCGAGCAGATGCTTAAAGTCCACTCGGTGCTGCTGCTCTTTTTCTCCTTTGTTCGGTCAGATTGAGGGGAATTCAAGTGGATAGCCCTACTCCTTGCAAAGTCTTTTTTGCCCTTTACTGAATTTGAATTGGGCTTACCTTTAGTTGAACCATAACTGAACTGGCCTTTATTCCCAAGCCCATCACGTCCTAAGCCCGAGCTAGACACCTCCTTGACACACACTTGCTCCTTGGTCACCATATTCAGGCCTGAATCCATATGGGCTTTTCTTTTCCCTTCATTCTTGCTCATGCGACTCAGCCCATCTTCATTATTTAAATTCTTACTTCCCAACGTCTCTTTAGAATTCATGTGATCTGCAGCAGACCTTTGTTTCGCTACATGGTTGCTGCGACTTTTATCACCCACTTTAGAATCTTTCCTTTTCCGTGAAACTACCACCCAAGGGCCGAAAGCAGCACCACTGGTCTCCACCTTCGAGGAATCTCGATTTTCGGGAGTATCCTTGGGATGTGCCACAGGTGATGATGGCTCTTGATTCCCTCTGTTATCGCTATCAGCTGCAGAGGCATCACGAGGACCCGCCGATGAGAATGGCTTGATGGTGAACGGGCATAATTCCCGTCGATGGCCTAGGCGACCACAGTCAAAACACAGTTGGTTCACCCCTTCATAAACAACAGGCTGACTTCGCCGTCCTATTTGCACATTGGTGACCAACGGCTTGTTCATGTCCACTTGAACGCATAAACGCACGTATCGTCCTCTGGCTTCCAAGGCAGTATGCGTATCCACCCTTAAAACCGTCCCTAATGCCTGCCCAATCTGCCTGAGCACAGAGGCCTCATAATACTCTATAGGCAATTCATTCAACCTGACCCACACTGCCACTGAAGAAACTGAAGCTTCCGATGGCTTGAAATTCGCTTCCCACTTCCGGATGGATAAAAAATGGCCCCCAACAAACCAAGGACCTTTCTTAAGCACCACTTCAAGATCCTCATCAACTGAGAATCTTAATAGGAAAAAATCTCTACCAATATCCACCATGTCCACCCTTCCATTCGGTTTCCAGAGGTCCAGCAACTTAGAATGGAGATAGTTGTATCCCACATTTTTGCCAAAAACCTTTACGATAATCGCATTTGTCCATGGAGCCCGAATACGTTGTTTAGTTTCCTTCGACAAGTACACCGAAGCAAATCCTTCCCTAATCTCCTCCAGCTCTTCATCCGAGTCTGAATCCGCCTCCATTTGATCCGTAAAAACAAATGCTTTGGAGTAAGCTCCCGGTATTTCCCCAACCAACTTGTCCTTAAAAGAAAGCTTGGGTGGTTGGCTGGATTCCCCACCCCGTGAATCTCGTCTATCATCTGATGTATGATGTGAATCTTTCACTTTTTTGGTGCTGCGGGCTAGTTCATTTTCCTCT
Organism: Notholithocarpus densiflorus; assembly: GCA_030021035.2. Taxonomy (NCBI): domain Eukaryota; kingdom Viridiplantae; phylum Streptophyta; class Magnoliopsida; order Fagales; family Fagaceae; genus Notholithocarpus; species Notholithocarpus densiflorus. The sequence goes on from JARYZH020000017.1 coordinate 1,246,385, forward strand.
TCCAGGGAACGGGAGCGAGAGCGTTCCATGGCCTAATATACAATATTCTCGATCTGTAAGATCTTTCTGTTTATTCAATGGTAGTATTAATTAGCCGATACATGTGGTTTATACAAGTATTGAGGTTCATCACAGCCTACTAAACGTGTACAAAAAAAACTACTTTAATTTCAACTTCTACCCATAGAAAACGCAGATTCATTCCCTTTAAAGTTTAAAATAGTTTTTAACCCAATTCACTGTTCTTTTTTCATTTTTGGAATTTAAGAATTCATTTTTTGTCTCGTCATGTGTGTGTAAGGTGGCTAAGTGAGCTGAGGTGGCAGAACATGTGGAATAGTTGTGATAAGGATTGTGAAATATTTTTGACCTTACACTTATTAGTAATTTAATATAATATATATAAAAGTAGAAAATGCTAGAATTATAAACTTTTTTACAATTTATTAATATAACAAGTAAGTAAGTAAAAAAGTGATTTCAGCTATTTGTCCAAATGAGAACTAGTAAGAATGTTATAAAATAGTTTATGATTGTAATATTACTGTAAATAGATATAAACTTTTGAACAATGCTATCATTTACTTTCTGATTTCAATGTAGATCAGACCCCACATCATTTTATATGGAGATGCCCAAAAAAATAATAATAATAAAGGTGTTGCTAGTTATTTATTACATATTGGAATGTTTCGTTGAAATAATTCAATATGGCTGCAAGCATACAAACCTCTAGTACCTGCCCAATCTGTGATGAGGAGCCAAAAACCCTTATTCATGCTTTAATCTCTTGCGACTTTGCACTTTCGGTTTGGTCCTTATGGCAAGATTGTCCCATTGAGAAACTGCTAAAGGTGAAAGATTTTAACGAGTTAGTACGCTTTTTTTGTTCTTTCCCAATGGACAAGCACCTGGAATTTTTCTTTGCCATTGCCTGGTCGGTTTGGTATAATAGAAATAAGATTATTCATGATGGGGGTGGTCTGCCCCCTATTCAAATCTGGGTTTCTGCTAAGAACATTATTGAAGATTTCAAAGAGGCTACCACGTGGGATTTTCCCATTTTGCAGTCTCCTCATTGTGGCTGGGCTGCTCCCCGTTGGGCTTTGTCAATGTTAACGTGGATGGTGCTTCTTCCATTGATGGCAGCGGCAACTCTGGTGTCGGGGTGATCATCCGTGATGAAGCAGGTGGGGTGGTTGCCGCTCTCTGTAAGGCTCTGCCATCGCATTATCCTGCTGAGTACACTGAGTTTTTTGCTTTGGAGCATGGTGTACTCTTGGCTCAAGAGTTGAATCTTTCACATGTTATTTTTGAGTCTGATGCTACCTCAGTCATCTTTGCGGTCTCTCAAGGCCATTATGATGGCTCAATGGGTCATATAGTTCAGAGCATTCAGCTTGCAAGGTCTTATTTTTCCTACTGCTTATTTCAACATGTGAAAAGGGATTACAACATGGCTGCCCACGAGCTAGCCCAAGTTGCCAAATGTAACCAAGTTTCTAATCTTTGGAAGGGTGTTATCCCACCCTTTTTAGTTCATCTGTTTCAATCAGGCCTAGGATGAGTCTGTTAGCTATTGGCCTGTGTTGTACTCCTTTTCTTTGTGAATGAAATTATCAGTTTCTTCTCAAAAAAAAAAAAAAAAAAAAAAAAAAAAAATTCAATTGTTACTAGTGCGATTAATTTTGCAGTCCAAAATTTAGCTCCATGGACTTGGACATTGAAGTAGAATAGGGTCTATTCCCATTGCGGATTCACTAGATTCGGTCCAGTTAACATAGTGTTATATAAGCAAGCGGGAAATTTTATTAGAACACCACAATCTCAGTTACAGGACCCCAAGCCCAAAGCCGAAAGGCTTAAGCCGTGAAAAGAAACTACACATTAGCCACTAAAAAACAATAAACAGACCATCCCAAAAGGCCTTGTTATACAGTGCAGACAAAGGAGCAACTCCAAGCCATATTTAAGGGAGTAATCTCCCTTAAATCAGCTACTCAAGTTTTAGCTTCCCATGATCTGATGCTATGAACAATATACTTTCTTCAGATTTGATCAGTTCACCGTGAACAATTTTGTTTCTTTGAATCCAAATATGGTAAACAGTAGCATGGCAGCTTGCTAGCAATCCACAATTTTTTTGTTCAAGGAAAACTTTTATTAAATTCAAAAAATAGACCACTTACATAGGATGCATATGCAGTATACAAGAACAAGCATCAAGCATCTCAAACATAGTATCAAAGACATATAGAGGATTCATTCATCCACTCAAATAAAGATTTGAGAAGAAGAAGCTTTTAAGTTCGTGCACTGATTTCTCCCATCTCTCGAATGTCCGAGCGTTTCTCTTTGCACTATAGGTACCACATAAGACAATGGGGAATTGGGCTCCAAATTGTGTGACTTCTAATTCCACCCAGCCTTTGGTTCCAACTATTGAGGAGATCCTCCTCCCCTTCTGGCATAACCCACATAAACCAAACAACACAAAAATCATGCTCCGTAACTCATAAGCACTAGGGCAATGAAGAAGCAAATGATTTACATTCCCCCCCCCCCGCCAGCAGATTTGCACATAAAACACCAAACAATAACAGGATATTGAAGAGATCACACATAGGCTCCTTAAGTTATCAATGAAGAAGCAAAAGACATTATAGCATATTATTTACCAGAAGGATAGGTTCCTCAACAAAGCTAAATGGTTAAAAGGGCTTTCAGCTGTCACTACAGAACAGTTGAGACAAAGGCCTATGTTGAGTTTGGCTTAGCTAGAAATATATAATGGCATAAAACATGCCAGTATATAGAAGTGATATATAAGAAATTCCATAAGTGGAGGTGAGTGACCCAACAAACTCACACATAATCACTCACAATAAACTATACAATCAATGCAACAAAGAACTTAAATGCAAATTCGATGAAATGCTCAATTGCCTTCTTTTGGAACACCCAAAATTAATAAGACCTCACTCCACAATTCATGGCCCTTAGTTTTCCATGCCTCAATAGGCTAAGTGCAAATGAAATGCCCATCGATACTGCCAGATATGTGCTTATCAAAATAATAACCATATATGCACAAAGGCAGCTGATCAACATCCGAATCCATATTGCAAAAGAAACAACATAGACAGACCCATAGCCCCTATTCTAGCTGTAAGGACATCAACCATGAAAATCTCACAAAAGTGATTGTTGAGTTGAGGAAAGCAACATGAAACTCCTATGTTTAAGCTTGATAATAGGCATGTGCGCCTAGCCACAATTTTAGGTGATAAGGGAAGAGCACCATGAAGACCTTTGATGGGAGCACATCTAGGGTTGAATATGAGCTTTGACTCTATTATAGGCATCGGTAAATAAACATTATCTAAGTTTGTACTTTCTAATTTCAAAAACGTTGAATACTCTCCTCCAGTCCTCCTCCTTTCCTGTTAATGCTATAAGAAACGTGTGTTGTGGCACCAGTAGAGTATAAGCTACTTCAAACTATAACTCGATGGTGCTCTTCCAACAATTCTACATGGTTGGATATTAGTGACCTAAGTTGAGATTGCCAAACATTGATTATTGAACACGAAACACCCCCCCCCCCCCTCCCTCTTTCTCTTTTTATATTTGGTAAGTTGCATAGTGAGTGTTGAACCCACAACCTCGCCCTCCACCACTAGATTATCAACATTAAAAAACCCATTTGTGAAGTGAAAAAGGAATGGAATGAAATGGATCTTAATGGGAAGAAATATAATGGTTATAAGGGAATACACACTCCATTCTATCCCCTCCATAGCATTCCTCCCAAAAGTCAAAAGTGGGAGAAACACCCATTCCTTTTAAATTTTAATGAAATGGAGGTGAAATATCAATGTTATCCATTGTTTGAGAAAAGACATATAAAATGTGAACAGTATATTAGTAAAATTATAAAGTTCTTTCATTCCCATTTATTCTTTTATAAAATACTAAATACGCTCTAGAAAATACACAATATTCCTTCCATTTTCCATTCATTTATGATTTAGCCATACATTCTTTTCTAAGCTCCCAAACATAGTGACTGTCTACATGGGTAATCCAAATGAAAAACAACTATTACAAGTAGACATACAAGGTCTCCCAAATACATAATGACATTGCTAGAACCAGCTACTCAAACTTTTTATTTTTTTTATTTATATGTAAAAATAATACCATTGAAAAGAGACTACGTCGTGAAAATAAACACGAAGTAGCCTAAAGAATTACAATGGGATAATATCTACATATGAGTTGACTCTATGAAGGAGTGAATAGAGTTACTATCAGTAAGACCGGATACAAAAGTCCACTCATAAAGAGAACTAATGAAGGATACATGTATTTGAGAAGACATGCACTCCACATCTTCAAAAACACGCTGATTTCATTCCCTCCATATAGTCCACATCAAACATAAAGGGGTAAGATTCTAGATATCCGAATTAGGTCCATGACATCGCCACCCACATAATAAATCAAGAATCTTCTCCAGTAAAACCCACTGAACCCCAAACATCCTAAAAATAGAACTCCATAACTTGAAAGCCATGCTACAGTGAATCAAGAGGTGATCCACAGTCTCCCCACTACAACGGCACGTACAACACCTACCCACCATTGAAAAGCCCATCCTGATGAGATTCTCATTATCACAGGTGAGAATCTATTCACGAGCCGCTCTCCAGCTCCTCCCCCATTTAGTAAACTCCCTTAATCAGTTAACTTATACAACTTCCATAGTGTGTTACCCTAGATCTACCACATACTTCTATGTCAGCAGTTTCAATGATTTCTTCAAGACAATAACTCCTCCTTTCTGCAAAAAATGTCATATCGCTTTCTCCCCCACATAGTTAGCCCATCAGAACCCCTCCATTTCTTTTCTTTTTTTTATTCAACAAGTAAATAATAATTTTACTGAACTATACTGCTTCATGTACGCGAAAATGAATCTCAAAATTCAAGAATGGAGTAACAATTAGTAAACAATTCTATCAAATTTGTCCCTGAAATTTCCAACTGAAATCCAAAATATTAAAAATCATATACACCTACTGTTCGGTCCAGTTCGGTCCAGTTCAGTCCATTTCCAATATTCTATTAAAAAAGAAGAAGGTAAAAACACAATCTTTTTTCTCTTTTTGTTTGATAAGTGATTCCAAACTATTATTGATGAATAAAAAAACACTGACTTTACACAATTTTCACCATCAATATCTGAATTCAAAAAATAAAAAAAATTCACTGTATTCCTCTAGAATTCAAAGTACAAGAGTTTATCTTGAAGACCTGGTTGGATTTGGCAAAACGGGGTCGGGTCGGGTCGGATCCTAGCCATCGTCGTCGTCGTAGTCGGCCTTGGTTTTGGGCTTTCGGTACTTCTCTTCGACGATCTTGGCCTTGTAGAGTGCATCGTGGGTGAGCTTCCTGATGTTCGGAACGGCGTAGTTTTGAGCTATGTATATTCCACACACCGTCCCTACTATGAACGAAAAGCTACTCTTTATGATTCCCATCTTCCAAAATCAAAAAAACAAAATTTGGGTTTTTTCGATTTTGATTAAAAAAAAAAAAAATTGGGATTTTTGTTTTTGGAGGTTGAAGAAGAAAGAAGTATGAAAGATTCTGGAAACATGAGCTGAGCATAATGGGTGCTATAGTGTGGTGATCTTGACTAGTATATTATAGTATAGGGCCCATGGGCCGAGCCCATCTAGCTTTGTACATCAATGGCCCAGCCCAGATTAATGTTTTTTTTTTTTTTTCAATATCATTTTTTGATTTTTTTTTTTAACAAGAAAGAGTGTTCGGAATCTTCAGATATTTTCGAGTATTTGATTATTCCCTCAGATGTACTTTATTTTTTTATTAACTAAATAGGTAATTCATGTATAATTTTTTTTTCACATTTTTTTTTGGTGTGAATAACACAAATTAACAACTATATACATATTTTTATATTATAAAAAAATAGTAGATTTCAGTTAACTTAAATAATAAAATCTTTTCCCAGCTGTAAATTGAAATTTTATCGTATTTTGTGGGAACTTGTATATCTCTACTTTGTGGGTGCCTTATTATGAGCTTGAACTTGCTTTTTATAAACTTTGAAGAACAAGTTTTTACTTTCTATACTTATTTTACGGACAATGAATTCATATATTGGCTTGCTTTTCAAAATTTGAATTAAAGTTCTTTATTTGATAAAAAATTATATGTTAGACTAATTTGAACCTATTGATATACTATATATTTACAAATTGGCTGAAATACTATTTATATTATGTAAAGTTTATGGTCTCTTTTGAAATTAGTATTTTGAATATTACAATAATATCGATGTGCCTCTTATGTTAACATGTGTTAGAACATTGCTACTAAAACCATTGTTTTGGACCCAAAAAAAAGTACAATTTTGTTATTGTTGCAAACTTATGTTGTTTTTGGCTGTTTAATCCGTTAACGACAAATATGTAATGGGAAGTTATATTATAAGTTATAACTATAAGTTTTGAAAATTGAGAAACAACTCATAACTTAAAAAGAGTATAAAATGCCTTCCTTAGCTATAAAAAAATAAAATAAAATCAACCTCCCTAGTCCTTAAAAACAATATCCCCGTATACCCATTTCTCATATAGTCATATGCATGCCACCTCCATATTTGTCTTCAAAATAATGTCCTTATATTGAGAAGGACACTCACCTTTAGATTCCGTAAATTTAGAACTATTATTATTACAACCGTCCAAGTAAAAAAGAGAATATTGTTTTGTCATTTACACATACTCTCTCTCAATCCATCCCACCACCTAAAAGCATTGAATGGGACACTTGACCAAAACAGCAAATTAATAGGGAGATGTAAATAACATGAATGTAATTTAAGAAAACTTATGACGTAAGGAAAAGAAAACAATTATTTACATTAACTTTATTACATAAATCATTAATTACATTTATTATCATATTTTGTGTAAACTTTTTTAAGTAATAATATTAGTATTAATGTTAACACTTTCCTTGAAATATTACTGATTCCAAACAAGATCAACAAGGCAGGGATAAAACAACAGCAATAGTGCATTACCTTAAAAAAATAAGAAAAGTCAAGGAATATATATATATATATATGTATATATATATAGTATGATTCACACACTTACCAAAAGCAAAGCATAAATTTTCTTACAAATAAATCTCCCAATTTTTATTTTAAGGCTGTCGTTTTGGCCTTTATACATAGTACTCTAAACTGACAGCAAAAAAAAAAAACTATCTCTCTCTGTGTTTACCCAAAAAAAAAAAAAAGAAGAAGAAGGAAAAAACTCTCTCTCTCACACGAAAAAGCGATGCTGGTGAAAATTGCAGAAACCCCCACCGACGAAAAAACAATATGATCATAGATCGAATCAGGTCCTTTCATTTGCTTATTCATTCTCAAATTTTCGTTTAATTACTCCACAATTATATAAAAAAATTTCAGAGATTCAGAGATAAAGTTTGACTTTTTCTATGCTCTTCAATTGATGGGGTTAATAATTTTAGCTGAATTCTTTCTGGGGTTTCTCAAAAGTTCATGTTTTTGCATTTAAAATTCGAAAAATTTTAATTGGGGTTCAAGGTTTATGTATCGGTGATTTGAATTTATAATTGTTTTATTGCACATTTAATTTATTCTAGCTGGGAAAGAAAAATGAAAGAAATGTAAAAGTTTTGATCTTTATGTGTTTTGGTTTCTGGGTATTGAAGAAATGAGAAATTCATAGCCTTTTAGACAGTTTTCTATTTGGATGAAGTATCACCTGGTTACTTGGTTATTTGTTTTTAATTTATTTGTTTTGTTTTGGATTTGGGGACAGGTTTTGGGATTTGATCTTGGAGTGTTTGGCATGGTAGTGAATTTTTGGTGGTTTTTCAATCTAACTTAAAGTGTGTGCCTGACTGGTTTACTTCACTGCCAAATTGTGATTTTAAAATGGGGAGAGTTATGCTAATGCCATTCTGATGAAAATTTTGGAGTTGGGTTGTGGTGAAAAGGCTGAATATAGAGTTACTTGTAATGGGTGTGCGCTACATAGCCGTGTCAGCGGCGTCTACGGTGCTCAGCTTTGTCTTTCTTCAATTCTGGACTGAGTTGTCTTTAGATAATCTTAAATCGGATGGACTAATAGCTGAGAATTATATTCATTCGGAGAATGCAAGCCGTGTCATCGAGCTGCTCTCGGGTTCTTATGCTACCATTGGACTGCTGACAAATTTTGTGCTCAATGTATTTGTTTTACTAGTTCTATGTCTAAAGGTAAGTTTGCTATCTTGCTGAGGGACTTTTAAGCAATTATGTCTTTGTGTTGGCCAATGAACTATTTGCTTAGTTGACTGTATGCTGAGTTAGGCAATGTATAGATTGCATTTACTGTTGCTGCCATAGGATATGTTATTTATATAAAGCAGGTAGATTTTTTTTGAGAATATGAATTATACTTTGCTATAATGCCACAGTGATTGAGCAATGAGAATGATGCTAAGACATTAAAATACAACATAAGTGGCTGCAGTAGGTGTAATAGACTAATAGTCTGTAAAATCACTGAGTTATGCCCATCTTTTCTGTAAAGCGGGCCAATTTGTATTTACACTGCATGTATTGGTTTAGATGAAAAACCTTCTCTAGGTTTCAGGAAAATTTGTAGATTTTTTTTCTTTGGCGGAGATTATTGTGAGCTGCTCTGGCAAAGATAATTGAGTTTGATGAATTGTATTAAACAATAATGCCATCAGCTTATCCTCTGCTAGCTGGATTATGCAATGGTTAACCACAAATTGGTGTTGGCTCTGCCAGTACTTATAAGTGGCATTGGAGAAAAAAAAAGTATATTGATATTATGAATATTTTTGCTATTTTGTTGTTAGAACTGATTCTTTTAGAGTATCAAAGTCATAGATAGATTGAATACTTGTCTTCTGGAACGTTCACTTGTGTAGAGATTCAAATTCTTACATTCTTTTTCACGTGTATCATTTATCTCCCTTAATTTCATGCTACTTTTCATCACAGGAGTGGGTGAGGGGTCTTTAATGGTTCTTATATCAGAAAACCTAGGACTTATGGTTTGTCAATGGTGAATGGTTGTAGACTGAGGTTCAAGCTAGTAAACTACTGGTTGCTGTAATGAAGAAAGAGGCTTCTGGAATATATTAATTAAAAGAACTATACACTAGATTCTCACTAACCTTGGAACAAGGGTCAGTATAGTTATACAAGGACTCCTGACATACAAGCATCTAAGCACTCATGCTGAAATGTATTAAGTTCTAGCTTAGAGCTAGTTATATGAACTACAACATTTTTGAAATTGGATTACAACTATGCTTTCCATTTCAGAAAGTTAAACACTAAAATTCATCCATACGATTCAGACTATTAGTTATCAAAACATCGTATGGAACTTCAATTTAAGAATAGGACCTCCTACAATGATCGAGTTCCATAGTTATACGGGTAAGATTGAGAATCCTTTTGAAAGTTTATATGATTAATTATCAAGTCAAGTCAATGAAAATAAGTTGATGATTGAGTGGAATTATTTATTTTTTTGTAAGATGTATGGGCTATTCTTTTGAGTTGACTAAAGAGTGGTGTATTAGCAACGAATTTATCATTGGACATGATACCTATAAAATGATGTTTACGAACTCATCATCAAAGTAATGATGAATTTATGACCAATAACACTGTCTTTGTAATTATGGTTTATACTTTTCACTTGCAGACCATATTCTTTGTGGAGTTGTATCCTCCTGAGACTCGGAAATTGTTGGAACGTCTTGTCAATTATGTTATTTATAAGGTAAAATTTTTTTATTTACAATTTTTTTAAAAACATATTCTGATCATTCCTACTAGTAGCATGTACCTATTTAAATATGTGAGATATCACTTTTTCTGGAACTTGTTTTTGGGATCAAAATTTCCCCATGAATCTTTATAGGATTATGTATGGGGATATATGTGGTAGAGCCTATCTGAAGATTTGTGTAAAATATCACACCATAATACATAAAAAATTTATTACAGCGGAAGTGTTAAAAAAAAGTCACGTCATGACATTGAAGTTTATATGTAATTCTTAGTTTTTTTTCTTCTTGTTTTTCTTTGAGTATTTAATATGTTTTAATTTTAATGAGAATCTACTCCGATGTTGTAGTATGTGTGCGTGTTTTAATTAATTAATTATTTCTACATCTGGTATTGGTGTTAGGCCTGAAAGGGTTTGATCCTGTTGGCTATCTTGGGTAGTGACTGTGGCAACTTTTGGTTTGGTTGGGCTTTGATGAAGGGAATTTTGATGGTATAGTGGCTGTTTGGCGGAGATGGGTGGTAATGCATCTAGCTACATTTGGCTCTAGTGACAGCATAGATGGCTTCATAATTGACTAAAGTGGTTGTAGCATGAACCAAATGCACATCAACTCCAAAATAATTGATAAAATCAATTTCCACCCTACCACTTAGTTGTTGTTGTCTTCATCACCAGCAAGTCCATGTCACTACCTTCAGCCATGGTAAAAAAAGATAATAATAAAGGGAAAAAAGGGACAGAAATGATAACAACGTGATGCATTTCCTCACTAGATGCAAGGGAGCTCTTCTCATATTGTGAAACCCCTAGGCAAATTGATGCGTTTACTCATAATACCTATAATTGAAGAGGAATAGCTTTTCTGATTGATAAGATTAAAAAGGGGCTGTAAGCTGAGGAAGGTAGGCCTGATCTGTATGGTTTTGGATTTAGGGTTTGGGTTTAAAAGACCTTTGTAAATTACTTATCAAAAAAGTTCGAGAGACTATTGTAGTTGGATATGTGATCTGTTGGGTGTTCCTTCAAGCCATGATGCTAAGTTATTGTTTCATGCATTTTCTGAATTTTACTTTCCATGCAGTAGTGGTTTTTTTACAAGTAAAAAGATTTCTTGAAAAGCACAATACTCTCCATATAGTAGTAGTTTCCAGAATGGTGTAGTTAATTGATCTATATGGATAATAAAGTACTTATGGAGAGAAGTATGACTTCATGTACTGATGTTTTATGTTTAGCAATGCAATATATAATGTGTTGCGACCTAGGTCAAGTTAAAAGGCTACTTAACATATTTATATATGTATGTATAAATGTATATATCTATGTATTGAATCCTTGATGTTATCTTGATTGATTTGTTATATTTATTTATGGCAATGTCCTTTGTGCTATCAATTCTCCAAGAGGATGGGGTGGTGGTTAAGGTCATGAGTTCAAGTCCCATGAGTTAGATGTGTTTCTTACCAATTGAATTGCTTTTTTTTTTTTTTCCCACTGATGTCTATGGTTCAGTAATTGTGTGATGTCTGTTGCTGAATATCAAACAGGGGACGTTTCTACCACTGGTTATTCCACCAACAATATTTCATGCAGGCTTGTGGTCAGTCTGGTTGACTGTTCTATGTTCTTTAAAGGTAATATTTTATGATGGTTATGCTGATTTTGGATTTAAGATGAAAGAGACTATTTAAACGCATGGTGGTTTATCTGGTTGACTGTTCTTCTGGTTATTGTACAGATGTTTCAAGCTTTGGCTAGAGATCGACTTGAACGTTTGAACGCATCTCCTTCTGCTACACCTTGGACATATTTTCGTGTATATTCAGTCTTATTGTTGGTCCTCTCTGTTGACTTTTTTTGGTATTGCTTAATTTCTCCTCTCTCTCTCTCTCTCTCTCTCTCTCTCACACACACGCGCGCACATGTGCGCGGAAATTGGTTGGATGGTAGTCTTTGTAGGGTGGGGTTTCTGAGGTTTGACAGCCCATGCCTCCCTTTCTCAAAATTTATCTATCCAAAAGCACACCCTTTTTTAATCTAGTTTCAATAAAATTTTCACCTTTTACTGATAAATGTGTTTTAGGAAATGAATTGTACATGTCTATTATTATTATCTTCATTACAGAATGTGTCAGAATTTGTTGGATATGTGTCAACTTTTTACAGAGAGTATCTTAAAAGGCAACACAGTTTGGACTTTATAATTGGGAAGTTATCATTATTTATACAAAAAAGAAAGACTATGATTTTTGCTTTTTTTAAAAAAAGAAAAAAAATTCTTTTTTGGTAGAGTGATGAAGCAAGCCCTTATTTTCTATTTTACATGGTTCTTTTGTATAAATTTTCCCTTATTACATGTTTTTAGTTGGCAGTTTTCCTTGTCATATTTTTTAGTTATTTCTTGTGTACCTTGTTAGAGGACTGTTTGGAAGGTTTTAAAAGTTTGAGATGTTAGATGGGAGTAATAAGTAGACAAGTACTTGGGTTCGGCATATATCTACAATTTCTTCAAGTTTCATTTATGCTATTTGTCAGATTCTGGTCTAGCAAAACTTTTAAAAGGTTAAATGTTGGAAATTGGTAATTTTAGCTGTGGGCCTGTGGCTAGCTGTATAAGTCTTAGTTTGCAATTCCATCAAATAGTGACATCTGCAAGGCAGTTTTATAAGGGATTTCTTAGAGGTTGCTAGCTAGGTGCAGACTCATAGGCATTATAGTATTCAATGAGTTTTCAAGAAAGTTCTAGATAGGTGTTTTGACCAGCAGGCTACTTAATGTTGGGCCCAATGATGTTTTAGTTAGGAGTCATGTTGATTGCTGTAATCATGCATTTTTAGTAAGTTTTCTCTGCAGGTCTATCTACGGGTCTTGATTTGTTACCATTTACCTTTTATTTTATTTTAGTTTTGCTAAGATCTTACCATATGCCTTAGGTTTTGTTGTAGATGGTCTTTGTATATTAATAGGGTTTTGCGTTGCCAATGTATAGGCCTTTGTTGTGAAACAAAATGGAGACCATGGATGAATTACAGTTAATATTTATGAAGACCTTGTCTCTCATTCTTTCCCTCTTGCCTTTTCTATTCTCTCCTTCTCTTTATGTTGTCTTTTTCTTATATATATTTTCTTTGGTTGCTATCAGGATCAGGCTGTGTCTGGTAATATATAGAATGCTGGGTTCATCGATGTTTCTGTTGTTATTCTTTGAGCCTTTCAGCATTGCTTTTGAGACGCTGCAGGTAATGCTATTAGAATACGTCTTGGCAAGTTTTGGATTAGTTGGATCCTGTGATATATCAGAACTCAGGTTGACTAGGTTGTTTCATTCATGAAATATGCTTTGTAGGCCATTTTAGTTCACGGATTTCAGTTGCTTGATATATGGCTCCATTCAGCAGGGAACAGTGCCAATTGCCAAAGGTTCAAATTTTTAGATACATCAGCAGCAGGTAGTTCTTAAGAACTTTTATTAAAAAGTATAGGAAATTTATATGAACACTACATCTGGCATGTTTGTATTTTGTTGTTCTTGTTCATTTATATGGTTGTCTTACTAAACTAACGTTTTGATTTTAGTCATTTTGTTATTTTTCTTTTCATTCTTTTTCTACTCTTGGAATGCACCATCTGGATCATGAGGTTCAAAAATAGACTTAAACATATCATTTATTGATAATATATATATATATATATAATAAAATTTTCTTTTAGTTTTTTCTGTTTATGTGCTTCTTCCTCTTGTTCACTCTAAGTTTGTGTATGGTTATTTATTTATTTTTAAATGCTCACGCATATCATGTTTGATTGAAAAACAGAAGCAAACAATGTAATAAGAGAAGATTATATTGAAAAACACATACCTAAATTAGTGGGTAATTATTATTTTTGGGGGGGGGGGGGGGTGGGGATGGACCGATGAACCAAACAATATAAGTAGTAGGTAATATATATATATATATATATATATTTAAAAAGCTTAAATTTGTGGTGATTGGTAAATGTGAATTTAACACTTTTTTAAGATTCAGGGGGTAATAATGGGAATTATTGATTCGTGCATCACCTCTTTATTAGACAGTGAGGTGTATAATGAGAATTATGCACATTAATGAGTGGAATATGTTGAGAATGGAAACACACACAATCCTCTCACATGGAATATAGATAGCAATTTTTAAGATGACCTGTAGTGGATGTAATGTTTTCTGATTAAGGAGTGTGACTGCAGGTTCATTGTGGGAATGGAAGGGCATTCTTATTCGGAATGTGGGGTTTTCCCTGGACATGGCAACATTGTTAATGGCACTTGGTCATTATGTGCATATTTGGTGGCTTCATGGCATGGCATTCCATCTCGTGGATGCAGTCCTTTTTCTAAATATACGTGTAAATATTTGTGTAAATATTTCATTCTACTCTCTGATTTGAATGTCAATTTTATTTCGTTATCTGACATTCAATGTAATGTTCAATCTATAATCAATTTAGAATTTCTGATCAGGCCTTGCTAGGTGCTATGTTCAAGCGTATAAAAGGATTCATCAAATTGAGAAAAGCTTTGGGTGCTCTTCATGCTGCTCTTCCTGACGCAACTACTGAAGAGCTACAAGCTTATGATGATGAATGTGCCATCTGTCGGGTATGATTTGGTCTTTTATTGTTTACCTTTTAGTTATTATTCATGCCTCAATGTTGAACTCAGCTAATTACAGGAACCTATGGCCAAGGCTAAAAGGCTACACTGCAAACATCTTTTTCATCTTGCATGCTTGAGATCTTGGTATGATTCATGCTTTTTCTGATTTTACACCTTTTGGTTTTGTATATTCAAGCATGTGAGTCATGCTGAAACTTACTCATTAATGCCAGGTTGGATCAAGGTTTAAGTGAGACTTATTCATGTCCCACTTGTCGAAAGCCGCTTTTTATTGGCAGACCTGAACATGAAGTTACCCCCCGTACTGGAGAGGTTTTGACTGATGAGCAGCTTGCCCGTCAAATAGGTGCTGGACTTGATCGGCAAAACAATTCTGAACATACCCTACCTACTGGAGTATTCCCCAATCAGACACAAAACCCTATAGAAGGTGGTCCTTGGAGGTTTGTTTCCTAACTTTACGTCATTGTAGTTTCTCTTGCCTGCCTTGAAATAAGAATCTTGCTACCTCTAACTGAAAAAGCATACAAATTGGCTTTGGAGTCCACTTAGATTATGGGAATCTTGTTCTCTTTTGTTTTGTCAGTAGCGCAGCCTTCTTCAAGCAATATATATGAATAATCGTTGGTGCAGTAAATTAACAAAAAAAATTTCTTTTTTTGGGAAATCTTTTCTCCTTTTGCTCCATAGGACTGCAGGACTGGAATCAAGTTGGTTAAATGCTTGGCCAAGCCAGGGTGTTGATGGGGCTGGACCCTCTACTGCAATCAGATCAGTTGGGTTAGGGAGAGTTCAGATGGTGATGAGGCATCTTGCATCTGTAGGAGAAACCTATGCACAGACAACCCTTGAAGATTCTGCTTGGAGCCTTTGGCCTATGAATCCCTCTCAGGCTGCTGCAACTGGTGGACCCATCCCTCATGCTGGTGGTGGCAGATACACTGGAGGCACTGGTGGTTTACATATGAGGACTGCCTCACGCCCTGCAAATGATAACATAGCGAACATTCTTGCCATGGCTGAGACAGTACGGGAGGTTTTGCCACACATGCCTGATGACATAATTTTGCAGGTATAATTTGGACACACACTATTTCTCTATGCTCCCTGAAGTTGGTTGTCTGAGTCAGTCATATCACCTGAGGTATAATATATACATGTATATATAAAAATGTATAATTTGTGAGGTATAGTATGACCATTTAAGTTATATAATTTTCTTTAAAATTGGTCATGTAGATTGGATTTTTTTTTTTGGTTGTATTGAAGTCCTACATTCTTTCCCTTTTCTTTCTTTGTTATATATTTGCTTTCCAAAATTTGTCTAATCTGTTTGAGATCCAATGTACCAAATTTTGCAGGACTTGCAGCGAACAAATTCTGTCTCTGTTACCGTTAATAATCTTCTTCAAATGTGAGTATGTAATATGTTTTCTTTTGTTGTAACATACTCTGAGTTCTCAAATGAGGTTCCTGGTCAGTCATACACCTCTTAAGGCTTTGTTGGCACGCACGACTTGTGGTTGCCAAATTGCCTGATTTTTTTTTGTTTTTTTTTTGAATTTCTCTTTTCCTCCCTTTTTAATAGTATACATAAGCTTCTTTCTCTGTATATAAAGGCTACTCACTCAAAAAGTTTTATTTGTGTAGGAAGAAAAAAGGTGCAAATATAGTTCTTTTTTTCTCCTCTCAGAAAAATTAAATTGCTATACACAACAAATATGTGGATGGTCCTGCATTGTGTTGCCTTGTTCTTCTCAGAAGTTGCCACTTTTACTAAATTTTCTACTGTGATTTAGTGGCTATATTCTCTCCTAGATGCCATAGTAAATTTCAAAGTAAAATATTTTGCTGCTTTGATCGATTAGGCGTTAGTAAAGGGAAGATAACTCATAAAATGGAGAGCTTGTCACCATTTTTAGGCTGGTTTTTCACCTTATGAAATAAATTTCCATCTAAGCCATGTTGGAAACTGAACTATTTGAGATTTTGCATCATGGACCTATTCTAGATGAGTAATGCTACAGAGAGCATTTTTCACAACCTCTTAAGTGACATTTTGTGATTGGAGCACCGCCACTTTCCCAATGGCTCACCTCTTACTCTACTTTTATTATGTACCAATAATAACTGGCTACATTAGTAACTGTGATGAAAAAAAAGTGAAAATTTGTGTATAGGTTTATTGATTCTAGATTGGTTGATCAAACTTGCATTCAGGATGTGTTGAAATTGGGTGATGAATTTGCTGTTTGGGCTAGATATTTGCTCCCTAGGCACATATGCTCCCACTCCACAAGAATATTGTCCAAAAATTGTAATTGTTTTGTGTACAGAGGTCACTATGTATATGTATTATGTCCGCAGGCATGTTTGGGCCGATGATATTGAATTTCTGTTTATATTTGTTTCAGTGTCGGCCTAGTTGATAAAGGGTCTGTTAGACGTTGCTATAAGTAGAGCTTTAGCTGTAGCTGTAGAGCTTTTAGGACTATATCATGTTTATAACAACTAACAAGAGAAGAGAGATCTATGAGAAAGGAGAGAGCTCCCTCTCATTGTATAAATCATTTGTCCAATGAACCTCTAGTGGAAAAAACATAATAATAATAAAGAAAAGGATTTATGGGTTATTAGAAAAAAAAAAACTAAACTAAACTGATGTAATGAGAGGGAATTTTAAAGGAATCAAAATTGAATCCTTCTATTTTCTTGAAATATAGGAGGTGTTTGGTACTGTTGTTTAAATAACAGCTTTCAGTGTTTAAAAATCACAACAAGTATTTTCACAACACTTTTTAATCCATACGTATTTTTACAACATTTAAACAACGATACTAGAAATTTCTTACCAAATAGGTATCGAAGCGCATGATTTCTGAACATTTTTGGACTTTAAAGCATATAGCCTACAAGTATTAGGGAGATAACACCCTGAGAAAATTCTAATTAACACTAAAATATAAGATAAAGCATATTACTTAAGTCAAAAGCTTACTCTTATGGATTTGTAACCAAATTATATTATATTTCTCTTTCAATTTTTTATTTTTTATTTTTTATTTTTTATTTCCATGCGAAGACTTCTACTTACACATCTATATATATACGCTTTTACTGAGCCTCATCAGTGTAGCATTATAGTCCATCTAGTCTAGTTCAGTCACTTTGGTCCATTTTTGTCCAATTTTCTTCACTTGGGTCCAATTCAGTCTACTTTAGTCAAATTTGGTTCATTTATCTTCATTTTGGTCCAATTTTGTTCGGTTCATTTAGTCCACTTTAGTTTATTTTTGTCCAATTCTCTCCACTTTGGTGCACTTACTTAATAATGAAAAAATACATCTTTGGATTGAAATTAATTATTTTAAATCCGAATTTATTAAAAAAAAAAAAAAGATCTCAAACTTAATAGACAATTTTATAGGTTAATGGATCAAAAAATAATAAATGTAGATAATTTAAGATATGATAATTATTGTTGTTGCCTATAATTTGAGTATAAATCCGATTGATTTCGAATGTCTTTTGGAAATAGAATGTGTCAGTCAATATATAGATTAGCATTTTCTCTCCTTTCCCTTTTCATGTTCTAACTTCTAACTTCTAACTTCCAATCACGCAATATGATAAGGAATACGATAACACACTGTAGGCTGTCTGTTATTTTTTATTCAAAACTTTTACATATAAACATTATAATACAATTGGATTAATTATTCATATCAATGTAAGGTTCCAAACTGAATGTGCCAAAAAAATGCAAGTCCAATTATGAAGACAAGGGCACTGAGCAGACCAAGAATGCTGTGCTTTTAAGAAACACACGTACGTTTGAGTATTTCAAGCTCAAAGTTCAAGGTCTTTGCCTTGCCGACCATATCAACAAACATTAATTCTTTAATCTCGGTACTACTTCATTCTTGTTCTAAGTGTGAAATTAGGGGTTGGGTCTTGTTTCAAACCAGAACTAGAAGTAACATATACACATGTCTGCATCCTTTTAACCTAACATGCTCAAAGTTACAAAATTCTCAATGTCCAAATTTAGTCAAAGCTCAACATGAGTTTCCTCTTTTCTAACTGTTTCTCAAATCCCGATTAGTTAATGCTCCATTAAAATTATTTTTATTTTATTTTTTCTTACTTCAAGTCTACAATAACTGCAGACACGTGAATCAGAGTGAAATTATTTTTTTTTATAGAGAGTTTCAACCTATGGCATCTGTTTTTTATGATAGTTAGATCAAGACACCAATCGACTTTTGGTATAGGCGGGGATTGGACTTTAGATCTCTTATTCAACCATCAAAGACTTTACCAGTTGAACTAACTAGAACCCACAGAGTGAAATCATTTTCTTTTACAGTCAAGACTCAAGAGGCTTAGAGGCAAGAACCGTAAGTGCTCCTCCACAATTTACCACTTGTGTCTTCGCTTGGTATATATAAATATAACACATACTTATACATACATATATGCATTATACATATACATTATTTTCTTTCACTTTTTACAATAATGGCCTACCATTTAATACCAATGATAGGAAAACAAGTATGTAGATAACATTTTTTATTGTGATTGAACTAATATCATTTTCACATGATTCCATAATAAACGTTACTTTTATTATGTATCAATCGTAAATCATCAAGACAATAATTGTGAAAGTTTTTGTATATTTATACTTTCTAACCATTTAATTTGTCACATTTTGGCTGGGCCCCCATGCATGGCAGGATGGTCCTAATTTTAAGCCATGATTCAGACCTAATTTGATTTGGTGTATATTGTCTGAGATCATAATTCATAATTGTAGGGACTGGGTTTGAGCACTATTCCTAAGGGATAAGTGAATTCACGCCCAATAAGCCCAATACAATAAATTTATAGAGAGTGGGTAGAAAAACTGGGCTTTAATGAGTGCAACAACAGTCGAGGATGATTTAAAAACTGTATAAGTAAAACCAATATGGAATTGTGCAAATAAATCAATCCTCGGCACCAGTCCGAGGAGTTTCAACTTATTATTTCTTGAGTGACAATAAAAATGGTTACAAAGTTAGCCCAAATTGCTACAGTGTTTTCTCTGGTAAAATCCTCTTTTTTCTTTCCATATAAGATTTCTTACATTATATAGTTCCTCTTGGAACATCTTGATTCTACACTTGTTGGTTATTTAAGCTACCACTTGAGTGCTTGTCCCATCAGCTATCCTTTCGGGCCTTCTGTGAATTGTGGTAGCCAAGACTGTACTGTTTAGAGGTCTTTTCCACATAAATGCGGCCAGAGTGTTAGTTGTGGAGCATTTAATGCGGAGGCAGCAACTTTTCCTGGAATTGCTCTACCGCCTTGCCTCAATGTGCTTACTGGCTGTACTTACCCTTTTCCCTAGAGTGCTTTGGAAGATTGTCTTTTTCGGTAAATCACCTTTCTTCAACCTTGGCTTTGGCTAGCCGAGGGCGGAGTTGTCCTCGGCACGATTACCACTGTCCTCTTCATATGCGATTTTGGGCCTCAGCATGGGTCTCAGGCCCAGTACAAGAGGAGGATGCATATCTCTGGGCCCTATGACCCCACAATAACTATCACCTCAATTATAGGCAATCATTTTCTTATAAAAACATTAAAAAAAAAAAATTTAACCGAGAGGAGAAAAAGCTGAAAAGTTTAAAGGACAAGGCTTGTGTGTCTAGTGCATTAGACACGTTGGGATACGGAGATGTGTCCAAAACTGGACACGTGTCCGCATCCTAATGTGTCTAGTACAACTGAGGAACAGGACACAAGGTCTTCCCAAGTTTAAATACAAGTCTATGGACATAGTATTTTTCGTAATTACTCACATGACATGTTGTGATTCACGCATAATAAAAGTGGTGTACTGATCCCATCAAAAAAAAAAAAAACAGTGGTGTACTGATAGACCCATATCAAATTTTTATAACTTACAATCAACTCAACAAGTTGCGAAAAAATTGTTTCCTTAGCCTTGCTCAGAGATTAATATATCACTTTTCTGGATTGTTCTTGGATTAAACAAATTTTTTTTTTATTAATATGTGATAAACTAGGGTTAAAGTTTCCGTAATACCAAGTACAAGGGGGAGCAATATTAAGGATTCATATTTTTGAGCTTATTGTTTATCTCTTGCTCGGATCACAATGTCTAATGTGAAGAAAAAGTGTAGAGAACATGTGACAGTAAGAACTGTGGTATAAAAAACTATACGAACTAAAAATATTTATTTATTAAATTTATTAATCTATAGTTGGCGTCTTCTAGTAGAGGATTAAAAAAATGGAATGGTTAGAATTTTGTCGAGGTGAAAAGGTGCGAAAGAGCAACAAACACGGAGCCACAACCCACAAATCACAAGCATGAAGTAGCTACAAGTAGAACGACAAATATTTGGAGATTTTCGATGGAAACAAATTAACTGGGTTGGACTTGGACTCTCTAGCTTGCTCATCCTATTCCTACCTTTTGTTTTTCTTTGACTCCCATTCACTTTTTAAGGGCATATTTTTCCTCATCATTAACACTTTTATACCCTTTTTTTTTATAGTATATTCCCATGTGTTTTACCCTATCAATAAGGATGTTTTATAATTTCTGCACATTTATTATTATTATTTATTTAAATCTTAATATTTTGAAAACGAGAAATTTTTATCAAATTTTTGTTTACGTATGAATATGTTACCATGTAAATGGTCAATAACCTAGTTGCCATAATTAGCGGTGAGCCGGTGAAATTAAAAAAAAAAAAAAAAAATTGTTTAGTTACAAACATGATGCTATTTTTTTTAAGGGTTTTCTTTTTCTATCCCAAGTGATTAATAATTATTCATTCCCCTTATATCTTTGGGATATAATATGAGCCTAAGAATACATTCCATATTCTTAAAGAAGAATTTATACTTATCTTCTCTATCTTGGTAGTAATGTAAAGCTATCATGTTGTGTATATTGTGGGTTCAAACATGTTATATATTGTTTTGAAAAGAAAAGAAAAAGTCTTCTCAAGTATACAAATATATCACAAAACTCAGAGATTCAAACTGCTATATATATTTTTAGGAATGCTCTGATTCAAATCTTAAGGTAAGAAAATGATTTGGCAAACTCTCAGACAGAGTAAAAAAGATGAGTTTTAGTCTTTTTTATTTATTTTACAAAGCCATAATTTTTTTGTTAACAGAGGTGAGTTTTTGTTTTAACCATATTAATTTGTCTTGTACTACTTTGTTTTGCATTTTTGTCTGTGGTACCTTCTTAAATATTAAACTTATAGTTTACATTTACTATTCAACTTGCTTAGTTTAATCCTAGCTTCCTAGGATTAATTAAAATACCTAATTCTTTTAGTTTTTCTTTCTTGCACATATTACTATGCTAGCTGCTATTCCTAGTTCATGCGAAGTTAATTGAAAGAGTAGTCCAAAATCTCCTCCGCAACCAAAGGAATTAAGTCTTAGGATGGGTTTGGATTGCACGTATATTTGCACTGAAAAGGAAAAAAATGTGCGTCTACGTTTTTTCTGTGGGACCCGTGCACTTTTCACGAGACCCGTAAATACGGATTTCAACAAATTTTTCTTTAAAATTGGGTCTCACGACATTATTCACACATTTAAAAATTATTTTGCTATAGTGTTTTCAGTTTTCAACAATAAACGGTATCTAAACGAACCCTTAAACTTTCTATGAAAATGTGAAAACTAGTATCCATTTTACTGTAAAAACTCATCTAGGTCCGAATGTGATTTGTACCACTACCACATCAAAAACATGATAAAAAAAAATTCATAATTATTTATTGTGTATATAAATATCGACACATCAATTTAAATGGTAAAATTTATAGAATTCATAATATCGATTAAAAAATAACTTTGAAAGTTGTAAAGCTTGAATTTCCCTTCTATATATATTTCATTCTAGAGTTCAAAGTTGACCCTCTCTCTCCTTTGTTCGGGTAAAACGCCTATGTTTTGGGGATTCTAAGTCACTTAGAAGTGATTAAAGGGCACAAGTGAGGCCACCACCATGCATTCCCTACAGTTTTCTTCTTCGTAAGTCTTATAAATACCAGTTTGTTCTCTTGGACAGCCTCTTCTGTCTCTTACAAAACCTTGTCTTAAATAATTGTTTCTTTTGGTAGCAACATTCTGCACTTACTGCACTACTCCCTTGTATATACACAACATAAACATATACAGTAATCACTTCTCTTTTCAACTTTACAACTGTTGAAAGAGCTCTACTTGATCATGTCTATCATATCTTCTGTTTTTATCCTCCTCTTGTTCCTTTCCATGCATGAATATTGCAATGCTCGTGGCCTTGGAGTAGTTGATAAAGCTTCCAGCTTACAATTCATTGTTTCTGAAAAGGTTGGTCTTGTACTTCTATGCTCCCCAATTTTTTTTTCTCACTAATTTCTTTATGTAATTTTCTGGAAGTTTAAATTTTGGTATTTTCTTTATGGAAAATTTTTATTATCAAATTTAAACTAGCGTGTAAGTGAATGTGATTGATGACATTTCAACAACATGGTAAATGAATGTTTAAATTGTTTTTTTAAAGATTGATGACAGATCGGTTTATAAGAGTTATGATGTAAAATTGGTAATATATCTTGCATCAGTCTTAATTGCTAATAGTTTTGTTTATCTTTTGGGGTATGTTGAAGGTAGAAGAGAAGGTTAAGCATAACATGGAAACAATTCAAGGAGGAACAGATGGAAACAACATTGATGACAAGTCTCAAGGTGGTGCAACTACACAAATTCCAGGTCTAGTCCCAATCAAGCCTTTTGTTTCAGTTTCTAGGCGCATGCCCCACAAGAACCAAGATGAACATCCCGGCTTTAACTCGGACTATTCTCGGCCTAGAACTCGCCCTCCCTCCCATAACTGAAGTTGTTCACTCTTGCTTTACTATTAATCACTCATTAACTTCCTCTTTTGAATTGCTTGGCGGCTTTCTTTCATTTTCTATCATACCTTAAATCCTTAAGCCGTCACAACCACATAGATAGAGCCTTAGAATGTAAGGACTGTGTATTTACTACTTATCAAACAAAATTCCTTATTCTTCAGTTTTGTACACCAAGGTTATATATGAATCTGAATTCATTATGCTCTATCTTCATCTTCATCTTCATCTTCTTCTTCATTATATTATTATCAGCATTATTATTGATAGGAATGGAATATGCAGGATGTGAGAATTCTAAGTCATCTTATCACATGGGCTTGCTAAGGGAAACACGTATTAATAAGGTAAATTGTCCAATGCTTTTATAGTTATGTAGAGGGTAAGTTTGGGTTTAAATATGGCAAAAGGGAACCTATTGATCCCATTTTTTTCATCATGTCCATTGTGAGAGTGACAAGTGCAAATGGTCTCTATGCATAAATTTATGAATTTTCATTTCTATGTGATATATGACTGGCCCCAAAACTCAATATATTAGGAAGTGCACGGAAGCCATTGTGAGAAGCGGAGCAAAACAGCTTGTATGTGATGCTATATATAGTGTCTGCAAAATCAATGTTACCTTTGTTGAGAAGCTATTAGATAAGTTTTAAGGCCCCTTATATGATAAGTGAAAACATTGTTTTCTTCTTCTTACCATTTGAACCCAGGTTTTCTTTCTATAAAGAACACTTAGGGTCTGTTTAGATACTGCTTATTACTGAAAACACTGTAGTAAAATAATTTTTAAATGTGTGAATAATACTGTGGAATCCAATTTTAAAGTTATTTTTCTGAAAAAAAAAAAAAATGTATTTGCGGGTCCCGTGAACACCCGCAAGAAAACACTGGATGCACAAAATGTGGGACGCTTGTCGCTATCCAAACATACACTTAGCAATGTATTGAGTTATAATAAACATGATTCACAACAATATTTTAAGTGTACCAAAACTTTTGAAAACCAATGTGATAGTTGATATTTATTAAATCACATTACTTTTTTTCTTTTAGTAAGTGATGAATTTGGATTATATGACAAAAAGTCAGGTAATGAAAAGATATAAAAGAACTAGGCATTGACGTGCATGACCGGGTGGGTAAGAAAAACCTTACTCAGTAGATTATATTACAATGAGCGTAACATGTTACTGTTGCCTATGTAGGGATCAAGAAGGCGAGCATTATCAATAGTAGGATCTAAAGTCAAAGAAGATATTGTTTTCAATGGTAACAAAGTACAAGATGTAGAAGTGACAGACTATGAACCACCACATCAGACACCACCGATTCACAATTAATATAGAAATCTAGCAAATTTTGCTACTTGTGCTACGGTTTCTATGATCATATTATATACATTTTCTTTCACCATCTATAAGAAAATTACAGCTAAGAGAACATTTGTGTATACTATAAATGGAAGTAGAAACATAAGAAATGGAGAATTAGTGGCTTAGATTGCTACTAGTTAAAAAAAGTGGTAGTTGGTGTATTGTTAAATGATGTTATAACTTATTTCAATGCTTTCATGAGTTGGAATGGTTTTGATGTTCCAAGCAAACAGTTGCCAGAAATCACTCCCTAAAACACTCCAACATTATACTTTAATTAATATCCAAAAGAATTTCTTTCCTAATGCTTGGAAATCCTCTGCATTTAAAATCAAGAGTAATTCCAAAGTCCAACTCTCAAAGGCGAAAATATTGTTCCTTTTGTTATTAAAGTTTGAAGTTTGAAGTTTGAACTAGTAGAAACATATAGCATGCTGTATATTAACAATTAATAACAAGCTTTAACGTGGGAAAATCTGTTTTGTAACTGTTAAGTAACTTCAGGCTTAGTTTATTCAACTTTTCCTTACAAGTTCCAAGGCAATTGAAAGGAGAGAAGAGCAAAACAAAGGGTTCTATTCTTATCTTGAGGAACTCTATATCAAATTTGATAAACAACATATCCCAGAAAAACAAGAACAAGAACAAAGTAGTTCCATGCAAAAACAATTTATAATAAAAAAGCACTATTATCGATTTTTTTTTTTTTTTTCAATCTTTTGCTCTCTCAACCAAGACAAGAGCAAATGTGGTGGAGTTGATTTGACTCTCGGGGAAAGGGCAAACTTTATTAAAAACTAGCCTCTAACCTGCGCGAAATACATATGCACAATTTTAAAATAACATTTTTCCACTATCCAGAGATTAGAAATACAAAAAATGTTATGATAGAATACAAAAGAGATCTATTATTATAAGATAAAAATCCATTTATAATATGACACTCAATTTGTTCTAGAGTAGAATTAAAAAAAAAAAAAAAAAAAAATCCACACTATGAATCTCAAATCTACATGGAGTAAACTCTATGATTAGCTCTCAATGTGAGCAATTGAGCATATCTGATGATGGCTACAATCATCTCTTAAAACTACTACTTGTCTCTTAAGAGTGTTATTTTTCTTGTTGGTGAATAGTGAATCCATTCTTGGCAAAATGCAATGTCTTAGACGGAGAATCCTTGATTAGAAAAGGCCCCAAGGTCTTGTTCATTTGTGGATCAAAGTCTTTATTAGTGGTCTCCATGTGAATGCAACTCCATTGTTAGGTTCCTATGGTTATGTAAAAATGCATTAGTTCTAATTGGAGGCAAAGATAGACTACTCTTTTTTTTAGAAGAATATAACACAACTTAAAACCCATAAACAATAATATGAAATTTAATATTAAGAATACAATCAAACTTATTCAAAATCTAAAATTAAGAAGCTAACACAAATCATAAATTAAGATATAAAAGTAGAAAAGAACAAGAACAAATAACAAACCTGAGAGAGAGAGAATGGAGAGAAGCTTACCAGTGAGAAATATCAAATTAGTTTTTTTTTAAAATAAATTTATTTAGGTCATGTGGCATTCTAAGTTGCTCCCCAACAAATGTTTTTACCGTATTGTTAGCTACGTCAGTTTCTAGTCACATTGGATGGTATTGCCCAAGTTTCTAGTCACATTGGATGGTATTGCCCAATGTTCTGTAGCTATCATCCAATGAGACTAAAAAAAATATAGGAGCCGCCAAATGTGACATTTGTACTAACCAATTTGAAATTAAGGGAATCACTAAATGTGATAATAATACGGTCATATGTGATGTTAGTTCTACCTAATCGGACATTGACACTATCCAATGTAGGTTAAAAAAAAAAAAAAAAGAAGAAAAAAAAGAAGAAGAGAAACATCGAATGTGATAATAGTATGGTCATATATGATGTTGGTACTGTCTAATATGACATTGGAACTTGGAACCATCCGACATGAGTAAAAAATAAGGGAATCACCAAGTGTAATAAAAGTATAGTCATATGTAATGTTGGTACTACTCAATGTGACGATAGAACCATTTGATGTGAGTAAAAAATAAAGGAATCACGGAATGTGACAAAACGCCTAGTACTCTCTCTCAATCTCTCCACTCCAATCACTCTCTCTCGGTATTTGACTCTCTGTCTCTCTCGACTTTCTCTGTAGTGACCTAAAAGGGGGTCTTGCATTTCATGGAATCCCACATTGCCTAGGGAAGCGATGTGCTTATAAGGAATACCACACCTTGTTATGCATAGGGCCTTTTCCCGGTTGTGCAACTTGAGGGAAGAACAAAACCTTAAAGGGATTAAGGGAGCCGGGCTGCCAAGAGGACAATATCATGCACAGGCGGGCGTGACAAATGGTATCGAGCCATGCCTAGCCGGAAGTGGGCCATGCGGGACGCGTGTGCCATAAGGGGGTGGATTGTAGTGACCCCAAGAAGTCTTACATTTCATGGAATCCACATTGCCTGGGAAGCACACATGGGGATGTGCTTATAAGAATGCCCTCCCTTGTTGTGCATGGGGCCTTCACCCAGCGCAGCACAGGGAAGAACAAAACCTTGAGGGATTAAGAGAGCCTTCGGGCTGCCCAAAGAGGACAATATCATGCACACGGGGGCAGGGTGTGAAATCGGTTTCTAAGGTTAAAAGTGTTAACGGGTTTAAAAAAAAAATTTGGGTTGGGCTTAGGGTGTCGGTCAGGGTTAGGCTGGAGGGGGCCTGGTAAGGGTTGGCTAGGCTTAAAGTATCATATATAACTATTTTTTTTTTTTTTTGGGCCAAGGAGGGATTTCTAATTGTGAGATTTTGGGAATATTTTTTGGTGGGACTCTTTATTTTTTTTTTTTTTTAATTATGAATGTAGGAGTGTTTTATGGTTTTGGAGGGTTTGGAATATTTTGGTGGGAGTTTTGGAGGGTTTAGAATTCTTACGCCTAAAAAATTTCCTTGCTATAGCATTTTAATAGAAGTGTATATAAAATGTTCTAAAATCAAACCCCGTCTTCTTGCATTATTCTTCTTTTAGTAGTGTTTATGAAAACATTACAGTATCACTATCTATTGAGCGTTTGTCACAAAGGCACACCAAGTAAACCTTTGCAAAGTCCACTTTTTTTTTTTTTTGTAGATAATTTTCCCATGCCTACACTATATTCAAATTGCCCACTGTAAACAGTCAAAGTGTCAAACAATCAAATGCTTTATATATTATCACTTTAACAATCACAATTCACGATCAAATACTTTAGCAAAAATATATATAAGTACAACTCATCTCACTTTCTCAACTTAGACTCTCCTCATCGGTTGCAAAAAAAAAAAAAAAAAAAAAAAAAAAAACCTACGAGACAAGCGAGACTCCACAAGCTAAACACGATCACATATTCATTCAATTCTGATATTCTTTGCAAAAAAAAAAAAAAAAAAACACAATCGAGAGAGATTCCTACAATCATCCTTTGCAAAAAAAAAAAAAAAAAAACAACACAATTAGTCAATCACGGATTCACAACCTGAGCATTATATCAATGTTATGTTAGGTTTGAGATTTAAAGAGAAAAACTACTTGAAGGCGATTGAAATTTTGGGATGGAGAGGTGGAATTTTGCAGCTAGGAGAAAATGGTGGGTTGGCGAGATCAAGGCTGTTGGAGCGTTAAGAGCGTGTAACGATGTGGGTACAGTAATTAGGTGAGGCTAGAAAGCGTGATGGTGGCATGGCGGCGTCGTACGGCGTGATGCATGCGGCCACCGTGGCTAAGCTATTGAATCTAGTCGATTTTTCGATCTCTCTCTCTCCAATCTCTCCACTCTAATCCCACTCTCTCGGCCTCTGGCCTTTGTCTCTCTCTGTCACTTTAAATTTTTTTTTAAATTTTATCTAAATCGGTTTCTAGGTTAAAGTGTTAATGGGTTTTAAAAAAAAATTAGGTTAGGCTTAAGGTGCCGGTCAAGGTAGGCCGAAGTGCAGTAAGGGTGTTGGGCTTAAGTATTATATATAACTAAAAATTTTATTATTTTTTTGGGCCAAAGAGGAGCCGGGCCCTCTTTAGATCCGTCCACATACTTAGGGATATGTCGGAGTGTGAGAAAATATTTGGTGGGAGATATGATTGGGGTTGAATATTGGAGAAAGTGAAATTAGGGATTAGACTTTAAAATAAAAATAAAATAAAATAAAATAAAAAATTCTAAACGTGAGACTGTGGGAGTGTTTTTTGGTGAGATTTCCTTAAAAAAAAATTCCTAATTGTGAGATTTTGGGAATATTTTTGGTAAGTCTTTTTTATTATTATTTAATTATGGTAATAGAGTATTTTATGGTTTTGGAGGTTTGGAATATATTTTGGTGGGAGTTTTGGAGGTTTAGAATTCTTCGCCTAAAAATTTCCTTGCTATAGCATTTAATGAAGTGTATATAAAATCGCTCAAAATCCAAATAAATTAGCAAGCGTTCACCCATCTCTTTGCTGCATTATTCTTCTTTTAGTAGTGTTTTATGGCGTTACGATGTATCACTATCTATTGACGTTTGTCACAAGCGCAAGCCAAACATTGCAAAGATCCACTTTTTTTTTTTTTTTTTGTAGATAATTTTTCCCATGCCTACACTATAATCAAATTGCCCCTACCAACAAGCAGTCAAAGTGTCAACCAGACAATCAAATGCTTTATATATTATCACTCTATAAATCACAATTCACGATCAAATACTTTAGCAAAAACTATATATAAATCATCTACACGAGACAGGCCAGAACTCCAAACCCCGAAACACAATCATATATTCAAATTCAATTCACAATCATCCTTTGCAAAAAAAAAAAAAAAAAAAAACACGCACACACACCATGATCGGAGAGATTCCTACAATCATCCTTTGCAAAAAAAACAACACAATTAGTCAATCACAGATTCACAACACAAACATTATATCAATGTTATGTTAGGTTTTGAAGTTTAAAGAAGAAAAACTACTTGAAATGGTAGATTGAAATTTTTGGGATGGAAATTTTACCCAGTCTTTGGAAGGCAATGGTGGGTTGGGCGGATCCAAGCGTGGGCGCTAAGGGTGAGTGGCGGCGATGTGGAGTGCAGCGTAGGCGCGAGACTGAGTAGGCGTGATGGTGGCTTGGCGACGTCGTGCGCGGCGATGGTTGTGCGGCGTGGGCGACCAACGACTCAGTTAGTACTTAGTACTCTCTCTCGATCTCCCTCCAATCAATCTCTCTCGGTCTACGACTCTCTGTCTCGTGACTTTCTCTCTCTCTGTGTCACTTTTTAAAATTTTCTCTGAATCGGTTTTCTAAGGTTAAAAGTAATGGGTTTTAAAAAAAAAAAAAAAAATTTGAAATTTGGGCTTAGGGTGTCAGTTAGGGTTGAAATTTGAGGCTGGAAAGGGTTAGGCAGGCTTAAGTAATATATATAACTAAATTTTTAATTATTTTTGGGCCAAGGGGGCGGGCCCCCTGCAGGTCCGTCCATGCTTCTTGGGATATGTCGGAGTGACAGAAAATCTTTGGTAGGAGATATGATTAGGAGTTGAATATTGGAGAAAGTGAGTGGGGATTAGGCTTTAAAATTTTTTAAAAGTTAATTCTAAACGTGGGGTGTGAGGTGTTTTTGGTGGGATTTCCTTAAAAAAAAAAAAATCTAATTGTGAGATTTTGAGATATTTTTAGTTGGACTTTTTTTATTTTATTTTATTTTATTTTTAATTATGAATGTAGGAGTGTTTTATGGTTTTGGAGGTTTGGAATATTTTGGTGGGAGTTTTTGGAGGGTTTAGGTGCCTGCCTAAAATTTCCTTGCTATAACATTTTAATAAGTGTAGAAAATAAACCAAAATCCAAATAAATTAACGTTCACCCATCTACTACTGCATTATTCTTCTTTTAGTAGTGTTTTATGAAAGCATTGCAATTATCATTATCTATTGAGCGTTTGTCACAAAGTTGCAAGCGAGCAACGCAAAGTCCACTTTTTTGTTTTTTTGTTAGATAATTTTCCCATGCACTATATTCAAATTGCCCCACTACCAATAGTCAAAGTGTCAAACAATCAAATGCTTTTATATATTATCCTTTATAAATCACAATTCGCAGTCAAATACTTTAGCAAAACTATATATAATCCATGACTCACATCTCTTTCTCAGCAGACTCTCACTCATCGGTTGCCAAAAAAAAAACACACACACACACTCACTGTCAGAGATTTCTACCATCATCCTTTGCAAAAAAAAAAAAAAAAACACAATTAGTCAATCACAGTTCACAACACAAACATTATATCAATGTTATGTTAGGTTTTGAAGTTTAAGAGAAAAACTACTTGAAAGAATGATTGAAATTTTGGAGACGAGGCTAGAGTAGTGCCGAGGAACAATAGTGGGTTAAGGCGATTAAGTTGTTGGAGCGCTAAGGGTAGTGGCCGACGATGTGGATCTATGGCGAATTTTGAGGCTGAGCGTGATGGTGGCTGAGGCGACGTCATGCGGTGACGGTCTGTGCGGCGCCCCGTGGATTGTGAATTGACTCCAATCGATTTTCTGTACTCTCTCTCAATCTCTCCTCCAATCACTCTCTCTCGGTCTCACGACGCTCTGTCTCTGTCTCTCTTTTTTAAAATTTTATGAATCGGTTTCTAAGGTTAAAAGTGTTAATGGGGTTTAAAAAAAAAAATTGGAGTTAGGCCCAGGGTGCCGGTCGGAGTTGAAGTGCAGGAGGGGCCTAGTAAGGGGTTAGGTACAGGTTTAAGTATTATATATACCTAAATTTTTTTATTATTTTTTTTGGGCCAAAAGGGCTGGGCCCTTTCTTTTGGAATCATCACCATTTCTTAGGGATATGTCGGAGTGTGAGAAAATCTTTGGTGGGAGATATGATTGGGGTTGAATCTTTGGAAAGTGAAATTAGGGATTGGGGATTAGGCTTTAAAAAAAAATTAAACGTGGGACTGTGGGAGTGTTTTTGGTGGGATTTCCTTATAAAGAAATTCTAATTGTGAGATTTTGGGAATATTTTTTGGTGAAGTCTTTTTTTTTTTTTAATTATAGACATGGGGAGTGTTTATAGTTTTGGAGGGTTTTGGAATATTTTGGTGGGAGTTTTAGGGTTTAGAATTCTTACGCCTAAAATTTCCTTGCTATAGCATTTTAATAGAAGTGTATATAAAATCGCTTCAAAATCCAAATAAATTAGCAGCGTTCACCCCATCTACTGCTGCATTATTCTTCTTTTAGTAGTGTTTTATGAAAACGTTACAATATCACTATCTATTGAAGCATTTGTCACAAAAGCTGCAAGCCAAACACTGCTAAAGTCCACTTTTTTTTGTAGATAATTTTCCCATGCCTACAAAAGGTACCGTCTAGGATTGCCAAAAAGTTCAAAACATCCAAACACAAAAAAGAACAAAAATCTATATTTGATGATAAGAAACAAAGTTGCTGACATGGGTTTACTTGGGATGCTCGTTTTGATACCACTGATGATAAGGTTAATAACAACTGTACCAGTGGTGACCAAAGCATCTATAGCCAAGCTTGGCTGCCCTAACAAGTGTGGTGATTTAGAAATTCCATATTCATTTGGCTTGAATGAAGGCTGTTACCTAGATGAGACATTTCTCATCACTTGTAACAACAATAAAGTAGCAATATCAAATAATGTTACTGTTAAAAACATATCCATTGAGGATTGTAAGATGCGTGTCTTGCATCTTGTAACTTGAGACAATTACAATCAAACTAGTAAATATTGAAAGGCAACAAAATGGTGTTTTATGCAACCATGAACACCATTTCCAAGACCAAAAATAAGTTTACGGTTGGCTGTGACACTTTTGCAAACCTTGGGTTTCTAAACGGAGTGTTCTTTAGTGGGTGCATGGCTGATTGAAGAAGCCTTAGCAATGTAGTCAATGGGTCATACTCTAGCCTTAAGTGTTGCGAGATAGCGATTTCCGATGGATTAAAATATACGTGAGTGGAACTATACAGCTTTAAGAATCACACAGATGTATAGGGCTTCAATCCCTGAGGCTATGCATTTGTTGTGGAACAAGGTCAATTCAATTTCTCCTCTAATTATCTCAAAAATATTCCAGACAAAACTTTTCCAATATGTTTGACTGGGCAATTGGGAATGGGACATGTGAGAAGCAGCTCAAAACAAAACAAAATTTGCATGTAAGGAGAAAAGTAAATGCTACTGACCTACACAAAATTGATTCTATTATAGCGGCCACAAAACGCTACAAAATGTTTTGCAGCATTTTTTTATAGCGCTTTTCCAACTGCTGCAAGAGATGCATAACAATTTCCACATTGCAATGCTTTTCAAAAGGGCTGCATAAATTTTTTGCTTTGCAGCGTTTTCTTTGCAATGTTTATGAAATGTTGCAACAAATAACAAATTTGCAATGGTTTTTGACAAACACTGCAATAAAGTATGTATTGCAGCATTTCAAAATGCTACTAAAAGTTTCTAAATTTTTTTTAAAAAAATTATAAAAGAATTTTTCCCAATAATTGATTTTTAACAAATTAGCATTTATTTTAGTAATTTGGTTGCAAATACTAGCGTATATTTAAATTGCAAATGCACAATGCTCCAAATATTAAAGAGTACACATGAAAATAAATTGCCATTTATTCAAATAATGTGATTACACCACCAAGTTTCACCAATACTCTATAAGTACAAATATCAATGTTGTGAAATTTAACAATAAAATTTACATTTGTTACAAAATAATGATTTTTGTTTCACACCTAATGATTGTTGCACCAAACTACTACTAATGTTTCTTACCTACAACACAAATTACAATAATAAAAATTAGTAATGTCATTTACAAAATTTATAATGCCTTTATCACAACTTCAAAAAAAATCATGAAACATATGAAAGAGTATTACCTTTGGTATGTAAACTAAAATCATACCATACAAAGTTGTTTCACCAATCATTTTTAGTCCTAAATCCCAATTACCACAAGGTCATTACTAGCTATTTATTTCAAATAACACATAATTTTAAAAAAATGAATCCCAATTTACAAAGCATGATGTGAAATTACAAAATAAAATCAATAAAACCTAGATCCCCACAAAATTCACTTCCAAAAATACACACACATAATTTCCTAATTATTCAATAAATAAATAAAAATTACCTCACTCAACAAAATTAAAACCACAAAAAATAGGGAGAGAGGGTGACAGACCATAGATAACTTATTGTCTTCCCTCTCATATAAAATAAAATTTATAATTAGCAAATAGGAGAGAGAGAGAGAGAGAGAGAGATGAGGGAGGACGAGGAAGGGACAAGTTGGGGCGGAAGCAATCTCTTTTCTTGGGGACAATGCTAATGTGGGAAGACATGCAGTAGTGGTGGAGGTGGGCAATGACGGTAGTGTGTGGGAATCAAGAGGTCCAAAACAGTAGATGAAAACCAAATAGAGCAATTCATTAATGAAGTGGTTGTTCTCTTCCAAATCAACCATAGGATTGTGACCAAATTATTGGGTTGTTGTTTAGAGACGCATATTCCTTTATTAGTCTATGAGTTTGTCCCTAATTGTAACCTCTTTAATCACATACATCATGAAAGTATCGCATCTACCATATCATTATCATGGGAAACTCCTTTGAGGATAGCTATAGAAATAACAGATGCACTATCATATTTGCACTCCACAACTTCTATACCTATAATTCATAGGGATGTCAAGTCTACAAACATACTGCTTGATGATGATTTTATTGCAATACTCTCTAACTTTGGAACTTCAAGTTTGATTCCAAGAGATCAAAAGCAATTAGTTACTGTAGTACAAGGAACTCTTGTATATTTGGATCCTAAATACATGCAAACAAATCAATTGACAAAGAAAAGTGATGTTTATAGCTTTGGAGTTGTCCCTGTGGAGCTACTAACAGGATAGAAGACACTTTCATTTGCTAGGCCCGAATAACAAAGAAGTCTAGCTATGTATTTTCTTACCTCATTGAAAGAGGATTAATTGTCTGGAATTATTGAAAATGGTATAGTATATTTTCTTGAAAATGCTTCTTATACTTGGCAAAGCATTGCGAGCACTCGGGAATTGCTTGATAAAGGGAGCTTATGGAGGGTGGCAACAATAGGGAGAAAATTAAAGTGAGGCAAGACCGGTGATTATCAACACCTACCACTCACAAATTGATGACTCTAAGACAAGATCTGGATGACATGTGTGTAAGCCAGTTAAGAGATAAATATCTCAAATGGTGGAAAAGGGACATGGTGGAGAGGATTTTTAAGCCAGAAGAAGCTAAAGTCATTAGTACCATTCCATTAAGCCCCATGCTACCTGAAGATAAGCTTGTTTGAGGACGGACAACGAATAATTCCTTTATCGTTCGTGTTGGGAGACCACAATTTGACTCCCTACAACTACTCTAAAAACAGGTCTGCGTGGCATGATGTCGAATGCCATAAAAGATTTGAGTGTGTCTTCCTCATCACCAATTGGTTTTGAGATGGAATGACATAGTTCACGGTCCGACAAATGGTATTAGAGCCAAGGTCATGGGTTCGAGTCACGGGAGTGTCATTGTGAGGGAGGGATTGTTGGGGGGACCACAATTTGACTCCCTACAACCACTCTAAAAACAGGTCCGTGTGGCGTGATGTTGAATGCCATAAAAGATTTGAGTGTGTCTTCCTCATCACCAATTAGTTTTGAGGTGGAATGACACAGCTTACAGTCCGACAGTTTGTAATGTGTACAATGTTAAATTACCGATTCTTCTAAAAACTTAAATTATTAAGAAATTGTGATTAATCACTTAATCATAATTCTAACACTTTCCCTCATGTGGGGGCTCAAACTTCTTCTTAATAAGTGGGGTCCAATACGTAGAGTTAGGGAACAAACTCATGATCTCCTATGCTCTAATACCATAATAATTACAAAACTTAAGTTGTTAGAAAATGATGAATTTAATCATTTAATTATAATTCTAACATATATGCTAGACATAGAGGAAAAAACAAAATGCAGAGGAGAATGTTCCTCTGGCAATGGTAGTGCACAGCTGTGGAAATCTTTGTGTCTAGAAAGGTTCAGTTCTTTGCATGGCATGCTCGCCACAATAGCGTCCCCACGGTTGCTGGGTGTTGTTAACTCTTGCAGTGAGAATGCCCCAAGTGGACAGGTGAAGCCTCTATGTAAATTAGAGGAAGAGACCACAATCCACGCATTGTGGCTATGTAATGAAGTACACTGATAACAAAACCATTACCACCGCACATACATTTTGATGGATTACAAATCCTTGCTGGGATGGATGGTGGAGCACGAGAAGAGCAAAGACAACCTTGAGAAGTATGTCATGGAGGCATGGGCTATATGGAACAATCGAAGCAATCATACCACGGTTTACAAATTACAACCAAGAAGGCCAACACAGGCAATAAGTGGCCAGGGGTGGCCCAATAGATTTTTGGGCCTAAGTCAATGTTTAAATTTAGACCTTGAAATATTTGAATTTAATTAAATAATATTTTTTGTACTTCAAATCTATTCATCTAATTTGTTTAGATGCAAAAAATTTTAGAATTTTTAATGAATTTCTTGTTCATAGAGTTGTTCATTTAAATTATTTTATATATATATATATATTTTTTTTTTAGATTTTCACATTTTTTTATATTGTGTTTATTGATAGTAACAAATTATCTAAATAACCCTTTTAAAACTTCATTAATTTTTACAATTTTGTTTTTGTTAACAACTAGAATATATATATAAAGCTACAAAGATTATAAATTAAATTAAAAAAAAAAAAAAGAGTGGACAGTGGTCTACCTACATTTTGCTAATTCCCCCCTCCCCCCATTTGTTTTTGATAAACAATTGAGTAATGCTACGTTCACAAATTTTCATAATAATTTCACAACAAATTTTAGTGGTAATTTGTTATTAGTTTTAATTTGGGCCCACCACAAATATCAATTTTTTACCTATTAATAACAAATTGTCACCTATAATTTGTTGTAAAAATGTTATGAATGTAGTATTACTTTAAACAATTTATTTTGAGTAATGCTAGAGATACAACAATTTCATAAAATTCATAAATTAGCATGACAAAAAAAAAAATTAAAAATTAAAAATGTTGTGAAATTATTGTTCGTTGTAACATTTTGTTTTGTCCATTGCATTAATAATTTAATGTATTTATTTTTATCTAATGACTAATATTTGGCCTAATTAATACTTTTATAGCTAGGTATAGAAACTATATAAGTTAAAATTGAGAGCCTTCTTCCACTTGGGGGCTTAGGCGACCACCTAATTCGAAGTGGGTGGCGTTGTAAGTTGGAGTCATAGCTAGCTAGAGATGAGCAGGTTCATTGTATTGCAGCTTTGAACAAGAAGATTCAGCTGCTGCAAGCCTGCAAGACGCGACTGCTGATGAGGCACTGTCAGCTAGGCAATAAGCACTGCTTTTAGCTCAGGATCTGCATTTAACGAGGGTGATGCTCAATCCATTATCACAGCCTTGCAAGCCAATGGGACTTCCATGGTGCCTTGTGGGCATATCATGGATGAGATATGACAAGGAGCTCAACACTTCCAGAACTGTAGCTTCAGGAAGGTCCCCAGAGAAGCCAATCAGTCCATGGACTAACTCATGGACGGAGCTATATATGGACTTGAGGGGGCAATAGACCCCTCACTAAAATTACAATTTACCCCGCTTTAACAATGTCATCAATTCTTTTAAGAGTAATGTTATAGTTACAAATTTTTTTATAACATTTTTACGAACTATTGAAATAGCAAATTCTTATTGGTACGCACACTTGCATCACTTTTCACTTACCGATAACCACTTACCACATTAGCAATTTGTAAATTTTTTTGTAGTTTTAGAATTTCCCACCTTTTAAAGGCCATAAAAAATTAATAAATAAAATTTAAAACAAAATCTACAAGCCCAAAAAAATTAGCCCAACAAATAAAAATAATCAATAATAAAGCTAAAAAAAAAAAAATTAAGCTCAATCAACCTATTTTACAAAAAACAAATAACCTGGCCTTTCAAAAAGTTTTAAACAAAAATCCGTATTGGTTAAGCAGTAAAGTCAAAGGCCGAAGTTATCACAAATTGCGAGCATCAGAGCTGCTCATCCTAACTCCAAATCCTGGCTCCGTTCTTAGACTAACTCAAGTCTACTTTTCTTCTTCCTTATTTGCAAGCTGATGTAACAGACTATTCATAGTTTGTAATTTGAAAAAAAAAAAAATTCTTCCGTTATAGCAAATTTTTGTAGTATAATTCCAGTATAACTAAGCAAGTTAGAGGACAAATAATAAATCCTAATAAAACTAGGAAGAAGTAAAATCTTTTAAGTGAGCCGGTTGCTTGACGGTCCTTTTGCTCCTGATAAATTTTTCCTACATCAGACAAAAGATGAAGAGAAGAGTTACTAAGATCTTTAATATTACAAACTTATTTAGGTTATTATGTAAAAAACAGCAAATCAAAGAGTGATTACACTACTGTAGTATTTCAATGAAAGAAGCAACAAACTGAAAACAAAATTAAGTATTTTGATGAAGGATTTCCCTAAAGAACAGTTGCATGCATGATGTAGTTTTTTTTTTTTTTTTAGGCCAAAAACAAATAAGTTTCCTTGTTCTAAATTTTTTTTTATTAGAATTGTGAACTTCATCAGTAATTGAGAGATTTTGGATGTTAATATGACTGTTTTTGTATATTTCTTTTTGATAATATAAGAAAATTAACTGAAAAAAAGAAAACAATATATTTAAATCTCTCAAATAATCACAATAATGCCTTGTGTTTATATGAGATTATATGAAAGCTTTAGATGAGTCTGCTAAACAGAGAAGCCCTGTTTCACTAACAAATAGGAATGAAAAAGTTCAAAGAAACTCCTTATAAGTGGGATGTTTGGGCTTTGAAAGACTATAGAAAGCAATTTAAAATATGCAAGAATATAGGGTATAACTGGTCATTGTTCTTAGAAATTTTTAGGCACAATCTAGTGGGGAAAACTCCAAGCCTTTGAATTAAGTACAACGAAAAATTTCCCAATCTAGTACTCAGCAAGGAAAGAACTGTCAAATAAGTGAGCTTCAACAATGAATAATTTTATTTTGGCCAAGGTTGACTATAAATCAAACATTAAAAAAAAAAAGCTTTTTCCTAGAATCATTCCAAATTATATGCAACATCACATCAAAAGTCTTATTTCTACCATAAAATTTGAAAATATTCCAAACCCGAAGTGGTGAATACTCACAAGTTTTTATTTACTTTATGTTTTAAGGCACTTCAATCTTATATATCTAGTGTTCTTTAGTGGTTTTGTTACATGGTTAATTAGCAATTGAATTCACAATTACTTATATATATACATATATATAGTTGGTGAAAAGTTCCAAATATATGTAAAACTAAAGACAGTAAAAATATAGAGTTGATGAAAATATAAAAGATGAATGGATACTTACAGTTCCAATAGGGAGAGGAACTTCACATTGTAGATAAGGAAAGACAACTTTACAAGATGATCCATAATGTGTATGAGGATCAGACAATCTCAATTTGTTCTCCTGTATGTCACCAAAATAGTACTCTTCGATTTTGCAAAACCAATTATCAACCCTAAGACTGAGAATAATAGTGTCATCATACGGATGAAAAGCCATTGGTTTGAAATATGTTGAGGGGATCATCTGGGAGAGGATTGCTTGGGAGGGGATTGTGTATTTCAAACACCATACATAATTATTGTCAGTCCTAATACAATTGTGTTGAAGCATCCAAATTCGCAGATTTGATTTGTCCGAATGGGAAAAATGCATCACACCCTGGTTTACTCCAATACATGCAAGCGGAGACTTTTTGGCAACTTCAGGTAGGTCAATGGACTCGACCTTAACTCTTGCACTTGCAGTGATTTCTTGATCAACAATAAACTTAATCAGATGACCCGACATAGATAACCTATATAAAGCACCATCGAAATAAACAGATCGTTTTTCCCAGTTAGCCTTACGAACATGATGTTCGAGTTGATGTTGATATTTCAAGCTAATCCAAACCCCCGTCTTTGAATTATAAATATTGAGTGCACTAAAACCCTGAAAATAAACAATTTTATAGTGACAAGATTTAGAAGGGTCATAAGCCAATGCTGCATACTTATAATGACTTGTTCTTGGATGAGGCTGCTTAGTGATAGAATCAAATTGCTGGGTTAAGATGTTGAGGACATAATAACGACATAACCTTGGACTTGAACTTTGTGATTGAGGATACAGCGCGGTTGTGTAAAAACCTAGAACCAAACCATTGCATGAATCAAGCAAATCTCGTTTGTTGAGAGTCCGTTCAATTGTTTTCCACCAAGCAATTAACTTTTCATCAATAAGAACATCCTTAAAATTAATGCATCTTTTAACACATGAAACATGTCCAGTATATGCTAGCTTTGATGCCATCTTTGGAAAGCAAAAGTTGATAATCAAAAACTGCCATGACTTACAAACACACGTGAGTTTTGCAAGAAGCTTTGCAGGAAACTTACAAAGAATTTCAATCTTCAAATCATCACTCAAATCGTCGAAGCTTGTAAAAACACCATGGTTTCTCTCCTTGTTAAGCTTCCTACGTTTCATGGTGAGTGATTCCAAAACATAGGAAAAACTTTTTTTGATGAACCGAGACATTGAAAATTTATGCGCCTCTTTTGGTTTATCATCTATATAAATATAAATATATATATTTATATATATATATATAACCGAAGTTTTTGAAACTTTCACAATTAAATAAAATTATAATTTTATTCAAATTAAATAATATTTGTTTAGTCCAACCTTCACAAGGAGTGAAACTCTATCTCTCTAACGAGTCCAACTTAAACTCAAACTCTTCATTATTCATTATTATTTTCCACGTAAGCACAATATTTAAATAAAATTATCATTTTATTTAAATTATATTATATTTTTTTAGTCCAAACTTCACAAGGAGTGAAACTCTATATCTCTAATAAGTCCAACTTAAACTCAAACTCAAACTCATCATTATTCATTATCATTTTTTTTAAACAAAATTATTTTTGTTTAGCCCAAACTTAATAATTAGTGAAACTCTATTTCTCTAACAAGTACAACTTAAACTCAAACTCAAACGTTGATAAATATTAAAAAGACAAAACAAGTTCTGCGGGCACAGTAGTGATATATTGGATCTCTCATTGTCTAGGAATAATGTGAGTAAATTATTTGAGTGCCAATTTAATTTTATGGATTAAGTATAAATGTTATTGATTTTCATGAATGTGATGTTTATTTTGATGCAATATCTACTCTAATCATCAATCGACCATACTATTCGTCTATGGCAAGTGGGATGTGATCATTGACTCAAAGTGTTTACACAGTAATTATGGTGAGCTCATTAATGTTTCATTGTTTCAACCTAAAATCTATTTTGTTAGTTAAGGAACTAGCCAGGGTTGGATAAATGTTGGGGCAATATCCCAATGTTATTGTTTTATTATGCAGGAGTTATTGTTGCTGATTTTTACGTTATGTTGTGATGCAGTGACTTGCATTCAGTTTAACCTTGTTGATGATAATTACTTCATAAGTGGTTCAATAGATGGAAAAGTTCGTATTTGGGCTATTCATAGTTGTTAAGTTGTTGATTGGACTGATGTAAGAGAAATTGTCACTGCAGTGTGTTATCACCCTGATGGGTAGGTTTGGTGATTTTCTTGCTCTTTTGTCTTATAGATAGGATCATCAATAGTAAGTGATGCTATCTCTATCTCTTAACAAGGAAACAAAATTATTTTTGCTTAATTCAAACTTAACAAGGAGTAAAACTCTATCTCTCTAATAAGTCTAACTTAAACTCAAACTCAAACATTGATAATTTATCTCCAAATTTGCAAGGTTAATCATGAATACTATAAAAGTAAAGCAAACCCCAATATTTTTTTTTTAAAGCCGAGTAGAGGTATGAACTCTTCTTATGTTATTTTCTTCTCCTCTACTTTGTTAAAAAAAAAAAAATTATTTTATGGTTTTTCATGTATTTTTTAAAAAGTAATTTTCGTACATGAACCACCAAACTCTCTTTAGCCCTTTTTTACAAAATAAAAAAGCTTGCAATAATTGAAATTATTCTTTTGAATGTAACTCATCTTTCTCTTATATTTCTCTATTGTTTAGTCATATATATTTTGTTTTGTTTCAATAATTTCTAAGCAGTGAATCATCTGATTCTTTAATATTTTTTGGTCTTTTAGAAGTTTTAATATCTAAATTTTTGAGTTATTTGTTTGCAGTATTTGAAATTGTCCGATAAATTTTTTATAAGCTATTGCACGTTCAAGCAATGGTTTCTTCATCAAATTGTAACAAAAATTGAAGTCATACAAGAGCAAATCATACAATGGTGTAGTTTCTTAAATTTTTTATAAAACTATTTTAGTCTACCTCACAAATAGGTTAGTTCCCGTGCATTGCACGGGTTAGTGACTAGTATACTATATAATAAAAGTTAGGTTTAGAAGCCGTGATTGTGCCAAATGGCTTCACCAAATTACGGAAATTTTTTTAGATTTTTAGTTCTTTAAAAAATATATATAATTTTTCTTCTCCTATAATTTCTAAGTTGATAAAAATCTTTTGGATAAATATCAAATTTTTGGATTTAAAAAAAAAAGAAGCTAATAACAACATGATTTTTACAGTATAACAGGAAAAAAAATTGTAATTAACGTTAACAACTTGATTTCTATGGTATTTGATTTTAAATAAATTCCTTCTTTTTATGTTTATATCAACTTCATCACAACTTTCATTGGGAGGATATACACATGGGGAGTTATTGATAATAAATTTATTATCTACCTTTTTTCAAATATTTTTTTAGATAAATATAAAATTTTTGGATAAGAAAAAAAAGGCTAATAACGTTGATTAACAACATGATTTTTATGGTATAACAGAAAATAAAAATTTGTCATTAATGTTAACAACTTGATTTTTATGGTATTGGATTTTAATTTTAATTTAAAATTTT
This sequence comes from Notholithocarpus densiflorus, assembly GCA_030021035.2. Lineage (NCBI taxonomy): Eukaryota > Viridiplantae > Streptophyta > Magnoliopsida > Fagales > Fagaceae > Notholithocarpus > Notholithocarpus densiflorus. The sequence continues at coordinate 1,289,420 of JARYZH020000017.1, forward strand.
TTTTTGCTTATATCAATTTCTTCATAACTTAAAATTATTGTTTTAAATAGAAACAACTTCTTATCAACTTTTGTTTTTTGGTTGAAGTTTAATTTTGTTTGTTGGATAAATATAAGAATGATTATAGATAGCTGTTTTATTATACCATGATTCTCATCTAAAAAGTTCCAGGACTCTATAAATAATAAGGCCAGATTCATGATTTTTTTTATTAATATTTTGAACGTCCAACTATCTATTATTTTTTAGGGTTATTTTTTATTTGTTTAATTTTGTTCTTTTTTTTTTTTTTTTTTTTTTTTTTTTTTTTTTTTTTTTTTTTTTCAGGAGTTTTCTTGAGGTTTCAAAGCACTCGATCAAACAATACTCATAGTATTGAGATTTTCTCAAAAAAATTTCTTGAAGTTTATATTTACACATTTTGTTTTGATAGGGTGAAATTTGGTGCCTCCTACCTCATTTTCAAAGACAAAAATTCAATTATTATGTAAGTTTATCTACTTTTATTTTTTAATGTTTAGTAATTTGGGTTGTTCATAATTCTTAACTATTACATTGAGGTTACCACTTAAATATGCTTTCAATTATTTTTTTTAATTATTGAATTCAATGTTTTTCATTTAAATATGCACTTGAGATTTAATTATGCAAACTCCCTTTATATTTTTTTAGGCATCTCCTTTTATATTAGTTGCATAGTTATCTACCTATTCCATTCTATCAATTTTGGACTTAAATATGATTTTATTTATTTATAAAAACTTAATCTTACACAATATGAATTCATTATATAACTTAAATAAAAGGTTACTTTGCTTTTAAAAAAATTTAGTAAAAGATTACTTTATTTTTATTATCTATTTAATTTTAATTAAAATAAAAAAATATTTTTTCATTAATTTACACATGATTCTTGATTAAGCCGTGCATCGCATGTGCATAATACTATAAAAAAAATTATTTTACATAAATAATTTATTTGTGCATTTCACAAATAGGTAGGTTCTCGTGCATGGTTGAAAAAAAATTTATTTTTATTATAATTTTTATAATAAAAATTGAACTTAGAAGCCGTGATTGCGCCAAAAGGCTTCACCAAATTGCAATTTTTTTTATAGAATTTTTTAAAAAATAGATATAAATTATTATTATTATTATTATTTTTTTGTTCTTATCTTCTTCTCCTATAATTTCTAAGTTGATAAAAAAATATTAATTTGATCACAATCCAAATTCTTCATCTAATCCTTTTTTTATTATAATTTTTAAGTTAATAAAAAAAATCAATTTGATTATAATTCAAAAAAAAAAAGTAACATCAATGCAGTTGCTAAAACTGTTGCCCACCATTTAATGCGGAGGCGACAGGCTACTCCAAGCCAGAAACTTCCCCTATAACCACCGACTCTCTCTCTCTCTCTTCAAACTCTCGCTCCTACTTGGAATCCCTTAGAGTATTTTGACTTATCTCCTCCTTTTTTCAGGAATCTTTCCTCCTCGGGCCCGTGGACTGCGATATTCCCACAGTCATACTGCAACTCTTCAGATTCATCCTTGGTCCTCGGACACCCACAATACTATTTTTAAATTTTATCCCTTAATTTGAATAAAATTTAAATCTGTTAAAATTTAAATGATAAAATTTTACATAAATTATATTATTGTTAAATTTTAGATTTTCCACAAATTCACTATTTCTTTTATGGATAGCCATAAAATTCACTTCACTTTCACATACTCAACGTTCATGGGTGAAGAGAACTATGTTTTTTTTTTTTTTTTTTTTACTCTGTTGGTACTTGGTAGATATATATTATCTATTAACCAACCTTTTTTTTTTAGAGAAAACATTAACCGACTTGATATGTTTTCGTTTTTGTTTTTCATATTTTTATTATTATTTATTATTATTATTTTTTTTTTTTTGTGCTCAATAACTATTTAGATAAGCATTATACAATCTGACCATATCTACAATTTTGTGGCTGACGTCAAAATGAGTTATGTTTAGAAAAAATTGTTGCAATTTGGTAAAGCCATTTTACATAAGTAACTGCTTTTAGTGTTTAAATAAAACACTTAAGGGCTCGTTTGGTAATGTTGTTCTAGTAATGTTGTTTGTATTTTTTGAAAATACGTGTGGGTGAAAAAGTATGTGGAAATACGTGTAATGTTGTTTAAACACTGAAAACTATTGTTCAAAATACACTACCAAACAGCCCCTTAAATTCTTTGGATTTCCTCTTAACACATCGTGACTTTTTTTTTTTCCTTTGGATTTTCTGTTCACATGCTACTTTTTTTAAGATTTACTTCAGCTTTACACTTCCACAAATTAGACTAACATTAGACTTTTTGTTCATATCAACTTCTTCAATGTGAAATATCAAATAATTCATATTGAATCCTTACTATATGGTTCTTTTTCTCTATTCTTCTACCTACAACCTTGCAAGTATGTATTTGTTTACTTTATTTTTTTTCATTAAATTGAATAGGTTTTGTGTATTTTTTTGTCTTTTGTTTAACTTAATTTTAAGTTTTATCCAATTTATATGATTATGGTTTGAAAATCAATCATTAAATATGCTTAGACATGATTTTTTAAATTATTTTGTGTTTTATGACACGGATTCCAATGTTAATATGTTGCTTTCATCTTCTCAATTTTGATTTAGAGAATAATATTCTTTTTAGCTTATTACTAAGCATGTCTTGATAATTTGATGATAAATTGTTCATAACAATTTGATTTTTATTGATAATTAAATTTTCTAATAAAGAACAATGATAAACAAGAGCAAGAATACATATAGTGTACAAAGAGATACTCAACAATCTCACAAAATTAATAATAATTTTTTATTTAGGTGTTATCATTTTATATTTGATAGTTATTATACCAATACAATTTATTTATTTTGTTATTATAATAATTATTTATTTCATTATTGTTTATCAGATAAAATATATATTTTATAAGTTTTAGATAAAACCGTGCAACACACAGGCTTTTAACTAGTATATATAAAAGTAGAGACTTCATGTTGGAGAATATGAGGTTGTGTCATGTGGCGCATTCTTTGAAGTTCTCTTTATTTAGTTTTTTACTTCAACAAAGTTTGCATTTATATTAAAGTATTAGTTCATTGAATTAGCCAATAGAGTAAATGCATATATTAATTATCTACTGTTGTGCATTTATTATTTATATTAAATGAATTTATATGATTATTTTTATAAACTTTATATAGAAAATTATTTTTAGTTGGAATAATAATAATAAATTTAGAATATGACATTCTTACTCATGTTTAGTTGTTTTGACAACAATTGTCACAAAAGCCATAAAAAAAAATTAAATATTTGTAAATTCACTAAAATTAATCTTAATCCTTTAAATTTTCTAACTCCTTTGTGTGTGTGCGCGCACGTGTATATGTGTTTGTGTGGAACTAACACTGTAGTATGTATTCTATATAATTAGAAATATTACTAATATAATAAATATGTTTATTTTGTTATATTAATTATTTTAAGCTTAATGAAATTGTAATATCATTTTTCTAAGATTTATATGTGAAACAATTGGTTTTTTTTTTACTTGAGAAACAATTGATTTGAAATATGGCATTTTTACTCAAATTTAGTTGTTTTTGAAACAATTGAAACCATGTCCAACAAAAAGGGGAAAATTTTTTTAGTAACACACAATCAAAAATGTAAAAAAAAATAAAAAATAGTAATTGAAAGATATATGCATTTTTTAGTAGGCATGAACATGCCTATCTATATTAGCTACTATATCATGCAATTTTCAATTTGTAAACACACACACACACACACACACACACACACACACATATATATATAGTATGATCAAATCACTATACGACTCTTAGTGTAATTTTATTTTATCTATATATAAATTAACTAAAGATTACAATTTTTTACAATGAAATTTATTGAAATATCATTTTTATACATCAATTGTTGGGAGTGGGGATCTGAATCCTGAATGTTTCTATTGGAAATTGAGGTGTCAATTAGTTAAGTTAAAAGATTTTTGGCAAAACTTATCGAAATATTGGAGAAAACTAATAATAAGTTGCACCACACATCGTGCGGGAATTCAACTAGTTGTTTAAAAAGTCTATGTGCCCTAGTGGAAATCAATTTCTTATATATTCCTATATTAGCTTGCATTCTTATTTTAGTGGTATGTCACCGACGCGTCGTCTCATGAATTAATAGGGTTGACCTCTACTTGGATTGTGACGGTTTAGGCCAACCCCTCTCTTTCTCTCTATATATATATATATATTATTTTTTCAATTACAAGAAAAATAAAATAAATAAATAAAATTCATAAACCTATAATAAACTAGTTATTGTATATAATAATACAATTATGTTTACAATAATTTTATTCAATTGTGTCTTGCATAATAAAATTATAAAAGAAGCATATCATGTGTAATTTTTGTTTGCCATGGGGTCATGAGTTTTACCTAGACACATTAAAAAATGGCCATGAGAGTACTTCCTCAAAAAAAAAAAAAAAAAAAAAAAAAAAAAAAAAAAATCCTTCGCTTACATCAATATATCCAAGCGGAGAACTAGGAAATAAAGGCATGCTTAGTTCTAAAAAAGTAGGGCATAATTAAAAGGAAGGGTTAGAAAACCTACATTCACTAGCACTACTAAGCATAGTTTATAGCTTGAGCCGAAGAGAACCAAGTTACACTCAGTTGAATTGAGACACATCCTAACATTCTCTGGGACCTGATCAATAGCCTTGAGCATATTCCCTCATAACATTTTTTGATCAATTACAAATCCAAAGTAGATGGCCTAACATAAATAATCTATATAAAGCTCCCTTGAAATCAATATTGTTTCTTTCAATTTATCTTAACAACACGATCTTTGAGCTGATATCTCAAACTAGCATATATTATGGCAACAATGGTTGTCTTGGTGACTTAGAAATTGGTGTTCTCATCTTTTTGTTATTGTTGTCCCTTTTCATATGACTCCTCCATTCAAGAACTAAACCACATGAACTTATAAACACTCCCACTCTGCCATTCAACATTACTTTGATTTCCTTCACTATTTCAAGTGATAAAGTAATAATAATATGTGAAAAAAAAAAATAGTATTTCTACTATTATTAACTGAGAAAGACATTATGAATAAAAGCTTGTATATGATACAAACTATTTGTTTGTATAATACTAATCATGTGGAGTGACACACAATTTGTCAATCACATTGAAATTCACACATAACATAAGGTTGGTATGTTATATATTCTCTTCTTCTTTCTTTAATTTTTATTTAGAAAAAGCTTGAACCATTTCATTAGAAGGAAACATGATTTGGGTGAAGATTAATCATCATCCAAATCATTGAAGGATGTACAAAAATCATGGTTACTCGTGTTAATCTTTCTACGTTTCATGGTCTTTACTCCAGAAAAATAGTACGTACTAAACTAGAGAAGGAATATCTATGGCTTTCTTTTCGTTTTGTTATTCTGGAAATATATACCAAGCAATTGTTTAAAAGATATTGTGTTGGTGTTTCCTAGTGTTAATCGAATTCTGAATCCTAAAGTTTAAAAACACTGGCTACGGAGAAAGGGAAAAGTAAAACCAAGTAACCTTTGAAGACATGGTATTTCTACGACAGGTCGTTTCACCATATATTAATGAGATGAACAAGTGTCAATTCACAATACGATACCGTATAATTATTTTGTTTATCTTCATTGAATTACAAAAACGATAAGTCGTGGAATAATTAATAATTACCCACGACACGCTTTATGGGAAGATGATGGTTTGGTCATTTGTGGAGGTTGTTTTTTTTTTTTTTTAATTAATTAATTAATTAATATGGAAGGGTTTATTTTGCTCAATATTAAGGGTTTGGAAATAAATTATTTAGCTGAAATTGAAAACTTTTTATTGAAAGTATTGTAGATAAAGATAAAAACTAGCTGAAATAGTACAATGAGACTCGTGAATAATACCAAAAAGTGCAATATGAGTTATGACTTATGAATAATAGCAAAAATAAGCTAAATAGTAAAAAAAAACTACATTTTTCAGCCAATGCCAGACGCAACTTTAGTTTGATTCACAACAAACCAAGCTCGTGACAGATATGAGTCAGCCAAGTTGTAGAATTTATGACCCTTACTTTGATTTGACAGGTCAGGTAAGGTTACCCTTGTATGGCCAATATTTTTGTGGACAATGTTTAGCTACATAATTGGTTGTAGTTTTAGGTTACAACCTTACTCAATAAAATAAATATTACTATATATTTTGAAAATGTTCTTTACGTACGCTCTCAATACACATGTCAAATTTTGTATCAATAGGATATTATTTACTATATGATTTATAAAGCTTATATTTTATACATAATTTTTAAACTACAAAAATTTGCAATTTAAAAAATTTATTGGCGACATAGTTATTGATTTTTATTTTTCTAGAAATTTTGCAAGTATGAAGGATATAAAAAAAAAAAAAAAAAAAGTAATCCAACGGTGGATTTGTCAAAATTCACCTCTAATAAAAAGATATTAAGTAAGGTTTTAGATTTAGGCTATATCCAATTTTATAACTAAACTTTATCTTATTTTTGTTCACATATAAAATAAATAAATTGTTAAAAAAAAAACTGACATATTTACTCTTTTTAATATATATTTATATATATATATATATTTATATCACCAAGGTTGATGGTTGAATACAGGGACAAAGCCAGAGCTTTGAGTTAAGGGGGCAGCTTTACTGTTAGCTGTGTGCAGCGATTTCAATCTTTGACTCTGCTACTACTTAGCTGCTAAGATTTTTTTAATTTTTTTGTAAGAACAAAATTATTTTTGTTTATAATTTTTTAAATGACAGGATTGTTTATTTTAAATAAAATTAGTTAATTGAGCTTAATTTTTTTTTTTAAAGTTTTACTATTGGTAATTTTTGTTGTACGTTGAGCTATTTTTTTTGAACTTGTATATTTTGTTTTAGATTTTAGATCTATAAATTTTTTTATAGTCACTAAAATGAGGAAAATACTAACGCTATAAACTTATTTTTAAATTATTGATGTAATAAGTAGTCACTGGTAAGTAAAAAAATGATGTGAGTGGTGGGTCCATGTGCGAACTAATAAGAATTTGCTACCAAAATAGTTTGTAAAAATGTTGTAAAAAAGTTTATGAGTATAGTATTACTCTTAAAAGAATCAATGATATTTTTTTAAGGGAAAAAATGTAATTTTATATAACAAAATTGCTAAAATTAATACACATATTTATATATATATATATAATAATATTTTAAAAAAAAAAAATTAGGAGGGGCCATTGCCCCCCTAGTCCAAAGCTAGCTACGTCCCTGGTTGAATACAATAAAATACATTAACAGTCATGGTATAAGGAGATGGGAAATCGACAAATCCAAGATTGCTAAGCAAGAGTGCTTGAATTTCGATAATGATAAAGGGAGAGGATTTTTATCCGAAGGCCATATGTGTTGTCTCATTTGGGCCACCCATACAAATTGCTATACGTAGCCTTTGGTTTTGTTTAGTTGGGTTTATTTTTTTGCAACCTTCTTAAATATAAAAGTGCCAATGCCCTTACAGTGTTTTGCCACTGTGCATCCAACGTTTTTCACTGTTCATTTACAGTGCAATTTTGGTGAGTCCCTCTATTTTTTCTTTTTGTGAAGCCAAAACGGTTTGTTTGGCTGAAATGTGAAAACCAAATAAAAAAGAAAAGAAAAAGAAGGCAGAGATAGAGGGCGAGAGGACTAGAGAGTTCTAGAATCTGGAACTCTCTCTGCCTCTCAACCTCTATTTTTCTCTCTTTCTCAAAACTCATCCACAAACCCCAATTTGTCACCACCACAATTACCCCAAAACAAAATTGCCACCACCACTGAAAAACCAAACCACAACAATCAAAACCAAGTAACCACCCATCCTAAAATCAAACTGATAGCAAAAAAAAAAAAAAAAAAAAAAAAATTCAACCATAGCAGCCACCAACCCCACAGCCCACCACCACCACCTGGAATCCATCACCACCACCACCACCATCAACAACCACCAAAATCACATATCCATACCCACAAACCCAAAAATAAATAAATAAAAATTTGAAACCCAGATCGGATTGCTACCCCCCCCACCACCACCACCACAAACATCAAAACCTAGAAAAATCCTCCACTGCCCACCACCACCACTCAACAAACCCGCACTAAGCAACCCACCACCACTCACCAAACCTAGAAAAAAAAATAAAAAATAAAAAATAAATAACCCACACCTAACTAGCAAGCAACCCACCACCGTCGAGCAACCCACACACACCACTCACCACCAAATTGCTAATTCAAAGTTTCAAACTAAAACTCAACCCCAAAACCCAATACAACCCACCACCATACTCAAACCCAAACCCTGAACAACTAGCCGCCGTCGCAAACAAAACTCAAAACCCAAAGCTCAAACAAACCCCAGCAACCTGAAGCCCATAACACTGAATCAACACCGTTTCAAACCCTCAAAGCTTGATTTTTTGTTCAGTCAGAGTGAGAGATCGACAGAAGGGATAAGAGAGAGCACTGATTTGACGGAGGGAACTCTGATTTTGTTGAGAGAGAGAACTGATGAGATCACATGGAGATGGAGACATGAGAGATGAGAGAGCGTATTTTATTTTTAATTGGGAAAAGTGAGAATAAAATAATATTAAAACTTATACATCCTGAGCTACAATGGGTTGTATGTATAAAAACTCATAGTTCATAGTTGCTAAATTTTTTTAGCAATAGCAACCCAATTAGAGCCAAGTTTTGAGCATGTGAAGATGTAAAATAGCAACTGGGGGGTGTTTACACCCCTCAATGCTAATGCTCAGGAAACCAAATTCAAAATTTTGAAACTTTAGGAGCAAAATAAATATTAATCCAAACTTTATAGTCTGTACTTTACAATTATATAATATATATATATATATATATATATATATATACACACACTTTTCAAGATCAAAGGCACTGAAGAACTCACATGGGTAGCATGGAGATTGAGTCTTAAAAGGGATTTTTTTTTTTTTTTTTTTTTTTTTTTTAACATTGATCGAATTGATAATCCATATACAAGATTAAACAGCAAAGGTTACCAGTGTCAATAAACAAACAAGTGATTCATTTTAAGGATCTAATAAACGAATTATTGTGCCTTGATTCAGAAAACTGTTTATTGCAGTCATTATTAACACAATGGAGATTAATCTAGCATTTTTATCATTTACAGGGGAAAATATGTTATTTCTTATTTTATTAATTTTTGAATGGGTGTCAGGTGTTTGCTTGACTTTTGAATTAATCAAACATGCTATTACTCTTAACTTTTAAAGCTTCAACTCTCTAATTCTTTCCCCCTTTCGAGGCTGTCGCTTTGGTTAAAACCAATCTAGGAGCTGGAACATGTAGCAAAAAGGTTGATGTATGAAGCATACCAAAGAGGTTGTGCAGGATCAAGGAGATTCCTCTCACATTAGATGTGGAAGCACCCTTCCTTGGTTTGGTTTTCTACAAGAGTGGAAGATGGAGTGCAATAAAATCAAGTGGTTCACAATGATAGAAAATCATAGTGTTGTGCTATTGAAGGTTAGAGATGTAAAAAAACTCATTAGAATGTGAATGTGTACTACATACTATCACCTTCTAGCATAGAGCTATATCTAAAAGCTTAGTTTCTACGGTGGTTGAATTTAGCTAGAAAACATGCCTTGTTTTTTGATTTTGTAAATAACCATTGGCTAAAGTCAACTATGATTACAAAGTAGACATAGTGCTTGGTAGTGGATGTGTCTAACTATATTTGGTAGTTAGACGATACTCCTGGTTACATTTTTATTTCATATATATACTTATAAAAAATATATATATTTATATTTATATATATTTGGTAGTGATACTTTGTCAAGCTGTTTTAAATTTCATCAATGATCAGCTAGAATCTTGTTTTCTTCTTCTTTTATGGGGTCTTATGGATTTACAACATAGATTATTATAGGATTTTAATGACTTGTTTTTACTAAATGTATTGCTACTTTTGGGTTTACAACATAGATTAATATGGGATTTTAAGGATTGGTTAGTTGTCCATTACACTTTTAAATTTTTACTCTAATATAGACAATGGGATGGAAATTGAAAATTTAACACTAAAATAAGTTGTCAACTTTAAATTTTAAAACTCGAGATGTATTTACAAATACCCAATGCATAGGCAAGCACGTGCCTTGCATGTGCGGCCAACACTAGTTAAGTTTAAAAAGTACTCTATTTTTCAAAGGAACACTTCTGTAATTTTACAGCATACAAAATAAATAAATTAATGAAAATAAGTTAATTCTAGATGTTAAGGATCTTGTAGCGCTATTTGAGCTTTCAAAAATAGTATTCACAACACAATTTAAATTAATTGATAACTTAACAAATTCTTAACACATTTTCAGTTGTTAATTTGCAGACTTGTGTGTACGGACTCGCTAATAGCTTACATGTAAGCTTTGATTGGTTCTATATTTTAGGGGTGGCAAATGGGCGGGTTGGGTCATAAATGGGTTGAGTGTGTAATTATCCATTTATCCATTTATGACCCGTTTATATATAAATTAATTATTCATTACCAACTCAACCCATTTAATTAGTAGCCCACCCATTTAACCCAATATGACCCAAATACCCCTAAAACTACTTGAATACCCTCTTGACCTCCAAAATTACCAAAATACTCTTAAATACCCCCTGAAACCTAAAAAATGACCAAAATACCCCAAAAACCCAAAAAATGACCAAAATACCCCCGAAACCCAAAAAATTACCAAAATATCTCCAAAACCTAAAAATGACAAAAATATCCCCAAAACCAAAAAAATGACCAAAATACTCTCGAAACCCAAAAAATGACTAAAATACCGCCGTAACTCAAAAAATGACCAAAATACTCCCGAAACCTAAAAAATGACCAAAATACTTCCAAAACCCAAAAAAATGACCAAAATACCTCCCCAAACCCTAAACCCTAAATGACCAAAATACCCCCGAAACCCAACAAATGACCAAAATACCCTCAAAACCCAAAAAATGACCAAAATACCCTCAAAACCCAAAAAATGACCAAAATACCCCCGAAACCTAAAAATGACCAAAATACTTCCAAAACCCAAAAAATGACCAAAATACTTCCAAAACCCAAAAAATGACCAAAATACCCCCGAAAAAGAAGACTGGCAGAAGATGACGAACTTGGGAATGTAATTTCCCAGTCATTTGATAATGTATCAATGGAAATTGATAGGGTGACTGAGGTTATGGCAAAGTGTTTTTCAAAGTCATATGGAGAAGAAGTTCATGCAGCGTTGGGCGTATTGGACTTGGATCCAATATCAAAGACTGAGACCTACATGTTCTTTGGTTGCCCAGATCATGAGTGCAAATGTGTTCTATTGACACTGATGTCTAAGCCTAAAAATTAAAAAGTGTGGGATTTCTTGGCCAACTTTAGATTTGCTTTATTTTGTTATTTTGTTTTGTTTTGGCAAGACTCATTATAGTTAAAAAAAAAAAAAAAGATATTTGTTTGTATTTTTTAGACAATGTTTATTTTGTTGAAAATAAATATGTGATGCGTGAATTTCTTTACAACATAGAAATATACATAACTTAATTTTTAGCTACAATAAATTTTTTTCCCCCTAAACTAGAATCATTATTTATGTTCTTTAAAATGAGGGGTATAATAGTAATGTTATTATAAAATAATTTCTTTTCATTCCATTCATTCCAATGTCACTTCCAAACAATATTACTTACATTCCATTCAATTCCATTCCTTTATTTTAAAACATCCAAACAAGATTTTTTAATTCAAAATCATTCATTTCCCTACTAAATTCATTCTATTCCATTCCTTTAATGACTATTCCATTCCATTTCATTCCCTTATGAACTCTCAAACGGAGTGTAAGAGTCCTGAATGAAAAGATTTGGATTTATTTTTTCTATTTATCCTTTTGTGATTGTTTGAATTTATTAAAATTATTTTGTTGCTTATTTTGGTGGAGCTATGGGTCAACAAATCAATGAATGGCCAAATTTCATTTTTGATTCTGGGTTCTTTATATCAAAATGGGTAAATTACAAAGTTAGTCCCTATATTTTACACCATATCTTAATTTTGGTCCCTAACCTTTCACTTGTGTCAATTTAGTCCTTAATATTTCCAATGACGTGTCAATTTAGTCTTTTCTATTATCCCTTGGATGAAAAAAGCTGATGTGTCAAACGGAATAATAAAAAAATATTTTTCATGCCATATCAATTACCCCACATCAATTTTTTTAAAGAAAAACCCACTTCAAATGTTCACATGTGAGATTTGTAATCTTGATTCTTGACTCACGTGAGAGTTGGGGGGGGGGGGGGGAGAGAGAGAGAGAGAGAGAGAGAGAGAGAGAAGAAAGGGAGGTGAATCTGATGAGAGATTGGAAGGATTTAGAATTTTCCCTAGACTGATTTGTACATGTGAACATCTGAAATGGTTTTATTTTATTTTTGTTTTTAAAATAATTTGAGTGGATTTTTTAAGCCAGCAATATCAACTTCAACTTAAAAAATCCAAAGCCCAACACATAACACCCAGAAGCTAAAAATGATCAAAAGGTTCAAAACCACGATCTTTCTCAGCTTTTTGAAATTGATAAGATTAAGATTGGAAATAAATGGGTTTGTTTGAAAGAAAGGAAAAAAATAAAAAAGCTCAAAAGAGACAAAGATCAGAGAAAGAGATAATAATGTGAGCGAGGTTGTGGAAGATGGTGTTATATAAGAAGAGAGATACAGAGAGAGAAAGCAAAACTAGGGGCCATTTGAAAGAGTTAAGTAAGTGCTTTTGGCGGGAAAGCGTTTTGGGAAAGTGAGAGTGAGAGTAAAGGTGATGGAGGAGAGGAAGATGAACCTGATGAGAGACAGGAATTTAGGGATTTAGAAATTTCCCTAATCTGATCTCATGTGTGAACATTTGCAATAGATTTTTTTTTTAATCTGACGTGGCAGTACAGTTGGCCGTTGATGTGATATAATTAATATATTTTTATTATTCCATTTGACACATCAGTTTTTTTCATCTAAGAGATAACAACATGGACTAAATTGACACGACACTAAAAAGGTTAGGGACCAAATTGAAACAATTGAAAGGTTAAGGACCAAATTGAGATATGGTGTAAAGGATAGGGACTAATTTTGTAATTTACCCTATCAAAATTTTCTCATTAGGTTGAAAGTGTGAATTTATTTGAGGTCTAAAGTCATTTTTTTCCAAAATTCTAGGGGGGCCAATAAGTATATCACTCTTAAATTTTAAGATAATTTATGTGAGAGTTATATGTATTTTTACTGGGTTATCCCCAAGTTTTGTCTTTACTTAAACATTGGATGTAGGGGTATTTTTTAACCACCAAAATGTTCATTCCAAACAGGAGAAACCCTTTAAATAGTAGTAGTATAGTCTATGGTTATTAATATCCCTATCTGGATCTTAGGATATTAAAATACTAAGATCCTACATCCCTAAAATGTTATGGATCTCACTAGGATCTCTAATAAAGTGAAATTTGTGTGAGATTTCAATCCAGATCTTATAGAATTCCGATCCCATAGAGATACTAAAGATCTTGTGCTATAAAGGAAAATTTAATTTTTTTTGTGTGTGCTTATTTTAGGCCTCCAAATGGAGTTCAAAGACCCCAAACTAATAAAAAATGTAATAAACAGATCAGCCCAGTAGCCCTAACCAAAATTGATTGAAAAAAAAAGTAAAAAATAAAAGCCTAACGCTCACGTCAGTCGCCAGTCGTCACTTTAACCTAATAAATAAAATCACAAAAAACAAAAAAAGAAGAGAAGAGACTAGACTACTAGAGAATGGAAGGCGAGTGTGAAAAGCTAAGAAATCCGAGGGTGATGCCACTATGAGAGAGACCATTAACTACAAAGGTGATTTTTTTTTTTAATAATTTAATTCAGCTAATAATGACTAGAATGATGTTTATAATGATCAACCGTACTTTGAGAAACACATCCAAGATAGCCAAACCTTTGGTCTTGATGATTGAGTGTCATTATGGTGTTATTTGAAATATTTTTATTTGTGTGGGACAATAGGTATTGACAGATTCTTAAATACGTTGGTTTCCAACTTTCCAAAAAAAAAAAAAAAACAAAAATGTTGGTTAAGTGAATTACGAATCCCTGATGGTGTCAGACATGAAACAAGGGGTATGAAGCGTTAAAAAAAAATCTCAAACCTATTTAATCAAACACATAGTTATATAGTTAGAGCATTAGAATTGCAACCCCTAAATTGCTATTTTTTACCATCAAACCAACAAAAACAAGCATTATCCCAATTTCTATTTATAAAAATTTTTGCAACTTAGCTACAGTAAGATGGTACTTTTAGAAGATACTGTAGCAAGTTGTAAAATCGTTTTTATTATATTTCATTACTTCTCCTCTCTCTCTCTCTCTCTCTCTTCCAAGTCTCTCTTTTCTCAGCTCAGACTCCATCCCTCTCTCTGTAATCTTAGCCTCTCTCTCCCCACTCTCTTTGTCTCGGTCTCTCTCGAATCGACATGGAGACAACGGTTTATGGTGGAGGCATGGAGATCGGCTTCTGTGGTGAAGGCGTGGACATCATGGAACCATGGTGGAGCTGTGGTTGTGGCTGGGTAATTGTGGTTTTGTTCTTAGGTCACGGTGGTTGCAGTGATAATGGGTTTGCTGGGCTTTGTTCTTGGTTGGGTTAGTGGTGGTTGTAGCGGAAACAATGGGTTTTGGTGTGGTAGTTTGTGGTCAAGCCAAGGAGGTCGTGGGTTGTGGTCAAGGTGGCGTTTGTGGTGGAAGTTGGGGGTTGTGGTTCGTGGTTGTGGTTGGGCCATGGTGGTTTTGTTCTTGGCATGGTGGTTGCGTTTTGTTCTTAGGTCGTGGTGGTTGATGTGATGGTGGGTTTGCTGCTTTGATCCTGGTTGGGTTGGTGGTGGTTGTGGTGGTTAAACAATGGGTTTTGGTGTGGTGGTGCCTCATATTGTTGGTGGTGGTGTGGTTGAGAGAGAGGGAGAGAGAGAGAGAGACAGAGACAGAGAGGCAGTGACAGAAATTAGAGAGAAGAGAGATAGATAGTTTTATATTATTTAATTGTATAATTTATATTATTTTAATGTGTTATATGTTAAAATAAAATTTGAGATGTTGGGTGTATTGTAAAATGATATTGTATAATAGATAAAATAGCTTTTTACATGGTAAAATAGAAACTTTTATGCAATTCCGGATGCTAATGCTCTTATAGACTTATAGTTTAATATATTTTACTTTATTAAATCCTAAAATTAAATAAAAACAAAACAACAACAACAACAACAACAATAATATTGGGTCCATTGTTGAGGTCCAAAAAATCACAATGTTATACCAAGGCCCAAAACAAAGCAAAGGATTGAAACCTAGGAAAAATAAAGCATTTAGGCTTCCAATAAGAAAGAAGAGAGGTCCAAACCCATTAAGGGTCCATAAAGAGGAACCTAAATCCATGAATGGGCAAGTCTCAGGCCCCATAAAATAAAGGAAGGAAAAAAGCCCAGCATAGCCCTTAAAGGTCAGAAAATCGCTGGGGAGCCCGGGAAAATAACTGGGCCAGGATACCTGGGGATTCCCAGGAGCCAGGGATCCTTGGGACATGCAGCAAAGCTAGGTTGGGATTAAGACAGTTTAGAGTGTGTACCAAGAAACACAAGGAAATAGAATAGATATGTCTCTATCAGCCACTCAATGATGCAGAAAGGGGGTCAGAAGGCTTAAGAACCAACAACCCATGAGTAAAGGCCTAGTACCTCGGGGAACCCAGGAAGAAGAACCATAAGGGAATGTGGCTGGGGATCTTTCAGCCTGGCAGGAAGGAATCAACTCACTTGGTAAAAATGATAAAGGGAAAAGCAACCAAAAGTTGGGTCTGAAAAGGTGGAATCTAGAAGCCTTAAAAGAAGAAAGACCAAAGGTCAGCCCTTTAAGACACCCCAGTACGGGAAGGTTAGCTGGGGTCTTTCGAAGATGAAATCTCAAAAAAGGGAAATAATAAAGAATAAGGAAGGGACCAGCCACTAATGTTGCTGACACAACATTGGTTCTGGTACCCAGAAGAACAAATAGAGGGAATCAGTGGTACCCCGGAAACCCTAGGATGGCACTATAAAAGGGGAAGCAACCAACAGTGAAAGACATTCAACAATAGTGAATTAGAGTAAAAATCATTAAGAAAACTCTGTTAGAATTCAAAAAAAAAAAAAAAAAAAAAAAAAAAAGAGAAAAAGGAGGGAAATATTGTTCGGTATCCTCAAATAGCCACTAGAGAACACACTTAGATTCAAAGAGATTCAAACTTTGCAAGTCTTAGAGGCCTGAAGAGCCATCTAAGTCTGTGATTTTGAACTTATTTGGACCTTGTAACCCGTCCTAGTGAGCATAGTGTATTACACAATCAAGAAAGTAATAAAATATTTTGCATTATTTTAAGATCCCTAATGCTTTATTTTATGTTCCTTCTTGATCAATTTCGTTCCTTTGCTATTCCTTGCTGTTCAGTGCATATATTTCTTGTCTGTTAGCATGTATGTGTTGTAGGATTCATGCTTTGTGCACTACTTGGTTCGAAATCAGCCCAATTTAGCTGCGGTGAACCAAGCCCAATCCCTTAAAACAATAAGTATTGGGTCCAGGATCCTTGTTTCTACTTGGGCCTGTGTGCTAAAAAAAAAAAGAACCCACACATTAGGGCGACTCCACTAGGGACTAGGTAAAGGAAAGGGAAGAAGCAGTCCCTTCGCAGAGCATGGCTCCAAGACCAAGGAACAGTAAAGGTACCAATGTACTACCTGCGACATTTGAGCTCGTAGGAGAAAATGAGGTAACTTCAAGGCAGAGGAATGAAGTACCTCTGGTGGAGCAGGAGGTCGTCTTAGGACAGAGGTGTGGGGTGTAGGAACTAGAGCCCATGGCTCAGATGGCAGAAATGATGAAAGACTTACAACAGGAGATCCGTATCCTCAAAGAGGGAAGGACTCAAGAAATCAGAGATAACGCTCCCCCTGTGGCCAACCAAGAAAGAGCCCAACCAAAAGGAGGGTCAGTAGTAGGAGGGGGAGTTAACCCCTAGTATCTCACACTAGCGGATGTCAACGCCCTTTTGGAACAAGAAAGGGAAAAGCTCTCGGGGATCCCCAAGCAATTCTCTCGGGATCCCTCATTCCCACCAAAACTCCTTGGCAAGCCCTATCCCAAGGGATATGAACCCCCAAAGTTTCACCCTTTTGATGGAAGGAACGGAAGTGCTGTGGAGCACGTGAGTAGGTTCATTCACACCATGGGTCTTTACGCAGGAGACAAGGAGCTGTGTCTAAGAGAGTTTGCTAAGTCCCTATTGGACAGAGCATACACATGGTACACTACCTTGAGGCCGGGGTCCATTAAGACCTGGAATGAGATGATGGAGAGGTTTTGCTCAAAGTATTATCCAGGTGAAGACAAGGCCACCTTCCAAAGCCTTCAGATGGTAAGGCAAAGGCTCGGAAAAGACCCTATCCAGTTCATCAAAAGATTTGAGGATGTTTCTTTGGACTGCTATGGGGATCACGAAGAAAGGGAGTGTTAGGACATATGTGTTTCACATGTTAAGAACATATATCATGATTTTATGTAATTGGCTAATCCTTTGACAAAATGCACTTTACTTGTATTTGGGTAGATTTAGGATGTGTTTAAATACTTCAAGAAATCATGTTTCAAGATCAAGTGTTGAAGCCTTCAAGTCTGTCCAAGAAAACAAGCTGAAAGTGCAGAGTTATTAAAACTTGACAGCTAGCATGTGTCGAGGTTTAAGAAGTTGTTTTAGCCCCGTGGCTCGACAGCTAGCTCGACAGATGCTTGACAGCTTCTATCTGTCGAGGTTTATGAAAACAGAATTTCTGTTCTATTTTTCTTGAGATCCATGGATGTGTCTTTGGGCTTTCTTTTCTCCTAACCCTAGACATATAAAAGGATTGTTTTAAGAGCTGTCAAAGTACACAAGTTGCACAAGCATTGAGCAAACTCTGTTCAAGCAATTTGTAACCAAAGACGAAGTTCTTGCCCTAGTTTATCTCTTTCTCTTGAAGAAGTTGCTGTGTATGTGCACCATAGGGTTTTGTAACCAAGCATCTTCTTGATCTTCATCATGTGGATGAATTAAAGAACTTTGCAGTCAATAACCTTCATAGTTGGTTATTGAAGTTGCGTACTGGGATTCGCGCATTGGTTAGTCACGTACTTGGGAGCCGTGCATCAAAAGGGGGAACTGTCATTACAGAACAAGTCCAATTGGGTATTGGGGTAAGGGTTCAACTGTAGGTTGGTAAGGTACTTGGGATTCCTTTACTTGTAACCGCTTGTTGTGATAATAGTGGAGTTTCAGGAGTGGTGACACTCGGTGGAGTTTTTGCCGTTAGGTTTTCTCCATTCGTAAACAAATTACCGTGTTATTTATTTTCCGCCTGCATAATTAGTTTATTGGTGATTTGTTTGTGCTACCACGTGTTTTGCATGATAAATTGATTAATTAATAATTTGGCTAATTAATTAATTAATTTCAATCACAAGGGGTCAATTTCTTTGTGGCCTATCAAGTGGTATCAGAGCCAAGGTCATAGGTTTGAGTCGTTGGAGCCGCATTGTGAGGGAGGGATTGTGAGGGATTTCACAATTTGCTCCAATACCAATGGGCTTGGTCTACGATCGAATGCTATAAAAGATTTGTGCCCCCTCATCCTTCACCAATTGGTGGTTGGATGGATTGGTGAGGCACACGGTTCGATAGGGAGCTCATGGAGACTTGCATATCTAACATGCTCTTTGATTACAGGCTTAATCTCGAAAATCTATGCATAACCCAATTTGCTGACCTGCTACAGAGAACTAGGAGGACAGTGTTGACCATGAGAACAAAGAGGGTGCCAGTACCTTAGGCCATGACAGCTTTGGTAGGAGAAAAGAGGAAGAGAATTAAAGGAGAAATGGCCGAGGAACCACCTGTGATCCCATGTACTGCGGAAGAATTGAATCATGTTCTGGATAAATGGATTGGAGACGGAATTGTTAGGTCATTCACTGTGTCCATTCCACCTATTGAGGAAGAAAGGAAGAATCCTTTGTTTTGCATGATTCATAACTATGTCAAGCACTCCACCAAGGATTGTTGGACCCTTCGGAGGCTTTTTCACAAAAAAGTTTAGGGAGAGGACCCTGGAGCTCACCCAAAAGGAGCCCGAGGTGTAGAGGAACCCTTTACCCAACCATAAAGGGAAAGGAGTGGTGGCTGTAGTAATCCATGGAAGCTCGGCAGAAGTAGAGGAACCTGAAGGATCCTTTCACCCTAGCACAGTCAAGACCCTTCAGAAGAGCCCTAAGTTCAGATCATTATTCAATCAATTGGGATTTGGGCTAGAAGTAAGAAGGATGGCCATAGAATCCCTCATGAGTATAGCAGCTGATTCAGGGGTGGAATGTTTCACAGTAGAATCCCATGCCAACCGAGCTTACTTGGAGACAACCAATGCAATAACCTTCACGGATGAAGACATGGAAGTTGAACATCCAGACCATTGCAGACCCTTTTATCTGATGGCCACCATAAACGGTGTCCAAATCAGGAGAGCACTGATAGACATAGGGGCATCATTCAACCTCATAGCCCTAAGTACCTTAGAGGCTGTGGGCTTGATTGGTAGGAGGATCCTGGGGGCTCCTATGGAGATAATAGGATTTGGAGGAGTAGCAGAATCGACTGAGGGATATGTGCAGCTGGCCTTAAAGGTGGGCCTAATAGTAGCCCTGACCATATTCCATTTGATTAACTCAGAAGTTTCTTACCATGTTCTGTTGGGACGCCCCTGGCTCCATAAGCATCGCCTCATTCCCTCCATGTACCATCAATGTGTTAAAGGAAGATTGAATGGGAAGCCCATAAGAATCCCTGCCAATCCAATCCCTTTCAGCCAAGAAGAAGTGAACTTTATAGAAACAATGTTTTATGAAGAATTGGAACTAGATGATGAGAGTCCCACACTAGGGACACTAGGAGCACTTGTCTTGGAAGAAGAAGAAAGAGGAGGTACCCACGACCTAAGGAACCTCTTGGACAGAAAAAGGCAAAAGAAGGAGACTAGCTCCTCAGGATCCTGGGAATGTGTAGTGGTGCGGGAGCCCGGAGGAAGGCTAATATATCGTTTATAAAGGTACGCGGGGCTTGAATGCATTATGCAGGAGGGTCCCGAACTGCCAGATTGTATGATGGTTCAAGAAGAAATCCTAGAGGATCTAGACAAGGAAGCTCAAATCCAGTCTGAAGAGGAATTGGAAGAAGTAAACTTGGGGGCTGGTCTAGGATCCCTGAAACCTGTCTTCATTAGCAGTCAGTTAACAACACAAGAAAAAGAACAATTAGTAGCATTACTCAGGAGGTATGTGGATGTATTCGCATGGACATACAATGCGATGCCTGGCTTGGACCTAGGACTAGTAGTCCATTCTCTCAACATGAACCCAGGAGTTAAGCCAGTAGTTCAACCAGCCAAGGTCTTTCACACTGACATAGAGGCTCAAATAACTCAGGAAGTCAAGAAGCTACTGGCAGCTGGGTTCATCAAGCCAATCCAGCATCCTAAATGGCTCTCCAACATAGTACCTATGAAGAAAAAGAATGGCCAAATCCGGTGTTGTGTGGATTTTCACAATCTGAACAAGGCATGTCCAAAAGATGAATTCCCCCTGCCTAATATTGATCTCCTTGTAGATTCAGCTGCGGGAAACTCTATGTTTTTATTTATAGATGGATATAGTGGGTATAACCAAATTCGCATGGCTGCTAGAGATGTAGATAAGACAGCATTCAGGACCCCGATCAGGAATTTCTATTACATTGTGATGCCCTTTGGCCTTAAGAATGCGGGAGCCATGTACCAACAAACCATGATAGCCATCTTCCATGATATGATGCTTAGGGAAATGGACGATTATGTGGATGACATCGTGGTAAAGTCTAAGACTAGGGCAGGACACTTCTAGGTGCTTGAACAAGTTTTTGAAAGGTACAGGAAGTACAAACTACGCATGAACCCCATGAAGTGTGCCTTTGGAGTGTCTGCTGGAAAATTTCTTGGGTTCCTAATACATCGCAAAGGCATAAGTGTGGATCCAGCCAAGGCCACAACAATTGCAACAATGAGGAGGCCAAAAACGGTTAAAGCTCAAAAGTTTCCTGGGGAGGGTCTCTTACATCAGGAGGTTTGTGCCAGGACTGGCTTCGGTCACAAGTGAATTATCCAAATAGCTGAAAAAGAGGGTTGAGTTCACTTGGGGAACTGAACAGCAGAAAGCCTTTTAGAGGATCTAGCAGATTATGAACCATCTGCCTACCTTACAAGCACCAGTACGTGGGCGACCCTTGTTACTATATTTAGCATCAAATTCCCAAGCTATAGGAGCCCTGCTAGCATAGGAAGATGATGATGGGAATGAGCAACCCATTTATTATGTGAGCAGGACACTAAAAGATACAAAGACCAGGTACCCCAGGATAGAAAGGGCATGTCTGGTGGTTATGTATGGATCCCAAAGGCTAAAACGGTACTTCTCAGCCCACCAGATCCTCCTAGTGACCAAGTCTCATCCCATAAAAGCACTCCTTCACCAGCCTCTCCTAAAGGGAAGAATAGCACAGTGGCTGGTTTTGCTCTCTCAATATGACATCGGTCTGAGGACCCCCAAGGCTGTCAAAAGCCAAGCCATAGCAAATCTGCTAGCCCAGTTCCTAGGGGAAGAAGAGTGATCACTAAGCAAGGAGATCCCCGGAGAGGTGGAAGTAGTAGAACTCTCAGGAAAAAAATGGACCATGAGATTTGACGGGTCAGCAACGACAACTTCAAATGGCTTGGGAATTGTGTTAAGTTGCGAAGATGGGGATACCATGCCATTATCCTTCAAGCTTGAGTTTCTCTGTTCAAATAATGCTGCTAAGTACGAGGCATACCTTGACTGGACTGGACATAGCACTCAGCATAGGGGTAAAACATATGAAGGTTTTGGGAGACTCCAACCTCGTAGTCTCCCAAGTAAAGGGTGACTTTGCACTAAGAGAACAAAGTTTGGCAGCCTACAGAACTTGGGCACAGAAGTTGGAGCAAAAAATTCCAAACCTTCAGTGTGGAATACACCCAAAGAAGCGAAAACAAGTTTGCTGATGCACTAGCCACCCTAGGATCCCAGATACCATTTAAAGGAAAAAGTACTTTGATAAAGGTAAGCAAGCAGGAACATTCCATCATAGGGATCCTCAAAAGGATGTTCCTTGAAGAATCAAAACAGAAAGATTGGAGAGATGAGGTAAAAGGAAAGATAGGAAAGTTGGGGCATGAAGGAAGTATCAAGGAACTAAAAGATTACCCTTTGATAGAAGGAGAGTTGTACAGGAGGCTGCCCGGAGGGATCCTGTCCAAATGTATCAATGAAAAAGAAGGGAAGCTGAGATTAGAAGAACTGTACAGCCAGGTTTGTGGGATTGCAGAAAAAATCAGCCTATACAAAAGGATGCAGCGCATGGGGTATTACTGGCCAAATATGAACAAAGAGGCTACAATTGTACAGGAGGAATGTCAAAAGTGTCGACTTTCAATGGACAAAGAAGAAAGTTATGCCGTATTCGTGACAGAAGATTGGAGGACCCCATTTATGGAATACTTGGCTCAAGGGATCCTACCAACTGACAGGACACTGGCTCACTAGCTCAAGAAACTTGCCTTTAGATACTTCTTGCAAAATGGAATCTTGTTTAAAAAGGGGTACGGCGGGGATCCCCTAAGATGCCTGGGGCCTTGGGAGGCCAGAGAAGCAGTCAGAGAAGTCCACTCCGGTGATTGTAGAAGTTACCCAGGGAAAAGAAGGCTTTACAGGCAGTTGTTGTAGTTGGGGCACTATTGGCCTACAATGAAAAAGAACTCCAAGAAGCTGGTTAAAATGTGTCATGCATGCCAAGTACTTAGAGATGCAATACATACTCACCCAGATGTGCTGCAAGATATGACCACACCATGGCCTTTCCATACTTGGGGGCTCGATCTTATAGGACCCATAAATCCCCATTCTAATGGCCATATATGGATCTTAGCAACCACCAAATATTTTACAAAATGGGTAGAAGCCATCCCTTTGAAGAAGGCCACCGGAACAGCCGTGGCAAACTTCATCCGAGAACATATCATTACACGCTTTAGGATCCCAAGGAGACTGATCAGTGACAATGGTACACCATTCATAAATAAGCATATGAGGGACCTGACCGAGGCGTATCACATCAAGCATGGGAGGTCCACACCATATTATCCACAAGGAAATGGCTAGGCCGAGGCTACCAAAAGGGTGATATTGAAAATCCTCAAGAAAATGAAACATGAGTATGGGGGAAAATGGAGTGCCCACCTGACAGATGTACTCTGGGTGATACTGAAAATCCTCACTCTCTGTGTTTTGCCATGTTGTTTTTTGCAAAGAACTTTATGTAGTCATCTTTTTTTAGAATCCATGATAGAAGGACACTCTAAGATCCTTACTATCTTTTTGACAATTATCCTATGTTCCTTATCTTAGTAACTGTGATGGAATCTTTTCAAAAAAAAATGGAGCTTCAAGTAAGATGTATGATTGCATAATATTACATGGCTCAGCCCAAATGTGGCCAACTCTAGGAGAGGTACCTGGGTTAGCGCAAAAAAAAAAAAAAAAAAAAAAGGAAGAAGGATGAAATCTTAACGCATGACCTAGGACTCACACCACAATCAGTCCAAGTACATGGTCTGGGACTTCGAGCAAGAATGAGTGCCCCGGGGTACCCAGCCTAGTACTTCCCCTAAAATAGGTCCTCCTGGTTCATGACCTAGGACTTGGAAAAAAAAAAGAATAATACAGCATCCAATGTACCTAGCTTAGTACCTGCGCAGGAACACAACCACAAGGGTACCTATTCCAAGACCTACCACAAGAATTTGTAGGAGCCATGGTCCAAGACTCAATACAAAAAAAAAACAAGAGAGAGAGAGAGAGAGAGAGAGAGAAAACAGAAAGAAAAAAAAATGCATAAAGCACAGATCCATATATATCATAAAGAAAGCAGTCAGAAGTAGCTACTTTAAAAAAAAAAATTTAAACACCTCGAATTGTCTGAAAAAAACAAAACAATGGAGGAAATAAACTTATACACCCTGAGTTATTCAAAGAAAGAAAAAGAAAGAGGAACTAAGGAATAAGGTCGGTCAGCAAAGAGCCTCCTGAGGAAATTGCAGGAACAGTTGATGAAGAAAGAACTAGCTACTTCTTAACTTTCAGATCTTGCAATGCCTTGTGAGCACGAGCCAGGGCCTCCTCAGCAGCAGCAATCTCAATGTCAAGGTCCTTAGAAACCTTCCTCTAGAACAGCATGTAAGCTAAGGACCACAGGTAATCCAGCAAAAAAGACAAATTGAACTTGACTTCCATAAGATCCTGCACCACTCATCTCCACTCCAAAAGTCTCTCCTCGGAGAGGGAATCAGGAGAGGAGTCCCTCAGAGAAATCAGCACGGCGCACAAGAGCTCCATCAGGATGTTGCCCAAGAATACGATTCCCCTGAACCCACTGGTGAAGTCCCCATGGGCTTTGAGTAGCCCCTCCAAGAGTGGCAAGCCCTCAACAGGCACAGAGAAGTGCATGAAGCTACCAAAGGGAGGCCCAAAGCGATGGAAGTGGCTTGTAGGAAGACTGTTGAACTCTAGAGAATCAAAGTGGGCCAGAAAAGCAAGGAGCCTTGAGCTAGGATTTGAGATAGCCATCTCGGGGGCCTCCTTTATTGTTGTGTCTCCACCTTTAGGAGCTGGAGGACTTCCAACCCTTTGAATAGTCTGGGGAATCCCTGTCTGAGCTTCAACAACCTAGACAGTGGGAACAGGTTCCTTAGCTTCTTTAGTAACTGCAGGCTTAGGATCCTTAGCACCTGTGTCAGCACCTGTGAAAGCAAACAGAGTCAAAAAAAGGGGGAGAGAGAAAGGAAGGAGTAAAGATAGAAGGAAAAAAAAAAACCAGTACCATTCCCCTGTGGTAGAGCTTCCTTTTGAGCTTAGGCAGCCACTTCAACCATCAACGAAAGCTCCTCCTCCCGCCTTTCTGACCTTTCAGAAGACTCTGTGAAAGGGCATAAAGTACGTTGAAAGAAAGGTGAAGAAACCTTGGCAAAAGTGCTAAAGGAAGGGAGGGACACCGGGGGACTCGCCATAAAAGAAGTATAGAAAGAAAGAAAAAAAAAAGAACTGAAAAGGGGAGAAGAATAATGATGGCGGGTAGTACACACCTTCAGAAGCCTCTGACTCCAAGGAAGGAGCAGCTTCAAGGGCAGATTGGGCGCTGGTTTGACCTAAAAGAAACAAAGGGGAAAAGGAACAAGAACCTTTAGGAAGAAAGGATAAGGGAAATAAGAATAGGTGCTAATAAAGAATGGATGAGGCTTACCTGCTCGAGTAGATAAGGACGCACCTCCTAAAGACTCCTTGCCCAACGCAAACTTAGTAGTGGGCTCAAGTGTCACAGTTTTAGTTGGACTAGGGGTTTGCACGGGCTTAGGCTCTTAGGGGACAGGAGGCTGAAAAGTTTCAGGGTCTTAGACGGCCAAGAAAGCAGAAGGTGAAATGGGCTAGGCATCCTTCACTACCTGCCTAGCTTCCTCAACTATGCCACCACTAGGGGGCTCCTTATCCACACTTAAGGCAGCAGCAGGCTGAGCTACCATAACTTCTTTCACTAAGGCACCACCAGCTGCAGGAGGAGGCACCTTGACCTGCAAAAGAAAAGAGGAGCAAGAAGGAGTATGTGGCAGACATAAAATAAATAAATAAATAAATATATGTACGCAGCACTAGAAAAGGGAAAGAAAGCAAACAATAAAAGGGCACAAGTGAAAGAGGGTCATACCACATCATCACCAGAGGATTGGCTTTTACCTCCATTGGGGTTTGATTTGCGCTTAGACTACAAAAAAAAAGGAGTGACCATTCATCAGTTAAAGAAAAGAGAAAAGTGAGACACAACAAGAACAGCAAGCCAAGATGGCCAGATGCAAAAAAAAGAAAGAGAGAAGAAGGAAAGAGGCCTTGCCCTTCTCTCTCTCTCTACAGATTCTTTAATAGTCTTTTGTCTACTACGGGTACGCCCAAAGGGTCTTAAGGGAGACGAGTGTGATGTCAAACCCCGAAGAACCATGGGCTGAGGAACTCACAGGAACCTGAAAGATAGAAGACTCTACCTTAGTTTTCACTCTGTTCTTTGGGATTAAAGGATGGCCAACTTCCTTTCCAACTGTAGAGGGGTCCACTCTCTTAAGCTCCTCAAAAATAACTAGCTGCTTGCGAGACTTAGTAGTTTTCCTCTTCTTAGTCTCAGGGCCAGCCTCAGTACCCTCAACGCTTTCCTCAATCTTAGCTCTTTTGACAACTTCCTATTTGATTTTCTTCTCCCTACCTTTGCCCACAGGAGTGGCAGCACCAATTACCTCTACCACCCCTCTCTTGATTGGCACACCAGAAGAAGCACCCACAATAAGGTCACACCCTGACTAAGCATCAGGAAAATCATTCGTATGACATACCCAACCACCCCTAGAGGCATGCCACTCCACAAATCCTGTTTTGCTACTTATGGCAGCAGACACAATGCCAGCAGTGGGGAGTGCCAAACGCTTGTTAAAGGTATGAGTAGAGAAAAGAGTAGGATCAAGAGTCCTCCCAATCTTACCGAAACCAACAAAATTTAAGAAGGACTTCTGAACTCTTCTCCAATAACCAGCAAAGCTACTGGAAGCAAAGACTCCTCGCTGGGAGTTTGGCACCACAAATTGAGGGCTCCTCCGTGACCAGTAAGAAAAAGCCTAGGACCTTAGAAACGGATCCAGGGAAGGGAGAGAAGGCACTACCTCCTTGAATACCGGCGGGATGTCCTGATCAAAACCAAATTGTCTAAGTACCAAGTGTGCTGAATAGTGAGTGAACGTTGGACCACTTGATGAAGGTACTGGAAGCCACGAGGGGCTGATGTAAGCTAAGTATGCCAAACTGCCCTCATCTCCCCGACGCAAATCAAAGGTATTCCTTGGGGAGTTAAGGAAAGAAGCCAACATAGAATCACAGGCGAACCCAGGACTGAACTCTCGGGGAGAATGCCAACTTAAATGCCTTGCTTGATCAAACAATTCCACCAAATTGAGGTTGCCCCCCTTCAAATTAGACCAGCGAAAAATGATAGGATGACTGTCAGTAGAATTGCCACACAGCCCTTTGATCACGTCTGGGTATCCCTGGAACTTATCCTTCATATACTTTAAATTCCTACACTTAGCCAAAGTGACGGAAGACCAATCCCACATGAACCCCTGAAGGATAGCACAGTGGAAGGAAGAAGTGATAGTATAGCAGGAGTTGCCCTCAACCTCATCCCCATGAAGCAGATCCAATTGAGACTAAACATGGCCTAAGAACATGGGGGCTAAAGGATACTGAGCACCCCGGGCCAACTTGATTGCCAGAGGAAAGAAAATAGACTTAATCCCGTATCTAGGGAACTCACTGAATAAAAACTTATTGAGCCAGAGTGTCAGGAACCTACCTTGCCTAACTGCCTTGTTTTTCTCTCCAGAAAGGTTCAAGACCCACTTACCCATTTTGGCCGGTTTCCCCCCGGGAGAGGCCGTACGCCCGCCGAAGTGACTAAAAAGCTTGTCTTCAACCTCGAGATCCTCACTGAAAAGGCTGATATCAAAGGGATTCTCATCACCAAACACTGGGAGGAGAAAATTATTAACCACATTCTCCAAAGTGATGGTGAGCTTACCAACAAAAAAGAAGAAAGTGTGGAGAGAAGGACACCAGCGGCGCATTAAGTGTCTAAGGCCCTTGGCGTCCTTAAAAGCTTCAAGATTCTTGGAAATTGCTACTGATTTCAGGATCCCTGCGCGCCCCAAGCAACTGACAAATTTACCATCAGAAAGCTCTGTCTCCACCCAACTGGACTAACTAGTAATCTTCCCCGGGACGAAGTCGAAAAAGATGGGAACCGCCTCGTGGGATCCTCGCCTAATCTGAAGGTCTAAAATTTCCCTCGGATCTGGAGCCTAGGTAGAACTAGCAAACCCAGACTGGCTAAAAAACACCCAGGTATAAGGGTGTGAGGGTCCCTTTTTGGACAGTGCCTAGGCCCAAGCTGAAGCAAGGACCTTAGGCCTTGTTGTTGTAGTTTGAAGGGACTGGGCTTGGTTTATTGCAGCAAAATGGGCTGTTTTTCAAACCAAGTGGCGCACAGAGCAAGGATCCTACAATACGTACATACTAGCAAGCAAGAATATAGGTATATGAATAGCAAGAAACAGTAAAGGAAGACAATGTAATAAAGAAACACACAAAATAATTGTTAAAGATCCTCAAATTAGTATAAAATATTTCATTATTTTTCTTAATTGTGAATTACAATGTGCTCACTAAGATGTGTTACAAGGTCCAAATAAGCTCAAAAATTACAGACTTAGATGCCTATCTAAGCCTTTAAGACTTGCAAAGTTTGAATCCGTCTGAATCCAAGTATATTCTATAGTGGATGTTCTGGGATACCGGGCGCTGTTTTTCTACTTTCTTTGAGTTTTAGACAATGTTTTCTCAATGATTCTGTTATGATTTCTTATTGCTGAATGTCCCTCCAATGTTGGCTGCTTCCCTTCTTTTATAGTGTCATTCTAGGGTTCGGGGTACCATTGATTCTCCCCCTTGGCTCCCTGGGTACCAGAGCCCCTGTTATGCCAGCCATTTTGATGGTTGGTTCTTTCCCTATTTCTCATAGTTTTCCTCTTTTGGTGTTGTTTCCCTAAAAGCCACTTGCTGACTTTCCATTTCGGGGTGTCCTTGGGGAGCTGACCTTCAATCTCTCTTCTTTCAAGGCTTCTTACCTTTTAGACTCAGCTTTTGGCTGTCCTTCCCTTTTTGTTATTTTTCCTAAGTGAGCTGAATCCATCCCTGCCAAGTTGAAGGTTTTCCCAGCTACTTCCCTTTATGGTTCTTCTTCCTGGGTTCCCCGAGGTACTAGCCTTTTGTTCACAAGTTGTTGCTTTCCAAGCCTTCTGGTTCTTTGCTACATCACTGGGTGCTTGAGAAGTACATATCTGCCCTTCGTTTCTTGTGTTTCGTGGCACCCATTTTGAGTTGTCTTAATCCCACTTCAACTGTGTTGCGCGTCCTGAGGATCCTGATCTTGGCGGGATGGGCCTTTTTCTTTCTTCCCTTTGTTTCATGGGCTCTAAGGCTTGTCCCTTCATGGATTTTAGGCTTCAAGTCTTTTGGGCTTGCCATGGGATTGGCCCATTGTGCTATTTCTCTAGGCCTTGGTGTTATGATTTTTTAGACCTCAACATTTAGCCCCCCGAGCTCGTGGGTTGCCTGCAGCCCACGCGTGAGTAATTTAGAATTTTAGTTTTTGTAGGACTTCCCTCTTCACTATTTTAATTATCCTCGGGGTTCCCCTTTACCTTCCTTCAAGATCCTAACTTTCCCATTGCTTTTGGGTATCCTGGTCTTCTTTGCATGTTGCGCTCCCTTCTTTTGTAACTCCTTTTTGCACGGGACGTGACAGTTGAATTTTGGAGTGAAAACTTCCTCTACCCACTTTTTACGTTTCCCGTAACTCCCAGTAATAACTGCTAATAACTCTCTTCTTTGAAATTAAATTTTGGCAACTGGCGCGTCTTTCCATACATCGTCTTCTCCAACCGGTTTTGGTGCCATTATTGCAATCATTTCATATTTTTTCTTTTACTTCCCAGAGTCTTCCATTCTCAAGCTTATCTCCTTCCTCTCGGTTAATTTGCTTCTTTGTTTTCCATTCCCAGGTTCTTTATTCTCTCAACTTTCCTATTTCTAGTGTACTTGCTGCTCTATGGCTTCCTCTTCCTCTCGAAAAAGGAGGGAGCATACTCCTAGCCCCTTTGAGGGCGAGAGTTCTTCTGGTTCTGCACAAGGTGAGTCACAGGGGGTCATGGAGTGCCCGGCTCTCCCTTTCCTTTGGTGTCCCATGGTGAGGCCCCTTCGTCCCCTCACACTTGGGTATTTTCCGGTTAGGCAGGTTTCGCCATTTCTGCTCAGGTCCCAGACCCAAGAGAGATTTCAGATCTTTAGATTAGACGAGGATCTTGGGAGGCGGTTCCCATTTTCTTCAATTTCGTTCCTGGGAAGATCACTGGTTGGCCCATTTGGGTGGACAGGGAACTTTTTGACGAGGAATTTATGGGCTGTCTGGAGTGCGTCGGGGTTCTGAATGCAGTGGCGATTTCTAGGAATCTTGAGGGTTTCAAAGACGCTAAAGGTCTCAGGCACTTGGTACATCGTTGGTGTCCCTCCCTTCATGCATTCTTCTTCTCTGTTGGTGAGCTCACGATTACCTTGGAGGATGTGGTTAATAACCTCCTCCTCCCCGTGTTTGGAGATGAGAACCCTTTCGACATCAGTCTTTCCGACGAGGATCTCATGATGGAAGACAAATTATTCAGCCATTTTGGTGGACGTACTGCTTCCCCTGGTGGGAAACCAGCCAAGATGGGCAGGTGGGTTATGAATCTTTTGCGAGAGAAAGACAAGGAAGTCAGGTGAGCCGGGCTCCTAGCACTCTGGCTCAGCAAGTTTTTGTTCAGCGAGTACCCCGGTACGGGATTAAGTCCACTTTCTTCCTATTGGCAATCGAATTGGCCCGAGGTGCTCAGTATCCTCTAGCCCCCATGTTCTTGGGCCATGTTTATTCTCAATTGGATCTGCTTCATGGAGAAAAAGTTGAAGGCGACTCTTGCTACGCGATCACCTCGTCCCTCCATTGTGCCATTCTCCAGGTATTCACGTGGGACCGTTCTTCAGTTACTTTAGCAAAGTGCAGAAATTTGAAGTTTGTGAAAGACAAGTTCCAGGGATCCCCTAATGTAATTAAAGGTCTGTGCGGTAGCTCCACTGATAGCCACCCCATTATCTTTCGTTGGGCTAGTTTGAAAGGTGGCGGCCTTAATTTGATTGAGTTATTTGAACAAGCAGGGCATTTACGTTGGCGTTCTCCCCTGGAGTTCAGCCCCGGGTTTGCCTGTGACTCTGTATTGGCTTCTTTTCTTAATTCTCTAGGAAATACTTTTGACCTTTGTCCTGGTGATGAAGGAAATTTGGCCTACTTGGCTTGTGTTAGTCCCTTATGGCTTCCAATTCCCTCCTCCAGTGGCCTCAGGTACACCCATTACTTAGCACACCGGGTACTCCAGCAATTCGATTTTGATTAGGATATCCCGCCAGTGTTTAAGGATGTAGTGCCTTCTCTCCCTTCTTTGGACCCGTTCTTGAGGCTCCAAGCTTTCTCTTATTGGTCACGGAGAAGTCCTTAATTTGTCGTGCCCAACTCTCAGAGGGGAGTCTTTACTTCCAGTGGTTTTGCAGGCTACTAGAGAAGAGTTCAAAAATCTTTTATTATGACCAAAATACCCCCCGAAACCCAAAAAATGACCAAAATACCCCCCGAAACCCAAAAAATGACCAAAATACCCCCGTAACTCAAAAAATACCAAAATACTGCCGAAACCCAAAAAATGACCAAAAATACCCCTGAAATCCAAAAAATGACCAAAATACTCCCGAAACCTAAAAAAGACCAAAATACTTCCAAAACCCTAAAAATGACCAAAATACCCCCAAAACCCAAAAAATGACCAAAATACCCCTGAAACCCAGAAAATGACCAAAATACCTCCTAAACTCAAAAAATACCAAAATACCCCTGAAACCAAAAAAATTATCGAAATACCCAAAAACCTAAAATTTACCAAAATACTTTTGAACCCTAGAAATTTACCGAAATAACCAAAAAATCTAAAAATTATTGAAATAACCCATAACTAAAAGATGACAGAAATGCCCTCATAACCTAAAAAATGACTAAAATACCCGTAGAATCTAAAAGATGATCAAAATAACCCCGAAACCTAAAAAATTACCGAAATTCCCTCGAAACCTATAAAATGACTGAAAGACTCTTAGAACCATTAATTTGTCAAAAATATCCTCGAAACATCCAAAATACCCTAAATCTCTATTTCGGCAATTTTAGATGTTTCAGGTGTATTTTGGTCATCTTACATGTTTAGGGGTATTTTGGTCATAATTTGGGTTTCAGGGGTTTTTATCGTTCATTTTTTTAGGTTTTGGGGTTATTTTGGTCATTTTTTAGGTTTTGTGGGGTATTTCGATCATTTTTTAGGTTTTAGGATATTTTGGTAATTTTTTTAGGTTTCAGGGGTATTTCAGTTATTTTTTAGGTTTTGGAGGCATTTCGGTCATTTTTTAGGTTTAGGGAGTATTTTGGTAATTTTTTAGGTTTAGGGTGTATTTTGGTAATTGTTAGGTTTTGGGGGTATTTCGGTAATTTTTTTTTTAGATTTTTGGGGTATTTTGGTCATTGATATAAATATGGTTGCCATGCTTCAGTAGGGCATTGGAAATTTGCCGTAGTTACAATTCTGAGTGTAAAGCTTTTATTCCTTTTGGCATCTAAAACTTAGTAAGTCTTCTAGCTCTACAATATCTGGTGCATCAATATCATTATATTTTCTTCATTGTCATAGTTATTACTTATTATTCCTGTACATTTTGGGGTTCAAAGGGAATTCAAAAAATAACAAAATAATTACTAACTCTGAAACATCAAACTAAAGTTCAGGTCTAACCATATTTGGAGGAGAATGAAAATGACAAAGTCTTCCAGTTGTTAGCATATATGCACTCTTCCATTGTTCCTGGCTTTATGTATATTTTGGACCCTATGATCATGAATATTGGTTCCTTCAGGATTCAACCTTTTTCTTTTCTTTTCCTTGCTACATATTCCTTTTCTGAGCTAACCTCTCCTGCTCTTCTTCAGGATCCTTATCCTAGAGTTGCTTCTTCTATAAGCTGTTCATCAAAGCTTTAAACTCATTTGTTTCTACTTTCTCCAAAACATATTCTTGTAATGTTTCCACATTTATGGCAGACTGGAACTTTCTTGTTACTTTTAGAAGCTACAGTTGCTTATCAGTATTTTTTATTTATAATCCTCATACATTTTCAGGAAATTATGCAGGGAGACATGAATAAACTTTGAGTAATGTTACAACAAGTACATATTTAATATATATTCGCTATGCTGTGTCAACTTTTAAATACAAAATATAAAAGAAAATGTAATATGGCTGCAATTGCATGCACTAGTTAAAAAATCACCTTCATACGTGAATAGTACAGTGGTTTGATTGAAGGAGATTTCTTCAAATATCACCCATCAAATTTTTATTGATTTTTTTTTTCTTTTTTGGAGAAGTAAATCCTTTTTATTAATGAAATGGTAACATCTGTAGTTTGTTATTAAAAAAAGACAAATGGTAATACTAATTTTAATACAAAAAGATTTATAAATTGGTATAGAAATGAACGTAGTTTTTTTTTTTTAATGGGAAAAAAATGAATTTAGTTGATACCACATCAACAATATAATAAATAATTTTGCTCATAGTTTTTTTTTTTTTTTTTTTTTTTAAGTTGACACATTAATTTATAAGACTTATACACGTAATACCTCTAATTTCACGCAAACAAAATAGTAATCTATTAATGTGTCACCAATCACATTAGTTATCATATCAATTTGTAAGTATTTTCTCAATTTTTTTTTTTTAAATTGCAAGTATTTTCTATAAACTTTTATATAAGTAAAAATGAGTTATGTTAGGAAATCAAGTTTAATTACAGTTTATTTTGCAAAATCATGCCCATACCATCAAGGTACAACCATACTTTTATACAATAAAATAAATAAATTGATAAAAATAAGTTCATCCAAACACACAATTATCATAATAAACCATGTGGTATTGAGGATCCTCTTCTATTTGATGTCTATTGGACTTAGAGAAGAGGGTGACATGTTTAACGTGGGAAATGATAGAATACAAATCTAGGGCCAAAATTGGCAATTAACCCCAATTGCCCAACTATATAGTTAGTAGGCACTGTTTCGAAACTATATTTATTACTAACATCTCGAGTTTCTAAAACTCAATTTAGGGCTTATAAATCGAGCCTCAAAGACTCGGTTTTTATGTTCTGATCAGGTCTGATTTGGCGCTTTTCCACGTGGCGTCCACCTGGAAATCGAGTCTTAGAGACTCGATTTATATCTCGACAATTAAATGCTCGATTTATGTTCACACCTTCATCCATGTGGATTCCAACTAGATATCGAGCCTTAGAGACTCGGTTTTTAAAAAGAGTAATCGAGTCTTAAAGACTCGATTTGCAAGCTTTGGTCCATAAGCATCCACATGATTAGGGCAATTGCTTGTCCTTAGTCCTCATAATGTGGGTCTCTGGGTCTCTCCATTTCCTCCTCCAAAAAACCCAACAGCTCTCTATTCCTCTCTCACTCTCTCTCTCACTCTCATACAAAACTCACCCCCATTACAAAACTTCAAATCAAACTCACCCTCCATTTACACATCCTCATGTCAGGTAAGGTTTTTATAACACTCACTCTCTCTAGTTGTTAGTTACATATATGTATTAGGTTTTTTTATGGGTATGTATCATGACTATTTTTTTTTTTTTTGGTTTAATATTTTTCTTTATTTTCTTTATATTTTTTTGTTTGGTTTGAGTTGTGTGTTTAGTTTTTTTTGGTTTGAGTATGATTAATGATTTTTTTTTTTTTTAAGAAACAAATGATAATGATTGAGTGTGTTTGTATGTGATAGGGTGAGTATATGCAAATGTGGGGTTTGTATATATGCTAGGCTTTTATAAAAAGTAAAAAATATTGTAGATATATTTGTATTGTTAGGATTTTTATCATGACTATTTTTGTTGTTGTTTGGTTTAATATTTTTTTTAAAAATTTTTTTGTTAGAATGATTTGAAATTTTGAAATTTTGTAATGGGGATGAGTTTTATCTTTAGTTTTTTTATTTGTTTGAGTATGAAATGATAATGATTGAGTGTGTTTGTATGTGATGTGGGGTGAGTTTATGCAAATGTGGGGTGTGTTTGTATATGCATATGATGTAATAAGTTGTAATTTTTGTACTTTGAGTAGATAGAAAAGGTTTTGTAATTGATGTTAAATGAAAGAGATAAAATATGTTACTAACATATTACACTTGACTTTACTAGGTTCACAATCTCTGAAGAATATTGATATAAATGTATACTACGGTGGACCCCTTGTCAATCTTGAAGAGATTGACGGATTCCCATTTAGAGGGCCGGGTATCTAATGCTATTACATGATGATACATCGTAAGTTGAAGACGTTGAATGATTTGAAGATGAAAATAATGGAAGAATTGAATTTGAACCATACTTGTTATGACATAAAGATTATTTACCGTTACCCACAAGAAGTCCTTCATGAACGGATAAATTACGGGTATATGGTGATCAAAGAAGACAAACATGTAAAGATCATGTTTAATAAGATCCATAAAATGCCCCAAGTAAATGCTGCTGAGTTGTACGTAAGTTCGGAGCTGCTTGCAGAAGTTGATACCGAGGAGGTGCAACAAACAACTACATCTTTACAATTTACAGCCCTAGATGATGGATGCACTACAATGGGAGGCTATACAATGGAAGGTTATACACTCCGATCTCAAGATCATGCTGCCAATACTAGTGAAACACTCCAACCTCAAGAGACACATTTAGGGGAGGAAGACGAAGACGAAGATCATGCTGCAAATAATGGTGAAAATCTTGATGATATGGATGAGTACAAAGAGAGGATTGAGCGAGGCGACTTTGACAGGGATGTGGATGACCATAAACTTGTTCCTAATTTTGAAGAGGAAAATATGGAGTACCATGATGAAGGTGATGCGGACGATGATGTTAGCGTCCAGCATGATACAAATACGACCACTGCCTACACACCTCCTGCCGAGTCATTCTACGTAAATACTTAGAAAAATATGATTAATCCTTCATGTCTTCAGATACCATTTGTTTCTACTTGGGAAGATGTGATGCATTTTAGTAAAGGGGTGACTTTTGCAAATAAAGAGGCAGTGAAGCGTGCATTGATAATATACGCAGCAAAGGACAATAGAAATTTTACAATCCGGAGGTCGACCAAAACTAAATTGTGCACCGCATGCATTGACACCAACTGCAAGTGGTACGTTGGGGCATTCATGAAGGCTAAACTTAATGATCTATAGATGGTCACGTCTTATGTGGGTCCACATAGTTGTATACCCTTTGGCCTGCGAAGAGACGGTAAAATGATGGATTCTAATTTTGTTGCATCAGAAATTGTGAGAAAATTGCAACAAGATCACACTGCTCATATTGATCAGCTCTAGGACATCATACATACTAAGTATAATCATGAGCTAGCAACTTCAACACACACTTTAATGACCCGACTCTAAAGGCATTGGCCTTGAAAGCTGGATATGCGACTCATGAAACTAAATTTGAGTCCATAATGCAAACCATTAAGGATGTCGAGATTAATGCACTTGGGAGGATAGACCTTGATGATGACGAACCTGAACGTTATATGCCATACACATATCTAATGAGTGAGGATCTGGACAAATGGACCCAGTCACATGATGGTGGAAGACATTACGGGGCAATGACAACCAATATCTCTGAGTGCTTTAATGGGGTACTTAAAGGTGCTCGCGGTTTTCCCATTGCTGCAATAGTTGAGTTCACTTGGTGCAAACTTGTTGCATATTTCCATGATTGACATAAAGAAATTACTTCTAATCTCTCTCAAGGTAAGGTGTGGAGTGATTATGCCATGAGGATCTATACCAAAAACGTGCACAAAGCTTCAGGACACACTATGAGGGCATTTAATCATGAAACTGGTGTATATTAAATGCTTACCCTGTACAACGACCATAGAGGTGGAGAGGGAAACCATAGTCATGAAATAAACATATTCGCTAGAACATGTGGTTGTGGAAAGTGGCAAAACATTAAGATCCCTTATTCACATGCAATTAAAGTTTTTCAGAGTCTGCAACTCAATGTGACCAGCTATATTGACCCAAGTTACAGTTTGGACAACGCCATTCACACATATTCACATCAATTTGTGGAGCCAAAGTCAGAGTCATTGTGGAGGGATGTTCGCGAACCACGGTGGGTGTCTGACCCAAATTTGTTGCGGGCCAAAGGTCGTCCTATGAAGTCAAGAATAAGCAATGAAATGGATGGGGTACGGCGAGAACGGGAAAGCTAGAGGGAAGATTCGGACTTAAGGGAAATTCAACTGAGGCAGCGATGCAAAGTGTGTCATGAAGAGGGGTATAATTGCAGAAGATGTCCCAATTCCCGGGGGGTTTCGACAAGCGGTAGTGTTACAAACTAGGCAAGTGCTATTTTTATATAATATGCTCAGAATTTCATTTGCTTTTTGTTCTTCGCATTTGGGAACCAACGACCGTATTTAAATGTTGACAGGCGAGCGGATACTCGATTTTAGAATGGCATTGTACATGGAAGTTGTGGTTATCTTCAGTATGGATAGCTGCTAGGCGATTATGTAGACTTTGTTGTATCAGTATGGACAAGTGCCAGGCGACTATGTAGATTATGTTGTACTCAGTTGTTATTTTGTTTATTACTGAATATTGTTGTAATTGAACTATTCTCTATCCATTGTACTCGTTACATTAGTTGCGTTGTGTAGCTTTTTTATTGCAACTGATTGGCTAGATATCACCAGGGTGGCTAATCTGAATTTTCTTATCCTTCATGGTCTGTTTTGTTATGTTTTTCATGTGCCTCATGTAGTGGTTAAATTTGTCTAGTCTGTAGCTAAGAAGGCAACTATAATGCCCATGAACAGTAACTGGTTTAATCCAATTTTTTGTATCTAATGTACTCTCCCTTTGACTGGTATAAATATATAAATATATATATTTATATATATATTTATATATATTATGCTCGTGTCTAGTTGTTTACTACTGCCCATGTGATGTGTTCTGAAGTACTGAATGGAAATCGAGTGTCTAATGCTCGATTTATACTATTTTTGCTTTTTTTTTTTTTTTTTTTTTTTTAATAATAGAACTTATACTGTTTATCTTTTTTTGTTGATAATGGGACTCGAGTATTATATACTCGAGTTCCACTGGAATTTTTTTTTTTTACAATTTCAAAACTCAATTTGAAACTGACAAATCAGATAACACATGGTAAGATTTACAAGTAGTTCAAAATAAGGACCTGCATGTATCACGTATTCAAAAGGCAAGAACATGCACGTTTTACAGAATGAAGGGATGGTGGGGTTAGGGGATGGATGTGGGGTGGGTGAAGGATGGCGGGGCTAGGGGATGGATGTGGGGTGGATGGAGAGGGATCGGGGGTAGGGACAACCCGAGGGGTACCAACAGGCAGACGAGAGCCACATCCGGCAGGAGCTCTGCTCGTGCTTGGCCTCTCAGTAGTGCTTGGCCTCAGGGATAGGAGGTTGTACATGGTCAATCTCCTGCACTGCCTTCAACACATCAGTAATGTCCTTGTAGTCCTCCGTGCCCACTGGGTGACACCTCAACAAACGGACATATCCTTCAATTTGCACATGGGGGAACGACTATTAGTAATGCAATACCAAATCAACAATGCCAATGAACAATAAAGTATAGTAATTTCAACAGTTTATCATTTCACTTGATTATAAAATCAGACTCAAGCATGCCGAATCTAAATTTGTCTAATCATTATACTAAGCACTTCACTAAAGCTACAAACACAAAGTTAAGGCTCTAGAATGAAGCTCAATAAAGAGTAAAAAAAATCAACTAGAATTAACCTGCCAGTTTATCAAGGGGTTTGCAGAAAAGATAAAAGGTAAATTACAAATATATTATCGTATGAAACAGCTTAACCAAACATAACTACATAAGAGCTGGTTTAACTTTATCATACACTCTTTTTGTGCTTTGGATGGACAAAAACCATTCAAATAACCCCATCCCTACAATTCTTACTTAGCATATTATAATTGGCAGATTTATACTTGAATTCAATATAAACACTTGGTTGGCCATTAAGGAGAATTTGCTCTTAAATGTTAATTAAAACCAGAATTGAATAGATCCAAATTCATATGCTATAGACAACTACAAAATGTATAGTTGTAACTAATTGAGAATTCATAAAATAGGTAAAGGCTGCTTGCAAGATGCAGATTGCTGCTATGTAAGGGATGATGTGGAGTTCAGAAATTAATGGGACAATGACAAGTGGAGAATGTTATTCTCATACTAGTGCTTGTAAAGAAATAGGAAAAGATTTACGAATGAAGCTCTTTTAAGAAGTTACCATTAGAATCAATTTAGCGCTGGGGCAATCAATGAACCTCCGAGTTAACCTTTTGAACCAGTCGAAGTACTCATGTTGTGGAGGCATATCACCAAGCACTGCTTCACAACGCCGTTGAAGGCGATTACCCCACTCGATGATATGCCCAGCATGTTTTCGCGTCCAATCAACATCGACCTTCCCCCTCAAATCAATCTCATGAAGCACTTCATCAGTGTCAACATGACGGGGAATTTCTTGGATCATCCCAAATTGACGAACGACACGATCTGGTGTATGTTTCTCTACTAAGTGGAAACATACAAGCGGCACCGTTGCCGTCCATACGGCCCTCCCTGCAACGCACCATGGCGGAAGGTCCTCTAATTCCACTTCATACGGCTGCCACACCACCTACAACAGCCAAAAAACAAGTAGGCAACACATTATGCAACAATGTTTATATTTCAAAGTTCACCAAACGTATATCTTGTTCCTAAGCATGTAAAACAAGGCATTTTCATACCTGGCCTGGCAACATTGAAGCTATTTGCTCGCGATACCTGTCCCTGACCGGTTCAACTGGGAACTAGTCTTCAATCCGGTCTGGTTATGGTAAAAAACCAAAAATGGGTTTAAAACCGGTAAATAGTAAAAACTGGCCGGTTCAATCTAAGAACCGAAAACCGGCGTGGTCGAACCGGTTAATGACCGGTTGGGGGTTTTTTGACTTTTCCACTAAAACTACGTCGTTTTGGTCCTCAACAAAGTCCTAAAAAGTAACTAACCCTAAGCCTAAAAACTTTCTCATTTCAATCTCACGATCATCACGCCTCACTCTGCCTCACCCCTCACTCTCTCACTCACCTCAAGCTCTCAAGTCTCAAGAGTCAAGACTCTCAACTCAACTCAAGCTCTCTCTGCCTCACGGCCCTCACTTTGTTTTCTGCACGCATTTCTCTCTGCCTCACGACAGCGGCACGCAGCCACGCACCTCTCGGTTGGGGTTTTTTTTTTTCTTTTTTCCTTCTTGGTTGGTCTTGCCCTCGCCCTTTGAGCTCTGCTCTCTGCTTCTCGGCGTTTGGGTTTTGGGTTTTCTAATTGGGTAATCAGGTAATGTTCTTTTCTTTTTATTTTGATTTTCATTTTTTTTTTCAGCTTCATTAGGTAATAATTAATATTCTTTTCTTTTTTATGATTTTGATTACTTGATTTTGATCATTTTCTCGATTCTGGTTTTTTTTTTTTTTTTTTTTTTTTTTTTCATTTCTCTCGACTTCATCTCAGATTTGCAGTTCATGTTCTCGACTTCATCTCAGATTCTCCTTCCGTGACTTCACTGGTAAGTGATAACTTCAATTATTAGTTTGCAATAGCATTTTAGTTTATTTGTGATTTCGTGTATGTTGTGGATTTGATTTACAGAGCATTATTGTTTGTGAAATATAGTTTACAGAGTATTATACTATTGATTGTGTATGTTGTGTTGATGAATTTATTTGTTGATAAAATGGTTGCTGCCAGTCTGAAATTATTGACTATTGTTTGTGTATGTTGTGTTGATGAATTTATTTGTTGATAAAATGGTTGCTGTCAGTCTGAAATTATTGACTATTGTTTATGTATGTTGTGTTGATGAATTTATTTGT
Source organism: Notholithocarpus densiflorus (assembly GCA_030021035.2). Lineage (NCBI taxonomy): Eukaryota > Viridiplantae > Streptophyta > Magnoliopsida > Fagales > Fagaceae > Notholithocarpus > Notholithocarpus densiflorus. Next base: position 1,330,701 of record JARYZH020000017.1, read on the forward strand.
TGATAAAATGGTTGCTGCCAGTCCAAAATGGTTTTGGAATTTGTATAGATATGGACAATGAAGTGATTGAGGATGATGATGACATCAATTTGGAATCATTTGGTGATGAAGATGATGCTCCTCCCAGATTTAGAGATAAAAATCATCCTATTCATGTTGAAGATGAAGAAGATGAGGATGAGGATGAGGATGATGATAATGATGCTAGTGGTGGAGCATTTGGTTTGAATGATGATATTGATTTCAATTTTCTTCATAACAAATGAGGCTTGGGTCTTAAAACTTAGTAGTTGTTTGTTTGAAACTTTAAAACTTATTTGCTATTTGGATGTAATGAACTTATTTGTTATTTGCCATTTGGATGTAAATGTAATGACTAATGAACTTATTTATTTGGTTTTGTTGAAAGTTTATTATGTTAAGGATGATTGTTTTGTAATGTTATTATGTTAAATTCTTTAAAAAGATGTTATATACTTATATACTTGTATTTTTTTTAAAGGAAACATATTTATTACTATTGGTTTGTTAGTTTTAGTATATTAAAAAATTATTAATTATTTATGTAATTTAAATAAATAATAATTAAATTATTTATGACGTCACCGGTTCGACCATCGGTCGGACCCCGGTCTGACCATAAAACTGGTAATTAGCTCCTTTTTCGATTCTTTCACCGTACCTGTTTTTAAAACCATGGTTATGATTCACTTGATCAACATGCATATTTGAACCAAGTAAACCCACATGCTAACTAAACCAAAAGAACTGAAGCCAAACCAACCACATATTTAAACAGATTAAAGGTCATTCCAATACTTGAACCATCTATAGAGTAAACACTCTACGGCCAACGATTTTTTAGTCTAACAAGAAGGAATAACAGTATCCTAATTTTCTATTTCTATTGTTAATAATATACATAAAAGAGATGAATGGAAAGTAGAACCCATTCTCTTCAATAAAATTGGGTATTAGTGCATGAACATGATTTTAAAGGAGAAAACCAGGCCTTCAAGACCCTGACACAAGGTTCTACCAGCACATCATACGATTGCACTCATAACACATTTGTATGATTCTGGCATGTATTTCATCGTGAATTGCTTATAATTTCAACTACCAGCACCTTAAAAAAAACATAACACGGAAAGCATGTCAAAATTATCGTAACTCACCTTAGTTGGATCAATAATTCTAGCAGCCATTAAATCTTCATAATTTCCAGTGGCCGCATTATATCCATATTTAGGGTTGTCACTGGAAAGCACCTAAAAATAAAATAAAAAACTACATTCAGTACAATACAACATAAAAAAGACTAAAGACAGACCAAAATGACAAGAATAGTAAGAATACTTTTTCGCTAACCACACTTCAATTAACACCAGCATTCTTGGCAATCAATTTCAAAGGGTAACTCAAAGCTCTTTTGACAATATCTGCTCCAACCTGCAATTAATCCAAACAGCTTGAGGCTAAAAAGCTATCTAAAAGATCAAAAGGACATGTGCCTCATTTTGCATTTAACAAGATCTACAAATTGGAAGGATTTCAACTAAGTTTAGTACTTCTATTGCTTAGAAGTGACTTCAACAATGCCAAGACTTGAACCTTCAGTAAATAGCTTACCTTTTCTTCATCATTGTCAAGGTTGTCCCTGATAGCATTCACCTTTGATGCAAGTTTAAGCAAGGTGCATCCACCTCCAACTACAATACCTTCCTCAACAGCAGCCTAAAACTCATTGAAATTGTAAACTGATAAGGACTTACCGTCAACATAAAACCTATTTGTGCAGGTGTACTTTACAATTGTAACAATATATTACCTTTGTTGCATTAAGAGAATCTTCGACTCTCAGTTTCTTTTCCTTGAGCTCTGTCTCAGTTTGTGAGCTAACCTTGTGTGAAGAAAGTCAATGAATTCAGATTTTCACTCAACCAACAAAAAAAAAAAAAAAATCACACATCATAATTACAACCAGCTATTGGGAACTTACCTGGATAACATCAACTCCACCTGACAATTTTGCAATTCTTTCATTTAGTTTTTCCCTCTCATAATCTTGCTCTACAGCCTGCATGAGAATGTCTATTTAATTGGCCTAAAAATAATCAAAATGAATCCTACACACACTGCTTGTTTATGTGAGAGATTAAGAAAGGATGAGAGATTGATACCTCAATAAGATTTCTAGTCTGTGCAGCCCTTTTGTTTACTGCTTCCTGTGTGCTTTCATCACCAACAATTGTTGTGGTATCCTTGGTAAGCACCACCTTAGAAGCAGTGAGGTAAGCCCCACTTCATCCCTAATTGAGGTATCAATCTCTCATCCTTGACACCCTCAGCAATAAGACCTTGTGCAAGAACAACAGATGTAAAAATAAAAAATAACCGACAAACTAAAAACTACAAAATAAAAAATAAATATGGACTGAAAACCAAAATTATAATTCTCAAAATTTTACCCTAACCTCACTCTTCCTCCACTCAACCTCATCAAGCATCAACGCCTGTTACGCCTCCTCCATCACTGCTGCTACTGCTGCTCTTTTCCTCAGATCAAATCTGGATTGTAGCTGCTGTTGTTCCTTCTCAGATCCTTGATCATAGTCACACACGGTAAATCTAAGAAATTTCTCTCCTCTCTCAAGTACATATTTTTGTTTTTTTGTCTTTGCTATATTGCTCTGCCAGTCGGTTAGCCCTCTGCCCTCTGCGTTTTTTTATGAACTGTGTTGACTATTATTTGTGAGTTGTGGCTTTTTAATATTATTTTATGGATTGGTGTGTTGTGTCATGTGTGGACAGTGGACCATAGACTAGTTTGTGTTTGTGGCTTTTGTATTGACTAATGTGTAATTGTTTGTGGCTTTTTGTGATTGTGTGGACTGTGGACCGGTTTCAGACTTTCAGTGTTTGTAACTTTTTTTTTTTGGTTTTATCTATAAAGAAATAAAGTGGGACTAGGACAGTAGGATATGAGTGCTGAATTGTGATAGTGAATTTGTGGAGTAGTCTTCAGTAGTCACTGTTTTGTCATTTGTGAGTACTGTTAATGTGAAGACTAGTCTTTGGCAAATGGTAAGTCATAAGTGACTTTTTTGTGAGACCAATTGACCAAGTCTTTGGTCTGATTGTTTTGGTTTTATAAAAAATTTTGTCTTTGTCACTTTGTGTGATGTGGCTAATATTAGTAATATATATAAACTTATGCTTATTTGTTTGTGATTATTTTGGTTTTAGATTTTTTTTCTTTTTTTGGTTGAGAAGTCCCTTTTTTTTTAGTTGGTGTATAGAACTTCGAAATATGGAAATAATGAAACATTTTTTTTTTTTAATTTGTAGATCATGAGTAAGTCCACTACAATATTAAATTTTTTCAAAAGAAAAAATCTAAATAATTCTGAAGTCATAGCTGATGATGCAAGATTGCCAACCCCTAGTGTTGATGTCCCAGTTTCTGAAAATCTCCAAACAGAAGTTCCAAATGTCACCATTAACGAAAGTACAGGTTTTGTGCGTGATCTTGGAATGCGTAAGCAAATATGGGAATATGATGCTAATGAACGGGATGAAATTCGACGAGCTTACATTAAGCTTGGTCCATACTAACCTAAACTAGATGAGTACAAGAAAACTAAATTTGGAAGTCATTCTCGTAAATTTAAACATTCCTGGTTTGCAATTAAGGAATTTAGTACATGACTTGAATATTCTCCTAGTAAAGATGCTGCTTTTTGTCTACCATGCTTTCTCTTTGACAAGCCAACTGGGAATTCTAGGAGTCATGTACTCACTAAGGATGGATTTTGGAATTGGAAGAAAGTTAATGATGGAAATAATTGTTCCTTTTTGAATCATATGGGGAAAGAACCTAACTCTTTTCATAGAGCTTCCGAGCAAGCCATGACAAATTTGATGAACCAGTCTCAACACATACAAAAGGTACTTGAAAATTTCAATTCTGATCAAATTGCAAGCAATCGATTGTGGTTAAAGACCTTAATTAATGTTGTCAAAGTGCTTGCATTTCAAGGACTTGCTTTTAGAGGACGAGATGAAAGTTCTGATTCAATTAATTGTGGGAATTTTCTTGAAATATTGGATTTGGTGGTATCATATAATGAATATGTTGCAGAAGCGATAGAGAAAGCTCCCAAAAATGCCTCTTACAAATCACCAAAAATCCAAAAGGAAATGTTACATGTATTTTCAAACAAGTGAAGAAGGCAATTCGTGAAGAAATTGGTGATGCAAAATTTTGCCTAATTGTTGATGAAGCTCGTGATGAGTCAATGAAGGAGCAAATGGCTATTGTTATAAGATTTGTAGACAAAGATGGTTTTGTTCGAGAACCTTTTTTTGGGGTAGTTCATGTCCCCGATACTACGGCATTAACCCTAAAAGATGAAATATATTCTATCTTGTCACATCATAGTCTGGATATTCAAGATATTCGAGGGCAAGGATATGATGGTGCAAGCAATATGCGAGGTGAGTGGAATGAATTAAAAGCTTTGGTTTCAAATGATTGTCCATATGCTTACTACATTCATTGTTTTGCACATCGCTTGCAATTAGCATTAGTGGCAGAATCAAAAGAAGTTATTCTTGTTCAAAGTTTTTTTAATAGATTATCATCTATTGTCAATGTTGTTGGTGCTTCATGCAAGCGTACTGAGCAACTAAAAAAAGCTTATGCTGATCAAATTGCATATTTTGTTGAAATTGGTGAGCTTGAAACTGGAAGAGGACTTAATCAGATTAGCACATTACAACGGGCTGGAGATACTCGTTGGGGTTCTCACTTGAGATCGATTTCTAGCTTGACAAATATATTTAGTCCAACATGTGAAATTTTACTTAAGATCATCAAGGAAGCAAATACTACTTCCCAACGAGAAGCAGCATACTCATGTTATCATGCTATGATTTCTTTTGAATTTGTGTTCATTTTGCATCTCATGAAAGAAATTATGAAGATCACTGATGCACTTTGTCAAGCTTTGCAGTGTCAGTCTCAAGACATTTTAAATGCGATGAATTTTGTTTCATCCACTAAAGCAATTATTCAAAAATTCAGAGATGAAGAGTGGGATAATTTACTAACCACTGTGAAATCATTTTGTGAGGCACGTGACATAGATGTCCCAGATATGAATGCTCGTTATGTTGAGAGAGGAGGTCTAGCTTGTTATCAACAAGATGACTTCACAATTGAGCATCATTATTGGGTAGATATTTTTTATGCTGCAATAGATTTTATATTACAAGAATTAAATCATTGGTTTAGTAAGCATGCGGTGGAATTGCTTAATCTTAGTCCAGCTCTTGATCCTAAAGAGGCACGTGAGTCCTTTAGAAGTATAGACATTTTGTTGTTAGTAAGCAAGTTTTATCCGAAAGACTTCACAAATCAAGAAATGACACTTTTAAAGACAGAAGTTGATCATTATGAGCACAGTGTAGTTTGGAATCCGGACTTCAAGAAGCTATTAAGTATTTCTGAGTTGTGCCAATGGTTGGTAAAAACCCGAAAATCATTATTTTACCCATATATTTATAGTTTGATTACACTTGTGCTTACTCTTTCAGTTTTTACTGCAACTACAGTGCGAGCATTTTCAACCATGAATATTATCAAGAATAGTCTTCGCAACAAGATGGAAGATGATTTTCTAATGGACTCTTTGATTTTGTACATTGAGAAGGAGATTGTTGCAAAATTTGGTACATAATCAATCATAGACGACTTTCGAGACTTAAAAGAGCGTCGAGTTCCATTTTGATAAATATGTTGAAATGTTTAAAAAACACTTATTTTGTATGTTATACTTTGTCGACATTTTTATAATATCAAATGTTTAAGAGACACTTATTTTATATGTAGTATTTTGTTGAATATGAAATAGGTATTAGTTTTTATTTTCATAAAAAAAAAAAATTTGTTTTAAGCTTTGGCCCCCCTAGGTTCAAATCCTGGTTCCGTCCTTGCCTATCCCTGAAGATGTGGGCGGGCCTGTTTTTCTTGTTTGGGACCCACAACCACCTACAATCAAGAACAAAGGATCAATATCTACTCTCTATCCACTAAGATAATCATATGATTAAAACTATAATGTAATCAATCTATAATGTAATCAAGTTAATGTAATAAAGTTGTAGGAAACAATTTGCATATAGACTCTCTGAGTTCCAAATCATGGTCATTTCGGCTAACTATAACATGTTATTGGGAAGAGCTGGTTAATGTACACAATAATTTCAAATAAAGTATTATAACCTTAGCCCAACCACTCACATTTCAACTAATCATTACAAACGCGCATACTTTGTTATGCTGCATTTAGAGTATGTTTTCTAATAAGATAGTTAATCTAGTAAACTAAAGCTTGGTTAACTAAGTAGCTTTTATATACTTATAAAATAAAAATAAATAAATAAATAAAAAGAAGTAGCATATATATTAACCTAATAATAAAATTTAGGAAATTTGACACAAAATTAGAGTATATTAACCTAATCATATATATTGAACCCCTATTTAAAATTGTTTAATATTAACTTAAATAATTCCTAGAAGCCTTTAAAATAAATAAATAAATAAATAAATAAAGTTACATGATTGTGGGATTAGGTAATGATCATATAATGTATATGACGTGTATGAGGTAGAGACTTACTTCAGGGATAGTAGACCACACACTGGTGGACCATAAGCACCCACTAGCGGGGCCACGCTTAACTCTTGGGCACAAATATATGAACCTGGCCCATGCCCAATACTAGACCAACAGCAAGCACCCACCAATCTGACTGGTTGTCTTATCGCTTGCCCTACATAACTCTTTGTACAACCATGCAAGGTAAGCACTTCCCCAACTGTACCTTCATGGGTTGCGAAGGTCTTCCAACTACTACACCCACATTAGATGCACCTTATCGCCGGATTTGTCCATGAAGATTATGTCCCCCAGTAGTGCTAGGATGTAGCATCGTGCGTACTTATGCAACTGATCCTTTTCAGCATTAGGCGGCAATGGATTGACAACTTGCTCCAAAAGCCGTTTGATGACAATCCTTTGGCCAATAAGTTGCTTTGTCTCATCATTTATAGGTTGAAAGCCCAGGAAGTCCCGGCACACATCCCGCCATTCTTTTTGCGTGCTCCCTGTTATAGTCTCACCATCAACAGGAAGCCCGAGAAGAACCTCCACATCCTGTAATGTGATAGTGACCTCACCATGTGGCATGTGGAAGGTGTGAGTCTCGGGCCGCCATCGCTCCACTAAGGCCGTTATCAGGCCATGGTCAATCTCTCTACCTGGGGTCCTGAGGAGTCCCTCCAAACCAAGTGTCTTAATGATGTCAACAACTCGGTCGCACCATTGGATCTAGGTTGGAGAACTCTTCACTATGGCTACGGCAGGTAAGGGACCCCAGATCCTGCACAAAACAAAACCATAGGGTGTACATTGTATGAATTAAATGAAGTACCATAAGAAGGATACAATTCAGAACAACACAAATGGTTTCAATGTTGTGTTTTACCTCCCTATTCCAAATAGCTTCGGACCGATGGTTGGCCTGCAAAGTCAACACCGACTCGTCAATGGGTCCAGGCTGCACATGGTCAATCTGTCCAGCATTTGCAGCAGCCATACTGCACAAGAATGATAAGCAGTTAGTTTGAAAAATGAACACACAATATACTTATGAAACTAGGTATGAGTTAGAGTAACTAAAGCCAGTTTGTACAATGAGAATTCAGTAAAAGATGAAAGACTGAACCAAAAGAGGCCAATATGAACAGAGAGATTTTATTTTTAAGGTAAAGTTTTGAAGCAAGAAAAAGAGTAGTAGTAGCAATCAACTGCAGCAGAGCCAGATTAGAATTAGTAAATTGATATGCAAGCAGATTAATAAATAACATTTCAAAAGCAAGTAGAAAATGACTTCCAGTGGTCCTTGTAAAGTGCAAGTTTTCTAAAATTTTATATGAATGTAATGCTTTCTATGGATGTAATGCTTTCTATGGGTATTAGTCATCTCTTTATATGGATGTAATGCTTTCTATTCTATAGCGAAGAAGAACAAGTTTTCTAAATTTTTATAAGTTATGAAACTTTGTTTGAGGTGTGATGCCAAGGAAATCCTAAGTGCGATGCCTAGAATTTTATTGTTTTCCTTTTTTGTTTCTTAAATTCCCAGCTACTTAAAACCTTACAAACACACATTGGTTTGTCACCTTTCAAACCCTAAATCCCAAAACTTCAAAACCCTAAATCACTCACCATCAAACAACCCCAAATACCCCATAAAGAACCAAACATAGTTAATGGCTTACTGCTTGCAACCCTGGAACAACAACCCAACTCTCAAAATTTTCCCTTCATTTCATCCCCAAGTCCTTCTACTTCTTTTTACCATTAGAAGCCCTATCTTCCTTACTATTTTCTAGCCTTTTTCCCACCAAAACCAAAGCTTAAATTCCAAGCAGTCTAGAACTGCTAGACCTAATTTGGCTATATTACTCTTTTTTCCTACGTCATCCTCTCTATTTGCCATGAAATATTTTTGTAAATAGATAAAACTTAAATTAGCCACATCAATCATAAGGTTAGATATTACCCCAAAAAAAAAAAAAAACCGTTGTTTTATCCAAGATATAAAATTCACAAAGAGAGACCATAGAAAATGCAATTTGTTGATCAATGATGTCAAAGACTAAAAGGCCATGCCAAAGAAGAGGAATGTATCATTTAGAAATAATATTCTTGCATTTGTTTAAAGTGTAATATGAGGCTAGTCATACCACATCAACCACTTTATCAGGATGTTAAAAAAAAGCTAAGAAAAGAAGAACATTATCAATCTTTTCAATTCAAAATTAACAATAATACTTCAGAAAGGAACTCATAATCTCAACCAAAGAATAAACGAAACTTAGAAACTCATATGGTCCAGGCATATTTGATAAATCAAAGGATATACATCCCTACATATGCCACAGTCATGTTTAGTATAGGCCAAATATATAGGTTAAATTTGTTGTGTGGATTCTCTCTAGATTAATTCTTGGAGAAGTATATGCAAGTGAAAAACTCATAAACAACATTTCAAATTGCATGAATATTTTACAGATAAATGAAAGAATCACAATGCAGCATACTATGCAACTTTCCTTTTCCTGCATGCATTGATTTAATAACCATTTTAAGCACAAACCTCATTGATTCAAGTGAAAACCAAAAAATTGGTGGCATTAAGTTAGTATCATTCATGTATTTCATACTCACCCTAAAGCTATATTGCTTAGTTGTTTAATATTCAATGTACCTACCAATCACTCAACTCTACTACAAAAATTCAACTTTCTTATCTAAGTTTTATTTGAATAAATTTTCATTGCTCCAGTTAATTGTATACTTTGATATAGATTTTCTATTTACACTGAATGAAGGCCAAACACGGAAAACATAATCTTTCATGACTGAACAAATGATACTACAATTCTATCATCAAATTCCTCCCATTTCCTAAATTATTAAAGCAAAATTTAACAATTATTCAAGTTTTGAGATAAATTAAGGAGGGAATCCTAGAAAACAACATGAATGGACAACTAATATCTATATGAATGGTCCTTTCAAAAAAAAAAATCTATATAAATGGTAACCAAAACCTAATTGAAGAATCAAAGTCATGGATTTCACTTCTAGATTTATTGGCAAAAAAATTCATATTATGACCATCCATTATAAGCACATCATACTCATGGGCAGTAAAAGTAAAGAAATAACTTTTTTTAAGAACAAAGAAACCATAAAGAATTAATAGCTTTATTGAATTATTCACCTCATACCTCAAAGAATGTTCACAAATTCTTCACTTAGTTATTTCAGGCCTTGTGAAGAAGTAGAATGTTGAATGGAGGGAGAGGTATAGTGCAGAAGCCAAGAGTAAGGAATAAGCTCCACCGCCACAGATGGAAACAGAGTTTCAAAGAATAATTGCATGATTTGGCAAGGTGAGATTTTATAAGGACACTTTAGTAGGACATATAAACATGACCATGTTCCTATAATTTAACTGAAAGATATATAAAACAATCCCTATAGTAACTAAATTTTATTTGTTTATTTTTTTTTAAAAGCCATTAAAACAAATTGCATTGTTCAAACGTATTATGGTGCAGAGTCCTACATCATACATACACATGCATTTATTTGTTGTTGAAAATGTAACTTGATCTAAAATATAACTCAGTTAAATATGATTATGCAGGATGAGAATGGTATTACATATTATCTTAAAATAAGTAAGATTGCAAGATTAAATAATTTCTACTTGGCTCAAGACATACCAGCAATATTTCAAGATCAAAATGTAAAGAAAAATATGGAAGAATCTTCAACCTGTAGAGGAAGAAGCTCAAGTTTGAAAAAAAAGGGAATGAAAAGAAAAACGCAAGAGTGAGTGAGACATTTTGTCAAACACATGATGTACATGTTCTAAATGGGATTGAAAGGACAATTTAACAACATGAATCCCTCAAAAAAAAAATACAAAACTGAAGAAAAAACCTTCAAAATGATCCATTAAAAAAACAAAATCAACATTAGAATGTTCTATTATCGAAGAGTAATCTGACTTTTCATGAGAAATTAATAGTCTATTAGATATTTTTCTTAGGGTAAAAATCAAGCCACATACACATTGTTCTAATCTTGCAGAAATTGAGTCCAAATCTTCTGTCTCACTTTCTCTACTCTATTCTATACTCTACAAATAAAAACTTGCCGCATGTCTATCTACTTAATTAAATCCTAATTTTGTGGCTTTATTATTTCAGTTACCTAAATTAAATAAATAAAGAAAATAAGAAAAACCCAAAAGTCAACACATCCCACCACCTACACCACCACCATTGTTCGCCGAAGCCATCAACACCTTCAGTCACAGCCATCCATCGGAACCGGAAAATTTTGGTCATAATTTTCCTCATCACAAAGAGCACCTCAAAATATAGGGTTTAATATGACAAGTTTTTATTTCTCAAGAACCAAAGGTCGAAAAGATATAACGTGGTACAATTAGAAAGACAAAATAAAAATAAGAGTAGTTTTATTTGAAAACTATTATAGATTTTACATCACCCACCCACCCACCCACTTTTAACTGATTGAATCAACCATATTCCTGGGAAAGCCGAGAAAAGGAATGATAGAATATTGGACTTTGTTGGAGTTTGAAGGTCCTAGATTTGGCTTGGCTTTGTTTAGAGTTCCAAGATGGTACCTTACTTGGATGGCTGTGATTAGAGTAGTTGGTGGCTCCGGCGAATGAAGGTGCTGCTACTAGTGGTGAGATGTGTTGAATGTTGAGTTTTTCTTATTTTCTTTATTTATTTAATTTAGGTAACTGAAATAAAGAAGCCACAAAATTAGGATTTAATTAAGTAGATAGACATTTGGCAAGTTTTTATTTGTGGAGTATAGAGTGGAGTAGAGAAAGTGAGACAGAAGATTTGGATTCGCAGAAATTGATGGTCTCCTTCATGTGCTTGATCAAACCCGACAAAAATCACAACAGATTGCGGTGCCTGAATCGCACAGATCATGTTGTTCAATTGAAGGAACTCACAAGAAGGTCATTGATATAGATTCCATTGTTCTTTCAATCATACAACCAACTCGGTCAGCATCATTGAGTCTCCTGTAGACCTTTCCCAAGTCTCTTTGAGTAGAGATTTGTATGGCTCAGTGCTTCTTCTCTCATCGCAGAGGGAGAACCATTGGCGGAAGAGAAGGGTATAGACATTAAAGAAGTAAGAAAGGGTGTTGTTTGGTCTTTTGTAACTACTGTCCAAGGGACCAAATGGGTGGTCTGAGGAAGGAGATCGATTCTGAGGAAGAAGATGTCTGTTGGTGGGTATGGTGGGTTTTTAGATGCGTTGTGATGCGATGCTTTGCTGTTGGCTTGCCGTGGGTCTGATCGAGGAGGAGCTGGTAGAGGAAGACAAAGAAGAGAAGGCACAGTATCATGAAAGGTAAAGGCAGAGTCTTCGTGAAAGGGAAAGGCAAAGTCGGGTTTTAGAAAAGTTCAATTACGTTTTTTTTTTTTTTTTTTAATATTGTGCTGACGTGAAAAATTGTGGGAGCTTCAGAGATTTCAGTTTTATATATATGAAGGAAGCCCCTTAAATAATAGTATAGAGACAATGTTTTAGTGGGAGTTAGAGTTGTATTTTTACCGAATTGTCTTTTAGTTTTATCTCTACTTAAACATAGGAGTGTAGGAGTATTTTTGAACAAAAAAATGAGAAATCCAAACAGGAGAAGCTCCTTAAATAATAGTATAGATATAGATATATAGATGATGATGATTATTATTATTATTTTATTTATTTTCTTGCTTAAAAGAGTGTTTATCAAAAACTAAGTAAGCTAAATATAGTAGAGGCATATAAAATGCAGGACGATGATATTCATCATTCTTAAAAGTTTTTAGTGAGTGAATATTGCCTTAAAAAAAAAAAAGGTTCTAAGAAAACTATCATAGAAAAATTGATATCTCATATGTTAAATAACTACTTTATATTTGTGTATAATCAAAATTTTTATATGAATGAGATTAGCATTGTATGACACGAATCTTTTAGCATGTGATTTCATAATTCTTTAGATAGAAACTCTATCTTAATTTTTGCAATCAAGGGCAGCACGTGCCACCAAAACTAATAATTTTACAAATAACGACCTAGTACACAAATTCAACAAACAAAATTTAATTACACTCATCACAAATTCAAAACATTCTTCCTTAATCTTTCCTTTTCCTTTTCAGCTTTTCTCCATCGATCTTAACCACCTTTTCTCTTTACCATTTTGTCCCCTCAACCAATTCATTAATATTACTCTTAAGCAAACCCCTCTGGCCATCTCTCAACACATGGGATGGCCAGAGAGAGAGAGAGAGAGAGAGAGGTGCCAGCCACCAAGGGACCCACAAAAGCTATTAACTTCGTTAGCACTGTGGAAGGTGACATGCTTGCTACGAGGAAGGGCCTAAGATCCAGATCAAGGCCTTGGGTGACACCGATCCTCGCTTCAGTGAAACTTGCAGGTTAAAGAGCCATATCGAGGTTTTATGGTGTTGAATATGTTTTTGGTAGAACGGATTTGTGGTAGTTTTAAGGGTTTTGGCTGTGGGTGGTCTTTGTTTGGGTTCAGCCCTATGAAGCACAGGTGCATTTCCGGATTCGGGTGCGGGTGTGAGTGCAGGTGTGAAACTCGACAATTTTTGAAAAAGTAGGGTGCGGGTGCGGCGATTAAAAAATTATTAAAAACATATTTATTTATATTTTATATATATTTTTACTATTAAATTATTCTTAAAAATTACTATGGCCTGTTAGTAGTAAATAGTTTTACTATGGCACGTTAAAAGCAAAATGTACAGCCAAAGCCCATGAACATGAACAATCAACAAAGCCCATGAACAATCACATTGTTGTTTCCCTTTGCCTTCACGTGAATCTGATTTTTGCAAAGTCCGACAGCGACGATTCTGAAAATTTCAACCCTTTAAACTTTTCTTCATCTCCTTCTCACTTATCTTCACCTTAGTAATTTCTTCTTCTTATTCACAACCAAACAATTTCGGCCATTTCGGTCAGTTTCGGCCGCTGGCTGATACGATCCGATACGGTAGAAATGACTCGATTCTGGCTGAATCGGCCCGGTTCAGCGCGAATCTGTAAAAAAAAAAAAAAAAAAAAAAAACTCAAACGCGGCACCAATGCGAGGGCAGCGGCGTCGCTCGCGCGTCGCCACATCAGACGCAGGTGCAGCGCCCATTTTGCCGCGTCCGTGCATCATAGGTTCAGCCTTTGGTGATTTGGGTGGCTGATGGCACTTTTTGTGGTGGAGGTTGATGGTGGGTTATGATAGTTACATGATTAGTGTTTGGTTGCTAGGAAACTAGAAGTAAAGAAAAGAAAATTGAGTAAGACTCAAGCGATCCCAATTGAGCGATTAATCTGGTTTTTTTTTTTTTTTTTTTTTCAAGTTTAAAGAAATATGGGTTTTATTAATTTTTGACTGAATGGATATCTTTAATTTTGACATTTTATCTATGTATACTACTATTTAAGGGGCTTCCTCTGTTTGGACCAAATTTTTTTTCCCCAAAATACCCCTATTTCTCTAGGTTTAAGTAGAGGTAAAAACTAAAGAATAGTTTGGAAAAATACATGTCCGTCTAACTTGCACTAAAATATTGCCTACAAAATAAGAATACTCTCCCACTAACCCACTTTTATTGTTTTTTTGAAATACTTTTTTATTATTTAAAAGGAAAAAACACACCCCACGTACTGATAGTTAAAAAAAAAAAAAAAAAAAAAAAAAAAAAAAAAAAAAAAAAAACTAAACTAAATTAAGTACTGATAAAAAATAAAAATAAAAACTAACACACGTAAGTGTCCACTAACCCACTTTTATTGTTTTTTTTTTTTTAATACTTTATTACTATTATTTAAAAAGAAAAAAACACCCCACGTACTGATAGTTATAAAAAATTTAAAAAAAACAAAACAAAAACAAAACAAAAACTAACACACGTAAATGTCGGTGTTTAAATACATCTACAGTTATTTCCAAAAAAAAAAAATCCCCAACAATTATAATGTTATCAAATTACTTCCATAAAAAAGAAAATACTCCCCATCTCCATCCTCAAGTCCCTACTTTTTATACTAAGAGGAACAATAGTACTATTTCTTTATTTATTTTATTTGTCTAGTTTAATGTTTAGTATTTTATTTTAGTATTTTTATTTCAATTACCATGAGTAGCTAAATTTATAATTAGGTTTGAGGATGAAACCTTGTTAAGGATTGTCAGTAATATTTATGTGATTTGATTTTTCTCACAATAGTTGTTATTTAATGATTTAAATTGTTCTTGCTTCATATCAATTGACTAAGATGAGATTCTAGATATGAGTTCAATTATGTTTTTCTCATGATTTAAGATTTTTCTTAATTAATTGAATGTTTGGTTTATTATTTTTTGATTTTAAAATTGGATATCTCTTATGATTTGTTTGGCTACGGATACAATTAATGATTTGATTTTATACCTAAGAAGCAAAGAAGAGCATGCTTTAGATATTTAAATAGAAGTTTTAATGATAATATTTTCCATGATCGTAAGATTAATTTCTAGATTATCATGGAGTAGTTGGGAAAAATTAATGATCATAAATATATGCTGATATGAATTAACAAGGAGGATTCCAAAACTTTAATTCCTTTCTCTAGATTGTTTACATCTCTTTACTGCTTTATATTATATCTTTGCTTAATTTAATTATTTGCTTAGTATATTTAATTTCAAACAATCAATTTTTATTAAACTAGATTAGGATTAATTTGGTTAAGATTTGATTAATTTTCCAATGTTCATTCAAGTCCCTGTGGGTTCGACCTCGTTCTTATCAAACTATATTTTGGTACGGTTCGTACACTTATGAGTACTTTAAAATTTCACAACAGGAAGGTAAAGGTACCTCAAAAGATCTGTACCTTTGTTTGGAGGCTTCTCTATGACAAAATTCCTACTAATCTTACCTTTAAGAGCAAAGGAATTCCAACCACAAGCTGCTACCCTCTTTGCAATGCAGAAGATGAATCCACTTCTCACCTCTTCCTTTATTCCCCCTTCACTAGAGCAATTTGGCATGGGTCACCTTTGGTGTACACACATCTGAATTGAACAACATCATTATCCAAATTTGGATTAGGAATGTTATACTCGAACATAAAAGATTGGAGCCAGACATGATGCTTTACCTCCAAACTGTTTTCACAACTCTATAGACCATTTGGAACCATAGAAACATGGTGGCACATGAAGGGAAACAACCTAAGCCCATGGAAGTGATTCTAACTGTTCAATCTTTAACTTGTAGGTACCATGAGGCATTCAGCAGAGACTCCACTTCTACCCCCTAGATTGCAGATCAAACTCCTACAATTCAAAGATTTGGTGGACCTTGGCAGCTGATCATCAAGATTGCTGGAGCTAGAAGACAGAAAACTAAGAGATGTGGTTTTGCCTATGAATCCAGAGACGGGCAAGGAAACATCATGATTTCCAGTTTTTCAAGTTATGCAGCAGTGACTGCAAACAATGTAGCCCAGGAAGCTATGGTGGAAGCAATTGATAAAGCTAGGAACCTTTAAATATACTCATATTCTAATCCTGTGCAGTAGCAAACAAATTGTTCAAGTTGTCAACAAGGCTCGAGCTCCAAACTAGCAGAAATAGAATATGGTGGTAGATCTCTGCTATTTTGCTCAGAATGGATTGTTATTTCATTCTTGTTTTGTTTCCAAGGTTATAACTTGTAATGTATATAGTGTCTGTTTGGGACAAACTGAAATTTCAGCTTATTTGCAATTTCAACTTATTTTTGCTACTATTAATGGGTCTCACTGCACTTTTTGTTACTATTTATGAGTTTCACTGTACTATTAAGCTAACTTTTATATTTATTTACAATGTTTTCAGTAAAAAGTTTTCAGTTTCAACTAAATAAGTTATTTCCAAACGAACACACAGTCTAACTAAACTAGCAGCTTCAATGCCAATCCACCAATGTTGGGTGAACCCAACCCTTTTGTAATCCTACGTTTCCTACATATGGTATCAAAAAAAAAAAGTTTTTGATATGTTTATGTATTTTTTAACCTTTAAAAAACTAAAATTAATTAATATGCTCAAAATATGATGTGTCAATATTCTTTTTTTAATAGTTGATATGGCACCATTATTTTTGGAGTTTTATTAATAAATTGATGACATGGCATAATATTGACCATTGGAGATTGCAAATAAATTCATGAAAAAAATTATTTTAAAACCAATTTGAAAATATTTTTATGGAAAAATAAAAAAGTGATTAAATTTTTTGTCAACTTTTTCAAATTCTCATAAAAAATTTCTTAAAATTATTGATTAATGTATGTCCTTGGGACATTAATTAGACCCTTTAAGAATTGCTAATAAGGTATTATTATTTTAAATTATTTATAAATTAATGACACATTGTATGAGGTAATATCATAACTATTAATTACAAAATGAAAAGTTAGGATTTTAAGAATTTTATGTGAGGGTGGAGCTTGTGGCCAGTGTTACTAGACACGTTGCGATGCGAACACGTGTCTAAGACTGGACACGTGTCCGTATCCTAATGGGTCCAGTGGCCTCAAGCCGGACCCTTTTATGTGATACATCGCATATTTCTGATGTGATGGTTACTTTAGAAGTATAAATACTTGTGATGTTTGGGAGGTAATGAGATTTAATTCTCTAAAAAAGAGTTTCATACACGTATACATCTAGATTAAGTTAAAGTAATTTCTTCAAAAAAAAAATTTAAGTTAGAGTTGAATTTTATTTTGTATATATATATATATTTTTTTATATAAATAATGCGTAGAGTAAGGTAGGAACTCTATCACTTCGCGTACTCTACTACTTCACGTATCCCCTACGAATATGCAAGTTCAGGAATAAATACAACACCAAGAATCCTCACCCCTCCTATTGGCTGAATGCTTCTTTATGTGAAAAAGCCTTCAGACGTCGTGACCCTCTTTAGCTACCAGCCCCTCTGTCTTCAAACCGCCACATCGCTCGCTCTCACAGGCTCGTCACTCTCTTTCACTCCAGTGAGTTTTTTTTTTTTTTTTTTTTTTGGTTTAAAATTCTAAGATTTTGTTTTTGATCTATCTGCTTATATGTGAATCTTTGGTTCTCTGAAACTGCTGTGTTTGCGTTTGTTATTTATTTTTTCTTCTGAAATTAGCTAAAGACAAGTGAAGGTCTGCAAATTCTTATAAATCCTGCCTTCTTATTTTCTCTATTATATATAGTTTTTTTATTTATCATTATTTAATTTTACACTAATATCAACTAAAGTAGTTTTGATTATGTTCAGTTTTCATTATAATTATGGCAAAGAGACGGACTAAGCTCTCAAAGAGAAGACACCAAAAGGTGATAAATTTCAATCATTCTATAATGCTACCAATATTAGATATTTTATTTATTTTTGGGATAGTTGTTATATTCTTTGCTAATCTACCTTAACAATTTCCCCAGGATTGGTTAAGTAAATTGCCAGATGAAATTCTTGTGTCCATTCTGTCACTATTGACATTGAAAGAAAGGCAGCGGACAAGTGTTCTCTCCAAAAGGTGGAGATATTTGTGGACATTTACAACCTGTCGCTTGGACTTCAATGATTCAAGGTTACTATCTCTTGTGAGGAGGAAGAAATCTGATCAACAGAACTTTAGTTATAATGGTGTTATATTGGCGATTGTGGAGAATATAGAGTCTGAAAGGAGGAATAGGTTTGTTAGTTGGGTGAATAGTGTGCTGGAATTGCATCAAGGTAATACTATAGATGAGTTTAGAGTTGTTTTTGACATGGATGGGAGGAAATTCAAGTTGGAAATCGACAATTGGATTTGCTTTTCACTGAGAAAAAAGGTTAAAAAGCTTTCGTTGGATTTCATGATGAATGGGGTGGCCAATGCTTATACTCTTACTAGTCAGATTTTTCATAGTTACAGTCTTGATTCCTTAACAGACCTCTCTTTGACTTCTGTGGAAGTGACTGGGGAAGTTCTTGAGTATGTTTTATCCAATTGCCCATTCATTGAGATATTACATGTGGAAAATTCAAATTCTCTAGTGAAGTTAAAGACTTCTAGCCCTTTGCCCAAGCTAAAGCACTTAGGATTAAACTGCCGCTCTCTCAAACAGATTCAGATTTCTGCTATAAATCTTGTTTCTTTCAAATACAGTGGTCTTTATAAGACGATAAAGATCCTTCTAGGGAATGTTCCCAATTTTGTTGATCTGTATGTGAAAAATGTGACAGATGACTGTTTTCACTATTTCTTACAAAATGATTGCCCACTTTCACGTTATCTCTCTCAGCTGGAGACACTTGAGCTAGATCTTTTTACTACGGTTAGTCATAAATTTCATTGTGAACTCCATTGTGCCTTTTCTTTTTTCATACATCAACGTTTGTATATGAATGTGTTCCTTTTTCTTGGTTCAATTGTTCAGGACTCTTTCCAGGTTCCCAAATTTCCAGAGTTAAGAAATCTCAGGCAATTGAAATTGGATATATATCCTTACAATAGTAGCCTCCGTTGTTGCGTTTCCTTGCTAAACGCATCCCCTGTTTTGCATAGATTTGTGCTCAAGGTAATGCTTATAATTTTAGAGTTTTTTTTTTTTTGCTCAAGGTAATGTTTATGATTTTAGAGTTGTGGGATTTATTGTGCAGACATTTTATTATCTATGTTTTCACTTAAGGTGTGTTTTCCTATACATTGACTACAATTCTTAGTATGCATATGTACTATGTAACCACAAATTTGCTCTGTTACCTACTATAGATAATTCCCACATAATGGTTTATTGTTGTCTCAAATCTTTTAGAAAATATACAACAAAAGTTATTATAAAATTATTTCTATTTAACTCCTGTTGTCATTCTCTTGTACAGCCCTTACCGTGCCTTTTTATATTGCGTTTTTTGCTATCTTTAGAGGTTATTGGTTTGGTTTAAGTTACTCTTAATGGAACTTTTATTAATTTTATATCACTAACTTCTTAATGAATATATTTGTTGACAAATCCATCGTTATATACTTATATTTATTATCTAATTTTATATTGAAGGCACTTGTTTTAATGTTTTTTGGAAACTTAAATGTCCACAATGAACTTGCTAGTTGTGGATCATTCTCTCTCAAGAATTATATGCTTTTAAGAGCTTGGTGCAAATAAACTATTAGGATTTTTAGACCCCAGTTGTCTAAAATTTTATCAAATCTTAGCCAAATAATTAATTAAATTAATTATGCAATAGATCCTGATTCTAACAAACATCAAATAAGCATAGATCACATGAACACCAAGAATGATAACGTAGGAAAACTTTTGAATTGTGGTTTTAAAGTAAAAAACCTAGGAAGATTTAACTTAAACAATTTTTAAGGCAACATATCCATTAAATAGAATCGAAATTTATACAATAGACCTAACCCTAAATCTACTGCTACCGAATTCACTGACTCTTCTACTATGAAACTATTGCACACAAACTCTTCTGTTTGTGATTTTGAGATCTCCACTCAAAGGTTTTAGATTAGCAACTGTGGTTAACTGATTTCATACAAACTTCCTTGTTTG
This sequence comes from Notholithocarpus densiflorus, assembly GCA_030021035.2. Taxonomy (NCBI): domain Eukaryota; kingdom Viridiplantae; phylum Streptophyta; class Magnoliopsida; order Fagales; family Fagaceae; genus Notholithocarpus; species Notholithocarpus densiflorus. Next base: position 1,351,001 of record JARYZH020000017.1, read on the forward strand.
TAACTCTAAGATCTACACTTGAAGGTTTTGACCAACAACTATTGTAGACTAGAATGCTCTATGGTTTCATACATATCTGAACTATGGCAGCAACAACATTGTATTAAGTTTTCTCTATGTGCTCTTGAGATCTCACGAGTTGAATATGTGGGGGTTTAGATCTATTCTTTGAAGAGCTTGGGGTTTCTACCTCTCTAACCTCTTAATAAGTCTTGCTAAATGGGCCTTTATATAGACTCTCCATTAGGGTTTCAAAAACACACATATACAGCAAACTAAATAAATCACATCAGATCTGAAAAACTGATTCTGCGAATCTCGATCGATCGAACAGTAGTCAAACTTATCTCAATCAGTCCCCCCCCCCCTCTCTCTGTTTCATTATGGTCATTGCTAAAAAAACTACTGATTATGTCAAATAATCATTTCAAAACAGGCATTTGTTGACATCTGGTTTCTACGTAACCCCAGTCAGACCCCCAGCAGTGCCTCCCAACTCATGCAGGTTTGTTATGTACTCTTCAATCTTCATTATACTTTTGTCTCTTTGTATATGTGTGCGTGTAGTTTCAGTTGTACATTTATTGGTGACTCAATCTTATGAATCTGCTGCTATTGCTCTCCCTCATCAACTATTTGTATTGTGAGTTGTTCACCCCACAAAAGTGAGGTATTCCCAGATGTTCACACTTCACACACCTTTATCTGAAAATATTGTGAATAGTATTTCCAATTTGGACTAAAAATTTTGGTTGCCACTGAAAAATTGGATTGCAGTTATTTATTATATCTTTCATGTATATATATACAAATATGTATTCATGCCTTAGACCCTTAGTGCTTTTTACATGCTCCATCTATTCTGTTCACTAGAATTGTCAATGGTTGCTCAAGTTAGGGTGTATGCAGTTGTGCCAACTGCCAAATTATTAACAAACTGATTATATAAAAGATAGGTCAAATCAGTGTATATAGTGGAAAACTGAAAATGCATATACATAAAGATATGTACAAGATGCCTCCGGAAAGGCTATAGGGGTAAAAGATATTTTCAGGTCACAGTTTGGAAATCAAAAGCAAAGCCATCAATTATGGTTGTATTCGGGTTTCTGTTCTCATTTGACTCTCTATCATATATGAATTGCTTGATGTTTTGTCAAATGCACGAATTTATTTTTTAAAATTATTTTTCTTTTGTTACTTCTAGGCTTAGGGTGACTCTCAGTGCGGTACACACAACAGATGATTTGAAGAAGCTCACCACTACACTCTCACAGTGCATTGCTTTCAGAGATATTGGCATCCAAATCTCAAATAAATGTGCAAAGTTGTAGTATTTGAATTCTCTTTCTCCCCATCCTAGATTGCATTAATTCCTTTTTGAAAGAAGGATTGGAATGTTTTAAACTTTGCTCTGTTAAAACAGTAATGATTAAGATACTTATGGGCAACTTAAGCTGGATGAATTCAATTTTTTTTAGCTATAAGCTTTTATTTGTAAAACCGTGTTTTGTGTGGTTTTCTTGGGGAAAATTCTAAAGAGTAATATTAGGGACAATATTTTTCACAAATGCTAATGTGTTAAGGTGTGATTATAATTTATAATAACAGCATTTTCATATGGAATAACAGCATGCAATCTAGAAGTTGGGAGAAATATTGTTAAAAAAATTGGAATTTCTAGACTTCTTGAATGGGGGTATGAAGTGGATCATAATTATGTGACAGCGGATTTTGAATTTTTGATTAGTGCAGCACCAAAGTCTAAACATTTGGATTAAATCCCCCATGATTTAACTTTGTGAAAGTGGGTTTTGAATTTTTGATTGCTGCAGCAGTAAAATCTAAACAGACAGCGGATTTTGAATTTTTTATTAGTGCAGCACCAAAGTCTAAACACTTTGGACTAAATCACCCATAATTTAACTTTGTGAAAGTGGGGTTTGAATTTTTGATTGCTGCAGCAGTAAAATCTAAATTCTGCCACTTCCAAAATCTCAACTCTTATCCCCTTCCTTCCACAAGCACTTATACTTATGAAGTGATTATCACGCCAAGGGTTACGCGACGGTGCTTCTGAGGCTTGAGGTGAGGCAAATGTTAGGTTATAAAAATTTTCTTTTAAAAAAACTTTTGAAATTTTAGTAGTAGTAGTGGTGGTTATAGTCTTATAGATGTAAGTGTTGGAAACTAATCAGGCTGATCGCCCATAAGGCTATTAGTGTTTTGTACGTTACCCCCAACACTTCATTCATACATTGTTCATGACTTTATGAGGTGTGCCGTTGTTATTAACAGACCAAGGCCAGCTAGTGCAAAAGTGGTGATCTCCTCCTCTTTCTCAGTCATTTTTGTTATCTAGTTGAGGTTTCTAGGTTGTGAAAATAATGCGTCTTGCTCTAGAAACAAGCACCACCACCAAGAAGACACATAGAGATGTTGCTGATATTGTGAAACAATTGGCAAGCCAATCCTAAAGGTATATACTCGATTTCTTTCTATAAGTTTTTAAAAACACAAACAAAATAAGCCCATCTTTTTCCTATTTTCGAGTTTTATTTTCTTTAAACTTGGGTTCATTTTACCGACAGCCATAGAAGGTATATTTTCTACCCGCTTCATGGAGTGGGCTTATTAGATATTTCTTGGTTGTATTTTTAGTTATGACCCATTTAATAGGCTAGGTAACTTGTTTAAATAATTTAATGGGTCATGTGATTTATTACATATAAATAGTTTTATGAATTGCTATATAATGAATTGAATTTCTTTAACCAAATTTGGAGGTTTTATGAATTGCTCATAATAAATAGGAGAAAATAACTTTAAACAGGGTTGGAGGAAACTTTTTTAAATGTTTTTTCTCCCTTTAGTTCTAACTTTCCAAAAAATTTATTTTGACCCAAAACGCTGCCTAAGTTGTTATAAAAATTATTGTGTTTTATAATTAATTTTAATAATAGGGATCATATAAATGCATAATTGGGTTGGATTCAAATATTTATAGTGTAAAACCCAAATCTTAGTGGGTTTTAAAATTTAAACCCAAAGAAAAAATTGTAAATCCTCATTATAAGGGTTAGGTTGAATCAAATCATTGTCATCCCTATTGTCTAGGTATGACTACACATTCTTTAAATAGTTTTTTAAGATAAAATAAACAAATAAAAATAATCTATTTCAAATTATGGAAAATTATGAGGTACACTTAAAATACTTCATATATAGTTCCTCGAGAATAAAGACAAGATGTTTCCCTCACCGTTTCCCCAAAAACACTACCCTCTAAAACGTAAGAAATGGTTTGTTGCATGCTGCATGCAAAACACTCACAACATGCATTGAGCCCACCAGCAAGTGTTGTGAGTGTTTCGCACATCCGATACATGCAGAAACATATGCATGCATGGGACTCACGTACGTGTTGTGAGTGTTTTTGCCCCATGCAACGAAAACACCAACGTAACTTACATGAAGTCATGAACTACTCTAATATGTCAATTACTATCTCTCTCTCTCTCTATACACTAATGGAGACAGATGAGCTTGCAGGAAAACTTGGTGGAAGAGGCTGTTGCAAAGCTTCAATCTTTGAAACTCCTACTGCCTCATGAGAACCATTCAACTCCCAAGAGATCAACAACGAAAAGCTATTGAAAACGAAACAACTCAAAGTTCCTCAAAGTCTGAACAAGGAAAAGACGTCTTCCACGTGTTTGACAAAATACAGCCGTAAGACCGGTGCTCAGTGGAGATTCAGATTGCTGAAATAACGCTTCAGAGATTGGTCCATTATCTTCCCAGTACTGGTAATATGTTTTTTTTTTTCTCCAATTCCTGTCATTATTTACTTTAGCTATTTTGAAATTTTGAATTTGCTCAAAAGATTGACCAATTATTGTGTCATTGTGAAACCAAGAATATAATATGTATATATATGGATGTATGTATGGTAAGAAAATTAATCAGGAGAAAAAAGTAACATGTAGTAAGGCTTGTTTGGTAACATGGGTTTGACCTATATATTTCCTTGTTTAGCTGCAATTCTTGTGGGTTAATTGTATAAGTAACGTGTGTAAATTGTAATATGTGTGATCGTACTCTTTAAGAAAAGAAAGAAGAGAAAAATTGAAATAAAAAACAAAGTTTTAGACTAGACTAGCTCGCACGAGCAAGAGGCCCTAATGGAAGCAAATAGGGATGGGTAAATTATAGGGAGTGTATATCAACACTTATAAGTGCTAATTGGCAAATCAAAAGTCTCTATTGGCACTTAGCCAAGACCACTCGAGAGAGAGTGCTGACTTAGTTGTATCTTAGAGACAAATTTGCTAATAGCAAATTATTGTACAGGAGCCAATAATATTGTCTTAAAGATAGCAAATTCATTTGTGTCTCTAAGACATTAAAGTTTTTTAGAGTCTTTAGTTGTTCAGTGTTCACCGCATAATCCCCAACATCAATTCCATATTGGGGGGTGGTGGGTGAGATATGGCAATTGGGATGTGGTGGGTGAGATTTGGCAATTATGGAATGACAATGAGGATTTCTATTGCTCTCGGCGTGTGCTATTGGTTATAGTGGCTGGTAGGATTTCTTTGAAAAACAAAGATTTTGTCATCTTTCATGCATCATTCACCAAAAACAAACATTCTTTTGTCATTGTCATACATCATTTTCCAGCCAAATATGGCTATTTTGGCCATGACCTCTCCCAAGTCCCACCAAGAAGTGAACTACTCTCCGACTAGGCAGTTAGCCAGGCCAACTACCCACGTCTCTAATAACTACCCCAGAGGATAGTTATGGACATCTCTCACTCTCACTCTCACTCTGTTAATGGAAACAATGAATTTGTGGGACAGCTTGGTTGAAGAGGCACTAGCAAAGCTCGAATCTCTGAAACTCGTGCGGCATCTGAGACCCATTCACCTCCCCAGTGACCAACAACCAAAACCCATTGAAAATGAACCTCAAAGCAACTCAATATCAGACCAAGAAGAAGCAGGAAAAGAAGTCTTCCAGATGTTCGATGAAATGCAGCAGTGGGAACGGTCCTCTGTGGAGGTCCACATTGCAGAAGAAACATTTCAAAGCTGGGTCTGTGAAATTTCCACCACTGGTAAGCTTCTTTTTTTTCCCTCTCTCCAAATGCCTATCTTTATTTGTGGGTGATGTTTGAAATTTGAATATGCTCTGCATATATTGGTTATGTATGCAAATTATAATAGTGAATTGCCCACCAAAAAAAAAAAAAAAACAGGGTGATTAACTATTGTGTTAGTAAGTCATTGTAAAACTAAGAGTATTATATATACATGTGTATGTCTGGTGAGAAAATTAGAGTGTGAATTTTAGTGAGGGGGTAGTGAGGGTTGCATGCCAAATGGGTTTGACTTATTTCATTGTCACATGCAACTATGCAACTCTTGTGAGTCAACGGAGTTCTGTTTTGGCTAGGGTGTGATACTAGAATGCGAATAGGGGAAACTAATGTTCTTGGTGCGTGTCTGGATGGATATATAGGCTGCTAAATGATGCATTGGCAGATGACAAGTAAGGTCGGGTGAGGACAGCAAGGTTAAGTTTGATGTAATGTGAAGTTTGGGCAAATGATATTGAAGAATATGGTGAACAAGAATGCGTAAGTCAGTTATGCATAGCAGTTATAAGCCATTTATTGGAACTATTTTTCACAATCAGGTGTATCTTATCTTTTGCTCTCAGCAAGTACCTAGCTATATGGTGTCAATTGGGCATGACAAAATGTCTTAGTTTTAGAAGATCTGCATTATGTCTCCATCACCATCATTTTTTGTCAGGCCAACGCCCTCCAATGAGGATAAGCTTCTTGCATCTATGACCGGACCCAAAATTTTCATCACAATTAAAGCATGAGCCCTTGTCTTGTCTCTACTTATGCTCTATACGAGTATGTTTCTTGTTATAATTATTGGTAGGATGTAAGTTTCTAACAGATAGAGGCAAGGCTCCTTATAATCTTCAGCTGAAAGTAGTCAATGCTTTTATTTTATAAGTAAATTATAAGTGATGTAATTGCTCCAGTTGAAAGTAGTCAATGTTACGGATGGTACTTGGCTTCATAGAGACAAGCAAGTCCCTTGTAGCTGATAAAGTGGTTGGTTTAGAGCTTGGACATCAACACTTACGGTGTTCCTTGAGTCCACTAATGAAACAACCCACTTGATATGATGGTTGTAACCCACCTACACAGTTGAGAAACTTTCTGAACTGGTTTTGGTACTCTCTTTGAACCCGCTTGTTTGAGTTTGGTCATATCATCAAAAAAATTGTCAATCTCTGTTGGTCCCTATCGGGTATACAGACTGTTTTAAGCAGTGACCAAGTAAATAAATTTTCTTCTTTTTTTGTCTAGTTGATACCATGGTTGCACTTCATCATCAAGGTGATATGCGCTAATGCGGCCAAGGGAATTTACTGTTCTGCAAAATTTTGGAATTCAAAGAATTGTTCCACCTACATAACACAGTATTTTGGAATTCAAAGAATTATTCCACCTCCTAAAGTGACCAAGTAATATGTTTGAAAGAAATTTTTTTTTTTAATAAGATGTGGTTTTTTTTTTTTTTTTTTTAAAGGCTACTCCATATAGAAATGACATAGAGCAGGTTTTTTTTTTTTTTTTTTTTTTTTGAGAAAAAGAACATAGAGGAGCCTAAAGACTACAAAAGAATAGAATTACGTATAGAGAGACAACGACTATATAAATTCAAGGATGGAACTAGAACTAGTGAATCCCCATTCTCTAGTCCAATCAAATAAAGAGCCACAAAACAAAGCTACCAAAAGGATTCCTGATGTCTTTGTATCCTCAAACATATGATGATTTCATTCCCACCAAATTGTCTACATTAAACACAACGGAACTAATTTCCAAATGTCTGATGAATGCTTACCAAACCAATTCCTCTAACCAAACAATAGGTCTATGACCTTACCCGGTAGCGGCCATTGAATCCTGAAAGATCTGAATGCAAATCCGGTTGTTGAGGGAGTGGTTGTGGCGTTATGGGAGCAAGGAATGGGCATTATGGTGGAGGGTTATTGAGTTGAAATATGGGTCTTCAGTGTATATTGGTGCTTGGGGAGGTTTGGGGCTTGCATGGAGTGGGTTTATGAAAGTATATTCCTCGAGGATTGGGATAGTTGGCATGTCCTCAGATATGATGTCCGGTGTAGTAATAGAGCTAGATTTTGGCATGATTTGTGGCTTGTCCCTGCCAAGGGTGGCTTTCTTTTCTTGGTGTGTGTCTTAGGGTTGGGTATTGATGACAAACAACTTAAGGAAGAGGGGTATAATTGTTATGGTGTGGTATTTCATGTACCTAATGGAGAGGATATGAACCACCTATTCCTACACTGTTCTGCGGCTTTGGACCTATGGGCATTGATATTTTGATTATTTGGAGTCTATTGGGTGATGCCCTCTATGGTACAGGAAGTGTTAGTGGCATGGAAGGAGGGTTGGTTTGGAGGGGGAAGTATTGGGACAATATGGTGGGTTGTTCCGTTGTGTCTTATGTGTTGCATCTGGTGTGAGCAGAATGCCCAATGCTTTGAGGGAGAAGAACTCATTGTGTTTAAATTGAAATATCTCTATCTAAAGACTTTGTATGAGTGGACTTCTTTGACTTCCTCTTTCTCTGCAGATGGGTTTCTTTCTGGATTCCCCGAGTTCTCATTTGTTGCTGATTTTTCTTTTCTTTGTTTTTGCTGTTTTGTTTTTGAATTGCCTCTTGTATACAGCCTGTATTCTTGGGCTTTCTCCAATTCTCCTTTTTTTTGGTTTTCAATGAAATTATTTACTTATCAAATATATATAATGTATATTATAAAGCTTACCTTAAGAACTAATACTAATCTCTTCTACTCCTAATAGTTAAAGATAAGCTCCGATGATTATCTACAATTTTATTTGAATAATGACTTGAAGGAAGATAAACTTAAACTAATCTGAAGTCAATTCGAGATCTGCCCATGTGTTGGTCCCTTGCCTCGTGCATCCATGCAGTCCATGAGCCATAACAGATGTAATGTGACTTTTGGGGGAAAGCTATTGAAGAATGTGGTGAACCAGAATGTTTGAATTTAAATTAATTATGCAGAACAATGATGAACCAGTTATTAAAACTTTTTTCATAATCAGAAGTTTCATATATTTTGCTATAACCAAGTACTCTTATGTGTCTATTGGGCGTGAAAAGATGTTTTAGCCAGAAGATATGCATATTTCTATCCCGTTACCATTTCTGTTCTCTACTCAGGACTCTATGGACAATCTTGGTGCTAAGACATAGTTGGACCTTGAATATAACTAATGCGTAGCATCTTATCATTTTCATTGACATGGATCATTGCAGGAGAAGAAGTAACTGCTAATGAAGAGGAGTCCCATCCTCAGCAGTTCAAAAAGCTAATTTTGTTCTCTGGAAATGATTATTTGGGCTTGAGCTCACATCCAACCATTAAAAGGGCTGCTTCGAAGGTGTGCTGGATGATATTTCTTTTAAAGAAAACTTTTGTAAGGCACTCCTAAAACATTATGAACTTTATTGTAAACCAGGCAGCCCAAGAACATGGAATGGGCCCAAGGGGTTCTGCTCTAGCATGCGGCTATACTAATTACCATAGGCTACTTGAATCATGCTTGGCAGATCTAAAGAAGAAAGAGGTAAAAATTGTATTACTATAATTCCTTTAGCATTTTATGTGTTTTCTTTCTCCCTCCATCTATGTTTGTTCTTATATATAGCCATTTCTAAATAAAGCTGACTTGATCACAGCAATAGAACTCAAAATATAGGAGTATATAAGAAACTCATAAAACATTGGCATAAACTAGGGAGTTGGAATTCTACATTTATGTTGATTTGGTTGTAGCGGTTATGATTATGTATGGATTTGCGAAATGTAATATGGTTGGTTGAAACCACAGATATCAATAATGTGGTATCCTTGCAGGTTTAATACTTCTGGTTTTGTTCTTATGATAACAATCTGTCATTCATGTTTGACCTTTTCTACTATTTCAACAGAAAAATGATGAATTCTTGTTTAAATTTTTGCTATAGGATTGCCTCCTTTGCCCAACAGGGTATGCAGCCAACATGGCCTTGATGGTATCAATAGGAAGTATTTCCTCCCTCTTGGCTGTAGGTAGTAAACCTTCAGAGGAGGACAGGATTGCCATATTTTCTGATGCCCTGAATCATGCATCAATTATAGATGGTATTTGTCTGGCTGAGCGCCAACAAAGTGTGGAAGTGTTCATTTATCGACATTGTGACATGTCTCACCTTAATGCACTATTGTATGTTGTTACCTTATGTCCTAATTTTTCAGTGTCCCTATGACTGTTAAGCATAATCTACCCAGGACTCATTATTGCAATGCATTTTGTGTTTTGACAGATTGAAATGCAAAATGAAGAAGAAAGTCGTTGTAACTGATGGGTTAGTCATGTTATAAGTGTTCCTTTATTTTTTGCATGCTCCAAGTGGCGGAGACAAAAACCAAAAATTGAGAACCAGGAAAACACAGTTAATTGTTTTAATTCTCTGTGAAATTCTAAATTTTCTTGTCTTTTATCGATATATTAAATTTTCAAACAGGCAAAACTTTTATCTTCAATTAGATTGAGAATCATTGTCAACAAAATTATTTTTAGATGATTGATAAAACTTATCAAAACCACAGTATAAGATTTACAGCACAAATTAATAGAATCAAGTAGCTAAGCTGCAAACTAGACCACCTACTTCACATACACATGGAACTAATTATCATGAGAAAACAGAGCAATTTGAAAATAAAAAAACAGAGTTTAAAAAGCCAGAAAGATCACAAGCAGGGAATCTCCACCCTCCAAATACAACAAGCACTTGCTCTGAATAGTTTTAGTTATCTTCTTTGGCTGCAATCTATACCTGACATTGTTAATATAACTTCTAGCAAATCCTCTTCAGTTAAGAATTTTCCAACATGAATTTTGTGGTCCTTTCTCTCCCAATACTATAAACGGTAGCTGCCAAGTTAGCCTGGCTATGGTGCTTTTGAAATCACCATGAAGCTTATCTGTAGCCCACCAAACTTCAGCGTCCTATCATCCCACCATTTTGTCATACAAGCACCTTCTACGAATGGCTGACCAAATCCTTCTAAGAAGGGGTAATAAGAACAAAAAAAGTTCTCTCTAGATTCCATTCTACTCCTGCAGAACTGACACAGTAGGCCTCCATTGAAGCCCCACTTAACCATTCTTTCCTTTGTAGCAATTTGATCTTGAATAATCATCAAATTGATAAAAGCAGACCAATCTTCACCATTTAACGTTTAACTTGCTTCCTTTAGCTCTATGCACTTCCCAAGCATAACCACAACTGAATACCCCATTTGAAGTAGCAGTCCACAAGATTTTATCCTTCCCACCATGAATTCTAACTAGAGCCACCTGAGCTTGAATGAGAATCATATTATCTGATCCATTCCTCAACATTAATATTATTTATGTTTGTCTTTTAAACTTTCTTGTGACTTCATTATTTTGAAAACTAACGTTTCAAACATGTGTATGTGCATGTGCATGTACATTGTTATATTTGATAAATGACTTCAATCTGTTTTTATTGCAGTTTGTTTGGTATGGATGGGGACTTTGCACCAATGGTCGAAATTGTGAAGCTTCGCAAGAAGCATCAGTTTTTGTTGGTTGTTGATGATGTAAGTCATTTTTATGTAGTGATGTTTATGCAATCAAAAGAAGCTGTTTAAGAACCTGTCTTGTGCACATGGTAGTCATTGTTGGATTGAAGTTAACCCTTCAATCTAAAGTCTGTGATTCTGATTTGACAGCTAAGGCATAAAGATTATGGACTAATCTGTTTGTCACAGTTTATTTTCTAAATACAGATCATGTACTACTTTTTAAAGGTTTAGTTTTTCTAAATACAGATATACTTTTACGTAGTTTATTTTTAATCGCAATAAGCCAAAGAAAATGAACTCTCCCAAACACTATTTATTACTATTAACGTTTTTTTTTTTTTTTTCCCTTCAACTTGCACTTTGGTTTAGATCATGTATGGCACTGAGAAAAATGGCTTCTTCCTGTATAGCTACTTTAATGCTTGTATATGCTTTGAAAATTAGTGTTACTGTTGTTGAGAGTTCTTTTCAGGCTCATGGAACTTTTGTTTGTGGCGAAAATGGGGGTGGAGTAGCTGAGCAGTTCAATTGTGAAAAAGAGGTTGACATATGCATCGGTACTTTGAGTAAGGCCACAGGCTGCTATGGTGGATTCATAGCATGCAGGTAACTGTTCTAGTGTACCCTTCATCTGTGGTATGATACAAAAGAATAAAAATAAATCAATAGAAGTAGGGCTCATCTAGACAACTCTCAGGAACATATGACTTCTCACTGTATTGGACATAGCATGCAAACTATTTTTCTTATTATTTTCTATAACTAGCCTTAATATAATGAGTTCCTTGAATGTTTTATCTCTTGTATGTGAAAATATGTCTGATTTGGTTATGCTGCTTTCTGAACACTATAGGAAAAGCAAAAGTTGGAAGCTAATCATACAATCAAGGGGTCGCTCCTTTATATTTTCCACTGCAATGCCGGTCCCCGATGTTGTAGCTGCCCATGGTAATTCTTAGCATTCTCTTTTGTTGGGGATCATTTATTGAAACAATAAGCTTATGTTGAATGTTTAATTAAAATTAAACTTCTTTCTTGTTCATGGTTCTTGCATGGGTTAGGATCCTTTATGGTTTTTAGGGTAATGAAGTTCTTAAATTTTTATCATTATTTGACTTTGCAAGTTGGCATCTGTAGAACCGCTGGCAATATTATTGATGTTTCAGAAAACATTAGAAGCCCTATGTGCACTATGGTAATTGAGTAATATGCAGCCCTGGCTAAATAGGGTTGTGTTTGTGTATATCATAATCATGCAACTACTTTTGTAGCCTTCATAATAAAACTAGAGCTACTCTGAACATAAACCTAGTTCTGGATGACATATATTTAGTGTTCTTGTATGTGTGCCTGTTTTTCTTTGTTTATACTTTATATCGATATATTACTGATTTCCCCCAAAGCTTAAGCTGTTAGGAAATTGTGAATTTAATCATTTTGTCCATTATTTTAACATTTTTTTTATCGTCAACTCAGTGATGTAGGGTTAGATCTCTCATATCACTTTGTAGGAGATATCTATAGAACCAACCCTTATGTAACAATTGCAAATACATCATTTTTAAAATACACCTAAATATATTCTAAGCTTCGATGCTTTCATGCTCTCATTCATATTCTCACATTGTGACATAGGTGATAGGACACTACTAGGGTTGACCTTTGAGGGGTTAATTGTGTGTGTATGGTCATCTGATTTTCTGAAGAAAATATTAAATCATATTATGAGTTATCTTTATATGTTACACTCCCTACTAGAAATTTGATTCTTATTTTGCATAAACTATTTATCCACTTTGCCTCCATGGTGAAACACTTTCTTTGTTAACTGCTTGAGTATGACATGCAGCTGCTGTTACTGTGGCAAAAAAGGAAACATGGCGTAGAAGGGAAATATGGAAGAGGGTACAAGACTTTCGTGTTCTTACTGGAATCCCCATCTCAAGTCCAATAATATCTCTTATTGTAGGGAGTGAAGAGAAGGCCCTGCGAGCTAGCCAGTTAGTATCTCTCATTATGATTAAGGTCATTGCTAAAGCAACTGCTAAATATGTCAATCATTCTGGAACAGGCATTTGTTGACATCTGGTTTCTATGTAATTCCAATCGGACCCCCAGCAGTGCCTCCGAACTCATGCAGGTTTGTTGTGTACTCTTCATTGTACTTTTGTCTCTCTGTAAGTGTGACTGCAATTTTATAGTTTAGGTTGTGTTTTGGTGACTCAATCTTACGAATTTGCTTTTATTGCTCTCACTCATTAACCAATAGGATTGTGGTTTTATGCTCACCCCCAAAAAAGTGGGATGTGGTTCCCAAGTGTTCACACTTCACACACCTTTATCTGAAAATATTGTGGCTATTATCTCTCCAATTTGGACTAGTAATTTTGGTTGCCACTGACTGAAAACATTGGATTCATGCCTTAGTGCTTTTTACATGCTCTATCATATTCCACGGTATGTAACCCATCTATTCTGCTGACTAGATTTGTCAATGGTTTGCATAAGCTATTGAAAAAGATAAAACATAACTTTGATATCATGTTAGAAAAGTGAGACATAATGTTGATACCATGATAACATGTATGAGAAAATATGATAAAGAAAATAAAGAAAGAAGAGAAAAATTGCAGGAAATTAACTTGGTTCAGCTTTAGAGGGCTAATTCACAGCAGAAAGCCTTTGATGGCTACATCTTTCTATTAAGTTCTATATATTTCAAGAACCTGTTGAAGGGTAATTATAATAGGCTAAATTTTAAGCAAAACCAAGGTTATAATACTTGCACTACAACTAAGCTTAGGATGTAGTCACTGTGCCAAAATGTTAAGAAACTGATTATGTAATATAATTAGTATCTACGTCAAATCAATGTATATAGTGAAAATGCATATACACATGGATATATGAAAGATGAAAAACAATATAGAGTAAAGATATTGAACAACAAATAAAATCAGATCCAATTCATTCAGGTTAAAGTTTGGAAGTCAAAAGCAAAGCTATCAATTATGCTCAGATTTGGGTTTCTGTTCTCATTTAATACTTATTTTGGATGAATTGCTTGATGTTTTTATCAAACTCACGAAGTTATCTTTTTATTCTATTTTAGGCTCAGGGTCACTCTCAGTGCAGTGCACACAATGGAGGATCTGAAGAAGCTCACCACGACACTCTCGCAGTGCATTAATTTCAAAGATGTTGACATTCAAATCTCAAATAAAATTGCAAAGCTGTAGTGTTTGGATTCTTTTTCTCCCCTCCTGGATTGATTAATTCATTTCTGCAATATGGATTGGAATTTTTAAAGTTTACTATATTAAAACAGTGATGATTAAGATACTTATGGGCAGCTTAAGCCAGACAATTCCCTTTCTTTTCTTTTAGCCATCACTTTATTCACTATTCTTGAGTCTTCCTATGCATGTAAAATGATAAAATCTAAAAATTTGGACCATAACTATAAGCTATCCTTAACTTAAACAGACATTAATTTAAGTCTCTGAACATTGGTCATGAAACAATTTGACTCGCAAAGAAACTTTTAGTTCACATGTGCCGAGAAGTTAGAAAAAAGTCAGCACCTGGCAATTGTCCTCAAAAACAAAATGAGGGTCCAATTGAAGGTGTTAAAGGAACCCATATAACTTATGATCTGCTGGGGTAAACACATCCATTTGATTAGCTATATAAGTGGACAGAAAAGGAGCAAAAGAATTTTAAAATGTATAACATTACTTCTTTTCCTTGTTCGAAGGGTACAGAACTTTGTTCAAGATTTTTTTTTTTTAAAATTTTTTTTTAAAATTTTTTTTTTTTTAATTTTTATAATTGGATTATGTGGCCTCGCCTTGAGAATGTAGTTTACCCGAGGCTCGATTGGTCAATTGGAGTTGATTGACATTACTCTTTTTTTTTTATAATTATATATTGTTGATTTTTTAGAAATATAATTTATGATATATTGTTCATTAAATATGATCTACTACGTAATTATGTTTATTTATATTGCAATTAGTTTAAATTGTGTGGAAGAAAAAGATACTAGTTGTAGGGACGAGGACCTAAACTATATATTGGGCATTGGACCTTGTCCGAGAGCATGGGGTGATCCGAGGACGAATGAATAGTAGTGGATGACTTAAGTTCAGAGTCCCATGAGTAGGTTGCAAAGAGGAAGGTAGGCCAAGGAGGAATATCTTCTCGGATAAGCCAAGCATAGGTCAAATGTATATCATAATGTTCAAGGTGAACTTCCAGGAAATTTCGGTGATAGGGACGTTCATCACGAACGTACAAGAGGGATAGGAACTCAGAAATATCTAAGGGAAATCTGCTACTACTGCATTGAATGCACTGCAGCTAACTTTCTAGTTGCATTAATGTGGAGAAGACCTCTGAACAGTGTTGCCTTGGCTACCTCAACTCACAGAAAGCCTGAGGGGGTATCCGATGGGACAAGCACTCAAGTAGTGGCTTAGATGATCAACAAGTGTAGGGTCAAGATCATCCATAGAGAACTATATAATGTAAAAGACCCTCCATAAAGAAGAGGAGGGAAGATAGAGAAACAAAAGACTGTAGCAATCAAAATTGTATTATTAATCTGTTCAATTGATCTATAGTAGAACTTGCCTCCTCGGACCACGTCGAGGGTGAATTTATTTGGATCAATCCTTCTTATTTTTGTTCAATTATCTTTCAAACCCATTCTAGCCGTTGTCCAACTCATTAGAGCCTAGTTCTCTAACTCACTCTCTACAAATTTATTGTACTTGGCTCAATGGGCTGATATCCCTTTACATTTTAGGTTTTGGGCTCTAAAACGTGTCCCTACACTAGTCTACACATTTTGGGGAGGAACTTTCCTATAACATTTGATTCTCATACATAAAACATTCCTAAAAGAGTTGATTCTCATACATCTGTTTAGTAATTATCAAATTATAAATGGTCATGGTTTATTATTCTCATACCATAAAATAAAACAATTTGCGGTTTCATACATATTCTCGACCTATGCGGACCTAGAGACTGCACTTATTGAATATTGCCAATAAAAGTCTGCATCAGTTACTCTATTTTTGCATGGTGAAGAAAAAATAATCTTAAGTGCAACCTAAAGTCCTACACTTCCTAATCCCTTCCTTAAAGGTGGAAATAGATCCTTACTGATTAACCCTTTTACAAAGGAAACATTGAAAAGAATTGTAAAAATTTTGGTGAGTTACAATCAAACATCGTCTATGTCTCCATGCAGGAGTGTTTTAAATTTCAAATATTCTCACTTCCATGATGATTGCATTTAATCATTCCTTGCATGGAATTGATGAACAAATTAATCATCTTTAAGCAATTAATGTTTTATTAGTTATTACATGATTACATTTTCAGTCAGCAAGGAAAAGAAATAGGTAGAATAGCTTATCTATATTTTGGATTTGACAATGAGAAATAGAATGATTGGCTACAGTTGAAGAAAAATATCAACAAAGGAGATCCTGGGAACCTGTGCAGCACCATGAGATCAAGCAACACGATTGATTTTTCATGCGTACTTGAGTGCCTCTGAGAATCCTTTGACATGACTTAGGGGATGAACTTGAAGTATACCTACATTGGCACAGCATATCACCATTTTCATACAAAAGTACACAAGCATTAAATATAGAGAAAAAAAAAAGGTGAAATGCTGAGTTTAATGGAATGTGTTTTCTTAATGCTTTATTATCCATGATAATGAATAACTGAGATAGTAAAAATTCAAACTGAAATAATTTCATAAAATTTTGGATTTTAATTGAAAAAATTAAAAATTTATAACCTAATTTTAAATATGGCTAAAATTAGGGTTGTAACGAGCTGAGCGAGTAATAAAGGTTTGGGCTTAGCTCAACATAAAAGTATAATGTTCAAACTCGGCTTGAGCTCGAACCAAGCTTGCAAATAATATTCAAGCTGGAGCTCGTAAGAAAGTTTAAAAGCCTGAACTTAGCTTGATTCGTTACTCAAACCGAACTTGAGCTAAATATCAAGCTCAAACTCAAGTTTAATATCATGATTTTGAGCTTGAGTTCCAACACAAATACATTGTCAAGCTTATTTAATTTAGACAAATGATTCCAACACCCAATTAATAAAAGTCTCAGTAAGATATGAGTTTATTTATCAAGTACATATGAAGCTTATTACCAAGCTCGAATTTTTTTTTTTTTTAATCGAACCCTATATGAACAATTTTTTTATTTATTTTTGCTTGGGCTCGGCTCGCTTATTAAACAAACCTAAAACAAAGACTTGAACTTGGCTTATTTTTAAACAAATAAAACTTAAACGGACTTTTTATATGAAAATGTTTTTATTTATAATAATAATAATTGATTTAGAATATATATGACATTCTTCCTCATGTTTAGTAGCTTTGACAACAATTGACACAAAAGCCATAAAAAATTAAATATTTGTGAATTCACTAAAATTAGTCATAACCATTTAGATTTCCTAACTTTTTTTGTGATATATAAACACACACACACAAAATCAACATTGTAGTATTTATTGATTACTAATATGATAAATAAATATTTTTTTATATTAATTATTTTAAATGGTTAATTATTTAAGTATAATGAAATTTTGATGTTAGCTTTCTCAGATTTATATGAGAAAAAAAATTATTAGAAATATGGTGTTCTTACTCAAATTTAGTTACTTTTGCAACAGTGGAAACAAAGTCCAACAAAAGAAAAAAAAATTAAAATAATACACAATCAAGAATCGACCGTTGGATTACATTATCTTTATATATTCTCCATGCTTGCAAAATTGCAAAGTAATCAAGGATCAATATTCATGTTATCTATCAATTGTATAGATTTGAGTTTTTGTAGTTTAAAATAATGTATAAAAGATGAGTTCATAGATTGAATAGTAAATAACATCCGATTGATATGAAATTTGGCACGTATGTTTAGAACACATAGAACATGTAATCCAACGGTGAAATTTACAAAAAATAAATTCATTAACAAGTAATTGGGTGGTGTAACATTGGGTGGTGTAATATTCAAGTTTTATATATATACATATGGAACCAACATTGTAGCATTGTTCTATGTAATTGAAAAGATTACTTATATGATAAATACATATATTTTTTATATTAATTATTCATTAATTATTTAAGTATATTGAAATTTTGATGTCGATTTGTTAAAATTTATATGAGAAACAATTAATTAGAAATATGATATTCTTGCTCAAATTTACTTACTTTTGCAATAGTGGAAACAAAGTCCAAAAAGATAAATAAATAAATTTAATAACAATTTTTGAATTATATCTGTATTTTTATTTATCAAAATGATATTTGCATTTTTTTTAGTAGGCATGAAACAAGTCTATCTATATCAGTCACAATATCATGCAATTTTCAAATTTGTAAACACATATAGTATGATCAAATTATTACAAAATTCTTATTGTCTTTTTATTTTGTCTATAAAATAAAACAATAAAGATCAAAAAAATTTACAAGTAAAATTATTGAAATATTAGAGAAAACTAACAAAATGCATTGCACATCACACGGGAACTAGACTAGTGAAAAAGTAAAAATGAAAGCTATAATTTGGGTAGTATACTTACATTTGCTATGAAGAAAGGAACCTCAAAATTGAGCAACGGGAGCTCATTCAGTTATTTAAAATATAAAATTCTTTCTCTTTTGGCTAACTAGTTGTAATTTCCTTTGGGTGTACCAAATTTAGGGAGCTCAATAGCTTGAACCTAATAACTTAGGTCGATTTATTGATCAACAAGAAACCTAATCAAATGGCTTGATATAGATAATCTATATAACACCCCTTCAAAATAAACAATTCACTTTTTCCAATAAACCTTAATAACACAATTTTCAAGCTAATATCTCAAAGTAATCTAATCTCCACTCTTTGAAAATTGAGCACCTTAAAACCAACTTTATAGCCCAACTTTGTAGTGATAAAATTTACAAGAATCAAAAGACAAAGCTCAATATAAAGGTTATGTCTTGTTCTTGGTTTATTTGGCTTAGTTAATTGTTTGATTAAGGAGTTAAGGACAACATAATGCCATAAGTTTGGACTTGGTTGAGAAATATTCAGTGCTTTAAAATAAAAAAATGGAAACCAAATCAAGTAACTCTTGCATTTGAAGCCTAAACAGTATAAGATTTTCCCACCAAGTATCAAACCTCCCTTTTGATAAGAGAAATTCTCAAAGAAAACCCATTCAGCAATCCATGAGACGAGTCCAGAATAAGCAAGCTTTGATGCCATCTTGGGATAGCAAAAGTTGATGATGATCAAATGCTGCCATGCTTTGGAAACAAGAACCCTTCCGAGTAACTTGCTATGAATGTGGTAAGAACCCTTCCGGGTAATTTGTTGACAATTTCAACCTTCGTGCTCTATGCAAAGACTTTTACTGGATTGATTTTTCTCATGTACATAAATAGGGTAATAAACCAGAACACCTACTAGCTAAACATGCCTTAGGAATTGTTAATTTCTCTGCTCTTTTATTCATTAAATAAAATCTGCAAAATTTTATTAGTTTAATTAAGTTAGATCTTACTTCTTATCTTTTTTCTTTTTGTTTTTATTTTTTCATATTATGTAGAATGGCCGGTCGGACTACACGTATGTACTGCACATCAGTTTTGTAATCTGTCTTAATTTTATAAGGACATACATTATTCTTAATTTGTTAAACGAATAGACTTACACTCCTATTACAACTCTTATACTAATGGGTCCCACCTAGTAATGATAAAAAAAAAAAAAAAAACCCCACTACACAGAATATGAGTCAAAATTCAGAGGTCTAAACCTAATAGAATTCTGAAATATATATATATATATATAAATATATATAATATAATATAATATAAACAAACTACTTTCAAGCATGCCTGACGCCTCCCATAAAAAGCAAAAAAAAAAAATTATTTTGTTACCGGTCTCTTTCGGTTTGTAACCTAGAGTTTTTTGTTGAATTTTTAAAAGCATTCAAGCCATTGAGTTACATTTAAATATTCACATATATATTGCATACTCTTAATACTTTTACTTTGATTTTTTTTTTTTTGAAGAATCAAATTATACGTTTAAACTGTTTGTATTTAGATTGATCTCTAGATTTAATTATTCTTAAAAATAAATTGATAATTATTTTTCTTTATTTTAATGATATGACATATATATTTGTAGTTAATTGAAATTATGGAGAATTCTGATCATAATAATGAGTCTGGATCAATTCCTAAACGAACTTGTATCAAAGTAGATTCTGTATGACAATTACATTAACATATAATTGTTTATTTATTTTGTTATTAATATTGATTAATTTTTTACTTTCAATCTTGTCCCCCGACATAAATTCCTGGCTCTGTCACTTTTTACATGCAAAAGTTAAAGATTTAACAAAATATCATGTTGTCTTACACTTCATTTTTTTTTAATCTTTATATAACGTCTTACACTCCCTTTACACTCTTCAAATATATCATGTGTCAAATATAGACATTCTAAAAAATTATTGACACCTAATATTAATTAAAGTATGGACATCATGTGTGTATACTTCCAATGTAAAAAAATAATTTTCCTTTTTACATTAGATAAATTACTTAATAAATCTGGGGCTGGATTGTATTATCAAACTTGATACATTTTTCTTCTATATCCCCCAAAACACAAACTAGAAATCAAAATGATCACAAAAATTAGCCCTACATTATCCATTTTTATAGATCTAATGATTTTTACTTATTAATTTTCATAAATATTTTTCAACGAGATTATATTATGTTAAATTCAACCGTATAGTTGTGTAAAGAACAATTTTTTTGAGAAACAAACTAACAGTTAAACACACATACTTAATTACACTCTCTCACCAAGATCAAACACATTATTTAACCCAAAGCACCCCTACAAAATGGCCTAACTCTTATAATAATAGAGTGGAGTTTTAAGTGATGGGAAAGAGTTGTTGCATTGATATAGTAAAAGTAGCATTATTTTTAGAAGAAAAAAAAAAGAGTTGTTGCATTGATAACTTCAATTATCTTTGGAACAACATGGTTAAATTTAGTGATAGAACCAAAGTTATTATATCTTTTTTTTTTTTTTTTTTGGTCTCACAAATTAGTCTAGAGGCCACTATTTTTTTGCAACTTATTAAAGTGGTAGGTCATGAGTGGTGAAAATAAAAACAATGTAAGTGATGAGTTCATGTGAAAGTTATTATTCCCCACTCAATCAGTCACCTAAACAAATTGTACAAGAGTTGAGTTCCTAGCAAAGTTATTTGAGTGATGTTGAAAATACCACAAAAAAAAAATATATATATATATATATATATATATTATAAACATATGTGTCACCAATCATAATAAATTAATTGAAAACATTCATTAGATTATGAAATCTACAAATATAACATTCATTGCTAAATAGGTATGTAAGTATTTTATAATAAAATTTAGACTAGTTTTAGTATTTTCCAAATGGTTTATCTTACTCTCCCCCCACACTCCCAAGTCCCACCAAGGAGTGAACTACTCAACTACACTCCAACTTGGCAGTTAGGGGTGTGCATGACATGATTTTTTTTTAACCTAACTTGATCTTCTCAGATTAATTTCTCCTAACCAACCCAACCCATTACTAGTATAGAAACAAACCCAATCTTGCCCACATGGGTAGGATTAGATTGGATTGGATTGATGAGTTGTGTTTATATGTTTTCGAATAAAGTTTAGTTACAAAATTGGTTGTAACTTAAGACTACAACCTTACTCAATATCAATTTATTAGAGGTGAATTTTGACAAATCCACTGTTGGATTACATCTTTTTCTTATAACTTCTATACTTGCAAAATTTCTAGAAAATTAAAGATCAATAGCTATATCATCAATAAATTGTTTAAATTGCAAGTTTTTGTAGTTTAAAATTATGTATAAAATATAAGCTTATAGATCATATAGTAAATAATATCCAATTGACACAAAATTTAACGTGTGTATTAAGAGAGTAAAGAACATGAAATTCAACGGTTAGATTTTCAAAATATGTAGTAATTTTTATTTTATTGAGTAAGTTTGTAACTTAAGGCTACAACTAATTTTGTAACTAAATTTTGTCCTATATTTAATAGCTTATAAAAAATTGGGTCTGCATCAACTATTTAAGCAATTTTTTTAATAAGTTATTAAAATTCACACAATTTCCTAAATGGTATTTCAAAATTTCAAATTCATCAAAACTAATTTTCAAAACTTTAAGATTTGTTCCACATGTTTGTACTCACAACCTTAGAGCATTCACATCCCAAAATTTTATCACGTCCTATTTTACTATCCCAAAAAACTACTTTATCAATTATACTATACCATTTTACAATACTTTCAACATCCCAACTTTTATTTTACAATACAACATATTAAAATAATATTTATACACAATAAAATAATATATCCCAAAACTCAAAACCCAAAAACCCGGTGAGAGAGAGAGAGGAATTGATAAAGTAAGTGAATAAAATATTAGTTTTTTTTTTTTTTTTTTTTAGAATTGAGCTACAGTGCAATTTTACCTTTAGAATTGCACCGTAGCACTATTGCAAAAATGGTTTTTACAAGTCTGGATGTGTGGAGGGTTTTTGGGCTTTTATGCTAAAATTTTCCTACATATGGCATATGTCATTTCCAATGTGAATGCTCTTACAAATCGTGTTTTTAAAACACTTTTATAATTTTGAAATTATGTTTATTTCGAAAACACGATTTTACACTGTCCACATTAGGAAAAAGTATTTTATATTAAATGATACCACGTGAGTGGTATTAAAATTCAATAAATAAGAGACATGTAGATAAAAATAAATACCCACTAACACATGTCTTTTATTTATTTACAAGTGAAATAGTATTTCGACACCGCTACCACGATATCATTTGACACAAAATCCTTCTCCCACTTGTAATAATCAGCCGACGTTTGTATTGTGGGTTAGGTGATCACCCTTTTAAGTCCTAATGGCAGCTAACCAAGCCAACTACCCTCGTTCCAGTCCAAATCTAATAACTACCTCTCTCTCCCTCTCTCTCTGTCTCTCTCTGCTAATGGAAACAGTGAACTTGTGGGACAACTTGGTCGAAGAGGCACTTGTAAAGCTCGAAAATCTGAAACTCCTGCGGTCTCTGAGACCCATTCACCTCCCCAATGACCAACAATTAAAACCCATTGAAAATGAAGCTCAAAGCTCCTCAATATCCGACCATGAAGAAGCAGGAAAAGATCTCTTCCAGGTGTACGATGAAATGCAACAGTGGGACCGGTCCTCTGTGGAGGTCCAGATTGCAGAAGAAACGTTTCAGAGATGGGTCTGTGACATTCCCAGTACTGGTAACCTTCTTCTTTTCTCACCAAAATCCTATCTTTATTTGCTTTGGATTTTGAAAAAAAAAAAAAAAAAAATTGTGGGTGATGTTTGAGATTTGAATATGCTCTGCGTATTTGCATTATGAAGCTAATAACGTTTTTTC
Organism: Notholithocarpus densiflorus; assembly: GCA_030021035.2. NCBI lineage: Eukaryota > Viridiplantae > Streptophyta > Magnoliopsida > Fagales > Fagaceae > Notholithocarpus > Notholithocarpus densiflorus. Next base: position 1,374,344 of record JARYZH020000017.1, read on the forward strand.
CTTTTGATTTCATTGGTTATGCATGCAAGTAATAATAGTGAATTGTCAACAAAAACCAACTATTGTGTTTGTAAGTCATTGTAAAACCAAGAGTGTAATATGGACATATTTATGTCTGGTGAGAAAATTTAGTGTGTGAATTTTAGTGTGGGGTTAGTGAGGGTTGTATGCCAAAATGGGTTTGACTTATTTCATTGTTACAGCTTACATGCAAGTAGGCAACTCTTGTGGGTCAATGAATGTTCTGTTTTGGCTGGGGTGTGTGTTTAAGCCGGCAATCATGATGAGATATGGGAATAGTGGAATGAGAATGGGAGAAACTAATGCTCTTAGTGTGTGTGTTGGGTAAATATATTGGCTGCTAAATGATGCATTGACGGATGACAAATAAGGTCTGGTGAGGACAGTGAGATTAAGTTTGATGTAATGTGAAATTTGGGCAAATGATATTGAAGAATATGGTGAACAAGAATACGTAAGTCAATTATGCACGGCAGTTATGAAACATTTTATTGGAACTTTTATCACAATCCGGTGTCTTATCTTTTGTTCTCACCAAGTACCGATATGGTGTCAATTGGGCATGATAAAATGTCTTAGTTTAAGAAGATCTGCATATATCTTAGACTCTCCAGGGCCTTATTTGTTGTTGAATTTTACAAATATATATCATCTCATTATTCACATTTACACTGATCATTGCAGGGGATGAGGCTGTCTGCAGAGATAAAATAACTGGTAATGAAGCAGAGTCCTGCCCTCAGCAGTTCAAAAAGCTACTTTTGTTCTCTGGAAATGATTATTTGGGCTTGAGTTCACATCCTACAATTGGAAAGGCTGCTGCAAAGGTGTGCTTAATGATATTTCTTTACTAAAAGTATACTTTCCCCAAGTTCATAGGTTTTTTTTTTTATTTTTTTATTTTTTAAAAATAGTTCTCCTTTTCCTAAAAGGACTGCTAATTGTAAACCAGGCTGCCCTAGAACTTGGAATGGGCCCAAGGGGTTCTGCTCTAATATGTGGCTATACCAATTACCATAGGCTATTGGAGTCGTGCTTGGCAGATCTAAAGATGAAAGAGGTATGTATTATAAAAATGACTTGAGCAGTTTATATGATTTTTCTTTTTTATAAATTTGTTCTTGTTATTATATCTAACCATTTCTCAAGAAATTCAAGTTGTTCATGGTATAAGAACCCAAAAGTATTATTAAGAAATTCATAACATGTTGGCATGAGCCAGGGTTTGAATGAATGCCAATAAGGGTTTTGGAATACTACATTCATGATTGACTTGGTTCCAGTGATGATAATTATCCAGATCACGGGTTTTGCAAGATGTACTATGGTACATTGAAACTCATAAAGCAATTATGTAGTTTTCTTGGAGGTTTAATAAATTGGGTTGTGTTCTTTTGATCACCATTTGCAAATCATCTTACCTTTTCTAGTTTTTTCAACTGAAAACTGATGCATTTTTGTTTAATATTTATGCTATAGGATTGCCTTCTTTGTCCTACAGGGTTTGCAGCGAATATGGCCGTGATGGTAGCATTAGGAAACATTGGTGCTCTCTTGACTGCAGGCAGGACACCTTTGGAGGAAGAAAGGATTGCCATATTTTCTGATTCACTGAATCATGCATCAATAATTGATGGTATTCGTCTTGCTGAGCGACAAAAAAGTGTGGAATTGTTCATCTATAGACATTGTGACATGTCTCACCTTAATGCACTGTTGTAGGTTTTAACATTTTGTCTTAAATTTTCAGTTTCACTTCATTGTTTAGCATACTCTACCCAAGAATAATATAATTGATGCATTTGTGTTTTGACAGATTGAATTGCAAAATGAAGAGGAAAGTCGTTGTGACTGATGGGTTAGTCATGTTGTAATATGCGTTACTTACAATTTCACTTTAGCAAGCTCCATGTGGCTGAGAAAATTAGGCAAAAATGAGAGCCAGAAAAGCACAGTGCATGGTTTTAAATTTTAATGCTTTCTTTTGATATTCTAAATTTAATTCTCTTTTATCCATTTATTATGTTGTCAAATGTGCATTTAAGAAACTTTTATCGTGGATTGGGTTGAGAATAATTGTTGAAAAAATTCTCTTGCATTCCTCTGGGCATATACATCAAAGTCAAAGGTGACCATCTTTGACACACATGGATCCCACTAGGATATTCTGAGGCTTGTATTATATATCATTCTTCTCATTCAGATCATAATGAGAACAAATTATGATATAATAAATGAAGTTTAGATACTTATAAAAAAAAAAATAATAAATGAAGTTTAGATAGGGGACTTCCGAGATGTCTTTTTAATCTTTAGTGGTTCACATTTATCACCATGTAAATGACTGTGCTAGGATGGGCTTTGTTGGTCAGTGGGAAACAGTGTAGTCTTTATTTGTTTAGCTAATTGTGTCCACATCTTGGTTTGTTCTCTGACTTTATGTCTGGTGTACTAATTAGGTTCATCTTCTAAACTTTTGTGTTGTTTCATCATTTACAAAGAGGGTGTTTCTACATACGTGTCACGTGTGTGTGCGTCTGTGCGTTGTTGCATTTGGTGGATGACTTCAATCTCTTTTTATTGCAGTCTATTTAGTATGGATGGGGACTTTGCACCAATGATCGAACTTGTGAAGCTTCGCAGGAAGCACCAGTTTTTGTTAGTCGTTGATGATGTAAGTCACTTTTAGTATTGATGCTTATGATATCAAAAGAAGATGAGTCTTGTACACATAAACTCATCTTGAGATTATGGTTAACCCCAACGTGAAGTCTATGATTTATTGATGGCTAAAGTATGGAGAATATGGCTAGATCACATCTCTGACAATCATATTCATTCTTTTAACTTTCAACTATCAACATGCATCTTGGTTTAGTTCATGAATGGTAGAGGCAAAAATGGCTTCTTCCTGTTTACCTTCTTCAATGCATTATATGCCCTGAAGAATAGAGAGTTACTCTTGTTGAGATTTTTATTCCCAGGCTCATGGAACATTTGTTTGTGGTAAAAATGGGGGTGGAGTGGCTGAAGAGTTCAATTGTGAAGGAGATGTTGACATATGCATAGGCACTTTAAGTAAGGCTGCAGGTTGCCATGGTGGATTCATAGCATGCAGGTAATTCCTCGTGTGCTCTTCCCTCTAGGTATGATGGAGAATAATAGAAATAATTAGGCTTATCTAGACAATTCCTGGGAAGACTTTCATTTTATTGGAACTGAGCAAAACAAATTATTTTTCTTTAGCATTTATACCATGAGTTCCTTGAATGTTTTATCTCCTGTATGTGAAAATATGTTTGATTTAGTTATGCCATTATCTGAATGCTATATGAACAGCAAAAGGTGGAAGCAACTCATACAATCAAGGGGTCGCTCCTTTATATTTTCCACTGCCATGCCAGTCCCCATTGCTGCAGCTGCCCATGGTACACCTTATATCTTCCTTTCAAATGCAAGCTTTGTGGACAAATTATTGATAATTATCATTTTTATGTTTATTCCAAATAAAGGATCCTGAGTGAAGGGAAGAGTGAGAGCAGAACATAAAAGAAAGAAGTGACTAAGTTTTTATCCCAATTCAGTGTTGTTGTGCCGTAGGAAGCACACATACTTCATTTAGGGTGTTGTACCTGTGTTGGATACCTAACACGCTTGGGACACTTCTGCATGCGAATCCTAGCCATGTCCTTTTTTTTTGAAAAAATGTAGGACACGGCCGAGACACGTAAACAAGAGGAATCAAATACCCTTTCACAAAACAAAAAGAGCATTCATGCCATAAATCTTAATATTGTATTTGAAAATTAATAAATATCTTTATTCTTGGTTTGCATTCTAATTTCTAAACATCCTGTAATAGTCATGGATTTGCTTTATTATCAATTATTACTCTTAATTTGATATATATATTTAACATTATATGAAAAAAAATGCTTAATAATATATAGAAGATAACAATAAAAATTAATTTAATAGTTATTTAATAGATGTGTCCCGTTGTATCCATGTTGTACTCGTACCCGTACCTGTGCACTGACAGTTAAAATTGATAGGCTGTTGCTTACCAACTCATTTGCCTACTCTTGCTGATGCATTTATGGAATTCAAAAGTGTGAAAAATCAAAGCCTCAAGATATTTGTTAAATATATGTAATTACATAAAGGTGTAATACCAGATTATTTGGTATTCTAAGTAAGAACCCTCATAAAACCATTGGAATTATATCATTCTCAAGAACATAATTAAATAACGAATGACCTTTAGGTCAAGTGGCATTTCCTTGTGTTTCCAACTGTGACATCTAGGTTCAAGTCCCCCTCCCCCCACTTGTAATATATAGAAAAAGAGCATACTTAAATATCTTCTAAGCTTTGACACTTACACACCCAATGTTTTTGTGTTGTTATGGTGGTGTGTATATGCATGTATGTATGATTTTTTTGCTGATAGTATGAGACATAATTGAGTGATCTTTATATGTTATGCTCAGTGAGAAATTCAAATTCTTAGTTGCCCCAACTAATTGTTGCCTTTCCCTCCTTGGTGAAATACCATCTTCCTTAATTACTTGAGTATGGCATGCAGCTGCTGTTATTGTGGCAAAAAGGGAGACATGGCGTAGAAGGGAAATTTGGAAACGGGCGCAAGACTTTCATGCTCTTACTGGAATCCCCATCACAAGTCCCATAATATCTCTTATTGTGGGGAGTGAAGAAAAGGCCCTACAGTCCAGCCGGTTTATCTCTCTCTCTCTCTCTCCTCTCTGTGTGTGTATGTGACTATTGTCATTGCTAAGACAGCTACTGAATATGCCAATTATTCTGGAACAGGCATTTGTTGAGATCTGGTTTCCATGTAACTGCAATCAGACCCCCAACAGTGCCTCCCAACTCATGCAGGTTTGTTGTGTACTATTTGTGATGCTTTTGTTTTTTTGTTTTGTTTTGTTTTTTTTTTTTTGGTTGTTAGTACCTATGTGAGTGTAGCATTAGTTGTATATATCTTGCTAGCTTCATGCCAAGAACCTTGTTGCCTAGTGGTATTTTTTGGGATTAAGAATTTTGTGTGCCCCTGACTGAATAGGATAGTGGATTCACTCATTGCATCTCTGTTTTCTCCCATTTCAATACAATCTGACCAGAATAAACCAACCACCCATCTTATTCTGTTGACTAGCAACAATTATCTCATACATTGGATATATGCACCCTCCCTCTCACAGTTTGGGTCCACAACTGTGTTGGACAGACCTGCTTTGAGGAGGATGCATATATCTGATGTACAAGATAATTATTGCTAGTTAGCGAATATGACAGGTGGATGGTTTATTCTGGTCAGGCTGTATTGAGGTGGACAAAAAATATAAACAATCTGATTATGTAAAATAAATATCAGTGTATACAAATAATGAATACAGTAAGAATGCATATACATAAAGATATGTACAAGTTGGCACTGGATACAGATTTAGGAGTAATTATGTTTTATCATATGCACAAATTGAATTTTTATTCTGATTTTTTCCTTTTAGGCTTAGGGTGACTCTCACTGCAGTGCACACAATGGATGATCTGAAGAACCTCACCACTGCATTGTCTCAGTGCATTGATTTCCAAGATATTGGCATCCAAAACTCAAGTGGATATGCAAGGCTTTAGTATTTCGATTCCCCCTCCACCCCCCCCCCCCCCCCCTTCCTGTGGACTGCATTGATTCTTTTTTTTTTTTTTTTTGCTAGAGCATTGATTCATTTCTAGGATAATAATTTATATGTTGTAAATTTTGCTCAGTTAATCACTGGTGAATGATCTGGCTAATGGATTTTCAGCCATAAGCTTTTATTGCTAGTGAATGATCTGGCTAGGTCAATTTACTCTCATCTTGAGTCTGCCCGTTCATTTGAATTCTAAGCTAAAGCCATAAGCGATTCTGAAGTAATACAAAGGAACTCATTTTTTACAAAGAAACTATTATGAACCTGTGGGAAGAATTTCAAAAAGGTTGGCACCTGGTCATTGTGTAATCGTCAATATATATATGTGTGTGTGTGTGTGTTTAACGTGTTTGCATTGCATGGGCATGTGTTTTAGAAGTAGTCACCACCAACATGCAAGTAAGAGCCAACAAAGCAGCATTATTACTAATTTACTATATATTATAATGCTTACAAGAAAGGACAGGATAATCACCTTGCCTTACATAGATCTCAAGTTTTTCACTTTTAACCATTACTTCCAAAAGAGAGAATCCTAGAACCTCCAAAAGATATGTTGTCTATATAAAACCCCTTCAAGTTATATATGTATTGTTCAATCGTGTAAATATGACTTTACTAAGAATCTCTTTGTATACTTAACCCCTAAAAACCTCACCACATGGCAATATAAAAATCAAAACAATCAACCCTAGTTAGACTTGTCCAAAGAAGGTTTGGGAGAAGCCAGACCCAACCACCACCCCTCTCCTGATGTCAACCACGAGGAGTTGGAGGTGGAAGAGGAGCTACCTCGAGGAGTTTGCTGCTTCTGCTCATCAGGGTTTCTTTTCATATCCTTGCTTTCTGTTTCTTCCTCATTCTCAACCATTTCGAACTGTAAGGTACAAAAAAGCACATCATAAACGCAGGAAAACAGATTCATTTTCCTCATGTATAGTAACTAAGTTAAACAGAACAATGCAAGAAGTACTAATATTTTTCACGTCATGTTAAGGTTATGAGCTGTGATTGGAACAATATAACTTTCATATGCATTCACCCGTGAGTGACACCACTTTTATAATACATCAATGATAAGTTATGTCATAAGTTGTGAAATTTTTTATACCATTAGACTTATTAGGGAAAAATAGAAATAAGTCTACGGATACTATTTTTCGCAACCATTGCCATGATTTATTGTAATTGGTATATGATAAAAATTATGTCAACGATAGAAGGGCTATATATCACTAGTGAATTTTTTTTTTATCCTTGTGATTACACAATTGGAGGAGATGAGGGCTAAGAGATGCTCACCTGTGGCATTGGAGCAATGGAGGTCAGGTTAAAGTGCCTTCTTTGATAGGTGTTACTCCCACAAAACGCAGTGTCAGTGTCACTCTGTTGTGTCTGAGGGGGCTCATTGAGGTTAATGAGGGAGTTTTTGGTTGTAGTGATACTTTGGGTCTGGGGGGTCTCAGGTGGGAGAGGAGGAGAAGGAGAGGGTTTAGTGATCACACACTGAAGGATGGCATTGCTGACAGGGCGCCTCTCAGCCAATGGCTTGACAGGTGAAGTTGGGTGTGGGCCCAGTACTTGAGGCTTATATGGAGGGAGGAGATGGGATTTTAAGGTTGTGGAAGAGGCTGAAGGTGGAGTTGAGATCACTAGGTGGTCTTCAGGGTGGACCATAGACTGAGGGGATGTGATCATGTTTGGCTCTGGCCACAGAAAGGACCCCTGTGGCTTGCATATCCTGAACCCACTCTTCAGCTTTTTTATCTTTGCTGCCTTGTCCTCTGTTGCTGTTGTTACTGCTGCCTTGTCTCCTCCCTTGTCCTCCTCTTGTTCTTCACCTGATTTGTTCTTCTGTTCCAACTGATCCTTTGTCACTCTTACAGTGTGTGATGGTGTTGTTGGAGATCCTATCAATAATAGTGGTGGTGCTTCTGATTCTGGCATGATTGTTTCCTCCACTGCAGCTGATTTCAGCATACCCATTTTCTCCTGCATTAGTAAGCGTCCATCAATGCCACTTCATTTACTCCTTTCTTTTCTTTTTCTTTTTCTTTTTTTGGTCATACTAGTGGGTGCCTTTAGGACAATAGTTAACAATCCATTTTAGAAAAGTTTTGACACAACTTTTATGGGAAATGGAAAAAGCTATCAAACTATTAATTTTTTTTTTTCCTTTTTCCCATAAAAACTTTCTTTAAATAGGTTATTAATCATTGCCTTAATAGTATCCGTTAGCATTTCTCTTTTTTTTATAACCCACTTCATTTATTACTTAGTAGTTAATTCAGCACCATTATTCATGAAATATATGTTGTTGATCACATGTTATAATGTTGTTTGCAATAATTATTGTCATTCCTCCATTAAATCAAAACATGACAAAAGTGACAAAATATTAAGACAACTGCTCAGGTGTTATTCATGTCTAGTACATCTCAAAATTATCCCAAGTATTATTACCCGGAAGGGAATTGTTAATCCATTTATTAAATGTTATACTTGGCCTTAAAAAAAATTTATTAAATGTTATACTTTAGATTTTCTAATTAAATTCAATCATGTTTTTGTATTAATTAATATAACATAAAAGTTATTATTTTCTCCTAAAGACAATTAATTGGCCAATATAGTGACAATATATAAAATTTAATTGGGTAACCTTATACAGCATAGCTAGAACTACATGTGCCCTTTATTTCTTAATGGATCAGCATGTGGGTCACTTCCAAAGTTCGGATACTATGGTCTTGACAATAATTGTCAGGCGCTTCAGGGCAAAAAATAGTAATCATGGCAATATACCTACACTCTTTCAATCGACAAAACAGCAAGGATTAGAGGATAGGTTCATGGTTGGTACCTCCATTCCACTCAAATATTGTGAAATTTTCATCAGTTCTTTGACTTCTTTATCAACCTTAGCTTTCCTATTCATCCACTCTGTATACATTTCCTGTGAAAACATTAAGCAAATAGTTGATTATTTGGAGGGGGAAAAAAAATCAAATAGTTAATACAGGCATCGTCAAGCTGAATTGAACACTAGCAAAATCTGTTAATGTTCACCTTCAATGGAATCAGTGAACCTTCTTCATGGTCCCAGTTCAGACATGTCACAGAAGAATTTGGGGTGGTGGCAATGGGTAGATTCTCCTCTTGCTTTTTGGTCACCAGCTCCTGAATATTCCTGTTTGACCAACATGATCAAAGACACAATAAGACTAAACTCCATTTCAGAAAAGTGACTGTTAAGAAAAAAAGCACTAGGTACTAAAATCCACAAAAGTGATAAATGAAATAAAAAATGGAAAGAGAAATGGAATTATTATCAATAAGAACAAGGCCAAATATATAAAGGATCAATACTATCAAGAAAAAAGGTCATTACTTTTTCATTTTGGCCATCTCTTCCTTGAGCTCCCCAAGCTCTCTGGTAGAAATAGCATCCTGAGAAGGGCCATCTCCTGGCTTCCACCCAGGTGGTGGAATCCAATAAGGGTCTTGAATCCCAGCATCTTTCCTAATATTTAGTAGATCAGCACTCTCCAGCCAATACTCCATGGCCCCTTCAGAATTGTGCCGCCGCCGGAACCGCTCCTCCCCACCGGGCGCCACCTTTCCAGCCATATGCTTCAGCAAATGGTCTAATAAACCTGTATCACCAACGAGCTTCCTTGCCTCTGTTCTCAGTGCTGGCCTTAGTATTGGATTCCCAAAGACAGCTTTTTGGTCCTTCATAATTTTCAAGATGTTCACCTCAGCCAGCTTGTACCTTCATAAATACAATTTCATGCATCAATTTAAAGAAATTTCCAAATCTATTCAAATACTAAAACTACTGTCAATTTACTATTAGACTAATTATGTAGTAAAAAGATAAATTTTTTGACATAATTATTGGAACAGTTCTTTGTGTCCTCACCTGTCCACAGACCATCTTTCTATGGAATTTTTGATCTTTTTCTTCTTACTCTGATTGTGAACCTGAATTTTAGATTGCTTCTTCTGTCGCTTAGCTCTTTTGGGCATTTGAGCTCTTCTAGAACCATGGCACTTTCTCTTAAGATTCTTGTTTGCCTTAGATGACTCTAGCTGCACAGCTTCACCATCAACTTCTTCTACCTCATCCTCATCCTCATCCTCATCATCTTCATCACCACCTTCCTCTTTCTCTTTCCCTTTCCCTTTCCCTTCTTCTTCTGCTTCTTTATCTTTCACATTCATTGATGAAGTTTCAACCTTTTGCTCTTCATGCCTGCCTATGAACCTGACCCTCTTACGCTTACCCCACTGGACCATCCCAGTGAGATTGACCTCAGAGCTGCACATACCCTTTTTAGAAGCTGCATCCCTGAGCCTAGTCCTCGAGGCTGGGCCCGAGTCTGAGTCTTTCTCAGCCTCCATACAATGCACAACCCAGAAGCTCCATGAGTTTCTCTTTTCTGCAATTTCCTGAGTTGTTAGTCTTCTATAAAGCACCTCTCCAGCAAGTTCTGAATCCATTATGTATTTCTCATTCAGTGCAGGAAGCTTCTTCCCCTCTGGTTTCTCACAATTCCCATTGCTAAAATGTGTACGAAGAGAGCAAGTGCTTGGATACCTCACTGCTACGTTAAACTCAGCTTTCTCACTCACCTGAAAAAAAAAAAAAAAAAAAAAAAAAAAAAACTCAAATCATCAAACTGACCCAATTGAAAAAAAATAACAATACTTGTTAAAAAGAACCCAGAAAAGATATATATAAGAAAAATAAAACAATAACAGTGGTGGAACTTTAGTGTATAATATGTACCATGACGACCCTGATTGAGTTGAGCTGTTCTGGGGTTTGTGGTGTGAGCTTGGAGTGATCAATTTCATAGAAAGATCCCACCTTTATGTGCTCTATAGCATCTGCATTACCAGAAAAGTGCAACTGGATAAACTTGAGGGACATGGGTGTCAATCAGTAAATCTAAAAAAACGATAAGGGCATATCAGGGATGTGATAAAAGATGCCGAGTAGGGGTACAATTGGAAGAACCTTTGGACACTGAATGTCTAGCCAAAGATGGCCTTTCTGCCTCCTCCAAGTACGTCATTTCCTGCCCAAAACCAAAAGCCAAGATTACAAAAACGCAGTCACAAACAAATTATACACAATCATTATACATACCCATTATTCTGATTTTATGATTATAAAAAAATAGTAAAAATACACACTTTTTATCTTACCTAAAATACTAACTTTTACGGGTCCAGTCCGGTGCTAGACACAAAATTGACGCTTGTTGTATTCGTGTTGCATGACAATATCAAGAGTCTATTTTCATGGTTCAAAATTTAATTTTTTAACTCTAATAGTCGACTACATCATTTAAATTTTTTTTATATAATGTAGCATTAGATACACCTATATATTATAAAGAGTGTCATTTTTTGTCTAGTACACTAACTGCTTAACAAGTTTCTCTTTATATTAAATTTCCTAGGCCTGACATTAGTATATGCCCTCTGTTTTAAATAAATTTATTTTATAGTTTAATTAAGTGTTACAAATCTAAAATTTTTCTTGCGTACTAGACACAAAATATGGTCTTCTCCATTTCAAGTTTCCTAAATCTAAATGCTCAACACTTTAGATTTGTAATACATCATTAAATAAATTTGCAATGTTCCATTTGACTCTCCCATTCATGACCAAAATACTATAGAGCCTATTCAATTAAATGTTAAGAGTATTTGGGCTAATAATTCGCAGTGTGACAAGCACACATCACACATGCACGTACACAAACACAATCTCTGCAAAGAATATACGCTGCTTAGCTGCAATTGCAAATATATTTCAGAATTTTCAGTCAGTGATAATGGTTTTGATATAGAATACATGCTTTGCCATTCATGCGGGTTTTAGCAAATCTCATCATTATAGAAAACCAAAATCTTCACTCTTTTTCTCTACTACACGTCCATGCACACAAACCCCACAAATATCGCTGATTTTGCTCTAACAGGCTCTGGACAACATTACACGCGCTTTTGTAGCGCGTGCTAAGACAACAAATTGCTACTCAGCAATATTCACGTTGGATTGTTTTTGCTTTAGCATCACTCAACTCAAGTGTATATCAACCCCAATTTCACAGCGCGTGAGTGGAAACATATTTAATAACCAAAAAAAAAAAAAAAAAAAATTGAGACTCAGACCACCATGCGTGAGTGAGCGAGAGCCCTAACTAACAAAATAGAGATCACCAAAGATGCTAAACCATAACTTTTTGGCACAGCTTTTGTTAAAAATTTTCCAAGTAATGAGCTGTGAACAAATTGTGGCAAAGTAAGAGAGAGAGAGAGAGAGAGAGAGAGAGAGAGAGAGAGAGAGATTACTTTAGCAGTGGCATTTACATTATCTAGCTCCTCCATGGTTGTGAATCTGTAAAGAAAATACAGACCAAAATGTTTAATGTGGTAACAACTAATAATATGGTTAAAATAAAAACTAAGATGGGAATTTGATCAAAATGTTGAAATGGGTTTTCAATATAATGTACTTTGGAGCTTTTATTTGTTTGGGTTCATGTAGGGTTATATGTATATTATATAAATAAACAGTGTGGCTGTGTAAGAAAAAGCTTCAGAGTATAAACATGGCAAAATATGCAGACCAGAACTTAGAATCAAACAGTCACAAAGCTTTAAAATATTAATATTGCCCAATGAGTTTAAACTATGAGATTATGAAGGAGCTTGTACAACTAGCAAAGAGTTGTAACTATGCTTATTTTGAATTGAAACAAAGACCCAGATTAGTTTGATTCGTGAAAAATGAGTTTGAATTGCTTGGGTTAGATTTCCAGGTACTTTGCTATTGGTTTACATCAAAAAAGATTTCCAGGTACTTTCCTATTGGTTACATAAAAAAAGATTTCCATGTACTGAAAGTCAGAAAACCCATTTCCTAGAAAACAAGTACAAGCTTTTAAAAGAACTCCAAAACCCATTTTACAGTTTCCCTTCAGTTTCCTACGATTTTTCTCGTAAGCCAAACAACTTATACAATCTTATCTCCAAGAAAACTTGAAATGCAAGAAAAGAAAAACGCAAAAAAAAGGTTATTAACTTATTACCTTTGTGAAATATACTGATAACCCAAGCGGAATTTGGAACAAACAAGTTATAAAACCTGCAAAAAAAAACCATCACCAAACAAGTTCATTGTGTCAAATTTCCATCACAGACTTAGTTCCATGAAACTTATCATGTAAGAACCAAACAGAGAAAATAGCTAGCTAAGCAGACCTTAATTCTGATCGACGATAATTAATTTGTTGTATCAACAAGTTGCTTTTTCTTTCTTTGTTTCCTTTTTCTCAGTGATATTTTTCTCGAGAAAGTGGGAGCGAAAATTTGTTATGAGTGAAATCCGATTGAGCGTAGTGTCACCATTTCATATATATGAGAGAGAGAGAGAGAGAGAGGCAATGATTATCAGACGTGTTGGACCTCACGTGACCTTTGGTCCCCTATAAACGGTTTGGGAATTTTTTTTTTTAAGTTACCGAAAATGCCCCTGTTGAACTTTTGCATGAGTGATATGAGACACTGCTAGTATTGTATATACACTATTACTACTACTTTCTCATCGTGTCACCCAAGTAATGTAGCTACACCTAGCAAAATGTTTTGAGTTTGTGCAAGTTTGGATTTGGAATGACTCAATTTCCTTTAGGGTCTAAAAATCATTGTCCACCAAACAAAATGGTTTGAGTTTGTGCAGAAGTTTGGATTTGGATGGGTTAACAGGTTTGGATTTAATTTTGTCGGGTCTACATATAGCAGTCAATAGTGTGAGATACAAATATTTCACTTTTTTATTCGCAACTTTTTAGAGTGATGAGTTTTTATTAGAATCACCTTCATATTATTCCACCATTGACGTCAATTTTATTAGTCTCTTTAGTATAACTTATTACTTTAATTTTTAGAAATATGTTAATTGAAGAAAACTATACTTAAGGGGGGGAAATGAAGTTTAAAAAAAAATTGTACTTTGAAAAAGTGTAATTTCAAAACAATATTTCAAATGGGTTTGTATCGATCACAACATGCCATGCAAGCAGTCGTGAAAACTTTGCAACATCAAATAAAATTTATTATTCTCAAAATCTATGAGAAACTTTGGCTTGACTAGTTTTGATCGGCGATGAACCTTAATTGCGTTTTGTTGGATGATAATTATATCCCCACCTCAAACGTGATTGGTTATTTCTTTTTCTCATCCAGATATTTGTACCATCTATATGGTAGACTAGAATTTGCATTACAAAGATTTTGATCGATTTCTATGATATGGTATCATATAGGTTTTTTTCTTTTGCTAAATTTTTAGAATTTATCTTGGTCTGCTTTACGTTTAAGTTTCTCAAAAAAGAACAAAAGCTTTACTTTCAATGATGACTAAAGACACACATAATCGGTCCATAATTTGAAAGAGTTTCTTTTCTTTTCTTTTCTTTTTTAGAGATAATAGCTTTTAGCACGAATTTTTTTTTTTTTTTTCAGCTCATATTTTAGGGTCAGAACCCAATATATTGGAAAAAGAATTAGTTTTTCATAAAAGGCAATACCAAAATAGGTTTCCAATATAAAAAATACAATGGTACAATCTGACTTAGAAAAAGCCTAAAAATGACAATCTCTTATCCTATAAAGTTACTTTAACATAAACACAACTCGACAATCTAATTTAAATAATTATACCTAAACATAAGAATATCTTATTCCAGCAAAATATTTAATGAAGTCTCTAATCATCTGGCACTTCCTCTATTATATTTGAGCTTCCACTTCTTCTTTTTTCAGTTTTTTTTTTTCTGCATTGCAATAAATATATCTAAAAGTTAGCTTCTAATTATGCATATATTAATCTCAAAAGAGATTTTTAAAGTAAATAATTAACATAAATAATTATTGCAAAAAAAAGGAGTATAATATCTTGCAAGTGTCTTATTCATTTGTGCAATCAAAGCACTAACATTATCCTTAAGAATCAATTTCCAATAAAAGAAAAAAAAAACTAAAAATCGATAAGCTTAAAAGCAAAAACTTTTTTAAGCAAAGGGAAAATTTCCTCAATGCCAAACAACTAGAACTGGTGATACGGTATCACACGCAACAATATCTTGATAAAGCTCAAAAGCCCCCAAAGTACCAAACCCCCAAATTTTAAAGCTTTCTAAAAAGAAACTTTTTTTTGTTGAGAAAGTCTAAAAAGAAACTTAAAAGGCAAAAGGAAAGCTTTTTCTTTTAGTTTCTTCCGCCAAGAAGATCAAAGTTCCGCACAGCTTTAACACCTCATCCTTAATTATCGAAAATTTTATAATAAAAAAACAAAAAAAATCAAATGTCTTTTTTTTTGGTAAACAAAAAATCAAATGTCACATCAATATGATTGCAAAATTTGGGATATATGTACATCCCTCGAATATGTTAAAGTTTAAAACCATTTTTGGCCATTGCATTGCTAACCCAAAATACTATCATAGTAATAGTTGGGAAGCTATTTAAAACACCAGGAAAAGTCAGGATATATGGGTCATCTCAACTATATAAAAAAAAAAATTGATAGAACTCTATATATGATAATTGAACAAGAGGGATAAATTTTCAATGTACAGAATTCACATTGTTCGATTCGAAAAGTTACCTTCATAAAACTGATTACTCAAACGTCTTTGGTCTCTCTTAGGGTCTGTTTGGATAGAACTTATTTTGCTGAAACTGAAAACTGAAAATACTGTAGCAAAATAATTTTTAAATGTGTGAATAGTACCATGGGACCCATTTTTAATGAAAAAGTTGCTGAAAAGTGATATTTGTAGGACCCGTAAACAGTGTACGAATGCAATGTTTACTGCTGATTTGGTCAACAACTGCGGCTGAAGCAATAAATAAAAAAAAGGGGGGGGGGAATGCAGACTTAACGTAAATGTCATTTCAGTCCTATCCAAACCGCACCTTAGTCTCTTTACTTTCTTCCACTCTCACTACACAATTTTCTCTACAATATTTTCTCAATTTTAACACTAACACTAATCTAGTTCATGAGAAATATCCAAATACTAAGCAAACTCGGAATAATTAGGCCAGACACACTTGTAGAAGGCGATGGCAACAAAAACGATAATGACTGAAGAGTGACAATAATCTGAGAAGGGTCGTGTTAGGAGTTTTGTTAGTAAGATCAAAAGAATTTAACAAAGAGGTAGTCATAGCAAAATTCGAATTCTACTTATACAGCCATGTTGATGTAGGAGGTCCCTTTATGCAGTATAATTTACAATCTCATGAAAGGCAACCTCTGTATACAATTTCAGTGTAATTGTACAAATCATTGCAACGCTTTTTGCAGCGTTTTGTGCATCTCTTTTTCCTTAACTGCGCCTTATCTTCACATGGGGTGAGAGAGGGAAAGCAAGGTGGAAATAGAGAATTAAGTGAGAAAAAGGAAGAAAAGAATCAGCTTGCACTTCATTTATTATATACCATTCTTTTTCTTTTTTGATAATAAAAAAATGGGTAGGAGACTACCTGAGTTGGCGTATTCTATCTAGGCATGACCATAATAACATCCTACCCACTAGGTTCAGGCATACAGGAACAGAGAATCCGGATGAGTTATAACTATGCACTCAGCCCTGTCGATTTAAGATGCTAGTGAGCATGAGTCAAGAGCATAAAATTATTTCCTAAACGCTTCCCATTCTAACACTAAACTAAATGAAAGCAAGCATAAATCTAGATTAAACATAACTAACAACTAAATACTTGAATCCAATTTGATTAAACTTTATTACAAAGTTCAAAGAAAGCACTTACTAGTATAAATCCTTTGCAAACGCTAAGAACTAGAAGATCTCCTAAGAAAGTACAAATGAAGAGACCTCAACAAGTTTTGTGTGTTCGTGGTCTCCTTTTTTGTAAAGATAACAATGTCCTTTCTATTGACTTCCACGAGTGCTTTGACAATTTGTCCTTTATATTATAGCGCCTCAGAGGTAGCCTTGTAACATGAAAGGTCATCTATCTACTATCGAGTGGACAATTTTATTGACTGTCATAACATATTATCTTTTGTTTATTAAATCTTTTGAATTGTACTCTGAAAATGAATACACACAAACATAAATACATAGGAGATGAATACATATAAACATAAATATATAAGAGATTATGAGACCACTTACATATTCTTTAACTATTTTTTAAATGAAAAAAATACAGAAAGAATATTATCCATGAATTTTTGTCAAAATTAAACTGACTATTATGATTTTAATTTGAATAAACTTTTAGAAATGTCTAAATTGATATTGGTTGGGTTAGAGGGTTTTTTTTTTTCAACCTTGTCGGGTAAATAAGTTTCTAATCTAGCTAATTCAACCCATCACATGTGTGTAAATTGTAGATTCCAACCCAACCTCATCCTTATGGGTCTAAGTGATTCCGTGGCCAATAGTTACATGTTTCATGCATCGTAAAAATTGGATATTTATTAACTATTTCAAAACTTTTTTTTTAATAAATTATTACACTTTAAATAAGGTTATGTTAATGGGTGTCTTTAGGACAAGGGTAATTATTGGGTACTCCGGAGTACCATAAATGCATACTCCTCTCTCTCACATAACTGTAGGTCTTACTAATTAAATTTATGGTGAGACCCACAATTCATGTGAGAGGGAGGAATACACATTTATGGTACTCTCGGAGTATTAAACCATATTAGGAAGGTTTTTAACACCATTTTCATGGGAAATATAAATAATTGTCAGAAAAATTAATTGCTTTATCATTCTTTCATAAAATGTTTCTAAAAATAGTTCATAAACCAATGCTTTTAGAGCATTCATTAACATTTCATATTTAAATAATATGCCTAAATTATATACCAAAATAAACCTAACAAAAAACATTAAAAATAAAAGTAATAAAACAAACTTTTATATATAATGAGTTGGGTTATGTCATATAAACTAAAAAAAATCATCAACTTTTTTTTTTGAGAAAAAAAAAATCATCAACTTGAACCCAATACAACACAATATTCAAGATAAAATTCAAACCCAAGTCAACCCTACCTATGAAACCAACCCGAGGCACCAAATTGGGTTGGGTTGGGTCAGGCTTGTTTCATTGGATTTGTGCGTTAGATGCACACTCTTGCCCCTAGCATTACTTTTTGCAAATCCTTTTCCAACTTCTCATGAATCTTTTCTCCATTTTCATTTTTCTTTTTCCTATCTTCACATGCGCTGAAACAAAGGAAAGCAATTGGGCTAGCCCTTCAAGCTCGAAAGATCAACCAAATGGGTAGGGGGTGTCTAAGAAGTATATAAGATTTCTTTACCTTTCCCTCACTACTGAATGTGGGAATTCACGCTTCGGCTCGTGCATATGACTCAAGGCTTGCAAGTAAGACATTATTTTCTGATACTATTGGTAATACCTCAAGTCTTTCAAGCCCAAAAGACCAGCCTTATAGGAAGAGATGGTTAGGAGTTTTAAACTTTTCAATAGATAACTTCTAAGTACTTTCCCATTAGACTAGACTTTTAAGCTTGGAGAACCAGAAAGTGTTCCAAATGAGGAATTAGAGAAGAAGGGAGAGGATTATCAACTAGAACTACAATTAGCACAAGTATATATACATACAAAGGCCATGTCACCATGATCTTCACCACTGGTTTCCTAATTAATACTATTTCCACCCATAACTCTCCTCCCTTTCTTTTAATATTTTGTTACGTTTACAATTGGACAAAAAAAAAAAAAAAACTAATTTATGGGATCTACACCTTTTTTTTTTCGTGAGAAGATTCAGTGTCCTTCAGAGTAAGAAAATTTAAGCGAATATCATGTCTTTAGCTTAGGACAGGGGCGGCTTAGAAGGGTGAGAGGCCATGACCCCCCCAAACTTCTCAAATATTAGATTTTTACCTCTAAATTTATCTAAAATTTTCAAAAGAAATATGGTTAGCTCTCCAAACTCTTCATATTTTTTGTATGAAACTATTAAATTGGTTCAATTTTAAATTTGTTATTGTTTCGGCCTCTCATTAGCGAAATTCTAGTTCCATCCTTGGCATATGTCAAGAGTTATGAAAAGAGCTATTATATATACTTAGGAAGTAGCTATTATTTAATTGTAAAATTCACACTTAATTCTAATTTTTTTTGCTAGGTAAGTGCGGGGGATTGAACCCCCGAAGAACAGGTCACTACAGAACTCGGATACCGACTTGCCTAGATGGGCGGTGGTCACACTTAATTCTAATTATATTCAATCTATATAGTATGATTTAAAAATTAAAAAGCAAAAGATGGAATCCAATATATTGTATGAAGCTTAAACACTTTTAGAAATATGCAAGGAATAAAATAATAATTCAAATGAGTGATACAAAGAGTCATATTGAATTTCATGAAATGTGATGTATACAATGATGCAAAGACACAATAAGTGGTCTTAGCAAAAAAAAAAAACAAAAAAAAAAAAAAACAAAAAAACAAACAGACACACACACAATGTGACTGTAATACCAAATGTATATTCAGCAAAGAAAAAAAAAAGTAATACAACTGCTATTTTTGAATTATGTATCATCTTTCTCAATCAGAATTAGATATCAACATCAACATCCAAACAAACACTAAAGTCTTTTCTTTTTCTTTTTCTTTTTTTTAAGAAGAAAACAAACACCAAGTCTAATTTGAAGATAAGATAGTAAACTTATTAGCATACACAAAATTAGAATGCTCATTAGAAACTTTTAAGCTAATGGAGTTAGTATCCAAAATTTGTCCTTAAAAAAATTAATAATAAGGTTCACAAAAATTTAATCATAGAAAATAAAATAAAAAAGATAGGTTCCAAGTTTTATTTATAGTAGTTAATTGGAACATTTTTTTGGAATAGCATCAGAAGAAGCACCAAAAACAGAAATTAACCATCCTATTATTTTTCTAAGAAGTGGCTTAGGTACACAAATAGTTCATTAGCTTTGGTGGGGTTAACTAGTTCCACCGCATGATAATCTCCTTCAGTGAATTGTGTTTCCACCTTAATACCCTTCTTCTTAAACATCTCTACCAGTTTCTTTTGACTGTCAATCAGTGGGTCTCCATCACAGCCCTTCACCACAACCAACCAACCCAGCTTCTTGATTTGATCAAATTCATCACCCACCGTTGGATTGCAATACTCATGGTCACGGTCAGACCCAATTGGCAAAGACATTTTCCACATCAGATCAGTACCGCTTATTGGCAAAACTGGATCGTCGATCAACCTCAGCTCTGATTCACTCCTCTGTGTGGCACCAAAGAATGGTGCGTGCAACAAAAGCCCTTTGATCTTCAATGGTTCAAGATCATCTACGGCTTTAGATACACGTAGCCCCACATAATAGGCTATATTGCCACCAGCACTAGTACCCATTAGATAACACTTGGAACAATCAACATGGTCACGTATCATTTTTTCATGTGTAGTCTTGATCCAATGTAACGCTTCCACTGAATCATCGTACGCCGCGGGAAGGCGGTGCTCGGGAGCGAGGCGGTACTCAACGGAGACAACCACGGCGGAGAGTTGATGTGCCATGTTGTAACAAAAGTCATGATTAGGTGTGGAATCAACATGTAGAATAATAAAGCCACCACCACGGTAGTACACGATGAGAGGAAGTTTTGTGGTGCTAGTATTATTATCTAGGGCTTGACGGGGTAGGAATATGCGGACATAGGTGTTGTGTTCTGGGTTGAGAATTACATCTTTGGTGATCACAGGGGTGGAACCATCTTGATCATCAGGTGCAGCAGCGGTTTGAGGAAATTCGTAAAGACGTTTGATAGTACCATCGTCGTTTTCAACGATGTAGAGAAGCTTAAAGGGATCAATTGGCTTTGTAGTTTCTTCTTTAGACATGGTATTGAAATATGTTAATCAAGTACTGTGTTGAAGAAAGATAGTTTAACAGTGCAGTTTATATATAAATAAAGTAAGTGTGGTTCGAAGTTTATATATAGATAAAGTGTGGTTACCAATGCTATGTTAGTTTATGTAATAGATAAGATCAAGGACGGCCTGACAAATTTTGAAGCCTAAAGGCTATATATTTAAATGATGTCTTTTTTATATTACTTAAATAATGATTAACAAATTTTTAATATCATAATTTTTTTATAACAAAAATTCATTCTTTTTAACTTGTAATATGCTTATTTTTTTTGGAAGAAAAGCCAAAGCTATAAAAAATTTTACTACAAAAAACTTACAAACGATTTTGCAATGAATGTGGTTAGTAACACTTCAAAAAGATAATAAATAAGTATTTAAATGAATGATGTTAGGGATATTATAAATTTTACAACATGAAGCTTATAAAGATGTATCATCAATCACAAAAAGTAATTTAAAAATTTATTTAATAGGTTGTTATCGTCCACAAATCATATTAATTGTCACATCAATTTGTAAAGATTTTGAAGTAAAATTTATAGTATTTCTAGCATTTTCCTATCTGAATTATTTTTTGTGATTAGTGACACATATTTGTAAGCACTATATATTTAAAGTTGTATTATTTCTAGCATTACTCAATTCTTTGGAACTACTTAAAAGTAGAGGAAATATGTAAAACTATTTTTTTTTCTTATATCTCAAAAAATTATATTTCAATTTTTGCCCCAAAATTTGGGGCTTTTATCTAGTAGGGGCCTAGGCCTAGGGTCGGCACTGGATAAGATACATGTGGATCTCAATGCTATATTATTTTATCAACAAACGTTCAAAGTACAATAGTTAACATTAGTCATAATATCTATATGATTATTGGCCCGTTTGATTAAAGATTTTTAATATCGTTATTTAAGTATTGTGTGTGTTTTTCAAATAAAAAAAGATACTCAGTGTTGTTGAGTCATCCCACATCGGTAAGGTGTGATATTGAGAAGGGGTTTATCACTTGCTCCGCGACACTAACTGCCGCATGCAGTTTTGGTGTTGGCGTGTGATTGTATTCTCTTATCTCATTCATCTTCCCCTATATGTGTGTGTGTGTGTTTCTCAAATAAAAAAAAAAGTATTGTGCAAATACGTGTAGGTTAAAAAGTGTTGTGAAAATACGTGTTTCAGTATTTAAAAACTGAAAACTATTGTTTAAACAAGTGTACCAAACCCTCCCTATATTATTATAAATAAGCTAACATGTGTGTGTTAGAACTCCTTTCTCTATTTCTTGTGTATGTTTGTTTCTAAATAAAAATAAAAAAATAAAAAAAAAGCTAAAATTAGCCTATTTGGTTAGAGATTTTTAGTATCATTATTTAAGTTTTTTTGAAATACGTGTGGATTAAAAAATGTTGTGAAAATACGTATTTCAGTATTTAAACACTAAAAACTATTATTTAAACAATTGTACCAAACACTCCCTATATTATTATAAATAAGCTAACATTGTGTGTGTGTGTGTTAGAACTCATTTCTCTCTCTCTTGTGCGCGTTTATTTCTTAAAAAAAAGCAAAAACAAAAACAAAAAAAAGCTAACATTATTCATTATAGAACATTATTTATATGAATTTTTGATAAATTATTTGAACATTCCATGTGAATACGATAGATAGCTACCATTAGTCATAATAATTTTACTTACTCAATAATTAGAACATTAGTTTATCTAGCATTAGTTGATCAACTAATGTTCTTAGTACGATAGCTAACATTAGTCATAAAAATCATTATTTATATGATTATAAATAAGCTAATATTACTCAATAAGCTAATTATAAATCCATATAATTTCTTTAAAACATTTATAATATAATTTATTCGAATCCGCCGGCACCATCTTTTGAACTTCATTACCATTTGTAAAATTGATAACGTGTAGTGAGCCCACTATTATTATTATTATTATTATTATTATTATTTATTAAGGAGATTAACTGTCAATTATTATTAACTAGTTTATAACCCCATGCATATGTATGAATATACTTAAAAGATACACATTAAAATGCATAGTATAATAATCTTTCATATATAATTTAAATATTATTGATTGTCATTCTTATATATATTTTTAACTCTTTAAAAAGTCTTGTAAGAATGTTATTAGGTAGAAAATGTAAATTGTCCTTTTTTTTAAAATATTTTTATGTTCATTAATTCTAGACTCTTTGGTTTTTGTGCACAATAACTCACTTGAATGGAAATTTATGATATGGTCCCACATTTAATTCCAAAATTAAGAAATAAAAATCTTTCTAAAAATAAATAATTTAGGACACATGATGCAAAATTGGACTTTAATTGTAGAATCTAATTGGATTTTCTCTAATTTTTACCTATTAATATATATATATATATATAATTTTTTTGCCAAATGAATTGTGTAGGGTAACAAATTGTGCACCCAAGTCTAAAGCATGTAAGACCCGGGCCCAATAAGTCCGCTGCAATATGTATTTGTAGAGAGTGGGCTTAAGAATTAGATCTGAATGGTGAGGGCTACGTTTTACCTATTCTTACAAATGAACTAAAAAGTTGATTAGAAGGCCCAAAGCACATCAAGATAACTTGGAATAAGTCCGTTCTATTTAGGTCCGAGGAGGAATCCTCTTATGTTATTCACGTTCTTGTTCTTTCTTTTTCTTTGTTTATAAGAAGCATGTGCATAAAGAGAGAAAAGAATCAACACATGTAAGGGTAGGTGAAAGAAACATACATCAACATATATAAAAAAGATAAGTACAATGTATGTCAATAATGGTCACAAGACCCATGTATAAGAATAAATGTATCTAAAGTAGAGAAAAGAAAAAGATACATGTAATCCTCACTACATCCCTCAGATTTCAACACTCCCCCTAACAAAAATGTCCTATACTAACTCTCCCCCTAAGAATGACTACTCTCATATCCAAAGCTACTCCCCCTTTTTGTCACGAGTGACAAAGGGTAAGAGTATCAAGTAGACATCTCATCGATAGAGCTAGCATCTCCATCATCATCATCATCAGAAGCATCATCGTCATCACCATCATCATCATCCTCATCCTCAGAATCAGAAGCCACTGGAGGAGGTGGGGGAGAAACCTCAGGAGCAAAACTACCCATGATCGCCTACCGCCGTGTAATACGGCCGACATGAACATTGCTCGGCCCATGAGTCTTCCTCGGACCAAGTCCACAGCCCAAGATGCGTGGCTCTTGGTTATTTGTCCCCACAAATTGTTTTTAGTTATAAAAAAAAAAAAGGCTCATAATTAAATACAAAATCATTCAAACTCTCTCTTCCTCTAATTTTATATATAGTGTTAGATATATGATTATGTTTTTTTATGATTTATTTATATTGAACTCCTTGTTTTCTACTCTAAATTAACTCATTTGGCACACACACAAAAAAAAAAAAAAAAAAAAAAAATTTGATTAGATGAAACACCCGTAAAATTAAACTCTAATTAAAATTCAATTTTTACACTGAACTAACTAACTTGGTTCAAAATTTTAAAATTTTTTATTAGATGGGACATGTGACACAAAATTAGACTGTAATTGAATTCCAATTTAAAATCTAATTGGATTTTCTCTCAACTTTACTTATATATATATATATATATATATGACTTATAAACTTGAGTTGTTTTAGTTTCTACAAAAAAAAAAAAAAAAAAGGTTCATAAATATAAAATCATTCAAAAATTATGTTTTTCTTTTTTATGGTTTACTTATATTGGACTCCTCATTTTTTACACTAAAGTAACTCATTTGATACAAAAATTAAAAAAACCTTAGATTAGATGGGACACATGTTGCAAAATTAAACTCTAATTAAAATCCAATTTTTACATTGAATTAACTCACTTGGCACAAAAATTTAAAAACTTAGATTAGATGGGACACGTGGCACAAAATTAGACTCTAATTAAATTCCAATTTGAAATCTAATTGGATTTTCTCTCAATTTTACCTATTATTATTATTATTATTATTATTATTATTATTATTATTATTATTATAAATAAATAAGCTAACATTTTAAGCTAACATTAGTTAGTCAACTAATGTTAGCTTATTAATTAGAACGTTAGTTTTTTTTTTTTTTTTTTTTTGAGAATCTAATTAGAACGTTAGTTGATCAACTAATGTTCAAAGTATGATAGCTAACATTAGTCATGAAAATCATTAATTATATGATTATAAATAACAATACTCAATAAGCTAATGATAAATCCATATAATTTATTAAAAATATTTATAATTAGAATTTATTCAAACCCGCCTACCCAAAAAAAAAAAAAAAAAAAAAAAAAAATGATTAGTGTCATACTTGCTTTTTAATAGTATAGAGGAACAAGTATATTGTAAAATTAAACATAGCCATCATACTCACATATGGAATTCTCTTCTCAAAATAATTACTTCCTTTCAACTTGTTTCTCAATTTGAGTGGAAAAATTATATAGAGACTTGTAAATAAAATTGCTTCCGTTTGAGGCTCTCACCCAACCCTATTGTTCTCATTGACTAGATATAAAAAAATAATAAATAAAAAAAAATCCAACAATTAGGGGTTGCTAGGTCTTGATACTCTCTTCTTAAAATTTTTATAAATTACTTGTTTCAAAAATTTCAGCATAATTTTAGCAAGGAGATATTTATAAAGAAACATGTACAACATAAAATAAAACATATCAAAGAGATATTTATAATGGTCGGTCCCATACTCCCATTTGTGAGTTTTCGCCGATGCCATCATCTAATGATAAATACTAAAATACTACTAGCAAAACCTTTTGACTTGCTAAACATTGTATGGGATTTAAAGAAGACAGAAATGGTGGGTACCCACTACCCAGATATGGATTTGGAGAACGACAAAGCGGCGACAACGAATACCCACTAGCCAAAGGTGACAAAACCAATACCCAATTATAGGCAAAAGTATAATTCTTCTCTTCCTCCCTAATTTCTTCTCTTCCTCCCTCTCACTTTATATCTCCCTCCCCGCAATCCTCTCCGTTCTCTCTCTCAACCCAAACTCCGATTGTGCCGCCGATGCACAACACTATCCACCATCTCCAGTTCCTATGAGACCGACCCTAATTCCTCTATTTTTAGCGGGCTCCATTGCGACTTCCTTCTAGATTTATTTCTGATTCCCTTGCTACTTCCAACACCAGACATGCAATAAAGTTTTTTTTCTCTAATTTTCTGTTGCCTTTCGGTTTCTTTTTTAACATATTTTTTTGTATGCTTCTTTTTTCTCTAAAATTACAGGTGGTTTTTTAAATTTTTTTTTAAAAAATTCCAGATGCACATTTGTGTGTAGAAAAGGAATCCTGAACAATCGCAAGGATGCCAACGTAATAACAACCGTGTCTGATTTTTAACATTGTATTCCTACTTTTCCACCTTTTTTTTTTTATAGATGTATTTCTACGTTCTCACTAGTTTTAACTTTTATAATTATATTCCTTACACATTCCTTTGGAAGTGAGATTCATTTGTATATGTTTGATAAAATGTCTCAACAAAGATGATGACTCCTTTGTTCATAAAATATTTAATATACTGTAAGGGGTTAATTTTTTTAAAAGATGTTATTTTGGGTCAAATTAAAGTTATGTTTTTGTTGTAGTTTCATGTGTAGAAACATAAAGCTTCTTTGTTTATTAGTTGATTACAAGTATTTGGTGGGTGTGCTTGAGTTTTAGCCATTAAATTGTTAGGGTAAGATTGCTTTTTTTAGCTATGCATTTTAAAGATTGTTTCTTTTAGATGCATCTAAATTTGTATTATATGCTGGCTTACTTGAAATTTTCAAATTTTGGTACTTTGCAGTGGTTTTTTGTTGTTGTAGTTGTTTAGTATACCATTGGTGGTGGAATTGGAATTGGAATAGGAATAGTAATGCATTTACTTTAGTAAAAATAGAGGGATGAGGTGCAGATATACTTGGTAACAGAGAGATGATGGATTATTGTAGCGGTGGCAGTGGAGGAAATAGTGGCAGGGGCATATAGGAACCAATGGAGGATTGTGATGGTGGTGAGATAGATATTGACCATCTGCTCCTTCATTGCTACTATGCACAAAATCTATGGTCTTTGGTGTTTTCTTTGTTCAGGATACATTAAGTTATACCTAGAAGTGTCTTGAATATATTGTGTTCTTGGGATGTGATGTTTTTATTTTTTGAATAAGAGTTTCATAAAATTTAAAATAAAAAAAAAATAAAAAAGAAGAAGAAGAAGAAGAAGAAGATATTGAATGATGGAGTAAGTTGAGAATTAGATATTGTTTTTGTTTTCTATGTGATTTGGATTGGCATTCCCTTACTCTTTTCAATAAGAATGGTTTACTAGTTTGAAGGTTTGAGTTGAGGAAGTGAATAGGAATGAATTTGTTCATTTCCACATCTCCCATGTGGGGATGGATCCTTCTCTTGGTCCTTGCAAAAAAATGTTTGGTAAGATAGTTCAAACAACAATTTTTAATGTTTAAACAATGAAAACTATGGGTCAAAAAAAAAAAAAAAAAAAAAAGGCGTTTGGTATGGGAATTCATTACGGAGTGTTTAAGTTAAAAGTTTATCATTTTAGGGTATTTAAACACTGAATTTAAAATACTCCGCCTACCAGTTTTCAGTTTTTAAAATAACGTTGCTAAATGACACTTTTGTAAATATTTAGAAAAGTGTGGGACCCACTTAATAAAACTTAACATAATTACAACTCTCTCTCTCTCTCTCTCTCTCTCTCTCTCTCTCTCTCGAAATCGTTCAAGTTCGAAAGGAACATGAGGGCTTTGAGAAGATCTCCAAGGAGAGCAAGAGAGGATTGAAGCTGATTCTGGCTTCCAGATGCTATCATGCCGTTGCTCTGTTGAGTGGCTAACCACTTATAGCAATTTGGTCGAGTATGACAGAGATCCTGCTTCTTTTGTTTAGGCTTTTGAGAGTTAGTCTTCTTAGCCCTAGGGTTTTTAGCTTCCTTCTTATCTTGCTTAGGGGGTGCTCCTAAGATAGATTTACCTTTGTCTATGTTCTCACTAGCTAATTCAGTTTTAACATCATTGTTCTCAATTTCAACATTATTACTAGAAGGAACAAAAACAGTAGTACTAGTAGAAGCAGTATTAGAAGAAGAGAAACCATGCCCTAAGCCTATTCGATCAGAAGCAGATTTCTAAAGACTGAGCATCTCATCAAGCTTTGCACTTGAAGTCCTCTCCAATTGAGCTCTGACTTGAAATAGCTCCGCTCCAAGCTTCTTAGTCTTCTCAGCCAAGAAATTATTTTCAAATCTCAATGCTCTAATAGTCTGATTAGCTTCATCAAACTTTGTGTAAAGCTCTTCACGATTAAGTTCCACATCACTGAGCTTCTTGGTGGCCAGCTTATAGAGATTCTCATGTTTCTTAGAAAGCTTGTATAGTTTCTTATAGGCTGTCTCTCTCTCTCTCTCTCTCTCTCTCTCTCTCTCTCTCTCGTGCACACCTCATCTTTTTTTTTCTTCTTTCTTTTCCTCCCTTCTCTCTTCACTTTCAGATTTCTTCATCTCTCTCTTCACCTCCATTACTTCTCATCTCATCTCTCTCTCTCTCCAAATCATAGCAAAATCATATGGAAAAGCCATAATAGATCAAAGAAAATCCAACCTCACCAATTAGAAAAAAACACAAACCCAAATTTCTTCATCTCTCTCTCACAATCTCTCTTCCTTTTTTTTTTTTTTTTTTTTTTTTTTGGCAACAGATTCATTAGTTTTTTAGAAGAGTAATGAGAGTGGGTTCCTGGGTCTTTTTTAGCAAACGATTGTGTTTTTTTTTTTTTAAGAGGAGGAAGAAATTTTTTGAGGAGAGTAGAGGAAGAAGAAGGCCAAACGGGAATAGCATGGGAAATTCTCACTCCTCTAATAATTATTAATAAAATAATTGTACATGTTAGAAAGTTATCACTTAAAAAAAAAAAAAATACACACACATACCAAACACAACTATATTTTTATTCACATTTTAAAATATGTTGTTTGAAACATGGTACCAAACACATTTTTTGCATTATGAGTACTTTAAATACATATTTTTACAACACTTTTTAAGTCACAATTTTCACATCATTTTGAACAACAATATTTGAAAGCTACTACCAAATAAACCCAAAAAGTGCTTGTTTTATTTAGAAGTAGTGTAGTATCATTTTATAATTTATTATTTTATGTGATTTTAGGTGATATACTTGATGCGAAATCAATTTATTTTACAAAAATATCTGCGTAGTTCGGCTTTTTGTTTGATCAATTTTCCTGATGTAGAATTATGGTGATCTTATGGCAATAAATGTGGATAATGATCTTATGGCAATGAGTGGAAATTGCTACCCAGTTGGGCTTTCATAATGAAATGTATAAAAAGGTCCTGTATTGTAAATAAAAAAATATCAATGAAATATGTTAAAGTTTCCTTGTTATTCTAGACACTTTCCCCACTTCTTACTCTCTATTCCGTAGAGTTTGGTTCCCTCGAAGAACCATTGCTTTCATCTAGAACCAATTAGGTTCTTATTAGGATGTTGTTTGTATATTGAGCTCACTAGCTACTACTGAACTAATAAGATGTTGTAGGCTCTTTATTAGCAGTTTGAGATGAATGGAGTGCATTTGTTTCTTATATTAGTTAAACAATAATCTTTTCTGTTTCACTTTCATTTTAGAAGAGTCATTCATTCTATTATGTACTTCTAGCATATGGTTCCGTCAAATGCTTTAAAGATAATTAGATGATTGAAACCAATTAAGCTTTCATGGATGGCCAATAAAAATCAACTAAAGGATTCTACCACTAAGTTTTCGAATTATGATTGATAGCTTTTTTGGACAAGCTGATTACTTGTTTAGAATTGTGCATTTCAATATAAGCCTTTTTCATAAATTCGGTTGCTTACAATTGAGAGTAAATAGTGTTAGGATTAGTGTCCTAAAATCCTATTGTACGATGTTGTGTATCATATTATGTATGACATTATGTTATAAATAATAAAGTTGTTTTATTATCTAAAATAATGGTAGTATGAATATTTGGACATTATCATATAGTCCTTAAGATGCATAGTATGTTATTTATGTAATTTAGTCACAGAAGATATAAATCATAAGTTATTTGTAAACTCAAAACCTTAGTTCGTAGTCGGTGATAAAATTGGGTATTTCATCTGTGAAAACTATAACATGTCAACTAAGATGATTTGTCTTGATCATGAAAGTAGAGACTTCTAGTTGATATGTTGATGTGTCTTAAGTGTATATTAGATTTTCAAATATGGTTGGTTCCCCAAACTTTTCAAATATATATTAGATTTTTACCCTTAAATTTACTTAAAATTTTCAAAAGAAATATGGTTAGCCCCCTAAACTCTTCATATTTTTTGTATGACACTATTAAATTGGTTCAATTTTATATTTGTTATTATTTTGGCCTCCCATTCATAAAATTCTAGTTCCACCCCTAGTTCCACCCCTAGCTTAGGTCAAGAGTTATGAAAAGAGTTATTATATGTGTAGTTAGGAAATAGCTATTATTTTAAAAGTAAAATTCAAACATAATTCTAATTGTATTCAATCTAGTTGGTATATGTATGATTTAGACATTAAAAAGCAAAAGATGGAATCCAATGGTCAATATGTATGAAGCTTAAACACTTTCGGAAATATGCAAGGAATAAAACAATAATTCAAAATGCGTGATACAAAGAGTTGTATTGAATTTCATGAAATGTGACATATACAATTACGCAAAGACATGATAAGCGGTCTTAGCAAAAAAAGAAAACACACGATGAGACTGTAATACCAAATGCATATACAACAAAGAAAAAAAAAAGTAATACAACTGCTATTGTTCAATTATGATCATCCTTCCCCATTGGAATCAGATATTAACGCCAACGTTCAAACAAACACTTCAAGTCTTTTTTCTTTTTTTTTATTAGAAAAACAAACACCAAGTCTGATTTGAAGATAAGATCATAGTAGCTGTTACATTAAAAGATTAGGATAAGATAAACCTCTCGATTTAATCTTTACTGATAATTTTTGTTTATACTTTCTGTTAATGAAGTTGTAGCCAAACTTTGTTCTTAAATAATAATAATAAGAAGAAGAAGAAGAAGAAGAAGAAGAAGAAGGTTCACAAAAATATATTCATGGAAAATAAAAAGAAAATAAGATAGGTTCCAAGTTTTATTTTATAGTAAGGGTAAATTGCAAATTACACTCCTAAAGTTTGGGGGTGTGGCTTTTACATCCTGAAATTTCAAAATTGGATTTTACCCCCTAAAGTTTGGGGGTGTTTGAATTTTACACACTGACGTTTCAGAATTTGAATTTTACACCTTGTTGGGGGCATTTTTTCGTCGCCCACATGATGTTAGGAGAGTCAAGACCGAGACTCGACTTTAGGCTTGGAACATGGCCCAAAGGCTATCGGTGAAGTGTGAAAGGCCCATTTTGCTCAAGGTCTAGGTTGCATCCAACAAAGATTATAATAAGGCTCCAAAAATACCTCCTGCAAAGATAAGCTAGCACAAAGAATGACCCACTACAACAAGTGCTTAAATAATAGTTTAGCGGTAAGCAAGAGAAACGTCCAATGGTAGATGTTTGGAAAACCAATAAATGTATTTGCATAGTAAAAATTATGCATTTCCTCCATAGTTGGTTAATATAAAAGTGAGCTCATTATAACAAGTACACAAGAGGAAAAACGATCTAACAGTGAATATGACAGACCTCCAGCAATAGACGTTCGACAGGTTAATAAGTGTGTTTATATGGTAAAAACCATATGTTTTCCTTATTATTATTAAGTCAACATAAGAGAAAACTTCCATAGTATCCAAAACATTATGACTTTCATCATAATAACAATAAACAAGGATTAAAGGATTCATAATTACAAGTAAAAGAGGAAAAAATAGGATGGAATGAAGGGAGAGAGAGATTCCAGCTCAGTGCAACAAATGTTGAACTAAGATTCTTGGGGAATATATATGTGGGGCATGAATAGGTTAGTATAGGCTGTTTTGAGTGAGTGGGTATATAAGCTTGTGATGGTACGATAGAGTTAATGTTGAAACTAAGTCTTTAATGGGTATAGGGTTGTTTATGACTAATTAGGAAGCATTTATGGATTGTGAATATGCAGAACAAGAAAATGAATGTCTGAGGCTAAGTGAGTGTGGGCTAAGGGGAATGATTTATGAGCTTGAGGAGAGCTAAACCACAAGCAAAGTGACAAGAAAATCAGAAATTTCAGAGGGGTTGGTGTGTCTTGTGGGCTAGTATGCTTAGGCTTTTATAGGGGAGTTTAAGGGTGCATTAATTAGCAAAAGTCCAAAACATAGGATTGATTCAGGGGCAGAATAGCTGATATAATTATCCTAGGATTTGGCCTAAAATTGGAGATTTGCTTTTGGGGTTGTTTTGCTTCTTTGGGCAATGTCACACAAGGGTAAAAATCAACATAATCTTGCATTAAATGCTAAGAATTCTGAGATTGTGTTCAGCCAATAGGATTAAGGCAGGTATTAAAGAAGAATCCTAGTGCTACAACTAAGATTTGAACCCTAGGAAGTAGGATTCAACACCCTAAGCCAAGTGTCAAAGTTTAAGTCTACTTCAGAGAGTTCCGCTAAAGATCCTTTTATGCCCTCCAAACCACATGTTCCCAAATTTTCCCCTTCAGGATTCATGGGCTTGGTTCATGAACCAATTACATACATTTTTAATAATAAAATAAACTATTTGGTTGAGGATTTTATGAGCTTGGATGTCTTGGTTGTGGCTTCCTTAAGTTGTGACCAAAATTTGAAGAAGAAGGGTATTTATTGCTCATTAACTTTTAGGTGTTAGCCTCTGATACTGTTCACGTCAGAGTTCATAGTGGGATAGGTGGCCAGCTCTTAATTTGGTTTAGGAGCTTAGTTGCTTCTTGAGGTGACCTCTAGCAGAAGGCAGAACTAAATAGAGTTCTTCAGTTGGGTCAGTTTGCATACATGAGATTGTGTTCAGCCAATAGGATTAAGGCAGGTATTAAAGAAGAATCCTAGTGCTACAACTAAGATTTGAACCCTAGGAAGTAGGATTCAACGCCCTAAGCCAAGTGTCAAAGTTTAAGTCCACTTCAGAGAGTTCCGCTAAAGATCCCTTTATGCCCTCCAAACCACATGTTCCCAAATTTTCTCCTTCAGGATTCATGGGCTTGGTTCATGAACCAATTACATACATTTTTAATAATAAAATAAACTATTTGGTTGAGGATTTTATGAGCTTGGATGTCTTGGTTGTGGCTTCCTTAAGTTGTGACCAAAATTTGAAGAAGAAGGGTATTTATTGCTCATTAACTTTTAGGTGTTAGCCTCGATACTGTTCACGTCAGAGTTCATAGTGGGATAGGTGGCCAGCTCTTAATTTGGTTTAGGAGCTTAGTTGCTTCTTGAGGTGACCTCTAGCAGAAGGCAGAACTAAATAGAGTTCTTCAGTTGGGTCAGTTTGCATACATGAGCTGTTTTGGCTGAAACTTCATGTTGGGCTTGGCCATGAGGGCTAAGTACTTTGCTGGGCCTATGACTTGGTGGTTCTCTCCACTTGGGCCTATCCTTTTGCTTTCTCATTGTGAGCCCTATAAAATGGACAAAGCTACTATATATTTCTATGGATTTTTATTCCACATGGGATTTAGTTGTTAGTAAAAATGAAATGTATTCACGAGCTTTAATAAATATTTATGATAGGTTTTGGGTATTAATTTCCATGGGCTTTAAATAACAATTTGAGTAGTTTCTCATAATTTTTGCCATGGATTATTTTGTAAATGATATTTTCTTTGGGGCTTTTAAATAATGACCTCCAATATTTCTTGAGAATAATATTTATCATGGGTTTTAAATAAAATATGGTAACAATCACTATAGTGGAATAATGTGATATTTTCATGGGTTTTTCTATAGATAATCATAATATGCTTGTAAGGTGAATAATTATCATGAGTTTTGGAAATAGATATTATGAATGTTGTGATGTAAGATAAATAGTGACCATGGGTTCTTATATAAATTCCATGGGTTTATATTATGGTTGAAATAAATAATCATAACTTTCTGTGGGCTTTTATATTAGTAATACAAATTCATAATTCTTCATGGGCTTGATATATGTTTGCCATGGATTTTGGAAAAATGAATAGTATTACGTAACATAAATAGTTACCATGGGTTTATAATATGGTATGAAATAAATAAATATTATGGGTTTACAATAAATCATAACTCTCCATGGGTTTTTATATTAGTAACACAAATTCATAATTTTCCATGGGTTTGATATATGTTTGCCATGAGTTTTGGAAAAATGAATAGTGTCACATAACATAAATGGTTACTATAGGTTTTATAAGATAGATTTCATAGGCTTTTAGTATTATAGTAATAGGTTTAAAAACTTAAAACATTGTTAATCATTGGACTTTAAGTGAAATACTTATGATATAGTATTTTACCAAGTATTGATAATTTTGGAGTTTTTACTAGCTTGGGCTTTTAATAATGCCAACGTAAATTGGGCTTTTGATATTACCAATGAAAATTGAGCTTTTGAAATATTGCCAAGCATAAGTAGCCTTTGGCTTTAAAAAAGAATGTGATGTGTGAATTGGGCTCAGCTAAATAATAATAACAAAATTTGATAAGATATGAGTTTTTTGGGCCTTTTGTGATAATTTATATCATGACCTAATTTAGACAATAAAATATTCGTGGTTAACATAATAATAGGGCAAAAAATATTTTGTGAAAGCCCAATAACTTCTTAGTGGTATTTGAAAATAAATAGGTAATACTTATATAATATTAGGTGTAAAAAAAAAGAAAAAGTACCCTAACATTCAGCCCCCAAGTCACGTGTGATCAAATTATTAGTAATACTATATCTTTTGAAAGAAAAATATTAGGATCACACGTGCGGGTGTTTTTTTTTTTTTTTTTTGGAAAAATAGTGGCCTATTATAGACAATGAGATAGGAAATATTTGTGGGCCAATAAGATGAGAAATATTCATGGAGGCCCAAAATAATATATGGGTGATATTGGTATTTTTGGTGAATAACTAAAAGTGATTAAATAGGATTGGGGCATGTGGCATGAGTGAAAAAATTGTACCTCAACATTTAGCCCCTGAGTATGTGTGATCAGCTTGCCTTTGGTCACACATGTGAGTTTGAATGAGTCCACAAACTTGTGTTGCATGGGTTGAAAGAGAGAGATGGTGAGCTTGAAAGAGGGAGTCTCTTCCTTTTTTTCTAAGAGTGAGAGAACCCTTTTATCTCTTTCCTAACTTCTTTCTTGCTCCTTTCTGATACAATTCTTCTTGATTGAGCTTTAATTTAGTCGTTAGTGGAACTAAAGCCGCTGGCAAGGAGGTTGAAGAGATTGAGCCTCTTTTGCCACTGCATGATCTATGATGATGTTATTTCCATTGTTTCAGCAGTAATTTAGAAGGATAATCCAATTAGTGCACCTCTGAAGTGGGTGCTATGAAGAGATATTCTAGTCACAGCCCTTCATCACAACCAACCAACCCAGCTTCTTGATTTGATCAAATTCATCACCCACCGTTGGATTGCAATACTCATGGTCACGGTCAGACCCAATTGGCAAAGACATTTTCCACATCAGATCAGTACTGCTTAGTGGCTGTAGAGAGGGAAAATTACCGACCTATCACAAGCTGACACGTCACACTACCAAGTCCACAAAATACAGCCAATTACAAAGCACCACATATTGCTGTTAGGTTTTACTATCACTACTCAGAAACCAACAGAAGTTTGCCAAGTGTCATGCAAAAACCAATCACACATCAGCACGTGTAAGCGATGACACAAGCAGCCTCGCACGTGTAAGCGATGACTTAATCAATCTAGCACGTGTAAGCGATGACATAGGCGAACCAATCAGGCTGTGACATGTGTCACCAATCAGACTCCGCCACGTGTTGCTCACTCACCCACAAACTCCTATAAATAGAAGCCTTCCTAATGCATTTTAAGAGATCTGGAGGGGACACACACCAAGCCATCTGAAGCACAAGCAGCATCAGAGAAGATTCAGAAGCATCAGAAGTACAGAAGCTCTGCAGGAATCAAGCCTCAAAGCCTTCAAGAACTTCAAGAACTTCAACCTCAAAACCGAAGAACATTCAAAGCAGAATCATCCAAACTATCTGCCTAGATCCTAAAGTTCACTGGAATCAAGCTCAAAAGCCTCCAGAAACTCCAACAACCATAAATTGGTGAAGCTCAACGGATTCAAGCCTCCAAAGCCCCGAAGAACTTCCACCACAAACCTTCAAATACGAAGAACATTCAAAGCAGAATCATCCAAACTATCTACCTAGATCCAAAAGTTTGCGGGAATCAAGCCAAAGTGTCCGAAAACATCAACAAATCACAAATCAGTGAAGCTCTACGGATCCAAGCTTCTAAAGCCCCGAAGAACTTCCACCATAAACCTTCGAAGACGAAGAACATACGAAGAACGTGAAGAACAAAGAATTTCTAACAAGCTCATAGCCAGAGATTCATTGTAATTCCATTTCAAAGGTCTTCGATCCATTCCTCAGCCAAATTGAAGGATATTTGTGTTCAAGCCAAAATCACATTATTACAATTCCAACCAACAAGTCTTTCAAGGAGATCAAATCAGAGGATCACTCTTTTGTAATTTCAGAGAATTGTACCACACAATCATCAATACAAATTCGCATTTGTGAAACTATTTTACTTGTTTGATTTATTTCGAACTAGAAATTTAGTCATCTACATATTCTGGCACGCCTAGTGGGACATCTCTACCTCTCATCTCATTCTTCTTCAAAGAAAGAAATCTTCATCATCTTGCTACCAACTCCAATGGCCTCTAGCAAAAACATTCAAGCTTCAACAATAGCTACTTCAATTAAACTTAATACGGCTACCACCAACAATTGCATTGGTGCAAACAATCGTAGCCAACCTAAAGCTCGCAATCAACTTCAATTTCAATCAACCAAGGAAGCCAAGGTCCAGACAATCATCTCCTTAGACCCTCTTACAAGAAACAAGGTCATCAACAAGGATATCTCCACCTTGGAACACCTCAAGTATGGGGGCAAATCCCTTTCTTCCTTCACAAGAAGTTGGTCGCACGATTTCTCTCCCATCAAAGGGAACTCAAAAGATGAGATTTCACGTGCTCACTTCAAATCACTTTCTTCTCCATCATCTTAGGAAGTTGTATCAGTCATGATGACTAACACCTCTACCATGGAAGAAAAGATGGTTGAAATGGAGCAAAGGGTCGTCCTTCTCACAAAAGCACTTGAAGATAAGGACCTCCAAATTGCAACTTTAATGAACAAACTCAAAGTACAAGATCTTGGTGAATCAAGCCATGGTCATAAATTCACATCTGTGAAGGATGACGAAGGGAGAGAAATTGAAGACACTCCCCAACGAGAACAATCTACTTCGGTGGCTTCGTTGTCAGTCCAACAATTACAAGACATGATAACAAATACCATCCGAGCACAATATGGAGGTTCTTCTACAAGTTCTCTCATATATTCAAAACCCTATACAAAGCGCATCGATAACATGAGAATGCCAAATGGGTATCAACCCCCCAAGTTCTTGTAATTTGATGGCAAAGGAAACCCTAAGCAACACATTGTTCACTTTGTAGAAACTTGTGAGAACGCAGGGACTCAAGGTGGCCTTCTTGTAAAGCAATTTGTCCGTTCGCTCAAAGGAAACGCCTTTGATTGGTATACAGACTTAGAACCTGAGTCAATCGATAGTTGGGAACAACTGGAAAGAGGATTTCTTGACCGATTCTATAGCACGCGTCGCACGGTAGGCATGATGGAGCTTACCAATACCAAACAATGGAAGGATGAGCCTGTCGTTGATTATATCAATCGGTGGCATTCTTTGAGTCTAGATTGCAAAGATAGACTTTCTGAAATATCTGCTGTAGAGATGTGCATCCAAGGCATGCATTGGGGACTTCTTTACATCCTTCAAGGGATAAAGCCTGGGACATTTGAAGAGTTAGCAACTCATGCGCACGACATGGAGTTAAGCATTGCTAGCCATGGAAGTACAAACCCTCCCATACTTGAGGAAAGCAAAAGGGAAGTAAGGAAGAATGATAGGAATGCAAAAGTCAGCCTCAAAGACCCAATGGTTGTTAACACTGCTGTAGTCAAGGTTTCAGAAAAAGGAGCAAAATCAAAATAAAAACAGCTTGAAGGATGGCAAAAGAACGAGGTGCGTCGTCTGACTTTTAAAGAACGTGAGCAAAAAGTATATCTGTTCCCCGATGAAGATGTGCCAAACATCTTAGAACAACTATTGCAATTGAAGCTGATTGAATTGCCAGAGTGCAAGCGGCTAGAAGACATGGGGAAAGTTGATGACCCTAACTACTGCAAATATCATCGCATCATTGGCCACCCAATCCGAAAATGCTTCGTCTTCAAAGAACAAATCATGAAGCTCGCCAAATAAAACAAGATTGATCTAGACTTTGAAGAAGTTGTTGGGTCAAATCATGTGACCGTTGCTTGTGATGTACTTCCAACTCTCAGGCAGGGGGCAAACACCATTAGAGCTTACAAGCTAATTGATAATGATGATGCAAGGATCAATCCTATAAATGGGAAGTTCTTGTAACACTTCTACATTTGAAATTCAAGGATTTATCCTTGGTAAGAGCTTAAACTGCCCACTGCAACGCTGCAAGAGTACATGATGTATTCCCATTACCCTTGAAAGCGTACCAATAAGGAGAAATTAATCCCACTCTATGTCACCAATTGCTAGTGTGGCGTAGTGGTTGGATGCCCATGTCACCCGTGAGGCCGAAGTCTCGGGTTCGATTAGTGGTGATACCCACTATTACACACTGAGCCCTCCTTTTTGCAAACACGCACTAAAAAAAAAAAACATCATCCAAAAAGAAATTATCAAAAAAAAAATATCATTAAAAAAAAAAAAAAAATTTTGAACTACGTAATGACTTGATCCCTTTTTGGGGTACGTAGGCAGCTTAGTATTTTTCACTAAGTTCAGTCACATGAAAAAAAGTGAATTGCCTGTCTAGCTTGAAGAGTTTCTCCATAGGCCATCAACGTGCTTTCAAGAACCCTTTAATTGACAAGGCGTCGCTTAAGATCAGTCAATTGCTCACTACATGATACTCAAAGATCATTGTGGTAGAAAATGACAGCTGCAAAGAATTGGAATGAAGTCTACATGGCATTGCTCATCTTCGGTGGACATCCTCCCACATCTCTGAAGTATGCTTTGCATCACTTATCTCCTGGGGGCATCTTCTTGTACTTTTCAAGTCTAGGCTACAATGTCCCTCTTCTAGGTTGTGCCAATTCACAACTTTGAAATTTGAACCACATCATCTCCTTTTTTTAGTGGTGCTAAAATCTGGACAACGTCACCTTCCTCCAGCATCTGAAATTGGTGTTGCATCATCTCTCCTTTAATGGCATGTTCGTGCAATGTCAAAGTCTCGGCAGCATTCTTCTCGCATCTTCAAAGTCTTGATAGGAGCTTCTTGAAACTTCAAGGTTTTGTTGGCATCTCCTTGCATCTTCAAAGTCCTAAAGAGAGCCCCTTGCATCTTCGAAGTCTCGTTGGCATCTTTGAAATCTTGATGGCTGGCTACAGCGCTATGTACCCTCGATGTTTGAAATTTATTGCCTCTGAAAATTGGTGTTGATGCAGCTCCATTACAAAGACCAATGTTGGTGTGACTTCAATATAAATGAAGTGTTGACATGGCTTCATGTTGAAAAGGCTTCTTTAAAAAAAGACAAGTGCAAATATTGCTTCAGTAGACAAAGATAAGTGGTGACGCGACTTTGACGCAAAGAAAAGATATGGATGCAGCCTCAATGCAAATGCAAACTTTGTGCGGCTTCATGATAAGAACAATTGGTGTGGCTACGTTGCAAAGACAAGTGTGGAACACGTTCATGCAAAAACAAGTGCTAGTATAGTTCCGTTACAAGGACCGGTGCTAGTATTGTTTCATTGCCAACACAAGAGCCAGCACGACTTCATGGTAAAGATAGTTGATGTGGCCATGTTGCAAAAGCAAATGTTGATGCGGTTTAATTGCCAAGACAAAAGCCAGTATAGCTTCAAAGACAGGTGTCAGGGATAGCATCAATGCGTCATGAACACCAGTGTAAAGTTTGATGTCAAAACCTAAAGATCAAAGAAACTATACTGCATAACAAAAACAAACAACAAAGAACTTGTTAGAAGAAAATCTTATTGCACTACTAAAAAAAAAAAATCAAAAGAGAGAGAGCTTCAATTTTTATCTCTAGCCAACAAGTACAAAGAAAAGAGAAGCATGAAAAAAAAAAAAAAAAAATTCTTGAAAGCAGGAGAAGAAAGCTGAAGGTTGAGCATGTGTCTCTGTGATGAAGGAAGGCGATAACATGCCTTTATATAGAAAACTTCTGAGATAACAGGCAAGAAAAACGAAGAAAGTCAGCAAACCATTAAATGGTTCCACCAACCGACCAGTGAAAAAAAAAACTACATTCACATTTCAGAACTGTGAAAATAGCAGAACCTCAAAGTCAAATTTTGCAAGCTCACAACAGTCAACACTCAAAATCAAAGAAGACTGCACCAAATGTTGAAATAAAAGATGACATACAGAAAACGGTAGCTCATCACCTACCTCTTCACCTTCAAGTCTAAACACAGGCGCAGCCTTGTCAGAGCTGCTGAAAAGCCACATAAGTCCAACAAAGACCCGCGGCTCTCTCATCCAAATTCGTACAAATTCAGACATCATTTCAAAAAACTGACCCCACAGAAATCTTCTAAGGACTTCGATGTACAAAACCCAAAAAGATCATCAACAACGGAGCCAGCACGCGCCGCCACGCGCCTCCACAATCTTGCGATGACCCAATGCCTAGTCCTTCAAATTTGTACAAATCTGCTCACAATTTTAGAAAACTGACCATACAGGGGTCTTCTACGGCCTAAGAACTACCAAGCCCAAAAATTTCGGGACCAAAAACGTTGCCACGCTCCTACACGCGCCACCATAAAAGCCGGCGTTCACAGCCTCAGATTCACGCGTCAACACGCGCAACCTTCATCAAAACAGGCGCTGCCACGTGCCACGCGCTTCCACGCGCCATGCTCTGACACGCGCCTCAGTTGTATGACGTCATGGATGACGTCACCCAACCTGGTTTGACCCGGACCGACCTAATCTGACCCGGATCCGAACCGTCTGTAAAAAAAATAAAAAATAAAAAAAAATAAAAAGAAGAGGAGAGAGAAAATGCTTTGACCAAGTTAGACCTTTGACTTTGACCAAAAAGTCAAAATTTTTAAAACGGACCTGTCCCACTCAGTTTTTCGAGTACATCCCGATTTTGGGATCCGTTTCTTCATT
Organism: Notholithocarpus densiflorus; assembly: GCA_030021035.2. Classification (NCBI taxonomy): domain Eukaryota; kingdom Viridiplantae; phylum Streptophyta; class Magnoliopsida; order Fagales; family Fagaceae; genus Notholithocarpus; species Notholithocarpus densiflorus. The sequence goes on from JARYZH020000017.1 coordinate 1,415,677, forward strand.
AGAAACTCGAAAATTGTGCAAACGTCCAATTTCCAAAAAGTTGACTTTTGCATAAATGTTGACCAGAGGTCAAAAATTCTAAGAATGACCTATCTTGCTCAATTTTTTGCGTACATTCCAATTTTGGAGTCCGTTCCGTCATTTGAGACTCGAAAATTGCACAAATGACTCAATTCCAATGTAGTTAACTTTTGTGCTGAAGTCGACCTAAAGTCAAGATTTTCAAGCCAGACTTGTCTTGCTCAGGTTTTCGGGACTTGGAAACCACCTATGTGACACACTTCTCCGAAGTACTAGTAGTTTCCAAAACTTAAACTCCCAAGATCAAAATTTGAGATTCATCCACTTGGTCTGGATTCCTTCAGGGTTCTTCTCCAGATTTCATCAAGGCTTCCCTTCCAAAGTACAAATGAACTCTCACAAGTGTATCTTGAACGTGAAATTACACTGGGTCGCTAGTTCAACCTACCTTTTCCGTTCGGTGCCTACCAGTCTCCAACCTACCATTCTCGTTTGGTGCCTACCGGTCTCCCATCTACCATTCTCTTTCCCTACCAGTCTTCCATCTACCGGTCTCCTGTTCGGTGCCTACCATTCTCACCAAAAATCCTCATCTGTCATTCTCAACTACCCGTCTACCATTCCTCGTCTCTCCACTATAAATAGAAGGGCCAGATTCATCAAGAACTCATCAAGAAAAACACACTGAATCATGAAATGAAGATTTGCTTCTTTCAAATTTTCAAGTCCTCTTTCTCACAGCCATTTCTCACTATGGCCTCATCATTTTCAACACTTAGCAATCAAAATTGCTTCATAATCAGTTTGAAATCAACCTTCTCATGGTTCAATAGAAACCCTCCTTACAGCATCATTGTAGTTTTGAGATCCAAACAAATTTTGTTTCTCCACTTAACGACCACCTTTGTCCATAAAATTACTCGTAACAAGGTCTGTATCGTCCTTCCATGCTTCCGTGGATTTGGTTGGCCAGGAAATCCAAGTCCAGCAGAGACACCTGTTCCTAACCTCAGGGTTCCTGTAGTCTCTCTTCAATTGCTTGGTCTTCCAACAGAAGCAGCGGTTCAGAACAAACAGCAACTTGGCTGGTTTTTAAGACCAGAATCACAAGTTAGCTCCATCTTTCATTTTTCTGTGCTTTTCCAACAAGTGGCAGTAGGTGAAGATGGTAAAAAGTGTTGGGGTATCCTACAAATTGTCTTTCATCCAACACTTACCATAACCTCCAAAGGACCAGCTCATCAGAAATCAACCTTCGGTGTCGGTAAATGGTCTCCAAAGCTTCATTCCATGTTCTCACCAGTGTGGACCCAAAGGTCATCGTTGCTGGTACCGTAGAACACACTTTTCTGGAATTACTCCAACTTAAAATCTGCTTGAAGTATTTCAAAAAGTACTCTTCTGGAATTACTTCAACTTAACGTCCGTCAGCATGGTCCCATCACGCAAGCACATTCTACAACTTGCCGCCGGATCTCATTCAGCATGTAGTCAGTCCCGGATCCCAAGGTGTTCTTCCCAGAAACATCTACACCAGAGGATCCCCAACATACAGGGCCAGCGCCATGGTGGCGTATGTTTCACCCATTCGCTTTGCTTCATCCCCACCATCTTCACCACCAACATCAGCATCCCCAAAATACTCTTCTGAAATTACCTCAACTTAACCTGAGTGAAACAATGACACATGCGCATTCAACCACTTTCGCACATGTCCTCGCCGTAATCCAAAGTATATTCTTCGGAAATTACTTCGCCTGGACTTCTTAAAAATGTAAGGCCAGCCCCATGACTCTGCATGCTGTACCCAGCCACCATCCTCTCATCTTTCCCATCTTCTACACCCTGTGATTGCCGCCAACGATCCAAAATACTCTTCTTAAATTACCTCAGCTTAACCTCTGCTGAAATGATTCAATCTTGCAAGTACATCCAACTTCTTGCAAATAACTTTCAGCCTCACCAACCCACTCTAAAGTACCAAAACACTCTTCTGAAATTACTTCAACTTAATCTTTACTGAGAAGGCTCAGTCATGCAAGTACATTCAAATACTCGCAGACCCCTTTTCGGTCTCATCAAAACCTTTCATATGTGTGGGTCTACTCTTTGAAAATTATCTCATCCTGCTGAAAGCTCCACCACCTTCAACTACTTCACCTGAAGAGTCAAATGTAAAAATCCATTTTCGAAACTCATCCCCACACCACACTCCAAAACTGTGTGCGTGAACGAGTCTCGAGGGGGCATTTATAGAGAGGGAAAATTCCCGACCTATCACAAGCTGACACGTCACACTACCAAGTCCACAAAATACAGCCAATTACAAAGCGTCACATATTGCTGCTAGGTTTTACTATCACTACTCAGAAACCAACAGAAGTTTGCCAAGTGTCATGCAAAAACCAATCACACATCAGCACGTGTAAGCGATGACACAAGCAGCCTCGCACGTGTAAGCGATGACTTAATCAATCTAGCATGTGTAAGCGATGACATAGGCGAACCAATCAGGCTGTGACATGTGTCACCAATCAGACTTCGCCATGTGTCGCTCACTCACCCACCCACAAACTCCTATAAATAGAAGCCTTCCTAATGCATTTTAAGAGATCTTGAGGGGACACACACCAAGCCATCTGAAGCACAAGCAGCATCAGAGAAGATTCAGAAGCATCAGAAGTACAGAAGCTCTGCAGGAATCAAGCCTCAAAGTCTTCAAGAACTTCAAGAACTTCAACCTCAAAACCAAAGAACATTCAATGCAGAATCATCCAAACTATCTGCCTAGATCCTAAAGTTCACTGGAATCAAGCTCAAAAGCCTCCAGAAACTCCAACAACCATAAATTGGTAAAGCTCAACGGATTCAAGCCTCCAAAGCCCCGAAGAACTTCCACCACAAACCTTCAAATACGAAGAACATTCAAAGCAGAATCATCCAAACTATCTACCTAGATCCAAAAGTTTGCGGGAATCAAGCCAAAAGTGTCCGAAAACATCAACAAATCACAAATCAGTGAAGCTCTACGGATCCAAGCTTCTAAAGCCCCGAAAAACTTCCACCATAAACCTTCGAAGACGAAGAACATAGAAGAACACGAAGAACACGAAGAACGTGAAGAACAAAGAATTTCTAACAAGCTCATAGCCAGAGATTCATTGTAATTCCATTTCAAAGGTCTTCGATCCATTCCTCAGCCAAATTGAAGGATATTTGTGTTCAAGCCAAAATCACATTATTGCAATTCCAACCAACAAGTCTTTCAAGGAGATCGAATCAGAGGATCACTCTTTTGTAATTTCAGAGAATTGTACCACACAATCATCAATACAAATTCGCATTTGTGAGACTATTTTACTTGTTTGATTTATTTCGAACTAGAAATTTAGTCGTCTACAGTGGCAAACCTGGATCATCGATCAACCTCAGCTCTGACTCATTCCTCTGTGTCGCACCAAAGAATGGTGTGTGCAACAATAGCCCTATGATCTTCAATGGTTCAAGGCCATCTACGGCTTTAGATACACGTAGCCCCACGTGATAGGCTACGTGTATCATTGGATTGGGTTGGGTTAGGCATGTTTCATTGGATTCGAAAGATCAACCAAATGCGTGAAGGGGTATTTAAGAAGTATATAAAGTTTCTTAACCTTTCCTCACTACTGAATGTGGGACTCCGCGCTTCTGCACACGTGCATATGACTCAAGGCTTGCAAGTAAGACATTATTTTCTGATACTATTGGTAATATCTCAAGTCTTTCAAGCCCAAAAGACCAGCCTTATAGGAAGAGATGGTTAGGAGTCATAAACTTTTCAACAGATAACTTCTAAGTACTTTCCCATTAGACTAGACTCTTAAGCTTGGAGAATAAGAAAGTGTTCCAAATGAGGAATTAGAGAAGAAGGGAAAGGTTTATCAACTAGAACTACAATTAGCACAAGTATATACACATACAAAGGGCATGCCACCATGATCTTCACCACTGGTTTCCTAATTAATACTATTTCCACCCATAACTCTTCTCCCTTTCTTTAAATATTTTATTAAGTCAGGGGCGGCTTAGAAGGGTGAGAGGTCATGACCCACCTACCAAACTTCTCAAATATTAGATTTTTACCTCTAAATTTACCTAAAACTTTTAAAAGAAATATGGTTAGCTCTCCAAACTCTTCATATTTTTTGTATGAAACTATTAAATTGGTTCAATTTTAAATTTGTTATTGTTTCGGCCTCACATTAATGAAATTCTAGTTCCATCCCTGACATAGGTCAAGAGTTATGAAAAGAGCTATTATATATACTTAGGAAGTAGCTATTATTTAAATGTAAAATTCACACATAATTCTAATTGTATTCAATCTAGTTGGTATATGGTATGATTAAAACATTAAAAAGCAAAAGATGGAATCCGATATATTGTATGAAGCTTAAACACTTTTAGAAATATGCAAGGAATAAAATAATAATTCAAAATGAGTAATACAAAGAGTCATATTGAATTTCATGAAATGTGACGTATACAATGATGCAAAGACACATTAAGTGGTCTTAGCAACAAAAAAAAAACACACACACACAATGAGACTGTAATACCAAATGTATATTCAGCAAAGAAAAGAAAAAGTAATACAACTACTACTTTTGAATTATGTATCATCTTTCTCAATCAGAATCAGATATCAACACCAACATCCAAACAAACACTAAAGTCTTTTCTTTTTCCTTTTTTTAAGAAGAAAACAAATACCAAGTCTGATTTGAAGATAAAATAGTAAACATTTAGCATACACAAAATTAGAATGCTCATAAGAAACTTTTAAGCTAATAGAGTTAGTAGCCAAAATTTGTCCTTAAATAAAAATAATAATAAGAATAAGGTTCACAAAATAAATTTATTCATAGAAAAGAAAAAGAAAAAAGATAGGTTCCAAGTTTTATTTTATTGTAGTAAATTGGAACATGTTTTTGGTAGCATCAGAAGTACCAAAAACAGAAATTAACCATCCTATTATTTTTCTAGGAAGTGGCTTAGATACACAAATAGTTCATTAGCTTTGGTGGGGTTAACTAGTTCCACCGCATGATAATCTCCTTCAGTGAATTGTGTTTCCACCTTAATACCCTTCTTCTTAAACATCTCTACCAGTTTCTTTTGACTGTCAATCAATTGGTCTCCATCACAGCCCGTCACCACAACCAACCAACCCAGCTTCTTGATTTGATCAAATTCATCACCCACCGTTGGATTGCAATACTCATGGTCACGGTCAGACCCAATTGGCAAAGACATTTTCCACATCAGATCGGTACTGCTTAGTGGCAAAACTGGATCATCAATCAACCTCAGCTCTGATTCACTCCTCTGTGTTGCTCCAAAGAATGGTGTGTGCAACAAAAGCCCTTTGATCTTCAATGGTTCAAGATCATCTACGGCTTTAGATACACGTAGCCCCACGTGATAGGCAATATTGCCACCAGCACTAGTACCCATTAAATAACACTTGGAATAATCAACATGGTCACGAATCATTTTTTCATGTGTAGTCTTGATCCAATGTAACGCTTCCACTGAATCATCGTACGCCGCGGGAAGGCGGTGCTCGGGAGCGAGGCGGTATTCAACGGAGACGACCACGGCGGAGAGTTGATGTGCCATGTTGTAACAAAAGTCATGAATAGGTGTGGAATCAACATGTAGAATAATAAAGCCACCACCATGGTAGTACACGATGAGAGGAAGTTTTGTGGTGCTAGTATTATTATCTAGGGCTTGACGGCGTAGGAATATGCGGACATAGGTGTTGTGTTCTGGGTTGAGAATTACGTCTTTGGTGATCACAGGGGTAGAACCATCGTGATCATCAGGGGCAGCAGTGGTTCGAGGAAATTCGTAAAGACGTTTGAGAGTACCATCGTCGTTTTCAACGATATGGTGAAGCTTAAAGGGATCAATTGGCTTTGTAGTTTCTTCTCTAGACATGGTATATATTGAAATATGTTGATCAAGTACTGTGTTGAAGAAAGATAGTTTAGTGTAGTTTATATAGAGATAAAGTAAGTGTGGTTCCCTACGCTATGTTTGTTTATATATAGATAAGATACATGTGGTTCCCAATGCTATATTAGTTTATCAGCTAACGTTCAAAGTACGATAGTTAACATTAGTCATAAAAATCATTATCTCTATGATTATTGGTCCGTTCGGTCAAGATTTTTAGTATCGATGTTTAACCGTTGTAAAAATATGATTGGATTAAAAGGTGTTGTAAAAATACGTGTTTTAGTGTTTAAATACTAAAAACTGTTATTTCAATAACTGTACCAAACTCTCTCTATATTATTATAAATAAGCTAACATTGTGTGTGTTAGAATCTCTTTACCTCTTTAGTGTGTATTTGTTTCAAGAAAGTCAATTTTGTACTGTACCGACTGATATGGCCAGAATTTTTCGTGCCGATACAGAAACACTTATGTTTCGTACCTATTTAAATACCCATCCATACCAGATCGTTCCAGTCATACCGGAATACGTATCGGATTTCGGCCGAAAATGTTATACCGTACCGAAACAAAAAAATCAAGTTTCACTTTTCAGGTCTAATAATCTCTGTAACTTACTAGCTCATGCTCGCGTTGCTGTCGTCTTCAGTTCGTTTCCGTTGTAGTTGTGGCCACCACGTTGCCGTTGCTGTTCTCCTCCACAGCTCCACCTTCTTCTCCTTCTTCTTTGGCTCGCCCAGCCCAGACTGTAATAGTCTTTCTTTCTTTTGCTTCTTCAAATGTCTTTTTGGCTTCTTTTCATTCTTGGCTTTTAGTTTTGTATGTTTTTAATTTTGTGTGTAATGTGCCTGGCAACCCACGTGAGTGTCACTTCAAAATTCAAACTTTAGCTTTCTTTTTTTTCTTTTTTTTTTTAGTAATAATAAAACAACAAGTTTCAGATTTTGCCTTATCATTTTAGACTTTTTTTAGTTTTTAGTGTGCCTAGCTAACCGCACGGTCTGCTCTTGAACATATATAAAAGGGTTCGTTTGGATTGAACTTATTTTTGCTGAAATTGGAAACTAAAAACTGAAAACACTGTAACAAAATAATTTTTAAATATGTGAATAGTGTCATAGACCCATTTTTAATATTTTTAAATGTGTGAACAGTGCTGCTACAGTACGTGAACAGTGCTTTTTGTCTCCTGCACAGTAAATTCATGTGATTTTACTGTTTATGCATTGAAAAAAAAAAATGCTAAACGCAGATGCGCAAAACGCGCAATCCAAACGGGTACATAATAATCATTATCATTATTATTATATTACGTACTATTTAAGTGTATTAATATTTATATTATTATCAATAATGGAATAATCAATGACGTTTTAGTTAGAAATTAAGATATTAAATAAAGTATGGATTATGTTTTGAAATATTATTAATAAATTGTATGGACTTTGATGGACAAAGATAGAAATAAATAATTATATATATAATGTATAAATTAGCAGCAATTCCGAAACGATACATCGGTATTAATTGGTATCGAAATATTTGATTTTTCTAACCAAACCGAAATGGGTACGGTATTGACTCCCTTGGTTTATTTCTAAAAAAAAAAAAAAAAAAAAGAGGTTAACATTAGCCCGTTTGATTAGAGATTTCTAGTATCCGTTTGAATTCACGTTTGCATTTTTTTTTTTTTTTTTCAGCCGCATGTTTTGACTTTTCAACAGTAAACAGTGCACCCATGTACTGTTCACGGGTCCCACAAACTTCACTTTTCAACAACTTTTTCATTACAAATGGGTCCTACGGCACTATTCACATATTTAAAAATTATTTTGTTACAGTATTTTCAATTTTCAATTTCAGCAAAATAAGTTCTATCCAAACGGACCTCTAGTATCATTGTTAAAGTGTTGTGAAAATACGTGTAAGTTAAAAAGTATTGTAGAAATACGTGTTTCAGTGTTTAAACACTGAAAATTGTTGTTTAAACCCCTATATTATTATAAATAAGCTAACATTGTGTGTGTGTGTTAGAACCCCTTTCTTTCTCTCTCTTGTGTGTGTTTGTTTCTCCAAAAAAAAGAAAAAAAGAAAAGAAAAAAAAGAAGCTAACGTTAGTCATAATAGAACGGAAAATTCTTAAGTACTCTCAGAACACGGAGAAATTGTGCTCCTTCCTCTCACATTCATGGTGGACCCCACCATCAATTTAATGAACAGACCCCACCATGAATGTGAGAGGAGGGAGTACCATTCTCTATAATCCGGGAGTACCTAAGAATTACTCTAATAGAACATTATTTATATGAATTTTTAATAAATTATTTGAACATTCCATGTGAATACGTACGATAGCTACCATTAGTCACAATAATTATACTTACTCAATAATTAGAACATTAATTTATCTAGCATTAGTTGATCAACTAATGTTCTTAGTACGATAGCTAACATTAGTCATAAAAACCATTATTTATAAGATTATAAATAGGCTAACATTACTCAATAAGCTAATTATAAATCCATATAATTTCTTTAAAATATTTATAATATAATTTATTTGAATCCCGCTGGCACCACCTTTTGAACTTCATTACCATTTGTCAAATTGATAACGTGCTGTGAGCCCACTATTATTATTATAATTATAATTATTATTATTATTATTATTATTATTATTATTATTATTAAGGAGATCAACTGTCTATTATTTTTAAAAAGCTAACATTTTAAGCTAACATTAGTCATAATTATACTTAATAATTAGAACGTTAGTTGATTAACTAACGTTCAAAGTATGATAGCTAACATTAGTCTTAAAAATCATTATTTATATGATTATAAATAAGCTAACATTACTCAATAATTAAGCTAATCATAAATCCATATAATTTATTAAAAATATTTATAATTAGAATTTATTCAAACCCACCTACACAAAAAACTAATTAGTGTCATTCTTGCTTTTTAATAGTATAGAGAAACGTAACTATCATAACTATCATACTCACATGGAGTTTCCAATGGAATTCTCTTCTCAAAATAATTGCTTCCTTTTAACTTGTTTCTCAATTTGGGTGGCAAAATTATATAGAGAGTTGTAAATAAAAATGCTTCCGTTTGAGGCTCTCACCCAATCCTATTGGTCTCATTGACTATATATTAAAAATAAAATAAAATAATCCAACGGTTAGGGGTTGCTAGGTCTTGATACTCTCTTTTTTAAAATTTTATAAATTACTTGTTTCAAAAACTTAAGCATAATTTAAAAAAAAAAAAATTATTTAACTATAATTTTAACAATATTAAAAATAAAGAAACATGTACATCATAAAATAAAACATATCAAGGAGATAAAGTTAAAAAGTAGCTGAAATAGTACAGTGAGACCTATGAATAGTATTAAAAAGTGCAATAGGACTCATGAATAATAGCAAAAATAAGCTAAATAGTAAAAAAAGCTAGTTTTTTTAAGTCAATGCCAAGTTTTTTAAGTCAATGCCAAACGCACACTTCGCCGATGCCATCATCTAATGATACCCACTAGCAAAGAGGTGGATACCTAGACATGGATTTGGAGTAGACAAAGAGGTGGTCATGGATACCCACAAGCAAAAGGTCACAAAAATAATACTCAGTTATATATTTGAAAACAAGGTGGGTGTTGATGACGCTGGCGATCTCTTGTTAGTTTTGCCGGTGGAAGTTGGGGTGTGTTGAGTTTTATTTATTCATTTATTTTAAGTAATAGAATAAGAAAAGTATAAAATTAAAATTTAATTAAGGATGTAGTATTGTGATAAGAGAAATCCTCAAAGAAACCCAATTCAGCAACCCATGAAATGGGTCTAGAATAAGCAAGCTTTGACGCCATCTTGGGATAGCAAAAGTTGATGATTAAACACTGCCATGCTTTAGAAACAAGAACCCTTTCGGGTAACTTGCTGTGAATGTGGTAAGAACCCTTCCGGGTAACCTGCTGACAATTTCAACCTTCGTGCTCTATGCAAATACTTTCGTTGGGTTGATTTTTCTCATGTACATAGACAAGGTAATAGACTAGCACACCTACTAGCTAAATATGCCTTAGGCATTATTAATTTCTCTGCTTAGATTGAAGACAATCTTTATTTCTTAAAACAAACTCTTCTCTAAAATGTAGTATTTTCTTGGCATTATTAATAAAGATTTCATTCTTCCCAAAAAAAAAAAAAAAAACTCATTCTTTTATTTGTTAAATAATATGAATCCAATAGTTAGAGCTGTCCACGGGTCGGGCCGGGTCGGTTTTGGACCCAACCCGAACTCGACCTACCGGCGTTGGGTGGAGGGTGGAGGAACCCAGACTTGACCCACCGAAAAAATCGGTCGAGTCGATTTCGGGTGAGGGTGAACGTCGGTCGGGTCGGGCGGGTCGCCGGAATAAAGAAAGCATCAAAATCTGGAAAAAAAAAAAAAAAAAAAAATGTCACCGAAATCTGGAAAAACTCGCTGGATTCTGGAAATATTCGCCGGATTCTGCATTTTTTGGCTAAAAATTTCTGGGATTTGGCCGAATCTCCTCGAATCTAAGCTTGACCTCACCGGATCTACTCGAATCTAAGCTTGATATCGCTGGATCTCCTTGAATCTAAGCTTGATATCGCCGAATCTCCTCGAATCTAAGCTCGATCTTACCAAATACGGTCGAGATCTCGCCAGATCACCTCGAATTTAAGCTTGATCTCGCCGAAGTTGGCCAGATTTGTATATAACATCGGTCGGGTCTGGTGGCTTGGGTTTTGGAGAAGAAAACCGCCACTCGACCAGCCAGCGTCGGGTCTTGGGCGCGAAAACTTGTAACCGATTGATAGGAGCGTCGGTTCGGGCTTAAATCGGGCAATTTGGTCGGTCCGCCGGGTGTGGGTCGGGTCTGGACACCCCTACCAATAGTAGAGTCAAATGCAGGCCAAATATAGCAGTATCTAAAGATCAGCCACGTTATGGGCTGTTGATTTGCTTTCAATAGCATTATGACACCAAAAGACAATTTGATTTGGCAATTAATTTGTTTCAACGTATATACATTTGGCAAAGACTTTTGATGACCAATTTATATATATTTATATATATTCAAGAGTTAGGCATTTTTGGATATACACCACTGTAAGTTTCTTTAAAAACATTCTCCCCTCTCCCTGTATGTGTTAAAAATATTTAGTATCTCAAAAAAAAAAAATTTATATAAATATATATATATTTATATATAAACCTATTGATCATATATTGATTTCAACAACTTTATGACCATTTAAATGTTAACAAATGTTTTGATTCTTTGGCTAAGGACAAGTTACATGTCCGGCTCTATATATAAATATATATATTTATATATATATATTGAAAGAAATAAAGTTTGAGATCACATTATTTTTTGAATTACAAAGCTACAGACTTTTAAAAACAATTTTTATTATTGCTCTAAACACTTACCATCTACTGCTTCTTACCATTCATAAAAATATTTTATCTTTTACTAAATTTTCTGGGAAAAGAAAGTACTATAGAGAGCTTATATCCTACGAGTAATGTAGGCTCACAAGGATAATCAGCAAAGGTGGCTGGGCTGTTGTATCCTAGGGACAACGTGCAGAAATTATTTGTCTAACTACATCAGATATACCATAGACGGCACGATTTGTCTCGAGACAGTGACTTGGTCCACGCCTCATCTCCGCCACCTCTTTTGGTGAAATCATATTGTGTAATTTCCAAGGAAAATTCAGGTAATATCTCTCTTTTATTTCCAACAATTTGAGACAAATCATTATGGAGAACACAAAATCATCCTTAGAAAATGGTAATGTTATGTCTAATTCCTCTAGAGCAGGTGATCTTAATAAGTCATTCCGCTTCCGTGGTGTTAACTTTAAGAGGTGGAGACAAAAGACTTTATTCTATCTTACTCTTCTGAATGTGGCTTATGTGTTAATTGAGAAAAAACCAAAGAAAAAGAAATCTGAACAATTGACTGATGAAAAAATTTCTCAACACGAAAAAGATGTTAAGAAATGGGATAATGATCATATTTAATGTAGAAATTATTTACTTAATTTTCTTTCTGATGATTTGAATGATTATTATGATCAAGCTTACAAATCAGCCAAAAAGATATGGAAGGCATTGAATCAAAAATATGATACAAAGGAAGTTGGATCCAAGAAATATGCATGTAGCTGATTTTTCAGGTTTCAGATGGTTGAAGGCAAGTCCGTGGTGGAACAATCTTATGAACTCCAAATGATTTCACAAGATGTTCGATCTGAAGGCATTCAAGTAAGTGAACAAATGCAAGTTTTAGCCATCATTGACAAGCTGCCTGAGTCTTGGAAGGAGTTTGCCAAAGTTCTGAGACACAAGCAAAAGGAACTCTCCATTGAATCTCTTATCACCCGTTTGAGAGTGGAGAAAGAGGCAAGGAACCAAGAAAAAGATGTGGAACTCCATGGAGCAAGTGGTTCGAAGGTAAATTTTATTTCTTCAAATGAAAACATGCCAAAAGCCCATGCAAAAAATAATGACTATGTAAGGCCTAAGAAAAGAAATTTCAAACGTAGGCCAAATGGAAATCAGCCTCAACATAAGACCCACTCTAATCAAAGAAAGAACCAAGCACACCATCCTAAGCATGCTCCAAATAATGGCAGCCACACTAATAATAGCAATTATGCATGTTTTGTATGTGGAAAGCCTAGACATTCGGCTAGAAATTGTCGTTTTCAAAAACATGGGCCTATTGCTCAAGCCAATGTCATTGAAGAGCCTCTTGTGGCTATGGTTACCGAGATTAATATTCTTGAAAGCTTAGGAGGGTGGTGGATTGATTCTGGGGCAACCAGACATGTTTGCTATGATAAAACTTGGTTCAAGACCTACACCATCCTGGATGAAAAAAAGAAAATTATGCTTGGTGATTCTCATACCATTGAAGATGTGGGTATTGGTGAGGTGCTTCTCAAATTTAATCTAGGAGAGAAGTCACTCTTAAAGATGTCTTTCATGTTCCTGATATTAGAAAGAATTTAGTTTCTAGCTTTTTGTTGAATAAGGCTAGTTTCAAACAAGTTTTTGAGGCTGATCAATATGTACTCTCTAAAAAGGGCATGTCTGTTGGCAAAGGCTATGCTTGTGATGACATGTTTAAACTTAATGTTGAGATGAATGAAAATTCAAGTTCAACTTATATTGTTTCTTGTGTGAATGTTTGGCATGGTAGATTATGTCATATTAATAATAAATATATGAAAAATATGAGTGGTTTAGGTTTAATTCCTAAACTTGAAACTGAACTTGAAAAATGTGAAATTTGTAGCATGACTAAAATTACTAGAAAGCCTCATAAATCTATTGAAAGAAACACTGAATTACTAGAACTTATTTATAGTGATATTTGTAAATTTGAAGGACATTTGACACGTAGAGGTAATCAGTATTTTATAACCTTTATAGATGATTTTTCAAAATATTCATATGTCTATCTTATGAAAAACAAAAGTGATGCTTTTGAAAAATTATCAATTTTCTTAAAAGAAATTAAGAATACTTTTGATAAAAAGGTCAAAAGGTTTAGAACTAATAGAGGAAAAGAATATGATACTCTTGGTCTTAATAACTATATTAAATCTCTTGGTGTTGTTCATGAGACTACTGCCCCTTATTTGCCATCTTCTAATGGAGTAGCTGAACTTAAAAATAGGACTCTCATAAATTTAACTAATACTATGCTTGGTAGTTCTGGGGCTCCTAAATATTTTTGGGGTGAAGCTGTTTTAACTGCAAATTTTTTTTTTTTTTTTTGAATAGAGTACCTCATAAAAAGACTATTTTAACACCTTTTGAATTATGGAAAAAAATATAAACCAAATCTGATTTTTTTTTTCAAAGTTTGGGGTTGCTTAGCATATGTGAGGCTGCCTGATCCTAAAAGGGGTAAAGGCCTCTACATGTGTATTTTTGGGTTATTCTTTATATAGCACAACTTATAGATTTTTTGATATTGATAATAATACAATAATTGAATCTAGAGATGCAATATGAAAATAAATTTCCATTTAAATATAAAAATAGTGGGGGGTTTTGAACAACAAGAGAAATTTGAATGTTCAACATCTAAGTCAAAAGATGTTAATGAATATGAGATTGAACCTAGGAGGAGTAAAAGACCTAGAATTGAAAAGGTTTTTGGTCCTGAATATTATGTGTATAATTTACAAGGTGACCTTACTTCTTTAGAAGAAGCTTTATCTTCTCCTGATTTAGGTTTTTGGAAAGAAGCCATCAATGATGAGATGGATTCTATTATCTCTAATAATACTTGGAAACTTGTAGATTTACCTCCAGGTTGTAAAACAATTGGATGTAAATGGGTATTTAGAAGAAAATTAAAACTTGATAGATCTATTGAAAAATTCAAAGCAAGGCTTGTAGCTAAAGGTAAACAAAAAGAAGATATTGATTTTTTTGATACTTTTTCTCCTATTACTAAAGTTACATCTATTAGATTATTGATTGCTATAATAGCTATTCATAATTTGATGATACATCAAATGGATGTAAAGACGACATTTCTAAATGGAGATTTAGAAGAAGAAATCTACATGGACCAACTAGAAGGTTTTACAATGCCAGGTAATGAACACAAGGTATGTAAATTATTAAAATCTTTATATGATTTAAAACAAGCACCTAGACAGTGGCAGGAGAAATTTGATCAATGTTTGCTTTCTAATGGTTTTAAAACAAATGAAAGTGACAAATGTATATATTATAAAACTTTTGATGATGCTCATGTTATAATTTTTTTATATGTTGATGATCTTCTAATTTTTGGTCCTAATATGGATATTATAAATGCTGCCAAAATGCTTCTTAAAAATAACTTTGATATGAAAGATTTAGGAGAAGCCAATGTGATTCTTGGCATGAAAATTTCTAGAACTTCAAATAGCATATTTTTAGATCAATCTCATTATATAGAAAAAATTTTGAAAAAATATAATTACTTTGATTGCAAACCTACAAGTATTCCTTTTGATTTCAATGTGCATCTATTTCCTACTAAAGATGAAAGTGATATTTACAATAAAAATGAATATGCTAGTATTATTGGTAGTCTTAGATATGTTACTAATTGTACTAGACCTGATATTACTTATGTCGTAGGAATTCTAGCAAGATTTACTAGCAAACCTAATTTTGAGCATTGGAATGCCATGACTCAATTAATGAGATATTTAAAAAGAACTGCGCACTATGGTTTGCTATATCAAAGATATTCTGCTGTTCTTGAAGATATAGTGATGCTAGTTAGAACACCTTATCAAGTGATTCTTTGTCTACCACTGGCTATGTATATACATTAGGTGGTGGAGCAATATGTTGGAAATCTAAAAAACAATAGATTATTGCTAAATCCACCATGGAGGCAAAATTAATTGCCTTATCTTCAGCTAGTGAAGAAGCGGGTTAGTTACGTGATTTATTATCTGAAATTCCTATGTGGGAGAAACCTATTTCACCCATATTAATTCATTGTGATAGTACTACCACTATTGGTAAAGTGCGCAATAAATACTATAATGGTAAATCCAAATCTATTAGAAGAAAACACAATACTATGAGATCATACATAAACAATGGTACCATAAATGTTGATTATATTAGTACAAATGATAATATTGCGGATCCATTAACTAAAGCTCTAGCTAGAGAAAATATTTGGATAGCATTGAGGGGGATGGGACTTGAGCCTAAAGAAGAATAAACTACCTATGAGGATACCCTACCTAAGGACTGGAGATCCCAAGAACTAGGTTCAAAGGGAAAAACTAATCATAGAGTAGTTTGATTAACATGCACTAAATATATGTATGAGTACTAGTACTCATGTCCCTCCCTAGGGTGTGCGTGCATGTATCTTATAACGTTATATAGGATGAGTTTTTATTTATTAAAAAACTCTTAATGTGGACTATAGCTCTTATGAGTGGGATGTTAGAGTTACAAGAACATCCTTGATATCCACACCTAAGTAAGCATGGAAGTGAGGCCGCTTCCTTTGAGAATAGGGCTAGTTCTCTAAATAGATCATGGATGTTGGGATTAAGCACAAGGCCGTAATGTGCTGGCTTAGAAGCTTGTAGTAGAGTACTGGAATATTATGTGTGTGATGTAATGTTTTGTTTCCATACAAAAGTTATAGCTCAAGACTTAGCTCACTATTAACTTTGGAATAATGTTGCTGAAACACTAAATGAAAGTTCAAGCCATTGGCACTCTCATTATGCATAATGTTCTACTTAACCCAAAAAATATTTCTTATATATATTTACCTATTTATTTTTTATAAAAATAAGTGGGAAATTGTTGGATATTTTTATAAAAAATATCATATTTACTTTAATACTCATTTATGTGAATTGAGGATATCAATTATCCCTTAATGTCAGATACATTTATTGCTAAATTTTGAAATTCAAAATTTGAATAGCTATTGTCAATGGTTTTAGTTAGGAAAATTTCTGAAAATTAATGTGATTTTTAATACCATATATTGCCAGCTTTTAGTATACTTTCCTTTATAAACTTTTGCTTTAAAATGTTTCTTTTAATATATTTAATAGTAACATCATAGATGGAAAGTATCAGAAAATTATACAACTATATATTTATATAATTTACCATTGATGGTTTATAGCATTACAACTTGCCTTCCATTCTTGGTTGTAATTATTGTGTGTGGTCAAAGTTCAAAGGAAAATATTTATTGATATCTAAAGATCAGCCACGTTATGGGCTGTTGATTTACTTTCAATAGCATTATGACACCAAAAGACAATTTGATTTGGCTATTAATTTGTTTCGACGTATATATATTTGACAAAGACTTTTGATGATTGGTTTATGTACATACATATATATATATATAAATATATATATAAACCTATTGATCATATATTGATTTCAACAACTTTATGACCATTTAAATGTTAGCAAACGTTTTGATTCTTTGGCTAAGGACAAGTTACATGGAAAGAAATAAAGTTTGAGTATCACATTATTTTTTGAATTACAAAGTTACAGACTTTTAAAAACAATTTTTATTATTGCTCTAAACACTTATCATCTACTGTTTCTTACCATTCACAAAAATATTTTATCTTTTACTAAATTTTTCTGGAAAAAGAAAGTACTATAGAGAGCTTATATCCTACGAGCAGAGTAGGCTCGCAAGGATAATCAGCAAAGATGGTTGGGTTGTTGTATCTTGGGGACAACGTGCAGAAATTATTTGTCTAACTACATCAAATATACCGTAGACGATACGATTTGTCTCAAGACAATGACTTGGTCCATGCCTCATCTCTGCCACCTCTTTTGGTAAAATCATATTATGTAATTTTCAAGGAAAGAAAGGTAATATCTCTCTTTTATTTCCAACAAAAGAAGAAAAAATATATATGTTCTTTCTAAAAATATACAATTAAATGTCTTTAATAGAAACCTTCTTAATTTTCTAAAAGGAAACCCCATTTAATCTTTTAAAAAAAATTGTGTTTGGAGAATTAAAAATATAGACACCATTTTTTTAATCTTTTTTTTTAAAATGAAAATTGCAAAATTTTTTTAGAAGTTAGAGATCCTTGTTGCATTTATTATCTATGAAAAATATTTTTTTTTTAGTTAATATTATTGTGTATATATATATATATATTTTTATGTATTGACTTGTATGTTTACATCTATT
This sequence comes from Notholithocarpus densiflorus, assembly GCA_030021035.2. NCBI lineage: Eukaryota > Viridiplantae > Streptophyta > Magnoliopsida > Fagales > Fagaceae > Notholithocarpus > Notholithocarpus densiflorus. The sequence goes on from JARYZH020000017.1 coordinate 1,433,489, forward strand.
ATTTAATTTATTTAAAACTGATTAAATTTTTATGGTGTTTCATACTATTTCAAAATATAGTATATGTAATCTCTAATTTAGTTAATAAAAAAACATTGATCTAAATTGCTTCAAAATTATTTATTTTGATTAATATAACTGATAAGATAATTCACAATTTACCTGATGGAAAAATTAAAAAGTTTTGACTAACCTAAAGATTAACTTGATGTAAATATTTTTTGTTATATGTATAAGAAAATAAAACAAGTTAATGATGTAAGATTATTTCCATTAGGAAATTTAATGTGGGCCACATACATTTTATTTTTTAATTATTTAATTATTATTTATTCAGATTTATTTTTATTTAATAAGAAGAGTATTAGCTAGATATTGACTAGTCTTATTAGAAATCTCTTTGTGAACAGACACTTATAACGTTGCTTGGTAAATAAACATCTTTTAAAAATTTAGTGGATAGACATACTCCTTGATGAAATGAGTGTAAATAGATAATCAACCTTAAATTGAAAGGGTCTTTAGTCTAGCTTTGGAAAATCATGTGTTCACCAATAAAAGCAGGGGCGGAGCCAAAGGCAAGAGGGGGGCAGCTGCCCCCTCTAATCACTCCTAAAAAAAAGCCTATAGCAATAATATTAAAAAGCACTCACACTCCCAAGTTGAAGGAACATATAGCCAAAAATAAGGGAAATGAGCTTCCCCGGCAAACAAACCACTTTAGCTTTTATCTTGTCACAAGTTTTTTACTCATTTCACTATTCACGGTTTTTTTTTTTTTTTTTGCTTATTGATCCAATATCTCATAAATAACTTATCTTTTATAAAGGTATAAACTTTGAATTGTTTTTAGATAGGATGAAGCTAATGGTGAAATTTCCGTGAACAATTCAAGATAATCTGTTAATTTTTCTTTTATCATGCAATTCAATTAGAGGGTCTCTCTTTATATATATATTAAACCCTACTTAATCTCCTTATCTGGTATTAAAAGATAATCTATTTGATTTATTTAAAATTTATTTTCTCAATATAATTACTTTCCTTCAATATATTACTACAACAAACAGTTTAAACTCATCTACTCTACCTAAGTTTCTATGTTAAATAGTATTCTAACATGTGGAATGAAAAGAGTAAATGCACGCCTTATAGGGGTTACTTAGTAGTCTCATGGCAACATAGACTTGTAAAATGTAAATAGATGCGGGATACAAAAAATGATCACGTTGAGAATTTAGAGCTTAATTAGTGTGAATCTCTAAGATGAGTTCAAATCTTCTATTTCACTCTCTCTATCCCACTTTATGTTCCACAAATAAAAACTTGAGACGTATCTATCTATTTAATTAATTACTAAATTTCTACATTTCTTAATTTAGTTACCTTAATTAAATAAAAGCTTAAAAATTAAAACACAATAGTCAACACATCCCCACCACCAGGCACGGGCACCACCACCATCTTTCACTGACACCACATGCCCCACTACCAACCCCACCAACCATTGCTGGCTCCACTAGCAATCGCAGATACTTTCAATGCCGCCAAAAACAACCATTCACTACCGCCATTATTGGGTATTGGTATTTGTTATTATTGACGGATGCCATCATCTATAGTTAAAACATGTAAAGAGATTTGAAGAAGACAAGGAGGCGGTGGGTACCCATCATAGATTTGAATAAGAAACTTGTTGCTTAGAATACGATATGGTAAATTCATGCTCCAATTTTTTCCCGTTGGTAGGGGATGGCGTACAACTTGTCAACGTATTGATTAAGAATGAATAAAGACTTTGGAAAGAACGAATAAAGAAGAAACAGGAGACAAAAGACTGTTGCTAGTAAGGATTTCTTTATTTTGTTTCTCCACTAACTAGTGGTGCTGGTAAAAGATGGTAGTGGTGTCGGTGGCAGCGATGTGTTGACTGTTGTGTTTTTTTTTTTTTTTTCATTTAGTTTAGGTAACTGCATTAAGAAAGATAGAAAATTAGCAATTACTTATATAAATGGCCATGTGTTAAGGTTTTATTTGTGGAACATACAATGGTGGAGCCAGGATTAATATATCTTTTGGGAGGGGGGGGGGGGGGCGGCCAAAATCTAACATCAACTTAATGGAAGTAAGCAATAAAAATTTTAAGTGAATTTCTGCAAGTTCTGCTTCCATCGCTGACTGTCTAGAAGGATGTTTTTCAAGTTCAATCCTTGGAGATTTGGAAGGTTGCTCGTTGGAAATTGAAGCCTCAACATTAGACCCCAAAAGTATACTATTTTCTGAATTATCATCTTCTTTTTTCATTTTTCTTTTTTTAAAGAATGAGTCAATAGTCCTAAATTTGCCCATAAACCTAGATTTTTTTCAAATTAAATTATCACCCATTAAGTATAATAACTAAACATTAAAAAAATACTAATAATTTAATGATTGCTAAATAAAAGACAAACAATCATTCAAATTTCGATGCATTAAAAAAACTAATAAACTACAACCAAATACATGTTTTATTATTTTATCTATAAATTAAATAATAAAAAGTAGTATATTTAATTAGCTACAATTATATTTTATAATGTTATATGATATATTGAAATAAACATATTACATATGATAACTAATGTATGAAAAGTCAAATGAAAAAAAAGAAGGAAAGAAAACTAAATGGAGTTAGTCGAGTGGTTGGGCACTCAGTCTCAAAGTAGCTGTCTTGGGTTTGACTAGGAGCTCCCTAATTCAAGTTCAAGCACCAGCACTTTGAAGAAACTCCCTGGGCCAGCGATTTACCCCGCTATGGGCCTACCCGTTACGAATAGTGATTAGTCTCTAGTTGAAAGTTTTGAGAAACACTGTTAAAAAAAAAAAAAAAAAAAAAAAAAAAAAAAAAAAAATGTACCTGGAAAAGTGAGAATGAGGTCTGCACACTACACTGCTTTACTTACATGGCTACACACTACTTTTGTAAAAAGAATTTTAACCAAACACGTGGTTGTTTAGTGGAGGAGGATAAGGATTGGATGAGTTCTCAATGTATTGTTACATTGTTAATGACGAAAAAGAACCAGACTACCAGAGGAAATAAATATAGGAAAGAAAAAGAAAAAAAAAAGGCAGGCAAGTAAGCCCTAGAAGTGTTTAATTCGGGCATTTACTCCCTTCACCTCTCTCTTGCTCATGTATCTAACCCAATATCTGAATCAATACATATTAACCCATTAATCACCACAATTAAAAAGAATAAAATAGTCTCTCTCATTTTCAATGTGGGATTAAACATTTTCACTAATTTCTCATCTTTCATATTCACTCCCACATCTTTACATTTATGTTGTAATATTTATTTATTTTAATTAATTAATATTAAAATGCTCTAACAATATGCTAAATATCTAATTATTGCATTAATTTTTTTGACATTTATTATCACTAATTGGATCGTGTCCTATTTAAATGAAAGTTGTATGTAATTTTAGACTTTCTTATAAATATTATTTAGGGTAGGGGGGCCAAAAGGATAAGTTTTCTTTAAAAAAATTTAATTTGGTTAGGACAATTTCAGAATATATATATATTTTCCAAATATTTTGGGAGGCCAAGGCCCTTTTCGGTCCCAACGTGGCTCCGCCACTAGGAACATAGAGTGGGACAAAGAGAGTGAGACAGAAGATTTGAACTCGTGATAAGAAGTTATAAAAAAAACCCCGTTTATTAAATGGACCGGGTTCAGGCCCTCGGGGCAAGTTCGAGCATAAAAAAACCCAGCCCAAATCCGGCCCGTTGCCATTCCTACAAGTACTTGCTCTTTTTATTCCCCAATTATTTCTTATATATATTATGTTTTGTGTAGGTGGTGAGAAATGAGAATAGAATAGGGATAATTTGGTAAGTATGGGTTTGGAAATAGGAAGCTCTAGCTGAAGTCTGGCACCTCAGGTTCCTGCATAGACAGAATACGGCACCACTTTGGGCAGTGATTAAGGCCCATTTGGTAGAGCATCTTAAACACATGTTTTCAGTTTTTAAACAACATTACACGCATTTTCACACACTTTTTCACCCACACGTATTTCAAAAAAATACAAACAACATTACTCAAACTCCTCTATCAAACGAGCCCTAACACTCTAAAGCTCATGTTAAGAAAGAGTAGAAAGTGAAGAAGTGGTATTCTTAGGTTATGATAGTCCCAAACTATAGCCACAATATGATATAGTATACAAACTGCCCATAGATAGAAACTTACAAAGTAATGAACAAATCCTATCTATTGATTTTATCATTTCATAGTATATTCAAAATCACATATTTTCTTTTTCTTCAATCAATTAAGCATATATTGTGATAAGCCAGTTTATTTGGATTGTATATATGAGGGCATATTTTACAGTTGTGTGTTGAGTCCCACGTTTAATACTAGGTCAATATGTATTATATAAATGATTATGAGTAATTTTTCGACATTGAGGCAGGCGTAGCCCTGTATGCATCCCCCCCTCCCCCCAACCTAGGGGTGGCAATTTTTATCCATATCCATGAACCCGCCCATTACCCACCTTATTTGGATAAGTCTTAACCCAACCCATTTAAATATTTGGGTTAAATGGTTAAAGACCCATTTGGTTATTTAATTAGATGGGTCTAAATGGATAAATCCACTAATACCCACTAAACCCATCTAAATTTTAAAATTAAATAAACCCACAAATTACCCACTAAACCCTTCTAAAATCTAAAACTTATATAAACAGTATAACCTTAAACACTTTCCCTTTACCTCAGATTTTCTAAGCCAAAACATTCAGCCCTCTCACTTTCAGTCTCACTCTCCTTAAACATTTTCCCTCAAATTTTCTCAGTAACCAAACAAAAGTAATTACAAAAAATATATATATTCCTTATCTCTCTCTCTCTCTCTCTCTCTCTCTCTCTTGCGTTGCGTTGCGTGTACACTTGTTTCTCTCTCTGAAGCTTCCCGATTTAATCCCTGATCTCCAATTCGCAATCAGAACACAATACTGCGGTGGCCGTTGAATCATTCATTGGTAACTGACCTTATTGAGTGGATTTTGGCATTTGTTGTGCTCGGTGGTGGTGGTGGTGGTTGTGGACAAAGGTTGATGTGAATGCTCAAATTTGGGATATCTCTCACGCTCTCTTCCAATCGCGCCAACACCGTTAAGGTTTGTCTCTCTCTCAACTCTTCTTCTTCTTCATTTGATTTTTTTGTTTGTTTGTGGGTTTGTCTTTATTTTCTGTTTTTGTTTGTGGGTTTGAAATATAAATTACGTGTTTGATGAAATGCTTAGCAGAAGATAATGCTCTCTTTGTTTGGTCGATGACTTCATTTTTGGATCAAGACAGCCTTCTGAGCTAGAGTTGGACTTAGCTTTCCACCAGGGAAAGTATTTTGCTGGCATTTCAAAGAAACTCAAGGGAACAACTTGATTTTATCCCCTCACCATATATACAACATTTCCCATCTCAAAAATTGTTTTCATCTGGCTTGTTGTATTAAAACTATAATTATGTTCTTTGCTAATTAGTTTCTCTTCCATTTGCCTTATTTGTACTAAAACTATCTTTGATGAAATCCTGGGTTCCTCCACATTTGATTCTTTAAAGCACATGACAGCCAATTTTAGAGTTGTTTAGGTGCAACCATCTTTGCACTACAAAAAACGCGCACTGTAGCTGCGTTTTGGAGCTGCGTTTTTCCAAAACGCAGCTTCAGGCTCCTGTTTGACCTGCGTTTTACAAAAACGCAGTTCCAACACTGGACATATAGCGGCGTTTAGTAAACGCAGTTATAGATCAGTCTGAAGCTGCGTTTAAAATATGTTGAAGCTGCGTTTAGGACTGAAGGACTGAAACCGCGTTTTTAAAAACGCCGCTTAAACCCTTATAGAGCTGCGTTTTTATTAAAACGCAGCTTAAACACACCTAGAGCTGCGTTTATTAAAACGCAGCTCCAGACATGTTTAAGCTACGTTTTAATAAACGCAGCTTTAGGTTTTCTATAAATTGAAAAAACCCTAAAATTTCAGCTCAGTTGACAAAAACCCAAATTGAAACTCCTCTTTCACTCTCACAACCTAGCTCCCGATCCCCAATCTCGCCGCCGTGCTCTCAACCTCTCGCCGCCGTGCTCACAAACCTCACACAAACCTCCCTCATCAATTGGTAAGCTCTCTCTCGGTCTCTCTCTCTCTTTCTCTAAAATAGATCCTCTCTCTGTTTAATTGTTCTAATGAATTCTCTAAAATAGATCCTCTCTCTGTTTATGCTTCCCAATTTTTCAGCATCGGTAGATCAACCAAGTTTTATTTCTTGGCAATGTCTACTGGGTGTTCAACAAAAGGCTCCAAGAGCAACTGGGGTACATGTCCAATTTCTTTGTCATATTTGTTCCCTTTAAGAACAAAGAAGGGTTTGGGGAAATGTTTATAGATTTTATTGATCAGAACCTATATGCTCCTCATATTGATACTAATTAATTCATCTAAGAAGACGTACTTTGTACCTTACAGATGTCAATTGAATTAATATGTATGGTTTTATGCCTATGCCAGTTTAGGAATGGCTTTTCCAATTAGGGCATTCTTGTGCTTCATTCTGAAACAATTGAGGTAATATATTAATTTTAATCCTTTTTGTTAAATCAATTGTTGTGTTGTAATGCTTGAACAAATTTTTTGACACATGGAAGTTATGGTTATTTATGTTTTCTACGTTGCTGTTTCAGCTTTGCTTGAAGCTTCAAGAAAAGTTAATTTTAAAGATTTCTTAAGACAAGGCTTGCATCTGGAAGGTATAATTTTATCTTTTCCTCCTTGTGGGATCTAAACCTATTTATTTTTATAGGTTCTGTTTACATGGTTATGGCATAGGTTCTTATGCTTTAAGGTAGAAAACAAATATTTTTAGTAATCAACAAAGTGGCATAAGATAAGGAGGTGACATATTTTTTATTTATATGAAAAAAAATATAGAGAAATTGTTGTAGCAAGAGTCTTAATGACAACTTAAGTTTGTTTATTAAAAAGAGTATTTTTTTTTTCTTTCAAGAAACAGATTGAACTTTGGTAAGATACAGTTTTATTTAATTAAATTCATAGAAACCGTTGTTTGCCTTGCCTTTATATTTTTGTATGATGTTCTGTCAGTTTTGTTTACGATGTTCGTCTACAAAACTTTCTACAAGTGAATTAATAGAGAGATTGAAAAATTAATTTGAAACTTAAGCAAACATATGACCTAAAATTTATTTTTTGTTCAACTTATCTATCATTCCCATATTTGATAAAATAGAGAATTTGGAGCCTCATTAAAAATCTGAAAGGATTATCAAATAGTCATAATACAACTGTAGGATAGTTTATGTACCTTAAATTTGGTTCTCTGCAATCCATTTTTTTCTTTAATTGGGTTTTGATCTTACGTTATGAGATTCCAAAAGTTTTGAGACTAGGATTTGTTTTAAGTTTCAATTTAAGTAGAAGTTGAGTCTAATCTTGATGTCAGATATGTATTCTTGTATGATTAATTTTCTTTACTTTTAGATGAGTTGCATGAGGTTGATTAATAATCTTTCTCTAAATGTATGTCTTAAATAATTATATATACGATCAAAGTGTATTCTGAAGTGGTATTGTGAGTAGTACCTTTTGCTTCCAATATATTTTCCATGTTTTCTTTATTTCAAAATTTCTTTCTTTTTTGGTTTTCAGGAAACAAAGGTCTCTTCTCACAAAAGCATGCAAGAGGAAGTCCTCCCTGCATAGTAGTTATGCAGTTCAAGGTTGTTAACTAAAGGTACCAATAAGTTATACAAAGTTAGAGGTTGTTTTTAACTTTGTACGTGGGTAGAACAAAGCAATCAAATTTCTCATTTAGGTGTACTGTTTTAAGAGATTTGAGCTTTTTATAGGGATTTGAACTTCTATAATTACTCACATATTTTTTAACATTCTTAAAAATAAATAAATAACATTATTTTAGAACTTAGTTTTAGTAGTTTTTCCGTGCATCGCACGGGTTAGCGACTAGTTGTAAGTATTGGCGATTAGGGGGAATGATTGATTCAATTTTATTTTGAAGTACTAAAGTAATAGCTTTCTAATTTACATTACTTTATTCTTAAATTTTTAGGTGCTTGAAATTTATGCTTCCCAATTTTTCAGCATCGGTAGATCAACCAAGTTTTATTTCTTGGCAATGTCTACTGGATGTTCAACAGAAGGCTCCAAGAGCAACTGGGGTACATGTTTGGGATAATGGAATAGATGAATTGACATAAACTATTTGATGATGGACCGTGGGTCACTAATTAAGTTGCATCTTACTGTTCAATGTGTCATTAAGTTATTTATTTTTGTTTTATTACTTTTATTTATGACAATAATCGTTATGTCTTATGCATTGTTGCCTAAGGTGTTTTAATAATAAAAAAGGTATTCATTTAATCAAAAAAGAATTGTTGCCTAGGGTGTGGATTTTACAATATGTAGAATGGCTTGCGCTAACTTTACTTTTTTAATACTAGAAATACGCTAGTTTAGATTAGCTGATCTATGGATTTCTATTACCAGATTGTTATTATGGTCCTCTACTAGATAGTTGCTTTTTGAAGACTAGACATTTGCAAAATACATAACTGTACAGATATTTCATGGCTTTTAGACAGAGGGATTATATTGTTAAATTTAAAAATTTGCAAGACCAAAATCAAACCTTTTAAAATTGAGGGACCAAAGGAAATTTCAACCATGCCTTTTTACACTCGCTAAATGTAGCTAATAGTTCCCAATGCAATCTACAGTATTTATTTAATTTTTCTAAAGGAAGGATAATAATAGCAATGTGGTTAATTAGAACATGGTATACTCGACATGGAGAGTATTGTTCGCATTTTATTGTTGAAACTTGAAAGAATTGAAATTTGATGACTAGTGAGCTTGAATATGAAGGGACCTTACTGGAAGGTAGCTTCCCATCTAAGAAATTATAGCCATTTGTTGTTATATTTATAGAGAGTGGAATGTATGTATATATATGAATTTGAATATGAATTATGTAAGTGTATGTGTATATATGAATTTCAAGAGAGTGGAATCTATGATACTGTATAGAGTTTGGAAAGATTTAAACCTTTAAAAGTGCAGCTAGTAAACTATGTCTCACTCTCAGTCTTGTTTTAAGATGCCATGCTTTTAAATGGATACAAGGCAAAAGACTATGTTAACAAGCTCATATATGATAATGACTCTAAGAATTATCACACGATGTTGACATTGTTAATAGATTGACTGAGCAAAATACTTGGTTATTTGTTTAGAGTTTGTTTGTTTTAGTTTAAAATGTTAGTTTATTTCCAGTGTTTTCATTGTCACAGGTAATTGGAGTACCATGATGCTTGCTAGAAACTGGCTAATGAAGTACCATGATGCTTGCTGACAATTTGTATGATGTAAAAAATCCTCGAGGGATATACATTTTGTGATGTAAAAATCTGTTGTTGGGAACTTGTTTAATTTGCTTCATGTAATTATTTGTTCATGTAATTAATCTTTTGGCAATGAACTTGTTTTGTTTGCTGCCAATTGGTTGGGAATTGTCAAGTGTAGGCAATTTGTTTTGTTGGTTCCAATAGGTTGTAGGAATTACATGTTGTTTTGGTTGGGAATTGTCAAGTATTGGCAGGAATTACAGGTTGTTTTGAGCAGGTTGTTTTGAGCAGATTGTGTATAGGAAGGAAAAAAATACGAAAAAAAAAACAAAAAGTCCTAGAGCTGCGTTTTTAAAAGCGCAGCCTAAACAGGGTCTTTAGCTGCGTTTTCGGAACCCTATAGCTGCGTTTTGACACACTCACAGATGAGAGACCTGGCTGCATTTCCAACAAAACGCAGCTATAGACCCGGCTTGGGCTGCGTTTGAAACGCAGTTTTAAGTTGCCCTATAGCTGCGTTTTGAAAAAAAACGCAGCTATAGACCCGGCTTGGGCTGCGTTTGAAACGCAATTTTAAGTTGCCCTATAGCTGCGTTTTGACAAAAAACGCAGCTATAAGACCTTAGCCTATACCCGCCTTGAAAACGCAGCCCAAGCCGGGTCTATAGCTGCGTTTTATTCAAAACGCAGCTATAGGACCCTAGCCTATACCCGCGTATCAAACCGCGCCTATAAGGTGCCTAAAACACAGCTACAGACCCGTTTTAGGCTGCGTTTTTAAAAACGCAGCTCTAGGTCCCGCGGGGGGCTATAGCCACACTGTATAGGCTGTGTTTGGAAACGCAGCTATAGAAAACGCAGCTATAGCCTATAGCTGCGTTTTTAGGGTCTATAGCTGCGTTTTTCAAATGCAGCTATAGCCCTCTTTTTTTGTAGTGTTGGCTTCAAATTTTCAATGGTTTTCATTGTGGATGTCAGAATACTATTCTGATAAAGATTCATTAAAAATTTAAGCTAAAATATAGCTCATTACTATGTTTGTGGTTTTATTTTTCTCTATGATTGCTGGAGCGTAATTAAGTTTCTGGGCAATGTTAATTAAGGTTATAAATTATACTGTTTTGATATTGGTGTTGAATTATGAGCTACTTAGCAATTTCTTTAGGTTCCAATCTCTAATCATGTTTTAATGAGTAAGATTGAAATTCCAAGATATACATGTGTTTCTAAATTACATAAAATAGAAGTTGCTTATATTTGTTTAAAAGATTCAGCCACACCTAAAATTTTGGATCTTTACGTTTTTAGTGGGATTATGTTAAAAAAATGGATAAAAATGTTGGACCTTATGGAAATATAGCTCATATTCAGGAATTTAGTTTAGGCGTAAATGCACTTTTAGTCCCTATATTTTGACCTTTTTTTCATTTTAGTCCCTACATTTTATTTTTACCACTTTTAGTTCCTAAACTAATTAACGCGGGACATTTAAGTCCTTGAAGCACTATTCCGTCAGCCAACTAACGGAGAAATTGACCTGAGCATTAAAATATTATTAAAAAAATTATTTAACATTTTTTAAATGCCAAAATTAAAAAAAAAAAAATTAATTAGGACTAAAATGGAAAAAGGTCAAAATGTAGGGACTAAAAGTACATTTACGCCTTTAGTTTAATTTTTGACATTTTTTTTTTGGCTAACTAATTTGACAAATGAGAAAACTTGTATATTTATCATTCTAGGGGTATTTTGGTAATTTTGGATGTCCAAGGGTATATTGGTAATTTTGAAAGTGTAGGGGGTATTTGGGTCATTTTGGGTATTTTGGTAATTTTGGAAGTCAATAGGGTATTCAACTAGTTTTGGAGGTATTTGGGTCATATTGGGTAAAATGGGCGGGTTACTAATTAAATGGGTTGGGCGGATAATTGATAATTAATTTATATATAAACGGGTCATAAATGGATAAATGGATAATTACACACCCAACCCATTTATGACCCTACCCACCCATTTGCCACCCCTACCCCAACCCAATCCCCCAGTTTAATTCATCCTCTTAAAAATATATAATTTTATAAGAAGAGAGTTTAAAGTTACATTTCACCTTCATTTAAATAAGTTTACAATCCAATTAATGATAAATTATATGTCTCACTAACTTAAATTAATTGGGTATTCATAAATTAATGATAAAAAAACATAGTTATTTTAACAATATCTCAAAAATAAATGAGAAAAAAAAAATCCTAATTTTTTCTCCTTCCTCATTGAAAAAATTGAGAGTTGTAGACTAGTTTTTTTTCTTTTGAGGGGAAACATCAAAATTTTATTAAAATATGCCTCTAGAATCGGCTTGTACTACTAAATAAAAATATGGTAGAACATCCTCCATCCACACTAGAAAATTTGGTATGCCAATAGCATATCTGGCCAGACCATGAGCTACAGAATTGTATGAAAATAAAGCAATTTAACAAATTGTGAGGATAAAGCCTTCACCTCGTCTATGAATAAACCAAATGGAGCTAAAGAAACAGCATCTTCCCTTTGAGCCTTAAACACTTCCAGTGAATCACCTTCTAAAATAGCTTGCTGAACTCCTATGTCTAATGCAAATGAGAGAGCCGTAGCAGCTACCATCGCTTCAACCTCTCTACTGCTGTAGGCCCGATGCAACAGTTTCGAACATGATGCTATCACCTCGCCTCTTCTATCTCTTATAACCACACCTATACCCTATTTGTTTTCTTTCGGAAAGATCGCGTCGTCGTAGTTTATTTTCAAGAATTCATTCCTCGGAGGCTTCCAACTGCACCTGGACCGTCGAGGTTCTTGTTGTACCTGGGAAGCATGAGGTACTTGCCTTCCTTGAAAATCCAGTAACCACGTCCTGGAGATTTGAGCAACCTGGTGAAGGCTATCAGCTGGTTGATTAAGTCTGACTCGGTTCCGCTGGTTCCAGACCAACCATGTCGTTACTGCAAATAACTCTACATCTTTGTCATGCAAGATCAACCACGACAAGAGTTCTTTGAAGTCCAGGAATTGAACTGAACATCGAAAACTCCACAGCTCCGAATTGGCCCACACCGATTCAAGTTCAAGACACGACCACAAAGCATGTAGAGAGTTTTCTGGCGAGGTACGGCATCGTTCACACAATGGATCCTCAATTATTGTGCGACGGACTAAGGATTGTTTGGTTGGCAGTGCTTCACGACAGGCCCGCCATAGCATGGACTTCACCTTCGGTGGCACTCGCAGTGACCAAATGCTTTTCCAGACGTGCTTGTCCCTACTTTGTTGTACCTGTGCGCCTTCAACCAATTCAGCCTCCTCCTTGATAAACCTATAGCCAGTCTTACAACTGTATACATCGTTGCTTGAATGGGGCCAAAACAGAGTGTCCTCAGATGTAGCACGGCCTGAAGGAATTTTTTTAATCAGCTCGGCATCCTCTTGTGTGAATAAACCCTCAACCAACTCAACTATCCACTGCCTGCTCTGTGGGTCAATTAGTGTATCTACCGTTGAATCCTCAAAATCTTGAATTGGACATTCAGGTAAGTAAGGTGGATGTTTCCTTGGTAGCCAATGGTGCTGCCAAATCTTGATTTTCTGCCCATTGCCAACCCGCCACCTGGCTCCTCGCTTTATGACTTCCCTACCATGAAGGATACTCCTCCAAGCATAGGAACCCATCCTAGAATCTGTGGCCTACATTATAGAATCTGGCTTTGAAGACTTTGTAAAATAGTGAATCGATATTATGCAATAAACGTCATGCTTGCTTTGCTAGAAGAGAATCATTGTGCAAAGCTAGATCTCGAAAACCCATTCCACCTACTGTTTTTGATCTTGTCATTTCCTCCCATTTGACCCAATGAATCCTCCTTCGGTCTCCTCTTTGACCCCACCAAAACTTCTTGATTAGGCCCTCAATCTCATTACATAAGCCTATGGGAATTTTGAAACACCCTATTGTGTAAGTTGGAATTGCTTGGATAACCGACTTTATCAACACTTCTCTACCCGCTTGAGAAAGTAACTTTCCTTCTCACCCTTGGAGTTTCCGCCACACCCTCTCTTTGATGTAATTGAAACTAGCCTTCTTTCCTTTTCCCACAAAGGATGGAAGGCCCAAGTACCTTTCATAATGCATTATTTCTGGCACACCCCAAGCCTCCTTGATATCATTCTTCACTTCGACACTTGTTGCTTTGCTAAAGAAAATTTTTGTTTTACTCTTGTTCACTTTTTGACTTGAGGCTTCCTCATATCTACTCAGAATTTCCAAAACCTTTCCACACTCCTCCATGGTTGCCCTGCAAAAAAGGAGACTATCATCTGCAAAAAGCAAATGTGTTAGTTTTGGACCCCTCCTACATAGAGAGAAACCATGGATATCACCACTCCTCTCAGCATGCTTAATCATTCCATTTAACCCTTCGGTACAAAGCAATAATAGGAAAGGAGATAGAGGGTCTCCTTGTCGAATTCCTCTTGTAGGGTGGATCATACCACACGGTTCACCATTCACCAAAACTGAGTAAGTTACTGTTTTTACACACACCATCATAAGACTTATCCATCTTTCATTAAAACCCATCTTCCTCATAATCTCTTCAAGGAAAAACCAATCTACTCGGTCATAGGCTTTACTCATATCTAATTTGATTGCCATAAACCCATGTGTACCAACATTATATCTTTGAAGGCAGTGTAAGGTCTCAAAAGCCACAAGAATATTATCAGAAATTAATCTATCTTTAGTAAAAGCAGATTGGTGTTCTATAATGATGGAAGGAAGCAGCTTTTTTAAAAAATTGGCTAAAACTTTGGAAAAAATTTTATACAACACATTACAAAGGCTAATTGGAAGGAATTGATGTACATACTCGGGAGAATTGACCTTTGGTATAAGAGTTATAAAGGTATGATTTAAGGGTGGAGGTAAGGTACCTAAATTCAACCACATCAGAATGGAAGAAATGACATCATGGTTTACAGTGCCCCAAAAATGCTGGTAAATAAGGGGCGGCATTCCATCTGGTCCAGGTGCTTTGAGTGTCCCCATTTGATGCAACACCATGGTCACCTCACTCTCTTCAAACTTGCAACACAATGCCTCATTCATCTCATCAGTAATCAGTGTTGGCACACATGGTTTTGACCTCATATTTTACGCTAATGTCGGTTTTAAGATAATTAAAAAATTTAAAGCCCAATTGTGTACATATTTAGCTAATTAACATTAGCATGCATGGATAAACATAAATTCAATCACAATCATAGAAAATCACATCCACGACACATTGAGGTGTTTATTACGAAGAGGAAAACTTGAGTACCAGGCGAAAAATCTCTCTGGGGTGTCACAACATTAAATGATCCACTAGAAAAAATAATTGCAGTACATCTTACATACAATGCCCTCCAAGCTATGAAGTAAACAACATACTTGAGCCTCTGACTCCTCCAAGCAATCGATTCCTCAATCATTTCTCTAAATCATTTTTCTATAAATAAAAAAAAAAAAAAAAAAAAAAAAAAAAAAAAAAAGAAGCTATTATTAAAACTGATGAAAAAAATAAAATATAGTATCATTTATCATATAAATTACATAAATAATATAATGTGTAATTATGGCTATTTGATTAGATTTCTCTGTATGCATTCAGGATTGTTTCTCTACTTTTCAACAATCTTTAATCTAGTAGTAAATTTTTATTTAATGTTAATCGTTGTACTTTATTGATTATAATTTAACTTGAAAATTTAGTTACATATATAGGCAAGTTAATTAAAAATTATTGATTGATTCTTCAAAAGAAAGAAAAATTGTAATTCAGAAAAATAATATACTTTTGAGTTTTAATGATGAAATTCCGTCCAATACATATATAGAGGCAAAAAAATAATAATAATAATCTCATCCCCCTTCAAACACAAACTTCTGGTTCTGTTGCTGGGTTCAATAAACTAATTACTTCCTTTGAGATGTGTCCTAATTGTGAGTAAACCTTTCTTCTTCCCTTTTAACATAGTTAATTCCTGGATCCACGAGTGTTCTTGTAGTATTCTTTTTCTTTTTTTGATAAATTCTTGTAGTATACTTTGGCTTTGCGAGTAGTCATTTTTTTCTTGATGCGCGCGTCGAGCGTTCTTGTAGTATACTCTGCTTGCCGCATTGGCTAACGCTTGGTTCATAACTGTCAATTGAGAACAACATCACAAATCTAAGAATAATAACATACATACACTCAAGTAGTTTCAATGTGTATATACATGTACATATAAAATCATAATCTTCCATACCAGGAAGTGATACAATGCTATTGCTTGCCTAAACTTGACTGATCAAACAAACAAAACTCAATGGCTAGGGTAGGACTTGAAAGTTGAAACTCTACTTGTTTATTAAGAGTAATATTGGAACACGTGCATTGCAAAATTAATCATACCTACGTACCTGCAGGAGTTTGAAAAAGTTTTTCACCCTCTAAAATTCTACAGTGTTCTTTTTTTCAATATTTAATTGGAGAAATTAACTACTAAACTTCTTTTTAATAGAAAAACGTAAATATTTTTTTTAATGTTTTCTTCTCTCTTTGCTTTCACTTCTCTTCCTCGGAATATCATTCACATATTTCAAGAATATATTTCACATGATCATGTAGTTTTCAGGGTTTCATGTGCTTAATTGTATATTCATGCAATCACATTTTTATATTACTTAAATCATGTAGATCTAGATGATTAACCATGTAGGTCTAGAAATTTTATCAGATACATCTAGAGGTTCAATTTAATTATATGCATCTTAGATCTAGGCTTTCATCCATAATATCACATGTTTATGTGATGCATCTTTAACTCAAATTTCAGCAAGTTTTGATTATATATATATATAAGCCAAAACTGAGAGAAAATCCAATTATATTTCAAATTGGAATTCAATTAGACATTAGAGTTTAATTTTGCATCACATGTCCCATCTAATTTAAGTTTTTAAATTTTTGTTGTACGTTTTTAGACCCCTTAAAACACAACCAGATTAACCTAGTTAATTAGCCAAGTGATTACTTAGTCAAATTAAACAGATCTAGGTTAACACACATATATCATATCAATGTAAAGTACGGAAAATAAAGAACACAAAGATATGATGACCCAGGAAACCAAACTGGTAAAAACCTGGGGAGGATTTAACCTAACTATCTTTAAGGTAAACCTGAATCCACTATGAAAGAATCAAAGTTTTACAATAGCGACTTAGACCACTAACATCCTATTGCTACCTCATGTAGAAAACTTATTGACATGACCACGTGCAAGCTCCGAGACCACGGACTCCTTTTTTCTTGGATTTTCCAGCAAGGACAGGCACTCCCGCTTACGTATCTTTAAGCTCTTTAGTGCAACAACTGAATGATTATCAAGCTCTCAATGAAATCTCCTTCTTGATAATCCTAAGCATGTGTGAAGGCAACCACCTCTCAGATCTCACAAGAGATTCACACATACAGCAAATAGAGCTTCCCTAAAAACGTGACTAGGGTTTTCCTTTTTATACCTAGGGCAAAACATAAAACCCTACACATCATATGGGCTTAGGGCTGAGTTGAAAATTCTGTAGAAAAAACATTATGCCCGACTTTCGATCAGTCGAGTCTAATTCTCGATCGATCGAGCCAGACCGAATTGCACATTGAATTCTGCAACAGCTCGATTCCAACTTTACATAAAACACATACTTTGAGCAAGTCTAAAACAAGACTAAAAACCTGTTTTGATCATGGTTTGCCAACAATACAAATTAGAGTTCTAATACATTAGTTCTTAAGTACTTAGAACCTAACAAACTCCCCCTTTGGCAATCCATGACAAAACACAAACACAATGCTCAAAGTTACAAGTAAAATCCCTTTACAAAAATAATGCCTATAACAAAATAATCCAACCTAACTACTATCCATCAGTTGCAAGTGTAGACAGCAGCACGACTGAATCAACCTGTATATTTCCTGAAATACTCAACAAACGCATAAACGCATGTGTGGAAAATATAAGTAAAACAAAAATAAATTCTTGGCTTCACAAAAACACAAAACAAAGACATATATCATGAATAACTCATAAATATAAATCAATGAGTAGTGAAACAAGAAACATAGATAACAATGTATCTCCCCCTAACAAAAACAATTTCAACTCCCCCTAAACAAAACAAACAAGATTCCCACATATTCCCACATTTCATCTAAATCTCCCCCTTTTTGTCACGTATTGACAAAGACAACTCATTGTTGCCCAAAGTAAAAAACATACGCAACAAAAGTTAAGAGAAAATAGAGAATTAAGGGAACACAAAACAAATCAACTCTATAGAAAATAGAGACAACTCCCCTTATGAAGAACAAAGGTTAAAAACAAGCTTCTCCCCCTATAAAAATAGGAAACACAAAACAAGTGTTGGGAAAAACAGTTTTGGAAAAAATTTAGAAGGTGGGGAAAATAAAGACACAAAAACCAAACTTAAAAACTAAGTTGAGGATACACATGAAGAAAAATATTCTCTCTTTCAATAAATGCAAACTTGACACTATGTGACCCATAAACAATTGCATGAGTAGAGAAAATATTTGCACATTGATTATCTATCATATCTCTTAAGAAAAAATTTCCTGCAGTTCACACATAAAAAATAGCATATACTAAAATGTACTAAGGACTCAAAAATTAATTAATCAATTTTTAAATCAAGTTGAGTACCCAATTTAGCAAAGTGTATGCATGGTATGTTTGAAAAAAATGAGAGATATGACTGCAAAACTGCAAGATTGATACAGAAAACAATGCAATGCATATGAATCCTAAACATAAATGATGCAAAAAAATAGATTGGTCAAATACTTAAAAACTGAAAAATTTTCAGTTTCGATCGGTCGAGCATCAATCGAATACCAATCGAGTCAGGCAGAAGCTAGACTTGAAAATTTTGGAATTTTTCGATTGATCGAAAATCACACTCGATCAATCGAAAATCTGGAAAAACCAAATTTTTGAAAAAAAGAGCAATTTTATGCAGAAACTCCTCAAAGTATACTATTTTATGAATAGAATGCATGAGTATGAGATGAAATATTTTTCAAAAACACTTGTATTCAACCCAAATCTTCCAAAAACACATTTTTGAATCAATTTGTCCTCAACAACTCAAACATTAAACATATTTTGCATTAAAATCAAGGAACATATAATCTTCGATGGCCACAACAAGATCATAGACATTAACATGTACAAAATTTAGCAAATAGTAACTTGTGTAGTGTGTGCAACTAGCAAAAGTTTGAGATACATGTGAGGTGATATGTGAATAGCAATTAATCACAATTTCTACAAAATTCATCATATAGAATTTGAAAGAGACTATCACCTAAAAAGTTACATCATATAACTTCCACATCTCCTAGAAAACAAGCTTGCAATCATGTAAGTTTCTTGATTTGCCTTATATTGTACACACCAATTTTTATTTGATCAGAAATTTATTAAAATAGCCGAGATAATGTACACACCAATTTTATTTGTTTGATTTAACATTAAGTCCAATAATGTACACACCAATTTTAACATTTAAACTGAGGCTACACCTTATGTTCTTTTTGTGCATGTGCTACACTTTTTCGAGTACAAAATCTTACGATATGCACTAAGATGTTCATGATTGGCTAGTAAACAGTGGTGAGATGGTTATTTATGCCTTTCTCAAAAGGTTCAAGTCCGACAGTTAAAGACATATGACTTCAAAATCAAGACAAAGTGATCAAAAACTATAAACATCTCTCACACAACATGCACTACAAAGTTCAAACTAGTAAAGTGCAATAAAAGAAGCTCATCCAAGCTAAACAAGGTATATAAACATGTTATGTATAGATAATATGGTCAATCCTTGATTATAAATCCAAGATGTGAAATACAAAACACAAAAATCTTTTTGGTAAAAAAAATATAACCAAAAACAAAAAGTACACATTATGCTAAATGAACAATGCAAATGCAATGCATGACAGTGCTTAACTAAGCTATAGAGGGTACACAAATAAGAAATATCAATTTCTTAATTAACCCTTGAGTACATGTACAAATTAGTACATACTCACACAAAATCAGAAATAACTTAGCACTTATATAACATATACTATTCAAGTTTCTCTACAAAGTCAAGCATGTTCTAAATCAAGAGAGAGATATCATAATTCATGTAATCCTTAAAAACAAATAAAACATTATTGTCTTTTTGAAAATTTTCAATGTTTTTGGATTTTTTTTTTTTTTAATAAAAAACAATCTAAAAAACAAAACAACCAAAAACAAAAACAAAACATATCCACAAACAATTAAAAGAATTAAATCAGGGACAAGTAAAACAACACTCACCTTAGAGAATCTTTTCTCACCCATATAGCACAAGTCTTTGGCTTTGTAGGTAAAAATCCATGAGAAGCAAAGTGTATTTGAGGAATTACACCAATCTTCTAAGAAAGACTGAAATCCTGCCAATTCCTTTAACAAGCCAACAAACTCAAATTTTTCAAAAGAATATGAAACAATTTAAATGGACTTATGGCAGGAGAAATATCATCACAAATCCTAGACTGAAACATAGAATGCTTAAATTTCAATTTATGACAATTAGGACGAATGTGACCGGAGACACCACAAAAGTAACAAACAGAAACAAATTTAGGAATATCAGTATTCCTAACAACAAATCTAGTCTCAAATTTTAGTTTTTGCCTCAACAAAGAACAATTTGGTCTAATATGACCAACAACACCACAAAGGTGACAGGTAGACACAAAAACAGATTTTTTATGCTCTCTAACAGTAGGTTTAGACATAGATTTAAAAACCTCAACGTCTACATCAGAACTTTTACCTTTGTCTAACCTAGCAAAATAAGCATTTTCTTTATTATTCCTCTTAAAAGGAGGGATATAAACTTTCTCAGTTTCAGGCTTAAGAGAAACAGAAACACTTCTGTTATCAACAGCAAGCTTGGTACAAGTCAAATTTTCAATTTTAGCTTTAGATTCAACTAACTCTTGTTCCAAACTTTTCATCTTCTCATCTTGAGAGGAAATTTGATTTCTCAAAAATTCATTCTTTTTATTAGATTCATCTAATCTAACAACCAATTCCTCTTTTTCAAGATTAGCCAATTTTAACTCTTCCTTGAATTTCTTAGCAATTTTCATAGATTTCAATAATTCCTTACGGAGAGTTTCACAGGCATCAATAAGATCAACAGAATCATGAGCAGAAACATGATCAGAAAAATACTTCAAATTATCCATGATAACAGGGATCAAGGATCAACTCTTAGATCAAAAGATCTAACACAAGAGCTACCCGCTCTGATACCACTTATACGTTTTTAGACCCCTTAAAACACAACCAGATTAACCTAATTAATTAGCCAAGTGATTACTTAGTCAAATTAAACAGATATAGGTTAACACACATATATCATATCAATGTAAAGTGCGGAAAATAAAGAACACAAAGATATGATGACCTAGGAAACCAAACCGGTAAAAACCTGGGGAGGATTTAACCTAGCTATTCTCAAGGTAAACCTGAATCCACTATGAAAGAATCGAAGTTTTACAATAGCGACTTAGACCACTAACATCCTATTGCTACCTCATGTAGAAAACTTACTAACACGACCACGTGCAAGCTCCTAGACCACGGACTCCTTCTTTCTTGGATTCTCTAGCAAGTACAAGCACTCCCACTTGCGTATCTTTAAGCTCTTTAGTGCAGCAACTGAATGATCATCAAGCTCTCAATGAAATCTCCTTCTTGATAATCCTAAGCATGTGTGAAGGCAACCACCTCTCAGATCTCACAAGAGATTCACACATACAGCAAATAGAGCTTCCCTAAAAACGTGACTAAAATTTTCCCTTTTATACCTAGGGTAAAACATAAAACCCTACACGTCATATGGGCTTAGGGTAGAGTTGGAAATTCTGCAGAAAAAACATTCTGCCCGACTTTCGATCGGTCGAGTCTAATAATCAATCAATCGAGCCAGACCGAATTGCACAATGAATTCTGCACCAGCTCGATTCCAACTTTACATAAAACACATACTTTGAGCAAGTCTAAAACAAGACTAAAAACCTGTTTTGATCATGGTTTGCCAACAATACAAATTATAGTTCTAATATATTAGTTCCTAAGTACTTAGAACCTAACATTTGTGTCAAGTTAGCTAATATAGTGTAAAAAATAGAGTTTAATTTTGTGTCACGTGTCTCATCTGATCTAAGTTTTATAATTTTTGTGCCAAGTGAGTTAATTCAGTGTAGAAAACGAGAAGTTCAATATAAATAAACCAAAAAAAAAAAAAACTAATCATATATCTAACTCTATATATAAAATTAGAGGAAAAGAGAGTTTGAATGATTTTATATTTATGAGCCTTTTTTTTTTGTGTAACTAAAAATAATTCAAATTTATAAGTCATTTATGTAATATATATATAAACAAATATTTAGAGAAAATTCAATTAGAATCAAAATTAAATTTTGCTTTTGTTAGTTTTTCATACAAATTAAATTGTTTAGATTTCTGCTATTATTTTTTCTCTGAACTAATAAGCATATTTTTTTATACTATTTATATTCAGATATTTTGTATGTCAAGATCTTGAAAGTAACAAATTGTAATTAAACTGAATGATCCCATGCACCTATCCTCATAAAATTTAGGAAATACTATTGGACCAATTTATTCTTTTATTTTGTGTTGTATTTAGTAGAATTTCACGAATAGTGATTGTGAATTGATATTGTATATGTAGTATCCAATAGTGATTTTCAAAATTATATACATAATAGCAATGTAATGAGAAACTTGACATAACCAATATCATGAAAAATTCAAGTAAAAACTATTTTAGTACCTCCAAATGTCTTGATTGAACTAATATCCTATATGTTTACAACCCAAGCTAACATTAATAGCACCACTACAATTTATCATTTTCGTGGACAAGCACAGGTTACATACTAGTTTTTCATAACACATAAATTTTTTTTTTTAATTACTAAAATTATATTCTATTTTGATTCAATTAAAATCATTCGCATGTTATATAGATCTCATTAGAGCTTTTATGATTCATTTCAACATGTAGGGTTTCTTCATTCATGTTACTCTTTGCTTCTTATTTGTTACATGTTCATTGCTAACCTTACTTTTATAACAAAATAACATATATTTATGTTATTTTGTTACCTCAGAGAGAGAGAGAGTGAGAGAGAGAACAATATCCAAATCTAAGTTGCAAATATCCTTTCCTACAGTTCATCTTTACAAATACGCATGCAACTATTGAAAAAATATTGAACGGGCATTTTTTCGCATTTTTGTTTGCACATTTCAGTGCATCTTTTTGTGTTTCTAGGTTTTCTATCTTCACACAAGATGAGAGAGGAATCACACGAGATGAGAGAGGAAAAGCGAGGGGAAACAATCTAAGAGAGACGGAAAGGAGGAATTTTTTTTTTTTTTTAGAGAGTTTCAACCTATTGCGTCTGCTCCTAATGATAGCTTTTTATCATCAGATCAAGATACCAATCAGTTTTTGGTGTAGGCGATGATTAAACCCCAAATCTCTTATATACCAATCAATTTTTGGTTTATCAGCATGCACTGGAATTAGCAAAACCATAATTATCACCATTATCTTCACTACAAGTTTTCCAATTTCATATCCACCCATAATTTCACTCCCTCTCTAGAGATATTTTATCATGTTTAAATATATATATATATAAATATATATATTGGATTCAAAGCAAATTTATAAGGTATAGACATGAAAAAGACGTTGAAATTTTCACATTTTTAAATAGATGGCTTAAAGTTAACAAGAAGCTATAGTTGATACGAAAGGCAAATTTTGAGAAGTCGCTATGAATTTTGGGGTGAAGTAAATTTTGGTTGAAGTAGTGATGCCTCTTAGCTTGAATCAAGGAGTGTACCAAGTGTTAGGGTTTATGCCCTAAAATCCAATTTATTGGCATGTTATAAATAATTAAACTGTTTAATTATATGAGAATATTTATAAATGAACTAAGGGGACATTATCATAGTCCTTGAGATGCATTGTATGCGATTTATGTGATTTAATTACAGAAGATATAAATCACAAGTTCTTTGTAAACTCAAAATATAGTTCGTAGTCAGTGATGAAATTGAGCATTTCATCTGCAAAAACTATAATGCATTAACTAAGATAGTTTGTCTTGATCATGGAAGTGGAGACTTCTAGTTGATGTGTTGATATGTCTTAAGTGTGTAAGACATATTGAACTGGACCGCTGTGAGATTAATTATTCAATTAACAACTATCACTTGATTAATTAATCTCACGACTTCTAATTTCATAGACTCTCAATCCTATGAGGATAGTGAACCCGATCATGAAATGTAGGTTACTTTGATATATTAGGAGTGATATCTAGTTTAACGGTCAAAACCTCAGTATATTGGGTAACCACACGTAGTGTTGAGGGAACACATATTCTCAAGATGGAATCCATAATCTCTTTCTATAGAGACACGAAATATCCCATTGAGATAAGTTTAATGGGAACTGGTTATTCAGGGCTAGCCACTTTAGTAAAGAGTTACTAAAGTTTATATTTATGAAATTAGATTTCATAAATATGAATAACAAAAAGATTAAACTGGGTACTCAAGGAATAAAATAGTTGTTTACAAAGTGACAGTTTATTATGACTTTGTTCACTATGGATATTTCATGGAGGGGTCAAATGATATCATATTAGAGTTTTGAGAAATAATTTATTAATAAGGCCTAGAGTGCAATTATATTTCCATAGTGGTACTTGTTATATAATTAATGGTAATTTTGAGCTTGTCAAGAGTTGACAGATAAGTTTGAGGCCCATTGGAGCTAGAGCCTTATTAGTCCCTTTGGTCCCATCTCAAGCCACATACTTAAGCCTAATTGGGTTAGCCCAAAAAAGCTAACCCAATTAGATAATCAGTTATTTATTTAATAAGAGTTATTAAATAAAGTAACCGTCAAGACAGTTAAAACGTACGTATGATTAAAAGGAAGAGAAAACTGTTTTTCTCAACAGAATCTTGAAAATATACTTTTCCAAAAGAAAATCAACGTACACAAGAACTGATTGAGAGACCACTCATCTTGGGCATCATGTGGAATTGGGATGAAGATTGAAGGTATTCTCAAGTCTTGTTTTTGAATTTCACTGCATCAAGGTACGCTTTCTTTTTTTTGTTTTAAAATTCGAGGTTATATGTTATCTATCATGAATGAAGTAGATTCTTGTGTTCTTTCCGCTGTGGGTTTTGTATGAGATGCAAAACCAGTTTTCCAACACCAAGACCAACCAAAACCAATAAATTAATGTTTGGCTTGATTTTGTTTGTGGTGTAATAAAATGATTACAACGACTGATGGGGCTTTACGTACGTGTGTTTGTTCTAGATTGATATTTTTGTTGTCTTTCAATTTTCTATGCTGTTTAATTTCCTATGTTTTTGTTCTTTTAGTTACTAATTTTAAATCAAATATATTGCTTTCATATTTGATGAATGTCCCATTTGTTTTAATCTTGTCACTGTTGTTTCTTGTGTGTAGTTATTTTCTCCTTCCTTATGTAATTATTGCGCTTTCAAATAAGTTTTTACATTTTCATTATCGATGTGATTCTTTTTTATTTCTTTTTATAAAGTTTCAACTTATGGTATCTTCTTTTGATAATTGCGCTTTTTATCATCAGACTGAGACACCAATCGGTTTAGATATAGCTAGTGGGGATTGAACTTCAGGTCTCTTATTCAATCATCAGAGACTTTACCAATTAAGTTAACCAGAACCATTGATGTGATTCAATTCAATTTAATTTGTGAAAGGAATTATGTTAAGCTATATAAAAAAAAAAAGTTCTGAGGAGAGCTATCCAAATCTTTCAAGGAATTTAGATGAGTTTTTAAATGATTTATCGACTATGATTAAATACTCTCATAATTTCAAACATTAAAATCTTGTAGGTAACCAGTAAAAATGAGTGGGTTTGGTTGTTTAGAGAGAGATGTGCATGGGGTGAGACTCCGAGAACCAACCTAAAATAAATTCCTTCAAGAATATCATCATAATAATTGGTATTGTTTCATTTTCTTATTTTTCTTTTAAACAATTTCGGTCGGGTGCATGGATGGGCTTGAAGGAAAAAATCAGTGAGAAAGGATTTATGGGAGAAAATTTAAATTTAATAAAAATGGTTAACATTTGGGGTCAATATATATATATATAATTTATTTATTTATAAAATTGCTTGAATTTATATTGGCCAAACTATACTTTTGAGTTTCAATTACCTAAAAAAAATTTATTGTTACTAGTCTCTATGTTTCCAAAAATGTGTCAATAGACTCAATATGATCCATATTGAATGTTGCAAGTCTTAGAGTTATTCTAGAAGCATGCCCCTTCTCACAATTACTTATGTGTCAGATTGTAACCGGTTAGTTATCACTTTTACATAGATTGACCATTTTTTTCCATCACTTACAGTTAATCACACAAAATAATTATGATAAATTATGTAGTAAAGATTGTGGTCCTAGAATTATTGCAAGTCTTGTGAGTTTTTGTACAAAAATTGATAACCTGTTGTTAACATTGAGGCAGAAAAGATTTAAAAGTGATGTGGTAGAGGCAATTGAGGAGAAAAACAAATAATTAAAAAAAAAATTTCAAAACCAGTTGAAGGTTTAAATTATCATCCAATAGCTTTGTAACTTAATTGGCATTTTCCTATACACAAAGTGTTTAGGAGTCTAAGTGCCCGTTTGGTTCAGCGTTTCGGGGGGAAAAAAGCACTTTGCGATTTCAAAACAGGATTTTTTCAATTTTGGGTGAGTTTAGTTCTGCTTTTTAATACTGTGCTTTTTGAAAAAGTTGTGGTTTTAAAAATTGTGGTATGAAACTGGGTTTTTTTTTTTTTTTTTTTAAATTGAGTGTTTGGTAAAAACTGTTAAAAAGTGCGTTTTGAAAAAACTGAGTGTTTGGCTAGCACTTATAAAAGTGACGGTTTGAGTTGTAAATTACCAAAAAGGACAATATATATACAAGGGAGTTTATTTCATATTTAAATCAATTACTTAATAATAATAATAATAATAATATATTATTATTATTATTATTATTATTATTATTATTATTATTATTTTAATAATGTTTGTGTTAGATTTTTTTTTTGTCATAATAATTTTTTATTATTATTGATGTGACAAATTCTTACTAGTTCTAGTTCAGGCTCTCCACTAATATCACATTTTTATTTACCAATAATTATTTTAAAAAAATGCTAAAGCCACATCAATAGTTTGTAAAAATGTTATATAATAGTTTGTGTATGTAGCATTATTCACACAGTCATGCCACGTTACAATTGTGGCAAAAAGTTTTAAAATAATTTGTAGTGCTATATTTTTTTTGTTTTAAATTTTTGTAATTTAAAATTTTATCTTTTAAATTTTATTTGCTTCCATGCATGTCTTCCACATTTTTTTTTTTACTTGAATGTAGGGACGGAGCCAGGACTTGGAGTTAGGGGGGGCAGAAGTAAAAAAAAAAAAAAAATGAAACTCCAAATAAACATTCATTTAATAAACCATCAACAAAGAAAAATACACAAAATTATTATTTTTTAAGATATTACAATGCAGTTATTTATGAAAATGGAACTCGCCGTCTTTTTAAATCTTCGAAATTATCTATGATTGAATCCATACTAATTGTCGCAGCAATGTCCCTTTCAATGAATAACATCATAGCGTCTAACAAAAACTCATCTTCCATTTTGTTGCGAAGGTCAATTTTGATGACATTTATAGCTGAAAATGCTCACTCTGTAGTTGCAGTAGAAACGGGAAGAGTAAGCACAAGCTTGACCACTCTATAAATAAGCGGATAGTATTCTGATTTTCTAGTTCTCACCATCCATTGGCACAATTTAGAAATATTTTTCAAATTCTTGAACCCTGAATGCTGAACTACATCATACTTATAAAGATCAAGTTCCTTTTTCAAATCATTCTTTCCATCATCTGTGAAGTCTATTAAATAAAAATTATCTACCAATGAACAAATATCACTTACTCGAAAAGATTCATATGCCTCTCGAGGGTCTAGAGCTGAGCTAAGCGTAAGTAACTCCATGGCATGCTCACTAAACCGATGATTTAGTTCCTGTAATTGAGAATCTATTCCTGTATTAAAAATATCTACTTTATAATAATGCTCATTTCTAAAGTCCTCTTGTTGATGATGAGATCGACCAAATTTTGCAACATAACGAGCATTCATATCAGGGACATCTAAACCAAGTTCCTTACAAAATGATATCACAGTAGCTAGTAAGTCATCCCATTTCTCATCTCTAAATTGTTGAATAAGTTTTTTAGTGGATGAAACTAAATGTGTAGCATTTAAAATGTCTTGCGATTGGTTTTGCAAAGCTTGACAAAGTTTATCTGTGATCCCCATAGTTTCATTAACAAAATGCAAGATGAAAACAAATTCAAATGAAATTAATACCTCATAAGCGGACTCTGCTTCTACTTTTTGTGAAGAATTTCCTTCATCCATAATTTTCAGTAGAACTTCACATGTTGGACTAAACAACTTTATCAAGTTAGAAACCGATTTATAATGCTAACCCCAACGAATATCTCCAAGTCGCTGTAAAGTGACCATCTGATTAAGTCCTTTCCCAGTCTCAAGCTCTTCAATATCAATCAAATATGCAATGTTAGAAGCTCTAGCAATTTTTAATTGCTCAATATGTTTGCATGAAGCACAAATATTATTGATAACCAAAATCAATTTAGTGAAAAATCTATTAAGAGGGACAACTGCTTTTGATGCTCCTACTAATGCCAATTGTAAGTGATGTGCAAAACAATGAATGTAGTAAGCATATGGAAAATCATTCAAAATCAAAGCTTGTAATCCATTCCACTCACCCCGCATGTTGCTTGCACCATCATATCCTTGCCCCCGAATGTTTTGGATATCTAAGCAATAATTAGAGAACAAATATTATATCTCCTTTTTAAGGGTTACTACTGCAATGTCAACAACATGAACAATCCCATAAAATCGTTCTCGCACAAAGCCATTTGTATCAACATATCTTAAAACCACAGCCATTTTCTCTTTCATGGACTCATCACGAGTTTCATCAACCAATATGCAAAACTTTGCATCACCAATTTCTTCCCTAATTGCCTTCTTCACTTTGGTTGAAATAACATGTAGAATTTCTTTTTGAATCTGAGGTGATGTGTAGGTGGCATTTTTTGAAGCTTTTGCCATTATTTCAAGAATATTATTATTATAGCCCACCATCAAATCCAATGTCGTAAGAAAGTTTCCCCGATTGGTTGAAGTAGAGCTTTCATCTCGACCTCTAAAAGCAATAGCTTGCAAGGCAAGATGTCGAACAACATCAATTGAAGCCTTCAATCGTACTCGATTATTTGCAATTTGTTCTGAAGTGAAATTGCTCACTACCCTGTCTATGTGTTGAGACTAGTTCATCAAATCTAGACACGCTTTATGGGCAATTCTATGAGTGGAGTTAAGATCTTTCCCCATATGACAACTAAAAGAACAACTTTCACCATTTCTAACTTTCTTCCAACTCTTAAATCCGTTAACTGTGAATGCATTTTGTTCGTCATGCCCAGTTGGCTTATGAAAGAGAAAGCATGGTAGATAAAAAGCGGCATCTTTTTTAGGAGAATATTCAAGCCATGACTTAAAGCAATCATCTTCATACCAAGAACCTTGAAAGCTTCGACCCTTCTCAGATTTTTAAAATTTTTTAAAACGAGGCTGGTATGGACCCAACTTAATGTAACGTTGCCGGATCTCATCTCGTTGATCAACATGATAAGTATATATTTGTCTACGCAATCCAGAATCAAGTTCTAATTGCAACGAACTCATATCAACCTTTTGAAATTTTGTTTAAGAATTTTGCTCAATAGGGACATCAAGATTTTCCTCAACAGGTTCATCAGGATTTTCCTCAATTGGGACGTCAAGATTTTCCTCAATTGGGACATCAGGATTTTTCTCAACATTAGTGGTTGGCAATGTTGCACCACTAGTATTAGCTTCTAAATCATTTGAAACTTTTCTTTTGAAAAAATCAAATATGGTAGTTGACTTTTTCACAATCTACAAATAAAATGTAATTTGAAATTATTATGTTATTATATGGCCAATAATCTACAATCATTACACACAATAGACAAATACTATGCACACAAACATTCAACAACTAACCAATAAATTTTAAAGTTACAAATAATCTCTTTAATTATTTATCCAATTTTAATGTTTTAAAAGACACTAACTAATAGACAAAAACACTAAAAACAAAACTACAAAAAAAAAATATCACAAAACATCACAGGCTATTCACTATTGCTAAAAACAAAACTACAAAAAAAAAAAATTACAAAACATCAATGGCAATAAGTGTTGACTGTTGCGTGTGGTGTTGTGTTTGTCAGATGCAACTTTTTCATTTATAAAAGAATGTTAAAGACAAAGATGGGTCTTGGATTAGATTTTTACCTCTCTTTTAACTCTCTCTCTCTCTAGTATATTCTGTCTTTGAGTCTCAGGTCTCTCCGTAGTCCGTCCCAGGCTCCTAGGCCCCAGCGTCCCTGACTGGCTGACTCCTTGCGCTAGTTGCTTAGTTGCTCTGTGCTCTCTTTTAAGTTTTCTTTACAAGTCACAGTGTCAAGTGTCAACACATTATTAAAAGCAAGTCATCCCAAGAAAGGATTCAATATGAGATGAGACTTGAGAGGGATACCTTTGCTTCTGTTGCTGGCTGCCAAATTCCTCTCCTCTGTGTTCAGCCATAAGTTAGGTTTTCCTTCTTTTTTTTTTTTTCTTTTTTTTTTTTTTTTTTGAATGTCTTAGAGAAATCCCCTTCTTTTTTCCCTTTTATTATATGTGTGAGGTAAGTTGGGTGTTTCCTACTCCTAGGCTAGGTAGATATCTAATTAGAACTGACTTTGATTTTTTTTTTTTTTTTTGCTTGTGTTTGTTTTGGGGTGTTGTTTGGGCTTAATTTTTGTTGTTGGACTATTTTTTTTTTTATAGCATTTAAAAATATCAATAATATTGTTAAGGGGGGCAAAGTGCAATTTTATTGAAACAAATTGCTAAAAATAATATATTATATATATACCAAATTTTTTTTTTTGAAAATCTTGGGGGGGGGGGGGGGGCCACTGCCCTCTAGGTCCAAGAATAGCTCCGTCCCTGCCTGAATGCATGTCTTCCACGTATCTCTTTTTTAGTTTTCTTCTTTTTTCTTTTTCCTTCACTTTTTTTCTCATCCACTCATTCTCTTCTCCCTTATCTTCTTATTAACGGTGATTATTTTTAAAATGTGCATGACCTTCCCATAATCCCATTTTAGCTTTGCTAAGGTTACCAGTTTTGATTGGAGTATCCAGCATTCTTAATTAACATCTGTGTGCTTATATTAAGCAACTTATTGGATGAATAATAATCCATTGGACTTTTGCAAGTTTATTTTATAGAATAAATTTAGGTATAACTTCTTAGGATTTTCTAATTAAATTGAATTGCGTGATTGGATTGACCTATGCACATATACTTGAATTTGATTGTTCTTAGACATACAGCTTTCTTGTAGCATTGCATGTGTTCTATCACAGAAACAAATTTACTTGCACTTGTGTAAATAATCACCCAAAAAAAAAAAAGTTTATAAGTAAGGTTGTCAAAATCACGATCCGAATCTTAGGATTGCACGATCCTACCTACCCAAAACGAGTAGGATTGTATTAGGATCACTTAGAAACCTAGGAGTGTATGTAGGATTGCCTAGGATTGTGTAGGACAGTAGGATCATTATGATCCTACCAAACCCACTCAAAGAAAAAAATTAGTTGGATGAGAGACATGACAAAACGGGTTAGAATTTTCTAACCCAACCCGAAAATACCCGACCTAAACTCAATTTTTTTTACCCGAAACAAAAACGAGTTGACCCGTGACCCAACTCGTGTTTTTTGTGGGTCAACCCGACCTAACCCGAACCCAAACTATTTTAAAAAAAAAAAAATTTTGGTAAAAATAAAATAAAATAAAGACAATATTGGTTTAATTGTTTGTTGTGAGTTTTAAGGAAACAATTGAGACATTTACATAACTGCATGCAAATTAATTGAAAGATGAATGGTTGAGCATTCTGTAATGAGTAAATATTTTTAGATATCAAATAGCAAAGTATATGCCAAGATAATCTGGTTACAGTAGAATTAAAAACATAGATTTAAAATTGTAGACATATGTGAGAAACATTCACAAGTGTGAAAATAGTGAAGCCAAAGTATCAAATTAACATAAATTATGAATGCTTAGACCTATTTTTTAACAATTTATGTCCAAAACAAAAGGTTTTTTAAAATAAATTATGATATTTCCTAGAGTGTGTGTTGCTTAACAATGATATGATATTCATAAAAAAAATCATGTATAAATAAGTAAACAATCAAACTTTAATGTATATCTCAAATTGAAATAGAGTGCCAACCACAATTAATAATAGATTATAAAATTAATTTTCAAGATTGTAAATTTCTTATATGTTTTTATTTTTTGTCAAATGAATTATTCAATAAGTCATTTGTAATTTTGTTTTATATTTTGGGATGTTGATATTGTGTAGAAATAAAACTTGTGTATTTGTTTTACTTATTTTTGTGTAATTTTGTTTTAGATAGCAATGTTAGGATTTGTATAATTTTAAAATTATTGAATAAGTATTAATAAATTTAACTGAGTTCATTCTTGATATAAGTAGTGAATTCAAAATAATGCATTTTATATCAAGTAATTTGTTGCATGACTTTCCAAATGGAAAATACATGTTATTTTCTTTAAAAAAAAAAAAATTCATGTGAAAAATACGGGTCAACCAGACCCGCAACCCGATTGACCCAAACCCCTTTTTTGTTAGGATTAGTGCCCTTAAATCCTATTGTATGATGCTATGTATGATATTAAGTATACCATTATGTATGATTTAATATTGTGATTGATAAAGTTGTTTTATTATTATCTAAAATAATGGTAACATGAATATTCGGACATTATCATATAGTCCATGAGATGCATAGTATGTGATTTATGTGAAAAGTCACAGAAGATATAAATCACAAGTTCTTTGTAAACTCAGAATTTTAGTTCATAGTCGGTGATGAAATTGGGCATTTCATCTGCTAAAACTATAACATATCAACTAAAATGATTTGTCTTGATCATGGAAGTGGAGACTTCTAGTTAATATGTTGATATGTTTTAAAAGTTAAGACATATTTAACTGGACTGCTGTGAAATTTATTATTCTCCTAACGACTGTCAAATGAATAATTAATCTCACAATTTTTATTTACATGAACTCTTAATCCTGAGAGAATAATGGACATGATCATAGAGTGTAGGTTGCTTTGATATATCAGGAGTGAGATCTAAAGTAACGGTCAAAATCTCAGTATGTTGGGCAGCCACATTTAGTGTTGATGGAACATATATTCTCAAGATGAAATTCATAATCTCTTAACAGAGATATAAAATATTCTCTTGAGATAAGTTTAATAGGTTCAGTTATTCAGAGAGTTAGGTCTAACCACTTTAGTAAGGAATTACTAAAGTATATATTTATGAAATTGGTTTTCATAAATATATGATGAATAACTTAAAAAAATTAAACCGGGTACTCAAGGATTAAGATGTAGTAATCTACAAAGTGGCAGTCTTCATTCATGACTTTGTATTACTACGAATATTTTATGAAGGGATTACATGTATAATAAAGTCTTGGGATATAATTTATTAATAAGGCTTAGAGTGCAATTATATTTATATAGTGACATTAAATATAATTAATGGTAACTTTGGATTTGTCAAAAGTTGACAGAAAAGCCCAAGGCCCATTGGAGCTAGTGTCTTATTTGTTCCCTTTTGGTCCCACTACAAGCCACATACTAAAACCCAATTGGAAATGCCCAAAATGCTAGCCTAATTAGATAATCAGTTATATGGAGAGAAACATACAAAATTTTTTAGTAAGAGAACTTGAAACGGTTTGTATGTGAGTGTTGGACACTCTCTATTTCTCCTTTGAACAAATTCATAGAAACTGATTGAGAGACCACACTTCTTGGGCACAAGTGAAATTGGAGTGAAGATTAAAAGTATTCTCAATAACTTCTAATCTTTGGTTTTGAAATTTACCACACCAAGGTACACTATCTTGTTCTTGAATTCTGAAATTTACATAGTACATGTTATCAATTGCGAATGAAGTAGATCCGTTAATTTTTCGCTGCATATGTTTTGTATACGATACAAACATGTATTTTTCCATCATTTTTAACCCGTTTAAAATGACTCGTTTTTTACCCACAACCCATTTGACCCGCAACTTGATTGACCCAACCCGACCCAACCTGACCCACCCGTTTTGCCATGTCTATGGGACAGGCTATGCTTGTTTTGTTGGCCTGGGCACTTCTCCCAACTTATTGGGAATTGCGTCAGAAGATAGGTCACATCGCATTACAGGCTAAGAGTAAGAGCTAAGCACAGTTTAATGTGACCTTGAGTTATGTGGCCCTAAATGCGCTAAGCTTTTGGGATAATTAAGGGTCTGTTTGGAATCTGCTTATTTTGCTGAAATTGAAATTTTTTTGCTGAAAGTACTATAGATAAAGATAAAAGTTAGCTGAAATAGTACAGTGGGGTTCATAAATAGTACCAAAAAATACAATGTGGCAATGAATAGTAGCAAAAATAAGCTGAATAATAAAATAAGTTGACTTTTTAAGCTAGAGCCAAACGCACACTAAGTCTAGCCACGGTAAGGGCATGCCGCTCCTAAAATCAGTAGGTCTTCAAATTCTAGTCTCATTAGATGAAGTTACCATAATTCCCTTCATCGCTTATCTATCAAAATATCAAAAAAGAAAAAGTCGTTGATGGATTTGTTTAACATTCTTCAATGTACATTAACTGGTTCCAGCCATATCTCAATATTTATCTTGGTCAACTTTGTGTTCATTGACGTATAAATTATCACATATATAGGGCCTTAAATCTGTATAAGAGCTTATTCTTCTTTATCCTTATGGAAAAAAAAATTAACTTGAAAGTTTTGACTTTGACGTGTATCAAGTTTTTTTTTGAGGGACAACGTGTATCAAGTTGGTTCTCGAAATTTCAATTTGAACATTTAATCCCTTGGATATTAGGTTTATGACAAATCAAAACTTTTGTTAGTCCTATAAAAAAAAAAATTAGCATTTTTGGTTGAAGATTAAATGATTTAATCACATGATGTACGCATGACTTTTTCAAAATCACCAATAATTTTTTTTTAAAAATCCATTATTTATAGTTTTATACTATATGTAGATCATGTGATTAAATTTATTAGACAAGCTTTAGTAAAAAATTTATAAATAAATAAATAAAATTAACAAAATGTTTGATTTATAGTTTACCTATCATCTATCATCCAAGAGATTTATTGCTCAAACTGTTTAAAGTCCAACTGTCCAAAGTGGTATTTGTCCCAACCCCTCCAAAACAAAGCAATATTTCATGGTAACTATAGCCAAATATGATAGAAAAAAGTGATGCTATGAATGTTGGATAGAATACAAAGCATTCATTGATACAAAATAATGGGTGAATCCCATTGTTTTTATTATTTCATAGCAAAAGTGATTGGATACAAAGCTAATTTATTTAGTCTAGAAGTTGGTTTAGCGTTAAGAAGAAGCTTAATTTACTGTCCTATTTTGAGAAAATATGGTGACTTTTGGAGTAAACTAAACTTTGGTTGAGATCACGTCTCTAGCTTGGGTCAAGCTAGGAGCGTATCAACTTGTGATTTAAAAATTGCGTTTTCAAAATTTTCTAAAAAACACACTCTTGCTCACTTTGTTTCACACCAAATAATGGTTGCACTACAAAAAATTGGAGCTATAGTAGCGTTTTTATAATTTGCTCAAAAGAGCACTACTTCCTTTAATGGTGAATCTGACTGCAAAAAAGAGTCCCTATGGATGTGTGATGTCCTATTTGCAAGCAACAAAGATGAGACGATGGGATTCAGATCTTCTAGATTTTCTAGGGTACTCTACCAAATAAATTTCCTTAAATCTTAACCATTCTTTAATGATTTAATAGTCTAGATTTTGCCATATCAGTATTCCACTAACAATAATCTTAATTGTTTTGTTTGCAACATTATTTTATTATTTTAAGATTATTGTTAGTGGAATGTTGACATGGCAGAATCTAGACTCTTAAATCATAAAAGAGTTGTTAGGATTTAAAGAAGTCTATTGGTAGAATACCTTAGAAAATCTAGAAAATCTGAATCCGAGAAGATGGCTCATTCCTTGTGGTCTTGCCCAGCTGAAAACGGAGGTATATCAGTATATGTGGACACTTGGAATAAGAGAAATTGGATCGTCAACAGTGCAGCTTCAGTCAATTTGTTCAGCTTCTATTGCTTCGGTTGGATGGAGTTTTGATTGTATTTCTCATCTTAATCATGTATTGTACAGTACATACGATACACATATGTATGTATTGTATAATTCATAAGTATGGCAGATACATATATTTATATCATATCAAATTTTTCATTCGATACAATATGTATGGTATAATATGTATCATGTATCGTAATCGTTGTTGTAAATTAGCGGAAGCTCAAATTACCAAGATTGATTGTGAAAATATTTTAGGCCTAAGAAAGATCTCCAAACAAACAATAAGAACAAAGAAAATTAATTCAAATGAAAAAAAAAAAAAAAAAACGTGGTTTGGCGATGACAAAAATATTTCACTATATCAAATTTGGGATAATACAAATTGGTGTAGAGACACTCTCACAAACCCAAATCTCAAATACACCCAAATACAAAACCAAAGAACCAAAGATTTACAAATACTAAATATGAATTGCACACAAACCAAAGGGAGAGCCACAAAATTAAATCCAAAAGTTGCAACACACCAAGAGAGAGCCAAAATCTCCAAACTGTAGAACCAAAACCAAGCGGTAACCAAACCTCTCTTACTATTCCAAATTGCAACTCACAAATATCAAATAACCAAACCAAGAGAAAGCCTCTTTTCTCACACACTCTTAATTTTGCCGCAATAGCACTATGCTTATATTGGAGACTTGAGTTGGCTACCGTATCCAAAATTCAATTATTTTAAACTCAACCTAATTTCTTAATTATTTTGGGTTGAGTCGGTGCTTAATTATTTTAAACTCAAAATTCAATTTCTTATTTTCTTTGGTACGAAACACAAAATCCTAGCATCCTTAGGATTTTTCAAACTTGTATCGGATTGTGCACTAGAAGCATCAGCTTTCTCTTTCTCCTCTGTCAAGAAAAAGAGATTATTTAAGTATTTAGCAATCTGAGTGTAATAACTGCCCACTTTTTTATTAGGAAGAGGGAGACATTAAATAAAAAAATAAAAACTTTTTTATTAGTTTTTTATTAGTTCATAAAGTTTACCAACTAAATGTTTTTGGTCGTTAAAATTTAAAGTGAGCACTTAAACATTGAGCATTTTTGGCTCTTAAAATTTCAAGTGAACTTCTTTGAAGTTTAAAATTTAAATATTATTAGTTCTTCAGTCAACATTTTTTAGTTTCTTTATATATGTGTCTAACGGAATAATAGTGCTTATATATTTTTTTTTAAAAAAATTTAGAGACCATCAATAGCATTCACTTGAAATTTTAGGGACAAAAAATTCTTTTTTTATTTTTTTAAATTTTAGTGACCAATAGAATTCATTTTTCTTTTCTTTCTTTTTTTCTTCTTTTTTGATAGGAATAGAGTTCACTTGAAATTTGAGAGATTAAAAAAAAAATTCCCACTTGGTAAACTTTTTTTATTTTGGGAAAACTAAGAGTATTCACATCAATCTGTGTAAAATTTTCCGTCTATTTTAACATAAAAACCTACTTTTTTATTTTATATAATCACTTTTCCAAAACACCCACATCAGTCAATCTATTTTAGAAGATATTTCAATAAAATATTCATTCTTCATTAATTTTTTATTATTTTCTCTAATGGTCATACTTTTTAAATTTAAACTTATATTTTAAGTAAACTACCAAAACCAGTGGCTCGGCTAATGGAGCCAATTGTGCTGGAGGTCCGGTGGTCGAACCGCCAGAATAATGGGTGGTGTTGGCTGGATTTGCAACAAACTGGGACGGACACATACAAAGAAGAGAGAGAAAGAGAGAAATTAATAAAATATTATTTACTGTATAGCATTTTTGTATATTTACAAAGGTTTAGAAAGACTGATGCAGATATTTTTTGTGCTATGTTGTGTAAATTTTTGCACTTTTTTTGTATTTTGTAATGACTTAATAAACTTTTAAGTAATAACTGTGTAAATTTCTGGTTTTTATTTTTTAAAGAAATGATAGAAAAAACAAACGAGGTTTGATTATTGAATAACCAGAATATGAAACGTGGTAATCCGACCTCATCTGACTTTGGCAAATTTGATGTCAACCGTCGCATAACTCCCAGACTTTGTAACCGTCACCCCCCATTAATCCAAAAGAAAAATAACCGAAACCCATAACTCCTAAAGACAAAACCAACTAAGAACATAAACAAGTAGTCCCAGAAAAACAAA
Source organism: Notholithocarpus densiflorus (assembly GCA_030021035.2). NCBI lineage: Eukaryota > Viridiplantae > Streptophyta > Magnoliopsida > Fagales > Fagaceae > Notholithocarpus > Notholithocarpus densiflorus. The sequence goes on from JARYZH020000017.1 coordinate 1,471,843, forward strand.
AATGGCATCCTCAACAACTTTGGAGAAAAAAATTCAAGAATTCGAGTCTGAACTCCACCACCTCTTCTCTCTTCAACCAAAAACCCCATGGCCTCAACCCCTTCTCGACGAAATCCTCCAAAAATTTGAGTTCCTCAAGAACCTCCTAGCAGCCGAGATTGCATCCCATGCATCAAATCCACCCCATTATTTACACCAAATGGAACAAAGACTCATTGAACTCAACCACGAGTTTTGGGACAAATTCAAAGCCACATTAGCACTCATGAGCAATACTGATGATGTTAATCTTAATCCCTTACCACGTGCTTACACCGAGTCATTGCTTGGCGATGATAGTGATGATGATGAGGACTCTGCTGATGATTTGTTCACGTCGCGTTTTCATGAAGAAGACCCGGAAAGGTTTCCGCAAAGTTTGGTTGAGGAAAAGGCTCTGGTGGAGTTTTCAGGGCCGGGTTTGAATGAAGAGAGGGAATCTTTGGTTGTGGAAAAGGCGAAGGATGAGAAGGTTAGGGTTGAGTTTGAGAGGGATGTGAAGGAAGAACAAAGAAGGGTTCGGAGTATTGGTAGCATTTGTTGGGCTATGGCCAGTGGGGTTGTGTTTGGAATGGCTTTGATGGGTTGTGTGATGGGAAGGTTCTGTTGTTGCTTTCATTATATGGAACAAGGAGGTTTTCCTCCCCCTACCTAAGGATGGTATCTATTCTATGTCGCTTCCACTTTTGTGTTATTTTAAAAAGATGATTGGTAAACAGTCTTATCTCAATTTCCTATAAATGGTAGGGTTTTTTTTTTCACTATATAGATTTGTTTTAGACTGGATTTGATATAGATGGGTTGTATGTACTCTATGTTTGTAGCAATAGTTTCGTTTTATTTTTTTGACACTGAAAATTTGAGTTTCTATGAATCAAGCTAGCATACCAAATTTTCAAATTTCTTTCACATTTGACTGAGTACAATTGGGTGGCTTTTGGAAGAAATTTCACGAGTGTGACATAAAATGGTCATGATAACGTTTTAATTTATTTAAGAAAGCAATTTGATGAAGTATTGTTTATCTTGTGAGTGATGCTTGTGTGTGGTAAATCAAAAGCAATATCTTGCTTAGTGACCCTCCATTTCTCTCTTGTTCGATTATTTTACTGAAAGCAATGAAGTGTATATGGGAGTAGAGAAATAAACAATTCTTTGCGATGTCACATCTCAATTATCATATGACATAATTTATAGGACTTGCCTTTCTACTAATTTTTAATTGTTTAGGATATTCTGCAAAATTATCCCCTTCTCTTCCTTAGGAGGTGGGGTATTTCAAATTTCCACTGCAGGTGATAATATATATCCTTCCTAATTAAGGTCTTTCAGAAGAAAATACAAAAAGACCAGAAACAATTAAATTCAAATATAGATTGAGTACAAACAATTTCATATCATTGCTATTTCCATGATATCTTCTTCTAATTAATTGTTACTTCCTGGTTTGATTCTTCTCTTGAATGCTCATTCTATCATTCTATGAAATAATTCCTCTCGTTCTGGATTTCATTTCTTAGTTCAAGTTACATGTAAAAACTTCTTCTGTGATCTTGTCTTTTATTGTTCAATTTTTCAAGTTCAAGATTTGACAACATATTTCGGTTTTTCCTTGATAACAAAATCACCCAGCGAAAATACTAAAATACATGTCAATTCTTTATATATAAAAAAATGTATATCCCTATCTTCATCCCAAATGTTATCATTCATCGTAAATCCAAAGATGATATATGATCACTCCAAACTACACATTTCTTCTATAGTTTTAGGACGAAATGGCATAGTATGCCAAAATGAAGATCCAAGACAAGTTGTCGGTTTGAAATGGCCAAACAAACCTCTGGCAAAACATGGAGGGGGTAGCTAAGGCCTAATAGAACATAACCACGAATCCAGTTTTTATTGCATTTAATGATCTACTGAAAAAATTGTTTCCTTTTATAAGTAGAATCAATATTCAAATTCCATCTATAACATTCTTATAACTATCAAATTATACAATAAATAAATAGATAAAATGCTTCCTATTTGCTTGGAGGTTTATTCTCCTTGCCTCCAAGGAAGTAAGAAGTATTCTCTTGATAATTTTATTCTTAATGTTGTACTATCTACATTTCATCAGTTAAAAAAGCCCGATTGCACTAGTTAGAGATATATTAGATATTAGGTCAATGTAATAGGTGACGAGTACTAAAATTACAGGCTCGTCATACAGCTGATGAGCTTTCAATTTACAGTGTCATCAATAAGATGGATGACCATACAGCATTAATGGCATAGTCATTAATGATTTCGTAACCGATGAGTTACAACGGTCAGAAATGCCTATCATGAGCCAGTTAAACCTCCATTTAAGCTTAGGTAGACGTTACTCAAAACAGCCAAGAGAGCCATTAAGAGGCTGTCATCAATTACACTCATAATGAGCCCCCCAACAGCTGTACTAAGGCTATAAATAAGCCACCAAGTATCAGGAGAGAGGTATGCACATTCAAACACACATAATTACATTCTAATTCTCTAAGAAATAATAAGAAGTTTACTGACTTAGTCATTGGAGAACCATTGGCTAACGCCACTCCTGTGCCTTTCTCTCCCATCTTTGCAAGGAACATAACCTTGTCAAAGCCTTGAAGAGGTCCTCGACTGACGACCATTTTTGGCTTCATCAGTTTGGTGCCGTCTCTGGGGGAATGTAGATCTGAATCATACAGATTTTCGTAACTCTACCATTCAAACGATGCAATGGATCCAAGTTCATCAACCCTACTTGATCCAATGCAGATGACACAGCAAATTTTGAACAATTAAGTGATTCCTTTGTACCGCATTTTATGGGTGGCCAGAGACACAAAAGGCCAACTTCGCATCTACTAACGATAAAACAACAAGAAGGGGAAACTTTGAGGGCTTACGGGAAGCGTTTCAACCGAGCAATTTTGGAGGTAAACGAAGCTGACAACCAAGTTCAATTAACGGCCTTCCAGGCTGGCTAGAGGACCAAAGACTTCATCTTTTCGTTAGCCAATACCCCGTCGACTTCAATGACAGACCTCCTATTCAAAGCCCAAAAGTACATGAACGGAGAGGATGCGTTAACGGCAAAGGGGATAGATGGCAAGCGAAAAATGGAAGAAATCGACAAGCCCCAGCACAAAAAGAAGGAGAAAAAGGATAGTTCCCCCAGTAGAAAGAATGACAACAAAAGTATTCAAGCCCATACAAGATCGTCAAGTATTCTAGAAGTGGAACTTATTGAATCACTTGAAGGCAAACAGTTACATTGTCCATGGAATTTAGAGCACCTCAAGAGGTATTTTTGCTAGTTAGATAATGTTTTCAATTTTCTTTCATCAAACTATTTTATGAGCAAGAATGAATAAGGAGACTTTTTTCCCCACCTGAATAATGTCGTTCTCTTGGAAAATCTAAAAGTCTTATTCACTATACAAAAGAAAAAAAAAATCAAGAAGAAAGCTCGTCATTGAAGTCCAACGAGTAAAACCAAGTAGATGATGAAAATCTCGATAAGAGTAAAATCGTCACATAAGGTTAAATTTGAATAAGTAAAATCATATTGAAGACCAAATTCTCAAAATGAGAGTAAGTCATATGATTAAATTCATAAGGTTAAAACCAATAAGTAAAATCATATTGACGGCCAAATTCTCAAAACAAGAGTAAATCATATGAATTCACAAGGTTAAAACAAATGAGTAAAATCATATTGACGACCAAATTCTTAAAACGAGAGTAAGTAATATGATTAAATTCACAAGGTTAAAAACCAATGAGTACAATCATAATGACAATCAAATTCTCAAAGCAATAGTCAGTCATGTGATTAAATTCACTAGGTTAAAAACCGACGAGTACAGTCGTAATGACAATCAAATTCTCAAAGTGAGAGTAAGTCATGTGATTAAATTCACAAGGTTAAAAACCAACGAGTATAGTTGTAATGACAATCAAATTCTCAAAGCGAGAGTAAGTCATATGATTAAATTCATAAAGTTAAAAACTGACGAATACAATCATAATGACGAATTAAATTCTCAAAGCAAGAGTAAGTCATATGATTAATGGTAAAAAACCGATGTGTACAATCATAATGATGATCAAATTCTCAAAAGGGAGAAAGGCATATGATTAAATCCATAAGGTTAAAAGCCAACGAGTACAATCATAATGATGATTAAATTCTCAAAGTAAGAGTAAATCATATGATTAAATCCATAAGGTTAAAAACTAACGAGTACAATCATAATGACGATTAAATTCTCAAAGTGAGAGTAAGTAGTCATATGATTAAATTCATAAGGTTAAAAACCGACGAGTACAATCATAATGACGAATTAAATTCTCAAAGTGAGAATAAGTCATATGATTAAATTCGCATGGTTAAAAACCAACGAGTACAATCATAATGACGATCAAATTCTTAAAGCGAAAGTAAGTCGTATGATTAAAATTATAAGTTTAAAAACCAACAGGTAAAATCACGTTGATGATAAAATTCTCATCATGAGAGTAAAGCCACGTGAGTAAACCCACAAGGTTAAAATCAACGGGGAAAATCACATCAACGACAAAAAATTCTCAATACAAGAGTAAGTTATCTGATCAAACTCGTAAGATTAAAACTAATGAACAAAAATATATAAATGACCCAATTCTCAAAACAAGAATAAAGTTGTATAATTAAAGTCACAAGTATAAAAACCGAAGGGCATAATTGTTTCGACGAAATTCTTAAAGAAGCAGGCAAGATCAACAAATCAAAAGTTCTACCTAATTATTGAGATTAGCAAGAAGCATGTGATATAAGTGGCATCCAAAAATAAGAGTTTTCGTCAAAACATGTGTAAACCATCAATATTCCTACAGTCATCCAAAAGGTTGACGCATGAATAAGGGGGCAATTGACGAGTACTAAAATTACAGGCTCGTAATACAGCTGATGAGCATTCAATCTACAGTGTCATCAATAAGATGGACTACCATACAACATTAATGGCGTAGTCATTAATGATTTTGTAACCGATGAGCTTCAACGTTCAGAAAGGTCAATCATAAGCCAATTAAACCTCCATTTAAGCTCAGGCAAACGTTACTCAAAATAACCAAGAGAGCCATTAAGAGGCTGCCATCAGTTACACTCATAATGAGCCTCCCAACAACTGTACTAAGGCTATAAATAAGCCACCAAGTACCAAGAGAAAGGTATGCATATTCAAACACACAGAATTACATTCTGATTCTCTGAGAGATAATGAGAACTCTACTGACTTAGTCATCGAAGAACCATTGGCTAACGCCACTCTGGTGCCTTTCTCTCTCATCTTTGCAAGGAACATAACCTCGTTAAAGCCTTGATGAGGTCTTCGACTGACGACCATTTTTGGCTTCATCAATAGGTTCAAGCCCACACCTACTATATGTGAAGACAAGTCTCCTACTTGTACTAGTAGTCTAGGGTTTAGTCACATATATATACTCATGTTATGGTTCAGTCTAACACATGCTTTGTACCACACTCTTATAAAATAAAGATGTAGCACCCTTAAGAATTTTTTCCATGGACGTAGGCCGATAAGGCTTAACTCTTGTGTTCTAGTGTTCCTATTTTATGCTTTATTTTCCACATCTACTCTAACATATAGAACATGATATACACATCAATGCTAATATATTTAACATGCTAGTTGAATACAAATTTTCTTTATTTAAATTTTACAATACAAAAGTGAGAGTTGATATTCTTTCTTTTGACTTTAAAAAAAAAATTAATAATTTAATTATTAAGTAGAGAAGGAGGATTAGAACCTCAATGAAATCGAGGTATGGTATAGATCTATAATGTTCTTGATTTATTTCAAAGTAATTGCCTTATATCCAACAAGATTGGAAAATGGTTTAGCTCATTCAGTAAACAACTGGGCTTCCTTTTGGACCCTTAATCCATCTCCTGCATTCCCTTCTGAGTTTTGCACTCGAAGCATGATGTAAATGTGAAGGATTCCTCACTCTTATTTGGTTTTAGTTGAATCATAGTTGTCAATCACCATAAGAAGAGGATTGATCAAATAGACTCAACCTTATCAAAAATTATTTTATGTGCTCGTTCTATGAAGCGGGAATAGGAGATACTTTTTCCAACCACATCAAAGCTTGAGAGTGTATAACAATTTATTTTTTTAAGTAATTGATTTGAGAATGTATAACTTTAGTTCAACGTTTTCAATTTGGAGAAATCTTTTTAATCCACTATATAGCAATTTATACATGTTATTTAAACAAGTCACATGTTTTATTAAAAATATTATATAACTAAAAATACACAAATGGTCCTCATAGTCATAGAAGTTGGAGAAAAATTCTTCTAAACAAGTTTGAAAATAAACTTTTTCCATACAATTTGTTTGAAAATAAACTTAATTAAATACAACAGTTTTTCATCAAATTTATTTTTTAAACCAAATAAATCAAAATACATTGCAATACTCTGAGAGAATCTCTTAAACAAAAAATAACCCTCTCAAAAAACTGTTTCATAAAATAATTTTTCCTTTCCAGTGAGCTTAGTTCTTTTTTCCTTGTTTTTCTCCTTAGATCGGCGGAAAGGCCACTTTGTTTTGCTGTATTGTTTTTTCTTTTCCATTTTTTCCCGTTAGAGCGGTGGAAAAGTCACTTTGGTGTGGACTTTGTTATATATTGCTTTTAGAAAACGACAGACGTTCCATACGTAAAGGCATCCAAACTTTGCATCAACATCAATCACATCACATGGGGCTCCACCAAATCAGAACCTCACATGCCTGCGTACTATTCACAACAATACAGCGTTATCTCGCACTACCACTACCAGATTCTCTCTGTTTCCGTTATTTCCAACAACCGCATGGCCATTTCCGTCAATTCACCCTCTTAAAACTACTCCATTACGCGGCGAACCTTATCCAATTCCACTGGGAATAGTTGTTTCCAAATTTCAAAATTCCCATTTTGCCCTCCCACTGTCCACTGTTTTTCTCATTCCTCGTTCCTTTCAAAACTCGTCTTCTTCTCTCTTCTCCTTTATTCATCAACATCAATCGCTGATGAGTCACTGACTAAGCAAAAACTCGCGAAACTCTGCCTCGTTCATTTCTCAATCTGACTCACTGAGTTTCGTTTTCACACCGTTTTCTCAACTCAGCGAAACCATGAGCCGATTCCGGCGATTCGAGCTCATCGAGCCGTGCTACTACTCTCCTCCTTCGCTCTCCATCCGAGAAACCTCGATTTTCGCGCCAAAAACCCTCGCTCTGCCTTCGTTTCTAGAGGAGGATCTCGATCTCGATTTTCTGAGCCCGAGTCCGTTCGGGTTCTTCGACGCGGTGACCGATCTGGTCCGAATCGACGAAACGCCGTCGTTTTCGTCGTACAGGAGAATCCAGAAGGTGGAGAGGCATGGAGCCGAGTCTCTCTACTTGCAGAGCCTCAGCGACAGAGTGAGCCAGCTGGAGTCGCGGTTCGATCGGCTGGTCAAAGGCGTCGACAGGAAGTACACGTGGACGGCGGAGATCAAGGACGGCTCGGAGCGGAAGTACAAGTGGACGGCGGAGATCAAGGACGGAAAGAAGAAGAAGGAGGAGGAAGTGGTGGTGAAGAGAGGAGGGGTTGAGAAGAACTATAAATGGACGGCTGAGATTAAAGGGAGAGGCGAGGAGGGCCGTCCGATCACGAAGATGTACACGTTCAAAGTAACGAACGGTGATGATGAAGATGTTGATGAGGTTGATGATGATAGTGATTGTGTTAAATCGAAGAAAAAGGAAGAGAAGAAGAAGAAGGAGAAGAAGAAAAAGAAGGGAGAGAGTCACAAGCGTACGGTGGAGATCGAAGAGCTTGGAGATCATAGGGCTGTGGTTTTAAGACAGGTATTTTGATTTTTGATTTTTTTTTTCTTGCTCCGATTTTTGCGTTTTAGCTCCTATTTCTGTGTTTAAATTTAGTTATGCGATAGATTGGTTGTTATAGGTGGGCAAAAAAATAATTTAAGTTGCAGATTCAAATTAGAACTAATAACAATTTAGCATGAATGATTTGTTGTGAAAATGTTGTTCACTTCTTGTTATCGTTACCATATTGACTGAAAAAGATGTTGTTTGGTACCTGTGTGGAACTTGGTAATATTGTATTTTATGTAGTGTACTAACATATTCCGCCAAGAGTCTTGCAACTAAATTTGCACTTTCTCACGTTTCCAATAGAAACGAGTTCAAATCGAATTACCCAAAAAAAAAAGTGCGTGTTTTTAATAATTGCTTGTATTTTTAGGAGAAAATGAGTGCTTTAAAAGGGCAATACTTAGATTAGATGAGGTAGGGCTGTACAATGCCTTTGTTTTATAATTGGGGAGTAGTGTGACGAAGTTTTGCCCTTGTTAAAATACTTACTATATGTTATTTTGTGGGTTTAAAAAATTATTTTCATCATTGAAATAGATAAATGAGCTACATTTCAATGTCAAAAGTAATGTTTTATTGTATTTTCTATTGGTATCTCATGCTCCACCTTGCTCTTAGGGGAGGGCGAGGGGCAAAGGTGTCATTTGAACTAGAGCTTATTGTTGTCAAAACTGTATTTTACAAATTAGCGTCCTGACTTTGTTTTATATTTCTATCCAAACTTATTGGTGTCCTGCCCTTTGTCAATGGATGGCTGACACCACCAATAGTTATTCTGTTATGTTGTGATTTGTGGGAGTTATGTTAAAATGAAGAAGTTAGTTTAAATGGTGTAAAAAACTTGTGTGTGAAGATAAAAACATCATTTCAAGGGTAAGGGGAATACACTTGAGCTAATGAACTTAGTATGTAGATTTTTGGTGCTTTTCACCAATGAACTATAGCTCAACGGTCACCTCCTCCCCTTGCAAGTGCTAGGTGGAAGGTGATGTTGTGGCTCCAAGACCCATTAAGCATATGCATAACTTACAAATAAAAAACAAAAATGATTTTTGTTGCTTGTCGCCAATGAGCTCTAGCTCAACTGCCACCTCCTCCCCTTGTAAGTGCTAGGTGGAAGGTGAGGTTGTGGGTTCAAGACCCATCAAGCATCTGCATAACTTACCAATCAAAAACAAAAAGATTTTTGGTGCTTGTCAATGGTCAAGTTTAAAAAATGGGGAGGGGAGGGGGGTCCCTTTTATTTCTTTGGGCTGAATGTTCAAGTTTGAGTAGTAATGTAATGTAAAGGAATTTGATTTTCTTTTTCTGTCTTTCCTTTCCCCTGTTGATAATCTTTTTAACTTAAATCTGATATTTGGTTTGTTTAGTTTCATGCTTGGTAACTTTGTTTCCACATTGTTTTGCGCTTTGTGAATCATTTTAATAAGTTGAGCTCCTGTATTCTACATTATCTTGAAGGCCTTTGCCAGGAGAGCTGGAGTTGTCAAAAAGTGCAGAGGCAAGGAGAAGGAATTGTCCCCTCAAGATGCAGCATTGATGATTCAGCTGAATTTCAGAGCTTATCTAATCCGTAGATCAAAGGCTCTTCGTGCTCTTAGAGATCTGGCAGTTGCCAAGACCAAGTTGAAGGAGATCAGAGCATTGTTCAATAATTTCTCCTATCGCAGTCGTGTAGCTCAAGACGCAGGGGAGCGTCAGAGGTTTTCAGAAAAAATTATTGTCCTGCTCCTTACTGTTGATTCCATTGAGGTAACTTGATCTAAATCGCTTCAATTTCCGTAGTCGTGAATCTGATAAAACTCTTAATAACTTTTCATCAAGGAAAAAGTTAAGCTCCGAACCACTTTGGAGCTATCTTTCTCCAACCCACTATATGGTGATTGAAGAGACCATCCATGTGTAGTTGTAGTCACGACTCAGTCATTTGACTTGTTTAAATAATAAACATGGATGGTCGTATAAATTTTCACATAGTGGGGTGGAGGAGATCTTAACTTTGTCCTTCATCAAATGCCAGGAGTTTAATGAGACATTGTAGCAGTTTTTGGATTTTTTTCATATCTTCTTGTTGGGCCATTGATAAACCTTACTCCTTGTTTCACGCAATTTGATATTTGAGTGATTTCATATGTTAGTTTTCAAGAATAATAAAGCAAACTCTGATAGATGGATAAACTTTATGATTTTTACTTTATTTTTTTAAAAGCAAAAAAACTTTTTAATTGTTTGGAAAATGATGAACGTTACTTAGTATCTGAATCAACTATTATGATGGTGCCTATTATTATCAAAATAACCCAAACCTCATTCAACAGCATTCATTGATTCTTTCTATTATTATAATTTTCCATCATATTATCTGAAATTGCTTCAAAAGACACTTTACGAAGTTGATTGAGGGAGTAATTGACCTTCATTAGGATGAATTGTGAAAATCTGTTCTCAGAAATATTTTGATCCTTGTTTTGATAATGCTTTGACAGCCAAGTAGCGTACGTGCACTCACACACACAAAACCCCTGAAAGTTCACAACTGTTAAGATTCCATGTTTTCATCTCTTTATCTTAAGTGTCAGAGAAATCAAACAGAACATATCATGAATATCAATCTTCTAATAGGGAGTCTCAATGCTACATTGTAACAGGGAGTTGACATCATGGTGCGTGCTGCAAAGAGGTCAATGGTGGATGAGTTGGAAGCAATGCTGGATGTAGTGGACCCACAGCCTCCCGGGAAATCACTTTCTATGAGGAGGAGGACTTTCGATATGCCTGATGGTGCCTTTCACAAGGAAATCGCAGAAGGTGTAGCACAGGTTATCCAAATGCTTGATGAAGAAAAGAGTTCCGAGACCTTTGAGGTATGTGTGTAAGAACATGTTAAGTAACATAACAAATAATCACTGTTTCGGATTGTAGTGTGTTCCCAGGAAGATGTGATCTAAGTGAGGAGATTTAGAAGACTTTAACCGGTTGTTTCTCTCATGTATTGAGCTGTGTAATGCTTGAACCTTTACCCACTACTTCTGGATTCAAGGGGATTCGGAAGACTTTAACTGGCTGTTTCTTTGTAGTGTTATAGTTTCTTCCAGGGAAGATGGCTTTGCATTTGAATATACTGATCATTGCGCTTTACATTGTTTGTAATGTTTATTAATGCTCTCAACCTAGTAAAGCTTTCATCCCAACTTTGGATAATCCTTTCTCACCATGTAATGTCTGGAAACTTTTCTTAAGCCATCACGTTAAAAACAGTTCTGCTTTACGATATGCAACTAGGGATGGCAATTTTTGCCCGACCCGCAGGTACCCGGCCCGGCCCAACTCGCGAGTTCCCGGCTCGGCCTGACTCTAATGGGCCGGGTTTTACCCGATCCGATTAGGAATAGGGTCGGGTCCGGGTTTTATCAAAAAAATTCGAGACCCGGCCTGGATAAAAACCCGGTACACTAAAATTACAAAAATACCCTACATATATATATATATATATTTATATATATACCTATTATCTAATCCTAATCCCTCTTTTCTTCAGCACTCACGCCTCCCTCCCTTACTCATTTCTCAGATATCTCTTATAGCTCCAGCCGCCTCTCTCAGTGCTCTCACCTCACCCTCAGTAACTCTCTGTCTCATTTTCTCTCAAGCCACCCCACACAGTCTCACCCAGTCTGGCAGTCACCCTCACCCTCACCTTCACTCTCATCACGCAGTGGTTGCTATTTGCCAGGGAGAAGCACAGAGGTTAGATCGGAGAGAGATGTGCGAGGTTGGAGATAGAGAGAGGCCGAGTAGGAGTCCGAGATTGGAGATAGAGCCTTGGTGGACCGAGTTCTCCAATATTTTTTTTGGGTTCATATTTTTTTTTGGGGTTCATGTCCTCTCTCAAATCTGAGTTCGTGTTTGTGATTTTGTGAATCTATGTTTGTGAATCTGTGTTTGAAAGGGAAACTCTTTTTTTTTCTTTTTTTTTTAAGATTGTATGGCACAACAATGGCGGACACAACGACGCCGTTGAGTTCTTCTTCAGGTCTCGTGGCATTCAGCCTCTCTTTAGACAATATATGGTGGATTTTATGTATATATGTCAAATACAAAGTACAAAAAGAGACAATGCCAGAAACTTATTTCGTTGAGTTCAATTCATTTTTTGGTTAGGCCACAATTTGGGCCCAAATCTGGTTGGGCTAAACAGGGCCCAGCGGGGCGGGTCTGGGCTCCGGAAAAAAACCGTTTAATAATCGGGCCGGGTCCGGGTCGCGGGTCTAGACCCACGAGTCGGGTTTAGGTATGAAAAAACCCGGCCCGAACCCGACCCATTGCCATTCCTATCTGCAACTTTGATATTTTTCTGCCAAAAATTATATGCAGAGAAAGTTATGTCAGACTATGTTGTCTGCCATGTGACCTTTCTTTCAAAATATGGATTTTGAATCTTCATATGCATTGAACGAAAACTGGAAACATTTTTTACCAAAAAGAAAAGAAAAGAAAAGAAAATTGGAAACATTACTACTTCTCTCATTTTAGCGTCCTAACTCAAGATATTGTCATACATGGCCTACTGGCCAAAAATTGTCCTATTCATCCTATACATAGTATATGGCCATTTGAGAGGATTCAGAGAATGAAAGGCCCTTTCATTCTCTGAATCCTCTCAAATGGCCATATACTATGTATAGGATGAATAGGAAAGGGAAAGGTCTCCAAAGTAAACGCAGAAACGACTCCTCCTGCATGATCAGTCATAGACTTTCAAGGTGACCATCATCCTTTTTGTGCTGAGAATCAAACGTTATTCTATCATCATCATGACAAACCCAAAAATTAGGGGCCTTATATTCACAATTACACAAAATGAATGGTTTATTGCAGTCTCACTGAAACTATTGTATACACAAGGGCAAAGCTTTCAAATCTTAACCACAAAACTAAAATATCGATCTCAATCGACATTTAGGCGATATAAGTTATTTAATATTTCAGAAATAATACTTATTTTTATATAACATAATAGTGAATTTCATTAATTAAATTTATTCACTAATTAAATTTATGATAAAAAGTAAGGAGTATGACTGTATGAGTTGAGGGGGGAGCATTGCTGTTGAATAATTTTCCCAAAAAATAATAAGCTATTGTGGGCCCTGTGGTACAATAATGCTAGAAAAGTAAAGAAAGCCTATAATTGGGGCTGGAGCCTTAACTCACTGGGCCCAGCATAAGTTCAGCTAGTCATGTCATACAGGGTATTTTCTCATAAAATTTGTTTTTGTTTTTGTTAATTTGCCTGCTGCATTGAATATTTCGATACCCAAAAAAATAAAGATTTATTTTATACAGTCTTTTAAGTGATTATCATATATAACATGTATATGTAAAAAAGTTTGTTTCCGAATCATAGAATTTGAACTCAGTGTCCACTAAATAATAGTTGTAAGGACCTGATTTGAGTCCCTAGCTCAAAGGATAAATGAACTAAGGTCCAAAAAGTCCAATACAATGAATTTGTAGAGAATGAGTTGGAAAACTGGGTTTTAATGAATTAGATAACAAGTGAAATAGGTTTCGATAACAAGAAAATGAAAACAGATTGATTTAAACTAAAGAAAATCGTTCTCGGCACCGTCCGAGAAGATCAGTTCTTATATATTTCTCTCAAGTTTGATTACAAGTTTAGTTCTTGATTTCTACAGTATTGCTACAGTGTTTCTCTCTTGGTTCTCCGATCCCCTCTCCATGGAGGGTCTCTTACATGATATAGTTTTCTTTAGACGATCTTGGCCCTCCATTTGTTGATCATCCAAGCCACTACTTGAGTGCTTATCCTATCAGACACCCTCCTAGGCCCTCTGTGAGTTGGGGTAGCCCAAGTAGCACTATTCAAAGGTCTTCTCCACATTAATGCAGCCAGAAAGTTAGCTGCAGAGCATTTAATACGGTGGTAACAGCTTTCTCTTGAAATATTTCATAGCTTTCCTCTTTCCTGTTCCTTTCTGATACTTATCCTTATCCATGGAATGGTCCAAGATGTAGCTCTTGATGGCAGACCGCGTCCTCAAATCTCAGCTTTGCTCAACCGAGGTTACATTCCTCTCGGACCCCATCCTGGACAATCATGATCGGACTTTACCTCTTTACCTACTAACATGAATCCTTATGACAATATTTATTCGTCATCGGACTGCTTAATGTCCTTAGATTGGGCCCCTGGCCCAATACATATGTAAATACGTACTCATGAGCCTTTCATCCCCGCAATAGTTATATATGTTGGTCCCTAATGTGGATAACAGTTCCATTAGGGTGGTGATCACAAATGTAGAATAATATGTTTGCAATATCTTGTTTTCGTGGTTTTAAACATGCTTTACTTTTGCACATAAGGCAACCAAAACCAAGTTTGGATCTTTGTCTAATTTGTTGTAAGCAAATTGTTAAAGAAAGTGTTTTATATAATATTCACATGTATTGAGCACATGACATATGATTTAAGAAAAATATAATAAACTTTTATAATTTTATTTTACAGAAATAAAATCTAAAAATAACAACATAAATATATAAAATGGAAGAATAATTCTTTAACTTATTCTAATTATATAAAAAAATAATGATGTATTTTTTTTTCTTAAGCTTATATCACTTACTTTTCTTTTTCTTTTTTCTTTTTTTGAGGAAATATATCACTTATTGGTTTATACGTTACGTAAATTCTAATAATAATAATATTCCAAAAGTAATGGATGAAAGTGGTGTGATTAAAGCAATCCCAAAAAGAATAAAACTATAAATTGTAAAAAATTTAGTAAAGCAATATATCATAGTTGAATATGATTAATTTATAATAAGTTATATTTTGACAATAACAATTATCTTATAGCTTTGTGAAGTTTATTCTTTTTAGACTAGAGTAACCATTCAATCTGCTATTATAAGCACACAGAGATGAATCCTGTCCTATCATTTGAAAGGATTCCAGTTAGTTCAACTGATAAAGTTTTTAATAATTGTATAAGAGATCTGAGGTTTAATCCCCGCCTACACCAAAAACTGATTGGTGTCTTGGTCTCATAATAAAAAGTTATCATCAGAACCAGATGTCATTAGTTGAAACCCTCTCAAAATTTTTTTTTTTTTTGAAAGGCTTAAAAAAAAAAAAAAAAAAAAAAGGTTTTGAAACTGTGGTCTTATAAATGCAGTCATATACCCCAAAACCGACAGCAAAGCTAGCTTGGCTGATACCACGGGCCAACCTTCTAAAGTAAACTATAATAGTTTTTTTTTTTTATATTACATTTGTCTAGTTTTGACAATTTAGCTTAACAAAAACTGTTAAAATCGTGATTACGAACTCTTCAACTTAAATTGTATTGGACAAGTAGTCATTTATCAAACAAAAATAATAATTGCTAATAAAAGGCAAACAATAATATTAAATAATAAGTATATTTTCCATTTTACCATGCGTTCATAACTTCTTGCCTTTCACGACTTGTACTCGAAAGTAAAAAATATAGAAAACTTGACCAAGATGTAGTCACTCATGAAATCATGCACAGGAAGAGTGAAAGGGTCTCTCTACTTGTCGTGAAAATTGGAGCTATATACAATTTGCGTAGATCATTTGATTGTTTGATTATTTGTATGAGTTACCAACCATACTTTGGAATGACCCAAAAGTTGGGCGGAAAAGAGCAAACTGAAACTAAAAAAAAGAAGAAAATGTAAATCACTTCCAAGTTCTGCGCACTTATGGCTCTCTTTTTTTCCTCAATCCCATAAAAAAAATAAGGGTATTTTAGTGTATTAAACGTAACCTTAACACTCGTTAACAAGTGCCTATTTGTCCTCAATAAAAACAAGAAATGGCTATTTAGTTTATGTACAAATTATGTTTAGAGTTTATGGTTAGACACTCACATTAATTTTAAATGGGTCAGTTGTGTCAACCCGAATATGACACAAATTCATTTATAGTTTGTTTGGAAATAATTTATTTAGCTGAAATTAAAAACTTTTTGCTGAAATAGTACAGTAAGACTCATGAATAGTATTAAAAAGTGCAATATGACCTATGAATAATAGCAAAAATAAGCTGAATAATAACAAAAATAAGCTAAATAGTAAAATAAGCTGACTTTAAACTCTAATCCCAAATGCAACCTAAGTCTTAATTAATAACTTGCTAATTTTGTGTCGTGTCGTGTCAAGTTCATAAGTTTGTGTCAAATTTTAACAACCCTAGTTTAGACCAAATAGATGTATGGTAAATACCAAAAGCACATAAATCAAAATAAAAAAGAATCCACAAATCACAATATGTTAACGGGACATTAACATAAAAAAGGTGAGTGATTTAAGGGGGGAAAAAACATTATTTTTATAATTTTGTAATGATGCAAAGCTTTTGAAGTCTTTTTTTTTTGCTAAACCAATGCTTTTGAAGTTTAGGTAGCCCGACAAGTTGAGCTTTCATTTTTCATGATATTATAAATGGTTCATGATAGCACTGTATTTTATTTATTTGTTATTATCATTGTTAATGTGCTATCTTTCTTTTATACTTTTTCAACTCTATAATTTGAACCATTATTTGCCTATTGGCAAAGATTCATTTTATGCTTAGTTTATAAGGAATAGATTCTGTATATCTTAACGTGGGAAACATAACATATAGGCCGAGTCAAACCAAGACAATATAACTTGGAAGTAAAGACTTAAGAATACAACTTGAAATTTTCTTATTTAAATTAAAACCATGTAAAGTAGTCCAAAATTTAGTTAATACATAGTTAGGCTCAACTGCTTTCCCCAACAACGGTCAATTTGTTGAAAGAAACATTATAGAATACTATTATGTGCAAGCTCCCCTGAAAAATATGTGGGTCGTGTGATAAAAATTACATGTACTACACGCATAGTAAAAAATGCATCAACCTTGTCATAACTTTCTCAATTATTCTTTAGAATAAGCTTTAAATAAAATGAAATAATAATAATAATAATTTGATATATAGGCTATTTTGAGAAAGTCCAGACTGTTCTTTATTCATTGTAAACATTTGAATTTATACAAAATAGACTACCAAACTAATCATAACTCATCTTAATCCAAACTAATTTATTTGAATAAATAAAACATATCTCCATATTATTTATCTGATATTAATTAAAATAATTTAGTTACCTAACAATGTAACATTATTATAAATACTTTTATAGTTTTTTGTTGGTGTAGTTAGGATTCAATTTTAGTTCACTGTTCACAACAGAGAAAATTTATTATTCAAACTAATTGAAACTTATATAAGTACTTTGTACTTTTTTTTTTTTTAGAAGAAGTACTTTGTACTTGATGAGTTGACAGATAATTTTTTATTTTATGAATCATTTTTTTATCCCGAAATTTTGGAGCAATCACATCAATTTAATTGATTATTTAGATATTAAATGTGTATTTGGAATCCCCTTATTTAGCCATTGTTTGTCTTTTTTCTTCTATGTCAATTATCTAGATTGAGTGTGCATTGGGATCCTACGTCAATATTTGCTTTTTTTTGGTTAGCATGCTTGCGTTTAGCCTAAGTGTGCATTTGGGATCCTACGTCAATATTTGCTTTTTCTATTTAGCACGCTTGCGTTTAGCTTATTAATTTTGTAGCGTGTGTATAGTTTTTGGGTCCCACGCGCGTTAAGTCAAGGCAACGGTAACATTATTGTCTCTTGAAACGGTAATATCACTATTTATGGGTTCCAAATTTAATATACTTTTATTCCTCTTTTAGATTCTTTTTTTTTTTTTTTTTAATTTACAAACAGACTCTTAAATTAACAAATGGAGTAACAACTAACAAGGTCTTATTTTTTTAGAAAACAAATAACAAGGTCTCTCAACATGTGCTCCAACAAAATCCTAATCCGGATCATTTACTATAAAAACTGCCCCCTCCTTTTGTGGAAAGGATAAATTGTGAATATAAAAAACTCATTTTTGCTAGTAATAGCAAGGTTTTTCGCTTGTTATATCATAAGATAAACAAAAGTGGGAATCAACCATCGTACATTCATGTGATTTAGCATGATTAAATTGGTTTTAACCACCCATAAAATAAAAAATAGATTTAACCAATATGATTTACATAGACTAATGTGAAGTTTCTTTAAATGTTTTTAACATAATTACAAATAGTTTATATGGGCCACGCCGTGGTTAATACTTTTTTTTTTTTTTTTTGAGAAATAATTACAACATGCTGCTAACCTCACAGTTCGAATCCTTTCCCCCCTAGACCCCCAAACACTTTGTACATAGAGAGGTTCCAATTCAGCTACAAGGCTTTTGGCACCCCGTGGTTAATACTTAATAATGTTGGTTGAGGTGGTATCTGGTCATGGATTAGGGCATACATACATATTGTGCAATGCCAAAATGCTAATTAATAATTTTTAATTCCAATTCCTAGATGACCGTGCTATGCTTATATTTTATTAAGCTTGGTGTTTTAGAGATCTTCTCAAAAGATTGGTGTTTTAGAGAAATATGCCTCGATCATAATTTCAACTGCTAAAGTCACTACTTAAATGGATGCCTTAAGATTGTGTTTGGGAATTTGGATTTGGATTTTAAATAAATAGGTTTCAAATTAAGGGATTTCAAATCCATTGGTTTTATGAGTTATTTCAAATCCAAGCATTTTAAAAGTTTAAAATTCTTAGTGAATTTGTCAAATTCAAATCCTTAATCTTTTTTAAACTTCTCAAACAAGTTATTTGAATTTTAATCACTCAAATCCAAATCTCCAAATCATGTCATTCAAACGCACCATAAAGGTATTGGTTTATATTTTTTTAAAAAAAATTAAGAAAAAAGAAAAATGTAATTGATTATTTAACAACTTTTTTATATTTTTAATAAATAGTATTAAAACTTTTTTAAATGGTCTATTAATAAATATTCTAAAAGCATTGTTAACTGCGGATCAATTTTTTATTTACAGGAAAGGTTCAGCGCCTTTATAGTTTATCTAGCAAACGTATAAACAACCGTGTCAAAGTCAAACTTATTATCTTCTCTCCTTTCTTTAATACTTGTTGGCTGTGTTTCCACTTTCCAGAATACACTAGCAAATTATGCACTAGCTCTTAAGCCAATTAAAGATACATAAATTCGGTAGCTGAAGATATAGCTCTTGGTTGTTGTGTTAAGACTCTGATTCAGTCATAGATTCATTACACTCAACAACTTTCAGCCTTTTGAAAGTCATACAGTATTATACAACCAGTCTAATAGTCTAATGACACAAATATTTTTTTATCATTTTAAATAATTATATTGATGTGATAAATTGCCAATAGAATAACTTCACTTTTATATGAACTCAAGTTACCAACATCATTACTCATTAACACCCACCAATAACAAAATGCCTCTTTAGCAATATTAGTGAAAAAAAACTAATGAAAATTATTGTATCCTCATAAGTCATACCTACTGATAAAAATAATGATATAATGGTATCATGCTACTTCATCAAAATAATTTTTGGTTATTGTGGTATTTGTAGTCACCACGACGACTTGATAGTTTGTGTATATAAATATCATTACACCAATATAAGTTTATTACCTTAATTATACAACAAAATTAGTATGGTGGTATTAGACACAATATTACATCTACAAGTTAAAATTCGTTGCAATAGTAACTTAAAAGTGATAAATTATTACATTGATAATAATTAATTGCAATAACTTATAATTTTCAATTGCAAAAAAAGGTTTTAATACAAAACTGCATTAAGAAAATTTGTTGTAATAACTTAAATTGAAAAAATCGTTGTAATAACTTAATACCAATTATTTTTGCAATCTATTACAATGAAAATTTCAAAGTGATATAACTTATTGCAATAAAAATATCATTCAATAACTAACGCTCCGTTTGTTTTGAAGTAAAATATTTGCAGGAAAATATTTTCTCATTTTACAGTGTTTGTTTTGCAGTAAAACATTTAGTCAAAAGTAAAATATTTTCAGTCAACTAAATCAACCTAAGCAAATTTGTGTAAAATATTTTACAATTAAAATTTTGGTAAAATATTTTACAATTTCTCTCTAACTCTCACCCAACAACTCTTAGGCTAACTATTCATTCCCTTTCATGCTATCTCTTCTCTCCCTCTCAATTTTCTCTCCTTCTCAACCTGAATCTTCTCTCCCAAAACCTAGTGGCACCACCCACTGACCGGCGCAACCCAACAGCGGTGCCACCCATCGACTGGAGCCACTCATCGACCGGAGCTACCCACCAGCGGAGCCACCCACCTTTGGCGCCACCACCGACCGACTCCCACTCCTCCCTCCTCTTGTCTTTCTCACAAAGTCCATCGGGTTGTTGGTGGCTGTTTCGATCTTGCTCTGATCTTGCTGGTGGCTGTTTTGATCTTACTGCTGCTAGATTTGCTGGGTTGTTGGATTTTCATATTAGATTCTTTGTTTATGGATTTTCTTTTCAGGTTTTTGATATGGTTTTATGGGTGATTTAGCTTTTCTGATATGGATTTATGGGTTGTTGATGGTTGTTTTTTGGGTGGTTGGTGATGATTTGGTGGTTGATGGTTGTTTTTTTTGGTAGTTGGTGGCGGGTTTTTGAAGCTTTGGTGGTGGCTGGTGGTGGATGGCTGTGTTTTGAATGGTTGGTGGTGATTTGGTGGTTGGTGGTGATTCTGATGGCTCTTGGGTGTTTGGGTAGATGATGGTGGCTGATGGAATGGGATTACAATGGGTATATTTTTGCAATAATTGGTGGTGGCTGGGTATGTGGGGCCTGGTGGTGGCCGATTTATATTTGCAATATTTAGGTCACAACACTTGCCAAACACTTGCAAATGTTTTACAGTAAAATATTTTACATCGAAATAAACAAAGCGTAAATATCAATTATTTTATAATCTATTGTAATAACAAACATACCAACGAAGGTTGGCCTGAGTGGAAGGGGCTTTGGTCGCTTAAGCAAGTGGTCTCGGTTTCGAGCCCTTGTGGATGCAGCAAACTTTCTTGGGAGAGGTCCCCGCCTTGGCGCCCAACAGTACCTCGAAGGATTAGTCCTGGGATAAAAACCTGGGGACACCTTGTGCATATATATATATGCACAAGGTGTCCCCAGGTTTTTATCCCAAGGTGTCCTCTTCTTTGCAATGATAGAGCTACCCATCCCCCAATTCCTGCATTCAACCCACCTACCCTTCCAATGTATATATGCACAATAAACTGAGGGAACCAAACTAAAATGTGATTTGTATGGAGCATAATATAATAATAATAACAAAGGTGACCAACATATAAAGTGAGGATTGATCAATATAATTAAATATATGTACTTCACGTGAAACCATAAAAAAAGACTAAACAATGAAGCATAATTGTGCAACTTTGACAGGATGAATCAGTACTCCTTCCAACCAATTTTCTCATAACTCACTATAATAAATAATAAATTTTTACCAGTATTTAGTTGAAAATTTTTATTGTAAATAATAAATAATTTCATGGCTTTGCATTCTTCCTTCTCAATTTATCATCATTACTCACATTATGTTTCTACTTTATGTGAGTCACATGGTAAAGAACTATGATATATGTAGGTTTCACTGAATTTCGTAGCTAGTGCAGTGTGAAATGATACAAATTGAGCATCAAAATACAAAACTAGTGTTTCCTTAATAATTTTAATTAAGTCATTAAATATTAGTAATTGTCAATTGGTGTATCATATATTTCTTTCTAACTTTTTAAGGGAGAAGAGGAAATCAAATAGGGAAGATATGCTCATAATCATCTCCTACTATAGGTATTGATTTGGTGTAATAATGTGTATCCAATTGGTTTTGTGTTTGGTATGCTATCCTAGGTATAGCTAACAAATTTTACGATAAATCACTTAATTTGTCAAAAACTAAAGGGAAATGAGTAAGATTTTTTTTATCCCTTAAAATCACATCAATTTGTAAAATGAAAAATACTTATTATAAACAATAACCTTCCTAAACTTGAAGACAACCAAGCTTGCCATGTTAAATGAATATTGCCGAAAATAAATAAGTCTAATAACATTAACATTTTTCACTGACATGCTAAAATATAAGAGTGGTGGACAATAAAAACAATTTTTGTGGTAGAATCATGAAAAAGTGATTGCCTATCATTTATATCTTACTATCTTAATGTAGAAAAAGATTTCGTCAATAGGAGAGTTGGATGAAATATTGTTTAAATCCATGCAAAATTATTTGTTTCAATAAGAGTATTAAATGACAAATCTTTCGTACCATTAAAATTAATAAATGTATTTGAATTTTACTAATACTAATATAAAAAAAACTAATTTCATTAGAAAATAACCACATCTATTTTTCATAGTGTGTGAAAACCTACTACCCCATTGTATGCGATTCACGCCTCGACCTTTTATGTAGTAAATAAAAGTACAATTTCTCTCTAAATATAGTATATGTATATATTTACAGGATCTAGGTAACAAGTGTTTAAATGCAGTTGTTAAAATTGAATTTTTTTTTTTTTATAATTATAATCAATCAACTTTTTGGATGCAGTCACATATAAATCAGTTAAGAAAAATTATTTATTTATTTGTTTTTGTTATTTCCTAATGCCATAAAACCAAATAAAATTCTCCCTAAATGAAAACATAATAACAACAATGAAACCGAATAAATTCTCCCTAAACAGAAACATAATAACAATAGTTAACAAAAGCCATATTTATAACATTAGTTATTATGGTTGTAGATGCATTAGGAAAGTTATAAACACATTTGTAATTTATTTATATAAAAAAAAGAAAAGCCTTACCCTAGTAAAAAACTAATAACTATAAAAAGCAAGTCTTGCTCTGACTTTGACCACCTTTTTATGGCGTTGAAATGGAAGATTCCGCCGTGGGTTCCAAAACGAAACCAACCGTCACAGGGCCCCACCTACCCACTTAATTAATTAGTTAATCCCCGGCCAGTACAGATCTACCAAAAAAAAAGGCCTTTACTTTTTCTCCAACTTTGTTTTCGGTTCTTTTGCTCATTTCCCAATTGTTTCTGTTGTCACTTTCTGTTGTCACTTCACTAGTCCGCAATACATGGCATCTTTGACAATGTAAAAATAACAATGTTTTCTCTCCCCTGCTCACCTAAAAAAAAAAATTTAAGAAAGTTCCTATCTCCAACTCAGCTATGTCCCACCAAATCCCCACAAGTCTACCCTGCATTCAAACTCTATAAAATAATCACAGCTAGGTCGGTATTCTTGAGGCGAGGACTATTTTATAAGTATAAGTATTTAAAAAGTACTGTACGTTAAGAATTAGAGTTCAAATTTTTACAAAAGTACTTTACATGTACACTTAAATTAGATTACAGTATAATTTTTTTTCAATAAAAAAAAACTTATATAAAATAAGTAAATATCATATAATCTAACTAAAAGTCAATAACACATGAATTTTAATCAATACTACTTTTCATGAAAAATATAAAAATAATAAATTAACTTCTTTCCATTTTATGAAGAATAAAAACTTTAGAAATTATGGGGGTATTTTTTTTTAGAAAATAAAAAGAAATAAAAAGCAAAGAAAGGGACATAGAGCCACTTGTGAAGGGTTGAAAAGGACGAAACATTCACACATCCAACACACATACGTGGAGGGGCCCTGTGAAAGACGTGGCCCAAGGTCAGACCCGACTCAATTACACGTGTCTTGACGCGCTTTGGCCTCTAATATTCCCCTCTGCCACATCTACCTCCTCTGTCCAAGATACTCATACTCCCCCTAATTCAAAAAGTTATAGCAGTTAGCAGCCCCCCCTTCTCTTCTTATTATTAATTTATTATTGGTGCTTTTACTTTATCCTTGCAAACCTCCCAACCAATCAAAACTACCCATTTTCTTAACAGATATCAGTTAATTTCAACATGTCCACATACTTCTTCTTTTTTTCCTTCTCACACATGTGGGAAATACTAGAAAAGTAATATTGGAGATACTGTAAGTTTTATTAGATCATAGTTATAAATTACAGAGTTAAGACTTGGAATTATTGGAGGCAAAAGTATAAATAATTTTTTTTTTGAAACTTTAAATAAGCATTCAGTTAGAATTTTTTTTTTGTTTTTTAGTGTCGTGCTCTTTAGCCGCTTAGATCCTTTCTCTTTTTTCTTTTTTCTTTTTGGTGTCTTGCGTGTTGTCAGATGTGTGTGAGTCTTCACGTAGACTAGATAGAATTAGCTTAGAAATTTTTTATTTTATTTTATTTTTTGTTTGTGTCTTGTGTGGGTTTCTTTTGGGGTGTTGTTTAGGCTTAAGTTTGTTGTTGGTAAATTTTGTTATTAAGCTTATTAAATTTATTTCAGATTTTAGATCAATAAAAATTTTTATAACCTTTAAAAAGATCAATAATATTGTTGAAGGGGGCAAAGTGTAAATTTATTGAAGCAAATTGCTAAAATTAATACACACACATATAAATATACACACTAAAAAATTTTGAAAAAATTTGGGGGGGAGGGGCACTACCCACGCCCAAGTATAGTTCCGTCATTGATTGTTATAAATTATTGTATCACCAATAATAGAAAAATGATTTAAACATTTATTTATACATAATAAAACTTAAATATAGTTCATGACTATAAATAAGCTAAAAATTTTGTAGTTCAATTCGTATATTTTTATATTTATAACGGAAACAGTCAAGATTCAAATCCACTTATTTATACAATTTATGATTATTATTAAATTAAAAACTTTTATTATTCAATTCGTATAACCCTTTTAAATCTTAATATAACTTTATATAGGTGAAAAGTATAAAGTCACCTTAACTTATACAATTTATAACTATAATGAAATTAAAAATTTTGTAATTCAATTCACATCTCCTTATATTTCTAACGGAGTCAACAAGGAAATTCACTCGATATTTCCAACATTTTTGTCTATACATTTACCATCTTCTTTATATAACTTTTTCTAGATGAAAAGTATGAGGTCACAGTATCTAACAAGTTTCCTAAAGGAATGGGAATGGACTTATAAAAAACAATTGACCAGAAAACTCTTTAATAAGTCTCTAACCACGCCCTGGAAACAGCGCGTGGGTTCTAAATGACCATGAAGATTTGGTGATGTTTCCCAATAGAACAACCAACCAAGCAGGCTGGCTCAGACTCAGAGTTCCTTAGCGAACACGTATTTGTATTTTGTATTGTCAATTCCCTTCTCTATATATACTCCTCTCTCTATTTTAAGGCTTTCTTTCATTTTCTTCATATTCTCTCTCTCTCTCTCTCTCTCTGTCTGTCTCTCACATATACGCACACATTCATTGGTTTTGGCATCGATTTTGCGCTTGATTCTCGTTCCTCGTTCTCTGCGAATCAACTGGGTCTTTCTGCCACTCTCTTTCCTCAGGTAAATGACTCATTCTTTTTCTCTCTTTTGCCAGTTTGGTTTCAAAAGAAAAATCTTCTCTGTGATAGAACCCATTAAACAAGATTGAGTTTTTTTTTGTTGTTTTTTTTCAACCAAAACTGCCTCAGCTGGTCTAATGCCTATGTGGGCATTGCTTGCTTTTTGTTGTCTTGGTTTGTATTGAAAAGGGTCTTGTTTTTGTTTTGAGTTTTGAAGGGTTGAACATTTGCAATTTGGAGATTGGTGGGTTGGTTCTTGATTGGAGCTTCTTGTTTCTAAAGTCAGGTACGTTTGTGGGGTTGTCTTTTTTGTGTGTGTGTGTGTGTTTATTTGAAGGGTCTTATTCAGTTTCCCACACAATGCTGTTTGGAAATGAATTTGGAATAGAGTTTGGTTACCTTATTGTTGACTATGGGTTCTTTGCCTTTTTAAAGTTTTGATTTTTTTTTTTTTTTTTTTGAGCTAATGATAATATGGTAGTTGTTATTGAATCTTTTTTTGTTTCAATGTTACTTATGGTAAGGACTTAGAATCTTGTTTGTTAGAATTTGGATTCTATGCGAATTTGATTTTGAATTAGACCCCAAGTTTAGATTTTTAATGAGAAATTAAATTGGGTCCTTTTTGCTCTGGTTTTCCTTTATTTTTTTTTTCAAAAGTAGCTTTATCTTATTTCTGGCTTTATACTTTGTACCATTTTGGGTTTCATTCTTTTCCTTATCCACAAACACGCATATATGATGTATGTATGATTGTATGTGTATGTATGTATTATTCTTTGGTCGCCTTGTATAATGATTGGTTAATTCAGTTTTTTTTCAGTTTTGTCCTGCAATAGTGTCGACATTGATTCTAATTTGTCTGCCTCATAGCTGTTAAATCTTTGTTTGCTTTCATATTTGATTTTTTAGTCAAACTTTTATGGCAACTACTGTTTGTTAATGGATCATATCACGTCTATTCAATTCGACGTGGTGTTGAACTATTCTAAACCAGAAAAAAGAAAAAGAAAAAAAAGAAACCAATCCTTATTCATATATATATATATATATATATACGTGTATATATATTTCTTGACAAGTAATCCTTATTCATACTGGAAATATTGACCTTAAATCCACTAATTATTCTGTCATGCCAAGAAGATGACAAGAAAGATTGATCAATACATGGTTGCAAAAATAGTATTTTTAAAAAAATTTGGAAATTTTTGTGTTTCTTTTTGGTGGTCACAGTAGATATGGGGATAGCTACAGAAGGATGTGATGTCTGAATTTTTTTTTAAATTTTCTTTTGGCAGTTATGTTGGTTTATTTCATTGCAGAATCTTTATCTGCTGGATCCATATGTTTAATGATTCCCATGCTCTGCTTTGTAGGCCCATAAGGTGTGGTTGCATATGGTATTGTTTCCTTTCCACTATGTGGGGTAGAACCTAGAAGAGCCTTTTATTGTATACAACTACCTTACCTATTACCCATATTTTCTGTACCAAATATAGGTTCTCTGGACTGGTCTCTTTCACTGTAGGCTATTTATATTTTTCTCTGATATATATACTCACAATTTTCAATTTTCTAGCATCCACATGTTTTCTAATTTTTCTGTTTAGCGTAGGTTATTTATAGTACTTTCGTCTACAGTGAAAGATATGCATGACATATGTGCTTACAGTTTTTACATATTCTTTCATGTTGAACTTCTTTTTCTTTATGATATTATTAACATACCGGGCCCTTGATTTTTGAGTTTCTGCAATTTGAGTTTGAAAAGAATTGTGATTGTGACAATTTAAATTTACCCATGACCATGATGCATGCTGCAATGAAATTTGCTCTGCTTTTTTATTTGGTCAATAATTTTAGTAAGGTTTACATCCGAGCAAACATTCTTTTCATCACGTTCATTATCAACATCACAATCTTCATCTTAGTGATACTAAGATTTTTTCCAACCCATTGACTGACACTTTTGGCATAACAAACTCACAGTTAAAAGAATGTTTTTTTTCTTTTCTTTTTCCTGAATTCTAGTTAATTTCAAAGCTAAGCAAACAAGTGCCACTGTTTGAAGTAAAAAATTGGAAACAATTGCTTCTCTTTTTTTTTGGTAAATTATTCATGTATTCAGTGGGTCTTGACCTTATGACCTCACATTCGAAAACATGTGCCATTAGTTTGTAGTGAAATATCATTACTGAAGATGACCCACAAAGTTGAGATTTGTATATATAACTAATTCTAGTAGCTGCTACAAAATTTCAATCCCCTTAAATTTAACTGCTTTGAAATAAACTGAGGACTATATTTTTTATTTATATCAAAGCCCTAATCTTTGGAACTAACTTCAATTAGTTGGAAGGAGACTGAACAACAAAAGTAAGCATAGTGAGTGAGAGGCTGCATAAAGTAGAAATAGATACTTCTTCATTTTACACTTTTTCACTACCAAATTCATGAACGTGTATACATTATACCTGAGGCATGCATATGCACTGTAAGCTTTTGTTTTGGCTTTCTTTAAGTCAAAATTTTATGCAGTTATGTTTTAGACTTTCAGAGATTTTTCCAAAAAATTGTGACTTTTTTATAATCTATTGAATTGAGTGGTTCTGGTTCTCTTTTGTGTGGCATGGCTTCATTCAAAGAATCTTTTGCATCCTTGCCACATGATTATTAATCTGGCAACACCAGTTACTATGAAACCCTTCGCTTTTGTGTGTCTATCTCTTAACTTTTCTTAATCAATTGATTTTTAGTAAATGTTAGGTGAGGCATATTTAATTTTTTATGTTGCTACAATAAATGCAATGTGTGGGATCAATGTCTATAAGTTCTTTAGATTCGTAAAGACCACAATTCTTAGCTGTTCTGTGGTTGCACTAGAAGGCTGGGAATTTTCTCCTCATGCTAAATCATTCTCTTAATCTAAAATCCTTTTTTGCAGATAACAGTCTGTCATCTCATTCGTATGATTTCTAGCGACATGATAAGGTGCACAAAGTTAACCCAGGCTCTGTTTAACTAATATTCTGACATTGCAGTTTCAATTGCTTTGCAATTAACACACTTTTATGATCATTAGATTTCAGGAGCCCTGTGCTTGATGGACTGCTCGCCAAGTATTAGTGACAAGAAGCAACTGAAGAAATGGTTTTTTATTGATAAAAGGGTTGGGTGAAGAAGATATCTGAGATTACTCTGTTGCCTTGCATCCGTATAAAATTACTCTGCCGTTAAATTTTACATAGTTTTTGCATTATAAGTTGTGCTACAAATCTGGATCCGATGGACCTGAAGTCAAATCATACTGCTCCTGTTCTTACTGATCCTGCACCAATAAACAAGTCAAGACTAGGTGTGCATTCCAGTATGTTGCCTTATTCTCGTGCAGCTTACTCTGCAGGCCTTCTCCTGACAATCCCTAGGAAGAAGACCGGAATACTTGATGATGTTCGCTCTAGCAGTTGGCTGGATGCCATGAAATCATCATCTCCTCCTCATAAGAAGATAACCAAGGTTTTCAACAATGATTATGTGTTGTCTGACGCTGATGTTGCTTACAACACCTGGCTGGTATTTTTTATTCCCTCTGTTTTCTTTTTTTCGTCTTTTGGATTGTTTCTTTCAAGAATTTCTAGGTGAGTTGTTTATGCATTTCTCTGCACCTATTTCAACTTTGCAGGTTAAGTATCCATCTGCAATTGCGTCTTTTGAGCAAATTGCAAACCATGCAAAGGGAAAGAGAATAGCATTGTTTCTGGATTATGATGGGACTCTTTCACCAATTGTAGATAACCCTGAGTGTGCCTTCATGTCTGATGCTGTAAGAATCTCTTCTCATTCTTAACATATGTGAAAATTTTTGTTTGAAAATTATATTTTTCTCTTTTTTTCCTCTATCATTTGGTCATTCTGACTTGCAACCTTTTTCAGATGCGTGCTGCTGTAAAAAAAGTGGCAAAATATTTTCCAACAGCAATAATTAGTGGAAGAAGCCGTGACAAGGTATAATTGATTGGCTTCTATATAAACTGTCTATCTCAATAACATCTTCCTCTGCAATTATTCATTTATTTATATTCAAATAGACTTCTATGGTGGTCTTTGAGTTTGACAATTGTTTCCTATAATCCTATGCGTTCAGGTATATGATTTTGTAGGACTAACAGAACTCTATTATGCGGGTAGTCATGGGATGGACATCATGGGCCCTGTTAGACAATCTATATCTGGTGACCACCCAAATTGTATTAGGCCGACAGATGAGCAGGTAATTGGCTAATAAATATTTTATCTTGCATCCCTATGTCTCTCTCTCTCTCAGACACACACACACACACAAACAGACACATCAAGATGTATAAATATATATATATTTGATTGATTATTTAGCTGATTGTGATTATAGGGGAAGGAAGTTAGTTTGTTCCAGCCTGCTGGTGAATTTTTACCAATGATCGATGAGGTATGTAAATGTCTTGTCCGTAATTGTCTATTAGGAGTGCTAGAAAGCTGTTCCAATCTTTCAGTATCTCTTGTAATACAGCATTCTGACTTTTTAATGTTTGAGCAGGTTTTTAGATCCCTTGTTGAAAGTACCAAAGATATTATAGGAGCAAAAGTTGAGAACAATAAGTTCTGTGTGTCTGTACATTACCGTAATGTAGACGAGGAGGTATGGCTTTTTACCAAGCAGACACTTTTTTATTTTTTGTTCAGTTGCTTGTATTGTTTACTTATTTGGAGGGAATTCTTTTTGCTGATTGATTTACTCTTTTGTTGGAACTTTATTTGAATTTTTATATCCAGAATTGGAATGTAGTAGCACAACGTGTCGATGATGTTCTGAAAGACTATCCACGTTTACGATTGACTCATGGTCGAAGGGTATTCTTTAGAGCCAACATCCAGCCTGATCAAGTTTTATTTATTTTTTCCTTGAATATTTTCTGCTCGAGCCAGGCAGACTTATATGCCTTTAATTTCTGTTGAATTTACCTCATGTTTTAGGTTTTAGAGGTCCGCCCTGTGATCAATTGGGATAAGGGGAAAGCTGTGACATTTTTACTGGAATCACTTGGTGAGTAATTTTTGGCTATGGATGCGAACTCAATCCATTGTTTAATAAGTTTTGCAGATCTTTGATTCCATCCACTCTGTGTAACAATGAAAAAATTGTTTTAGGTTTAAGCGACTGTGATGATGTGCTCCCAATATACGTTGGAGATGACCGAACAGACGAGGATGCATTTAAGGTAATATCTAACTTACCTTAAAGTTAATGCTCTTAGGAGTCCTGAATTGTATAACAAATCAAATTGAACTTGTCATAGGTTTTAAGAGAGGGAAATCAAGGTTATGGCATTTTAGTTTCTTCTGCGCCAAAGGAAAGCAATGCAGTTTACTCTTTGAGGGACCCATCAGAGGTACACTTTTTTTTGTTTATCTAATACATTTCTTATCATCTTTGGTATCAGAGATGCTGAATACTTTATTATAAAATTATTAACATCCATCAATACATTATGAAATAGATTATAGTTAGAATATTTTCTATAAAACTTTACATTTTGAGAAACTGGCTCTTTCTTTGGTAATGGTGAACATATTTACTTTGATTAGTTGGCATTGTGCAACTACTTCAATTGCATAGCACGCTTACTTTGCAATCAATTAGTTCATGCTTATCTAGGTTGATGACTTGATGCTGCCATTTTGATGACATCACCTCCTGTTTTCACGAACATAACCTTATTTTTTTCTTTTTTGGGGGGTTTAACCATGGTATTTTTCTGGTATGCAGGTCATGGAATTTCTCAAGTCACTGGTAGCGTGCAAAAAGTCAAGTGCACTATGAATATTTTATGGAGTAGAATAAAAAGAAGAAGAAATTTATCTGACATACATATACGATAAAGACAGCCTACTACTACTACTACATGTTTTGAGTTTTTTAGAGAATAGAAAACTTATTACAGTGAGCAGTGTTGGTCCATAGCTAATTTCTGCTCAAAGCTTCTTGTCTTAATGTATATTCCTTCTTTGCTCTAATTATCTTTCCCATTATTGGCACTAAGGATGCCTTCATATCCTCAAATATGAGTCTGTATCAATCATTCCTTTTTTCCCTTCAGTTTTGGTCAGTACATGTACATCTCCTATGGGGGTATGTATAGAATACTTAATCCTTAATCATTTGTTAATTCTTTTAAATATATAAACATATTTAAATGTTCAGAAAATTATCTTGGCTATCAATTTCAAGCATATATTAGACCCTTTTTGCTGTCCAGCTCATTGCTGACCAAACATTATTGTAGATTTCTATGTAAAACTTGGAACCCTATTGGTTCTTGTGGCATGGATATTCTCAACAGGGTGGAAATTTAGCCAGCCACAATTTCAACCTAGCATCAGCCTTTTTCATATTTAAGGCCAATAATTTCTAATGTCATGTGATAAGGTTGTGTGTCACCATCAATATTCCCGTGCGCCTAAGTCTACACAATGCTAGAGATTTTTTTATACTGTCAGATGTTGAAATACTTGGAAGTTTAAATGAGAATCAGTGATTGCAATATCAGCTGCTAATAATCCTTTTGAGATTTAGTACCACGCTCATTTATCCTAGTAAAGCAAAATGCTTTTCTTAACTAAAATTCATTTCCCCAAACAATGAAAATGAAAAAGAAAAAAAGGCCATTGCAATTTGCACCCCATAATGATTTAGATCCCAAACCCTCTCCCTGAAGAGAAGGAAAGATACCATTTTACTACAAAGACAGTATTATACAAGCCACTACTTCAATCACAGCATCTCAGCTACTTGCTTGTAGATAGGGATGGGAAAATTTTTCAGTCTCAACTTGACCAGCCCCATCTAGTCTAATAACATTGGTCTTTTTCCCATAAAAGATGAGATATATAGGGATGCATGCACCTTTCTGGCTCGTTCCGTATTGCAACAATAACAATAATCATGCCTTAGTCTTAAAATTTGGGGTCGATTATGTGTGCATATAATTATTATTTTATTTATATATAAATTTAAATTAGCCAAAATTTAAAGGAAGGTTTATTCAACCCACTATATGACAACTTAATAGATATGACTTGGTTCAAATGATTTAATGAATTATGTAATTTCATATACTTAAATAGTCTTATGATTTGCCACATAATAGGTTGAAATAGATTTCTCCAACCTAATTGGGAGGAAAACCTTTTCCTTTAAATTATTAAAAAAATATTATTTATTTATTCATACATATCCTATTATTATTTCTAACATCTTCCATAACCTCTCTCTCTCTCTCTCTCTCTCTCACACATTTGAGTCATATTGGTGTTGGAGTGATTTCATTGAGGATGGCAAAAATGTCTTCGTCTTGTTTCGCTCTTATTCCACACATGTTTCCTTGTGCCAAAGAGGGAACATGATGGAACAAGATACATACAATCCGACCATCACAATAAAAAATAATTATAATGTTACAAGAATTAGTTAGAAGAAATGAGATTGGTTAAAAGTTTTAGCATATTGAGCTCTTGTGGACTTCACATGAAACTTGCTCTTATTTTTCACTTCCAATGCCCAAAACAACTTTTAGGATTTTAATTTTTTTTGAGGTTGTATATTTAAAACAACTCAATCAATATCGTGTACTGATAGGTTAATATATGAAAGTGATCTAACTCTAATTAAAAGCGTACCACTTTAACATATTATGAAAAACGTTGTCTCCCTAGTATTGCTTGACAAACATCTTCAACAACCTTATGAAAAATGTTGTCTCCCTAGTATTGATTGACAAACATCTTCAACGACCTTAATTCAATCTCTCACATAGTCACATGCATGAAGCATCCCCAGTACAATAAGAAATGGGTTTCACATGCATATGCTCTGAGGTCCGTCGAACAACATGAATAAGTGGGCAGAACTTTGTGATTGATGAGACCTGACATAAAGAATAGCAAGCTAGTTGGGCCTTTTTGTGTAGTACTTCTAGTTCTGGATCAATTCCCACTTTTTCATCTCCTTTATGGTCTGCATTCCTCTTGATTTTGTTGAAGCAAAAATACTTAAATATATAACAAAAAAATAAAGAGAGAGAAGACATTATAATAGGATTACTAGTCCTCATGATTATCCAAATGAAGCAAATTCCAGTAGTCCGGCATAACAACCAAATAATTCTGGACCATAAAACATAAACCTTTCAACAAATGAGTAAGTACACAGAATAAAGTTATATTCGACTTTATATTTCACATTATTTAATGTATATGTGTAATACATGCATATTTATATTGTTTGAATTTATTTTCTTTTCGTTAAAAAAATAATTATTTTTCTAGGTGCTTGTATACAGAGTGTAGAGAAAATGGTGTGCATACTTTTCTCTCCTTTTTTTTTTTTTTTTTTTGGAGAATAGGTATGGGTTCTTTCAGTGGAGGCTGATTAATGCTTTCCCCATACAACATTATATAGTTTTGGGCCATTCCCAATGGGCTTAGGCTTCCTAGGATTGGGCCTAGATGACCCTTCCAATCAGCCAAAAGTTTTCACATCATATTCCTTTGATGGGTCTCATATAGTTTAGGTTTTGGCTGCCCTTGCAACTACCCTTCAAAAAAGAGATAGGTGGTGTTAGAAGTGAAGATTGGCACGCCTTCAATTATTGTTAATGGTTTTTGTTTCTTCTCTCTATCTAAGTCCTCCCAATTTTCTCTATTGGTCCATGTTGTACAAGATATGAAAGACAACTGATGAGGAGGCAGCGATAGGATTAGAGGCGCCATACTTAACTGTGTTGTGATCATGAACATGACCTACTTAAAGATTGTCCTCTTCTGTTCTTCAATTTTTACCCACACTATTACTTTTTGTAGGTCCATTCAATGAACCCCAATATATCGAGGATCAGGGACCTTATATAATGTACAAGATCTTCATGAAGCATGAAACACGTGATGAGAGAATAATGTAAAAGGAATATACTGCATTCCAGATGTATAACTTGAATGATATGATATGACCAAAATAATGTGTGTGTATATATATTGTGAATTTATTAAATATGAACTTCATGCATCGAATATATAGAATGATCACCTCAATTTGTGAATAGATAAGACCTAAAACTAAATGATGTTGTCAAGGCCCTTGTAGCTGAATTAGCAGTTCTCCATACACAAAGTGCTTAGGGGTTTAGGGGGAAAATGGTTTGAATTGCGCAAGATTAGCTGCATATTGTAATTATCTCTAAAAAAAAAAAAAACTAAGTGATGTTATAAGAACCTAAGAATGAGATTTAACCTAGTTTTGAGTTAGCTCAACAATCAAAAGACAAGTCTTAAAGTTCAATTCTTGAGTGCTGTAACCATTGATAAGAATAATGTCCAAGAGAACTGTAATATAGAGAGAGTTCAAGCATGTAGCAGGGAATTTCCAAAAGAAAATTATGGTTAGTGGAACATGGATTGGATTGGATTTTCACTAAGAACAAGTCTCGTATTTATCAAAAATTCTTAAACAAGACCTTTATGATTATTATTATTATTTCAAAGCCTTATGATTGTCTGGTGCAACTGAATCCAGGGTTTTTTTTTTTTTGGTTTAGGTAAGCACATTTTTAACAGTTAATTAGTAATTGTCATGAATACTCTAGATGTGGGGACTAATGAAGGACTAATAGACAAGACCTTATGTCAGTCCTAGGATCCAATGATTCTCTTTCTGACTGTCTTTAGGGCTTTTTACACAGGAAAATGGATATTTGTCCTTAATTTACAAACTATATAACAAAATACCCCTATTTTAAAACTATTTAGCAAAATGCCCATGTTTTTTAAATTCGATTTTAACAAAATTGAGTTATAAGTAGAACTCGACATTAGCAATGTCGAGGTCTATGCATATTTTGCCATTTATTTATTTATTTATTTATTTTTGAAAATTTAAGTGAAACTCGATATTGCTAATGTCGAGTTTCACTTGAAAATATACATAGAACTCGATTTTGAGAATATTGAATTTTACACAGAAATCGATTTTGTTAAAATCAAGTTTCAAAAACAGAAATATTTTGCTAAATAGTTTCAAAACATGGGCATTTTACTGTATAGTTTGTAAATTAGGGGCAAATGCCCATTTTCCTCGTTTTCAACCTACCATTCCTACTAGAGCTTTGCAATAATTTGCAAAGGAGCTTGAGCACCTTGTTTGGTTTTTAAATGACAAAACAAATACTTGATTTAGACTGGCTTAGACAAGATATGCTACATCTTTTTCTGCTTTAGAACACAAAAGGAATACTTGATTTAGACTGGTTTGGTTAAGATATTAGATATGTCACATGCCCCCATCTTACCTTAATTTCAAATTCAGTTGACAACTTTGCTGAACTTATAGTGTTTGCATCAAGTTGAAGTCTTCTATGTACCTTGACTTGAGTATCTCCTTCCTTAATTAATGAGAAATGGTGGGTGAAATCACATATTTAATCTTGTACGGATGTATAAGTTGTGTTATATGTACTTATTAAAACAAAACAAAAAGAATCGAAAACTTCCCAAAGGAAGAGAAGATATTTTATGTTTCCGGCATATGTATAATCTCTCTCACAGTATGTAAGTCTTAAAATTATGTGGGATTCACATGTTATGAGAGAGAGACGATACATATATTGAATACATGAGATAATTTCATCTACCTTACATGTACATTGAAGTCCACAACTTCAAGTCTTCAACTTGCTTGTGTGTGCTTGTTGACATGTTGTTATATTATATACATCCAAAGTGAAATCGTGTGGTGCTTCCTATATGCATCCAAGTAATTAAAATTAAGCAAATATGAGAAGGGATGGTGCTTTTTCTGAAAGTGATTTTTTTTTTTTGGTGAATTTATTAAATATGAACTTCATGCATCGAATATATAGAACGATCACCTCAATTTGTGAATAGATAAGACCTAAAACTAAGTGATATTGTCAAGGGCCTTGTAACTGAATTGACACCCCTATGCACAAAGTGCCCTGAGAAAAGAAACATATGACAAGTACTCTTCCACTGGTTTCTTTTTTTGTTGAATGGATATCCAAAGAAGCTAGCACGAGTAGATGATGATTATGGTGATCGGTTTTAAACAATAAGTTGTAATTACGTCAAGTTGATTTTGAGATTGATTAAAGACCTTTGGGGGTCAGGCTTCTTTCTAAGGTCAAGGGATTAGCTGCATACTGTAATTATCTCTAAAAAAAAAAAAAAAAGGTGATGTTATAAGAACCTAAGAATGAGATTTAACCTAGTTTTGAGTTAGCTCAACAATCAAAAGACAAGTCTTAAAGTTCAATTCTTGAGTGCTGTAACCATTGATAAGAATAAGATCCAAGAGAACTGTAATATAGAGAGAGTTCAAGCATATAGCAGGGAATTTCCAAAAGAAAATTATGGTTAGTGGAACATGGATTGGATTGGATTTTCACTAATAACAAGTCTTGTATTTATAAAAAATTCTTAAACAAGACCTTTATGAGTATTATTATTATTATTTCAAAGCCTTATGATTGTTTGGTGCAACTGAACCTATATATATATATATATATATATATATATATATTAGGTAAACTTATTTTTAACAATTAATTAGTAATTGTCATGAATACCCTGGATGTGGTGACTAATTAAGGACAGATAGTTGTCATTAAGAGCCAATTTTGTACCTCCAACAATTAAGATTGGACCTCTGTTTTTTTACATCATTGTACCCATAGTTGTCAAAATGTGAATCGTATCGTGAATCGATTTTTGATTTTTCCATATTGTGTATCATTCGTATCGTATCGTATCATGTATCTCAACACTTAATAAAATTTATAAAAAATTATAGATATACATATATAAAGGGTATATTCATTATAAATTTTGAATATATTCAGCTATTGACTAATTTATTCATCACTTATGTAATAATATTTAACAAGTTAACTAAATAAATCAAACTAGCATGTGTTTATAACATACACATTCAAATTGCTTAAATTCAAAAGTGATAATATATTACAAATGACCTAAAAATTAATATATTTTCATCATATTGGCTAATCAACCCCATCTAAGTCAATGCTATCATCACGTTTATCATTTTGCAAATTTATTTCTTCATTAAAATTTTCTTCATTGTCATTAACATTTACTATCTCTTCTTGTTCTTTTTATTTTAATAATTAAAAAAAAAAAATTCTTCTTGGCATTCTAGTTTCTTAGACTTATAACAATAATTAAAAAAAATAAAAAAAAATTATATTTTCAATTAATATGTTATTCATAGTATAGAAAATAAATTTGTAAATATTAAAGTGAAGTGTAAGTGTGTACTATGTAATCCAAATTTTGTAAAATAAAGAGCAGGAAAAAAACTTATGAATATGTTATTTTATTAGGTTAAATTAAGTAACCTAATAATTTTGTGTTTAAAACAAGTCTAACAAGTTGTTAGATTCAAATAAAAGTACAAATTTTAACCCAAAAAAAACTCATTTTAAAGCATTTGTCTATGTATCGTACGATACGTACAATTTTACAATACGATACGATTTATATGATACACGTACTGTATCTTACAATTCATGAGCACTTACAATACGCTGATATGATACGGAACTTTTTACACATATACGATATGTATCGTATGATACTGATAACTATGATTGTACCTTTTCCAATCATGGACAGTACGACATGTTGATATTTATGTTCGACATCTACAATGGAATCATCAAATAATCTATGAACATATGCTTGTTCTGTATTTGTTATAGAGGTCCAAATTTATTTTAGATTTATATATCAATAAAATTCAAATCTCCTTTCCTCACTATTTAAACAAGGTTGATACATAATGGAAGTTCAAAGGGAGTAAATTCACTAAATTGAAAAGAAAAGGTAAAGGAAAATAATTGTTTTTTTAGCCATCGACCAAGAAAAGAATCACAACAAATTATACCTCTAAAGTTTGGGGGCGTTCGAATTACTCCCTGAAATTTTAAAATTTAGATTTTACCTCCTGAAGTTTAAGGGTATTTGGATTTTACATCCTAACGTTTTAGAATTTAGATTTTACCTCTTAAAGTTTGAGGGTGTTTGAATTTTATATCCCAAATTCTAAAACTTCAGAGGTATAATTTAAGGGTAAATAGTAGATACTATCTCTATGGTATACTCTTAAAACATTGAAATATCTTGTGATTTATTTTGTGCCACTTGTCTCTTAGTGATTTGTCTTAAAGACAATTATTGCTCTACTGTTTGCGCCTTGTGAACAAATATATATGGGTTGGGTTCAAGTTACACCTAGTGTAACTCTAAACAATGTTACACCATTCAATATTTTTTAATTGGATGCAAATTTTGACAAATCCACTGTTAGATTACATTATCTTTGTATATTCTCCATGCTTGCAAAATTTCAAGGTGATCAAAGATTAATAGCCATGTCATCAATTAATTGTTTAAAATCAAGTTTTTGTAGTTTAAAATAATGCATAAAAGATGAGTTTATGAATTGAATGGTAAATAACAACCAATTGACATGAAAATTGGCATGAATGTTAAGAACATATAGAACATGTAATTCAACGGTGGGATTTTCAAAATATGAATTTTATAAGTTATTGGGTGGTGTAACATTACTTAGAGTTACACCATATGTAACTTGAATCAAACCCTATAAAAATTTTCAAAATAAAAATTTTTGTTTAGTGGAACATGGATTGGATTGAATTTTCACTAATGAAGCATGTTGTCTTTGACACCAGCTCGGCAGCTCCTATGAATAATGAGAAAAATTGAGAACCTAGAATCATAATAGTCAAATAGATTCATTAAAAAACAAAAGTCTAAGTGTCTAACTGTAGGATATACTTGCTTAGCCTGATAATCTCCCATTATATTGAACAAATATTATATTTCTATACATTTAAAAAAAATTAAATCAATATGTATAGAAAATATGTTATATATTAGCATCGATATACTATGTTGAATATGCTAGAATAGATGTAGAAGCAGAAACATAAAATATAGAACAAGTGGTTCAGCTATGGAGGAAACTCTTAAGAGCTACATCTTTAATATATAAGAGTGTAGTACAAATCTTGTGATACAATGAATCATAACATGAGTATATATAGTAGACTAATCCCTAAACTAATAGACTTTTAGTACAAATAGAAGACGTGGCTTGCACAAATAGAATGATTGGGCTTGGGCCTATTACATTAGGATAATGTATCTCTAACAGTATTAAATATTATAATTTAAATATTTATTTATTTTATTTCTTAAATTGTGCCTTTAGAATGCTCTTAATAATTAATAACAAGACTCATATGTATCAAAAAGTCTTATCAAGACCTTTATTATTATTATTATTATTATTATTATTATTATTATTATTATTATATTGAAGCCTTATTATTGTTTGGTGCAACTGAATTTATGGTTGTTTTTTGGTTTAGGAAAGCACTTTTTTAACAGTTAATTAATAATGGTCCTGAGTACTCTAGCGATGTGGGACTAATCAAGGAAAGATAAATGTCATTAAAAATTTTCTAGTTTTTTACATTTTTAATATATGAGGGTGTAATACAAATTTTGTGATACAATGAACCATAACATTAGGATAATGTATCTCGTTTTGTTTTTTGTATGGGGAAGCTTCATCAAAGCTGGTGGAGTTTTTTGCCATGATCGCATGGAGTATTTGGGAGCGTCGGAATCGGATTAGGGAGAGATAGAAGGTGTGGGGTGTTGATGAGGTGTGCACTCGGGCCTTTGAGCTGCTGAAGGAGTTCCATGATGTGCATAAAAAGATTCCTAGGTTGGCTATTTGTAGTGGGGATATTTGGTGGAAACCTCCTGCATCTGGTTTGTTCAAAGTCAATTTCGATGGAGCATTCTTTGAAGAGCAGGCATGTGTAGGTCTTGGGGTGGTCATCAGGGATTTGGCTGGGCTGGTTATTGGTGCGTTGAGCCAGAAAATTAGGCATCCAGGGTCTGTGGATATGGTGGAAGCTTTGGTTGCCCGAAGAGCTGTTGTATTTGCCTAGGAGCTGTGTCTTCAAGCCATGGAGGTGGAGGGTGATTCTTTGAAGGTTATCCAAGCTCTTGTTGCTGCCAAGCCTTCAAGGACTTTGTTTGGAAATTTCATTGCTGATATTCATTGTTTCGTAGCAAATTTTAATTGTAATTTTTATCATGTTAAGAGGGAGGGCAATAAGCTTGCTCATGCCCTTGCCTGTAGAGCAGTTGTATCTGCAGATTTTGATGTGTGGTTAGAAGATCTACCACGTGACTTGGAGGATATTTTTCAGTTTGATTTACCTTAATAAAATTTCTTACCTGATTCTCAAAAAAAGAAGGATTGGGCTTGGGCCTATTACATTGGGCTAATGTATCGCTAATAGTATGAAATATTATATTTTGAATATTTATTTTTTTATTTCTTAAATTGTGCCTTTATAATGCTCTTAATAATTAATAACAAGAATCGTATCTATCTAAAAGTCTTAACAAGGACTTTATTATGATTACTATTATCTATATATATATATATATACAATATTTAAATAAAATGATAATTTTATTTAAATAAAATTATTTTTATTTAGTCCAAGCTTGACAAGGAGTGAAACTCTATCTTTCTAACAAGTCCAACTTAAACTCAAACTCATCATTATCATTTTTTTAAAACAAAATTATTTTTGTTTAATCCAAACTTAACAAGGAGTAAAACTCTATCTCTCTAACAAGTCCAACTTAAACTCAAACTCAAACGTTGATAATTTGTCTCCAAATTTGCAAGGTTAATCATGAACACTATTGTAAGGACATGTTTTGCTCCCAAAGCCCAAATGATAGGTCAACGGCCCAACGAGCCCAAAACAATGAATTTGTAGAGAGTGGGCTTGAAACTGAATTTTCAATGAGTTAGGTGGACAATGATCATAGTAGGTTAGCCGATACTGGAAAGCATAAAACAAACAGTTTTAAACAAGAAAAGTTCTCCTCGGTCAAGTCCGATGAAAGTTGTTCTTATGTATTTCTCCAAGACTTATACAAAATTACAGTTCTAGAGTCTACAGTGACTTTTCCTTTGATTATCTCTTGCCCCCTTTGTAATGGGGTTTTTCTTCTTTAAATTCTCCTTCCTCACTTCATCTTAGCCCTCCACGTGTAGATCAGATTGCTGGCTTTTATACTTGTCCCATCGGCACCTTCTTGAAGTCTTTGTAGGTAGCTGTAAGGCTGAATGTTATTGTTCAGGTATCACCTCCACATTAATGTGACCATGGGGTTAGCTGCAGAGCATTCAATGCGGTAGTAGCAACTTTCTTCTTAGATATTTCCCAACTCTCTTTTGTCTTATCCCTATCTGATGTTTATCTTTGCCAGCATGATTGCCTATTACCTCGTTCTTGATGAAGAGTCGAACCTTTGACCTCTACTCTGTTTAGCCGAGGAGGTACTTCTCCTCGGACAACATTTCCAACTCCTTATGACCAGACTTCTTCCACGGACCGTTAATCTGCATGCCTTCATTAGTATTTACCTGTCCTTGGACTATTTGATGTTCTTGGGCATGGTCCAATACCCATATTTGGGCCCTTCATCCCTACAATAGCCCCTCGAAATTCCAGTCTTTTTCTCCTCGGAAAAAAAAGGGATTTCGATTTCTTGGCAACTATCCTTCTCACTATTATGTTATTTCTTTCTGTGTAGGTGTCTTTTCAACTGCAAAGAGTTACACTACTGACGCTTCGGCATCTGGGACGCTTCCACATTTATTTCATTTGGTGCCCTGTCCCTCACGTTCTACGGTATGATGGAGATCTTACAGTGGAGAAATTTTATGGGGATTTAGGCGGGAACTCTCCTGCTTACTTTTCCCTTCCCTATATATATTGCTCGAAGATTCTGGCTGTTCCACTTTTTACATCTTCAACTCTCAAGAACCAGTCTGAGGAGCCTTTCTATACTTTCGTAAGTTACCTTTAGTGTTTCTTCGTAATTTTAGGACCTCTTCTTCCTCGGCCTCTTTAATTTTCACCTCGTCACTCAAACACCTTAACTTATTTTTCAAATGGGTAGATTCGCTAGCTTAGTAGACACCTTAGAGGGTATAGAGAGTTTTAAAGCCCGTTACCGTATTCCACCTAGGGTTTCCATTAGGTATTGCCGCTAAGGGGAGTGGCATGCCATAAGGCAAGAAGGGGAGGTAGTAATCCCTATGATTGCCTTCATAGAGGGAGGGATGAGAATTCCCATGGGTAGAGTGACTAGGGACTACCTTATTGCTCACAGGCTTTCTCCTACCCAGTGCGCCCCTAATGTGTTTAGGATTTTAGGTAGCATAGATGCTTTTAATGAAAAGATGGGTGTGAACCTCACCCATCATGACGTTAACTAGATTTACAATCGTCAACACCTCAAAGGCCAAGGGTATTATATGAAAACTAGGATCCCTGCAGTCAGGCTGATATTGTGTCTCCCTGATACCAACAAGGGTATGGACAAGGACTTCTTAATTGTCTCAGAGGAGTGGCATGATGGACTTCATTGCCCAACACGAGATGGGACACCAGGTGGGGTGTTTAGGTTTAGGTTTATTACTCTAACATTTTTTTGTTCTAATTTGTAAATTGGTTCTCATTTATCTACCTATGTTTTATTCTAACAATGTTTTACTTTTGATGAACTTGTAGATAAGTATTCTACAATCCCAAACTTCAGCCTTGTCAACGAGCCTGATCTAACAAGGATACTTAAATTTGAGATCTTCGGGCACACCGACGGACAATTGCGAGCTGCTCATATAATTCTCGGCTACAACCCCATCTCGTCGAGTTTCCAAGCCCCTAAGTACGTGATAAAGGCGAAGGATCCTTGGCTGCAGCAAATCAACATTGCCGTATTTGGTTTCCTTGTTGGCACCCTTCCAGAAGGCACACAACCAGTGGAGCTACCCTTCCAACACACTGCCGAGGAAGAAGCAACCTCCTCCCTTCTAGTTCCTGAAGTAACAGCCAAGGTAGTGGAGGTTTCAGACGCCGAGGAAGATTTTGAGGCTTTTAACCAACCTCAATCTCCAGATTCAACAGACTCTAACTTCAACCACCTTCCTCTTGCTCAAGTGAGTAGCATCCAAGAAGCCCCCAGTATACCCGACGCAATAGTGCTACAACGTAAGGCCAAGACAAGCCTTCTTGAGCTTCTTGAGTCTCATTCAGGAGGCACTATGTTTGAGGTGGCCATCAAAACCAAGCCTCCTACTCCTTTTCTCACCCAAACTTCCCAAACTGATTCTGCAGATAAGAAGAGGAAACGGGACTGAAAAGGCAAAGATGTAGCAGGGGAGGGGGAGGTCATCCCTTCCAAAAAACCCAAGCCCTAGAAAGGGGCCAAAATAGCAAGGGTAGCCCAGACAAGGTCCTCAAGTGAAGGGGCCATTGTGGAGAGGGGGAATGATTGTCTCCCTAGGGTCAAAACTTGGAACCCTCCCTTGGTACTGAACGAATCTCCCCTTCCCCTGAATTCCTTTATCAGGGACTTTCAGAAAGGGAAGGCGGGGTATGTGGCCAATACCTTGGAGCAGCCACTACTGCTACCTGATGACATGGCTGACTTAAGGACCATAAAGAAACATGAAGTGTTTCTAACTCTGAAGAGGGATCTTGCGTTGGTAAGTTTTTCCTTTTCTTTTTATTTTTTTAT
Source organism: Notholithocarpus densiflorus (assembly GCA_030021035.2). Taxonomy (NCBI): domain Eukaryota; kingdom Viridiplantae; phylum Streptophyta; class Magnoliopsida; order Fagales; family Fagaceae; genus Notholithocarpus; species Notholithocarpus densiflorus. The sequence goes on from JARYZH020000017.1 coordinate 1,516,113, forward strand.
TTACAAAGGCAATTCAAGCTGTGCATATGGCTGAGGAACTGGTGAACAATTCCCACAGGTAAATGAAGGAGGAGGAAGGACGACGCATAACTGTCGTGGAGGCCTTTACCCTGGCTGAGCAGAGGGTTAAGGATCTTAATGCCAAGCTAACCGAGGCTATTAGAGAGAAAAAGGGTGCTGAGGCGGCCTTGGAGGGTGCTAAGAGACAAGCAGAGACCCAGTGCCAACAGTTGCGCCAAATTGAAGACTAGCTTTCTATATCTAAGGAATAGATAGGGACTCTAAAGAGAAAGCTGGAAGAAGCAAAAAAAGCTGCAGAAGAAGCTGAGCAAGAGGGGTATGATATTGGGGTGGCAGAGATCAAGAAAAATCTCAGGGCTCAGGTCTCTAGGGTTTGCAGAGGCTATTGCCTCTAGGTGTGGAACGAAACCCTAAACCAAGCTGGGGTGGATGCTTCTTTCACACTGAGGAGAGCAGAATATGTCTTTTACCCCCCAGCCATCTGAGCATCAGGCCCTTCAAGCTCCGAGGCTAAGAGTGCTCCCAAAGATCTTGACCTCAGCAAGGACGCCTCTGCTAGTGCTCTCCCATCTTCCACCATTCCTCCTAAAGAGGTTGACCATGTTGGTGTTGCTGAGAAAGAGAAGGACACAACAAAAGAGGTAGTCCCTGAGTCAACCAAGCTGCCACCCTCACCCAAGGAACCCTCCAAGGAGAAGGGAGTCTACCAGAGCCAAGAGTTGATACTAGTTACCCTTCCTTTCACCGCTAAGGAAGACCCTAAGGGTAAAGGTACCGCTCAAGCTATAGTGCTCGAGGTGCCTACCAAAGTTGTAGCAAAAACCAATCCTCCTCCTTCTAAGACCAAATAGGGCTCCAATTCTATTTTGTTGTCTCTTTCTATATGTTTTTTATTATTTTTTTTATGTGTACCTTTTTTTATGTGTATTTGTTGTCTATGTTTTTAAATATGTATTTTCTTTGCCTTTTCAAGGCCTTACTTAATGAAAAACATTAAATTCCATTATGTTTCATCGTGTTTAGATAAAACAAAGCATTATTTATTTCTTAATCAATGTTTTACCAGTATAAGCATAACTTATAGCCTCTTCATTCTGAACTTTGACAGTCATTTATGCAAATTGCAGTTTGACTATTACATTCCATGTGATTGGCAGTGTAATAGACTAACCTTTCCAAGCCCTTAACACTTAACAACCTATAACTTAACTTAAAAACATACTTTGTGTACCTGAGATAAGTAGCTCCAAGGATTACGTGTACTTCAAGATTCCCTTCTTAACTTCAAACAATGGTGAAGTACGTATCTATCCAAGGCATATGATCTGAGGAGGCTATCATATCCAAGACTTAACTTAACATTCCACTTAGCAGTAGATTCGGGTAGTTGTAGGTGTTAATTTACCCAAGGTATGTGGTCCGAGGAGCCAGACATGGCCAAGATTCTGTTTAACACTTAGATAAATAGTGAGAAGTATTAATTTACCCAATGCTTTGTTTAACACTTAGATAAATAGTGAGAAGTATTAATTTACCCAAGGTATGTGGTCCGAAGAGCCAGGCATGACCAAGGTTCTGTTTAACACTTAGATAAATAGTGAGAAGTATTAATTTACTCAAGGTATGTGGTCCAAGGAGCCAGGCACGATCAAGGTTCTGTTTAACACTTAAATAAATAGTGAGAAGTATTAATTTACCCAAGGTATGTGGTCCGAAGAGCCAGGCATGACTAAGGTTATGTTTAATACTTAAAGGAATGGAACACACAACATATAATATTATAAACAAAAAATGTGGTAGAATTACCTTTCATTAATAGTAATACATTCGTAGGTTATTTTCATTTCAAGGGCGTGGTACAACATTTTCATCTAAATCTTCTAGAAAGTAAGCACCTATACCAGCTACTGATGTAATACGATATGGCTTCTCCTTAGGAGTGTCCAACAGACCCGGCAGCCCGCTCAACCCGGCCAACCCGCCCGTGTCCGACCCACCACCACCCGATCCGACGACTCCGGCGGTCGGACACGGGTTCCAAACTCACTAACTCGACCCCACGCGGGTCGATTGTCGGTTTTGCCTTTTGAAACCCGTGACACCCCGACCCACACCGAATCCTTTCTCTTTCCGACGAGTTATTACGAATTTTCGACCAGTTTCGGCGAAATCTGGTCCAGATCTTTCGAGATTCGGTGAGATCTCGCCGTTATCCGATGAAATCTGGGCTAGATCTCGACGGATCCAGCCAGATTTCGGCCTGATCTCGCCGAATCCGGCCAGATTTCGGCCCCAGTGATAAAACCTGAGGTCAACCCGAATCAACCCGAAACCGACAAGACCTGAACCTAAAAATCCGACCAGATCTCCAGGTCGGTTTCGGGTCAATTTTTCATCCAACCGCCTCATTCGGGTCGAGTCTGAGTTGGGCAAAAACCCGACCCGGCCCGACTCGTAGACACCCCTACTTCTCCTAATTAGGCCCAATTTTCCCCATGCTGGGTTCTTTACAGTACCCACAACTTTTCTCAACACTAAGTCACCAGGTGTTAACGGCCTTGCCCTTACACTGGTATCATACCCCTATTTGAGCTTCTGTTGATAATATGCTAGCTGAACCATGACAGTTTCTCTTCGTTCCTCGACTAAATCTAGAATTTTTCAATAAACTATCATTGTTGTATGGAGTGAACAAGCTTGTCCTCAATGTTGGAAATCCAATCTCTAGAGGGATCACAGCCTTGGACCCATAAGTTATTAAAAAGGATGTTTCCCCAGTTGACCAACGAGGAGTAGTCCAATATGTCCAGAGGACATGTGGTAGTTCTTCTACCCATCTACCCTTTGCCTTGTCCAACCTCTTCTTAAGCCCATTTACTATAACTTTATTAACTGCCTCGGCCTACCCATTCCCTTGTGGATAGGTTGGAGTTGAATATTTGTTCCTAATATCCAAATCATAGCAGTATCTCCTGAAAGATTTACTATCAAATTGAAGCTCATTATCTAAGATAAGGGTGAGAAATCCCAAATCGAGTGACAATGTTTTTCCATACAAACTTCTTTGCATCCACGTCCCTAATGTCGACTAGCGGTTCAGCCTCTACCCACTTTGTGAAGTAATCAGTGCCAACCAGAAGCCATCTTCGGTTTCCTGCAGCTTTAGGAAATGGTCCTACAATGTCCAAGCCCCACTGAGCAAATGGCCATGGACTAGACAAAGGATTAAGGACACCTCCTAGCTGATGAATGTTTGAAGCAAATCTCTGGCATTGATCACACTTCGTCAGATACTCCTATGCCTCTTTCTGCATTCTTGGCCACCAATACCCCTGGGTAAGTGCCCTATGAGATAGTGACCTACCCCCTGTATGACTTCCACAGATTCCCTCATCCAGTTCCTCCAGAAGTGGCTCAACTGCTTCAGGATGGACACAGAGTAAGTATGGTCCAAAAAAGGAACGTTTATACAACTTTTGCTCCTCAAACAACCAGAAACGAGGAGCTTTCCTCCGTACCTTATCTGCCTCTCCCTTCTCATCAGGTAGAGTACCTTCCTTAAGAAACAAGACCAAAGGATCCATCCAACTAGGCCCGACCTTGATTTGGTAAACCTGGACCTTCTCCCTCTTCTCCTCGGCGGCCTTATGTAAATCTTTAACGAGTATAACTCGAGGTAAGCCTTATCCAGAAGAGGTTGCCAAAGTAGCTAAAGAATCAGCATGCGTATTCTTGCTTCTCGAAATTTGTTGCAAAGTGAAAAACTCAAAACTTGACTACAAGCGCCTAGCTTGACTCAAATATCCTTGCATTCTCAAATCCCTAGCTTCCAACTCTCCCTTTACTTGGCCCACCACCAACCTTTAGTCTGAGAACACTTCCACTGCCTTTCCCCCTATTTTCTGAATCATGGCCATCCCTACCAACAAAGTTTCATACTCGGCTTCATTATTAGTGGCCGAGAAACCCAACCTTAAAGATTTCTTAATAGTGATCTTGTTTGGGGACACCACAACTAGTCCTACACCAGATCCTCTCTGATTAGTTGCACATCAACATACAATTTCCAAGTTAAAGGTCCTTATAGAGAGATTGTTTCAATTGGTTTTCCTCCTAAATTTTGCCCTTTGTCCTCCATTTCTACTGGAGATTCAATAAATTCTGCTACCAAATCTGCAAGAACTTGACCCTTAATAGAAGTCTGAGGCATATACTTAATGTCAAAAGCCCCCAAAATTGTTTCCCACTTGGCAATTCTCCCTGTATAATCAGCCTTTTGGAGCAATGACTGAAGAGGAAGTTGGGTTAAAACCACAACTGTGTGAACTTGGAAATAATGAGGGAGTTTCCGTGTGGCATGTACCATAGCCAAAATAGCCTTCTCTAGTGGCAAATAACGAACCTCTGCTTCGTGTAGTGACTTGCTCACATAATAGACTGGCCGTTGTACTCCGTTGTCCACCCTTATCAGCACTAGGCTAATTGCATGAGAGGCCACAACAATATAGTCGAAAAGAACCTCTTCCTCCTCTGGCCTGGACATAATGGGTGGTCGAGAAAGATAATCCTTCAACTGTTGAAAGGCTAAAGCACACTCCTCAGTCCACTCAAATCCTTTCCATTTGTACAACAACTGGAAGAAAGGCATACACCTGTTTGCGAACCGAGAGATAAATCGGTTCAGGACTGCAGTCATTCCTGTCAACTTTTAGACTTCCTTGGGATTCCGAGGAGGTTGTAGATTGTTAATTGCCTTAATTTGATCAGGGTTGACCTCAATTCCACGATGTGTGACCATATAACCTAGAAATTTGCTTGAACTGACACCAAAAGAACACTTAGATGCATTGAGACGTAGCTTGTGTTTTCTTAGCACTTCAAAAATGCTTCCGAGGTCATTCACCTGCTTGGACTCTACCTTGCTCTTCACCACCATATCATCTATGTAAACTTCGATATTCTTGCCAAGTTGAGGTTCAAACATCCTAGTCATCATCCTCTGATAAGTGGATCCTGCATTCTTCAGTCCAAATGGCATTACTTTGTAATGGTAATTCCCAGTGGGTGTAACAAAAGTAGTCTTCTCTTGATCATCCGGTGCCAATGGTATTTGATGATATCCCTAAAAGGCATCTAAAAAGCTCATCCGAAGATGACTAACTGTTGCATCCACCAATTGGTCTATCTGAGGTATTGGGAATGGATCTTTTGGGCAAGCTTTGTTTAGATCTGTGAAGTCCATACATACTCGCCACTTTCCATTCTTCTTCTTTACCGCCACTTTCCATTCTTCTTCTTTACCACCACTGTGTTGGCTAACCACTCAGGATAAAACACTTCTTTTATTGCTCCTGCCCACTTAAGTTTAATCACCTAATCTTTAACAGCATCAGAATGTTCTTTGGAAGAATGCCGAGGTGGTTGCTTCTTAAGGGTGATAGATGGATCAATGTGTAGATGATGACAGATGAAATTTGGATCCACCCCAGGAGCTTCATAAGCCCTCCATGAAAACTCATCAACATTCTTCCTAAGGAAAACAACTAATTCTTCCTTCTCCCGAGGAGGCAATTGAACTCCCACTTGGAAAAATTTTCCTCATCATTATCAATGACAATTTTTTTCTAACTCTTCACACTTTGCCCCTTCTACCACAACATCCGTGGACAAGAATGTTCTCCTTGATTGCTATAAATCCCTCTCTGCAAAGGCTGAGGATTCACCTTCAAACTGATGTCTGATTGCAACCATCAAACATTGTCTGGCCGTGGACTGACTTCCGATCAGCTCTTTAACTTGATCCTCTGATGGATACTTCACTTTTAAGTGCAAGGTGGAAGAAATAACTCCCATGGCATGAAGCCAAGGTCTCGCCATAATAGCAGTGTAGGGGGAATATGCATCTACCACAATAAAGGAAATTTCCACGACCTCCGACCCTGCCTGAACAGGTAATCTGATCTGGCCCCATGGGTTGACTGTTTTCCCATCAAAGCCCACTAAATGAGAGTCATAGCAGGCCAAGTCCTCAAGCTTCAGCTTGAGCCCTTTGTATAGATCAGGGTACATGATCTCTGCACCACTGCCTTGATCTACCAAAACCGTCCTCACATTATACCCTCCAATCCTTAGGGTAACCACCAGGGCATCATCATGTGGCTGTAGGGTTCCCACCTTATCCTCATCAGAAAAACTTAAAGCTGGTCGGACTTCCATTATACCCCTTTTAGGATCAGGGGTCAAGTCCTCAGCATATGGTCGGGCTATAGACATCACCCTGAATGGATAGGAACCGGTCTTGCCTGGGGCAGCAAGAATAACATTGATCGTCCCCAAGGGTGGTCTTGAAGAAGCATCCCTTTGATGTGCCGACCCTACCTGGCTCTCTTGTCTATTGGGCTGATACAAGAATTGTTTTAGTTTCCTAAATTTTACTAGCTGCTTCAGGTGATCCCGTAAAGTCCTACATTCTTCTGTAGTATATCCTCGGTCCTGGTGGTACTGACAATGAAGACTTTGGTTGTGCTTCATGAGGTCTTCTCCCATCTTATTTAGCCACTTGAAGTATGGCTTATTCTTTATTTTCTCCAAGATTTGGTGCACAGGCTCCTTAAACATAATGCTAACTACCTGGGTAGTAGTAGGTCCAGTGTGCCCAGCAAAATCTCTCCTAGGTCGATTGTTGTTATACCTTTCCGACCTGAAATCCCTTCGGTCTTGGGGAAATACTTTAGCCTTCCCCTTTCCTTGTTGTTGATCCCCCTTGACCCGTTTATACTCATCAATTCTATCCATGAGCTAACGTACGCTTTTGGCAGGCTTCCTTGTCAAAGACTTCCTTAAATCGTGCTCGGCAGGCAGGCCAACCTTGAAAGTCCTTATTGCCACATCATCAAAATTTCCATCTATTTCATTAAGCATCTCCCAGTACCTGTCTAAATACGTCTTCAGGGTCTCTCACTCTCGCATGGCCATGGACAGTAGGGAATCCAAGGGACGAGAAACCTTACTACAAGTAACAAAATAGGCTCCAAAAGCCCTAGTAAGCTCTTGAAAGGAATTGATTGAACTTTCTTTCAAACCATCTCATTGCTACTAGCCCTAAGCTAGATGGGAACACCTTGCACATTAAGGTCTTATTCTTTTAGTGAACAACCATTCTTTGATTGAAATGGCTAACATGCTCCACAGGGTCTATCCTACCATTATACATGGTAAACGTTGGTTGATTAAACCGCCGAAGAAGCTTTCCCCCTTCTATCCTCCATGTAAACAGTGATTTAGAAATCTGGCGCAAGGCCCTGCTCATAGCATCGTTGCCCAGGCCTCTGCGAGATGGGCTTTTGCTTCTCCGCCTATAATGGCAATCCTCATCACATGAAAAAGACTCACTGGGGGAGTCCTTGATCTGGGCCTGTAGCTATCATCATCATCATCATCATCGGAGGGAGATTCTGAGCTTGAAGGAGTCCCTTTCCGTTGCTTATGACGTATCTCCAACTGCATGTTCCTGGTGCTTTCTCCATGGGACACATGACTCCCACTTCTAGATTGACTCCTACTTGTATGGGTGGTGTGTACACTAACTTCACGGTCCCTCCCTCGTTCAAGATTAAGAAATTGGTCTTGACGTTGGGATCCCACAGATTCTTCACGGTTTGGCCCTGAACCTACCATGGTTGGATGATGAACTCAAGAATGTTCAAATCCCCATAGACGGCACCAATTGTAAAGACACATTTTGCTTCCAAAGCCCAAATGAAGGGTCAACGGCCCAACGAGCCCAAAACAATGAATTTGTAGAGAGTGGGCTTGAAACTGAACTTTCAATGAGTTAGGTGGACAATGATCATAGTATGTTAGCCAATACTGGAAAGCATAAAACAAACAGTTTTAGACAAAAAAAAGTTCTCCTCAGTCAAGTCCGAGGAAGGTTGTTCTTATGTATTTCTCCAAGACTTATACAAAATTACAGTTCTAGAGTCTACAGTGATTTTTCCTTCGATTATCTCTCGCCCCCTTTGTAATGGGGTTTTTCTTCTTTATATTCTCCTTTCTCACTTCATCTCAGCCCTCCACGTGTAGATCAGATTGCTGGCTTTTATACTTGTCCCATTAGCACCTTCCTGAAGTCTTTGTGGGTAGCTGTAAGGCTGAATGATACTGTTCAGGTATCACCTCTACATTAATACGGCCAGGGGGTTAGCTGCAGAGCATTCAATGCGGTGGTAGCAACTTTCTTCTCAGATATTTCCCAACTCTCTTTTGTCTTATCCCTATCTGATGTTTATCTTTGTTAGCATGATTGCCTATTGCCTTGTTCTTGATGAAGGGTCGAACCTTTGACCTCTACTCTGTTTAGCTGAGGAGGTACTTCTCCTCGGACAACATTTCCAGCTTCTTATGACCAGACTTCTTCCATGGACCATTAATCTGCATGCCTTCATTAGTATTTACCTGTCCTCGGATTATTTGATGTTCTCGGGCACGGCCCACGGCCCAATACCCATATCTGGCCCTTTCATCCCTACAACTATAAAAGCAATGTAAACCCCAATATTATTTATTTATTTTTTTTAACCGAGTAGAGGTATAAGCTTTTCTTATGTTATTTTCTTCTCATCTACTTTGTTTAAAAAAAAATATATATATTATTTTATGGTTTTTCATGTATTTTTTAAAAAGTAATTTTCGTACATGAATCACCAAACTCTCTCTAGCCGTTTTTTACAAGATAAAAAAGCTTGCAATAATTGAAATTATTCTTTTGAATGTAACTCATTTTACTCTTATCTTTCTCTATTGTTTAGTCATATATATTTTGTTTTGTTTCAATAATTCCTAAGCAGTGAATCATCTGATTTTTTAATATTTTTTGGTCTTTCAGAAGTTTTAATATCTGAATTTTTGAGTTTTTTTTTTTTTTTTTGCAATATTTGAAACTTTTTGACCAATTTTATGTAAGCCATTGCACATTCAAGTAATGGCTTCTTTATCAAATTGTAACACAAATTAAAGTCATACAAGAGCAAATCATGCAATAGTGTAGTTTCTTAATCAATTTAAGATTTTATAAAATTATTTTAGTTTACCTCACAAATAGATATGTTTTCGTGCACAGCACGGGATAGCGACTAGTTATTATTATATCGAAGCCTTATTATTGTTTGATGCAATTGAATTTATGGTTGTTTTTTGGTTTATGTAAGTACATTTTTAACAGTTAATTAATAATGGTCCTGAATACCCTAGCAATGTGGGGACTAAGGAAGGACAGATAAATGTCATTATGAGTTTGCCAATTTTGTACATTTATGATAATTTGAATAATTTTTTTTTTATTTCTTAAATTCTGCCTTTAAAATGTTTTTAATGATTAATGACAAGACTCGTATCTATCAAAAAGTCTTAACAAGGCCTTTACTATGATTATTATTATATTGAAGCCTTATTATTGTTTGGTGCAACTGAATTTATGGTTGTTATTTGGTCTAGGTAAGTACATTTTTAACAGTTAATTAATAATGTTTGTGATTCTCGTGATCAATACCTTAGCAATGTAGGGACTAATGAGGGAAAGATAAATGTCATTAAGAATTTGTCAATTTTGTACATCTTTAATATATGAGAATGTAGTACAAATCATGTGATACAATGAACCTTAATATGAGTGTATATATATATATATACTCATATTAAGGTTCAATTACAAGTAGGAGACTTGGCTTGCAAAAAATAGAAGAATTGAGTTTTGGCCTATTACATTGGGTTAATGTATCTATAACGGTATTATCAAGCCAAAAACATGTCACTTCTTGCAGTACTGAAGCACAATAAAGACTCTCTTGCTCAATCTCCTTCCTCTTTTCTTGCTTCATGAACAATAAATGGAAGCTTGATCAACTACTTGAATAAATTATATATGAACAAGGTTAATACATAATGGAGGGGAGTAGATTCACTAAATTGAAAAGAAAAGGTAAAGGAAAAGAATTGTTTTTGTAGCCATTGGCCAAGGAAGAATCAAAAGATTCAAAACGTTTTCTTTCTCTAAATCAATTAGACAGTTATGATAAATTGGTAACCACATTCAATTTTTTTTTTTTTTTTTTGGATAAAGAACCACATTCAAAATTGATAAAGAGAAAAAGGCAGTTGGGGACACACACATATTAATATATAAATATATATATATATCTATATATATACTATATAGTAGACAAATAAACATGGGGCTTGGATGGAAGAAAAAAATGTAAATAGAAACAAAAAAAAATTAAGGGTAGATTGTAGATACCATCTCTATGGTATACTCTTAAAACATTATTTGAATTATCTTGTGATTATTTTGTGGCATTTATCTCCTAGTGGTTTGTTTTATGAGATATTTTCGCTGATTAAAATAGAATTTATGATGTGATTAGTACCAACATACAAGTACACTCATTGAAAATTAATTAAAGACAATTATTGTTCTACTGTTTGCCTCTTGACTCTTGTGAACAAACCCTTACCCAAATAAAGATTAAAGGAGAAAGCTAAAGAGAAATAGATATTCAATGGAAAAAATTTTTAATTTTATTTTTTAAATTCTTTCCCAATAAGCATTGCTGGCAATTGCTACATCATCAAATTTCGTCAAAATTAACAGAAATGTCTCATAAAGCAAACCAAATAGGCGTAAATGTCACAAATAAACGAAATAGTCGTTATGTATTTTAAGAGTTCACCACATGAGTGGTACATGTAAATGAGTAATTTACCCAAAAATTAGAAGAAGACACATCCATATGCTTTCTGCACAAAGCCAGATCTGTGCCTCTGAAGTCTGAACTTGACAAAGATGGAAGAATAAACAGGTACAAGTACTATTTAAGTGGGTTGTCGTATACTTGTCAAATAATAGACAAGACCTTATGTGATATGTCGTCTATATTTGTATGTATAATGAAATTCACAAATCCTCTTTACAAGGGTCATTCTTTATTTTTAGGAAAAGGTCATTGAAACTTTTTATTAAGAAGCTGGTAAATCAGCTATAACAATAGAGTTAATATTTGGAGGAATAGTCTACATCCAAATAAAAAGTAAAAAAGACAGTTTTGCTCCCTTGACTAAGACATGAGAAACAACATTACTTTGCCTAACAAAATAGAAAAAGAACAACTTAGCAACAAGCTAGAGAATGACAGTATCTCTAATTATATGACCAAAATAAGAAGAGAGCTTATCGCCACATCGTAAGGAATTTATGACAATCTTTGAGTCTCCTTCAAAGGAGGATTGATTGATTCCTACTTCATGAGCAAATAACACAACTCTCCTAGCCCAAATTTGTTTTAAAGGGATCATTCTTGATTTTATGTCTATCTTCGTTAGAGAAGTGTAATTAATTTTATAACATTGAATTCTTGATTTTTTTTTTTACAAGATAGAAATTCTCCTCTAGCCTAATCTAAGTATATATGTGTGTGAAGCTCTCTCCTAGAAACTTGAACTCCGTCCTTTACCTCCCATGCACACCTCACAAGCACTTATACTTGTGGAGTGACCATCATGCTAAAAGTGCGCGGCAATGATGTTGTTCTAACATAGAATTTTTTCACAAGACATTCAAAATCATAAGGAATGTTACTTGTTCAACCCCACGAAATCACTATTTTATAGCTTCATTTTCAAGCTAATGCAAATTGCTGAAGGATACATTTTTTATTTTTATTTTTAAATTAAATTGTGCTTTAACAAAATTGAAAAGAATAACAACCTTGAATTATTGAGCAAAAATATGAGAATAAAAACTTTTGAGTTTATTTTCTATGCAAGATTTTATGCAAATTTTATTGTTTTAACTTCAAAGCCTTTGGAGGATATATTGTACTTCAAAAATGTTGGAAGAGGGAGATTTGGTCTGTTAAAGTATTTGGAGCTTGAGATCCACGATTGAGAACCAAACTTGAATGAATTAATCCGAAGTCATGAGATTGGATGTCTGGGACATTCAAGAATAGTAATTTAGTAAAGTCAGTTAATAGAAAGTAATTCGTACATTATCACAACAAGGAGAACCAGCTAAAGTGCTGGACACTCTAAAAATCTAATTTATATTAGGATAAATTCCACAAACCACCCCTGAGGTTTGGGTTAATACCAACTAGGTCCAAAACATTCCAAAATAGACCAATTTGGTCTGTAATGACTATTTTGTCCCCAAAGGTCACTAACACCGTTTGTGCACCGTTTTATTAAACAATTTTTTTTTCTTTTCTTCATCTCACCCACGCCGAGCTCTCCTTTTTCTCTGTCTTTTTGATCTGGAGCTTTTTACAGAAACCAAAAACCAACCATGGCCGAGCCTCCATGACTCTATCTTCGACCAGCCTAAGTCTAAGCCTCCTCAACCATCAACTCTCCTCACTGAAAATCACTCTCTTCCCTCTTCGATCTCACCGATCTAAATGGAGTAGAGCCTCCATGGTGAACCTCAGCCAACACCACCACAAAACCCCAAACCCCAAACCCACTCACTGAAAATCACTCTCTTCCTTATCTGATTCTCATTCCCTCAAAACCCCAAACCCACTCTTCGATCTATAAGCCAGAGGGCCCTAAACGACGTGTGGATTTTGGTGTGGATCAGCGTTGGAGTCTTTCCCCTCTCTCTCTCGTGGTCTTTGCGGCGGCGCCGTGGTGTGGGTAAGTGGTGATTCGTGGGTTTTGGTGTGGATCAACATTGAAGGGTTTGGGTTTTCTCTCTCGTGGTGTTTGTGGCGGTGCCATGGTGTAGCTTAGGGATGGTTAGGTTTCGATTGGCGGTGGTGGGTTTTTTGTGGGGGTGGCTGGTGGTGGACGGTCACAAAGCCACAGGGAGGAGCAAATTTTTTTTCTTGTTGAGGCCTATGAATTTGGGGTTTTTCTTAAGAGGATGTTTTGATTGATTGGGTTTTGGTTTTAGATTAGGATTTTGAGTTGAGAGGCTGATTTTTTGTCACAATTCTTGATTCTTGATTGCATGTTCTGTGGTTTGGGTTTAAATTTGTTGTGTTTTCCTCGTCATTCAAAGAAAGTGAGTTTTGATTGTTAGTTTCATTCAAGCATTTTTGTTGTTGTTTGTTTACTGAGAGAGAGAGAGAGAGAGAGAGAGAGAGAGAGAGAGAGAGAGAGAGACGATGTAGTTAATGAGTTAGAGAAAGGGATGAGAGGTGAGTTAACGGGGTTAGGGATTAAAATGTCTTCAGGGACAAAATTGTCTTTTTAGGATGAAATTGGTAGGTTTTAAAATGTTTTGGACTTAGTTGGATATTATCACAAACCTCAGGGGTGGTTTGTGGAATTTACCCTTTATATTAATGGCATCCTCAACCACTTCTTTGATCGATTGATGGGCTTGAGGACATCTAATTGTACAAGGGTCGAATCATAAGAAGAACGATTTCCAAAGACCTTGGAACATGAAAAACTTCAAGGGAGAGGTATGCAATTATATAACTGAAAAACTTCATAATTTGTGCTGTATATGCTGGCTTTGGTATCAGTCTTCTGGATAGTCCCTCATGGGATTGCCAAGAAGGAACATGGTGATCCGTCTATACTCACAGGAAATCACAATAGACAAAAGGTTAAATCCCAACAATCAAGTCCTTCAAATCCTCTTCTTTGCAGGGGGTTTACCTTTTCTTTCTTCTTCTTCTTCTTCTTCTTCTTCTTCTTTTTTTTTTTTTTTTTTTTTTTTTTTTTTTTCACTTAATTTGTAGGGGGTTTACCTAACCTAATAAAAGAAAATCTTACCACCCACAAGATTTTTTATTTTTATTTTTTATTGTACAACTTATTCCATTATAAATTTCAATTAGGTCAATTAATAAAGTCTTTTATTACCACGAACAAGTATTTTGGCATTTCGGTCCAACCTACATTAAAATGAAATCCACTGCTATCATAAATTTAAATCTTATCATATCTTTTTGACATCTCTAAATTTTGTAAATCTTCCGACATCTCCAATTTGTACTTCACAGTTATTTTTTTTAGAGATTGGCTTGAAATTCTCTTCCATGACCGAACTCTAAAAATCAGCATTTGTCATTCTTTTTTATCATATCCAAACAATGCTGAAATATCTCTGCAAATTACAAGATTGTTGGAAAATCTTCAACGTAGACATGCATTACCCACATATAGCTCACGGCACGAATGGTAAAGTGGCTTTGCTAATTGAAACAACCCCACAAAGATTAACATTGCTACATCATCAAATTAAGTCAAAATTAACAGAAATGTCTCATAAAGCAAGCCAAATAGGCTTAAATGTCGCAAATAAACGACATAGTCGCTATGTATTTTAGGAGTTCACCACATGACTACATGTGTGGTACATGTAAATGAGTAATTTACCCAAAAATTAGAAGACACATCCATATGCTTTCTGCACAAAGCTAGATCTGTGCCATTGAACTCGACAAAGATGGAAGAATAAACAGGTACAAAAGCACTATTTGAAAGGGTTGTCGTATATTTGTCAAATAATAGACAAGACCTAATGTCAGTCCTAGGATCCAATGATTCTTTTTCTAACAGTCTTCAGGGCTTTTTACACCTACCATTCCTACTAGAGCTTTGCAATAATTTGCAAAGGAGCTTGAGCACCTTGTTTGGTTTTTAAATGACAAAACAAATGCTTGATCTAGACTGGCTTAGTCAAGATATGTCACATCTTTTTTGTGCTTGAGATCACAAAAGGAATACTTGATTTAGACTGGCTTGGTTAAGATATTAGATATCTCACATGCCCCATCTTACCTTAATTTCAAATTCAGTTGACAACTTTGCTGAACTTATAGTGTTTGCATCAAGTTGAAGTCTCCTATATACCTTGATTTGATGTATCTCCTTCCTTAATTAATGAGAAATGGTGGGTGAAATCACATATTCAATCTTGTACGGATGTTTACACACACACAAATATTGTATGGATGTATAAGTTGTGTTATATGTACTTACTTAAAAAAAAAAAAAAAATGAAAACTTCCTACATCTATCTTGAGAAGATATTTTATGTTTCCGGTATATGCATAATCTCTCTTAAAGTATGTAAGTCTTAAAATTATATGAGATTCACATGTTATGAGAGAGAGACAATACATATATTGAATATATGAGATAATTGTTCCTCTACATTACCTGTACATTTAACTCTAGAATTTCAAGTCTTCAACTTTCTTGTCTGTGCTTTTTGACATGTTGTTATATTATATGCATCCAAAGTGAAATCGTGTGGTGCTTCCTATATGCATCCAAGTGAAATTAATATTGAGCAAATATGATAAGGCACGGTGCTCTTTTCGAAATTGCTTTTTATTGGGGTTTGTATTGGCTGAATACATTTTGGGGTTTGATCTAAAATATTATTGTTCTTTTACTTTTAGTCACTTATTTAGACCACTTTATTGAGTAGAAAATACCATTCTTGTAACAAAAGTTAAAAAATGAAAATTACCTTCTTCTTTTTTTGGCTAGGGTCGCTCTAAAGTGAATTGGATAGGTTTCCTTGCTCATATATAACTTGATCAAGTCACCATAATGTAATCAATAATTTTCCTTATTCTTCAATAAATAACAATTGTTATTAAAATGTTAAAATTAAATAAATTAATTCATAATTTTCTTTCATAAATTCATCTAATCATTGATTCAAATTTAAGTTAAATCAAGCCATATTAGCAACAGAAAAAAAAAAAAAAAAAGATAAATCAAGTCATGGTAATTTTTTGAATTTGACCAAAGTCATAGTAGAATTTCCTTTTTCCAACTACCGGCCTAACCAATATGAATGTGGATTCTGTCTCCATGAGAATGGTGGCAAAAACCGAAAGTGAAAAGGCAAAATCTATAGAACTCCAGATCTTCTGGGCACAAGATTCCACATGGCCGAATGAAAAAACATGAAAATTCACATACATATATTTTGCAAATGGGAGAGACTTCTGACCAAGGGTCCATTTGGATAGAACTTATTTTGCTGAAACTGAAAATTGAAAACACTGTAGTAAAATAATTTGTAAATGTGTGAATAGTACCGTGGGACCCATATTTAATGAAAAAGTTACTGAAAAGTGAGATTTGTGGGTCTCGTGAACAGTGCACGGGACCCACTGATGTGCTGAAAAGGGGTTGAAAAGTCAAATAGTGCGGCTACAGTGCATGAACAGTAGCCGTTTGCCTCCTGAAACGCATGCAAAAAAAGAAAAAAAAAAAAGAAAAAAGGGAAAACGCAAGACTCAAAATGCTAGTCGCCAGACGTGTATCCAAATGTATATTAAGAATGATAAAATGGTCGTCCATACTACAAAACGTCCAAGCAAGTGACGAGTTAGGTATGGACGAGCGTAAGCGCATTAATTCCAGACATAAATTCAGCATTTAATGACCAAATGATAAATGGATGCGAAGCCGTTACCGCCGTCCACTTCTGTACATTTAATGGCCGTTACGAACCTTAAATGGCTAGGATTAGGTGGTCATTACTGAGCCATTAATCCTCCAGCTCAAGTGCAATGTAAGGCGAGGCCAACAGATTGAATATTTACTCACACAAAGGATATATAAAGCTAGGAGAGACAAGTAAGTGGGACATTCTGAACATCACACACAAATTACTCTACAGATTATTGATTTCTAAAGAGTTTAAGCTAATTTAAGTATCGGAGGGTCCTTGGCAGGCCCCAAACCGGTGTCATCATTTACTTGGTTTTTTCTCTTAAACAGGAACACGCACATTGTCCAAAGGTACTGACGAGGAACACACTGACGAGGCGAAATCTTGTTTTATCAACATCCTATTCAATTCTTTTTGTCTATACATGTATGTATAATGAAATTCACAAATCCTCTTTACAAGGATCATTTTTTTTTTAAATTTTTTTATAGGATGTCTTCGAAACTTTTTATTACGAAGTTGGTAAATCAGCTATAACAATAAAGTTAATATTTGCTAAGACATGAGCAACTACATTACCTTACTTAACAGAATGAGAGAAAGAACTTAACAACAAGTTAGAGAAAAGCAAAATATCTCTAATTATATGACCAAAATAAGAAGAGAGCTTATTTCCACATCGTAAGGAATTTATGACAATCTTTGAGTCTCCTTCAAAGTAGGACTAATCATTCTTTGTTTCTAAAAAAAAAAACAAAAAATACTTTCTCCTCACTATTTTCTAATTAAAGATAATTAAAATTAAAAAAAAAATAACCAACTGCCTAAAATCCTTATATTTCTCTTATTTTTATAAATTTAAACATTATTTAATCTTTTCTACTTTAACAATTTTAATATTATTTCCTAAACTAGTACCTTACTTATAATAGAAAATTAAAGTAACCCCAATTAATTTAGTGGCCCCAATAATAAAGTCCATTTATTTCTTTGCTTTTAAGGTTGATATTAAATGATTTTTTTTTATAGAAAAATTGATATTAAATGCTTAAAAATAACTAGCCTCATCACACGTGCTTCGCACGTGCAATGACGCTCTTTTTTTATTTTGAGTTTAATGTAATTTTTCAATTTGAATTTATCTATTGTAGAATGGATTTTTAAGAAACTAAAATTTAGGATTTCAAATGGAGTAAATTGTTGGGTTTAGTGTGTATTAGTTTTTAGGGAAAAATGTATCAAACGTATGTGAGATATATTTAAATAAAGAGTGCTTTAGGAAAAAAGTTTCTCTGGTATTTTTTTTTTTGTTTTTGAATTTTATTGAATTACAATTTTAACCCTATTTTTTGTTTTTAAGAATAATGATTATTTAATTATATTAGGGGTATTTTTGACATTTTTTTAAGCCGTAACTAACTTTCTAAATCCTCTTAATATGTAGAGATAAGTAATGTAAATTTTTTCAAATCTATTAAATCCCAATAACAAGGGCAAAATTTGTAAAATAATATCATTTTAATAATTATTATTTATATTTGCATCATTTTGAAACTGTTTGGGTTCTAACTTCTTTTTCTTTTTTTCTTCTAAAAATTGTGTTTTGAAAACATGATTTCACAAAAAAATACATTGATTTTAAGTGTTGAAACATTTTTTTCCAAAATACGATTAAAAAAAATTCTAGATTCACATTTAACTTCAAACCAATAACAATTTAAATAAATATATATATATTTATATATATTATTTTGCAAATTTTGCCCAATAATAAGTAAGATTGTGAACTTCAAGGAGTTAGTTTTGTGGTTCATAAGGTTTTATGATAATTATGAGATCCTAGGTTCGAAACCTTTTGTTAGCATCTTAGTGCCACCTCTAAGGAATTTCTCCTTGTGATAACTTGATGCGTGTAAGACGGAAAAACTGCATACACTCAGAAGAGGTCTGAATACTCTTGTTTGTAAAATAAAAAAATAATAAGATTGTGGATGAAATTAAAAAGACTAGCAAAATAGGATTAATTCCAAAACAGACATAACCAATGCTTTCCCAATCTGGTTCGCTGGATGCCCTTAACTTTTTCATGACTTGATTCAAGGTTTACCAATCAAGTGGAGCACACGAAAGGATGGTTGTAGATGAGTCTACAATAATTATGAAAGACAAAGTCACAAAGATGAACCTTATCTTTCTTTTTTTAACTTAGAAAATACTACGAGTTCATCTAACTCGGATTACTCCAAAACCAAATCAACTTGTCCACAAGTTCTTATGTGTTGGAGTTTTATACTTTATATGTCTCATTACTTGTACTCATTTTCCACAAACAATCAAAATCAGTTAATCACTCAATTGAAAACTATAGCTACAATTTCTAGAGCTTTATAATCTTTCTAGAGCTTTACAATTTGACCACCCAACTTCGTGACTTTTCCAAAATAACATGATGCTCTTTAATTGGTTTAACTTTTTGAATGCTCCAACTGATTTTCGACATGTCTATACACAGATATTGGCTGTCTGTGACTCTGTGCATTGTGATGATTGAGTGGAATTGTAGAAACACTGCCTGATTAAATGGTTCACTGTTTTATTGATAAATACAAACTTCAGTTGTTGTCCGGGCTTTAATAAATGCAAGGGGAAAAGACAAGCAAGGCAAGCAATCCAAGTATATATGCCGACCACGAAATCACTATTTCATAGCTTCATTTTCAAGTTAATATTGTGGACGTAACACAATATTAACATTATACAAGCCTCTTGTGGACGTAAATTTACTTGGTCGGCATTGGTCGGCATACAAAGTAAATTTGAAGTTAATATTGTGGACGTAACATTTTTTTTTAATTCCTCCCCATATTTTGGCAACTACACTTTTTTTTTTTTTTTCCTTCCCATTTTCGGCAATGCCATTGCCACAATTACCACAAAATTTTTTTTTTTTCTTCCCCAATTTCGGCAATGGGATTGCCACAATTGGATTTTTTTTTTTTGTTTTGGGAACACTTCACACTTGAGCACACAGCACATCATCTCGGGCAGCAAGTCTGGGCAGAAGGATTTTCGGTGATGGTGTTGCCGAAAATCAAAAATTTCTCTCTCCCCCCTTTTTCTCTTTCTCTCTCCAATTTTTGTTGAATTTCGGCAACGGTGTTGCCGAAATTCACTCTCTTTCCTCAATCCCCTAAATTTGAAGTTCAAACAGTACCTATAACGCAAATTAACTTCAAATTTACCAATATTCAGCCAAAAGACTCCAAATTGCACAAGGATACATTTTATTTATTTATTTATTTTTATAATTAAATTGTGCTTTAACAAAATAAAAAAGAATACTGCAAAAAAGAAAAGAAAAGAAAAGAAAGAAATATCAACCTCGAATTATTGATAAAAAAATATGAGAATAAAAAACTCTTGAGTCTATTTTCTATGGAAGATTTTGTGCAAATTTCATTGTTCTAACTTCAAAGCCTTTAGAGGATATATTGTACTTAAAAATGTTAGAAGGGGGAAATTTGGTTTGTTAATGTATTTGGAGGAGTTTGAGATCCATGATTGAGAACCAAACTTGAATGAATTAATTCGAAGTCATGAGGTCGGAAGTTTGGGACATTCATACAAGTGTACATTATATTGAAGCTTCACATTCTTAAGTATTGACAATGATCCATGATAGTAATTTAATTAGTAAAGTCAGATAACAGAATGTGATCCGTACATTATCATGTCAAGAAGAGCCAACTGAAGTATTGGATACACTAGAAATATTCTAATCTACTATAATGGTATTCGCAACCACTTCTCAAAACCATTGATGGGCATGAGGGAATTTGATTGGATAAGAGTTAAATTACGAGAAGAACGATTTTCAAAAACCTTGGAACATGAGGAATTCAAGAGGACCAAACCCCTATATAAATATGGACCAAACCTCAAGGAAGAAGTATGCAATTTCATAACTAAAAAACCTTAGGATTCATTTTATATATGTTGACTTTAGCATTAGAGTCTTCTCAGCGATCCCTCAAGGGATAGCCAAGAAGGAACATGATGATCTATCTATACTCATAGGAAATCACAACGAACAAAGGGTTCAATCCAGCAATCAAGTCCTTCAAAGCTTCTTCTCTATAGGAGGTTTCTCTAATAAAAGAAAATCCCACCGCTCACAAGATTATCTCTCTTTATTATATAATTTATTCCAACGTATATTTTAATTAGTTTAATTAATAATATCTTTTATTACCACAAACAAGTGTTTTGGCATTTTGGTCCGACCTACATTAAAATGAAATCCAATTCTATCATAAATTTAAATCTTATCGTATCTTTTCAACATCTCTAAATTTAGCGAATGTTCCGACATCTCTAAGATGTACTTCACAATTATTTTTTTTTAAGAGATAGGCTTGAAATTCTCTTCCATGGACGACTTTACAAATATCTCTTCAAATTCAATTTTTTGATCATATCAAAACAAATATCTCCGCAAATTCATTCTTTTTGATCATATCCAAACAATGCTTGAAATATCTCTACAAATTAGTACAAGATTGTTGGAAAATTTTCAACGTAGGCATACATCACCCACATATAGCTCACGGCACCCATGGTAAAGTGGCTTTTTGGATAAACGAAACTACCCCCCACAAAGATTTAACATTACTTGTTGAGATTGATGAATGAGTGGACCACACAAACTGGGAATTTTCACGAGGACCCTACTCCATGTGCACGTCTTTGCTAAGGGCTGCTACAAATCCTTAGCGTATTTGACTGGTGTACGAAACTGAATTACCCAACTCTTTGGTCTTTGCCTGTGGCCAATAAAAAATATATTAAAATTTGAAAATTAAAAATAAATAAAGAATAAATTAAAAATAAAATATAAAAGCAGTTTAGTCCTTCCACGTAATTTAACAAAAATGAATATTTGTGAAGATGCAGTTTGTTACTTGAAATTTTTTCACATTTTTAGGTTGACATGACATGTATTTAATTTTTAAATATCACATGTCTTACATCTAAATAAAAGTTAGAGAATTCAATGTGAGGAAATTTTCTCCATCTTATGTGTATCTATATATATATATATATATATATACCCTATAGCCTATAGTTAGTAACAAAATAAATTTCATAACTTACAAAGAAAAAAAGTTAAACTTGATATTTTAAAAAGTAAGAAATTAAATCTTATAATTTTAAAAATAACAAATTAAATTATGAAATTTCAAAAAGTAATAAATTAAATTAATTACCATCCATTTAAGTGGAATAACATTTTTTTTAGGTTTAATATAGGTTAAGGATTTAATTTCTTACTTCCTAAAATTTAAGGATTTAATTTCTTACTTCCTAAAACAATATGATTTAATTTTTTTAATTAAATCTTATAATTTTTTAAATAACAAATTAAAATTTGATATTTTAAAAGTAATAAATTAAATTAATTATAATCCTTTTAAGTGGAATAACATTGTGTCTGGGGTTTAAATAATAAATGCTGAGGATTTAATTTGTTACTTTTTAAAAAATCAGGATTTAACTTATTACTTTTGAAGTTATAGTGTTTAATTTGTTACTTTAAAAACTTTAGGATTTAATTTATTAATTTTGAAACTATTGGATCTATTTTGTTATAATCCAAAATCATAAGGTTCGATGTTATTTTATCAAAAAAATAAAATACTATTATTAGAGGAAAAAAAAACTTTGAAAAGCATTTTTTTAGTTGAAAAATAGATATGTTCTTTTTATATTTAAAAGTATAATATATGCATTAAGGATTTAATTTATTCTTTTAATTTCAAAACAAGAGCTTTTCAAGTTATGACAAATATATTTTGTGAAATTCCAAGTGTTTAATACTTAAATTGAAGCTTAAAAAATAAAAAATAAAATAAAAACTTTATATGAAATAAGAGATAAGACCTCACGGTAGCACCTCAGTAGTTAAAATGAGTGGACCTAATAATAGGCTAGTACAGTACTGTAGTACCTCAGTTGTTAAGGTGAGTGGACCTATATCACCATGTACTGGGTATTAAATTTTCAGGTATTGGACTAAATTCCAAACATTTCCTTTTCTGATCCACTTAAGCTACAACTTACCATGCATGATAATAATTTCTATTGGACTAAGTGATTTCAGGAGAACATAATAATTTTTATATATTTATTTATTCTCGTATTAAAACTTTCTATAATTTTTTCCCTCTATCTATCAACTATAAAATGAATGGACTAGAATTCACCAAATTATCGACAATTTAAATAGATAGCAAACCGGTGATAGCTAACTGATTGGAATTTTCCCAACTGTTTAGCAAATTCAGAAAAAAGTTGGTGTTTTTTTTAGTTGTTGACATAATAAAATTTAAACCACTTTCATTTCAAAATAAATTAATAGGATTTTTAAGAACTCTATGATGCAGGTATTGTAAGAACTCTAAAAAATCAAGTTCCGTTATTCTCATATTTTGTTAATTATTTCTTTTTACTAGAAGGTGGGCAATAAAGGAAGCTCAGGTTCTACCTCGTTGATTAAGCTCGATCCAAATTTGTTGGCCGCACTGTTTAAAGGTATAGATTAATCAACAAGATCTAGATAAGCTGAGACAAATAACAGATCAAGACAAAAAAGGTTTGATTACAATTATTTGGATCCCACTTCTATGTTTCAATGTACGAAATTGGCCTTAACTTTCTTTTTGCCCCCCACCCCCACATGATTCAGCTCTCTCTCTCTCTCTCTCTCATATTGGATCTAATAAGTATTTAGACTCTTGCATTATTTAAAATTTGTGAAAAACTTAACCAATGTCCTAAAAGTATTGGCTTAGGAGCTATTTTTAAAAACATTTTTTGAAAAAATGATAAAACAATTAATTATTTTGACAATTTTTTATATTTTTCATAAAAGTAATATCAAAACTTTTTAAAAATAGTTTATTAACAATTGTTTTAAAGACATCAATTTACATTACAATTTTAAATAATGCGGAAAACTATTTGACAAACTCATAAAAAAAAGTTCGTTTTTATAGTTTTTTAAATATATTTCGGCGGGTTTATATATATAAATATATATATATATATATATATATATATATATTCCTTCCCTAGCAAGATCTAGCAAGCAAACGGGCTTTTTACACACCAACCCACATATCTTTTTCTCTCTCTCATCTCTCTCATACCCTCTCTATTTAAGCACCCCCATTTCATTTTCTTATCATCACTCTCTATCTAGTCCCTCAACTAGCTCAACATGGACACCAATCCTTCCCACACATCCACCACCTCTCATTATGAACATTCCTCTTACTACTCTCCCTTACCGGACCACTCCTCTCAACCAAGTCCCCGGAGACCCTTAAAGGGTTTTGCTGTGATCTTTGTCTCCATGATTTTCCTCATGTCATTAGTGACATTAATCATTATCCAAAGCCCTGAACCAGCAAGCTTAGAAAAACCCAAAAAAGACCGACCATTGTCAACAAAACCTACGTCGTTTTACAACATTTCGACCCCCCCAGTGGTGGTGCCTAGAGGGGTAGCACAAGGAGTATCAGCCAAATCAAACCCGTCTCTTTCCGGCCATCATGGAGTTTCTTACAATTGGACAAATGCTATGTTGTCTTGGCAAAGAACTGCCTACCACTTTCAACCTCAAAAAAACTGGATGAATGGTAGGTACACACAATAAAAGTGCTTTCACGTTGATTTTCAATGCTTTCTTTTTCTATTAATGGTAGGTAAGATTTAGCTTTATGCATGATTAACTATATTTCTTACTTCCAAGTCCAACCTTTATTATCATTATGGTACTAACCCTTCAATGTTTTTTTCTTTCTTCCTATTGTCATTTTCATTTGCTGTTTGTTCGGGGATTTCTTGTTGGTCCTGCTTCAGATCCTGATGGTAAGCCTTTACAGACCCTTTTTTTTTTTTATCAAATCCAAAGTTACATCAAAGTCATTATTTTATTATCTGCAAAGTTCATTAATTATTTGTTTCTTAATTAATCAAAACACATCTAGTTCTTTGAAGCTAGCTTGTCTCTCTTATATTATTATTGTACTTATTATGAAGTTTAGTTGAAAATGCACGTGTATGTCGTGGCACCTTCTGATCCAGTTAAACTTGATCCTATTAGCTTGAATGGTAGGTTGATCTAGACCGTCCAATTGATTGATTCCCTTTATAGGGTAATGACTTTCCTGTGAAATTCAAAAAAAGTACACCAATCGGACGGCTGGGATTACTTGATCATTTGAAATAAAAGAAGGGGACGTATGAAATTTTGCCACCAATGCCATAAATTTGTAATTGTATCTGAGCCTCTTTTTTTTTTTTTTGGATAGAAAGTTTGGTAACCTCTCTGGCCCATAATAGACAAAAATTAAATGAGTGAAAAGTTGTACTTGTTAAAAACAATTTTGCCCTGCCAAGATTAGCTGGCCAATTTCCTGGCATGAGGGTCTATCTGTGCCCTTGACTACTTGGCAAATCATGGATGTTGGGAAGGACTCACTGCTTGATTTTGTGGATATGGATGGTTGAATATTGATATGAATGTGGGCCTCTTTTAGTTTGATTGGTCCAGTAAATTCAAAGGCATATCTAATCATACTTAGCTAGCAATTTGAAATCATGACATTGTCATGTATTCCACATTCATTAAATTACTGTTTAGATCAGGACCAAAAATCTATTCAAAGGCATATCTAATCATACTTAGCTAGCATTTTGAAATCATGACATTGTCATGTATTCCACATTCATTAAATTACTGTTTAGATCAGGACCAAAAATCTATATAATTGGTATGCATTAAGTCATACCAATTTAATTGGATTGGGTTGTTTGAATGGGTGTTGTGTGGGCGTGTGCTGAATCACTTATCGGGTGTTTACTATATGATTATTGAGTTTATAAATGATTATAACAAGTTTAAATTTCAATTTGACTAATATTTTGGGATGTAAGTGAAAATGTGACTAAAGCTTTCCTCAAGTTTATACAATTTAGATGAGATTCTCTGACTATTTTTCCTAAGTAAGCATACACATATTAAATTATTTAACTTCAAAACTCTTTTGATATAGAATATTAGGTCAAACTCTATGTAAAGGTGAAAAATCTAATACTCTATTTTTTTTCCTTGTATCTTTTCATTTTTATTACTCTGACTTCTTGGTAAGGGTTGGTTGGTACACAGTCCGGTCTTTTAAAGCATTTATTAAAATGACAAGGATGATAGCTCTAGTTTGGCACTTCATGGAGGGTGTGATTTGGTTGTATAGGATTCTAGTCTGGCACGATGGTTACATTTCTTGCACCGTATCCAATGTAACCATATTACTCATATCACATAACAAAATACAATTAGGATCTATCATATAAAGGATCCAATCCAATTTAGTAGACATATTATAAATTAATCATGAACTAAATAATTAATTATTATTGATTTAATAATAATGTTGTGTACTTGCAGGTCCATTGTATCACATGGGATGGTATCATCTATTTTACCAATACAATCCAGATTCAGCAGTGTGGGGCAACATCACATGGGGTCATGCCGTATCAAGGGACCTGATCCATTGGCTCTATCTCCCATTCGCAATGGTCCCTGATCAATGGTATGATGCGAATGGTGTGTGGACCGGGTCCGCTACGATATTGCCAGATGGCAAAATCGTAATGCTCTACACAGGTGATACTGTTGATGCTGTGCAGGTGCAAAATCTTGCCTACCCTGCCAACCTATCTGATCCCCTCCTCTTGGATTGGGTCAAATACCCGGATAACCCGGTCTTGATCCCCCCAATTGGAATTGAAATAGATGAGTATCGGGACCCGACCACTGCATGGCTTGGACCCGATGGAAAGTGGCGGGTCACAATCGGGTCTAAGGTCAATGGAGCGGGTGTTTCACTTGTCTACACAACCACAAACTTTACCACATATGACTTATTGGATAATTACTTGCATGAGGTCCCGGGTACGGGTATGTGGGAATGTGTGGACTTTTACCCAGTTGCAATTAATGGGTCAACGGGTTTGGATACTTCAGTAAGTGGCCCAGGAATCAAACATCTATTAAAGGCAAGTTTGGATGATACAAAGGTTGATGTTTATGCGCTTGGGACCTATTTTGCAAATAATGATACATGGGCGCCCGATAACCCGGCTGAGGATGTGGGTCTCGGGTTTAAATATGACTATGGGAGATACTATGCATCAAAGACATTTTATGACCCGAAAAAGGAGAGGCGGGTCCTGTGGGGTTGGATTAATGAAACTGATACTGAAGGTGATGACTTGGCAAAGGGATGGGCATCTCTTCAGGTAATATTAATAAATTCTATTTCAATTGAGAACTTTTCTTGGTTTATTTTTTTATTTAATTAGTTTAATTGAAACACTAATTAAAAGAAACATTAATATAATAAGAGTTCTCAATATTATATTATATAAAATAAGAGTTCATATACGGTTCAGCAACTATAGTAAACCATGTTTATTAATTGAGAAATTAGTCCAAATGGGTGATCTGGAATTCTGGAATTCGTCAAGAGAAAACGTCACGTAATGTATGTCCATTTTTCTTTAAGATATATTATATTATATTAAGGTAATCATCTTTTGTTTTTGTTTTGAAAAATCAACTAAGGTCATCTTCTTCTACAAAAATATATGCACATGTTACATGTATATAAATAAAAAAAATGCGTGGAAAGTCAAAAGCAATAGTAGAATTGATCTCTTTCAAGTCGTGGTCATAAAATGTTTACTACCAATTTTATTATAAAAAATAAAATTTTGAATTACATTTTTTGTTTTGTATTTAAAAGTAGACGTATCAGTTTAAAATTAGTAATAACTACAATATTACTCTACATTGAAAAAAAAAAAAAAAAAAAAAAAAAACTTTTTTCCGTAGTGAGGTGTACACATTTCTTTTGAGTACCTTAACCTGATCAATCCTTGGCATGTGAAGTTTGACATTTTTTTTTTTTCCTTTTAATAGGAAGGATTTTAAGTTTTATACAATTATTACTAGAAATGAAAGGCAAAGTAATTTAATGCACACAACTTATTTCTGAATTCTACAGACCATTCCAAGGACTGTGTTGTTTGACAATAAGACCGGAACCAATATACTTCAATGGCCTGTAGAAGAGGTGGAGAGCTTGAGACTGAACAGCACAGACTTTGAAGGTGTGGTGGTTAAACCTGGATCAGTTGTGGAGCTGAACATTGGCACAGCAACACAGGTTAATTAATCAGTCTAGCTTTTACGTGAACTTGTTACACATAATTTTAGTTATATAATAATAAAAATATTTCCCTGAATTGCGGAAAAAAATATATGTGACCAACCTAATTAGTATGCTGAAAATTCATGGTCGACTCAAAAATTTTGGGACTAGACTTGTTTTTTGTTGGTGTTGTTGGTAATGACTCTTTGCTCACTAGCATATTTCTTCTGAACATGTTGACAGTTAGACATATTCGCCGATTTTGAAATAGAATCATTAGGATTGGAGGAGACTAATGAAGCCAATGGAGGTTGTCGTGGTGGTGTCGTTGACAGAAGCCGTTTGGGACCATTTGGCCTTTTGGTTATTGCTGATGAAACACTTTCTGAACTAACCCCTATTTATTTCCGTCCTACCAATACAAGTGATGGTGGTCTCAAGACTTATTTCTGTGCTGATGAAAGAAGGTATGCTTGTTTTCTTTGATGACTTTCTCCCCTTATAGCTTGATATCCATTTCCAAGAAAATATTTTATTTACTGAGATTTGAAAGTGATCAAATTTGCATTTGGATTAGCTTCTTGACAGTAGCTTATTAGATTATTCTCTTAGTACAAATTTTTAGAAGTCTTTTTTTTAGGTAAAACTGTACATTTAACCACTTTCAACAAATTAGTAAAAGCTAATTCAAACGCACAGTTGATTACTTCAAATAGAAAATGATTAAAAAAGAAGAAGTAAATGATGGCATGTGTTATCTAGTATGGATCATTAGCAGAACTTTGTTCATATTTTTTAGCATTAGGTATATGGTTAGTAAATTCCTTCTTAAATATGCAGCTTGTGTTATAATCAAATGTTAAGGATACAGCTTGTGAGAAAGAAATGTAACATGAGATTTGGTTAATTAATACAGGTCATCACAGGCAAATGATGTTTTCAACCAAGTTTATGGAAGCCAAGTTCCGGTGCTTGAGGATGAAAAGTTTTCTATGAGAGTACTGGTGAGTGAGAATCTTTCTCATCTTAAAGCTGAAAAATTCACTTTTGAATTGGTTACCAAGAAACACAGAAAAAAAAACGAGTATCATTAGGAACTAAAAATTTGGGTTCTATGAGTAAAGTATGTTGCATAGATGCATTTGCAACCAAGGTCCAGATAGAATGTCATCAAGAACACTTTATAGAACGTTAAAAGAGAGCAAAACTGAATTGATATTCACAATATAATGCTATACATCAGAAAGTATTTGTAGGGAACCTAGACTACCCTATTACGATCCTAGTAGGACTAAGTAACTTGTCCTGCAAAACAGAGACGACTTGACCTGCAAGTACAAGCTTACAAAAGTCTTGTGCTTACAACACATTTGGGCTCAAGGCCCCTAATTCATATAACACAGAAAACTAAGAATGTTATGATGAAATTACAGAATACAAGCCTAATACTTTGTTTTACTTTGGGTTCTTGATGCTAAATCAGGTTGACCATTCAATTGTGGAAAGCTTTGCTCAAGGAGGGAGGACAGTGATCACATCAAGGGTTTATCCAACAGAAGCAATTTATGGGGCAGCAAGATTATTTTTGTTCAATAATGCAACTGGGGTGAATGTTAAGGCCACACTTAAGATATGGCAGCTGAATTCTGCTTTTATTCACCCTTTTCCCTTGGACCAGATAGATACAGTGAAACCATTGCAACCCTTTTGAGCCTATAGTATTAAGTTCTTTCATTGCCCCATTTTGGTGGCCAAAAATGTGAAATCTTTCAATACAGCAATCAGATGAGTATTAGTTTATGTTATTTCATTTTTTTGGTTGGTTTGCGAGTTTGTACTTTGTAGCCTACAACGGTATGTTTTGGAATTGATCCAAATAATGATTTTGAAATATTAAGAGTTTTGCTATTTAGTTGTCTCTCTGTAAGATTGTTCACTATGGCTTCTGTTTCCTTAAAAGAAATGAAAAAGAAGGAGCCAACCTAAAAGATGTACAAAAATTATTGGGAAATTCTAAAGTTATTCCCAATTGTATTATAAGAAGCTTACAAATTAATTTGATAATAAATGTGATTGTTGTTATCTAAAAAATATATAAATAAATTTCTTAATTACTTTTTTGTCTTGTTTTTAAAAATTGACATATAAGTTTATAAGGTTTATGTAGTAAAAATTTGTAATATCTCTAGCATTACCCAAAATTGACTTCTCTGCTTTTTCCTGGGTCAAGCTGAGTATTATGTCTCAAAACACATTATACATTGTTATTGGAACACCACAGAAGTTGGCATTCCTACTCTAGCATGTATGCAAAGAACATCAACTAAGCTCATTCCAAATTTCATTTTAAGTTGTGCTTATGTAACAGCCCTGTTAACTGGTGTGCCAAGCACAGAAGCAAATAAAATTATTTCCTTTTCTAGTTTGTGAAAATATTTCTTCAGTAAGCTGTATTTCAACCATAAAAACATGGTATCATAGTAAGATATGAGAGAAAAATGGTCTTTGTGACCCCTGCAAGCATGTCGAAAAGGAAGACAGTAAACCAGTGATACATTACAGCGAATGTTACATATGCATATTCCACGCTGTTATTACTTAATTGTACAACTTTGAAGATCACATAAGGAAAATTCTAAGGAAACATTGAACACTCCAATATGGGATTGTCCTTGCAGCATCCCAATCAAAGTCACAGAAGAAAAAGTTCATGAATATCTAGTGAAATAACAGAGCTGAAATTGAAATTATCAAACTTCTTGCTTAACCAAGCTTTAGAATTTGTCATCTAATGGACAACTTCTTGCCAATGAGCTTTAGCTCAAATGGCAATTTCTCTCCTCACAAGAGTTGCTGGAGGATGAGGTTGTGGGTCCAAAACCCACTGGTTGTGTGTGTGAGTATAACCATTTCATGAAAGAATTATTTACAACCTCATTTCTAAGTTCTAACTTCGTCAACATGAGTTGTATTACCTGTGTCCATTTCAAGTTTTTCAGCTATTTGGGCAGTAGTTATGAAGTCCACTAACTCATTTATTAGAGCATCCTGACCTGAGACATAACATAATGAAATGAACAAAGTGATTAATGCTCTTACCAAGTAAGAATGAAGTTCTTCTATAATATATATATATATAGAGAGAGAGAGAGAGAGAGAGAGGCAAAATTAAACACAAGATGGAGTCTCATAGCGCAAGTACTGCCAATATTTAAAGAAACAGTGTACCAATCAGATAAGTGTTGAAAACAAACACAAATCTGATATGAGACATGGCCCAGAGATGAGTTTAATGTATTTATACCAGTACTTCAGCAGTTTTCTTCACAATCAATCTGCAAAGAGACAAGCAGACACATGATTTCCATATCTCAACAGTGCTTCCCCTCGGTTCAAACATTCTCTTGGCTCCTTAAAAATGTCAGTATTTATAACCCCACACCTGAGTCTGTTCGGGCTAACTTAAATTCATACTATTCATAGGATTATTTGGCTTAAAAAATAAGCTATACCTAGTTAGGCTTAAAAAGTTGTGCCTAGACAAATAAGGCATGCCAAGCACACACTAAACCATATGTAATTTAGCAACCTCCTACTTCAATAGCAAGATATTCTCTGCGGTTACTAGTACATTCCAAATAATTTGTGCTGTATAGGCTACAAACAAGTACAAATTTTTAGGCTAATCTATGCATATAAATAAGTCTTGTTTGTAAACGAAGCACACAAATTTATTTCTAAAGTTTTCCACCACCTAGAAAATCCCAAAATGTATCCATCAATAGTCCCAGCAATACAATATGCTGACTCAAAATTTTCAGTTTTGATATCAAATGCAACTTCAAAATACAAGTCCTATCCTAACGCCACTAACATGCACTCAAATGTGTTTTCTGCCCTTACTGTAACAGCAACTTAAACAACCCCCCAACCAAACCACATGCAGTTTTTTAATAAAAGATGAGAAACAAACCAGATGTAGTTTAAAGTACACAAAATACTGTCATAAGCAATGGCTACCTACACCAAAAAGGAAAACAGTATGGGAAAATAAAGATAGAAAGTATCATTGAGTCCTTCAGGACTACATAACAAGTCAACTGTACTATCTTGGCAACTTAGATTGCTAAGTCCTCATAATCCAATGACTATATTCTAACAGGTTAGCAATCTAAGTTACCAAGATAGATTAGTTGAATTGTTAAAATAAATCGCATAAAAACTTTGCAATTCCATTAATTTGACACCTTCAGGACTGCATAACCAAGGAAACAAAAAGTCATATCAGGGCCGGCCCTAGGCTTAGGCCAGTTAGGCCATCGCCTAGGGCCCTGTATTAGAAAAATGCCCCAAATTTTGGGTAAAAATTGAAATATATTATAATTTTTTTTTTTTTTTTGAGATATAGGAATAAAAATTAGTTTATATTTTTCCTCTACTTTTAAGAAATCCCAAAGAATTTAGTAAGGCTATGGATAATACAAATTTAAATACATAGGTCTTACAAATATGTGTCATTAACCACAAGAAATAATTTAGATGGAAAAATGCTAGAAATACTATAAATTTTAATTCAAAACCTTTACAAATTAATGTGACAATTAATATGATTTATGAACATCAACAACCTAAATGCATTTTTAAATTAATTTTTATAATTGGTGATACATCTTTATAAGTCTCATGTTGTAAAATTTATAATATCTCTAACATCATTCATTCAAATACTTATTTATTATTTTCTTAAAGTGTCACTAATCACATTCATTGATACATCGTTTGTAAGTTTTTTGTAGTCAAATTTCTTATGGCTTTAACATTTCTTCAACAAAACAAAAAGCATACTACAAGATAAAAATAATGGATTTTTGTTATAAAAAAATTATGATATTAAAAACTAGTTAAATATTATTTAAGTAATAACAAAAAAACCTCATTTAAATATACCGCCTTAGGCCTCAAAGTTTGTTAGGCTACCTCAGGTCATATAAACAAGATCATAGTAGTATAGTAGCAAGTATGTTACTTCTTTTGGTTGAACAACTGTTAGAGTTGGATCTTCTTGACTGCTAGCTTCCTTGTCATCAAACAAGCTATCTAGAGAATCTAATGATTCAAAATTTGAAATTTGAAGATCCTTTTTTTCATTCCAAACAATGTCAACTATTAGCCATTAATAGCCTCAACATAAACAGTAATTAAATTGCCTTCTAGGCTTGTAAGATTTGTCATAATGAATCGATATAATTAAATTGTGCAATTATCATCTATTCTGACCACAATGACCCCAACCCAAAGTTAGTCAATAGTCAGATTACTGAAATTCACAAAGATTTTCTCCCTATCTTAAAACAAAAATTATCAACACAATCCACTAGACAAATCAGGTAACACAAAAATACAGTTACTATTTAGAAGACAGAATGAATGGAATATGGATAATAAAGAAAACTTGCAAAACAGAGTCAGAGAAACAATGATAAAATCATAATGTAACATACAAAGTAAAGAAACACAGTTTTAATTTAGTATATTAAAGTGAAGACAAACAATGACAGCATTTTGGATGAAGTGTTAATCGAAGAACAATTATAGGGAGACAAAGAAAGAGGAACAGAAACACTTAGGCTAATATCAACATGAACAACTATAGTGGAAGAATGGAATTGATATAAGGTGTCGTTGCTTTAATTCAAAACGCTGTCGTGAGTCACAAATGTGTAACAGCCACTTTACTAAACCAAACGTATAGAGACAGAATTAAACATTACCCTAAAACGGCATCGTTTGGTAGTTACAGTTAAGAACTTCCTCTTTCAATGTCAACAAGCTATGAAAGGCAGAACAGAGGAACTGAGGAAGGAGAGAAAAACACAACAAAAAGGAAAACCCAATAGGAGAAGAACTAAGAAATACAAACTAGACAAAGAGAACTAAAAGACCAAGAAACAATGCACAGAATTAAGCGGTGGCTTGCTTTGGTTATTGCCGTGAGCTTTAAGCCAAGGAATCGGAATTGGAATCAGAATCGGAATTGGAATCGGAGTCGGAAACCACCTATTGCCGACCTTTTTGAATGGGGCCGACTTAGCACCAATCAATATTCAATATTATATATAAAAGCATAGAGCTCATGTGCGAGAGCATGAGATTCTGGCAAGTGGCGCATTGTATGATATTTTTTTCATTTGGGTTTCCAACTCATCTAAATTTAGCATTTATATCAAACTATTAAGTAATGAAATATGTATTTACTTCGATGCATTAATAAAATTAAAAAAATTTGTATACATTTATAATTTGAAATGCTTTGGATAGATACGAATGAATCTAAAAAGTCATGGGAAAGATAGGAGTTAAGAAAACTTTTCAATTTTATGCATAAGACTAACTTCGATGTAGAATTACAAGAGTTAGATTCAATGAATATTGAGTAATATGATTATTTGTCTCCACATTTGTCTAATATAAATCCCCATTTCCTTTGGACTTAAAAATCAAACTTCCATAATTTCTCTCATAATATCTTTAGTTACCTTTCTGAGAGGTATGTTAACTTCCAAAATATTATGTTCGTCTTTAATATTTTGTTTAGATTTTATGTATTCGTTTTTACTAATGTAGCATTGTAATGTGGTTAGGATGGTTTTTTCATATTATGTGCTAATTTAGATTTTGGGTTTTCCGTATGATGCATATACTTGGTAAGGATTTGTAGTATATATGGTGTTTTGGTTACTTTTAGCTCAATTAAAATTTGGAAGTTAAATTGTGATATTATTGCATCATTATGGCATTATTGTTTCTATTGTTGTATCATGAAATTCTAGCAATTTTTATAGCTAATTGATTAAGATATTATTCTTTTCATTTTCACCCTATTATAATAAAGGTCTTAGAAAATCAAACTTTTCTTCAATTAAAATATTAATAGGCCTTCATTTTATCTCATATCAATTCTGAAACTAAAGAAAAGCTACTTTCATGACATAAAAATTATAAGTGTTGATATAATGGAGATAGAGACTTTAGTGGCATAAGAAATGTAGAAATTAACACTATAAAATTTATATATAAAGCATAAATCATACAATAAAGACACCTAAGAACCACCAAGTTTGTAGGTGACAATGTGAATGTAATATGGTGACTTTTTTTTTTTTTGAGAAATTGCATGAATTAGAGGAATTTTTCCCCAATTTATTTAGTTTGAATTTTTTTTTTACTAGAAAACTTCATAGATTAATTATGGCAAACAACAATAGTATTCATGAAATTGTTGTATCATAAATAATTTCTTACTAAATTAATTGTTGTATCATAAATAATTTCTTACTAAATTTAGCATAAGGTTCTATCATGTGGCGCATTCCTTGCAATTTTCTTTATTTAGGCTTCTAAATCAACAAAGTTTGCATTTATATCAAAGTATTAAATCATTGAATTAACCAATAAAGTAAATGCATATATTAATTATCTATAGTTGTGCATTAATTATATATATTAAATGAATTTATATGATTATTTTTATAAACTCTATATAAGAGATAATTTTTAGTTGGAATAATAATAATAATAAATTTAGAATATGACATTCTTACTTATGTTTAGTTGCTTTGACAACAATTAACAAAAAAACCATAAAAAATTAAATATTTGAGAATTCACTAAAATTAATCTTAATCCTTTAAATTTCCTAACTCCTTTCAATCACATGTGAAAAATTTATATATATGTGTGTGTGTGTGTGTGTGTGTGTGTAAATAAATATATTTATTTTGCTATAATATAATGAAATTTTAATGTCATTTTTCTAAGATTTATATGAGAAACAATATTATTTTTAATGTGGGAAACAATTGAAACACTATATCATGCAACAATTGAAGCTCCAACAAAAATGGGGAAAAATTAGTAACACACGATCAAGAATGTAAAAAATAAAAAATAAAAATTGAATGATATATGCATTTTTTTAGTAGGCATGAAACATGCTTATCAATATTAACCACCATATCATGCAATCTTAGTGTCTTTCTATTTTGTCTATAAAATAACCAAAGATTACAATTTTTACAAGGAAATTTATTGAAATTTTTTTATACATCGATAGTTGGGGGATTTAAATCATGAATGTCTCTATTGGAAGCTACAAGATTCTTGGTAAAAATTATTGAAATATTGGAGAAAACTAATAATAAGTTGCATCGCACATCGTGCGGGAATCCAGCTAGTTGCAAATAAATACCCACCCCACCAGGACACCACCCTCAGATTTCATGCATTAGGTTTATTCTTTAGAGAACTTCTTGCTCTGCTGCTAGACAAGAAGTTCACTTTTTTTTTTCTTGAAGATTCTTGTTCTTCAACCCTCAAGAACTGCTATATTTTCTTCTTCTCTACTATGGCTGATCTAGAGGTCCGATGCCCATCAACTTTTGGTTCCTACGAACTGATTAGTATAATTTCTAGCAGTGCTAGTTCCACTGTTTACAAGGCCAAGTATTTGAACACTGAAGTGGCAATCAGTGCCATATTGGATTGCACCTGAGGTAAGAAACTCACGACGACGTAATAACGACAATGCTAAGGCAGATGACATATGGAGTTTTGGAATTTGCGCATTAGAATTATTCCATGGTGGTCCTCCTCTAACTCCTCTACCTAAGTCACAAACTTTGCTACGACAAATTACAAAAAGGATTGGGTTACCAGATGGGTATGAGAATTATATTACGAATCCTAAAAAAATGTCTGACAAACTCCATGGAATGGTAGCGAGTTGCTTGAATCCAAATCCTGAATGCAGGCCCACGGCTGAATAATTGCTACGTTGCTCATTTTTTGAGAATCGGAGGAATAGTAAGGATTGTCTCAAAAAACTGGTGAATGAGGTTGAAGGCAAGGTTAGGGAGATCAGCGAAACCAATATTACTATGTTGCAATTTGATGAAACGCTAGGCTTATTAGGATAGAAGGGTTATTCAACAGATTCGAGAACCTTCTCGAACACACGCTGAGGTAGACTTTTGAGTTTCCATTGCATTTAAAATTTTGAA
Organism: Notholithocarpus densiflorus; assembly: GCA_030021035.2. Classification (NCBI taxonomy): domain Eukaryota; kingdom Viridiplantae; phylum Streptophyta; class Magnoliopsida; order Fagales; family Fagaceae; genus Notholithocarpus; species Notholithocarpus densiflorus. The sequence goes on from JARYZH020000017.1 coordinate 1,552,907, forward strand.
TTTAATATTTGAATTCACTGTCACAACAAGCTTGTAAGAGGAAGTGTTAAAACAAAGTCTCAATGATATGTGAGGGTTTATAATTAGATTTCAATGTCTATTTTGAATGGTTTAGACCACAAGGGGTTAAATTGCATTCTACAATGTTATCTAATATTTGTTTTGTGAAGTTCATTTAGTTTGTTAAATTCACTGTAATAACATATGATAAAGTTTAGTTACAAAATTGAATGTAGCCTAAGGCTACAACCTTACTCAATCAAATAAACATTACTACATATTTTGAAAATCTAACGGTTGAATTACATATTATTTACTATATAATCAATAAACTTATATTTTATGCATAATTTTAAACTATAAAAACTTACAATTTAAACAATTTATTGATAACATAGCTATTGATCTTTAATTTTCTAGAAATTTTGTAAGCATGGAAGATATAAGAAGAAGATGTAATTCAATGGTGGGTTTGTCAAAATTTACGTCCAATAAAACTTTGTCCAATAACATATCCCATGAATTTGGGGAATTAATTTTAGAAAGGCGCGGGAAGGGGAATTTTGGATGGGTATAAGTTTAAATTGCTTGACCTAAATTTGACTTGGCAATAATTTAGCCAAATTTCCTAATCTGTGATGTATGCCAAATTCAAAATGAGATTCAAAATTTGGAATCAATGTTTAATAGAGGAAGACATGACTAAAAAGGAAATTTTAATTTCCAAAAGATTTGCATTAGGAAAATTTCAATAGATGATTATAGATGGCAAAGAACTAATAAAACGTTGTAACTTAAGAAGGAAATATATATTAAGAATAATGTTTTTTACCATTTTCATGTCAAACAACCTTAAAATACATAATATGTTCATAAATGAGCAATATATTACTCCTTAACTACTTGATCATGCCATTATACTATTCTTGACCGATTACAATAAAAAAAATAAAAAAAATCATATATTCTTATATACATTTATTTCTTTCTATTTAAACAATTTTTTTTTATGCGAATTTATTTTATTTTAATTGCAAGAAGAATGGTAGACTCCTAATTCGTTAATGTGCGTAACACGTGTATAGATTGTGTACATCCGTAATCACCACAAAAAAAAAACAAAAAAAACTCGCGTCTCCCGTCATATTTGCAATGTTACGGAACTTTATGCGTTATTTCGAGACTGAAAGTACAGTAAGCCTTTATAACAGAAGATGTAAATATAGACTTGTCTAATATGGCTTGATAAAAGATAGAGTTTGTTTCTCAGCAAAAAAAAAGGAAAAAGAAAAAGAAAAAAAGATGGAGCTTGTTAAAAGGTAAAACTTATCTAATGAAAACTAATGGCTTTTGGCATCAAAAGTCAAACACTGTATATTAAGGACAAAATTTAGGTATAGTACTTTAGATATTGTTCTTTAAGTTCTCATTTTAAGATTCAGTCATATGGCTACTTAACTAAAGAAACACTTTCATCTCATGAGAAAAAATCCTCATGGCAAAATCTTAAGAGGAGAACTTAAAGAACAGCACCTAAGTACTGTACCTAAATCTTGCTCATATATAAAATATTTAAAAACTCTTCAAAGGTATAATGGTTACTTATCACATCCTTTTCTGCTTGATAGATTACAATCTTACCTTATGCAAATCAATAATAGGTTTTGCTACTTGTTGAATGAAAGTTCTGTTGTGATTTTTTTTCCTTAAATGTATTCCAATCAAACTTTTACTATATTTATTTTATTCTAAAAAAAATGTTTAATAATCTATTTTATTAAAATGGCAAACTTAAAAATAAAAATAAAAATAAAAGCTTGCCAAAATAACCATTGTTAGTTCTTAAAAAAAAATAGAATTATTATAAATTTGATAATAATTTAATGTGATATTGAATGCGATTAATGTCACTTTATAGGATAATTGAATAGTGGTTTTTCTGAATTATCTTTCATGATAGGTGACACATAAATTTGTTAGATCTATATAGTAAAAATTTGTAATATACTCCCTAGCATCACTCAAAAAAATTTTAATTTTGTTAGGATGTTTTAAGGCTTAAATCACACTTGGCAAGAGTTAAAGCTTAAAGGTCATGATACAAAAATTATTGTATTTATCTTTAAAAACTATAGGTATATGTTTCCGTATTTTTGTTACGAATTTTTTACAGATAAACGCAATATACCTGTATTACACACGTAACGTTCTTTCTCCATTTCCGTATTTTTATGCCGATTTTTTGAAACGTACTTTTTAAAAAGATGCCAAATTAAGCCCATCCGTATCTTTACCATATCAAACACGTATCGTATTTTACTAACTATGGGTAGACCTGATAAAGAATACCTCAATTACAGATGGAAGCCTAGTAGTTGTCTCTTCCCAAGGTAAACGATTTTATAGATATTATTTTATTTTATTTTATTTTATTTTATTTTTATATCAAATTGATCTACTTTTAATTGTCCATCTAATAATTTATGCTACTATAAATCAATTAATGACTTTTCAAATTTCACTTATTTCTATATCAAGTTACTCTCTTTTTAGTTGTTTGTTTAGGAATTTTAAGAGTTTTATAGGTCATAATAGCAAAGAAGAACATAGAAATTAGATAAGAACAAGAACTCTATTCGTTCCACTTTGTGCTTTTTTCCTCTCTCTCTCTCTCTCTCTCTCCATTAACTCTTACCCCAACACTTATTAGTTATTATTCAAGCTCTTAGATCTGCTTAACAACTCAATTGATCTGTGTTATGTTCTTGTTGGTAGTGGTGGTGGTGGTGTATGTGTGTGTGTGTTTTTTTTATTTTTAGGATCGAGTGGATCGAGCTAGACCCGAGACCGACCCAACACCCATAACAAACATGAATATTTGGCCTAGGCCCGACCCAAGCATCTATTCAACCTACCCAAGACCCTTCAACTCAAGTGGGTGGGTTGGTTGGCTGGGTCCATGTATTGATAGATTTAGTAATGTTGAGCTTTTTTTTTTTCTTAATTTTTTTATTTATAGAAAATGATAAAGCCACAAATTTTTTTATTATAAATTGCTGATGTAATGAGTGGTTATTGGTAAGTAAAAAAGTGATGTTATTAATGGGTCTAGATTAGAATAGTAAGAATTTGCTACATCAATAGTTTTTTAAAATATTGTAAAATAATTTGTGGATGTAGCATTACTCTTTTTTTTTTGTGGGAAAAGTATCATTTTGCAATCATTATCAATTTGGTCATTGTATTTTAGTAGCAGCCAATTTAGACCCTATGTAAACGCACTTTTAGTCCCTACATTTTGATTTTTTTTTTTTTTCATTTTGGTCCTTACATTTTAATTTTGCCACTTTTAGTCCCTAAACCAATTAACACGTGACATTTAAGTCATTTCCGTCACCCAACTAACGGGAAAAGCTGAAGTGGCTGACAGAGAAATAAAATAATGATATTTTTTTACACATGGCCCCACCCACTTCAACACGTGGCTTTCCCGCCCCACACGTGTACGTTACTCACCAACCAATCTGGCGCACAGGTAAAGAAAAATCCTAAATCAGACTTTAATCCCTAGATCAGCCTCTCTGCCTCTGTTGAACAGCCTCTCTCTCAAACCACCATCATCATCAACCATCTCTCAAAACCACCATCTCTGTCAATCTCTGTCACTTGATACCCACACTTTTCAAATAGTGGAGAAAATGAAAGCTGGGAGACCTCTGTCTTTGTAAAAAGGTCTTCTCTCTCTTCTCTCTGTCCTTATTTATAGCTTTACAATATGCTTGTTGACTTTTTCCTAGTAGGGGCCACACTGTTTTTGTATATTTTGGCTTTTTGACTGTTTGTTGGTCCTTGTTTGCATGTGTTTGTTTGTGGTTCACATTGTGGTCCATGTGTTCCCCGTGTGCTCCTATTGAAGAAAGTTATTATATGAGGGTTTTTGTGTAATTCAAGTGTTGATAACTATGCATATGTTTCTTTTAGTATGACAAAACTATTGAAGTAAGTGTTGTATTGTTACTTAAATATTTGATTAAGTGTTGTGATCACCTAATACTTTATTAAGTGTTGTGTTGTCTGCATGCAGAATGGAATATATTATTAGGTATGAGTGTTGTTTTGTTAAATATAATATATATTTTGTTCTATAACTAGCATTGTTTAATTGGTTTTGGGGTTATGTTGCATGCAGAATGGATGAGCTATTTAGTATATCTGTGCATCATGGTGGCCATTTTACTGAGAATGGCCGAAAATATGTGGGAGGTGCAGTAGATGTAGTTGATAATTGTGACCTTGAAAGGTGGTCCAAGGTTGAGATAGAGAGTATATGTAGGGACTTGGGTACACATCTGTTAGCAGGCTGTGGTATAAAATGCCTGTAGTGGGCCAAGAACTGGCAGACATCCATTTGATTGTTGATGATAATGATGCCATGTACTTGACAGAATTAGTGAGGGGTCATGAAGATATTCATGTGTATGTAGAGCACCCAATACATGACCTTATATTAGTTGATGAAGGACAGGATGTTGGTGAGGGTGTGCAGCCATTGGCATTGGAGCAAGACTTTACATATTATTATGACAATGATGATGGTAGTGAACTTAATGACCATTATGGGGATGATTTTTACAGTTTTTATGATAGTGATGGTATGTATGCTAATGATCAAACTTTTAACAATGAGGATGAGCTTGAGTTAATGTTGATGTTCCTACTGAGGTGGCTACTTCTCAAGTGGGTTCAAGGAGAGTAGGTAAAGAACCTATCATTGAGCACCCACCTGAGGTCTTTCATATAAGTGATAGCAGTGATAGTGTGGGAAGTGATGGTGGGGGAAGTGGCCTAGAAGATGATGTAGAGTTGAACCATGGTGTTAGGGACTTTGTTGAAGATAGTATTGATAGTTGGGATGGTAAGGATGATGCTGATGTTAATGAACCAAGCCAAATGGGTGCTGGTGTAATGAACTCTGATTATGAGAGTGAAGAATTGCATAGTCTTGTGGAATCATCATCTGATGAGGAGCTTGGGTATGCTAATGATGATAAGTCTGAGGATGATAACAGGACACATGTGAGAGAAGAAAGGGAACAGAAAAAAGAGCAAGTGAGGAAGTGCCCTGTATTTAAGCCAGTGGCTAAGGCTGGGCATATTTATTTTGAGAAAGATATGTTGTTTACTACACCTAAGCAATTCAAGGAAGCTATAACAGATTATGCAATTCATGGTGGATGGGGGATTAGATTTGTTAAAAATGATTTACAAAGGGTAAGAGTTATCTGCCAAGAAGGGTGCAAGTTTGTTGCCTATCTAACAAAGGTGCTAAGGGAGAGTTGCTACCAACTAAGGACATTGACATTGGAACACACCGGCTCTAGAAGTTATAAGAATCCTATGTGTACTTCATCATACATTGGGAAGAAGTTGATGAAGAAGGTGAAAAGACAGCCTAATATCAAGCTGAGAGACATCCAAGAGGTTGTCCATGACAAGTATACCCTAAACATAAGTGCAAGAAAAGCAAGTAAAGCTAGGGATAAGGCTCGAGAATATGTTGATGGGACTTATACACAACAATACAACCAGCTGTAGGAGTACTGTGAGGAATTAAGAAGGGCTAGTCCTGGTAGTACCATACTTATGAAAGTACATACCTTCCATGATGGTGATTTAGCAGTTAAGACGGATTTGGTGTGTGGGGTGCTTTATTTTGAGAAACTATACATATGTTTGAAGGGCTGCAAGAAGGGGTTTTTGGCTGGATGCAGGCCATTCATTGGTTTGGATGCCTGCCATTTGAAGAACAAGTCAGGGGGGCAATTGATTACTGCAGTATGCAAAGATCCTAATGAGGAGTATTTCCCACTTGCATATGCAGTGGTAGAGGCTGAAACCAAGGACTCTTGGACTTGGTTCATCAATCTGTTACTTGCAGACATATGTCAAAATAGGAGATGGGTGTTTATGTCAGACCAGCAGAAGGTGTGTAGTTTATTTTCTATTTGGTTGTTTTTTTCTTCATTTACTCATTGTAACTATCTCTAAGACATATTTTCCTTTGATACTGTTTGTGATAGGAGTTGGTGCAAACTTTCATTGATAATTGGCCACAGTATGAACATAGGATTTGCTGCAGGCACCTCTACAACAACTTCAGGAAGAACCATCCTGGTGTTCTGATCAGAGAACTGTTTTGGAGGGCAGCCAAGGCAACTTATAAAGAAGAGTTTGATAGGGTGATAGATGAGTTGAAGGGTATTGATGCTGATGCACACAGTTGGTTGGATGCTCATTCAACAACAAAATGGGTCAGACACATGTTTAGTGAGGATGCCTTGACTAACACTATAGTAAACAATATGTGTGAGAGTTTCAACAGTAGGATTCTTAAATTCGGGTCTAAGCCTACAATTAGCATAGTATGAGTCTTTGTGATCACCTACAATTAATTAGGTTCATTGTTTGGTACTGTTTTTAGCAAGTGTTGCAATTAATATCTAATGTTTCATTGTACTTGTATGTGCTTGCAGCTTGAGTGTATCAGGCTATATCTCATGACTAGGTTTCAAGAGAACAAAGAGAAGATTCTAAGAGTAGAGTTAGATATTTGTGCCAAGGTTCTGAAAAGGTTGCACAAGGAAAAACTAGCAGCCAATAGGTGGTTAGCTTATTGGGCAGGGCAGACCCAGTTTGAAGTAAAAAATGGTCTGCAAAGTTTCACTGTTGACTTGGCCATAGCACACTGCAATTGTAGGAAGTGGGATATAAGTGGCATACCTTGTGCTTATGTAATCACCTGCATATTTTTCAACAGACAAGATGTTGAGTAGTATGTTCACCCATATTATCATGTCTCTACATATAAGGCCTGCTATGAACCAATCATATCACCAATCAATGGACAGAATATGTGGAGACCTAGTGGTGTGACCCCAGTTCAGCCTCCCATCAAAAGAAGACCATCTGGCAGACCTAAGAAGAAGAGAGCAAAGGAACCTAATGAGCTAACAAGTAGGAGAGCTGGCATCTCTAAGCAATGCAAGGCCTGTCATAAGTTAGGGCATAATAGAAGAAGTTGCAACGGTGAGATTGGAGGGAACTCCTCACTGCCAGGCACCACAAATAGAACCAGTACATCTAATAAGGTAATATATGGACGTGTGTGAAATAGTTACTTTTCAATATTCAATATTAATGTGTGTGAATTTCTTTTTTGTAGGCCAGCATGCACAGTTTCAGCTCCAGTCCAAGTGCACCACCTCAGTCCAGCATGCATAGCCCATCCAGTCCAAGTGCACCACCTCAGTCCAGCATGCATAGCCCATCCACTCCAAGTGCACCATACCAGTCCAACATGCCCTACTTCAAGCCAGGTGCACCATACCAGTCCAGCAAGTCCAGCTTCAGGCCAAGTGTACCATCTTAGGCCAAGACAAGCTCAGCCACTCAATTTGCACCATCTTAGACCAGGATGCACCAATCCAGTCCAAATGTAACACCTCATGCCAGGACAAGTTCATCCAATCTATTTCAGGCCCGCAAAAGCACATTTATCCACTCATATACACAGCAACACAGCTCCACTCCAGCTGCACCACACCAGTTAGGTAGCACCACACAGAATCTAGGTGCACATCAGAACTCCAACAACATCAACCCAAATCCAAGGCAAAAAAAGACAAGGGTGGTCACATCAGAGACTCTAAAGGCTTCTAAGAATGCATCCAGATACATGGAAGCAATCAGACATGGTGGGAGTCAATCATTTGTGCATGGTCCAAGGAAATGAAGAGAGCACAAGTTCATTTTTCCTTTGCTTGTTTTGTGTATTTATGGTGATAGGGTTAACTATGGAACAATGCCCTTTGTTTTGTAGAAAGTGATGGTAATGGTGATAGGGTTAACTATGGAACAATGCCCTTTGTTTTGTGGAAAGTGATAACATTATATATGTTTTATCAATGCAGCAGAATTTTTATTTGATGCAATTTGTAGCATAAATTTTATTTGATGCAGCAGCATTTTTTCAATGCAGCAGATTTTATTTGTATTACTGAGTTTTATTTAATGCAGCAAATTTTATTTGTATTACTGAGTTTTATTTTAATGCAGCAAGTTTTATTTGTATTACTGAGTTTTATTTAATGCAGTAGAATTTTTTCAATGCAGCAGATTTTATTTGCAGCAGAAATTTGTATTGCAAGGAGGATTTTTATTTAATGCTTTTTATAACAAGCAGCAAGCAGAAATTTTTAGCAGCAAGTAGCAGGCAAAATTGAGCACATGCTCTTGTATCTATCTGTATATGAACATGATTGATGCAGCTAGTATCAATTATCATGTGAAATTGAGCACTGTGGTTGTTTTGTTTTTCTGTTTTCTTCTTGTATTTAATCTGGAATTAGGTAGTTTAGGTTAAGAGTGAGGAGATTTTTTGTTTTGTTTTGGTAGTTTAGGTATTTAATCTGGAATTAGGTAGTTTAGGTAGTTTTGTTTTTCTGTTTTCTGATTCACTAATTGTATTCTTTTATCTTTTGATTTGATGGTTTCATACTCACCATTTGATAGCCGAATAAACTTGGTCAAGGAATTGTTTAGCAAAGTAGAAAATATAGAGTGACCAATTATCAACTTAAGCATCCTAGTATTTCAGTAACATGATGGGGTTATGGCTATTTGGTTGACAATCCATGAGGTTATTTTGACCACCTCTCTTACATAGTCAAACAAAATCTTTTTTGGAATAATTCTAATAGATTCTAAAACAAAATTAAAAGTAGAACATAATAGGGAACCTTTCTTCTTTTTTTATTTTTCATTTATAATTTGTACAGCTACAGAAAATCTTTTGTTCTATGGTAGAAATCCATTCTAAACTTCACAGAAAGTAGAGCCTAGAGAAAAAGAAAAAGGAAAAAAAAGGAAAGACAAATTATATGTTTCACTTCAGCACAAGTGGTCTCTCTTTAACTTTTTGTTCCTTCAGCATTGATCCTGCAGGGGTTCTTGAGAACTGGTCTGCCATGTTCAGATGATCAAACACACAAATAGATAGACAATACTATTAAAAATATTTAATGTTCTGTTTTTGGGAGACAAACCCATGGAAAAGGAACATAGATACAAACATTCTAGTAGCCCCACATTGATGAATACAAAAAAATGTTAAGCACACAAAAATTCCAAATCATTCATTGTGGAAAAAATGTTACAAAGGAGAGAATGGATCATTATTAATATTTTACCATTGAAAAACACAGTTAGAAAACATTGACCAACCAAAACACAGAGAGAACTTCACATTGCTAGTCCAGTCATCAAGGAATAGGCGTATTCATTTCATTCCAGGAATGGTACAAAACAAAAAAAAAAAAAAAAAAAAAAGGTGTTTCCATGCTAACTACCAAACCAAAAAATTTACACATTGCCAGCCCTATGCATTAGCAATTACAGGATATTGAAACTCCCCCATCTATGTAACATGCTAACCAAACATACACTTCCACCACCCACCTAACCAAACAAAAACACTTCCACACTTCCCACTTGCTGCCTAACCAAACTTCCACTACCTGTCTAACTACGCATACAATTAAAGAGACAAATCCCACATATCACCAATAAGAATGCCAAAGCCACAGTGTAAAACTTCTCTCTCTTGTAGCATCTTGCAACCTCGGCCTCTAGTTTGATAATCTGTTGCCTTTGCTCTAGGATGAGCACCTTACCACGTTCACATATCTCATCATCACGCCATTAGAAGAATTTACACTTTCGCCCAACCTGAAATGCAAACCAAGCACTTAATAATGAAACACAAGAAAATTGAAAAATAAACTTCCACCACCAAAGAAGAATTTAAACAAAAAGACTGAACCCTAGTAAAACAAAATACTCAAATTGAAATACCCAGTAGTTTGGATAGCCATAAAACCATCTGCCAGGGTTGTTTGCTGTCCACGAAACGACTAACATTGGTTTTTCAGCACAGTAGCACCTAAATGGAGCTCTCCTCCTCAAGCTTGAACTGGTTGAAGAGCTTGCTTCCATCTGATCAGGGACTTCGAAATGGTTGAAGATCTTGAGAGATAGTTGATGATGATGGTGGCTTTAAGTGGCAGAGATGGTTTGAGAGAGAGGCTGATGGTTCGAGAGAGACAGAGAGGCTGATCTAGGGATTAAAGTTTGATTTGGGGATTTTTCTTTACCTGCACACCAGATTGGTTGGTAAGTGCCTCACGTGACATACACGTGACTGGGTTTGGGGCCATATGTAAAAAAATATCATTATTTTATTTCTCCATCAGCTACTTCAGTTTTCCTCGTTAGTTGGGTGACGGAAAGGACTTAAATGTCATGCGTTAATTGGTTTAGGGACTAAAAGTGGTAAAATTAAAATGTATGGACCAAAATGGAAAAAAAGTCAAAATGTAGAGACTAAAAGTGCATTTATGCCTATTTTCAACTTGTAGTCAAATTTGGTTCCTACCGTCAATTCATTAATGAAAAATGCCTACGAGGCACACAACATGCATAATTGACACATTTGAAACTAAGGTTGCTAATAAGATAATTTTAAAAAATTTAGATATTTTTAAAAATGTTTTCATAATCGGTCTACTTTAGTCTATTCAGTCCACTTTGGTCTACTTCGATTCACTTTGGTTCAATTTGGTCCACTTCAGTCAATTTTGGTGCACTTACTTAAGAATGGGTAAAGACGGGTTGGGTTGAGAGTACTTATTCTAAATCCTAATTTTTAGGGTAAACTACGTATTTGGTCTCTATCTTATACACCATATTTCAATTTGATCCATAATCTTTCAATTGTGTCAATTTGGTCCATAATCTTTCAGTACCGTGTCAATTTAGTTCCTGCCGTTATCTTTTGGATGAAAATTGATGGCGTGTCTAATGGCCAAAATAAAAAAAATTAGCTTCTGTTGATGTGACAATAAACTCAAATTTTATTTTGGCCATTTGCCATGTTAGCAATTTTCATCTAAGATATAACAACAGGGACTAAATTGACACAACATTAAAAGGTTAGGGACCAAATTGACATAATTGAAAGCTTAGGGACTAAATTGAAATATTGTGTAAAGGTTAGGGACCAAAAATATATTTTACCCTAATTTTTAAAAAATATTGATCTCAAGCTTGTTCCAAATTCTACTAAATTTTAGCAATTTTATCTCAAATTGGTTTCACATATATTTAATGAATTCAAACTCATTTCAAACCCATTTACTTATTTATTTATTTTGCTAAAAAAGACACAACTTAACATTACAAAAAATTTCAAGAATTTTACTGCAATCTATAAAGACTATGTCTTGTCTTAGGAAATTAACCAGATAGTTGGTATGTACTTTGAAAAACATATTCAAATATTGTGTAAAACTTAAATACCCACTTCCAATAACAACTAAATATTAAACAAAACTCAAAGAAAACCAAAATGATAAAAAGAGAGAACTTGTGATCATGAATGTTTTTTAATATGATCAAAATTGTACTTTGCTAAGCTGTAATTAAGGAAAGAATCAATGAAAAATCTACAAAAGGAGTAACAAAATAGAAGGAAAATTGAGAGTATTGTTGTGACCACATTGAAATGCATAACAAACTTCGATAAGGGTGGTGTATTGGATGACAATCTTTTATCCTGGGAAGCACATCTCAATCTTACAAAACCAAATCCACATTTTTATCATTTGTTTCTTTTCTACTATTGTTCTTGTTTTCAAATGAAAAACATGTAATATATTATTGTATATATGTCTATAGTAGTGTTTTCAATAGAAAAATAAAAAAATATTAAATTAGGGGAGTAGTGGAAAGGAATTTAAAGAATTGGGCAAAGGATTAAAGGAATTTTAAACTCATTTCAATATTGAGGCTTAAGCCGAAATGAGATTTTGACTTTTTTTTTTTTTTGGGTGGTTATCTTGACAAATTTTGACAAATTAATTGACCACCAAACCCTTTTTTTTTTTTTTTAGAATACTAAGTATTTAATACACACACGGGGAGAGAGGGAAATGTCTTAAAGAAACTAACAGTGGTGTATATCCAAAAGGTGATGGTTTATATTGTATAAAGTCTAAGTCCTGCCATAACCCTTATGTATATTTGCAATTGTAATTTTAATTGTAATTGTATTTGTAGTGTTTTATTTTTAACTAGTAACCCCGTGTATATGCATGGATACACTTAGGGTATGTTTGGTTGGGTGAAAACAAGGAGAATGGAAAATAGGGAGAGGGAAATGGGGTGAAAAATAGCATTTTCCACTATTTGGTTGAGTTGTCACTTTTTTTTCTTTTCTTTGTTTCTTGGGGATTAACATTTCCTCTCTTTTTTTCTTTTTCTTTTTTTTCTTTTTTTACGATCTTTTAGGGCTTGGGCGCGATAATTTATTTTTATTTTTACTAGATGTGATTTTTTTTGGAACATTTTTTTTTTTTTTTATAAAAAATTTTGGGTGATTGCTCTTTTTTGTGTGGTTATTTGTCACTTTTTTTTTTAATTTGGCATCATTCTTTAATAAGGGTATATGAGTAAATTTATTCAAACTCATTTTTTCCATCCCTCTACTTTTCCACTCCCAACCAAACAAAAATGAGAGAAAATAAAATCTTTTCTATCCTCCCATTTTTCCACCCCTCTAACCAAACGGACCCTTAAAGATATACAATAAGATGCATAATATAATTCCTATATATATAATTTAAATACTATTGATAGTCATTTTTATATTTTGTTAACTCTTTAAAAAAATTTGTAAGGATATTATTAGGTATAAAATGTAAATTGTCCATGTATTTTTTTAAAATCGTTGTGAAGCACTTTTTTTTTTTTTTTTTTTTTTTTTTACGATTCATTTATTCTAGACTCTTTAGTTTTTGTACTTAATAACTCACTTGGATGAATATTTATGATATGGACCCATATTTGATTCTTAAATTAAGAAATAAAACTCTTTAAGAATAAATAATTTAGGACACATGAGACAAAATTGGAACTCTAATTTGGAATTCTAATTTGAGTTTCTCTCAGTTTCACCTATTATTATATATATAAATGAGTTTAAAACTTAAAATGTGAAATGTAACCGAATAGTTGTATGTATACGTAAAGATGAAGTAACTGACGTAGATATTAGTGATTTTAATTTTAGCTATTTCAATATTAATAATTTATAAACTTAATAGTGTTGTATGTATATGTAAAAATCAAAGTAATTGATGTGGATATTAATGATTGTAATTTTCGATGTTTTAATATTAATAATTTATATTTAATAGTGTAAAAAAAATTAGAAAGAAAAAAATAATGATGACATGGCCACTGATATGGCTTAACAAGAACATAACAACAATGAATGTTATGTTTCAGCTTTTAAATATATTTTATAGGGCAAGACTTAGGTACAATACTTAGGTGCTGTTCCTTAAATTCTCCTTTTAAGATTCTGCCTTGTGGATTTGTGCACATGGGATGGAAGTGTATTTTTTAGTTAAGTAGTCATATGGCTGAATTTTAAGAAGGGAACCTAAGGAATAACACCTAAGGTACTATACTTAAGTTTTGTCCTATTTTAAGATTCTGCCATGTGGATCTGTGCACATGGGATGGAAGTGTATTTTTTAGTTAAATAGTCATCTAGCTGAATCTTAAGAGGGGAACCTAAGAAATAGCACCTAAGGTACTATACTTAAGTTTTGTCTTATTTTATAACTATCTTATTTAATGAGTCATATGACTTATTTAAATAATATACGTAAGGGTGTTCACCAAACCACACAAACCACACCAAAACCGCCCGCAAAATGGCATAACCGAACCACACCGCAAGTAACCGTGCACCACACCGCATCGCATGGTGCAGTGTGGCTTGCGGTTTTATAATAAGAAAACTACACAAACCGCATTGCACCACACCCTCTCTATATATTAATATATTTATTTATTTTTAAAATTAAATAAATTAGTAATAGTTTAATAACTCTAGTTTTCAAATTTAAAAAAAAAAAAATTTGTTTGATAACCCTAGCAAGTGCTAACTAGGAAAGTCAGCCCAAAATAAAGAAAAACTAACTCAATAGTTTAAAACTTTGGCCAAAATAAAGGGAAAAAATAGTTTTGAGCTAGGTAGGAAAAGCCCAAATTTTGAAAAATATACCGACTTCAAACCGCTTCTTATACACCACCGCACATGTGGCCACAAAAATGAGATGTGGTGTAGTTATGGTTTTGGCTAAATTTTAAACCGCATCGCATCGCACATGTGACCGCAAAAATAAGGTGCGGTATAGTTATGGTTTTGGCTAAACCGCGCCGCAAAGTATGATGCTAAAAATGGCTCAAAACCGCCGTAAAAGATTTCATGAGTCGCTGGTTAATGGTTTGCTTTGACATTCTTCCTTCCAATCTCATTGAGTGTGCTTGGCAGCCCAGTCCAGGTCAGGCGTCAAGCCTCTCCTAAAACAATTTACCCCAAAACATATATTTATTTAAACATAAATCAAGTTTACTTTCACTCTTCTTTGCTAATAATCATTGCACTAAGCATAATTCAATATTAGATGTTACACTTTTGACTTTCAACATGAATGGGGGATTGAGTGTCATGCTCGAGCCCAAACGCAATAGCTGTCGATTTGTTGTCAATATGTGTTTCAACTTAGGCCGAAGTAAGCAGATCAAGAGCTGCTTGGGCCTTCATTTTCTTATCCCTTTTATCGGTCTCAACTTTTGGAATGATCTAAGGCTTATAGGTCGCATCAAAAACATCATTAATCTAAACAAATGTGTGATTTGAGATTTGGGACAAGCCGTAAGCTTATGAGATTTTTTTTTTTTTTTTTTTGGTGCTAAGCAAGAATAAATTTCTTTGAAAGAGAAACATAAAACATATTGATGAAATATCAAACCCATCTTTATTCTGATATCCTGGGTAAAAATCTGGTAAAGAAGAGATGATTTAATCCCTCAAAAGAATTCAAAAGGTTTCATTTAATCACATTATGGATCATAAAAAAAGAGAATGAATTTAAAATTTGCTTAATTTTGCGAATAGTATGTAGCTTATGAGATTATTGTTCATCATAGAAGGGAGGCAATGATAGGATTCTATCCTTATGTTTAGGAGTGGGTTATTAATTTCCAATTCCTCTGCGGTGGGCCTTGGGGTACATGTGTTGGAAGGAGGACATCAAGGCCTGTAATAATCTGTAACGGTGAGAAGTGCCGCCAACGGCGGTGGCGTCGTCAGTGCAAACAGAAGACTTGAGAGAACGAGAAAAAAGAGAGAAGCCGGAAGAGAGGAAAAAGCCAGACCAAATAGCACCGAAGATGGTGGTGTGACAAAGAGAAAAAGGATTCAGCCACAAATTTTTCTGATTGGAAAGAGAGATATTTTTTGAATTTGGTAAATCTGAAGAAAGGAAGAGGAGAGTGGAAAAACGAAGAGAAAAATAATGTGACAAGGATCAATGACATGTCCTTTCATTGTAGCCGTTAGATTATATTATTTTCAGGACACTAGAACAGGTACGACTTTGACAGCTAAAATAGCATGTTGTTCTAAAGTTAAAAAGTACCACTGATCTGTTTTCTAGCTCTTAGTTTCCCACATCAAACCCATCATTGCAGTCAACTGAATAGAGGCTTTCCACATATGTAGTTTCCTCTTTTTGTTTTTTGATAATCACATATGTAGTTTCCTCAATTCTTGGCTTGGGATCATAAAATATTCTTCTATAGGTGTATTCTTTCAAATTGCAGACTATCGATTTGACATTGCATAATAAATTCATTTCAATACGTTCGACTTCTGTCTCCAGCATTAAAACTTTTTCACCATTCTTTGACGCGCATATAGGCCTCAGACAACTGCTCCAATATGGAATGGTCGCCAATCTAGTCCAAGACTCCTTCATCACCCATAGCTGAACACAAAAATTATTGCAGGGACTCGCCGGTGCACGCAGATAGACACAGGTGTTCTCCAATAGTCCCTAACTCCCATAAATCTGACGTATTGTAATATTCTCCTGATGATTCATCTCTTGTGTTATAAGAAACAGATTCTGGCCATGGCAGCTCATGAAATATCTTATCCGCTAAATCAAAATAAATGATTGACGGCTTCATATAATGGCTAATACTCCAATAAATTGCCCCATTGCAGTATATAGTCCTTGGGCTAAATGGAACGATGCGGTTAAAAATATTGTCCTCATCCGGCAGAATTGTCCTCCAAGTAAAGGTCTCGAGTGAAAAGATCTCGATCTGCAATATATCAGAAGGGAAAATCTGGTAGGGCCTTGCTATCTTGTGATCATCAGTGGAATAATAGTAGCCAAAACCAAAACCGTAAAGCCAACAAGAAATTGAATCAGGTGATGATGTTGGTCTTGGTATGTTTTTGTAACTTTTGGTAGATGGGTTCCAAACCAAATATTGGGATGTATGTATGTCCGCATTATATAATTCAAAACATACCAAGCCATTGCAAGAAGCCAAGTTTGTCTCAACATCTTCTTCACCCCACAACGGAAAACCATGAAAATCAACATCAACAGGTTGACCATGAACAACACGGCTTTGAAACAGTGCTCGATAACCTACTGATAGAACACAATTGTCAATCAAAACAAGGACGTTCATGCGGTTGGGGTTTTGAGATGCTCTCTGAAAGTGGGATTTAGCATATTGGTGACTACTGATCAAAACGTGCCATGCTTTGGATACGCACTTGAATCTCATGAGAGACTTCACTCGTAGTCTTGAAAGTATGTCCTCGACAAGGTCATTTGGAATTGTAAAGCTTCACGGGCACCGTGCCTTGCAGATTCGCATACTTCAGTTCAGGCCCTTGGCTCTGTGTAATCAATATATAATTATATATAGAGAGAAAGAACAACTGGTTAAAGAGTTACATTTTAAACCCTTTAATTAGAAATGTAACAAATCAAAAGTATTGAACCCTATAAATTCAAAAAGTAACAAATTAAACCATCAACTCATTAGAGGCAAAATGGCAGGTAGCAGCAAAATGGAAGGGTCCATCCATCCTAAACAAAGTTGTGTGTGTTAATTTGGGGTATTGAGAGGACATATTGCATTTAGTTGAGAGCCCTTAGCTGATGGTTACTGTAATATCCTGTATTTTTTAGTATGTGAGCATTCTAGTTTCTCTAATGTTAAAAGTGGTCCCTTTCTCTCTGTAACTGACTTGTAGTTTCTGCAAAAATGAGGCTTTCTCTGTTGCTTCTGCAGAAGTTGGGTTATAATAATTATGCCCCTGCATTGCATGTTAAATTACTTTTGGGACAATCGGGGTAATTTAACATTGCATTGGGCTTGCGCAGAACTGGTTGTATTGTTAGTGTTGAAGGTTTTAGTGCTTCAAGAAATCCCATATATAAATAGTACTTCCTTTTGTGTTAATATCATTCTTGTAAATATTTTGGCTTCTTCCTTATATTAGTACTTCTTAGGTGTCCTACCACATAAAATTGCAGACTTTGGCAAGGTTGAAATTGAATTGGAAGTAATTATATATCAAAATGTTTTTTTTTTTTTTTCCTTTTAATCTATCACTGATATTCTTAAAAGCTACCACTACGCATTTATCAAAATCTAAAAAAGTTTTACAAGAGGATCCAATCACAATCACGAAAAGGAAATGGAAGAAGCGTACCTTTTAGAGTTTTTACGGCGAAAACTGGTGATGTGCGGCACAGTTGGCTACGTCAAACAACCAGGTATCAGGTATGGCCTTTCAACAACACCACACAAACCACTTGCACCACCGTAGTTAAATCACAAACCCAGTATAAAAAAAAATCACAAAACCCACCGGGGAAATTTTGAGGGGATCTTTTACCAAAATAATTAATGTATTTGATAGATTTTCAGGGAGTGTTTTGTAAAGGTGTTTGAGTAATGTTGTTCGGGTGTTTTTGATATACGTGTGGGTAAAAAAGTGTATAAAAAAGTGTATAATATTGTTTAAAATACTCAAAAGTGTGTTTGAACTTACCTACCAAACACCCCCTCAGTGTCCGCAAATAACCTTTTCTTGAGGGGGAATTGAGCCCAAACACAATAGCAGCTGATATGTGGTCATTATTTGTTTCAACTTGGGCCAAAGTAAGCGGATCAAGAGCTGCTTGGGCTTCCATTTTCTTTTCCCTTTTATGGGCTTCAACTTTAGGGCTGATTACTTTATACCCCATTAGCAAAGCTCATAGGTATGTAATTTGAGATTTTTGTTTTTTGGTGCCAAGTAAGAATAAATTTCATTGAAAAAGAAACATAAAATATATTACACAATGATGGAATATCAAACCCGTCTTCATTCTGATATCCAGGGCAAAAATCTAATTAGGAAGAGATGATTCAATCCCTCAAAAGAATTCAAAAGGGTCCATTTAGTCACATTATGGACCATAATATTAACCATGAGAATGAATTTAAAATTAGCTTAATTTTGTGAATAGTATGTAGCTTATGAGATTATTGTTCATCATAGGAGGGAGGCGATGATATGATTCTATCCTTATGTTTAGGAGTGAGTTATTAATTTCCAATTCCTCTAGGGTGGGCCTTTGGGGTACATGTATTGGAAGAAGGACATCAAGGCCTGTAATAATCTATAAAATTGCAATAGAAGGCAATTTAATATTCAATACTCACTTAATTTTAACCACTATGCCATATGTATTATATTCTCAATATACATAACAAAATTCAATATGGTAGAGAAGAACTTTCACCCATCCATACCTTTATTTTCCAATTTATTCACATCTAAATCTTCCCAGTTAAAGAAGATAGTCATGTCATTTCTCTAAAAATTGGAGATAAAACAAATGAATAATAAGATCATTTTTTGGCTGCTTTTGTAAAAGTAAAACAACCCACATTCCATTAGTGTACTTATTGTCTTGATTCACAGACTAGCATAGAAACTGAAATTCAAATAATTTGTCTTCTTGTTCTTGTTCCATTTTTTTGGGTTCCCTTTTGAAGGCAAAGCTGCAAAATCCTTGCTTCATTTTAAAATTCTTGTGTCCTTTTTCTGGGTCCGATATATGTGGTCATGTGCTAAACCTTCTGTGTGATATTCCATGTTCTATTTAATTTCTTATGAACTGGCAACAACAATGGAAGTAGATAGAATTCGACCGTTTGCTTATTTTACAAATTTTTTATTTAAATATTCTAAATGGATTTGACTTTGCTTTAATGCTTCCTCTCTTTGGACAGATCAATGAAACCAATTGTTACTAAATTTATGGGCTATTGCTATGCTCCAAATATATAATAGTACATATCTTCTAGGGTTCTGCATGGAAGCCCCCTTTCTTTTAAATTTTTAATTACTACTTTTTGTCTTTTGTTTCTTTGCATCTTCTTCTTCTTCTTCTTCTTCTTCTTCTTCTTCTTTTTTTTTTCTTTTTTTTTTAATGTAATTATTTATTTACATTCTTATCCATTACTCTTTGTTTCTCTTCTCTAGGCATCCAAAAAGTTCACTATTTTACACCCTTTGTTTACATTATATTTGTCCCTTCTTCGGATGCTCATGAGGCAGCATCCAATGTAGAAGAAAATCTTTTTATTCAACTATAAGGAGATAAGTCATAAAACCCTTGTACTTTTGAGGAATATTTTAACACTAATGTCTTAGTGGTTGTTTAAATGTTGGACTAAACAGTGAGAGATTTCGAACAATTTGGAGTTAAGATAGTAGTAATGTATTATATGTTCCCCCATCTTTCTTAGCATTTGAACACAGAATAAGTGACCAATGCTATATGATCACTTGTTTATTGAGGCCTTGAAAGCAACAAAGGTCAAATGTCTTGTTTCCAATTTTTTAATTAACTGAATACTATAATATGATATTTAAGACTAATAAGCAGTTGTTTGATACCAAGATTTTAATATAACATGCGTATTAATAAGATTCAAGTGATAGTCCAATAGTAATAATTTTTTTTTTTTGTAGTGTCTCATGTGTGATATAATTTTTTAACACTTTTTAAGGTAAAATTGTAATTTTTTCCACTTTTAATAAATAAATATAATTTTTTAACACCTTTTTAAGGTAAAATTGCAACTTTGTCCACTTTTAATAAATAAATAGATCAACAAAAAGCTCCAACAGCTTTGTTTACAAAAGCTAGAAGGCATGAGTGACATGAATTTTTTAAGTATTTTAGCCTTTTTAGGTGCTGTGGAAGCCGGCCATGTATAAATTATACCATACCATTCTCTAGTGCTATGGCTAAAAAATATATTATACTTCAAAGAGTTTGTGTCATTTTGAAGAAAAGGTTAGCACGACATAGGACCAGAAAATAGGGACACACATGCTGAACCCTACAAACAAGGAATTCAAAAGAATACATAATCAAATAAATATAAGAAAAATGCTGAATATATTATATATTTTATTATAAAAAAAACTTACAAATTAATGTACGTAATATTGAATGTGATTAGAGTCACTTCATTTAAATTATTATTTTTGATTGATAACACATTAGTTTGTAAGAACTATATAATAAAATGTGTAATACTACTTGTATCATTTTAAAAATATAATAATAGTCGTGGGTTCCAGTTAGCTCAACTGGTAAAGTCTCTGATGGTTGAATAAGAGATCTGGGATTCAATCTCCGCCTACACCAAAACTGATTGGATTCTTGATCTAATAATAAAGAGCTATCATTAGGAGCGGACGTCATAGGTTGAAACTATCTTAAAAATATATATATATATATAAAAAATAATAGTCCAATTCCTTAAAAAAAGGAATTCTAGGCCAACCTTGAAGAAAAGAGAGAGCATATGTGACCGCAAATTCTCTAACCTGCATGTGCGAGTTGATAGTTGCTCCAATATTCAAAATCAACACGAAAGTTAGTTTTCTTAGTTTTATGCTGAATAAGAAAAGTTATGTATACGCCAAGGGCTTTATAACTAAATTGGCACCTCCTCATGCACAAAACGCTTGAGGGTTTAGAGGGAAATGATTTAAGCTGCAAGATTAGCAGCATATTATAATTATCTTTTTTTAAAAAAATTACATACACTTCTTTATTTCCATTATATTAGATTCCTTAATTATTAAGGGTCATTTCCTTCTTTTGCTTCCTGAATAAAGATTTTGTTAAATTAAAAGGAAACAATAACAAGAGGGATTGTCCCTTACCCAATTTCAACATTTGCCAATTGAAGAGAGGGAGGCAAGTCAAGACTCAAGAATAGGGATAGAACTCATAGAAGCCATTCTAAGAGCATCAGCAATGGAAAGGCTAAATGTCAAATTTGGGCTTATTTTACCATTCAGCCCAAAATAAGCCCTCCATTAGATGTTGTAAAATGCAACAATTATATTATAAAAAAAAAAAAAAAAAATTGTGCTACAGTGCGGTACTAAATGTAGAACCGCACTGTAGCTCAATGGTAAAAGTTATATTAATATTTTATGCGTAAACCTTTCTCTCTCCACGGTCTCTCATCTCTCTCTCTCATTCTGACTCTCAGTTCCTCTCTCTGTCTCTCACAACAACTCCTCCCTCCTCACTCCCTCTCTCACATCTCTCTCGTTCAAAGCTTGCACTAGTGCTGGGTTTTGGATTTTGGAGGTTGGATCAGCGTGGATCAGCAGGCTAGGTTTGGATCGGCGTCTCCGCGTGGGTCAACAAAATCAACTTCCTTCAAGCTTCCCAGCGGCCAATCCGCTTCCTTCGAGCTTCAACAAAATTGAGCTACCCAACGGTGAATTGAGCAATCCGGTTTTCATAAATTTTTGTTGTGTTTGTGGGTGAAGATTGTGTGGCTTCGCAGTGGTTAGCGATGGAGATCGCGGTGGGTTAGTGTTGGGTCGCGTGGGTTGTGTGGGTCAGGTGGGTTGTGATCTATGTGGGAGTTGGTTTTGGGTCGGTGGGTGGCGGTGGGTTGATTTCAATAGGTGTGATTTTGGTAGGCTACAACGTGGTCAGTGGATGCAACGGTATGGGTCTGGTGGTGCAACGACTTGGGCAGTAGGTGCAGCGACGTGGGTCTGGTGGTGCAGCGGTGTGGGTTTGCTGGTGATGGCTCTGATGGGTTTAAATAGGTTTGACAAAAGTTTGAATTGGAGCTCCAATGGCTACGATAGTGATTTTTTTTGAATGGGTTTGACTGTGGGTTGCTGTGTTTTTTCTTTTTTTTTTTTTTTTTTTTTGCGGTGTTGATGATCGGAGAGGGTGGTGTTGATGGTTTGGGTTTTTTTTTTTTTTTTTTGGTGTTGACAGTAGATTATGGGTTGCTGGTGGTGGTGGTGTCAGGTGTATGTAGTGCAGCAGTGGTGGTGATTGTGGTTCTTGAACAGAAAGAAAGAGAGAGAGAATAAATAATGTGTTGTATTGTAAATGATGGTGATTGTGGGATATATTATTTTATTGTGTAGAAATATTATTTTAATGAGTAAAATAGGAAAATAAAAGTTGGGATGCTGGAAGTAATGTAAAATTGTATTGTATAATTGATAAAGTAACTTTTTGGAATGGTAAAATAGGATAGGATTGAAAAAAAAAACCATTGTAGATAGTCTAATACAGCTGAAAGCCCATTGGGCTTATTGGTAGGTCACAAAATTAGCTACTCTGCCAAAATAATAAAAAGACACTTTCCATCAAATAGTTTTGCAAAAGCTATTTCCGTAGCCTGCATATTGGCGTATGCAACACATTAGGAATTTCAATATCTTATCACCTTGTTGTATTCCCAATTCCCAAATGCTATTATTGATTGTCCTTTGAATTGGCTTAAGAAGTTTCGTTGAAATGAAATGTCAATTTGTGCTCAAGTGTTCCAAAGCACTACCCCATTAATGAGCACTGCCATTGACAGCAGTTTTGTAAGTCTTTGATCACATACAAAATCTCTCTCTCTCTCTCTCTCTCTCTCTCTAGTCAACAATGGAAGATGGTCTTTGAATTGGAAGCTTCCTTGTATCTTATCTCTTAAATGGGAGCTGATATATCGATCATATATCCGTTATATGATATCATTTCTCCTTAAGAGACAACATTAAACATTATGAAATACTATTACATGATTTTTGATAGGATAAATAGATCTTTTCACCATTCTATCGGTTTGATAAAATAACAACCAAAAAAAAATGACGAATTGGAGTCATTGAGAAGGATTCATTAATTAACCTTGATTTAAATTTTTTTTTTTTTTTTTGAGAAAGATTCTTGATTTAATTGATGCTAAAACTTTGTAGAGTTGAGTTGTAAATACTATTATATGAAAAGAGAAATATGAAGCATTATTATAGTGTGTGTGAAGTTCACTTCTACTCCAATCCCTCTCAAAATAGAAAGGATTCCCATCAAAAAAAAAAAAATAGAAAGGATTAGACATACGTAAATAGACATAACACATATTTTAAAATAGTCGCATATAGCCTTACCCAAAAAGAATTTTTTAAAAAAAATGATTATGGAAGGAGTAGTTTTACGTTGAATATATTGCCAAAAGAAGAAGAAGGAAAGATATAATGTATCAAGAGTAATGTGATAATATACCAAAATAAACAAATAAATAGAGAGAAAGAAAACAGAAAAAAAATAAATAAAAAAACAAACCAAAAGTCTTCCAAGCACCCACCAAAATCATTTGACTAAGAGCATGATTGTGACTTTTACTGACTCTTCATTAACCTTTCTAAAGCAATATCAGTAAAACCGATCACGATATGTTTTCATCATTACCTCAAATCATAAATGCTCTCTATCCACTACTATTTGCTTCCCCCATTAAATTTTATTGCTTCAGCATTATATTGCAAAGTGCAAAGTGCAAACCCATCATCAGATCCTTGTTGCCTGTATATTGGCTACATTCCAAGCATAATCCTTTCTCTTTTGGTGGGTGCCAAAGCTATACTACAAAGGGTCATGTTAACGAGTATCTTTAGATCATTAATTAATAATCTAATTAAAGAAAATTTGTATGAAAAATAAATAAATAAAACAATTATTGTTTTGACAGCTTTTTTCATTTATCATAAAAGTGATGTCAAAACTTTACTAAAATAGATTGTTAACCAATACTTTAAGGGCACTTGCTAGCATTTCTCTACTTAAAATAAATATATATATATATATATATTATAGTGACATCAAAGAAGAATTGTATATAAGGAAAATGTTAACAAGCATTGCGTAGTGTTTGTTAAGATTTTCCATTTTAGGTCTTCCTTAAAAAAATAGAAAAAAAAAATTATCAAAAAAATTGCCAAAAGAAATAAAAATTTGTCAAAAATTGCCCAAAAATCTGAAAAGCTGTCAACAATTGTGCACATGCCACTGCAAAACATTGGTCTCCTAAGTGCTCTGAGAACATGTACTGTTCACCAGAGCTTTTGTTGACATATACATAGTACAAATAAGACAAATGCAGGTCAGAATCAAGTGATAAAAGCTCTTATGTGCATTAAAAAATCATTGGTATTGATAATGCGTATCTCTCTTTTGCCTCCTCTTTCTTCCTCAAAAGGCTACAAAATCCGATCTCAAATCAAAAGCCAACAATAGGTAAATGGTCACCGATTTCCTAGATAGATCAGATGATCTTTATGCATGGATGAATCTGGAATGTACATTGCTTATGTGTTATGAGGGGATTGATGTTCTTGGTGAAGACACCACTTGATCTTGTTTAAAACTCCCACACAATAAAGTACATTATTACAATCTTTGTGGTCTTCATTCAACCATCAATAACACACACTAGGGTATTGTCTGATTTTCCAATTAAAAAAAAATAGTTTCGAATTTCTTTAATACCCACTTGTTGTAAGAAAAAAAAGATTATCTAAGATGATAAATTGATTATGTGATTGACCTAGTGATAGAGTACCTGCAAGACATAGAGTTCAACTTAGGAAGCACCAATGTTTAAGATGGTAATCTTACTAGAGCAAATACTCTTTTAGCGTACAAATTGTGAGACCCTAAATTTGTAGGTTTGTTGATAATCTATATTATTAAGTATAATTGTCACCTTAGTTGCGGCCACCATTATAGACAAGATTGGGGAATTCCCTTGTTCACACCACGCGAATTTATCTGAAGAGGAAAAATTATGCATGACGGAGCTTTCTGGACGGAGGTGGCACGGACAAACGTGGCATGTACGGACCGAACGGTCACGTAGGCATCTAGCCCATTATTATGTGGTCTCCAAGGAACCTTAAATGGAAAATACTTGCGACACACAATTTCTCTAAAGCTCATACTCTCTAGCATTGTTGGAGCTCTCTTCTGATTTAACCTTTGAAGGGTCCTTGGCCAGTACCACACCGGTACTCTCTGTAAGGTCTTCTTTTTTTTCTGTGTTGGGCAGGTCTGGTAACGAGTGTGTTGGAACCGTGTGGCTCACTGGTGATTTTTTCGGCATCATCAGTTGGCGCCGTCTGTGGGAAATACGAGTAATCAGTCATTGCTTTATCCTTGAGACAAAAGGTCGTACGGTCCAAACTCGATCGATGGCATCAGCCAACCAAGAAACTGGAAATCCCCCCACTGTTGTAGAATGGCAACTGCAGACACTCTCGGTTGCGATCAAGCGACTTACTCAACAAAATAAAGCCCTTATGCTACAAAACCAAGCGTTGAAAGTGCAAATTAAGCAGCCGCAAGAACATCAAGTCTTATCGCATGATCAACGTAGAAGTGGTCATAATCACTATCCACCCCTTCGAAATATTATAGAAGGGAAGAGCAAATAGAAGTGAAGTAAGACTGACGACTACAATATTGTAGGACGACGAACGATTGGCCAAAGAGAAGGCAAGAGGCCTAGACACTCTAACAGCCGACCCGTTCGCTCCACCCCACTAAACGCTCCTGTCGACCATATACTTACACTTATCAAAGACGACCCCATGTTGGAATGGCCGAGGAGGATGAATGGGGATCCAAGCAAGCGATCAAAGCACCAAATATTGACATTACCACCATGAACATGGACATGACATGAAGGAGTGTTATGATCTGAAACAACAAATAGAGATCCTTGTAGGCCAAGGGAAGTTGCAACGAACTGGAGCAACCCAGTAAGACGGAAGACCAATTCTCCACGAAAAAGGCGCCTTTTGGACGACAACCACCCTACAAGAGAGACTTGATGGGCAAAAGCTACCTCACCCTTAGAATACCGAATGCCTGAAGAATATTTTCTCTACTTGCGATTAAAAAAAAAAAAAAAAGAAGCGAACAACCAATACCGCCTACCCTTCTACAATATCTCCAAGGTAGTACCGATCATCCAAGTCGCCAAGGTGACGAACAATCTGAGAGATGATCAACTCAAGTAGCGAAGGCAAACATGGAAGGGGGGGCAATAGATGAGGCATCAGCTCAAAACATCACCTCTCAAGGTGGGTGGACGGTCACTATACTAAGTTACCTACAAGTAGACGCATGGTCAAAGTTGCCTACAGGTGGATGGCCACTACACCAAGTTACCTACGGGTAGACGCATGGCCAAAGTCGCCTACGGGTGGACGCCTACGGGTGGACGGTCACTATACCAAGTTACCTACGAGTAGACGCATGGCCAAAGTCGCCTACGGGTGGACGGTCACTATACCAAGTTACCTACGAGTAGACGCACGGCCAAAGTCGCCTACAGGTGGATGGCCACTACACTAAGTTACCTACGGGTAGACGCGTAGCCAAAGTCGCCTACGGATGGACGGTTACTATGCTAAGTTACCTACAGGTAGACGCATGACCAAAGTCGCCTACGGATGGACGGCCACTACACTAAGTTACCTACGGGTGGATGGCCACTACGCTAAGTTACCTACGGGTAGACGCGTAGCCAAAGTTGCCTACGGATGGACGGTCACTACGCTAAGTCACCTACGGGTAGACACTTGGCCAAAGTCGCCTACGGGTGGACGGCCACTACACTAAGTTACCTACGGGTAGACGCATGGCCAAAGTCGCCTATGGGTGAACGGTCACTATACTAAGTTACCTACGGGTAGACGCATGGCCAAAATCGCCTACAAGTGGATGGCCACTACACTAAGTTACCTACGGGTAGACGCGTAGCCAAAGTCGCCTACGGATGGACGGTCACTACGTTAAGTCACCTACAGGTAGACGCATGATCAAAGTCGACTATGGGTGGATGGTCGCCACACTTAGTCACCTCAACAAGTCCACGACCCCAAGTGGACGACCAACAAGGTGACGAGGTAACACTTAGTCACCTCAACATGTCCACGACCCCAAGTGGACGACTAACAAGGTGACGAGGTAACACTTAGTCACCTCAACAAGTCCACGACCCCAAGTGGACGACCAACAAGATAACGAGGTAACAATTAGTCACCTCAACAAGTCCGCGACCAAAAAATGATAATCCAAAAAGAAGGACGGATGCATGTCCATGAACAAAAGAAGGACGAATTCATGTCCATGAACAAAAGCGGATGGACACACACACAAAAAAAAAAAAAAAAAAAAAAAAAAAAAAAGAAGGACAGATGCATGTCCATGAACAAAAGTGGACGGACACAAAAAAAAAAAAAAAAAAAAAAAAAAAAAAAAAAAAAACGAAAGAAGGACGGATGCATGTCCATAAACAAAAGTGGACGGACAAAATAAAAAAAAAAGGACGGATGCAGGTCCATGAACAAAGGTGGACGGACACAAACAAAAAAAAAAAACAAAAAAAAAAAAATTTGATGACGAGGTAACACTCAATCACGTCAGCAACTCCATGACCCAAAGTAGATGGATAAAATACTTTAAGAATGGGACGCTAATAGAAGACTACAACGCATCCCGAAGGTTGAAAGTTCGGGCATCACGCGTCTCGGGGGCAATGTATTAATGGCCTACCGTGCATAAGGATGCCCAATCCTACGTATAAGAATAAAACAATTGCCAATGCTTCAGCAAGACCTCAAGGCTAAACACTACAAAAGGAAGCCGACGGACACCTAATCCTTATCCCAATGGGATGGCTCGACAACCAAGGATATCAACAATCAAGGATGCCAACGGCACCTGATTCTCATTCAAAATTTAAGTCTTTCTACCTACGGATGGAAGGACGAACCAAGCCATCAACAAGTGCTTTGGTAAAAATTTAAGTCTTCTAACCTACGGATGGAAGGACGAACCAAGCCACCGACAAGTGCCTTGGTACAAAATTTAAGTCCTTCTATCTACGGATAGAAAGACGAACCAAGTCACGAGTGTCTTAGTCGAAATTTAAGTACTTTTACCTACGGGTGGAAGGACGAACCAAGTCACTCACGGGTACTTTGGTCGAAATTTAAAGTCCTACTACCTACGGGTGGAAGGACTAACCAAACCACCAACAAGTACCTTGGTACAAAATTTAAGTCCTTCTACCTACAGGTGGAAGGATGAACCAAGTCACTCACAAGTGCCTTGGTCAAAATTTAAGTCTTCCTACTTTCAGGTGGAAGGACGAACCAAACCACCAACAAGTGCCTTGGTAAAAAATTTAAGTTCTTTTACCAACGGATGGAAGGACGAACCAAGCCACCAACAAGTGCCTTGGTACAAAATTGAAGTCCGGTAGAAAGACAAACCAAGTCACGAGTGTCTTGGTCGAAATTTAAGTCCTTCTACCTACGGGTGGAAGGACGAACCAAGTTACTCACGGGTGCCTTGGTCGAAATTTAAAGTACTTCTACCTACGGGTGGAAGGACTAACCAAGCCACCAACAAGTGTCTTGGTACAAAATTTAAGTCCTTCTACCTACAGGTGGAAGGACGAACCAAGTCACTCACAAGTGCCTTGGTCAAAATTTAAGTCCTTCTACCTACGGGTGGAAGGACGAACCAACTCACTCACAAGTGCCTTGGTCAAAATTTAAGTCTTCCCACCTTCAAGTGGAAGGACGAACCAAGCCACCAACAAGTGTCTTGCTACAAAATTTAAGTCCTTCTACCTATAGGTGAAAGTACGAACTAAGTCACTCACAAGTGCCTTGGTCAAAATTTAAGTACTTCTATCTACGGATGGAAGGACGAACCAAGTCACTCACAAGTGCCTTGATCAAAATTTAAGTCTTCCCACCTTCGGGTGGAAGGAAGAACTAAACCCACCAGCAAGTGCCATGGTACAAAACTTAAGTCCTTCTACCTACGGATGGAAGGACGAACCAAGTCACTAACATGTGCCTTGGTACAAAATTTAAGTCCTTCTACCTACGGGTGGAAGGACGAAGGTGGAAGGACGAACGAAGTCACTCACAAGTACCATGGTCAAAATTTAAGTCCTACTACCTACGGGTGGAAGGACGAACCAAGTGCCTTGGTACAAAATTTAAATCCTTCTACCTACGGGTGGAAGGACGAATCAAGTCACTAACAAGTGCCCTGGTCAAAATTTAAGTCTTCCTACCTTCAGGTGGAAGGATGAACCAAGCCACCAACATATGCCTTGGTACAAAATTTAAGACCTTCTACCTATGGGTGGAAGGACGAACCAAGTCACTCACAAGTACCTTGGTCAAAATTTAAGTCCTACTACCTCCGGGTGGAAGGATGAACCAAGAGTCTTGGTACAAAATTTAAGTCATTCTATCTACAGGTGGAAGGACAAACCAAGTCACTCACAAGTGCCTTGGTCAAAATTTAAATCTTCCTACCTTCAGGTGGAAGGACGAACCAAGCCACCAACAAGTGCCTTGGTACAAAATTTAAATCCTACTACTTACGGGTGAAAGGACGAACCAAGTCACTCACAAGTGCCTTGATAGAAAATTTAAATCCTTCTACTTATAAGTGGAAGGACAAACCAAATCACTTACTGGTGCCTTGGTCAAAATTTAAGTCTTCCTACCTACGGGTGGAAAGACGAACCAAGCCACCAGTAAGTGCCTTGGTATAAAATTATAGTCCTTCTATCTACAAATGGAAGGACGAACCAAGCCATCAACAAGTGCCTTGGTACAAAATTTAAGTCCTTCTACCTACGGATGGAAGGACGAACCAAGCCACCAACAAGTGCCTTGGTACAAAATTTAAGTCCTTCTACCTACGGGTAGAAGGACAAACCAAGTCAGGAGTGTCTTGGTCGAAATTTAAGTCCTTCTACCTACGGGTGGAAAGATGAACCAAGTCACTCAAGGGTGCCTTGGTTGAAATTTAAAGTCCTATTACCTACGGGTGGAAGGACTAACCAAGCCACCAATAAGTGCCTTAGTACAAAATTTAAGTCCTTCTACCTACAGGTGGAAGGACGAACCAAGGCACTCAAAAGTGCCTTGGTCAAAATTTAAGTCGTTTTACTTACGGGTGGAAGGACGAACCAAGCCAACAGCAAATGCCTTGGTACAAAATTTAAGTCCTTCTACCTACAGATGGGAGGACGAACCAAGTCACTCACATGTGCCTTGGTACAAAATTTAAGTCCTTCTACCTACGGGTGGAAGGACGAACCAAGTCACTCACAAGTGCCTTGGTCAAAATTTAAGTCTTCCTACCTTTGGATGGAAGGACAAACCAAGCCACCAACAAAGTGCCTTGGTACAAAATTTACGTCATACTACCTATGGGTGGAAGGACGAACCAAGCCACCAACGAGTGCCTTGGTAAAAAATTTTAAGCCCTACTACCTACAAGTGGAAGGACGAATCAAGTCACCCGCGAGTGCTTTGGTGAAAATTCTAAGTCTTCCTACCTACAGGAGGATGGACGAACCAAGTCAGCCAAAAGTGCCTTGGTTAAAATTTAAGTCCCTTGCACCGTAAATAATTTCAGGCCAGCCTGTCAAAGACTGACAAGTCTCTCTGGATCCAAATCGAACCGTCACCCCATGGGTCCTTCCACTCCGATATCACGGACCCATAGGGTGAAGGGGGCAACTGAAGAGGAGAAATTATGCATGACGGAGCTTTCTAGGCGGAGGTGGCACGGACAGACGTGGCATGTACGGACCAAACGACCACGTAGGCATCCAGCCCATTATTATGTGGTCTCAAGGAACCTTAAATGGAAAATACTTGCGACGCACAATTTCTCTAAAGCTCATACTCTCTAACATTGTTGGAGCTCTCTTCTGACTTAACCTTCAGAGGATTTTTGGCCGGTACCACACCGGTACTCTCTATAAGGTCATCTTCTTTTTCTGTGTTGGGCAGGTCTGGTAACGAGCGTGTTGGAACCGTGTGGCTCACTGGTGATTTTTTTGGCATCATCATTATCCAAACCACATTATCATGATGAACAACCTAACACCTTAGTTGTGGTCATTATAAACGAGATTGGGGGAATTTTCTTGTTCACGTCATATGAATTCATTCAAATTACATTGTCAAGATAAACGACCTAACAGACAATCTCTTCCACCTTAACTTTGAAAAAAGGCTACTAATATCCAACAATACTTACTTTGACTGAGAGTTTGAAATCGGGGCCTCTCATTGGATGGCCTAGCTCTAAGCAGCATGCAGTTTAAAAAACATATTAATAACATTAGGATTGTCACGTTATTTACATGCATCAACATGTAGCTCATACCAATGAAAAGATTTATGAGATCTACATATGAATGCAATTTAATGGTAACTTATTTAAGATTTGTTGCTAACTGGTGATTTTGTGGTATCCACTAACAATTTAACTACACATGTATGGCAAATAAAAAAATGTTAAAAATATTCAATGGAAATTATAAATTATGAAGTTGGGTCTATATATAACTCAGTGTTAGAGTGTTTGACTGCAGATCAAGTTGTCACCGGTTCGATCCCAGTTGGGCCCTTTTTAACTATTAATTTTCATTAGCAATTCTAATTTTAATACTAAAACCAACCAAGAAAGGCAAGTTGTTTATAAAGATCTACATATTAATGAATTTGAAATCTTATTTTACAACTAAGCTAACCAATATAGTCATGCTATTTCTCAATAAGCATTGAGAGTTGGAAAATCATAATAGGGAAGGCAATCTTCTCAATAATAATAATTATTATTATTATAACACATGTATAGTAATAAAAAAAAAATCTATGAAAATCATTAATCATGAAATTGAGTCCATAGCTTAATGGTAAAGCATTTGATTGCAAATCAAGTGATCACGGGTTCAATCTCGGTTGACCCTCTTAGTTAATTCTGTTATATTAAAATCAACCAAAATGGATAAGAGATTTATTAAATTCTATATTAATAAATTTGAAAATCTTATTTTACCATTAGAAAAATGAAATGTTGATTGTTAGAGGTTTAAGTTTAAGGCATACTTTTCTCCCAAAAAAAAAGTTTTTTAAGGCATACAAGAAGAGCACATTCCTAAGAACATTTTATACTAAAAGAAGTTAGCCACTTGCCTTAAATTAATACACTGATTTAAAGATTCTATTTGGCTCCAGCAATATGTATTTGGACTGCATTTTGATTTTTGAGTCAAGATATACAGATCAGACCGTATGGGACAGAATGGCAAGAAAAAAGTGGAAGGTGGATGGCATTATTGCCTTTTCCATATTGTCTCCAATTCCTTGGCACTAATTCTGAGGTGTAGCCGCGTAGACAACTCCTGTTAACTTTTAAGTCAGTTACTTAATCATAACTGAATAATTATTCCCTCTGGAAATGGTTTATTTTACTATGTCAAGGAAAAAAAAAAGAGAAAAAAAGAATTAGTGCACAAGTTATAGATAGAAATAGCTACTCACCTATTCTACATGAATAATATTCCACTTCAACATTTTTTTTCCTCTAAAAGAATAACTCTAAAATACAAAAAATGTAATAACTATCAAGTTAGCATATTGTTAATAGGAAATTACAAATTGATACCAGCAATAGGATCAAGTGAGAATCAATAAAAGTCTATTAATTCAAAATGTTGTAAAAATTACTATGTATGTAGCATTACAATTACATTTTATAAAATTAACATAATTAACACTTTTTTTTTTCTATTCAAGTAACAATTATTCCATGACTGTGTGGAGTGATATACATACATATATATATATATATATATAAATATTGACTGATGCCATCAAAAAAAGAATGATTAGGATATTCTAGAGTCTATGAGCTAAGTTCTTAAAATTATATCCATATATTTTTAAATAAGTAAAAATGGATTTTGATCCATCAATATATTTACTTGTTTCAAAATTTGCACGAATTTGATGATAATTTTTTTTTTTTTTTTTGAGAGAGAGATTTATTTGAAGGGTTTTATTGGATCTAAATCTAAGAAGAGAATATATTTCTTTAAAAAAAAAAAATCAAAGAGAATATTTCGTATAGCACTTATTCTAGTACATAAACAACCAAATCAATTGAATCCACAAATCGATTCTCAAAAAAAAAAAAAAATTGAATCCACAAATCGGGTCAGCTATTAATCCTTACCAAAGTTGAAAAACTGCATGAATTGCTCTAGACATATCTATATCTCTTTCTTCTTATATATATATATATATATAACTGCATGAATTGCTCTAGACATATCTATATCTCTTTCTTCTTTTATATATATATATATATATAGCCATTTTACTTTGGATTGATCTTTCAATATTAATATTGTAACAAATAAATTTTTTAAGCCTCACAACTATACATGTTATTCTAATATGCATTTTAAATTGAATTAAATTTTATTCTATATTAAACTCTTCGTTAGAATATTGGTACATTAAATTTTATTTTATTTAAATAGTACACTATATAATTTCATATATAAACACAATTGTAATAAATACATAAAATAAATAATGTTAGAATATAAAGTTTTTTTATAAACGTTAGAATATATAGTTTTCAGTAATGTCATAGACACAACAAAAATTTATAACAAATATCCATAAAAAAAATTATAATAAATGTCTACCTAACTTAATAGACTATCATAATAAATTTTTATTAATAATTATCATAACTATCAAATTTAATATTTAAAAACAAATAAATATTAAAAAAATTATATTATGTTGAATTGTTTTTGTATATTGCACGAATTTCGGATTAGTTATTTAAAATTTTCCAATTGTTGTGTTGTACAAAAGTACAAAAAATGTTGAGTACAAAGTTGTAAGATTCTGATCAACCAAAAAGGGAAAAAAAAAATCCCAAAACAACCTAAACCTAACCCATTGATTTGGTGGGGCACTTCATACAAATTTTTGCCAGCTAGGCAAACAAAATTTGAAAAGAGACTAAGATTATGGGGCCCACATTAAGGTGGGGTCTCAGGCTGTGCATGTGGTTGCTTTTTCAGAGAAAAATAAAAAAATGAATAAAAAAAATAAAAAAAGTGAACGTTAGAGAAAATCTAGAAAGAAAAGTCTGAGGGCAAGCAAGGCGCCGAAATTTGTGCAAGGAAGGCAGTGGAAGCTGACTCCTCGTTCGCACTCCTCCCTCATTCCTCATGATTCTCACCCCCTTCTTCTTCTCCACCTGTCACCGGCTGTAGCCGGTAAATACAACATTTATCATTTAAATTACTAGTAAGTAGTAATACCATACCTAGCATACCTATTTTATTTATTTTATACCTTATAATTTGGAAAATGTAGTTGTAATCAAATAAATTATAAATTTTTTTAGATTGTAGGTTTTAAAATTATAAATTAAACCCAGAGGTTTAAAAAATGTAACAAATTAAATAACAAATTTAACTCTATAATGGTGAAGAACTTGAGTTTGATTTACAATTTTCTTATTTAATGTAATTTCATCCTTAGAGGTTTAATTTATTAATTTTGAATATATAGGTTTAATTTGTTGCGTCTCTAAACTATAGGGTTAAAAATGTATTTTTATTTTAAATTTTGTTTTGTTTAGTACTTTTGGTCTTTTAACAATTTTAGGTGAGAACCAATGTCACTCTTTAGTTGTGATTTGAATTTATATCATTTGCATGTCATGGTTTTGATATGAATATATGATTGGTCATTGTACATAAACATGGCTTATTGATTAATAATTATGTGTTTGTGTACTTTCTCTTCGCCATAGATACAAGTGTGAAGGGTCAAGGGTGTATTTTTAATATATAAATACATGGTGGTTTTAGAAACTATTGTTAGGAGTTATTGGTTATATCAAAAGGAAAATAATAATAATAATAATAATATGTGGTATCTTGGATTTTTTTTTTCGATCAAAGGTATCTTGGATTGTTGGTTTGGTATTTGCTTGGCTTTTATATATATATATATATAAATATATATATATATGTATTAACTATTAAGTTTCGAGTTAATTTGTAATGGTCCTAACTAATAAAAAGTGAACATTGAACATTAGGATGGTTTATGCAAAATAAAAAATAAAAGCATTGGTATGGTAAACCTTACTTTATTTAAGAAAAAAAGGATGATTACTTGTCAATGTTGCACAATAGACATGATTGGTCTACTAACTACTTTTTGATGTAAATATTGATAATTTGAAGGATAATGAACTCTTTCACCTAGATTGTGATATTGAAAAAGATACAAATAAATTAAATAAAGGAAAACCCTTTTTTTTCCTAAAACGAATAAGAAAGGATTATTTTTTAGCTGTTGTTGTACATATATAGCTACAATATTGATGGTGGTTGGTTTGCAATACAGTAAAATAAAATGTGACAACTCCATTTTAACATTGTGCATACATACCAAAATATTTATTCAAATAAGATAAAATGTTTGTAAATTAGTAGTTAGACAATGACAAGTTTGAACCCAAAGTCACAAGTGTTTAATCCCACACCAACGAGATATATATCTTTTAAATTTTGATCACTACTAGTACTACATCATTTCATAAGGCATCTTGACCTTAACATTTCTTGTGAGTTTAAGGTTCTTAATCTCTAAAACCATAGTAAATTCATAATTTCTATTATCCAATCATTAGTCTCCCACTCGTGTCTGTGGAAAAGACCCCAGCAAAAAAAATAAAAAAATGCTGCTAATTTGATTTGAATGATCCTTTTTATTTTCCTCTAAATTGTAATTTTAGTTCCTAAGATTTGAGACAAATTTGATTTTGGTCCTTAAAATTTTAAAATTCTAATTTGGTCTCTAAAATTTTAAAAAGAGAATAATTTCGTCCCTTCATGTATAGGCCTGGTTTAATGTTGGCTCTTTAAATATGTGGTTGGTTCTATTTGGTCCATGAAAATGGTGTTTCTTAAAATCCCGTTAATCATAAAAATATAAAAATATATGAAGGAATCAAATCACTTTCTTTTTTTCTTTTTTCTTTTTTTTATATCATGGAACAAATATGAACTTTGAACAATTGAGGGACCAAAATCTAACTTACACCAAAATTTAGGAGCTAAAAGTATAATTTACCCTCACCCCTCTTTTAATAAAATTAGAAAATGAAAAATTTCACAAAATTTTACATAACTTATTAGGAAGGCAAGTTGTGATTAGTGCAATATTAATTTCATAAAAATCGGCCAATGATACAAATTTTATTTTATACCAACTACAAGTATAATATTCCATTTCTTCTAAAATTTGTTTTTTTACTTACTTATTATTATTAATTTTCTTTTATGTCATTATTATCATTATTTCACTGTAAACTAAATTATAAAAAAAAATAGAGTGGGATAGTTAATTTCAAAGAAACCTTAAGGGGTGGACTAAGCAGTTTTTAAAGTCTTATGATATTAATGAAATCCTAAGTTTGAAATCTGTTGTCAACATCTTGAGACCACTCTCAAGAGATTTCTCCCACTAATATCCGAGCGTGGAATGGAAAAATTGCATACACTTAAGAGAATAGTCAAATATTTGAAGAAATTTAGATACTTTTTCTATTAAAAAAAAAATTAAAGAGATCCTTGTAAATAAAAAAATAAAAAAAAAACAAAAATAAAAACAAAACAAAACAAAGGCACTAGAGACTCAACCGGCTTAGCCAGTGCCCTGTCACCATACGCGGACTACGCTCAAAACTTTCCAAAATTAAAGAAACGTTTTAAAGACTAACGCCTTGAGTCCTCTCTTCACATTACTTATTACTCTCTCATTCTTTCTTACAGACTAAGAACCACTCTCAGACAGATCAAAAAAAAAAAAGAAAAAAAAAAGAAAAAAAAAAGAAAAACAGAGCAACTCTCAGAAAATACTATCATACATTCACACAAAAAAAAAAACACACACACACTTTCTCTGTTTTTTGAGTCATTGTTTGCTTATTATGTAAACCCCAAACTAAAATCTTTATAGAGTATCTTTTCTTCTGCTCTGCTTATTACTATTCCGTAAACCCAACGTTTTGCATTCAAATTTCATGGCTCTGTTTGGAGTCTCTCTGTTTACTCTGTTTTCATTGCTACTCATTGCTCTGTTTCCAAGCCTCTGTTTTGCTGCTGACCCAAGTGTTTTCTATGACCTTCGTCTCTCTTACATAACTGCATCACCTCTCGGCGTTCCTCAACAGGTTCACTTCTCAGCGCTCTCTTTATTTTATAAAGATTTGTTTTTTTCCATGTGGGTGTGCTTTGTTTTATTTGTAGATTGTAAAACTGGGGGTCTATTTTGATTTTTTTTTTTTAATAAAAAAATTGGGTTTTGTTGTGGCTTGAATCTTTTAGAAGTGACATTAGAGATGATTTTTCTATGTGGTCTTGTTTATTGTTAGCAATGTATTGGAGAATGAAGTTTAAGTTGATTGAAGTAGATTAAGGTCCAAACATGTCATTACAGGTGGTTTTTCTATATGGGCTTTTAGATTTTATATATATATATATATAAATATATATATATAATGTTATGTATGTATGTATGTATGTATGTATGTACATGTATGTTTTTTTCTCTTTCCTATAGTTAGCTTTGTTTATATTGTATATGTTTATCTGATAGTGGGAATTGATTATTATTGAAATTAGATTAGGATACAAAAGTGTCATTGTAAATTTTTTATTTTTGTATGGTTTTGTATATATTGTATATATTCCCTTTTTTTGGGTGGTTCTTTTTTTTTTTTTTTTTTTTTTTTTTTTTTTTTTAAGTTGATTACTTTTATTTAGTTCTATCAGATATTGTGCTTTGAGTAGTAGGTGAAGTAAATGAACAATCCCCAAGAGAGAGAGAGAGAGTTTATTGGTGAAGTACAGAAGTAGTCTAATACAAATACAGACGATGTTAACAATGTGGGGCTTGTGTTTTTGTTGTTATCCACTCTTTCTGCAGTTACCTTTTGTGATTTGGGATCCTTTTGTATTTTGATGGATGCTATATTGGTTTCAACTATTCATTCTTAATTATCAATTTTATTGTGGAAATCCTTTGTGATGTCTCATTTATGTGGTTCGAACCCCATTCCCCATTCCCCTTCCCCCACTATCTACAATCTACCTATAAAAAAAATTATCAATATTATTGTTCTTGTCACTGTTGTTATTATCATTCATTTGTCATTATTATGATTCACCATTCAAAAAGTGTGCTTGTGTTGGTGTGATTCTTTTCTAATTAATATTTGTTTAATGCAATTACATGATTTTGTTCCCTGCTTCCTTTTAAATTTTCTTCAAAGGTTTTATGACCTGATTTTTGTTGAATTAGAAAGAGTAATGTTGAAGTTGATCAAAATTTGAGTGACTTTACCTATTTTATTAAATTATGGTTTGCAGGTTATTGCGGTTAATGGAAAGTTTCCAGGTCCCCTAATCAATTCTACTACTAATGACAATGTTAATGTCAATGTACATAATGATTTGGATGAAAATCTCCTGATGACCTGGTTGGTTTCAGCACAATATAATATTATTTTAGTTTTTTTTAAACATTAATTTTGGCTTGGAGTGGCCTTTGACATATTTGGGATTAATGTTTGTGGCAGGTCTGGGATTCAGATGCGGCGTGACTCTTGGCAGGATGGTGTTCTTGGCACAAATTGTCCAATTCATCCAAAAAGGAATTGGACTTACCAGTTTCAAATGAAGGATCAAATTGGGAGCTTTTTCTACTTCCCATCTCTCAATTTTCAGAGAGCATCTGGTGGCTTTGGTCCTATCATTATTAATAATCGGGTTATAATCGCAGTTCCTTTTGCACAGCCAGATGGGGATATCACCATTACAATAGGTGACTGGTATATCCAGAACCATACGGTCAGTATTTGTTTTTATGTTGGTGTTTGCTTGTGGACATTGTAGTGGGATTGTAGATTTAACTTTTTTCAAATTTTAGGCACTGCGATCAGCTCTTGATGCTGGAAAAGGCCTTGCGATGCCTGATGGAGTTCTCATCAATGGAAAGGGGCCTTACAGATACAACAACACCCTCGTACCTGATGGCATTGAGTATGAAACCATTCAAGTTGATCCAGGTAATGTTTTTTCAGCATCAGTAGGGAAAATGTGTTAAACCATTTGCTTTCTTTTTATTCTTGTTTTTGTTTTCACAAAAATTTTGTTTTCCATGGCACACCGGTCTTTATTTTCTCTTGGGTAGCTATTGTGTATCTGGTCATCAGTTAATGCCTGAGTTCCTCTTTTTATTTAATGTTTTCAGTTTAGTGATTTTGTTGGAACTTGGAAGTCATTTTTCTCAATCAACTTCTTGACATCTTGTTTTGTTTAATTTTTATGCCTACTAAATTTAAATCTTTAAGTTTCATTGGTTTCCAATGGCCCATGGTAACCAATCTTGTGCTACTTATAAAATTACTGGTATCAGTTTGAGATTGTAGAGGTTTGTAGAACACACATAGACGTGCATATGGAGAATGACCATACTACATCATATTATTTTGGTTCTTCATTTTTAATTTTATGATATGGATTTCTTTGTTTATGTTTCCTTGCAAATGGTTTTAGCAGTTTGAGATATTAATTGGCTATAGCATTATGTTTTGCAGGCAAAACATATCGAGTTCGCGTGCACAATGTTGGAATTTCAACTAGTTTGAACTTTAGAATTCAAAACCATTTTCTGCTTCTAGCAGAAACAGAAGGATACTATACAACGCAACAAAATTTTACTTCCTTAGATATTCATGTTGGGCAATCTTATTCGTTTTTGGTTACCATGGACCAGAATGCAAGTTCTGATTACTACATCGTCGCAAGTGCTAGATTTGTGAATGAATCTCTTTGGCAAAGAGTGACCGGTGTTGCTGTTTTACGCTATTCCAATTCTAAAGGACCAGCAACTGGTCCTCTCCCTGACCCACCAAATGATTTTTATGACAAGTCATGGTCAATGAACCAAGCATTAAGCATCAGGTTTGTTTTGATAACACCTTGTTCGTTTAGGAGTATGATGTCTTGGTAGCTTGGTTTCTCATGAGTCATGACACATCACAATCAGTAATCAAGCCTAATATAAATGATGGGGCAGTTAGTGTAATTCATGCCCAAAAATTACAGAATCTTCTTTGAGTAGCTGCCTCTGCAGATGGTGCAGTTAGGTGTAATTCATGCTTTAAGTCGATGCAGATAAATGATGGGGCAGCAACTTTAGTTGCACTCCCCTTCTTTTCTTTTTGATTTATGTTTCAGTGAAATTCTTGTAATAGAAGTTTAATTGTTAATATGCTTATATTTAAAGATTCCATTCTATATTGTTTAGGCAAAATGTATCTGCAAGTGGAGCTCGCCCTAATCCCCAAGGTTCCTTTCACTATGGTCAAATTAATGTGACTCAGACCTATGTGATAAAGACTGTGCCACCAGAAATAATTAATGGGACGCTTCGAACCACACTTAACGGGATCTCATTTGTCAATCCTGACACACCAATCAGGCTTGCTGACAAGTATAATGTGACGGGAGCTTATAAGCTTGATTTTCCTGATCAGCCTCTTAACAGAACACCCCGGGTGGACAGATCTGTTATTAATGCTACATATAAGGGATTCATAGAAATCATATTTCAGAACAACGATACCGTGATGCAGAGTTTTCATGTAGATGGCTATTCATTTTTTATGGTTGGGTAAGAATCTTTCCTTTGTTTATACAATATCTAATTTGCCTTAAGGTATAAGCATTGTAAGAAATTGATTGATTGAGTGCAGGATGGGTACTGATGAGTGGACAGTAGACAGTAGAAGTAGATATAACAAGTGGGATGCAATTTCTCGCTCCACTACACAGGTTCGTTTTTCATGTAATACAAGGGAATCATGGAGCTCATGTGAATAAATTTCTTTCAACCGTTAGATTCATAATTCTTAAAATTTCTGTAAGAATTTGAGGTTCTTAGAAGTGAGAAATGCTAGTGTACTTATATTGTTAATGATGGTTTCTGTGTGGTCCAGTTGTATGTCTTGTGTTGAACTCTTCAGTTTTTTTTGTTGTGTAGGTTTTCCCTGGGGGATGGACAGCAGTCCTTATTTCTTTGGACAACGTTGGAGTGTGGAACATTAGAACTGAAAATCTTGATAGATGGTATCTAGGTCAAGAAACTTATATGAAAATTATCAATCCACAGGAAAATGGTGCAACGGAGATGGATAAACCTGAAAATGTTTTATATTGTGGTGCCCTCCAATACTTAGCAAAGTATGTCTAGAAACTTAGAAACTCGTTCTCTCTTTCTAGTGCACTCACATTCATACACACTAACTTCTTTAATTCTTCTTTTGTTGGCACTTTTAGGGATCAAAACAATTCTGCAGGATCAGTTTTAAGAGGAAACTCAAAACTGCTTTTCATTTTGCTGGTGGCGTTCTTTGCTTTGATTAACATTTCAAGCTAAACTTTGCTGCTGATTGGTGAGAAATATGATACCAAACTGTGACGGCTTTGTCCTGACTCTGTTGCAGGTGTGATGTTAGTGTTCGAGATGTTTGTGAGACATATTTAGTTTAGGTGTGCAAACCTTTGTCAGTACAAAATTTTCTGGTCCAAAGGACAACTATTTCCTTTTTTTTTTTTTTTCTTTGGAAAAACATATTGGGGTTACACCTATTTCTTGTAATTTAGGCAACTGGTTATCCATCATTTCTTCTAGTCTTTTAAGTTACACCAATTATGATTAATTCATTCTTAATACCATTTGACTTTTTTTTTTCATACTCTAAGTCTGATATGTCCTCTGTTAAATGATTGTGCTGCATGTGCTCTATCTATTTGATCTTATTCAGAAGAGGGTCTACTGAATTCATAATATACCACACAAATGCAATGCTATTTGATTTATTATGGACATCTTTTAGGTAATAATTCCATTCAATATGGGCGGTATGTGCTTCAAATGACAGGGATAAATAAATTATAATAAAGTTTCTAGTTTTTGCTCACATGCTTTTCCAGTGTAATTGTTTTGGGGCTACTGTATAGTGGACTGCAAACAGGGGACATTTCACCATGGGTTCTATTGAACTATGGATGTCATTATTTTAGAATTTGAATTGTGCCATACCCCATGCCCCATCACCCTCCAACTCCTCCCCTCCTCCACTTCAATTTTGTATTGAAGCCTTATAAGTTAATTTTCCAAAAAGATTTCTCACTCACATGACATATCTGCTTTGTCCACTATCCCATATTTGGTTGTCTTAAAATAGCAATCTATTTCGTTTGAAAAGGTGTATATGCTATATTTTATTATTTTCCTAAATTTTAAAAAATTTGTAGATTTTACCTTATTTATTGAGTCATGTGATTTAATCTATGCGAATAATTTTATTAATTGAGTTGAAGGACATTCCTCTACATAGGTTTGGACGAAAACATTGTCTATCAAGAATTTGCTCTCATTTTTAAAATTGTTGAGTGTCCAAATTAATAGGACAATTTTGGTAACTTATTTTTAGGGATGAACAAAGAACAAAATTGATCCTACGCTGACCATTGAATTTTATAGTTCCAATGATACCTCCGTCTCTCCCCAAAGAAAAGAGTATAAATTTTGATCCAACAAGGGATATGGGGCATAGTCCCCTTAAACAAGGAGTCAAAAAACCCACAGCAAAGTCATTCTAGCTCAGTGGCTCAGCTAAGCTAAGGAGACTGTCCTGCAAAATCTTTCAATTAATAAAGCATCGTGGTATTCTAAAGTCTATCACATCAAATCAAGACAGAATTTCTTAGTCATTTTTGGAAGTTTATATATCTATATATGGGATGAATACTCTATGGTGATGTTTAGCTAGAAGATGGTAAGTGTTGTAAGTTTTGTCTTCCCACTCCCTCATTTCTCATTTCCTATTTCTTTTGTCTATATTATCTCAAAAAAAAAAAAAAAAAAAAAAAAAGTCGACTCTCTACTTATTTTTTCATTTAGCAAAAAATAAATAAAGGGGATGAATAGAAATATTTTTGGTATTTGGTGGAAAGGCCTTAAGGAACAAGAAATGAAGGAATTTGTTCCTTAATCAATTTACAAGAATTCTATATCAATTCAAGGCACATTAAAAGACTCCTTCATTTTTCATTTTGCTCCTAATTTCTCCTATCTCAGATTTCAATATGTTTAGAGGCACATTAGAATTGACAACAAATTTTACACATATTTGAGGTGGCAAGTTATTAATAGTGAATGATAAAGTAATGTCAATGGTGAGCCTATATAAAAATCAATAATTAACTGTGAAGTCAACAAGTGTGAAATTTGTTGTCAAAACTGTTGTGTCTGTAGCATTGACCCTTGTACACGTTACAAA
The DNA here is from genome assembly GCA_030021035.2 of Notholithocarpus densiflorus. Taxonomy (NCBI): domain Eukaryota; kingdom Viridiplantae; phylum Streptophyta; class Magnoliopsida; order Fagales; family Fagaceae; genus Notholithocarpus; species Notholithocarpus densiflorus. Next base: position 1,596,589 of record JARYZH020000017.1, read on the forward strand.
GATTTGGATCAGGTGCAATATGTGACAATGTCTAATCTATTTATCTCAAGACTTCAGAACTCTTTTTTTAGCACCATAATTTCTCTACTAATTTAATGCTCCTCGTCTATTTTGCTCTCTCATATATATTACATGCTCCACATTCCTTCTCAAAGCTTGTTAGAACAAGATATATTTGGTTTGCAGTAGATTTTTGCATCATCCACATTATTTGATTGTACATTAAAATATTAGATTTCTGAAAGCAACAATAATTTCACCATCTAGTTTTTTGCAACACTGAGCTATGGCTCCATAGCACTTTCTTTAATTTGGTTATGTTTTGATGGAACAAGGATTCTAATTGCCTTCTGATAGGCTGATTCCTCAAAGATTGTATGGCATAATTCCCAGCTTTCCAGAGTCTAACTGTAGGCAATTACAAAATAGCTTAAGCATTAATAACATAGTTTGGAATTACAAACTTTTTTCAACAAGATCTAGTAAATAGACAAAACTTACCAAAAGGTCTGGGCATTAAGATACATAGTCCTAGTAATCAAAATCCCAATAAGAAAATAGGTACCATGTTTAGTTTCACGTCAAAATCACCTACCACAAGTTTAGGCAAGTTGTCCAAGTCTGAAGGTTGGTTTACTTGTCATGCAAACTCAGCTACGCGAAATATTGAAACTTTCAGCACAACTTCCATCCTGTTGATCAACTCAAAGACACATACATCCCCTTCCTTTATACCATTGTCTCTAGCAAATGGTTTCCATCCCTTGCCGATCGTCTTAGGTGAAGTTGTACCATTTTTGAAACAAAACTGGCAAGGCCACCATTTTCCACTAGAAGCCTGAAGCTTGACATTTTTTTTCCCACAAGCATACTTTTTTGCAAATTCAGGACAGACATACTGCACAAGAAAGTAGAATTGCAAATAAGCATATTTCAAGTTGACTTTTAAAATACTTCAAGAGCTAATCATATATATACAATAAAGGCTCACCACAAAATTGCGTTTTAAACTATATGCCGGAATGACACGGATGAAAGAAGGATTTTTTGGCTTGAACATTCTGGCTGCTTGCAATGCCCTTTCTCCTCCTCCAGATAACACAGATCCTCTTGTTGAAGACATGGGAAGGTTTTCTATAATGATCAATTCAGTATCTACTTCCTCTTTTACACACAACTCTTGTGGAGTAGACATTTCATTTTCATTCAAACTGCCCTGCCTTTTCTTATCCCCATTAGATGGATACTTAATCTCAGAAGTAGTCATATCAAACACAAGAACATTGAATTTTGAGTTCCCTTTGTATTTGAAGACTAGGAAGTACCCATAATTAATAGAATGATACTCAACAAAATCCCTCCAGCCGCCATGAAACCAAATATTGTTGTTAGCCTTCTCCAACCTCACTTGCCAAGTGCAGCCATTAGGAACAGCAAGTGTAGCAACATCGGAAAGTTTATCCCCATGTTCCCTTACAAACTTTTCAGGAAGCCTCTGCGGGCACAAAATCTAGTTACATTTTCTTAATTCTAATATAAAATTAAATCAAGAAAACTGTGCTTCCAAGGTTTACATCAATGGCTTCTGATCATCACAATTGCAACATTAGTGATCTTTGTAGCAATGCTACACCAAACCATAACTTGAATGAAACATTTTAGAGATTGACCAGGCTTTCAGGCTTTTACCCTATTTCTAAGTTTTACCAAATGTCCGTGTTTTTAGTCTGATCAAATACTCAAAATTGCTTGATGAAATCAGTTACAGAACAATCTAATCAATAAAAATTTAACAAACACACAGTTCAACAATGATGTAGTTATAAGGAAAACATGTGATCTAGAGAATCTCTTTAACTATCTCATGGTTCATCATTTTCTCCAACATTTTAATCATTGACCACCACTCTGGCTTTTTTTGAGAGTTTAGAAACTTTGGTTAGCCATTTATTTGAAATTTTGCATAAGAAAATCAGTTGTTCTACCATAAAATTAGCTCAGAACGATGCTTCCAAGTTCCAATTCATTATCACATGCAACATTGAATTTTGTGAGAATAAACTTTCCTTGTGACAGGTCAAGAAACTTGGCTTTAATTTGACTCACTTTAAATGAACAAAACTCCTAACCATCGTAACATTTCAAACTAGACAAACAATATATTGGAAATAGCAACATATCTAACTGGATAGTGGATACATTTCACTTCTTAAGGTGTTTTACAGTGGTGCTGCTGGTGCATACAAAAGCACAAAGACTCATATATAGCAACAAAGAACAGCAGGGAAATAAAAAATAAAAAAGAAGCAAGTGATTTCAGATTAACTTTTAGCCAAAAGAAAACAATGCTACATAGTAACGTAATACATTACCAGTTTCATGTCCTGCACAGTGGAAGGGAGTATTATCTTGAAGAAATGCGAGTGTCTACACCTTGACGGCCGGTGATGGTCACTGTTGGGCCCCTCTCTACTCCGGCGAGTCCTTGCTTTTGGAGCCATATGGATTTCCAGTCAACGAGTGGTTGGATGAGTTTGTATGTATTGTATCTATATAAAGTAGAACACTAGCAGAGCTAAAATTCACGCGTAGATTGAGCAGTGAGTACTCCAGTCCATTCCCTTGTGCATCTTGACCAAATCTTCAGTTTTCTCAGTTCTGTCTCCGTGACTGTTATATCATATCTAAACGGTGTACTTGACTACTTGTCATTTGTCAGTCTCCATAGCATTTTGGTAGTGATATGGAAGATCGAACACGCAAGTGCAGAGTGCAGTACTCTTGGGAAGATGCAGGATCTCATACCTGTTGAACGAAATAGATATAAAGATTTAAAAAGTAAACCTACGAAATGTTAGACTAAAAAAATGCTTACAGACTAATACCATCTATTTTAAATAGGACAAGGATTTCCTGCACACAAGACTGCAGCAGTTGCTGCATACAGGAAAACAAAAAGAGAGACATGTGTGTAAGGTTATGTGCAACGCACGTGAGAAAACTTCTATCAACTCTTGACGTTAATGATCTCTCTCAAGTACACGGTAACAAATCACTCTCTCTCTCTCATCAAAACCCCTTCCACGCCTCTCTCTCTCTCTCATCCTCGACCTTCGTTCTTATCAGAAACTCCAGGCAAAAAACCACTGCCACATGCTTAGGTGGCCGATCCCATTCCCACTGACCATGTCTCCACTGCTCCCTCTCCTCAGCCACATGAAAGAGAAAGACCTTCTCTGGATAAAATTCTCAGCTTCGATCTCCAAAAAAAAAAAACATAGTAAAGGAAATGAAGTGTACCTTTCCCATAAAATGAAAAATTGTCCCAGAACTTAAAAAGGAGAGTATTGATTATTTCAAGAAGAAGCAAAAGCATTGAAATAGTGTTCTCTACTTTCCCCCTTTTCTTCTCAGCAATATTGCTCCAATCCGATCCAATCAATGTGTGGGATATAGTTTTAGTTTTGTTAATATATATCTCTAACTCTAACAAGTTTTAAAGAAGGATTGATAGGTATATATAGTCTAGAATCTAGAAAAGGGGAAAATGAAACTCAAAAATATTGAGGCGAAAATAGAGCACCAATATTACGAATCTGGGTTGCATTGCGTGAGAGGAGCTGAGCTTGGTTGGGCCGGGAAGGAGGGTTTGCTCGTGGCCCTCACCCTCGCCCACAAGTCCGTCATACTCGTCCTCGGACTCGGCTCTTCTTCGCCTGATTATCGTGTCAAAATCCGACCCAAAGGAGAAGGAGGATGAGAGAGAGAGAGAGAGAGGAAAGAGGCGTTGATGGTTTTGAAGATAGAGAGAGGGGTGCCATCACTGCCGTGCACGTGTGAGAGAGAGGTGTTGAAGGGGTTTTGAAGAGAGTGATTTGAGGGAGAGAGACTAAAGAGAGAGATATAAATTATTAGGGCATGTTTAGTAGAATATAAGAGGCACTGTGATGTAATATAATAGTTATGAACTCCTTTTTCAAATAACAACAAATATAAAAAAAAATTAGTTATTTGTCACGGATCAAAACAATATTGAAAACTAGCATTTTGAGTGTCTAAAACTCGAGTTCTAAGATAAAAATCGAGTTTTTAAGTCTCGATTTGTAAGAGAATGGGTTGATTTGGAAAAAAATCCACATGAAAATCGAGTTTTAAAGACTCGAGTTCCATAAATTGCAGAAAAACGCCGCTATAGGGCTTTAAAACGTCACTATAGGGCTTAAAAACGCTACTATAGAGTGATCACTATGGGGTGATCACTTATAAAAATTTTTGCAGAAAAACGCCGCTATAGGGCTTTAAAACGTCACTGTAAGGCTTAAAAACGCCACTATAGAGGAAATTTTTTTTGCATGGAACTCGAGTCTTAAAGACTCGAGATTTATGTGGTATTTTCAGTAATATGGATCTTGAGTTTCTAAAACTCGAGATGTTACTTTCCATTATTGTTTCAAACGTTGCCTAACTAACCATATACATTCCTTTTGCTTGCCTATTTTGCACATTCCCCCTAATAGTTATTCTTATTCTTATGGTTTAATTATTCTTTAGTTTTTAGTTTGGTTATGTATAGTCATTGCTTATGAATAAATATTCTTCAAAATGAGGAATATATATTCTTCTTTAAAATGTTGTATTAGCTATTTCTTAGTAAGGACAATAATTTCAAAACTTAATATATTTTCAAATAAACAAACTTTCCATGTACATCTAACAATTATAAAAATAAAAAATCATAAAAAATAACATATATCTCTCTTAAATTTAAAAATAACAATTTTTAAGGAGATATAATTGTATGAGTAAGATATTTCCTAAAATAAATATTAAGTTTCATTCTAATGTCATAACTCACAATTAAACTAATGAATAGGTTTAGTTATTATATTGCAACACACTTTATTATTAGTAATAAAGATTACAATTTTTGTTGTAATTCTCATTCAGTGTACCAAACGTATTCTTAGAGTTGACAGAAGTTTTCTCTTAGTATTGGTCATGTGGGAGAAAGACTAAAGAGAGAGATATAAACTATTAGAATTGACAGAAGTTTTCTCTTAGTATTGGTCATGTGTGTTGCACATGACCTTGCACATGTGTCTCTCTTTTAGTTTAACATCTGTCCCTGTATGCAGCAACTATATATATATATATATATATATATATATGAATTTTGCTAATGTGTGCCTTTAGGGCACATAATAATTAATCATTTTTGAAAAAAAATTTCTCGAAAATTGAAAAAGTATTGACAGCTTTTTCAATTTTCGAGAAAATATTTCCAAAAATGGATGGTTTAATATGTGCTCTTAGGGCACACATTATATATATATATATAAATATCATCTACTTCAGTAACCCACTATGTTCGATTGAGAACAGTTTGTTTAACTGAATTTGAAAACTTTTTGTTAAAAATGTAGAAAATAAGGTTTAAAGCTAACTAAATAGTACAATGAGACCTATAAATAGTACCAAAAAGAAGTTAAAAACTCAAATAAACTGAAACTTGTAGTTTAGCCCAAATGGGCTCCATATAAACATTTGAATGATTAATACATCAATTTGTAAGGTTATTGTAGAAGAATTTACACTATCTCCACCCCACTCATTTAAAAAATAAATAAAATCAAACCTCTAATATAAGCACAATAAGAATGACACAATATATAAACATTTGAATGATTTATTTATTATTAACTCATCAATTTGTAAGATTAATGTATAAGAACTTACGCTATCTCAACCTCACTCATTAAAAAAAAAAAAAAAAAATCAAACGTCTAATATCAACACAATTTTTTATTGCAATCTTTTACATAATTAATTATGAAAATGAATTGGTGTAATTGGTGCCTTTAATCATAACTTACAACAACAATTGTTAAAAAAATAAAAATAAAATTTCGCCTAATGTTATATTATATTCTTATTTCAATGCTCATGTCTCTCAAGAAAATATATAAACAGATGATATTAAAATAGCTGCAAAAAATAAAATTTTGGGTAAAACAGGCTTTTGGTAAAATTTTAGAATCAAAATAATATTTTACCCTAAAATTTTTAATTTCCACAAGTGTCTCATTCATACATGTCTTTTATTACTGTTAGTTTATTACTATTAATTTAGGGCCAAATACATAGTGTAAAATTGAAAGATATACCTAACACCCTAGGTATGTATTTAGACCCAAATTCCAAAATTTACCACCTAATCACTTTTAAATCTAAACTAACTTGAATGTCAAATGTAAGTGATTAACCAATTTCATATTGCTTGGATATTCATAAAACAAATTGCTTGGATATTCATAAAACCACTAAAGCAAATAAAGTAATATAAATAGTGGAAAAGAAATGCAAACCTCACAATAACAATGAAGTGTTATCAAAGAGGAAAACCCAATAATCAGGCTAGAAAAACCTCTATGTAGTAGTGATATTGAAACTTCCATTAGTGAGTAGTTGTAGTACAAGATACATAATAAGCCCTCCAAGCCTAAAGCTTTCCTAGTACTTGAGCCCTCTAGGCTCCTACTAACAACCGACTTCATCAAGTCCTTTCTTTAACTAGTCTCCAAAAATGGGCGTTGAGCCACCAACCACTAGCCACCAAGTCTCCTAGGATTTGTGGTATTGCTCCAAATGATTCCAAGCTCCGATCAACTCTCAAACACTCAAGAATGATGGTGATGCACAAAATCGTTAATGAGTTGATTGTCCACACACGTGCCAATGGATGTACCTAAAGAACAAAAGAGAAGAACCAATCAAAGGGCATCGGTGGGGTACCGACCAAAGACCCTATAAATGTTACGTCAATGATAGAAAAATCTCTCAGAACTGAAGAGTGCAAGAGCTAGGGAGAATTCACGTACCTCAAGAAGGGTAAGGCTTGTGGTTTATATAGTGGTAGAGAAATGACCCGAATCCCTTGATACGGAGAGATTTTCTTGTAGAGAGAAGGGTCCCAAGATACCCAGTAATAACCTTTCCATCTATGAAAGATTTAATTGCGTGGTAAGGCCTTTGGTCGTGATGTGCAAGTAGTTTCCATGTTAGGATGTGTGAGTGGGCCCCACGCAAGCCATGGGAAACCCTAGGTGATGGATCTTCCGAATTAGGGATTACCTAATTCGTCAGCCCCTAAGAGGATCATCCCTTTCAGGTGGTGATCGTCCCTTTCAGAATGACCTTCCCTTTTAAGGGGTCAACCTTCCCTTCCGAGGGTCAGTCGTCCGTTTTTAGGTTTAGCCAAAATTTTCCTCATCAAATGATTTTGATAGTAATCTCCTCTCATTGATAAGTGTATAAATCTCTCAATGGAAAATGGTACACGAGATTTGGATTGAAATTGAGCAGGCCAAAGGATAAGAATAAAATAGATGTTGTGTCCTCAACAAACTCGTGGTAGTAAAACATCTCATGAATTGCCCACAAGTCGGTCATCACAAAGGCTGATTCTTTTTTTGTCACGCGGACATCAGAGGAACAACATGCATTTCGCATGAGCAAAATGCTCTGCTTTTCACCAGTGACTAGGGTTCAAGCACATTTATCCAATCACTTATCACAATGTAATCCCAACAATGCAAAGAAATAAGTAGAATTAGAAGTAAATTTGGCACTAAATTAAGTCAACAAAAACAATAACTTAACAAATACAAATTTGAAACAAGCTTTCAAGTTATTTTTAACTTGTATAAAACGGATAAAGTTTTTCTCAAAATTATTCCAAAGGAATTTATGTCAAATCCCGTCCAATATGTGACTAATTATTCACTAATCAGTTATATGTATTTTTAATTAGATGATATTTTAATTATTTATAAACAATGAACGTAATCATTAAGATAATAACCAACTTTTTTTTCAGAGAAAAGATAATAACTAACTTATAATATAATATAGTTTCTCAAAAAAAAAAAAAAAAAAAACTTATAATATTGTTCTTTCTCAAAAAAAAAAAAAAAAAAAAAAAATTATAATATCTGTATATATTATATACATGATCCAAATAAGAATAAATAAGCCGTGCCCTTTGTAAATTGCAACAGCTAATTCCAATATTAATGTTGGAACACGTGACACATTCAGGAGTTGTGCTGGCTATTCTGGGTTAGTGGGTTTTGCTATGGGATGTGGGCCTGAAAAAAGCCCAAATTCATTAAAGTCTTTTTATATATATGTATATATAAGCAGCAAGAACTAGAATATGTCATTTATCAGGAGTAGTGAGAATCAATGTAGCTTTAACACATCATTCATTCACAATAGCTTTAGAAATTTTGGCAATTTGTGCAAACAGAGTTAATCCTATATATATAAAATAAATTTGAATTAAATATTTTTATATTTTCTAAGTTTAAATGCACAAATTTTCTTATAAATAAATATAATTTACTCAAAATTAGATTATAACTGAAAATTTGGAAGGACACTTTGCATGAATCTAATTACAAAATAGCTGAAGACACAATTAATTGACTGCATAGTCATTGACATAAAATATTGAGACCCTCATGAGCAAAACAGGACTTGTCTTGATCACCTCGAAGACACAAACATCTCCTTCTTCTAAATGATTTTCTGTTGAAAATGCAGCCCATCCTTTCCCCATTCTCATGGCTGAAGATGTACCAGTATGGCGATAGCACCGGACTCGCCATTGTTTTTCTCCACAAGTCTGAAGATCCACAAATTGATTCCAAGCAATATGCTTGTCAGCAAATTCCTTAGGCACATACTGCACAAGAAAGAACAATTGCAATAGTTAAGCACATATTTTCAAGGCCATATTTAAAGAATTTCATAATGAAAATCATGTGTATATATACAAGACTTACAACATAGTTAAGCTTTATATTATACGGTTGCATGACAGCCATGAAAGAACGATCTTTAGGCATGGACACTTTGGCTGCTTGGATTGCTCTCTCTCTTCCTTTTGAAGAAGTGTCCGAAGGCTGTTTGTCATGCCTTGAGATGTTTATATCATCTAATTCGGTTAGTCCACAATATCTTCCAAATTAACAATATTCTTGTTGGATGGATATTGAATCTCAGTGGCAGTCTTATCAAATATAATAACGTGGAAATTTGAATTTCTTTCATATCTGAAGACCAGAAAGTGCCCAACGGAAATAGAATAGAACTCAACAAAATCCACCCAACCATCACAAAACCAAATGCTCCCCTCAGCTTTCAACAATCCCACTTTCCAAGTATCACCGCTGGGAACAATATAATGAGTGTAGCTGAAGTGGAAAGCTCATCCCCAAAATCTAGCACAAACTTTGGAGGGATTCTTTGCAACCATCAAATTAAGTATTACTTCTTATTACATTAAGGAAACATGTGCTTCCATGAGGTAGATAAAAGGGATTCAAATCATTAAAGTTGAAAAATGAATGAAGTTCACGCAATATGGAGTTATAAGTTCCAAAAAATCTTGTCCTGTAGTAAAATAAATCTTGAAAAGATAGAATTGGAGTAGTGTCTAGATTTCAAGAGCAATTTCTCATGACAACTTGGAGGATATGGTGTGACAGAAATCAAAGGGGTGTTTGAGCAACGGAACAGGCCACAAAGTGATGTAGCCAGATCAAGAAGCAAGTGACTATTTTAATGAGTTTAAGACCAATTTTAATTTGACAGAGCAACTTTTAAGGATTAGGACTGTTCTTGCTAATGTGATTGAAAAGAAAAAAGCAAGACTGCACAGTTTTTGCAACTAGGAAGTTGGCTACGGAAATAATGAGGGAGGCCAACAAATCAGCTCATAAATTTGCTAGATATATATTCACAGTGCAATGAAAAGTTTGAATGTAGAGGAGGCCCCAGGCTATCTAATGGACCAACTAAATGAAGATGTAAAAGCACTTGAGTTTGAGGCAATAAAATATTAATCTATCTTTTTTTAAAAATAAAATGAAAAAAGAAAAATAATTTTTTTTAGAAACTAAGAAAAATCATTGTAAAGAGCAACATTAACTACGATAAATTAAATTATAAAATTTGTTCACAATAATTTATTTAGGAAATTTAACAGGCTGAATTCCAATAATTGTAAAAAAAATAAATTTATTTGATGCTTTCCTTAATTATGCGAATTTGAAGGTTTTTTCAAGGATAGGTTAAATTATTTTTAGGGTTTCTTGCGTTGAAATAACTTCGTCAAAAAAGCCTAACATTTTTTTTTTTGTTGATAATTCAGCAATTTCTTCCAAACCTCTAGAAGAAAGTAAAGCCCTTTGTCTCCAAAAAAAAAAAAAGGGTCTCGATCTTATATGTTAAGCAAAAAAAAAAAAAAATACAAAGCTTTGACTAAGCCTCTGTAATATGTAGAGACACAACATGATCAACCACTTGGAAAAATAAAATCTACAACCCAATAAAATCTCAACAGGCCCAACCTGTAACACAACAAATATGGATCTGTTGAAAAAAGCCTAGAACTTTTAGGAACCCATTAAAAAAAAAGGACAAAAGCAAAACATACAAATATAACTATAGCACAACAAAGATGGATCTGATGACAAAAGCCAACAATTCGACGAACCCATCATAAAAAAAAAGTGCAACCGCATGCAAAACATACAAATATAACAACAAGAACACATTCCACAGTGAAATTTAATATTTTACAAAATCACAAAGCAAATAATATGAATTCAACACCCTTTTATACAGCTAGTGGAGGCTAGGTACATTACCAGTTTCTTGTTTTCAATGGTGGAGGGGAGGATGATCTCGAAGAAGTGTGAGGGTGATTGGCTAGTACTCGGGCGAGATGTACTTGCTTTAGGTTCCATGAGAAAAAAATAAAGTCTAGCTAGCTCCTTGCTTATTTTTGTGTTTGTTGTGGTGGTCAAAATGGGTGACTCTAAATTCTAAAGCTCTATGTGATCAGTTTTGAGTAAATGAGCTAGTGGAGTTCTATACAATACATATAGAGCTCAATCAGTAAACGAGTGAGTGGAATAACAATTCTATATATCTATTGCTCAGTAAAAATGAGTGTGTGTGTGAGCTCTAATAACGGTTCTATAGCTCTAGATGAGTGATGATGTAAAAAAGAGAAAATATGTGAATTAATTTGGTGTCACATGTCAGTGGCAGAACTTGTAGGAAAAAAGGACAGATGTCAGCTGCTTTATGTTAATTCTGCATAGAAAATTCTAGGATCACCGCTTATTGTACAATTTTTGTGACTATTTATCACGTTGTGAGTTATGAGCGGTAGAGAAAAAATAGTGAGTCTACACTTTACTACTCACAACTCGTCACATAGCGAATTGTGACAAAAATTTACAATAAGTTGTAGTTGTATCATTGTTTATTGCGCATAAGCACGTAGGAATATGAATAGAAATAGGAATAGGAATTAATACTCCTTTGTACAGTTTCCCCAGTTTGTTCTATTCTGTCCCGATCTGTCTCCATCTCTGCAATATCTACATACTATATTTCACTATTAGTTAAACTCTCCCTTGCCTTTTGGGACGTGGCATAAGAGTAAAGCTGTAAAGAGATTAATATGTCTCTATCTAAAAATATTAAATTAAAACAGGAAAATATATATTTTTTTCTTTTTTTATAAAGTAATTATGTTATAAATACATAAATACATAAATTTCACTATTCCTTTTTAAAGGAAAAAAAAAAAAAAAAATCTGGTTGAGGTAATAAATTGTGACTAATGAAACATGACTTTCACTAGAATCAATGTGGACATCATTTTAAAGTGGAGTATACTATATCTTAATCTTAGATAAAAGAAAGTTTATATAAGTTATTCTGAAATTAATAAATATTATATCATATATATTTGATACTTAAAAAAAATCCTAAAAACTAGTATAAAGTTATTTGACATAATAAATGGTTGGATGGAGTTGGTGAAGAAAAAAACAATAAGAATAATGACTATTCTTACTGTTCTGGGTTTCTGACAAAGAGAGAAAGAGAGGATGGCAGAGAGATTAAGGGAAAAAATAAATAGGAAAAGAATGAAGAGAGATATAGTATATAGGAAAGACTAAATGGCCGAGAGATGATGTTGATGTGTCAAGGAAAAGGAGTTCTAATATAAGGATCGAAATTCTAAAAAAAAAATGCAAAATGAATAAGCCTTGGGGTAGTTCTATATAGGCAACCAATAACTTCAATTTGATTTAGTTTTTGGTTTCTCCCCATATGCGAATTTTCAACAGTTTACATTCCCAAAAGCTTTACATGATGAAAAAAAAAAAAAAAAAAACCAAAAAGCTAAAGCTGTACACAAACACGCCTTCAGTGGGCAACCGAAGATTTAAAATAAAAAAATAAAAAAAATAATGCTAACACAACAAAACATTCACTTATATTTATATTCCCAAATTAACGTATCAAACAATTTTAAATTGAAGATTGTAGTGAGCTCATCGTTGTTGTACTTGTACAATAATATCTTGAAGGCTTGAAGCTCATGCTGTGAAATTGGATATGTCAGATGGTAATTCTCCCATGTAAATCACTCACACATATCACTATGCTCTTAAACAAAAAATCTATAAAATGACATCACCCTCACCTCACAAGTCATTTGATTTATCTTATTTAGTATTTTTTTGGTTTCTAGAAAAGACATGAAGAATTCAAGTTCTAAATTATTAGAATTAGTCAATATTGTTTTTTAAGAGAAAATATTTGGACATGTCATAACTTTAATATGTCTGACGGTAAGTGGTGGAGAAAAAAATATTTTCAAGTTTTTGAATTTAACCCAAGTGATCATTGTTTTAAATTATATATAGATTAGCAGAAACATTTTATTTAATTTTACTGATCAACTGTTAATGACTGTTTAATTTATAAATTAAATTATTTTGTTAAGTACACACCCTATTGAAAATTTCATCTTTTTAGGTGTTTTATCAAGTCTAATTTGTTTCTTCCTTATCAAAATAAGTTATACTATACATACACTTGTCTTAAGGTGTTTGGTAAATCAGTATACATATACTTATCATTTAAGCCGCCTAAATTGGAAGAAAATATGGACACATTTTTTATGCCAGAAGCATGCCTAGCAGGCTGTAAAATTATATGATAACAAAATTGAAGGTAGAGAGCCAGTTCTCCAAGACTAAAAGCAATTAAGTCAAAGCAAGCCATGTGCAATTAATATTTAGGAAAATTAGTATTTGTGTTCCTTTGGTTATTAGAAAAAACTAATTGCAAGTCATTTGAGGAAATATGTCAGTTCATGTTAAATTTAAATGTGTTCAATGTAGTTAATTGAGTAGTTACAAACAGTCCACATAACTTAAATATAAATTCTTCAATTAATTTCATTTATGGCTGACTTAATCACCTATGCTATGTATATATACCACCGGAACCACTGTCACAACCATAACCTTGAGTTCATTCATACTTAAAAAGAAAAAAGGAAAAAAAGAAAAGAAAAAGATGGCAGCCTCTAATGGAAGCAAGAAATTTATGTTTATTAGCCATTTTTTAATACTTCTTATTTTGGCACTTTTCTTTGTTCCCTCAGATGGCCGAAAGGTGAGCATGGAGGCTCTAAATGCAGGGTGGGGACTCGCAAAGAGTATATTCGAATTTGTAAAAAATCTCGTTTCTCCAGACAAAGATGGAAAGAAATGAGTACTTTGTACGATGGAATGGCAAGGGGGATCAAATAAGAAGAGAGCATGTAGACACTTTCAATTTGATTAATTAGGTGTTCATAAGGATAAATTATCTTTATGACATTTTTTTTTATCATACTTATTTCTTCTTCTTTTTTCCCACAATAAACTTCATTAATAACTCTATTTTCTATTTACCAATCTTGTTATATTTACTATGAATAAAGTTACTGAAATTGTCCCTTATTATTATTATTATTATTATTTTTTTTTTAAAGGTGTTCAGGCATGAGTCCTTAATTTCTAAATAAGAAATTTTCTATCTCTACCATATACATATATATGGATTTTATTTTCATTATTTTTTTTTAAGAGAGGAGGCACATCATATCCATGACATGTGTCATAAGAGCTAGAGGGGTAGGTGCTATTAGGCTACAAGGCCATTGACAATCATTCTTTTAGTTTTTATGGATGGACAAAACTTATGTACAATATCTTAAGTGCTGTTCCTTATATTTTTTTCTTAAGATTCTGCTATGTGGTTATTTAACTTAAAGAATATACTTTCATCCATAAAAAAAAAGCTACATGACAGAATTTTAAGAGAGAAACCTAAAGAACAGTACCTAAGTACTGTACCTAAGTCTTGCTCATTATGGATTGTGGACGAATAATGTTTTTCATCATGTACATGAGATAATTATTCATCCCTTAAGTCTCCTCTTTTTTTGTGGGTTCAAGTTAGCTCAACTGGTAAAGTCCCTGATAGTTGTATAAGAGATCTAGGGTTCAATCCCTGCCTACACAAAAAACTGATTGGTGTCTTGGTCTGATGATAAAGAGCTATCATTAGGAGCGGACGCCATAAATTGAAACTTTCTTTAAAAAAAAAAAAAAGTCCCCTCTTCTTTTAGACTGTTCGTGCCAATCAAACATGAGGTTATATTTATTATCGAATATATGATTTTATTATTTAATACTCTTGTTTAGTCAATTAATGTTAAAAAAAGCCTAATATTTAATTTATAAGACCATAATATCTACTTTAAAAATTAATGAGAAAAATAGTACATAATATTTTTGAAAAAAAAAAAAAAAAACTTTGGATCAAATGTAAAAATTATTGGGTTGAGATGGAGACATGCTACAATAATTGCCCTGTCCCATCTCAACCCAATGGGTTCCTATGAGTGTTTTGTCCACATCACATTAACATTTCAACCAATGGAATTGGCACATTAAACATGGTCGTTCTTATTCCTTTCCTATGCCTATAGCAGCTAGTTTCTGCAAAAAGCCAAAAACAGATGCGGAAATGAGGCATGCCAAATGCTTAGGAAAAAATATATAGAGAATAGACTATAGAATTGTGAGCGAGTTTTTTTTTTTTTTTTTTTTTGGTAAACAGGGCTATTGAGATTAACTAAGAAACAGCAGATACAACATCAGAAACAACAGCTTGGGACCGAACATACATGGTTCCCACAGCATCAAGACCAACTAAGAAAGCAACATCAGATGGAAGAGAATGGAAAATTACAAAATCTTGAGAAAGCAAGGCACCTCTCCTAGCAAGAGCATCGGCACATTTATTTGCTTCTCTATAACAGTGTTGAATTCGGACTCTCGGAATTTTCTTTAATCCCTCTTTGCAATAAGCAATAAGAACGTCATTATCATGGGTTTTCTCTTCACCATTCAGTAACAGGTCCACCACAATCTTCGCATCCATTTCAATCAGCACATTAGTCAAGTTCAAATCAATGCATAAATTGATTCCATCCCTTAGCGCCATAGCAAGAGCATCGGCACTTGTGAGTGAGTTGCTTCTTGTGTTACCAACTCACATTTACTTCTTGAGTTTGTATAAGTGTTTTGTCATGGAATTGCAAAGGGTAAAAAAATAAAAATAAAAAACTCCAAATTAAAGAGCTGTTCCTACTTCCTATTAAAGGTGTAGAAAGCTGTTCAACATGGGAGAATCAGTATCAATAAATTGTGGAAAATAAGGACAGCTAATTTTGAAAAGGAATCAAAAATTTTACCAAGAAAGCGTTAGCTACGTATTAAATTTTATTTAACATGTTTGAATGTTGTGAACTTGTGAGACAATAAACTTCCTACTCATAGTGACAGCAAAAGAATACTTTTCTTTTTCTTTTTCTTTTCTCCATTTTGTTTATTATTAATTTTGTAATTTTTGGCAGCCAAAATTTATAATTAAATATTATCCTCACTTTTCGTCCAAGTCTTTTACCATTATGGTCTTCAACGAGGTGGGATATCCGAAATGACTTGTATTATTTTCACACACCAAAAAAAAAAAAAAAAAAAAAAAAAAAAATCTTTATCATACATTCTAACCTTTTGTTTCATATACTACTTCTTTCGATATAAATAAAAGAACAAAAAAATACAAAAATTCTTAAGTTTATAGTTCGGTAATCAATCCTAATAGTTTACAAGTCTAATAATTCTATAAAAGAGTAAACTAAAACGCATTTACATGTTATACATAAAACATCAAATAAAGTTAATATAAATTAAGAGTGATTTTGAATTAACTTTTTGTTGAAAGTTGGCAAAATTATAGTTATACTTAAGATTTTTTTTATCCTTACATAACAAATAAGTTAAAAATTTAAAAGAAAAAAAAAAAGATAAATTACCATTTTGGTCCGCACATTTGCCGTGTATTTCAAACTGTTCCCTAACATTTTGAATGTGTCAATTTAGTGCTAATCAACATTTTGGTAATGTGTCAAAAATCAAAATAGTCAATATCATTAGGTGGAGGATGAAAAAAGATGACGTGGCTAACAGTGATATTAAAATATTATTTTTTTACCACCTAAATTGCCACTAGGCCACCACACGTCATTAATTTAAAAATATAATAACATAAAATATTTGAAATTAGTTTATTTTAGAGATTTTCTTTTTGGTTCCTTTGCGTTCTCGGGAATTTAGTACCCGTTTGTTTCAGCGTTTGAAGCTCAAAAGTTGCGTTTTCAAAAAAGTCAGCCCAAAAATAGTGTTTGGTAAGTATAAAACGCAACTTTTTGGAAAAAGTTGCGTTTTATATTTGTGAAGAGAACGCGCGTTTTAGTTATGGAGCTCTGAGGTCCATAAACAAAAAGCTCATACGCGTTTTGAAGCTATCTGTTGGACTCTTCCGAAAATTACCAAATTACCCTTGATAAATCATCAGTTCTCACGCTATCCCTCATTCCTCTCATCTCATCTCTCTGCTCTCCCAACAAATTTCCAAATCCAAACACAAAAAAATCTATAACAAATTCTCAAATCAGCTAAGGAAAAAAAAAAATCAATCCCTTGCAAATTAGGATTCCTCAAAATGCAAAGCAAAAAAATATCAGAATGTAGCAAAATGATAGAATTACAGGATGAAATTGAAGGCGAATGCGTCAACAACACCGAGCTCTGGGTTCGATCAAATCGGCGAATCCCTCCCAATCAAACCCTCCGACTTTGACTCTAACTCTGACTCCGACCCCATTTTCGATCTCCAAGCCCTTCCCTCTCAGCCTCTCGCCGTCTCTGAACTCCACCACCTCATCTTCGTCGTCGCGCACTCCACCGCCTCATCCTCGTCGTCGCGCACTCCACCGCCTCATCTTCGTCGTCGCGCACTAAGTGGGACGCTATCAATTCCGCCAAGAACCAATGGATGAAGTGCTAGAGAAAAGGGAGAAAGGAAAAAAAAAAAAAAAAAAAAGACGAAGAAGGAGAGCTCTGAATGTTCTGGAGTTTGGAGGAATGGCTGAGAAAAAAAGGAGGAAAGAAGGATAAAAAAGAAAAGAGTAAGGGTACGTGTGTGGAGGAGAAAAAAAGAGGGAGAAAAA
The DNA here is from genome assembly GCA_030021035.2 of Notholithocarpus densiflorus. Classification (NCBI taxonomy): domain Eukaryota; kingdom Viridiplantae; phylum Streptophyta; class Magnoliopsida; order Fagales; family Fagaceae; genus Notholithocarpus; species Notholithocarpus densiflorus. The sequence goes on from JARYZH020000017.1 coordinate 1,614,095, forward strand.
AAGGAAAAAAAAAAGGAAAGAAATGCCGTGTGTGGAGTATAAAAAAAGGGGGAAAAAAAAGGAAAAAAGAAGAATGAAATATTATCACAATTTTTTCACAATAAATTTTAAGGAGTAGGTTATTATTAGCTAATATTGGTGAGAAAAAAATAATTTTTTAAGAAAGAGAAAAAAATAATTTTAATAGTATGTTAAAATTAAAATTAGTATCAGTTTTTATCACAATATTTTCACAATACTTTCACAATAAATCTTAAGTGGTAGGTTATTATTAGCTAATATTGGTGAGAAAAAAAAATTTTTTTTTAGAAAGAGAAAAATTGATTTAAGTATGATGAAGTAATTGATTTAAGTATGAACCAAACTCACATTCAAAAAAAAAAAAAAGTATGAAATAAACTCCCTTATATATACATTGTCCTTTTTGGTAATTTATCCCTCAAACTGCCACTTTTATAAGTGCTAGCCAAACACTCAGCTTTTTCAAAAAGCACTTTTTAACAGCTTTTACCAAACACTCAGCTTTTTGAAAATGCACTTTTTCATTATGCACTTTTTGAAAACTCAACTTTTTCATTATGCACTTTTACAAAAAGCTGAACCAAACTCACCCTTAAACGGGGTTTAAAAAACAAGAATTCAAAATACAATAATATGGCTGTTTTCTCTTCAATTCGACTTCTTTAACTTTAGTGTTGAAAGAAGAATTTAATTTTTGTTAAAGAATTAATTTACATTCTTTGTCATCCAATTACTAAAATAGAAAAGCTTTGTATATACGCAGGACTAATAAGGTTTGGTAATTTCATGCGAAGTGGAAGTATTGACTAATAAGGTTTGGTAAATTTCATCCGAAGTGGAGGAACTGGCCTAATGTAGTCTGTTAACATCAGGAATAGTGTGATAGTTCATTTAACTTTTAAGGCTAAAATATGCAACTTTGAAGTATGTGTTTGGGATTTGTGGAAATGTGATAGTTTGCGAGTTTGGCTTATGTTGATGGAATGTGTTTGTGAGGACTTATGAGTATGTATAGTTTTCCTAAAAAAAAAAAAAAAAAAGAAAGAAGAAGAAGAGTATGTGTAAGTCGTAACGATTATGAGATTTTGTCAAAATCATTTGTGATTCTTGTGAATATAATTTGTATTATTAATAACGTGTATATCTTGATTGATATAGATATAGATATAAAGTACATGTAGATTCCAATTAATTTAACTAGTAATGTTTCTTGTACGTTGTCAAATAAGCAACTGAATTTGAATAATATTTTGGTTTGATGATAAAGAGTAATTATTGTATAATGAATTCCATAGATTTAATAAATATTATTTTGTTTGATGCACTCTGCTAAGCCCAAATTTCAACAAATTAACCTGGCCCAACCCAGTAAAAGTTAAAACTAGGGTTGTTAAAACACCCGGTAAACTTGACTAACCTGGTCCATTATTCAGTCCAATGTTATAATGATCCAAGAAACTTTTATTTTTTATTTTTTATACATGATACAAGAAACTTTAAAATAATGTTTTGGATGAAATATATAAAGTAACCTGGCCCAACCCGGTAAACTTGACTAACCTGGCTCTTGATGCAATATATAGTCTTTATAGGAGGATAGAGTGATATAAAATACTAATGTTTTTAATGATTAATGTTATTTCCACAACACTTTCACAACATATGTTAAGTAGTAAAATGTACTGGTTGTAACATAGGTCCACCACTGATATTATTTTTTTATCCATCAATAATAGTTTGCCACCTAGAATTTGTTATGAACCTAACGTTTCTCTTTTTTCATTTGGTGCCACACCTATAGATAGATCACCTTGGCTTAAATCCATTTAACCCTTCTATATCTGCTTACAAAAATGTCAAAATTCTGCAAAAATCTCACATGAAAATGCTTCTTGTGGATGAAATTATTCTCTAGAAAATATTATATTTTGAGGAAATATATTCTGAGTTCATAAAATTTTTGGCTAAGATTTGTATTAGTATGTAAGTTTTTATTTTTATTTTTTAAGGAAAGTATGTAGTTAATATATCTGAGTTCATGCATACACTAGCAGCTAGCTAACCTTTCCAGATAAACTGTTTAAAGATTTTCATTAAAAAAAAACTGGTTGCTATGACAGTATACCACTTTCGAAAGCAAAGTTAAAGAGAATGTTGCTAGTACCTAGCTAGTAAATGGAACTGCACTAGCAAGTTTTAGCAACCATATATACCAAACTAATAAGTATACCGAAAGATATGTGGAATAGAATGCACATTACAAGGGTGGATGTTTGGAAGGAAAGGACATATATAATAGTAGTCACATAATGGACTTGACTCAGGAGGTGCATGATGTTATCTTCCTTCTCTCTCAAACAACAATTAATAAAAATAATGACCTTAATTATTCATTCACGTCCTGTCACCACCAAGTGCTTTTCTTGTCATGCGTAAGGCTATCCTTTGACTTTGCAGGACTCTCTCTCTCTCTTAGTTAGAAGGAAGGAAAGATTAATGCTAAGGATACAATATTTTTTTCATAATTGTTGTAATTGGAGTAGTATGACTAATATCACTTTTATCTAGGTTTATTATTGACAATTTGACACTAATTTTGCTTTTATTACCAAGTTATTATAACATATAAGTGATATATGTGGACATCTTTTAGAAATATTGTACCTCTAACATAACCCGGGAAGGAAATGCAGGTCCACATTAAGTCATAAAGTAGCAACAAGGACTTTGTTCACTAGCCTTTTTTTCCTAGGATTCCATACGTTAATCAAGTTAGCTCTCTCGAACATGGCTAATGAGTACGTTGTCTAGAACATTCATTACTTAAAAGGGACTTTCAATAAGCTTGACTTCACCACAAGTAAACGACCTATCCATTTAATAAATGTTCTAACATTTCTAATCCCTATGAATCACTGGAAAGCTCTCGTTTCTATATTGCCACAAGTACTAGCTAGGTCCAAGATTGTTTTCTAAACCATCCCAACGAATCCGTGAAATATTTTTGTTCGACACACATTGTCGTTTATCCTTTGTGCTCTTACATTTGCATTTCTTTCCTGCAATGGCTCAAACTACTTGGCATGCATGCAGGTACTTGTTTCAATACTGGAAGTAAAATAGTTCAGCTTTTCTTTTGCTTCTAACTAGCAATAGCAGTGAAGTTTGGGACTTGGAAGTCTTCAAGTTCCATAAGGATGCTGTGTTTTTGTGGTCACCAATTTGTTTCAATTTTTGACTCGTTATCTTCGTGATGACAATAAGAAAAGAATGGTACACAGTTTGTTGAATTCTATTTTTATTCTCTATTTTCAATTTTCTCTCCTTTGTTTTCTGTGTATGGTACTTCATCAGCAAAAAGAGCTTATTTCTTTATATTAGCTCCTAGAAGTTCCATTTCTTTTTGGTCTAATGCATCTTTTTCTTTTTCTTTTTGAAACTAGTTAAATACTGATGAAAGTAAGAGGATTAAAATGAATTTTTGAAGGAATGGATTTCCTTGACTTTAAAAAACTAATAATAATAACAACAAAAGGCATATTGCCTTTAAAATCTCTAATATTATAGAGATAACATGAATAAAAATTACCGATTCTAAGTGTGTTCTATTTTATGTTTCACCAATCATAGTTTATTACATTTTTTTTTTCAAATAAAAAACCAAAAATAAAATAAAATCAAACACGTTACGCGATTCATTGTAATTTGTAAAGTGAAATGCTTTTAATGTAATAGATTACTTTTGTTTGGACAATGAACTCTCTTCAATATGTGGTTGTGATTGTTTTCTAGCCAAGAATATTCTTTTAGTCATGGCCATTTTTACGGGTTCTCTGTCTTGTGGCAGTCAATTATCCTCCACATAATTCAGCTCTTGAAAAAGATTACGTGAATAACATGCCCGGCATCAAGGTATTAGAGTACATATTAATTAGAGGCTTAGAGCTGTTCTTGCTAGATATTACAATTTACATTTTACAAGCTTTCATCGTGGCAGGAAAGAAAGCAACAAAAAGCTATCTTCTTTTATTGCCAAACTTTATTAGCATATTCTAGATGACCACTTGCTTGCCTTCTACACCTATAAAGAATAGAATGCACATGTGAGTTTGCAAAACTTTGCAGCAAAGCATTGCGTTATCATTATTATTATTTTCTTGTCATGATACATATGGCTAGTAAAGGTGCATGTTTAACTTTTAACTTTTTTTTTTTTTTTAGTTGTAAAATATTCACATTTGAGTAGTGTGATTAGTTGAATAGTAACGTTTTGTATGGAATATAATGACATGAGTGAATAGTTAATATAACATATAAAGTTGGGTCAAAACCTATGAAGCATGGGCGCGGCTGGGAGGGTGCTGCACCCGAGTCCGATGCGGGGTGTGGCGTTCGCCGTCTGAGCTTTTTTTTTTTTTTTTTTTTTTTTCACGGATTCGCGTCAAACCGGGCCAATTTGGCCAGAATCGGGCTGTATTGACCGAATCGGGTCGTATCGGTCGGCGACCGAAACAGCCGAATCAGGCCGAAATCGGCCTTAAACCCTCACTCTTCTTAACCCCCAAAACCCTTCATAAACAAAACCTTCCCTTTTTGCCCACCACAACCATCAGAACCAGGTTTGTCCCCAATTCTTTTGCTTTTTTTTTTTTTTTTTTTTTTTTGCTGTTTGGTTAAGTTTTGATAATGTATGATACAAATGTTTTATTTTTGAGTGAAGGGTATGTTCTTAGTAGTATAATTGAGTCCACGATTTTTGTTTATGGAGTTTACATTTTGTTTATAGGGTGACAAAATTGAGGAAGAGAAGTGCAATTCATGTAATAAATGTCTCATCTTTATGTTTATTTTCGTTTTGTGTTTCTTGCCTTCTTCTTTCTTTGATTTGTGAATCAAGGCATAGTAATGTGTTTTTTAAGAATATTTTAATTGTAAAAATATATAGAAAATAAAAATATTTTTAATAATTTTTTAAACGCGGCACCCCGCCGCACCCATACCCAACTTTTTCAGAAATTGCCGAGTCTCGCACCCGCACCCGCACCCAAATCCAGAAACGCACCCATGCTTCATAGGTCAAAACTCATAAGTTTAAACTTTTAGCTTAAGTTGTATCCCTATATATTATATTAACATCTCAATTGAAGTCTCTTTAAGACGTTTTCTCCTCAACAAGTGGTATCAGAGTAACCAATCAATTAGCCAAGCTTTTAATTTTAGAGTAACTGGTAATTAATTCACACAGGATATAAACAAAAAAAAGGAAACTTTGGAGTCCTTAGTTTTTAATTTGGAGTTGTAAGGATAGTTGTAATAATTCAAATTTCAAAGGATTTTCAGATGGGGCATAGGATATTGAGCATCACATGTTTGGTTCCTTAGGCTTACTTTTGCTATCTAATGGAGCACTAAAGAAAATCAAGAAAAGAAAGAAAGATGGAAATAAGGAAACAATCTATTGAAGCATAATCATAGGAACTCAATAAACTACAAAAAGCTGTATCTTATTTATTCTAAAACTAATTCATGAAGTTGAACATACAAACACAACTGTGATCGACCACCTGGCTGACTCCATAAACAGCACATGTACGCTGTAAGTCCTTAAGCTACACAATAAAGCCCTTAATTTGTACTTATAAAAAGAAATAACAAAGCTCACTACAAACAAACCATGCTCCATCTATTACACTCAGCTAGCTTCATAGTACCCTCCAAGGATATATCTTCATCATACAAAGAAATACAATTTTTTTTCACTAACTATTTGGTAGTATTAACTTAATACTAGCTAGTAGGAGAGCCAGAAGCTCACCAACTGTTAAAGTTACACTGTCTTAGTTCATTATGTACAGAAATTTGAAACATTACTTCCTTTTTTTTTTTCTTTTCAAACTCGATATTCTATGATCAGCATAGTAGATGTCACTTCCACAACTCAATTTGACCACTAGAGCTTGACATAGACACACTTTCCGGCACCATTTCTTGCTTATCCATACGTCTGACAAATACATTGGTGCTGTTTGATGTGTGATAGATGTTGTTGGTACCAGTTGAGTAGCCATTTTGCTTGGATGCATCCTCATGGCTTAGTTGAGAAGCAACAAATTTGTCAAGCACTCTCCAATCTGTGACTTGATCCACTGCTTGCCCATTGCAATTATTGTTAGCATAAGCCACATAAAAGTTTTGTTCATGGGGTTGATGTTGAATTTGTTCCTCTTGTGAGAGTGATGAGGATTGCAAAGTGGTGGCATGGTTGATGTCTATAACATATGGGGCTAAGGAATTGGAGCTTATAGTCGGAGCTGATTGGAGCAACTTTGGGCTCTCTAAGAGTGGGAGCTGAAGGAAGTGGTCATGTGGAGCATGGTATGGTACCAAATCTAGCTCTTTCTTGCAATAAGGGAGCTGGTACACCAAATTAGACTGGGAATTATGCTTAGGTGAGTCTAAATCAGGCATGAATGAGACTTGATCATCGTACCAACAGGGTGATCCCTGCTCGTTTACTTTACGCACTGTTGCTATCCTTTTCTTGAATACCCTGCAGACCACCCAACCTTCCTCCTGCTGATCAGTTGCACAAAAAGATTACATGAGTAATTTTGCTGCAATATATACTTTCCTTTCAGATGATGAACACCATTACATAGGTTAAACCAAAAGAAAGTGGTACTCATTTCATTACCCAAAAGGTAAACTGAAAATGAACAAGATGGTTTGCTGTTTTTCTCTCAAAATCTGTTAGGACATTAAGATTCCAAATAACAACCTAATTTTTGCTTTAAAAGGGTGAAGAGAGAGATTCAAACCCTGATTCTTGTCATAGTAAGAACTGTATGATACCATGCACTTTATTACAATACTCTTAGATAGTATCTAATATCCCTATAAATATGCCAATGTTGCATAAAACATGGTAAGGTGTTAAAATACATTGAAGAGATGAAAAAAATTCAATTTCTGGGGGTTTCCTTTCTAGTTCGTATGGGGAAGATTGAAAGTTAGTAGAGAGAACACTTATACTGCGTTTGAGCTCCTGCTTATATATATATGCACCAATATTCCAAACAACTGAACATGAAATAATGTTTCTGAGATAATTAAGTAGTGTAAAGTACTAAAAGGTCTGTAGACTATAATTCATTGAAATATGGCTGAAACATATAAGTAATGCAAAAATTAAAGCAGTCGTGATAATAAAAAAGTATTGTCTCTAGCACTTGGTATCCATGCAACAAGATATGGCCTATATTTTTCTAAAAAAACCCAAAAACTTCAAGAAAATGTGAAAAGGTTTGCTATATTCAAAAGGAAAAGTATGGTGATAAGAGTGATGTCAATGTTTTTACAACTATTATGATGGTAAATTATGATTAGAGCAACATCACTTTTTACATGGCTCATCATTGACATTACTTTTATTAATACTAGTTTCAAGTCTCAATATGTCACTTCAACAATTATTAAAAAAGTTGTGAAAATTTGTTAATTCTTGAACTTATTGCAGTGATAAATAGCTCAATATACTTCAAATGGATATAGACAGCCTAATGAATTTTTAAGTTATATTGCAATTCTTACAAGTTCTGAAACTAAGAAGTTGGCTGACATTCATAAGAGGGACCATAAATTAAAAGACCAAAACTATGCATGAGGACAGGTAGTTTATGTTGAATTTTCTACGTAATACAAAGGAAAACATATTTTTAAAAGGTACATGAGCATTTGAAGTTAATGAAAGTTAGGAAATTTAATTAAACTCCTAGGGTTTTGTTGTACTTGCCTGTGGAGTCCCATTTTCTTCAGTTTCAAGCCGGTATTCATGCATAATCCAGTCTGATTTTTGTCCATTTGGAGCTCGACCTTTGTAAAAGACTAAGGTCTTCCTCATTCCAATTAAGTCATGCTTAGAGTATATAGCTTTGTCTCTTCCTGTTGCTTTCCAAAACCCTGCTGTTGTGGCTCTATTTGTGCGAGTTCCTGTTGGATACTTCTTATCTTTATGGCTAAAAAAGTACCATTCATTTTGCTCTTCTGTTCCTATCCTGCATAGCTCTTTCCAAATTTTGCAAGAATGTACAAAAATAACAAGATTTATTTGATTGTCTAATTTCATAAAAAATAATTTGGAAATTGAAAATTTTATGAAATCAGTACTATATACCTTGAAGATCCCATGGCTCAATTTTGTAGAGGTCAACATCTTTAATGACATCTAGGTCAATCCTTCGTGAAGAAATTTTTTTCCTAAGGTAATAATCAACTAGTTCTTCATCTGTTGGATGAAACCGAAAACCGGGTGGAACATGAGAAAAAGTATTCATATTCTCCCCACTTGCGTCTTGAGTCCTGCACTGCATAAATTAAGCATACTCATAAGCATGTTCCTTTCATTCCAAACTTATTAATTATAGAAGGTTGAATATTAATTGGATGCAATCAAGTTCATTTGATTTCAGGCATCTCCTTTACCCAAAGATACATTACACACTACTTTTGACAATGACTTTTAGGTTAAATTACTTTTTTTTTTTTTGTGTGTGTGTGTGTTTTTAATGGAGATATTCAATATTGATACCCTTCACTCCCACTTAAAATGTGTACAAAAAAAAAATGATACATTACTTTTGAGTATAACAATAAGGAGTAACTTCCTCTATCTCATTAGGTACATCAACACAAAGCAAAGTATTCAATGACCACAAAAAAGGTAATATCACATTGAAGGATGTGAGTTCAAGAAAGATTATGCATAGGCTACTGTTGTAAGAGTTATTGAAGTGATTGTTCAATCTTTTCATTCTTCAGTTGGTACTGGTACCGATGGACTTAGATATTACAAGATGTATTATTGGCTCTCATTGTAGAGCTTCTTTGCCAGGAAAGGAAAAACAAAATTAAAGAGATGGTAAAAATGAAAAAAAAAAAAAAAACGCTAAGTAATGCATGAGATGTACTAACATTGTAGCCCTTTCACATGGTGGTAAAATCAGTATAGTACAATGTGTATCATTACCCCAACAAAAGTCTTCTTCCTTGAACAAAGTGTGTAACACATGATTTTTTTCTAAAGGAACGAAATTATTGACTAAATTTCACAAATTGGAATCTTGTTTATTATCTTGTCACCATCATTAGTTGATATTCAAACTTACATTTCAAGATAATTTCCTGTAAAGCCTTGAAGGAATACTACATGTTTTTATCATCATAAGTATGTCGTATCAAATGCATAAGTTTCTTCTAAAGATTTAGATAGAAATTCTACATTGACTAATTCTTGTCTCCAATGTCAATTATCATAATTCTTCTGAAAGGAGCTAAAGAAATTTGATTATCAGCCAATTTGCAGTGGCATAAAAATATGCCACAACTAATTTCACTAATAGATTTTCAATTTTTGGTGATAACTTATATCAGATACAAGATGCATGAGAGTCCATTTATTGAATAATAAAAAGCAAAACCAATCTAAAAAGGACTGTCATGGATATGTTGAGCACACTGAGTCCTTATTCATGGGAAGACTATATAAACAAAGTGCATAGATTATTGTATGGGCACCATGACAATAAAATCGAAACAGATATGACAAAATTGTTGAATTAAATTTGCTAATCATCCATATTATCAGAATTGCCACTAAGGGTTATGGAAAATTTTGAATTAGTTTCATGGTCGCTTCCAAGGGATAGATCTAAGAAAAAAAAAGGCAGAAAAATACAGAAGGACAATTCCTAAATTATCCAAATTGCTCATATTCACTTCTTCAAATGAATGGGGGAACAAGGTATAAAATGTTATGTTTCACCCAATATTCAAATCAAGGGAATAAATTAAATGACAATATCTCATACACAATGGTTGGAATTCTGAATTTAGCATGACATCAAAATGGTAGCTCATAAAGGTTCATTATCAAAAGAGAACTAATAAAACCTAAAAATATAACAAGACATATTCAAGTAAAGTATTAGCAAGCATAGTAAACTTGTGTTCCCTTTTACTTTACCAGGTTATTTATAAGACAAGTATATTTAATATTCTACTTTTACAATTGACATAAAGTATACATATCCATGAGGCATCTGATGCAGTGCAAGTCAATCACAATCGAAGGCAGATACACAAAATAATTTTTTATTGCATCTTATAATGTTTTGTAACATCATATGCAAAAAGTATTTTTAATGAAGCTATGATTATAAAATCCAACTTATTCTCTTTTTTGCATAATCATATAATTTGATTGATTGTATACGAGCCTTTGTAACCAAGTAGGAATTCTCGCATTTAAAGCTAGACTCAATCCATTAAAAGTCCTTTATCATTAATTTATCAATAGATATTGACAATATGAGCAATAATATTTCCTATATATATATATATGATGAAGTAAGACTTCCAAACAAAATAAAATTATACTGATATAGACTGGAACTTGGGGTTAATATTTTGTCCATAAGATCTCTAAAAGTCATTTTCAGCATGAGGAAAAATAGGGGAATAAGAATGATCTCTAAAAGACATTTGACTAAATGAAGGAAGAAGGGAATATTATTTCCCATGTAATAATGAAAAAGTGGCATGTATTATTAACTATCAACTATAGCTGAATGATCTAAAAAAAAAAAAAAAACTCTTTTGACCTTCCTTTGTCATGAATCATCCATAGCTTCCAATCTTCTCTTTTCTACTACGTTAATAAAAAGATAATTTCTTGATGGAAAACATAATACATAGATCAACATGAAATTTCATATTGTGTGTGTGTGAAACATTTATCTGATTAATTGACTAAGCATGTGATATGTTGGGAAACTCATCATAGATGTTTCTAAGACAATAGACATTTCTAGCATTAGAATGAAAATACAAAGTGACATCCAATTATGAGGGTCACTCATTGTTGTTCCCACCACAATGGCTGGAGTGCAATGAAGAAAAAAGAAAATACAGGCCAAAGAGAAGGAAAAAATGAATAGGAGATAAGAAGTGTATATGATGAAAGAAGAGAATGCTTTTGATATTATTTCTTTGTTGAACAAATCAATAGCTATGTGGTAGTAGAAGAGAATTCTCCTTGACATTTTAGATCTGCAAGTCAAGATTCCTGATCCAAATACGTGCTGTCCAACCTCATACACATTCAAGTCTCACACACAAAGATCCATTGTATCAAATTATACCCCATAAAATGTAAAACATCAAAAAGAATAAGAAGAAGAAAAGAGAGCTCACAGATCAAGCAAGAATAATGGTCTCTAGCTCTTGTTGTAACCCACAGATCTGAGGTGACTAAGTAGCTGAGTCAATCTTTCACCAACAACCAAGAAAACCCTTTTTCTCCAAAAGTAGATTGAGATTTATGATCTGGGTATTCTCTCTCAACTTCACTAGAGGAAGCTCCTAGCTAGAGAGCTAGAGCTAGATCAGACAAGAAACAAAGACAACAAAAATACAAAAGAGTTGTATTTTTTAAGTACTTCATCGGGAATTGAACCCCCAACTGTTTTTGTACCAAAAAACTGTCTCCAAGGCTGTCGTGTTGTCTATGACCGAATCCCAAGGCACATCAAAATAAGGAAAGGCTGAGGAATGGAAGAATATTTAGAAAACAAGTAGGGTTAAATAAGAAGCACAAAAAAACAAAAACAGAAACCAAAAAACCCTAATGACAAAAAAAATAAGGGTTATCTTATAGCTATAGCTTGTTTTCTATATCATTGTCTCTCATTATCGAGATAAGCTGAATTGGTGGGAAAGCTTTTTGGGCGGGAAAAAAGGTGGCGCAAAAATTGGCTGAAGGGAGAGAGAGCTAAGGAATGAAGGAATGCTCTCTCTACTGCCACCTCTACCCGCAACTGATAGAGACCCAACCGAGAGTTACAAGAGAAATATCGATATGTTTCTCTTTCAAGGTTCTCTCTCTTGTGTTGTGTGAAACATATATGTGAAAGAGAAAACTTCTTTCGTGTCTGTGCTCATATATTTTGTTCAGAAAGAAAACAAACGGAGAAGTAAGAAGGACCTAAACGGCAGAGACCAATCAGCAATATTAAAAGGACTCCAGAAAGACCCCAAAAGGAGAGAATAAAATAGAAGGATATTGGTGGTGACGTAATGAAGCAGCCACCAGCCAAAAAGTCACCTACAATACAAACCCATTTCTCTCTCTCTCAAAATGGGGCATGGTGGACCTCACTAGCGAGAACTCCATTCCTAGTCCCTACCATTTCCACCATCTCTTTGAAGTCTTAACTGTAATAAAATTGGGATGATGATGTTGAAGATGATGGAGGGGTGGTCATGACCATTAATTGGTCTCATCGATGTCTCGTGCAATCTTGGTCCAACATCAACATTTGGAGTTTGGACATTGATGACATTGTCTATACCTATATAGTTGTTGATCTTTTGTCCTTTCCAGATTAATATAGGTAAACAAGGTTGCTAATTAGTGCTATTATAGTATTATATCACTCTAATAATTACCGTAAATTTGGGATAGGATATCCCATCATCAAACTTTGTGTTTGAAACTTTGAAATTTGTTTTGGTTTTTATGGCCTATTGAAGTCTGATCAATTTTAGTGATTGATTAGCACGAATCAAAATTCTATATCCCCATGTATATGTTCCATTAACTAAAATTTGGTACATGATCTATTATTTTTCTTCTAGAATCACCAAAATTAACACACACACACACACAAAAAAAAAAAAAAAATCATATACAAACCATATTTTAATTTTTGGATCATAAAGTGGAACATTTTTAATGGGATAAAACAATTTTGTTCGATTATCACAAATAGTCGTATAGTGTGCTAATTATCCTTATTTCTTGGGGTGTTTTTTCTCATAAATAAATAATTATCTCAAGGGATAGAGATTGACATAATTGAATTAACCACCTCCACTTCAAAAAACATATATGATCCATGATCGAATGAGTGTGTTACTAATTACAATTATTTCTTATTTCCTTTAATCTCACCTCTTTCTTTTTCATGTAACTAAAGATATCTCATTCTACTAACAATCTATACCAAAAATGGATTTTACCCCCTGATAAACTGATTTGACTTACTTCTTGTTCTTCACTATTTATGATATGTAGAACAAATATTTCAAGCAAAAATCAACAACATCTTGTAAGTCACAATTTTGACAGAATTGAAGTTTTGACTGCAGATTCATTGTTAGGTAAAACCAAGAGCATCACAATCTAATGAGTCCTTCTCAAAAGGTGGCAGTCTAAATGGTCCCTAGGAGAAACATATATGCCAAAGTCATTTTGAACACAACATTTAGGTAGTGATAAAAGAAAACCAACCTCAACACTTGTCAGTTGGTAACCTTGGTTTAGAAAAACATCCAAATGATTGCTGGTGAATACAAATAAGCACTCTCCTATCAAGTATCAACTAAGAAGTAATTAATTTCACTACCAATGTTTCCCCCTTCCCTATAACTATAAACCTATCTCTATATTATATAACATATACTTTTATTCAACGTACCAAATTTTGCTCTTGAGCAATACGTTTCCACTGTCATAATTATACATTACATTATACTATTATTATCTCTCTCACTGAGTCGACTATTACGGAGCCCCAAGCCCCGTTCCAACAGCCCACCGTTTTGTCCAATTATCCTGTCCTGCCCTAGTTTTCAAATGAATTGAGAATGTTTGGAGATACAATTTTTTTATCACAATTTTGATATAATCGATTGTAAGCAATTGAAAAATTATATTAAATTTATATGAAAGTAAAAAATAATTACTCCTATTCGACAGCATCAAAGTTGTGACACGAAAATTGTAATAGTTAAAAATTATGGGTTTTATATTAGGGATATTTGTGAAAATGTATTTCTGATACCGCCAGTGGCTATATACGTGGCTCATTTTGATTGGCCTTTCGTTTGTTTAATGTTATCCTAGGAAGTTACTGGGTCTTCACGGGTGGTTTTTCATGGGATAGGTCCCACAACAAAACCGACTTTTATATATGGCCAATATGGGGCATCACGAATGAGACAGTGCTCCAAATTACAAAGCTGGCTAATTAGCTATTTAAGTGGAGCCTGACAAGCCGAGCCGAGCCAATATTTTTGGGTCTAGTACAGTACAGTGTGGTGGAATGTGGGTCCCACAGTAGGAAATGATGGCCCTGTGAGTCTGAGACTCTGTACTTGGCGGCTTATGGTCCGGCGTGGGCTAGCCACTATCATTGAGCTCGCAACTTGGATGGTTTTGGTTTGGCTGAGACCCTAGTTTAAGCTTGTGTGGTGGGGTCCATCTGTGGGTCCCACACACGTGGTCCCTAGTGGGTCCCAAAGCGTGTGGTCCCAACAAGTTGGGTTATACCAGGTTCATTGTCTTTCAAGCCTAACACGTGCACTTTAGCCCACATAAAATAACAATAGTAGTGGTGAATGGTGATGGAAATAACAGCCTTTTGCTTTGCTAGCTTATAGAACTCTTTTGAGTTTTGAGGAGCATTTGATTTGATTTTGGTACAGCCTAGAGGCATGCACCGCCTTGACCCAAGTTGCATATCAGATAGGTCCCACAGTCTCTCTTCCTATGATTTAGGTCATTTTAGTCGTTGATTGTTGTGAAAGAATCAATTTGTGCAAGATTAAAAAAAAAAGAAAAAAAAGAAAGAAAGAGAAATTAACTTGGATAATTTACGTGATTCGGCTATGTGTCTACGTCAACAAGCATCTTTATTCGTTTCATTTTGCTTGTTACGCTTTGCTCTACTTTGCTTGGCTACACTTATAAAACTCCTAAACCAATAGCTTATAATTAAATATGAGCCAACTCCAAAGTACTAATTGAGATTTTTTATTTTATTTTCTTGATTATGTTTAATATGGTTTTTAAAAAATCAATTGTTTCTCACTTGTAGTGTTTTAACTTATTTTCTATCAATTGAATTATAAGAGAGCATAAAGAAAAACATTAAGCGTGAAACAAAGTAATTTTCATTCATTTTACGAGGGGTGAAGTGAAGCAAAAGTCTCATTTGTGATCAAAACAGTAATTTTACATCACTATCTTCTCCCACTCTTACATCATCCATAAAACAAAATTAAAGCTTAATTTACCTATGTATATCTTCACCATAATTGAACAAGAGCCCATAAGTACATTTTTACGAGTAGTTCTATGTGAAAACGTATTTACTTACATCTTATACAATTCCATAATGAACAAGCAGATGTATTTTAAATTAGCAATTTTGTATGGAAACCGCAATTATGAAAAATTATTTATTCCTTAAATCACTAAATCATGTATACTTTTTTTTTTTTAGAATTTCCAAATCATATATAATTATTTTTATGTTTGTCTGATATAACTTATTTTCATTTGTTTATTTCACTTTAAAAATAATTTGGCCCGTCAAGAGCCTTGTAACTCAATTAATTGTCATTTTTTAGTGTTTTCAATAGAGATATACATTATTCAAATCTTTTCTCCCTCAACTATTAAATTATCAATTAAAAAAAATGACAAAAAGATATATAACTTACATCTTAAAAAGTTGATGCTTTGAAAAGTTGTTCATTTTCTTTTTAAGTTGAATTTTTTTTTTTACCAAACATGCATATATATTATATAATTCAAAAAGAATCACATGTAACACATGATGTAATAATATTCACATATTTCTCTTGGAAAATAAGAGTCTATATATTTAAAAAATTGTATGATCATAATTGGTAACAAGTAGATATAAGGAAAGGTCAGATAATTGCTTAAACACAAAGTTTTCTTGTTGATGCATGCATCCATAGAAAAATTAAGGTGAATTTGGATTAGATTTTTTACTATAATTTATTTATTTATATTACATACTTTTAAAGTTTTACACACTTTCAACAAATCAACAGAGAAATTTATCCAAACACACTGAATCTCTTGACACAAGCAGTTAAATTAGTAGGGTGACAATTTTAAGCTCGTGAATCATAATTCAAAAGTAATGTGATTCTTATCAAAATAGTACTCTAAAAAAAAAAATAATCATCAACAATAGCCAAATTAATTGGAACATGTCACATGGAAAACCCACCATGGAAAACACACTACTGTCTCCATGTGCATAAATTTTTTTTAAAGGAATACAAAATTATGAACAAAAATACAAAATGGACTTTTGCCAGAAAATGTAGGGTCGAGATTCAATCGTGTGGGTCCCACATTTTTAATCATGACGGCTGTGTGAACATCATTGTTTTCGGCCCCGAAACGTTTCGGTGATGAGAAAAGGGTAACTCCGTTTCAAATCTGACTGTGTCACCGTTTAGGTGTGACTCAACTTGACCGCAACCAATAGTGTGTGATGCGGCTTTTCTAATGTACCTTGGGCCCCACTTGTAATGTCACTGTTTCCTTTTCATTATCATTAGCTATACCCCAAATACGCGGAGAAATCTTTCATTGCCTTATTTCTCATTGGTCCATCAAAGTCCATGTGGACAGTACCTATTGACACGTTAATGTACGAAAAGACAAATTTCTCCTCTCTTGATTAGGATGGTAAACGAGTCGAATCGAGTTAAGTACTAAAAATTCAAATTTGTTACTTAATTTTATTTTGAACATGTATTGAGTTCAAACTCATTACTAAACAAAATTACATGTTTAAGTTAGGTTTGTTTTGTTGTCAAACAAGGAAATGAACTTACTTTCTTATTCATGCTTGTTCATAAACTATTTGATTAATTTAATATTTTTCAATATATATAAACTACAAATAATGATTTGATATCATGTGAACCTATTTAAAAATTTATACAATCTATTATCAAGTATATGTATATTTTTAGACAAGTATACATATAATAAATATGATATTATATATAGTTAACCTCATGTTCACGAGCTTTTTTACAAATACGTTGTTATGTTTGAGTTTAGCTAGTTTAATAGTTTAGTCTAAACTTGGGCTTGTGTTTGGACAAACAAACATAAACAAGTGTTTTCTTGAGCCAAACTTGAGTTGTTCATAAAAATCTTGGTTCATTTTTACAGTCCTAATTTACTAGTTGAATAATATTAGGGACATAACATTTTTCACAATTGTTAATATGGTCTATAATAGTTGGACCAACATCACTTTTGCATGACTCTATTACAAACACCACATTTATTATGCATCAAATTGCTTTTTTAGCATAAAAATTATAATATTTTACTAATAATTATCTCATGTATCTAATATAGACAACCTCCTCATGATACGTAGGTTAGATATATCGTGAGAGATGTTGTATATACATATATGAGACATATAAAATATAATCTCATCAGGGAAAAAAAAAAAACTCTTATTAGTGTGTATCACTTTTTCTTTGTACAATGGATATAAGATCTACCTTCACTAGATTACTCGCATAGTATGCTTATTATTTTGGGGTTTGACGTAAATCGAAAGTCTTAGATTCAATCCACACTATCAATCATAAAATTTTCGGAGTATCTTTTTAACAAAAAAAAAAATGTAATAATCCGTCTAAAAACATGTCACATCACTTCTTTATATACATATATAATTATATATATATATATTTATATATAAAACTTGAACCTTTCTCTACGAGCTTTCTTAGATATGTGAGGGTAGCCTTGGCATAGCTATTCCAAAAATATAAAAAGCGTATACCTTCCAAGAGTATGGAATACTCAAAGCCAGAGTATGAATACAGGTAGGCCACATGTGATGGAGAAATTATACATACTAAATCATTTTGTACAGCGAAATTGAAGATAGGACTGGTCACCAGCTTTTTTATACCTAGCAACCCCAACCAGGAAAAAAGAATGTTCAAATGCAATAGGGTTTTGGTCCAAACCCAACCTCTTTATAGCAAGTAAGGGCCAACCAGATTCAGAGTCATGTTACATGCATGTTATATTTTCTACATGTCATTATGTTTTTCGTTTTTTTTGCTGTTCTTTTTCTTGAGAGCGTGCATGCGTATGTGTATATATATATATGACTCTTTATTGTCAAAAATAATCAATAATTTGATTGATTGCAATCTAACAAACGAAACAAATTAATACAAAGGTAAATTAAGAAATTTAAAATTGTCCATCAAATTTTACTCTCATTAACCTCACACACAAACTCACATTAAAAATAAAAACCACATTCTCAAAGTAAAAGATTAAAAACTAAAAATAAAAAATTCATATTTTATAAAATTAGGACACGCATTTTATATTTAAACCATAATTACTTGTATTTACAACTTAAAATGCTATCCTTTTTTAATTAAAAGAATATAAGAGTCTGTGAACATGTGCCATGAATGAAAATACTATTTATCATTTTAGTTTTTGAACTCCTAGTCCTATACATTGGACTACATAACTTCTGAGTTGGAATGGGTGGTAGTCAGAATTGACGTATTGCCAGCCCTAGTTCCACATAAAAGGCACTTGGGGTGGGATATAGTCTGTAACCTTCTTTTTTTTTCTTTTTTCTTTTTTTTGTTGTTGTTGTTGTTGTTGTTGATGAATAATAGTCTGTAACTACTATCCAAATCAAATAGTTCAGTTGAAATCTCTCTGAAGATTTGACCATAATATCATAATGTAAAGGAAGGTAATTTGAGAGTGATGGTTGATTATCAGGCTAGAAAACTATTTGTCTATTTGTATGATATGATGATATCATATATATGACTGATATTAGTAAGGATTAATGTATTGTGAGCTAGCTAGTTATGAACCAAATGTTTAGAATTATTTAGGTTTTGCACTCCTGCTGTTTTCATTGTTCGAGAGGATCAATGTTTGCATAGTACTCTAACAGGGGTTTGGTCCACAAGTTAGACATTAAGATTATGTGCACCTCTCACTCATTCCAATCCAAAAATATTGACATAATTATTTAAGCATTTGGACACGAAATTATAATAGCAATTGGTTGACCAAATATCTGGTTCAAATAGGGAACAAGGAAAACCTTGGATTAGTTCTTTATAATTTTCTATATTTCTTAGGATAATTCTGCCTAGAGTTTTTAAAACTCGACAATTTATTGATATATGAGTGGTTTAATTTTTTATTTTTTTTTATATTATCAGCATTTAAATAAATATTTATTCTTATTGTTTTGACATCTATTTAAGTTTTTTTTTTTTTTTTTTTTTTTTTTTTTTTAAATACTAAGTATTTTTATCACACACACATGAGGAGAGGGGAGAAGGTTTTTTAAAGAAACTTACAGTGGTATCATCTATTTAAGTTATTAATGGTTTCTAAAAAAACAAGTTATTGTTGATTTGACAAAATTTGACCTACTAATTGATCAATGAATGATCAAAATTATAAAAATTACTACAATAAAGTTATTTCGAAAAATTTAGAGGAAATAAGTCTAAAAACTTTAAAGAAATGACCCTATATAATTAGGGTAGGATCCAAATGACCTTTGCATGAATATTGATTTATGTAAACCTCACAATTTAGAGGGTCTCATTCCTATGAGTTGTGGTTTAATGACGTTCTTGTTGAGGAGAATTTGAGTTCAAATAATCGCTCCCTCACTTAAATGGCTAAATTCAATGTTGCAATAAGTTATTTGGCTTGTAACTTCAGACGAAAAGGTAATCATATGTGACTTATTTATTTTTTCAAACCTCTCCCAAACCAAAAAAATAATAGTAATAATTAAAGAAAAGGAAGATAAAGAAAAAGAGAAGAATTTTTTTTTTTCTTTGAAAGTAGAAGAAAGAACTATGAGAACAGATATTTTTTGACAGTTTAAAATGGGGAAAAAAAAAAATTAACTGCACATTAGCTTTGGGGATTAAAGATTCCCAAAAGGCCAAAAACTACTTAAGACCGAGTGCCAATTTTGTCAATGGCATCATCATAAACCTTTTTGGCACGCACTCTCACGTCGGCACTATACACTAATAATATCCGACTTATAAGTAAAATGATATTAATAATTGTGTTTTTAGTGTCTATTTGCATTGTCAACTTTTTTGCAAAATGATACTCCATCTCTTACCTAAAATTAAAATAATTACTAAACATGAGGATTTATGATTGCATGTTGGTTTATATGTCATCTTCAAAATTATAATACCAATTATAACCATAATAATAGGAATAAGATATGAGAACAAATAAAGGCCTAAAAAAGTGGAAGTTGGAATGATTATAATCGTATTTTACCGACTATCTAGAAAAACCACAGGTGTTTTTATGATGTCAAAATGCAAACAACACAATGTGAAAAACTGGGAAATATAACGTAATCTGAGCTCATCACAATTTGATGACTCACATAAAAATCACAAGGGAAAAAAATGACTTTTTTTTTTTTTTTTTGGATAAGTAAAACAAGAATCATTACCATTGGATGATTTTCGGATCAATTAGTGTAAAAGAACAATGCATTAGGAGAAAGTTATCTACCATTACCTTTTATTTTTAGTTTTTATCATCAGTGAATGATGCAATTAATAGAGCTTTAGACCATTTTTTTTTTTTTTTTTAGAGATAACTACAACATGCTGCTAACCTTGTAATTCGAATTCTTTCTCCCTTACACCCCCAAGCACTTTGTGCATAGGAAGGTGCCAATTCAGTTACAAGACTCTTGGCAATAGAGCTTTAGACCTCGAATTTGGCACCAGCGATAAAGATTTTAAAAAAAAAAAAAAAAACGATATAGGGTCTATTTGGATACCGCTTATTGCTGAAAACTGAAAACACTGTAGCAAAATAATTTTTAAATGTGTGAATAGTACTGTGGGACCTAGTTTTGAAGAAAAATTTGCTGAATTAGACAACTTGTGGGTCCCGTGAACAGTGCACGGGACCCACTGACCAGTGCTGAAAACGCCAAACGCAAGACGCATAGGAAAATCAACCCAATCCAAACGAATACATAGAGTAAGATTTATTCTATAATATTCCTTCATATTTTTTGAGAATGAAGACTTCAAATTTAATTAATCAAAGAGGTTAAATCAGCCTGAACAGCATGTAGAATGTCTGGTGGTACATCTTTCATTTAGAAAGTTAAGTTGAGCGAATTAATTGTCCATTTAGCCAATGCATAGGTTACAGTATTTCCTTGATGGCGAACATGGGTGAAACTAATGCGAGAAAAAAGTGAAACTAGAAGTTTTACATCATGAATCAAATGCCCATGTAAAGCTAAAGAAGGTTAGTGACTTGTTAGGTCCTTGAAGATAATGTCCGAGTCCCCCTCAAAATTAGCTTGGGTGATATCGATCTCCGAAGCAAATTCAACAGCTCTTCTAGCTTCCAAAGCTTCAACTTGGGCAACCGTAGAGTGATGACTAACGTTTATTTATTTATTTCTGCATACCTTATTGTGATTCCAACATGACCCTTATGTAAGACGTATGGTAATAGACTCCTACAGTAAATCAAATTCCCCTATATTCCAATATTAGGGTTCAAATTGGGGAGAGATTTTTGGTGATAATGTTTTGAAAGTCAATCATGTGATTCTTGAGGTCCATTCTAGGAGTAGTAGTCCAAGTTAAAAAAATAAAAAAAGTAAATCAACTTAACCCTTTGTTCTCTAAGCCAAAGAGCAAGGTCAAGCTCGATGTAATATATCTATTGAAAATACCTAGAGATGTTAATTGGGTTACAAACTAAAGCGGGAAAAATATTCAAACTCTGAACACCTATATTGAAATTATAAAAAAGTGTTAATTGAGCCATCTTTTAACAACGAGGAAACTTTCTGCTAATAATTAACTCTGTTCCCTGACCAGCCTAATCTTTTTTATTTGTCGGCATCCATGAAGTCCAACCTAATCTAGAGAATTGCCCCCAAAGTCCTAAAGACTTTATGGGCCATATAATTCATGATAATAGAAGTCCAGATATAAAGGGCTTAGGTCCATAGAGTGAAATCTGGCAATCCGATATTGTTCTTGTAGTAGTTGAAGCCCATCCTGACCTTTGGATTCCTTTGCCCAAGGCTGGCAGAGTCCTAGGCCCAGCTAAATCAAACCACATGTATGAGATCCTATATTCCTATTACCATTGTTTTCTCTTAGATTTTTTTTTTTTTTTTTTGCTTGAAATTACTTTCTATTAAAGTATAGCAGGCCATGAGATGAATTGAGGGTACTCTCTTTACTCCATTACACCCACAGTATAATAAGTTTAGGGATACAACATCTTTTTTATAATTAATGATATGATTTGTTATGATTAAGGCAAAATAAAAATAACGTCGAGAGTGAGCTCCAATAAAAATGATATTGCCCAAATTACAATCTAAATTCTCTCCATGATTAAGACTTAAGCAATGCTTTTAAAACACACAAAAAAAAAAAAAAAAAAAACTTTACCACCATTTTTTGATCCAATAGTTATCTTGTCAAATGTTTACAAATTGGCTTCTATAGCTGCTAAGTGGCCTATAACAATTTTCCTGATTCTAGTCCATCTATATTAACATGAGTATATATATATATATATATATATATTTATATAAAAGTTGCATATTAAAAATATTAGACTCATCACACGCTTTTGTGCGTGCAATAATTTTTTTTTTTTTTTTTTTTGGTTTAGTGTTATAATGTTTAAAAATGAGATAAAGATAGTGTCCTAAGTTTTAGACAGAGATTGGAATCAGACATTTGAATACGGGATAAGAATGGATAGTTTTTACTTTTTTTTTTTTTTTCCCTTTTGTACATGAGATAGTATTACTCTTTTAAACTTTTTTTTTTTTGGTAGGAAAAAAAATAAAGGTGAAAATACCATTTTGGGGTCACGGTCAATTTAGTCCTGCATTCTGGGAGCAGTTAATTTGGTCCCTGTTATTTTCAAGTCACAATCAATTTGGTCCATACCGTTCGATGACTAACAGAATTTGCTTAGGTGGTAGACGGAATGCACACGTGGCATAAATTAAATTAAAATATAAATGAGAGATGCTACGTCCACAACATTTTCACAACAAATCATAGGTGACAAATTGTTATTGGTTTAAATTTGAATGTAACACTAAGATTACTTTTTTGTCCCAATAATAACAACCATTAATAACCTGATGTTGTGAAAATGTTGTAGACATATCATTTTTCAAATATAAATAGTCCTTCCACTCAGTCCTTTCACATCAACTTCCACTACTACTAATCGCACGTGACTCTCACATGACCCACTTATCATCAGCATCATCCTCACTAGTCAAACAACTCACCCCGATTGAAATCAAAATCCCCAAAATGAAATTTCAAATCCTTAACCCATGATGAAATCCTTCTTGACAGCCACTTAGACCTCGTCGTCTTTACTCACCGGCATGGACCTCACATTGTGCTTGCTCAACTGATATGACGGGTAGCTTTTCAAAATTCATTTGTTAAATAAATAGACCTACAGTCCTAGCAGTAGATTGAAGCCCTTATTAAACAAGGGAAACTGCAACGATTCGTTAACAAAGAAAGAGTAGATCCACCACAGGAGCAGGTTGCTAAGAGGGATAACGAGTGCCCTAGGCCACCCATAGGGGACATAAGGATGACTGTAGGGGGCACCACGGCTTCTAGTTCATCCAAGAAGGCCTGTAAGACTTACCTTAGGATGGTTCAGAACGTCCAGCTGACAGGTTTCGTCCCAAAGATGGCACAGGTCGAGAACCCTATAATTGAATTCTCGGAAGAAGACGCTCGATGTCTCCACCACCCACACGATGATGCACTCATTGTTAGTATTTGGCTCTATTGATATCCTTTACTACCCGGCATTCCAGCAGATGAGGATTGAGAGAGAGCGACTCATACCAGCCAACGCACCACTCGTTAGGTTCGGAGAAACGAAGGTATACCCCCTCGGTATGGTCACATTGCCCGTGACGGTTGGTGACTACCCTCAGCAAGTTACTAAGGATGTTACATTCCTTGTTGTTGACTGCTCATCTGCCTACAATGCCATATTAGGTCGACCTACCCTTAACTCATGGAAGGCCGTGACTTCAACCTATCACCTGATGATCAAATTCCCCACCGAGTACGAAGTAGAAGAGGTACGTAGGGACCAAGTGGTAGCACGCGAATGCTACATGGCAATGTTGGAGATGGACGACCACTTGCAAACTATGAGCATTGAAGAATAGAGGGCGGTCGCAGAGCTCATTGAAGGATTGGAGGAGATACTTCTTGATAACTGTAGGCCCGAATGAACGACTAGGATCGGTACCCTCGCCAGTCCACCAGTCCGTCAAGCGCTCACGGCATTCCTAAAAGAAAACCAAGACGTCTTTGCTTGGAGTCATGAAGACATGCCCGAGATCAACCCTTCAGTCATGGTGCACAGGTTGAATGTATCACATTCTTTTCCCCCTATCCGTCAAAAGAAGCGTGTTCGCCCAAGAACGAGACTGGGCTATAGCGGAAGAAGTCCGCAAACTACAAGATGCAAAATTCATTAGGGAGGTGTACTACCCCGACTGGCTGGCCAATGTAGTGAGGACTTGATCACTCTGTGCAAGCTCTACGCAAAGTGTGGCGAGCTCAGCCTCGTATGTCCTCCCCATCTCATCAAAGTCCTCCATAGTGGCATCAAGAATCTCCTTGCAACAATCCCTATCCTTGATAGCCTCTGTCAGGCACTGTCTCAAGTCCCTAAGAGTATTCTCAACTTTGAGCTCAAACTCCAGTGTATAATCCCTCAATATATTAGCCGGAAGGTGAGGGTCAAATGGATCTAGAACCGATAGATCGATGATGAAACACGGATCCTTGGTGGCCCTCCACTCTCTGAACTTGGCGAAAGACCACTCATAATCATCCTTTGGACAAATGGGGTTATCAATAGTCGACCTGTGCTCCTTCCAGAACTCAGAAGCATGATCTATGATGACTGTGTCAATATCTTGGAGACCATACTCGCAAGTGATGATAGAAAGATTGCTGAGTCGAGGAACATGCTGGGTACCCCCAAATTGCCTCATGGCCATACCCGAATAGTACCCTATACAACCCCAGATGCCCACCAAAGGGATGCCAAGTAAACCAACATAGTGGGTCCAACCCTGCCACCTAGTGACTCCCCACTTGACTCTCCATACCCAACCAGTAGGATCCAAGCCAAACAGATACCTCAACCAAGCAATGGTATCCCCAGTAAAAGGAAGATCAAGGGCCACAGTGATCTTGACTCTATTCTTCCTCAAGAACCCCATGAGTTGTGCCCTAAATATCAAACTCAGATGACTACAGAACCAAGCCTGAAATAAATACACACAACAACTAAGCTTACCACTACCCATCTCATGGCACAAAGAAAGAGATCGAATAGTCTCGGAGAGGAGAGAAGGAATAAATGAAATGCTATGAGGCAGAGTACTCACCAAGGGTAGAACTGCAAAGCTGATAGAACCCGACTGAAGGGAATAGCACTAAGCCAAAGAAGGCCACCATGAAGGCTTGGCACCTATAGAAGGTCCAATGCTCTTCCAAATCCACAAAGTCCTTTCGGTAAGCAGCTGGGCACTCAACTTTTCCAAACCGACAGATCGGAAATCCCAGGAATTGCTATCTCCCAAAATGCTCTCATATCGAGTCAAAACATCCATTACAAGTGTCTTCAGGCCTAATAGCTCTGCCAACTGCTTGTGAGAGTGAAATCGAGTTGGTGGTCGATAAACCCAACTCATAGGGGTAGGAAGAGAAAGAAAGCGATCATACTCCTCCAAAGTAGGGATCAAGTCCACACCCCCAATGGTGATATACCTTAAAGCGGGATCCCAACAAGTAACTATGGCCTCCAATAAGTGCCAATCTAGAGGAGTACGAAAGAGTAAAGTGGCATCTCCGAGGAATAGCTTGATGTAGGCTCGATCCTTGGAAGAGAATGAAGTCCACCATCTCTTGAGCTCCCTCTCATGAAAATTCTGCCTCTCAAGCTCCACAACTGTGTCATAAGACTTGAACCCAAGAGCATCCATGCTCAGATCTGAAAGAATGTAGTGTTCTGGTGCCGATCCGTGCAAGAATGTGTAAGAAAATGGTGTTTCTAAGTGTTTTTAGTGAAGAAAATAGGTAGGAGAAGACCTAGAAAACCACATACCAAAATATGGGAGGTCGGGGAGCAACCCAGACCTTTATGCATGCTTTTCGAGGCCGCGCACCTTTAGTGGCAGCTGGCCCCAAGCAGTGCACCCTAAGTGGCCATGGGGCCTCGAGACATGTGCCAGGGCTTTTTAAGCCCCCCAACTCAGCCCCACATGATTCTGACAATTGGATTTGAGATCTGAGAAGTTTAGACCAACTTCGGGGCAAAATATTCCCTCGGTTTTCTCATTAATAGTGGTACCCGAGCAATTCAGCAGCAAATTGGTCTGTTTAGGGATTTTTCACACAAACCAAGACCGCACGAAACCTACACTAGGGCAGTTTATTTTTGTGCGTCTCGTTCATCATTTCGAAATATCTTGAACCTCATTATCGAAGCCCAATTCACCCAGTCTAGGGGTCAGTTCAGCCCCTGTCATCAAGACTTGTAATAGGATAGTGCCAAGGCCATTCCTAATCACTAATAGCAATCCATCCAGCATGGTATGAAAATCACAATGAGCAGCTCTTGTACGGAACCTTTTTCAGAGCATCGGTCAATTCAGTTGATAGTTGGGTCAGTCAACGCATTCCGCCACATGGTGAGTCTAAGAAAATCCCGCTTGGGGGAAATCAATGATCACAATCAGGGTTGTCAAGATACCCGTATTGTCCAATACGATTCTAACCCCACTTCAAGTCGGTGGATCAATTTAGAACCACGCAAAATCCACATTGGGGCAGTTCATTCTGCACAATTCAGCCCATTTTTGCGAATCAATGTGCTCAAGTTCAAAACTCTAGATACAATAACGGGTCCATCCAGCCAAGAACATTTCCTCTCACGTTATGAACCGCATAAAACCTACACTGGGGCAGTTTTATTTTATGCGGTCTCTCCTTTTTCCATATCCCTTAGCGGGTCAATCAATGTCAGATTTTATTGATAAAACCGTGAAAATATGGTACAATGCAAATGAAACGATGCGTGAATAACAACAATGGTGCAACCAACTCCTAAATGCTAAAGTGCTACTGGCATACATATATCTGAGCCTACCAAGAGGCGATATCAACATACATCTGGGCCTACCAAGAGGTGATATCAAGAAACATACATCTGAGCCGACCAAGAGGTGATATTGACATACATTTGAGCCTACCAAGAGGCGATATCAAGAAACATACATCCGAGACTATCGAGAGGCAATGTCTATACATACATCTGAGCCTACCAAGAGGCGATATCAACATACATCTAAGCCTACCGAGAGGCAATGTTTATACATGCATCTAAGCCTACCAAGAGGCAATATCAAGAAACATACATATGTGCCTACCAAGAGGCAATATCAACATACATGTCCAAAAGCCTACCAAGAGGCAATATTAGAATACAATTTAGGCCCACAATGGGGCGATCATACATACATGTCCAGAAGACTACCAAGAGACAATATCAAAATACAGTCCATGCCCACGATAGGGCAATCATACATACAGTGCAGGCCTACCAAAAGGAAAAAAATACATACATGTCCAGAGCCTACCAAGAGGCAATATCAAAATATAGTCTAAGCCCACTATAGGGCAATATAATACATACATATCTGACCTACCATGGGGCAATGTCTGAAATAGTACAAAGAAATATACATGCCCATGCAAGGGCTACATCATCATAGAGATACAACAATAGTGGCTAAAACCTAAGGGGAATCATCGTTTCTAACGGTGTCATCAACAAAGCACCCAGCGCTACCGTCATTAGCGCCATCACCGACAGTTGGACCAGCAGAAGGACCGGCTTGCCCAGCCGAAGAACTTAGGACCCATCTTGGAGTCTGAAATGAAGCCTGCGTAGGGCCTCGTGCCCAGTTTGAAATGGGAGCAAATCCCCATTTTTCGATAGGACTTGGAGGAACTGGCATGTACTCGGTCTCATGTCTCCTAATTGGAGGATCCTTGCCTAGAATGGAGGGTGCTGGAGGCACAGGCATCCCCTATCCCCTCATCTCGTCAATCAGGACGCCAATATACCCCTGGAGCAGGCCTACCTCAGCAATATGCTGGCTCTATTCTCTCTTCATGGCAATGGCTTGACTCTCGTGCTCTCTCTGCCATAGCTCCCTTTCCCGAGCCAATGCAATGCCCCCGAAGCCCTCCGAGCACGTGCAATGCCCCCGAGTACTTTGCCCCCGCTTACAGGGCAATCATCAACGATAGGTCTAGCTGAGGATGCCAAAAACTAGATAGCATAATCAGTATCCTCTGTCATGAAGCCCTCAAAGGACTGTCGCATAGGCGGGGTCATCCATAATCACATTAGGGTAAGATATCTCAAGAGGTGGATCTCTGGGCACTCTAAAAGTCGGCATGACTTTGTGGAAAGTCCGCTCAGCCAAGAAGAACTCCAAGCTTGTTAGAGCCTAAAACTAGCGCCGAGTGCATGACTGACCCATAGCAAGAGTAACATCGGGTCTAGCTAACAACCCTCCATCATATGGAGTGTTACGTATCTCACCCCAGGTGATGTAATTAAGGTGGCATTGATAGTGGTCTGTTGAGTCAGAACAACTGTAGATATATCACAAAGGGACCAAGCATACACCCTGGGATACATCGTCATAGAAAGGCTTGTGTACTGTGATCGCATAGCTGGGATGTACTCATACGCCTACCATGTCAAAATCTGCCAACAACCCTCGAGGCTCCTAAAGCCCTAGTGTGCCGCCTGCCTCAAATAGGCAATGAAAAATCCGGAAGAAAGGGGCCCCCAATTATAAGCCCCTACGACAAACACCACTCTCATGGCTCCTAGCAACCTGTAAGTCAGCACTGACTGGTTGTTGCCTGGCAGGCAACTACCAATGAAGTAGAAAAAGAACCACCTAAGATTGATGTCGTTTAGCTCCATCCTCCAAGGTATGTTCATCTTCAGCCATTGAATGCAAATCTGAGGCTCCTCAGTAGGCCCAAAATACCCTTTGGTCGTCCTGGTAAGGGGGTACGAAATGCCCAGAAGCTCGCACACCGTCGCAAAGCTCATAAACTCAGTCAGGACTGGCTCCCTTCCAAATCTAAGGCCCAAGATGGCTGACCAGCCAAGGGGAAGGATTGCATACTCCCCACAGTTCAAGTGAAAGATGCTCGTCTCAACATGAAACTGTTGCACCAAGGCCTCAGCCAATCCATGCCTCATGGAACAAGGCAGAATGCAAAGAAAAGCCTTGAATCCCTGATCCATTAGGAGGGTGCAATAGTGCACATGAGTAGACGAAAAGAGAATTCGATCGATCGAAAGGAACTCTCGACCGATCGAGACTCGTAAAACTAAGTTTTCTGCAAAACAATTTGGTAACTGTTTTGAATATTTGAAGATGTTTCAAGCCTTGTGAACGGTTTTATGAAACATTTTGAGTCTCCATACGTGCCTTTTGATGAAATATAACCCTATGGGTATAAATAGAGGCTTATGTTTACTTGAAAAATAGTATGTTAGAGAGAAACACAAGAAATCTAATGGTTATTCTCCAAAATTGTTATCTGAAGAACACAACAACTTGGTTGTATCCTGGGGAGAAGTTTGCAATAACCCTTTAGCAATAAGAGTGTGGGGGCAAATATTGTCTAAGGATAACAATTTTGTGCCTCCAAGTTATCTATTTTTGTTTGTCTTTTATGTTATCCTTATTCTTCTTTTATTACTTTGTGTATTATTCCCAACAAACGTGTGTGTGGATGAGACTTTAAAAAAATTATTGGGCCTAATTGGTTTTTTTTTTTTTTTTTTTTTTTTTTTAATTCTGTAACTATTGCCCAAGAAAGACACAACTGAACACCAAGTGTAAAAGTCACAACTGTTCGATTTTTAAATGTAGGCATGTGGTAGAAATTTATGTAGCCACATGGCGCAATGAGGCGCAGTCAACAAAAAGTTAAACATATCGACTATTAGTTATTACTAGTCGCTAACCCATGCAATTCACAGACTAGTTCTAAAATTGGATTACTTGTAAAAAATAACTTACCTAATTTACTTAAAATTTATTTATGGAAAATCAATCCTAATTTGATCAAAATTTATTTAGTATTGGTCTTGTTGGATTAATAAATAAAATAATATACTTGCATTTGTTTATAGTGTAATATGAGGTCATACCACATCAACCATTTTATCAGGATGTTAAAAAAAAGCTAAGAAAAGAAAAGAAGAACATTATCAAACTTATCAATTCAAAATTAACAATAATACTTCAGAAAGGAACTCATAATCTTAGCCAAAGAAATGAAACTTAGAAACTCATATGGTCCAGGCATATTTGATAAATCAAAGGATAAACATCCTTAGATTTGCCACGGTCATGTTCAGTTTAGGCCAAATACATAGGTTAAATTTGTTGTGTGGATTCTCTCTAGATTAATTCTTGGAGAAGTATGTGCAAGAGAAAAACTCATAAACAACATTTCAAATCACATGAATATGGTTTAAGCATATTTGATAACTCAAAGGATATGCATCCCTAAATTTGCCTTGGTCATGTTCAGTTTAGGCCAAGTATACAGGTTGAATTTGCTTTTGTTGTGTGTATTTCTAGATTAATTTCCTAGATAAATAAAAGAATTACATGAAAAACTCATAAACAACATTTCAAATCACATGAATATTTTATAGATAAATAAAAGAATCACAATGCAACATACTATGCAATTTTCCTTTTTCTACATGCATTGATTTAATAACCTTTCAAAGCACAAACCTCATTAATTCAAGTGAAAACAAAAAAATTGGTGGCATTAAGTTAGTATCATTCTTGTATTTCATACTCACCCTAAAGCTATATTATTTAGTTGTTTAATATTCAATGTACCTACCAATCACTCAACTCTTCTACAAAAATTCAACTTTCTTATCTAAGTTTTATTTGAATAAATTTTCATTGCTCTAGTTAATTGATATAGATTTTCTATTTACACTCAATGAAGGCCAAAGACGAAAAACATGATCTTTCAAGACTGAACAAATGATACTACAATTTTATCATCAAATTCCTCCCATTTCCTGAATTTTAAAAGCAAAATTTAACAATTATTCAAGTTTTGAGATAAATTAAGGAGGGAATCCTAGAAAACAGCATTAATGGACAACTAATCTATACCATATCATATCATATACTATATATAATAGCAGAAGCCTTTTCCTGCAATTAAGGTGGTGGTGACATGTAGGAAAAAAGCCTACCTAAAATCCTGCCACATAAAGAGTTCAATCTAGAAAAAACCCGTACGTTACTTTCTTTTAGAATTCTTTAAGAAACTGTTTACCATGGGTTGGGTTGCGAATAAACGTTGATTCGTGCCACACTTACCATTTCGTGTGTAATGTTAAACAACGTACCACTATTAAGAAACACAAACCGTCTGGTAAGTAAAAACCTAAAACCGAGAATTGTGCGACCTCTCATGGTGACATAGGAAAAAATACTACCTTAAAATTCTAACACGTGTAGATTTTAATTGTGAAAAGTCATACCCTACTAGGCTACGACACAATCACACCGCTTAACCCATCGCTTTAATCACGCTGTTTAATAACAAAACTATATATTCGAAGGATAAAAAAGAAAAAAAAATCATTCGCCTTTCTCCTATCACTAAATCTCTGTTCGATTGTTCCTAAAAAAAAAACCTATGTTCGGTTTGATAAAAAAAAAACCTACGTTTAAATTCCTTTCAATATCTTTCACTCTACTTTGTGATTAAGGAAAACAAAAAATTTGATTGATGTATATCTATAGTTTGCAATTAGACTTCACCATCTTGATTATACCAAAAATTCAGAAGAAGGAAGATGAGTCTCCTCTGCCTATTAACAACACCTCTGTAAGGTTGAAATTAATCAACCATTTTGTTGGCTTTATTCCATGCCAATTTGCTTGTAATTTAGCATTTAGAAACCTTGTATTTAGGTGGGAATCATGTAAGGGTAGTGTGTGAGAGAGTGTGAAGAAAAGCTCAAGAGTGTGCACTCAAGCAGGGCCTCGCAATTGGATCTCGTGACTGGCTCATGGCTAGCAAGTCGCCAAAGGAGGCACACGTGTGAAGCATGTAGAGGAACTGAAGAGTCACGCCAGCTAGAGCACTACAGGACAAAACTTCCAGTCTAGCCAGGTAGTTAGCTCGCGACTCAGTCAAGTCACGAGGTCAAGTCGCCAGACCACTCTGTTTGGGAAAAACTGACCTTTCGCATTTCAAACACACACCAGTATAAATACCCCTTATACCCATGTATTGTAGAGAGCTTCCAGAAAGAATTTTGAGAGAGAAACCCTAGAGAAAAACAAGATTTACTCATCCACAATCTTAATCCTTTGATTCTCCAAATTCCTTTACTTTCACCCTCTCCATTGTTACATCCTTAAGAGGTACATTAGCCAAATCCTTATCTCACCATTCCCATATCTATGAGGAGGTTATTCGGTGCTTGGGAAGTAGTTAGGAAGGGACCAATTGATTTTGGTTGATGCAATGGGCTAATTGCGGGATCCGGTAAGCTAGAGAAGACATAGGTTCGGCGTAACCTCGTTGGAGCAAGAAGCTTGGAGAGCTTAGGTACACTGGGTAGATTAGGCTTGGAGGGTCTTCTGCTGTTCATGTATCCCAACTTTATTCTCTAGTGGATTATTGACTGCTTGGAGGGCGGCGGAGAAGTTTTACACCGAGGACTTCGGTTTCCTCTTCGATAACACATCGCTGTGTTGTCTTTGTGTTTGCATCTCTCTTCCCTTTATCTTTGCCATTTAGTTACTGTTGTGGTTGTGATTAATTTTGGTTTAGATTGTTTTATCAATTCTGTGTTAGTTTGTTTTCATATTCTGCATATACATTGTTTGATAATAAGCTTGAATTGGTAATTTGTAAATTGGGGGTCTAAACGTTTATAGGTGTTTTACACACTATTTGAACTTTCAATTGGTATCAGAGCGGGTACACTTGTTGTGGTTTAAATACCTAAGTGTGATCCTTGACCCCTTGTGTTTATTTGCCATGGATAGTGCTTTGTATGCCTCTATGCATGTTTTGGTTGATGATGAATGTAACATGCCACGTGTTTGTGAAAATGCCTCTATGAGTGATAATCCTCATGATTGTGATGCTATGTTACTTGAATCTATGGATGTTGTTGATATTCCTAACATCAAACTCTTGAAAAAAAAGGCTAAGAAGTTTAATAAGGATTTGAGCAAGTTATTTTTTGAAAAGGATGATTTGATTGCTAAGCTCAATGAATCCAACAAATTGGTTGAAAAATATAAAAAACTTGCTGAAAACTCTCTTGAAAAGCTTAAAGAGTTTGAATGTTTGGTTATGGACTTGGATGCTAAACTTGTTTTGTCTAACAAACTTGTTGATGAGCTAAAATGTGAAAATGAATCTCTTAAGATGCATGCCAAGTGTTTGATTGCTGAACCTATTTCTAAAAAGGATGAAAATATTTGTTGCAATCATGTTGTGGTACCCGATTTTGTGTCTATTGTGTGTTCTACCTCAAAGGACAAATTGGTGTACATTCCTCCACATAAAAGAAATCAAAAGGTGGAGAGAAAGGCTATTAAGTCAAAGCCTCCATTTAGGTCTCAACCTAAGGCTTTGGATGGATCTAAGTTTGTTCCAACTTGCCACCATTGTGGTGTAATTGGTCATATAAGACCTCAATGTCATAAGTTGAAGAGAGAACAAAAACATGTTGTTAGATCCCTTCCCAAAAAGTCTAGTGGACCTAAACACATTGTATGTCACCATTGTGGTGCCTTTGGTCATTTAAGACCTCAATACTCTAAGTTTCATGCTCTTAAAAGAATCAAAAGAAAAGAGAAACTTGAGCTCATGGAAGTTGTGCTAAAAAGGGTAAACCAGATTTGAGTGAAAATAGCATGTTGTAAAAGAAAGTGTTTAATGCTCTTAACTCCTTGTCTATGTGCATCTCCGGTTCTCATTCTTCCAACCCTCGTCTCACTTCTCATGAGACACTCATTCCAAACAATCGTTCCGTTTGGATGAGGAAGGGTTCCTATGGTTGAGCTTTTGCTCTTTTGGTCCTTAATCTAATTCTTTTGATCTTTGTAGGACCCTTCATGCATTAAATGTCATATCTTCATGCATTTTGTGCATCTTGCATTTATTTGTATGCATTGCTTTTATTTTTTATCTTACTTTTATGTTTTAGTTTTGTGTGAGTAAAAAATCCAAAACCACATAAAAAGTGAAAAATTCAAAAAGTTTGATTGTATATGTTTGAGCACATATCTCTTGTGAGTTTAACCTAGTACCTTCGTACAAATGGCTTAGTACATTTATAAGCTTAGCTTGTTATGTATGCACATCTATCTTTGTGGGCAAAATCTTGACATCTATGTGTGATTGTTGTAAATTGATCTTTAAGCTTGTCATGAATGATTAGTCAATAGTCTTGTTGGTTTTGATACATGCGTAGACTTGTGCCTATATCTCTTCCCACTCTTTTATTTTTTATTTTTGCTTAAAGAGCTCAACCAATGTAAATCTCAAAATGAAAAGAGATAATAAGCTGCAAAAGCCGTCGCACATACTAGTATTCGACTTGAAAAAAGGGAAAGCGACTTTTATGAAAATGTATGATGCCCAAAAAGCCAAAGGCTTGTTCATCAAATTGAAATATCAAAAATTTCAAGCATCGATCTCAAATAAGATGTATTGATTCAAAATGATCCAATGTTATGAATTGTAAAGAAGCCAAATGAAAAGCTTCAAAGATATGTAATCATTTTCTTGTGGGAGGTCATATATGTTCATTTCTATAATTGAAACATTCAATTTCTTTCTCTGTAGAGATGAAGTGGAATCTTTCTTCAATTTGGAGTCTCTAATTTCATCAAAGCAAATGTACCAATTTCTTTTCCTAATATTCTCCTAACTTTTCCTCTCTATTTGTTGAAATCGGGGAAAACCTCCGCAAATTGAAACCTTTCTAATCCTTTAAACTTAATCATTTCACTTTAATTTTCAAGTTTTGTTTTCTCTCTTACATGTTTAGTTATTTGTAAGGGGGATTGAAATTATGGGATTTTGAAATCTGAAAATATTTTGTTATTTCATTTATACATTGTAGATTTTAGACGATATTTTTTTAAAAGATACTTTTAAGTCGTGATTTTGTTATTTTTAATGTTGGGTTTTTCTAGGTTTTGCAAGTTTTAAATTGTTAAATCTGAGAGTATAATGTTCTTTGTACAAAATTGATTACTTTGTATGTTATGGTAGAGAATAATTTTCTTAGAGATTTACTTATAAAAAATAATAATAATAATAATAATTTCTCAGAGATTCCTAGGTGTTGGTTTTGGTGTGTACAATATTTGGTTTTTTGGGCTTTTCATGTTGTATGCCATTCTTGAAAATTCATTGAGAATCTTTTTAGTACTAAGAAACAAAAGTGAAACAATAGTAAAAGGAATTGTAACCAGTTTTGAAGGTTTTAAATTGTTTTGTTTAAATTAAATTTGTTAGTTTACTTTGCTAATCTGTGAATTGTGGTGATAAGTAAAGAATAGCAGTTATGATATTTTAATACCATGAAAATTCAGCAAGTTGAGATGATTAGTAGAGAATCTGTCATGCAGTCACATGAGAAAATTCAATAATTCAAGGCTTTATACAGTACTTAACTCAATTGAGATGATTTCTTTTCAATTTGTGAATGATGGAAGTATTTGTGTTGCCTAATTTATAGTGTAATGTACCAAGTTTCTTCGGTTAGTTTTCTTAATCCTCTTATACTTTTAAGGTCTATTTTGGAAGAGAATTATGGGTGGAAAAAACTTATAAATCAAGGGGTTCACACATTGAAGAAGCCACAATATTGGTTTATGTTTTTAGTAAAATATGGTATTTGGTCTTGCTACATTTTGAAAGTACTACAATTTGACAGTGGGCATGATATTCTATTTTTGTTTCAGACTTTCAATTGTGTTATATTGATCCTAGAGTTTCCAATGGGGAGGAGATGAAACCACTAAAGAGAACATATAGTGCACAATTATAAAGTATTGTGTTCTCTGTTAGTGCTTCTTTTAGGTACTATTTATCTATTTCATTATGTTATTTACCTCATTCAATCCCTTTTCTGTTGTATTGTATGAAAAAAAAAAAAAAAACATTTCAAGGTTATTACTTGAACACCAAATGAAAAAAATTACAACTGTATGTTTGTTTTGTAATTTTGTTTAGCAAGTCAATGTATTGAAGTTTTATGATAGTTAATCTGCAAGATTAGCAATCTCACAATCCGATTACGTAATTCTCAACTTAAATTACAAAAGGTATCCATCCATGACTAGAGTAACCAACTAAAGCACAATTGCAATTTAATTCCACTCACTAACTTAGAGTCCCATTGAGTATCTCATTTAGAACCTATAGTTTATCATTATAGCATTACAAAAAATATATAGACACACACTCTCTTAGAGAAAGAACATCATTGTCAGAAACATCAAAACATTTCTCCCTGCATTCTCTCAAAATTTTTTTCCCCATGTCCAAGAAAATCCTCTCAGCTCCAAAATCTTTTTGCAGATTAAACCCATTTGTCAAGAAAAGTAATGCTTATCTAAGTTCTGAAGAATAAATTCATTGAAATGGTTCATGGTCATCATGGATGGATTTTTTTGGAAAATTTCATTCATAATTGAGAAGTTTCTAATGCATATTTATACAATGCAATTGGTTAGGTAGATTAGCTAATGATAATCATGAATTAACTAAAAATTGCCATAGTGATTATTATTGCTTAAAAGCTAATCCATATTTAATATACATTTCAGTTGATTTAAGAATCATCTAGATCTATTATTGCTTAAATTCTATGAAATTTTTGTGGTTTTAGATAGTGCAATTGTTATGAATGCTTGACTTTTATACCCAACTTTAATGGCTATATTATAGTGATTTTTAGTTATTTAAGTTGAATACCTCTATTTATCCTAGGCGGGGACAAATGATTTATTATTTGGATAGAGAATAAAAGGTTGTTTCAAAGAGCTACAAAGATAGGATAGTAACAGATTGGTAATTGAATTAAAAATTGGCATGCATAATTATATTAGAAATGCGTTAGATTTACCAGATGGCTTGGTCAATTAGGAATCACACCAAAGCTCTAGATGGAGTTAGATATGTGTGTGTGTGTGCGTGTTACATTTGTGTTTTAACATTTGATAGCAGTACGTTGATTATAGTAGAGTTGTTTTTGGGTTTGATTAACTTAAAGATACGTAACTATAAATATCTTTCTTAATAGTTCAATGATGTCCAAATCAATTGAAAACAATTATAAAGAATTAGGTAGATGGGAAAGAGTAAAGCACCCTGTAGTCTGCATTGCTCTATACCAAGAAAGGGATTTCAATTGGATTAATATGCATGTTGCTGGATGTGCAAGGATACAAAAGAGGAAAGCTTTAAGACAAATAGCTCAAACTCAACAACAAAAGTAAGATGGAATCCAAAATTTCTCTCTGGTGTTTTCTTTTAGAATGTATGGAATTATTATGTTGTACATTGAGGATATTTTTAGTGAATTATGAAGTAACTATTCAATTTATTTGTTTTTATTTTCTTAAAAAAAAATAAAAAATTGTCTAACAGTATATGGAGTTATGGTATTTTTTGTGGTGTTAAAGTGATAGAATGACTTTGTATATATGAAAGTAGAGACTTCATCTTTACATAGTCTAAAATTTTGCCAGTTGGTGCATTCCTTGCAATAGTCTTTTGTTTTTAATTAATTTTTTAAAGTTTCTGTGAGACTACTTACTACTGTAGTTTGATGTAATTCATAGATTACTACTATAGGATTTGAATTTCATGATATTTTAATTATTAATTATTGTTAGTTGAAGACACCGATACTTGCTTCTAGCAAAAACAAAGACACCTATTATCTCTCTTGGACCACCTTGAATTTATTTTGTTTATCGTTTTGGAAATTTGGAACATGCTTTAAATAATTAACTCTTGGAGTCAAAAGAAAGAAAAAAAAAATCACTTTTCTTTGATGTGCTTAAGTGCATGTGTGATGAAGAAAGACGATTTTTTTTTTGGTCTATTTCAAATTTTGTCGAATGAACAAGAAATTTCAAGATTAGATTTCATAGTCTCTATGTAGGATTCCTTGAATTTAGTTTTCTTTCTTGCAATTTTTTTTTAAATATTTGTTTTTGTAATATCTAACTATAAAATGTTTAAATTTTCACCTAAAATTTGTCTTTTGTAATAAATAAAAGTGTCCCGCACATTGTGCAAGTTATAAGCTAGTATGTATAAAAACAGAGACCTCATGTGAGAGTGCATGAGCTCCTGCCATGTGGCGCTCTAATATTGTATTTAGTTTTTTTAACTAATTCTCATTAAGTTGTTTTTACTGTTACTCAAAAAATCACGTTAACTTCTTTTTACTATTATCTAAAAGATGGGCTATTGTTGAAAATTAAACCAAGCCTTATGAAAAGCCCAAGCCCACTTATTCCTTTACATATTATAACCTAAGCATGATCCTTTCCCTAGTGTAGATGAAAGCCCAGACCCTAACCCGCTTACAAACTATCTTTCTCCTCCCCATGCGTAGATGAAACTTGAAAGTCAAGACCCTAACTCACTTGGAAGCTCTCTTCCTCAGTACTGCTTCCCTTCAGACTGCACACACTCTTCAACTTCTTTACAAACAACGGTTTGTAATTCGGATTCATTGATCCTATCTAACCAAACCAACGTTCCTACTCATTTTTCAAGTCTTAATTCAGCCTTTCTGTGTAAACAAATGGAGATATATGG
Source organism: Notholithocarpus densiflorus (assembly GCA_030021035.2). Classification (NCBI taxonomy): domain Eukaryota; kingdom Viridiplantae; phylum Streptophyta; class Magnoliopsida; order Fagales; family Fagaceae; genus Notholithocarpus; species Notholithocarpus densiflorus. The sequence continues at coordinate 1,653,101 of JARYZH020000017.1, forward strand.
TCAAGGAAGATATACAATCACTCTAAAAATTAAAAATTAAAAAGAAATGTACAATCTAACCTCAACAGTCACATCATTCTATTTTCTCTTCCTCTTCCAAAACTTTTCTCTCTGTCTTAGTCTCTCATTCATTTTGAGTGCTACATTAGGATTCCCCAAATTGAAGATTATATTTAATCTTACCAATGGGCTATACATTGGAAGGATTGTCTACTAAGAAAACGAGTGCTTCTTTTGCTGTGTTACAAGAGTAATTCTTAGGTACTCCTAGAGCACGGTGAATAGTGTTTCATTATCTCACATTTATGGTAAGGTCTACTCATTAAATTCATGGTGGGGTCCATCATGAATGTGAGAGGAGAGAGTACCATTTTACTATACTCTGAGAGTACCTTAGAATTTTCCATGTTAAAGAAAAAGTCAAATGCTATGTGATATGACATAGTCACCAATAGTCATATTGCATTCAACTATATTCATATTAAATTTTGAGTTGTCTGTGATGCTATGGTAATTTCTGTGAACAATATGGTTTACCCCCTATTGCTCCTTCCAGGAAAAAAGGGAAAAAACATGATAAAGGTCACAAAAATTACAGAGATAAAAAGTATAAAAGATACAGAACCAACTTTGTTAAACCTAATGATTTTTATGCTCAAAAGAAAAATGTTAAACAAAGATCAGGAAAAGGTAAATGCTTTAACTGTGGAAAACCTGGACATTTTAGTAAAGATTGTAAACAACAACCTGGTAAGTTAAAAAATAAGTTCAACATGTTAAACATTGATGATAAAAAACAAGAAGAATTATTCAAAATCCTTGAATCAAACATTTCGTCTACTTCCTTGGAAGATGAGTTTTCTTCTCCTGGTTCTTGCTATCAATCTGCTACTGATTCTTCTGATTCTCCTAATATTAAAATTGGTTATAGAGGTTCCTGTTGCAATATTGTTAAATCTGTTAAAACCCTTATTAAGAGTGCAGAAGATAAAAAACTAAAATCAACTATAAGTTTTGAAGAAACTTTGGGAAAATTTAATAAAAAGAAATCCAAAGATTTAACTGTTAACGATTTACAACATGAAATTAATATTGTTAAACAAGAAATAAGCGAATTAAAACTTGATTTAAAAATAATAATAAATAGTGATAACAATAACAGTAAACAAGATGAGCACAAAGATGGAGATAAATCCTGTCAACAGGCCCTTCTTTCTGATACAGGTATTGCTGATGTTTTAACTAATTCCCAACTTACTCTTGTTAATAAAATACTTCCTCCAAAATGGTTTACAAAAGTTAAAATTGTTGTTTCTCCTGATTATCATTTCACTGTTATTGCCATGATTGATTCTGGTGCGGATATGAACTGTATCCAAGAAGGAATGATTCCTTCAATATATTTTGAAAAGTCTACTGAAAGATTGGTTTCTGCTAATGGTTCTCAAATGAATATTAAATATGAATTGAACAATGCTCATGTATGCCATGATAATGTTTGTTTCAAGATTCCTTCTGTTCTTGTTAAAAACATGACTGATAAAGTGATCCTTGGTTTGCCTTTTATAAATGCTTTGTATCCCTTTCTTGTTGAACATGATGGAATTACTACTGATCCTTTTGGACAAAAAGTAAAATTCAAATTTGCTTCAAAATTTGAAATTAATGCTGATGCTGCTTCAAACATGATTCATGCTAAAATTAAACATCTAAACTTCCTTCAGCAAGAAGTTAGGTACAAGAAAATTGCTAAACAAATTTCTGATAAATTGTTGCAATCCAAAATTGATAATTTTCAGAAAATGCTGATTGATGATGTTTGCTCTGATGTTCCTAATGCTTTCTGGCATAGGAAAAAACATATTGTTGACTTGCCATATGTTAAAGATTTTGATGAGAAAAATATTCCAACTAAAGCTCGTCCTATTCAAATGAATGCTGAAACTGTTGAATTTTGCAAAAAAGAAATCCATGATTTGCTGCAGAAAAAATTAATTAGGAATAGCAAGTCCCCTTGGTCATGTTCTGCCTTTTATGTCCAGAAAAATGCTGAGATTGAAAGAGGAACCCCTAGATTAGTAATTAACTACAAACCCTTGAATAAGGTTTGGGAGTGGATTAGGTATCCTATCCCCAACAAGAATGACCTTGTCCATAGATTAAGTGAAGCTGTAGTGTTCTCCAAGTTTGATATGAAATCTGGGTTTTGGCAAATCCAGATTAGTGAGAATGATAGGTACAAAACTGCTTTTACCACTCCCTTTGGACATTATGAGTGGAATGTTATGCCCTTTGGTCTTAAGAATGCCCCGAGTGAGTTTCAAAACATCATGAATGACATTTTTAATTCCTTCAGCCATTTCACCATTGTTTATATTGATGATGTTCTTGTTTACTCTAGCTCTATTGATGAACACTGGAAACATTTGTATTCGTTTCTAGATACTATTAAAAGAAATGGTCTTGTTGTCTCTGCTAAGAAAATCAAATTGTTTCAAACCAAAGTTCGTTTCCTTGGCTATGATATCTCTGAAGGACAGATTCGTCCTATAGATAGAGCCATCCAATTTGCTGATAAATTTCCTGATGTTATCATTGATAAAACACAACTCCAAACATTCCTTGGGTCATTAAACTATGTTGCAGATTTCTACAAGGATATGAGAAAACAATGTAAACCCTTGTTTGACCGATTAAAAAGTAATCCTCCTCCTTGGTCTGATGTTCATACTTCCCTAGTTAAACAAATCAAATCTCATGTTAAGACATTACCTTGTCTTGGTATTCCCACTATTGGTACTTTTAAAATTGTTGAAACTGATGCCTCTGACATTGGTTATGGGGGTATTCTGAAACAAAGAGTTTCTCCTGGGTCACCAGAACAAATTGTTCGTTTCCATTCTGGTATTTGGAACAATGCACAGTTAAACTACAGTACTATCAAAAAAGAGATTTTATCTATAGTACTATGTATTTCAAAATTTCAAAGTGATTTGTTAAACCAAAAGTTTTTGTTACGTATTGATTGTAAAAGTGCTAAATATGTTATTGAAAAAGATGTTGAAAATATTGCTTCAAAACATATTTTTGCTAGATGGCAAGCTATTTTGAGTGTTTTTGATTTTGATATTGAATATATTAAAGGATCCCAAAATTCCATCCCTGATTTTCTTACCCGTGAATTTCTGCAGTATCACAATGGCAAGTAGAGGATCCAAAGATAAACATCCTGCTGAAACCTCCAAACAAATTATCAAAAAAGAACCTGCTTCCCCTATTGAAATTACTAATCGTTTCACCAATCTAGGAACCATCCCTAGGCCTTATTACTCCACTGTTCTTGCCTCTTCCTATGATCCTTATGCTATAACCCCTGTTAACCAACCTATTAAAATTGCTTTCCCCAGAATTTCAATACCCCTCAATACATCAAAAAACAATATTTCCAAAACCTGTTTTATATTGAACCCAACAGAGTCTCAATTTCTGATCCTCTCAAGCTGGCTAAAAGCTATTTCCCTCCAAGATTTCACTGGATTCCTGAGCATAGGGAGAAGGATCTACAGTTTTATTCTGATCTCTTACGTCATGAAAAATCTATTATTATTAACACCATAACTGACAAAGATTATTCCTCCAAAATTATTTACCACAATGTTTACTTGGTCAATATTATTTCCGAAGAAAAATGGGGCCCTTCCCCTAATTCTACCAGAACAATGCCTACTTCTCCCATCCCCTATTCCTACCATGATTACATCACTGCTTGGTCAAGATTTATGCTTCACCAGAATGAAAATATGTCTCATTCCTGGTTTGTTAACTTTGATAAAACTTTCACAGGCTATCTACCTCTTTGGTTCAACCGTTGGTGGACCCAATTTGGCCCTATTAATGACATATTTCCTGAACCATTACTTAATGCTTTTGAATGTTTCAAGAAATTTTATAAGGTTGATACTCATGGTGCTAAGTTCCCTGCTTTGCTTCACTTTGTTAAACGCCATAAGATACCTTGGATTTTGAAATGGCAATATGAATATGAAGGTGATGTTCTCTCAAGACATTGGTATGTGAAATGGTGGGGAAAATTCCCTCATTCTCAAAGAATTATTGCCACTATTTCCAGAGAATCCTCATCTACTACTGCTCTCACCATTGCCAAAGATCATTTACCAGTTCAACCTCCTGTCCTTACTGATGCTCCCTCCTCCTCTTCCTCCAAGAATGCCAAGCTTCCAGCAAAAAACAAGAGCTCTCCTATTGATGAATTAAGAAAGAACCCTGATGCTCTTTTTGCTTTGCTTAAGTGGGCGGAAGAAAATGTTGCAAATCAAGGAAATTCCAAAGCCTCTTCTGAGGAATCTGTTACTCATAACCCTTACTGCCCCTACAATCAGGAGTGGTTTGGTAATGATGATGAAGATGCTGATGATTGATGTTTGATTCCCCTATTTGTCTGGCCTGCATAATGGCCAAAATTGTTGATTATTGCAATATTTACTTTCTGGTTAATCTCCACTATTGTTTTCCACCCCTAATGATGTTAATCCCCCATGTTTTCTGCTGAAAAGAAGATTCTCCGTGTTTCCTGCTGAAAAGGAGATTGTTTTCCACCTCTAATGATGTTAATCCCCTATGTTTCCTGCTGAAAAGAAGATGATTCCCCACGTTTTCTGCTAAAAAGAAGATTCTCCGTGTTTCCTGCTGAAAAGGAGATGCTTCATGCTTTTACTGTTCACTTTTACTATTTGTTGTACTATTCACTCAAGTATTTTGCCTATTTAAGGGGGGATGTCCCTTATGTTAGAAACAAGTTGTTTAAGTGGTTTTCTCAGAATTCTTCCTTGAGAGCTTCCTACTTCTCTAGAGACAGTTCCTTGTTCCTACTACCACTATTTCTCTACAATCCTTGTATCTAGGACTAGAACAAGCTTTGTAATTGTTAACCTGTAACTGTTGAGATCTTGTATTCACTACTACTACTGTAAGTGTTTGTTCTACTTTCAATAACAAGTATTTTCAGTTTATGTTCATTATTCTACTTGTTGCTACCACCACCTTGGACGGATTACCGCCATAACGGATGGTTCTAAATTCATGTGTAAATCCAAAAGAAAATAAAATAAAAAAATAAAAGAGAGAGAGAGAGAGAGAGAGAGAGAGAGAGAGAGAGAGAGAGAGAGAGAGAGTATAATTTGAATCCATATATGTGAGTAATTGTATATATATTTTTTAATTGTACCATGTATATGCACGGGTTATACACTAGTCTATACATATATATATTAATAGGCAAAATAGGAAGAAAATCCAATTAGATTTCAAATTAAAATTCAATTAGAGTCTAATTTTGCGCCACATGTTTCATCTAATCTAAATTTTTAAATTTTTGTGCCAAGTTATTTAATTCAGTGTAAAATTTAGAATTCAATTAGAGTTTAATTTTACGCCACGTGTCTCATCTAATGTAAGTTTTTTAATTTTTGTACCAAGTGAGTTTAATTCAATTTAAAAAACGAGGAGTTCAATATAAATAAACCATAAAAAATCTAATCATATATATAGATATATATATATATATAATAACCAATGCTTAGAGAAAATTTATTTAGACTCAAAATTGAATTTTGTTTTTGTTCGCTTTTCATACATATTAAATTGTTTAGATTTTTATTGTTATTTTTTCTCTAAACTAATGAGCATATTTTTTATAATATTTCCATTTAGATATTTTGTATGCTAGGATCTGGAACATAACATATTGCAATTGAATTGAATAATCATGCACCTACCCCATTCAATTTAGGAGATATTATTGGACCAATTTATTTTGTATTATATTTAGTAGAATTTCACTGATAGTGATTGTGAATTGATATTGTACATGTAATATTCAATAGTGATTTTCAAAATTATATACATAATAACAGTGTAATGAGAAACTTAGCATAACTAATATCATGAAAATTGCAAGAAAAAACTATTTTAGTATCTCCAAATATTCTGGTTAAACTAATATCTTATATATTTTATAACCTAAGCTAATATCAATAGTACCACTACAATTCATCATTTTTATGCATAAGCACGGGTTATATATTAGTATATATATATATAAATATAAATATATATATATTAATAGATAAAACTGAGAGAAAATCCAATTAGATTTCAAATTGAAATTTAATTAGAGTCTAATTTTGTGCCACGTGTCTCATCTAATCTAAACTTTTAAATTTTTGCGCCAAGTGAGTTAATTTGGTGTAAAAATTGGATTTCAATTAGAATTTAATTTTGCACGTGTCCCATTTAGTCTAAGTTTTTAAATTTTTGTGTCGAGTGAGCTAATTCAGTGTAAAAATTGGATTTCAATTAGAGTTTAATTTTGCTCCACGTGTCTCATCTAATTTAAGTTTTTTAATTTTTGTGTCAAGTGAGTTAATTCAGTATAGAGAAAGAGGAGTCCAATATAAATAAATCATAAAAAACTTAATCATATATTTAACTCTATATATAAAATTAGAGGAAAAGAGAGTTTGGATAATTTTATATTTATGGGCCATTTTATTGTGTAACTAAAAATAATTCAAATTTATATATATATAAATATATATATATATATTGTAAGGGCTCGATTTTTCTCCCAAAGCCCAAATGGATGATCAATGACCCAAAGAGTTCAAAACAATGAATTTGTTAGAGAATGGGCTTGAAAATGAACTTTCAATGAGTTAAATGGATGGTGATCACAGTAGGTTAGTTGTTACTGAAAAGAATAAAACAAACAATTTTATGCAAGGAAAGTTCTCTTCGGCCACGTCCGAGGATGGTCTGTTCTTATATATTTCTCTTAGACTTATACAAAATTACAGTTCTTGAGTATACAGTGATTTTTCCTTAGATTTTCTGATCCCCTGTTTTGTAATGGGGTTTTTCTCCTTTATATTCAATTTCCTTCTTTCATCTCAGCTCTCCACGTGTAGATCTTATTGTTGATTTTGATACTTGTCCCATCAGCACATTCCTGAAGTCTTTGGGAGTAGCTGTAAGGCTGAAAGTTACTGTTCAAGTATCACCTCCACATTAATGCGGCCAGGGAGTTTGATGCAGAGCATTCAATGCGGTGGTAGCAACTTTTCTCCCAGATATTTCCCAACTTTCCTTTGTTTTATCCCTCTCAGATGTTTATCCTTACTAACACGATTGCCTGTTGCCTTGTTCTTGATGAAAGGTAGGACCTTTGACCTCTACTCCGCTTAGCCGAGGAGGTACTTCTCCTCGGACAACATTTCCTGTTCATTGTGACTTAGACTTTGTCCACGGTCCCTTAATTTGTAGGCCTCCGCTAGTATTTATCTGTCCTCGGGATATTTGACATCCTCGGACATGGCTCACGGCCCAATACCAATATCTGAGCCCTTCATCCCTACATATATATATATATATATATATTTATATATATATGAGAAAGTATGAGGTTCTGCTAAGTGGTACATTATATGACATTTAGTCTTCCACCTCATCTAAATTTAGCATTTATGTCTAATTATTAAGTAATGGCAAATGCATTTATTTCAATGTATTAATAAAATTCAAAGAATTTGTATACATTTATAACTTTACATGCTTTGAATAGATACAAACTTTTCAATGAATTGGGAAATGTAAGAATTAAGAAAACTTTTCAATTTTCTGCATAAGACTAACTTCAATGCAGAATTGCAAGAGTCGGATTCAATGAATTGGGTAAATATTATTTGTCTCCACATTTGTCCAATATAAATCTCCATTTCCATTGGACTTAAAAGTTAAACTTCCATAATTTTTATCGCAATATCTTTGTTTTTCTTTCTAAGAGATATGTTAATTTTCAAAAAATATGTTCGTCTTAAATATTTTGTTTAGATTTTATCTATACGTTTTTACTTATGTAGCATTGTAATGTATTTAGGCTTATTTTTTTTTTCATATTATGTGCCAATTTATATTTTTGGTTTTCCATATGATGCATATACTTGGTAAGGATCTGTTTTTGGTTGCTTTTAGTTCAATTAAAATTTGGAGGTTAAATTGTGATATTATTGCATCACTATGACATTATTTTTTTGTTGTTGTATCATGAAATTCTAAAAGTTTTTATAGCTAATTGATATATAAAACATAAATCATACAAGAAAGACACTTAGGAACCAATAGGTTTGTAAGTGACAATGTGAACTGTGATTTGGTGACATTTCTTGGTTACGTAAATTAGATGAATTTTCCCCCCAATGTATTTAGTTTGAATTTAACTTTAGTAGAAAACTTCACAGATTAAGTGTGACTAACAATAAAATTATTCATGAAATCAATAGATCATAAATAATTTCTTACAAAATTTATCAAAATACACTGCGCATCGCGCGGGATATCGGCTAGTATATATTAATAGGTAAAACTCAGAGAAAGTTCAATTAGAATTTGAAATTAGAATCCAATTTTGCGCCACGTGTCTAAATTTATGTAGGGACCACACCATAATTATCTATTTAAGTTTTTTAATCTTTGTACCAAATGAGTTATTGAGTGCAAAATACTAAGAATCTAATATTAATGAACTATCGAATTAAAAAAAAAAATCACATATACTCAATACAAATCACCACACGTTCTATCTTATTAAAAATTAGAAGAAAAAAAATGACCATAAGTAGTATTAAATTTAGGTAAGAATTTTAATATGTGACTAATTACGTTTACTTAAAAAAAATTGATTAATTATTTATATTTTTATGATAAAATTTTGTTTAATTTTAAATATATCTATTTTTTTTTAATAATAATTTGACTAATTATTTATATTTTTATAATAAAGATTGTGTTTAATTTTAAATACATTTATGTGTTTACATGGGTTACATGCTAGTATATATTAATAGCCAAAACTCAAAGAAAATCCAATTAGATCTTAATTGGATTCTCAATTTTGCGCCATGTGTCCCATCTAATTTTTAATTTTTTGCCAAGTGAATTATTGAGTGTACAAATCGAAAAGTCCAAATCTAATTAGATTCTAAATTGAATTTCAATTAGAGTCTAATTTTCCCCACGTGACCATCTAATTTTTTAATTTTTGTGACAAGTGAATTATTAGGTGCAAAAACTAAAGAGTCTAAATTCAATTAAATTTTATATATATAGACACACACACACACACACACACACACATATATATATATATATAAAATGAGAAACCATGATTTAAAGAAATGTAAACTAATACCATGTAGAATTTGAACCTCTTCTAAAAAAAAATTGTAATTTAAATGGTTTGGATACTAACAAGTGGACCTAAGAGGCTTCTTACAATAAAAATTACTAAAACTTATCAATTAAACCAAATATTTTTTATGAAATGAACTTAAGTAGTAACTTTGTTTTTTTTAGGATGCCATAAGCAGTAGTTGAAATGCTATCAAGTTCTAATAATCAAATGTATAACCTCTTCTTAATCTACAAGATTTGCGTGAGATAACGAATTTTTCAACCATATATAACTTGCTTTTATATATGCAGGTATCGTCTTGCTATTGTGATATGTATTCATACCAGTTATTAAATGCATTAACATATAAAAGAAAGTCGTTTCAAAAAGATGTTTGATGAATTTCTAAACACTAGTGAAGCTTCCCCTATAATTTTAGCTCTAAAATCTGAAGTTTTTAATGCATGGCACTTAAGTATATTATGCCTGCAAGATTTAATAAAAATTAATAGAAATTACAATTATTATTTTTTCAATGGTATTACAATGTAGAAAAATCCAACATTAAACAAATAACAATAATGTTATTACTTCCAAACAAATAAATTATAAATGAATGATAAATTACTTCAATGTATTATATTACATTACTATGCAACATGATCACAGGGCAGGCGTGAATGGTACACCTGTTGCTGGTAGCCAAGAACTCCCAGCAATAAGACCTTTAACAGTGAAACGCAAGGCCACATTTGGGCTGGTTATAACATGAAATCCAGGCCATCTCACTCTATATCTGGTGGATGAACGAGGCCCAAAATTCTTATACTCCCCATAGTACAAAGTACTTAGAGCAAAACTAGACCTATCCCATGCCAACCATCCCACTGGACTCACCAAGCTGTCTATATAAGTATGAAGAAATACTGTGCGGGAATATTGCATCCAGGGCCGGCCCAAGTACGTCTTGAACCTGCGAATGTAGGGCTTGAGGTCCGGTGCGGCCCGTACTTGAGAGTTTTGGATCGAAATCCCGGTGTTTTGATATGGGTCATTTCTACCTTGGGCCGTGATCACATTGACTTGGCCCTTTAGTGGCCTTCTTACATATATCATGCAATTTTGGAACACAACTGCGGCATTACCAAATATGAAATCTATTGTGCCATAGATGTAGCATTCTCTATAGAATTGGCGTTGGGAATGGACCATGAGGGTGTCTTGGTAACCTTGGATGGCACACCGGTAGAAGACGGAGAGATCCGAAGCTGATCGGAGCGCGACTGCTTGGCCCCTTAAGGGACCAGCAGTATTTCTGAATGTAATGCCACGGGCCATGAAGTGAAGGCCATCAATGCCTTTAAAAAATAATAAATAATTTTAGTAGATAGAGAAATGGTCATAATTTTTTTTAACTGAATGAATAATTAGGTAAAAGAATGGTTTTAACTTATACATCATTGTTTTTATGATGACAGACCTAGATATTTAAATTGTTGTATTATCATAGTAGGTAATACACGGTTCTTATTAATGACCAGAATAACTTTTTATATATAAAAAAAGAAAAAAAACTCTTGGTTCATCTTTTGCTTTAAAGTTTAGGCTTAATGTCTTCCACTTACTGATTGAAATTATATATTTCATATAAAAAAAATTTGGAGGCAAGCTAGTTTAATTTATAAGTCAGGATTAGACACATTCAGATTTGAACTTTTCACTTAATTTGCAGAGTCTCCATCAAGACCAATTACAATTAGTTGATGTTGATCCAGAACTCCTGATGGTATTTAAAATGTCCTGATATTATTAGCTGTGTAAATTGCATAGCAAAAGTGAAGTCCAAGTCCTATTCTTTAGCCCCCAAAAAAAAAGTGTTCTATTCCGTACAAGACTTGAAACTCAATTTTCTCACACATGCATGCATACATTAATCATTATTTGTGAAGCACTCACTTACGTTTGAGTGAAACAAAAGGCATAACTTGATTGTTTTCAATTTTAATCAAAAGCTTTTACATGCGTGAAATTATACTTAAGTAACATAAAAGGCATCGTACATATTTTAAATTTTTAATAGTAGTCGTATCTTAGTTTAAAAATAATTGATAAAGCTTCAAGCAATGTTCTTTTTATTTTTTTTATGGAAAAGCTTCAAGCATTGTTCAAGACACTACAGGAATGTATTTTCGCTACAGTCTTTAACAGTACTCATATATAACTGACAAGAAGAGAAAGAACAATAATCATTACAAATATGCTATCAAAATTAATTTAGCAGTGAACATCAACAAATTAAGAAAAATAAATCCTTAATTTCTCTCAATCAAATTTCTTCAATAAACACATTTCTCTAGAAATATGACACATTCTCATATGCATGGAGAAAAACAAGCAATAACTATACATATATTTAAAAGAAAATGATTCTCTTCATTTTAAATGAATTTATTTTATAATTTAAATAGGTATCGTTTTTTAATATCAATAACAAAATGAACTGAATATGACTATCTCTATTTCAAGTGAAATGAAGAATTCTCAGTTGGCGAGCTCGCAATAAAGAAATCAAAATACTTACCTGCAGTGGCAGAACTATAGGTGGTGTCTCCTGCTCCAACACTCCGGCCGCTTGAGATAATCGTAAACCTCATGCCATCACCAATGAGCATAATATTATTGTTATTGTTGCCAACCTCAATGTTTTCGAAATAAACCCCTCTCTTCACATGTATAACAAACCTCCCAGTACCTCTCCTCCTTGATGCTGCGTTAATGGCTGCTTGAACCGTCTTATAATTCCCCGAACCATCTTTAGCCACCACAAGATTTGCCTTTATTGAAGACGTTGATGCTTGCAACAGCTTCCTTTCATGCTTTGTAACCCAGCTTGGAAACCCATATGTATAATTACTTTCTTCATCTAGAATAACACCATTAATGGCCAAACTATTGCTAATGAGCTCAGACACATTGTTATTGGACATGATAGGTGAGATAAAGTCTGAAACATTTAACTCCAAAGACCCTAGTCGACACGTATCTAGGTTTGTGAGGGCTGTGCTTAGCCAGGTTTGTGCATCAAAATCTGTACAGCTACGATTTGTGCCTATACCTTGAAGGGTACGGTTTAATTGCAAGATAGTGCACTCATTAAGTTTCAAACAATCTGACCAAGCTGCTTTTTGGCGATTGTTCTCAATTTTTTCTCTAAATTGCAAGGCATGTATTTGTGCACTCATGGCACGATCCAAGGCCACTTGGATCGCCATTTTTCTGAAATCAGGTCGGTTTTCTGGTGCAAAATCGTGGTGGCTGTTGTTCATGAAGTACTTGCATTGTTCAGGGTGTGGGGTTTTGTTGCACCACCAGTCTATGTTGGAGGAATTGTTGGAAAGGGCTGTGAAGAAGGTTGTAGAGAAGAGAAAGAATATTATGAATAAGAGTTTGGTGTTCATGGCCATGATTGTGTCTTTTTTGTTTCTATGATTTGGGTATTGAGGTTTTTAAGGGTCATATCTCGGTGGTGGGGGTTTCTATATGTAGGAGATACAGGTAGTTAAAATAGGTTGGCTTGTTTGAAAGATGATGAATGACAAGTATATAATACAAGTGCAAGGTTGACATAATTAAGATATTGCATCTTGACTTTACTTATTAATTGTGTGTACAAATATAATGTACCTTCTTTGCGTGAATAGTTGATCACACTATCGGGACAATCGATGAAGTAAGAGAAAAGGGACCAATCATATTGGAGTAACACTAATTATGTCACGCTATTGCACCCAAAAATAAATAAATAAATAAAAGATCTATATTAAAGATATTACAAATTTCATTATATAAGTTTTGCAAATTGATGTTTCCCTAATCATAAAAAAAAAATGTTCAAATAATTATTTATAGCCAGTTTGAATGGAATGGGAGGGAGTAGAGCTCGTCGATCCAAATTTAATTTCAAATTTTAGCATTTTTTTATAATAAAAATGATTCTAATGACAGACTCATGTGAAAATGATGTTATTTAAAACACAACTTATTATATATTATCTTAGAAAGTTGAGTAAGAAAATTGTCTTTATGTCATTGCTCAATATTTTATGCTTTTATGATTCAATGGTTTAATGCACCGTGTTTTGAGCAGCTAACATGTTACAATATACTGACAGGTCGGTGGTTATGGCCTTATGACAAAGAAAAAGCAAAATTTAAGTTTAGACGAAAATTACAAGGGAAACAAAAATGTCTATTATATAAGATAATAGAATTTAGAAGTTCTTCTTGTTTTAAACAAATGCTTGAGTAGGCTTGAATATATGAATCTATTTTAGATATATGTGAAAAATATAAGGTAATATAAGTGAGTCTTATATATTTATGTATTTTTGTTGAGTGTATTTCCATTATATTCGAAGTAACAGTTTCTTTGAATGGAAGAAGTCATGCATGTTGAAGTCACTCAAACTAGGTGTCTAAACTGACCTTAAATTTGGGTTAATCCACGTTCTTTCTAGTTTGTAGAGTAAGCAACAATCTCTTTAGTCATTAAGTTCAACTATGAAACTTCAAAGAGAATATGAACACTACTAATTAACCAATTAATGTTTACTTAAAGATTATGTATATTTATGTGTGAACTTTATGACAAAAATTGGAACTCTATTTCATTGTCACCTTGTTCATTTATATTTAATGATTTCGAAAGCTTAAGAGAAAAGTTTGCATGTGAAGGGTATAACTTAGTTCAATATAAGCTAGGTTGATTTACCTAAGGATTAACACTTATAGTAATACCCAAATTGTTATCATTGTAAAGATGGCCACTTTACATATATAGCATCAACATGATAGAGGTCTTTTTATTTGTTATATACTTATTTTGTCTAGTTTCCATGCTAGCAAGGTTTGCTAATAATGTCCACGATTTTCTTGATTTGGATGGAGGATTATACATTCACAATTACTATGACCATTATATACGTAAAACCTAATTACTTCTTGTCAGGATAACATCAACATTAATCTATGTGAGTTATTTTTATGTTAATAAAATAAACAACAAGTGTCAGGGATTGATAAATGGGTAACATAATCAAAAGAGTGAATAATACACTACAGCATTACTGAATTAATGAATGGGCAACAAAAAACACTTCATGTGTTGGGAAGAAAATGGGAGCGATTAAAGGTGAAGGAAGGAAGGAGAGAAGAATGGTTTTTCTCTTGTTTGGGTTGGTAGAAAATGAATTGTCGGAAAGGAATGAAAGGGACCATATAAGGAGTGAAGAATTGTGTTTCTGGTTGAAAATGCATGGTAGGAAAAGGAATTGTTTGGGAAAGATTAAAGGAACCGGAAGGAGGGGGAAAAAAATGGTGTTTCCCTCATTTGGTTGGTTGAAAATGCATGATAAGGTAGGTTTCCTTTCTGACAAAGACCTTTTTTCATTTGGGAAAGTTGGCACCGGGGGTGAGAAATGAGCGTAACTCTTAATCTAACCCCTACATTGTTACAAATTCTTTTTCAGTATGGCCAAATCTAATGCATTCATTGATCATAATGGAGTTTTTCTTTTACTTACTTACAAGTAAGGAAGTGGAAATTCAAACTCAAATTTTCTTTCATGGGAGAATTGGATAATATCACTAAATTAATCACAATAAAGTTGATTATAGTAAAATCTTCAAATCCATAGAGGATTATTTGACAAATATTTATTAAATAGCAATTTTTATAATAATTAGATTATATCAATTCTTTGGAATTATTATAATAATTTTATTAAAATCCGTCAATCATCACTAAAGTAAATTGAGGTTCATTTATATAGATCGAATAAGATCCGATTCAATTATTTAAATCAAGTGATTGCATTTTATTGGGTGAGAAGATAACTAGATTCTGTGAATAATTTCACATGCAATGAGGTAGGAAGTTCTCCTAAGAAATGCATTAAGTGATTGTCTTTTAGGCTCTATGGTTAGGAAAATGTAATCCATTGGGAAAAGTTGGCAACAAGTTTGGTATGAGTGTTTTTTATTGGAGTGTTTGAGTTACGTTACTCATTTTAAGGTGTTTAAAGACTAAATTTTAAAAACTCATTTTATCCGTTTTCAGTTTTCAAATAACGTTGCTCAATGAGGCATGCACATGAAGTTGATTAAATTCCTGCTAAAGCTTAAGGCACCACGGATAGTTTATGTATCCTGTAATCCTGCCACATGTGCACGTGACCTTGATTATCTTTGTCATGGCGTGGTATGTCTACTATTTTACCACTCTCTTTTCTTTGATTCCCAGTCATGATTTTTGAAATTCTTGTGCAGATAGATAAAAATTTAGAAGGTTGTTACAAGCTAAAGAGCCTACAAGCAGTAGACATGTTCCCGCACACTCCTCATATTGAGTGTGTTTGCCTGTTGGAGCTTTGCTGATCCACAGGTAAATATTTTTTTGCCATAATTTGTAGGCATTGAATTGAAAGGGGCTTGTATGTCTCTATTTTTTTTCTTTAATACTCAATTTTCACAGTATATTAGCTTAGGTAGAGGGAGAGGTGAGGTTGAATGAGGTGAAGCCGGAATCATTTTTTGCCTATTTGGCTGACCATTTGAAGTAGATGAATTCTCTTGTTTTGCTTTTACGACAGTTCACATAACTACATCTGTAGCTAGATTTAATCAAATAGAAATTCATCATATGTTTTTCTGTCTTTCTTCTTTTTCTTTTCTGAGTTTTGATTTGCCTAAAAGAAAAGGTTAAACAATATAAAGGTTACGATCCAACAAGTCTGAACGGTTTAGTCATCTCTTACCGAACCATTACAATGCAATCTGAAACTTCACTGATCTCTTTGTTAAGCACCTTAATGCAGTTTGGACTTTGGAGCTCCTATATTGGTCACAAAAATAAGGAAAAAAAAAAAATTGTAGTCAAAGAGTCTTAACTCTGTTCAGTGCTTAGAAATGATAGGATAACTTCCATTCCATTCTCAACCCTATATGCTCAACTTTGGCATCCCAAATGGTCTGACATGTTTATTCATTTGATATCATCAAATAATTATAAGCCAATTTTCATACATACGAGATTGTTGGACAAAAAATTGATAAACTGGTCGTGTTATTTGGAATATGACTAGTGAGTTTATATATTCATGGCTTTGTTTACGTGGAAATTGCAAACTTATCACCACCTTTACCTAAAAATGTGTCCAAATTCAAAGGATGATTGAAATAACTAAGCACGAAAAATATCACACCTCCACCACCTATACACTCTATGCAAATTGATATTTCTTTGCCCCGTTTATCAAAACTTTTCCTATAATTTAAATGAATAGAATGTAAAATATTAATCAATTTTATCTTTTAAATTTAATTGAACTATTAGGATAAATTTATATTTTGTTCAACACGTAAAATCTTTGATAGTTAAATAAGAGATTTGGGTTCAATTTGCGCCTATACTAAAAATCGATTAGTGTCTTAGTTTGATAATAGTTATTGTCGGGAATGAATGTTACTGGTTGAACTCTTTCAAAAAAAAAAAAAAAAAAAGAGTTCTTACCGTTCATTTATGGAATATAAAAATTCAGATCATGGCTTTATTTACAACATTTTGGACATGTTGCAAAAATTTATGGATCACAACATTATTTGAGTTCTTTCAAAGCCCAAAAGTTTATGGAAAGGTAAACGTCAATTCTAAGTCTCCACGGGCAAGTTTGGCTTACAATCACGTATCACCATACACTTGCGTACGGTTGATTGCCTTAAACCATTTTATGCTTAAATTTTTATTTATTTATTTATTTTTTGAGGGAAAATTTTTATGCTTAAGTTAAAAGCGAAACTAACATTGTATTATTCTTCTAAAAAAAAAGGAAAAAAAGGAAAAAAAAAACTAAAAAAACTAACATTGTATTAATAAAAATAAAATAAAAAACTTTGTAGACCACTTCCAATCCGAAGGCGATGCTGATATTAAGGACTTTTGTCATGTTTTTCAAGGGAAAATTTTATTTTTGCCATGGTGCACAAGAGTGAATGAATAGTATACTATCATTCAGTAGATGATGTATGCGTGAGGGAGAGACCCTGCATGTAGTGCAACTCATTCCAAAGGTAATTACTTAGTATGGGAAAAAGTATCTTGTGTATAAGGTCAATGCAGCTAGTCTCTCATAGTCTGTGGCCTCCCTCGTACCTATATTGTGTCTCGCTGCATAGACCTAATATATATAGGGTCATGTTAACGAATGCCTTTAGAGTATTGGTTAATAATCCATTTTAAGAAAGTTTTGACACAACTTTTATGGGAAATGAAAAAAGCTGTCAAAACATTAATGGCTTTATTTCATTTTTCTATAAAAGTTTTCTTTAAATGGATTATTAACCAATGCCCTAAGGGCATTCGTTAGCATTTCCCATATATATAATACATTATCCTCTTTTTATTTTTTATTTTTTTTATTAATGAACTTTTTTTTTTAAAGAGAGTTTCAACCTATGGCGTTCGTTTCTGATGATAGCTTTTTATCATCAGATCAAGACACCAATTAGTTTTTGGTGTAGGCGAGGATTGAACTCCAGATCTCTTATACAACCATTAGAGACTTTACCAGTTAAACTAACTGAAACCCATTTTTATTAATGAACTTGATACATTCTCCTTGGTAGAGAATGTAATTCAACAAATTCGGCATGCATGCCATTAAGATGTCCTACCCTTACCCATCATGTGGAGGGCATGTCTCAACATTTTATACTTTTTATAATTTCATAGTCTACCCGCTTTTAGATGCATAAAACCCTCCATTAGGATGCTCTAAACCACACGTGCCATATATCATTTGGATTAGACACCCATCAGTTAGGAGACATACTAGAATAATACCGTTATCTACTCTAAGAAAGCAAATTTATAACTAATTAATTAAAGAGTAATAAAAATGCATAAATAATCAAACTACAACATAGAAAACATGATAATCATAAACTGTGATTACAATGTTTGAGCCTTTGAGTCTGTTATAATCATTTTGGTGGAGTTCATGGATAATCCGATGATTTCTATGTAGGGGTCTCCCGGTGATTGCCAATCCGAAGATAAAGCCAAAAACTTTGTAGACCACTTCCAATCCGAAGGCGATGCTGATATTAAGGACTTTTGTCATGTTTTTCAAGGGAAATTTTTATTTTTGCCATGGTGCACAAGAGTGAATGAATAGTGTACTGTCATTCAGTAGATGATGTATGTGTGAGTGAGAGACCCTGCATGTAGTGCAGCTCATTCCAAAGGTAATCACTTAGTATAGGAAAAAGTATTTTGTGTATAAGGTGTATGCAGCTAGCCTCTCACAATTTGTGGCCCCTACACACCTATATTGTGTCTCGCTACATACACTTAATATACATGATAAATTCTCTTTAGTAGAGAATGTAATTCAACAAAGATATACTTCACGTTATACCTCTCTCAAATTCGGCATGCTACCACCGCATTGAATGCTCTGTAACTAACTCTCTGGCCGCATTAATGAGGAAGTGATACTTGAATAGTAATTTTCAATCTTACAGCTATTCCCAAAGACTTCAGGAAGGTGCTGATGGGACAAAGATCAACACCAGCGATCTAATCTACATGTGGAGAGTGGAGATGAAAGAAAGAAGATAGTATAAAATAGAAAAAAAATCCTGAGGGAAAAGGATCGGGAATTAAGAGAAAAACACCGTAGGAACAAGAACTGGACTTGTAACCAAATTCAAAAGAGATATATACAAGAACTGATTTCTTCAGATTGTGTCAAGGACGATTTTTTTTGGATAAAACCAGTTTATCTTTACTTTCTTGTCATCTAGATCCATTATAATTGTTACCCAACTTATTAGAGCCTAGTTTTATAACCCACTTTCTACAAATTCATTGTATTGGGCTCTTTGGGCCTAGATCCTTTTACCTTTTGGGCTTAGGAACCAAATTGTGACCTTACAATAAATTAGGCTTATTCTGTTGATTGTGGTGCTCATGGGGGCGTTGGGATTTTTGTGATTTTTACAACTATAGGGATATTCTTATAATTTTAAATAATTTTAAGGTTAATTTGATGATTTTCAAATTTTTGGGCTTTTAAGTAATTTTTGAAAAGTTTGAGGGTAATATTTTGGGGGTTTAGATATATTTTGATAATTTCAATAATTTTTTGTTCAATTTGATGATTAAGGTATTTTAGGGGTACTTTTATTTTTTCATGAAGTTCGGAGGATAGTGTGGCCATTTTGGTGGACTTAGGGGGTATTCGATCATTTCCAAGATGTTTGGGGGTAAAAATTAAGATAATGGAAATATGTGGGCTTTTTTGTGATTAGTATGGTGTGTGGGGTTAATTTGGTAATTCATGGCAAGTGTAGGGGTGTTTCTATAATTCCATTAAAGGTGATGTAATGTTATAATTTATGTAGAGTTAGGGTTTTGTTGTAATTTTATGAAGAAAAAAAAAATTATTTTCATATTTTCGGTCGTGACCTCGAAAATAAGTTTGAAAACATTTTATTTTTTATTTTTTTGTTTTTGTTTTTGTTTGGCTCACACGACAAATCATTAATGTTTCATATAATTCTAAATAATTATATAAACCAGAGCTTTCATTCATGTAAATAGGCCTTATGCAAAGAGCTTTGTGGCTCAGATGCATAGCCTCTTCGCATTTATTAGAAAAACTAGGGAAAATTCCTCCAAGCCCAATATTGTAAATATTGAATTCTCTATATTAAAAAATTATTATATAAAAATATTTTCTAATTTTGGGACATTTGAATTGGAAAAATATACCCTGAATTCTAAATTTACACAATAAAAAAAGAGTCAAAAGCAATTAATTTGAGTAATAAATTATAATGTCATTTGAGAGAGAAAAATAAAATCAACAAAATGTCAGTGATAAATAGTAAAAATTCGCAAAGATTTTAACCAAAACTTTATCCATATTGTTATTAAGAGTGTACAAGTTTTTGATGTACATTTGTTATAGTTATAGTTCAATTGATAAATTCTCTTTTCCTCAAATAAGGGACTTTTCACTTTAGTTGAATTTCATCTACACCAAAAACAATTAACATATTGGTTTAATAATAAAGAGTAATTATTATAGAGCAGAAATAATACATTCAAATCCTATCTTGTGTGTGTATATATAAATGTTTAAATAGTCGCAAATACCCTCACACATTAATCATGGTAAGTTTTAAAACTTCAAAGAACACGATCAAAGAAAGAAAAGAATAAATAATAAAATTATTATTTTTTCATTGAAAAAAAATTACCTATATTTTAGACTAGTTAGATAAAGAACAAATCCTATACTGTATAATAAAAATTGGATTAGTAATTGTAGTTGTGCGAACTGCCAAGTGACTATCTTATCTTCATGACAAATGTTTACACTCATATTAATAATTATGGTATTTTTTTTAATTAATAATTTTAAGATATTTTATCCTAGATTAAACTCTATTTCTAATAGCTTACCCAAAGTAAAATTATTTTATCCAAGTTTTAAGAAATTTTCTTCTAAAAAAATAGTTTAAAGAAATTTAAGGTTCTACGTCAACTAAAATTCTATTACCAAGAGTTTTAAATAATTTAAAAATAAACACTATACATGCATGTCTCAATATATATCTATATTTAAGCATCTTTAAATTAATTTGGTTTTGTCACTTGACTCATTAATTGCAATTAGTAAGATAGTTAATTTATTTTAAGTGAAACTCACTTAAAGTATTGAATGACTCACTAATTATTGATATAAAATTTTTGATTTATTTACAAATAAATTTGAAGTAAATAAAAATGTTTATATCTTCCTTTAAAAAAAAATTATATAATTATATAATTTTGAGTTCAAGTCACAAATTTTGTGTGTATAGGTTGTGTGCAAGAGTGTAATTACTCCAAATTTTTTTTCGAATCTGCTTAGTATTTATTTTCCGAATCAGCTGAGGATATTTTTACAACTTTATAAACCTTTAGAATACAATCAAAAGGACCCATAGTCTTGTTTCTCATGGAAACGAAACTGTCGATACAAGAAATGGATTCAATCAAAAATGAGATAGGCTTAAACTCCATGCTAGCTGTTTCGAGTATTCGAAGAAGTGGAGGCATCGCTTTGTTGTGGAAAGATTTTGTCACGGTAGATCCGCAAACCTTTTCTCTTAACCACATTGATGTATACATTTTGGCCCCTATGCAGGAGCAATGGCAACTCACTGGGGTGTATGGCCACCCTGAGGATCAACGGAAAAAGGAGACGTGGGCCCTAATGAGACATCTCCAAAGTTGGGCAATGAAACCATGGGTGTGCATCGGGGATTTTAATGAAGTCTTTCGGTTCGATGAAAAGAGGGGCGGACTAGCAAAACCGTCAAGGTTTTAGAGGACGAAGTACGTGCAACTTTGTTTCAAATGCATCCGTCAAAGTACGTGCAACTTTGTTTCAAATGCATCCGTCAAAGTCGCCAGGCCCGGATGGAATGTCACCATATTTTTTCCAAAAGTTTTGGCATATCGTGGGTCCTGACGTAACCTCGGCAGTGATTTCGGTACTGCACTTAGGTTGGTATTTACACAAGATGAACTATACCCACATTGTGCTCATACCGAAGTCGAAGAATCCGAAGCACATCACTGAATATAGACCTATTAGCCAAGGGAACGTGATCTATCGGTTGGTGTCGAAGGTGCTAGCTAACAGAGTGAAGACCATCCTACCAAATGTCATATCCGACTCTCAAAGTGCTTTCGTACCCGGTAGACTGATTACGGACAATACTATAGTGGCATATGAGATGCTTCATCGCATGCAAAAAAGGAGGAAAGGAAAGATTGGCCACATGGCGGTCAAGTTGGATATTAGCAAAGCATATGATCGAGTGGAATGGGATTTCCTTCGACAAATTATGCTCAAAATAGGGTTGCCAGACCAATGGGTGGAATTGGCTATGGAAACGGTGTGAACTGCTTCAGACTTAGTACTGATTAATGGTGAGCCAAGGGGACACATCACCCCAACCCGAGGGATCAAGCAAGGTGACCCTCTTTCCCCATACCTCTTCCTTCTCTGTGCCGAGGGATTGTCTTTGTTGTTACGACAAGCTACTATATCGGGTCAGCTGCACGCCATAGCTTCATGTTGAGGTGGACTACAGGTTTCACATTTTCTCTTCGCTGATGATAGTCTGCTCTTCTGCGAAGCTACACTTGGTGACTGTTAGAACCTTCTCAACATTCTGGGCTTATATGAAGGGGCTTCAAGGCAAACCATTAATAGACAGAAAACCTCTATATTCTTTAGCCGAAATACTAAGCCAGAGATAAGAGGTGTAATTAGAGAGATGTTGGGAGCGCAGGTTATGGTGGATTATGAAAAATATATACTTAGGATTGCCAATGGTGGGTGGTAAGTCCAATGTGAGTACCTTTAAGGAGCTGCAGGAGAGGGTCACAAAGAGAGTCATGGGATGGAAGGAGAAGCATATCTCGAAGGCAGGGAGAGAGGTGCTAATCAAAACGGTAGCTTAAGCCATACCCACCTACTCCATGAGCTTGTTCAAAATTCCTAAAACTGTCTGTGATGGGATTAACTCAGCTCTCTCCAAGTACTGGTGGAGACAAACTCGGAATGAGAAGAAAATACATTGGATTAATTGGGGTAAGCTGTGTGGCTCAAAGAAGAAAGGAGGAATAGGCTTTCGAGATATCCACACTTTCAACTTGGCCATGCTGGCCAAACAAGTGTGGAGACTTATTAAGAAGACACATTCTTTGTTCTACTGGCTGTCTAAGGCACCGTACTTCCCCCGTTGCTCTTTTATGGAAGCTGAACTAGGCTCGAACCCGTCCATGGTTTGGAGGAGCCTACTGCAAGCTTGCGATGTCATCAGGGAAGGGTCTGTATAGGAAGTGGGAGATGGGAGGTCCATTGGTATCAGTTCTCATAAGTGGCTACCACACCTTCCACGTTTCAGAGACGGGGCAGACCAAGATTTGAAAGTATGTGACTTGATCAATGAGGCGACCCACCAGTGGGACCGAAGTATCCTCGTCGCCGCCTTCACTTGAGCCACAGTGGAAGACATCCTGAGGATTAGGGTGGACACGTCGAACACAAGAGATAAGTTGACGTGGAAGGAAAATAAGCCTCGGGAGTTTACGGTGAAGATGGCATACCAAGTGGCCTTTCGGCTCAGCCACCCCCACTCTGGGGAACACTCCTCTGCCTCTCAAGATCAGCGTTTGTGGAAGAGACTATGGTCCCTAAACGTACCTCCGCAGGTTAGGACCTTTATGTGGAGAGCGTGCTACAATGTTCTCCCTACAAAATTCAACCTTGCTCGGCGGAAAGTGCAAATTGACCCGAAGTGCTCATTTTGCGGACAGCAAGATGAAACAACACAACATATTCTGTGGGAGTGCCCGTTTGCCCATAATGTATGGGCTTTGGTTTGGGGTAAACTGCAAAAGAGCAGCTTCGTGACAAAGGAGTTCTTCATGCTCGCACGACATATGGTACACAGGCTTGGCGGAAAGGACCTTGAGCTGTGGGCCATAACTTCATGGTCGTTGTGGAACGCCCAAAACCGCTTCCAGTTTAAGCATGTTCAAACCCACCCATGCGAGATTTTCAAGCAGGCAGACTCCTTACTTGAAGAATACCAGAGACTAGCCAAGTCTCTCCCCCAAAGATGATGTATACGTTTACGTTGTATTCATGCATGGTTTTGTTTTATTAGCTATAGGTCCATTGTTTTTCTCTGGGCCGTCCTTTGCTTGTAAAGCTCCTGGGCCGGGCTTCCTTTTGTTTTTTTTCTTTCGTTTGTTTCCTTTTGATTAATATACTTCTACCATTTCAGTCAAAAAGAATACAAAATCTCTTTCTATCTTTTTTGTCAAAAAAGAAAACAATATCTCAGCCTCGACTACTAGTATACTATTATCATAATACTATCTACAAACCCGAACCTCTTGCACCTAGGAATGTTTTGTTTGTTTCGAAGGAAGATTACAGAGAAAAAATTGTTGATGATGATGCAGTTGATCGATTATCTGAGTAGCCGGACAATGTTATAGAACACATTCTTTCCTTCCTTCCTACTAAACAAGTAGTTAAATCTACTCTTTTGTCTACCCAATGGAAACACTTGTGGACTACATTCCCCATTCTGAATTTTGAAATACATACAGAACACAGTAATGAACCTCTAGAAAAAACTTTACAATTACGGAGCCGCAGCCAAAATCAGAGGCCACATAAAATGAATATTACACTTGTTAAAAGCAGTTGCAAAGAAAATTCTCAGATTGACCGCTGGATTAGTTTTGTACTTGAGAGTAATGTGGAAGAGCTTAATCTTTGGTTTGGATGGTCCACTACGTGTTATTCCTTGCCTCAGAGTGTTTTGGTAGCAAAATCCTTAACTGTGTTGACTCTAAGGGGTTGTTGTTTGAAGTCAACCTGTAGTGATATAAACTTACCATCTTTGAGAAAATTATCTTTAAAAGAAGTTGATGCAGATGATGAATTTATTCAGAATCTAATTTTTGGATGTCCTGATATAGAATACATGGGAATTTTTTGCTTTCAATGCATTAAAAGTATAAAGATTTTTGGTCTTCTTAAACTCATGAGCATGGAAATTTGGGGCTGTCAATGCCTTAAATGTATAAAGATTTTCAGTCTTCCTAAACTCGTAGAAATTAAGGTACACAACAATGACCTTGAGAGGTTTGAGTTGGAAGAATCAAATCTTCATTATCTATGTATAACAGAGAAGCATATATCCGAGCTCAACTTGCTTCCTTTAAAAAATCTGAAAAAGCTATATCTAGATATGCCGAACTTAACAGAAAAGTGGCTTCATTACTATCTTTCTGGACTTCCACTCCTTGAGACCTTAGAGCTAACTTCTTGTTATATGCTGAAAAGAATAAAGCTTTCAAGTCATCATCATCATCTTAAATCATTGGGATTGTCGTCATGCGACAATCTGGTAGTAGTCATGGTTGATTCTCCTATATTATGTAGACTCCCATATTATGGCAATACTAGCAATGTGGCAATATCTATTTTGTTGAATGCTTCGGATCTGTTAGAAGTTAAGTATGTGATTCTGGCTATCGTTCCTGGAATGCTGAAAGGATTAAATTCCTCTCAAAGATGGGAAATTTAAAAGTATTCGAATTGAGTAGTTTTTCATTTAAGGTATTTCCTTATTTGATTATGTATCTTTTTCATAAATTTCTTTCACTTTATTTTTTATCTTGGAATTTTTTTTAAGTATAAAAACTCTAATCAGTCCTTTTGTTTAATTTTATTATTATTATTATTATTATTATTATTATTATTTTGGGCAAAGGATGTGATTATTCCAAAAGATTTGAGAGAAACCATACGCTCACCATTATATAATGTCAAGCATTTAAAGCTATCATTATTTGCTCTGCAATTTGAAAGCCAGGAAATCAGAGAACTTTTAGATGGTTTGTTTGGATTTCTCCTCTTCCATACAAGTTAGTAATGGAATCAAGCGGAAACAAGTCAAATCCCAATTTTGACAAAATAACCTTTGAGGTATTACATTTATTTATTTCTTAGAATCTTCTAACTTGTTCATTATGTTTCACTAGTGATTAATGATGGTGCTAATTAGTGCTTTAGTTTTTCCAATGAACTTATTATTGTAAAAACCATTCTTGTTATATGTTTTTTCCTCTTGTGCTACTCAAGTTTACTTTCGATAGGGTGGATATTTTCGTTATTACTTGTCAGTAACGTAACAGTAAGATTTCTGGTGTGGTTAAAAGTTTGGGGATTCATTATTGTCTTTCTGGTATTTGATGCTTGTTGTGTTCGCTACACGTCCTCTTTATTTTTATTTAAGGAGCACCAATTACTTGAACAGTTGAACATGCTTGATTTGAAGGTTTTAAGTTAAATCTTCCTGATTATGTTCTAATTAAAATTAAAACATTTTCAAAAAGTTGTGTAAGCTTACCCTTTTTTTAACTTAAGTTCTTGTTCTGTGTATCATAGTAATCTACATTCTAGGTAACATAGAATCAAATGCTATTGCTGCTGCCATGGCATGGGCTATAGCACTAAGGAAAAGGTTCCTGTTCTGAATTCTTAATGATCCTTAAGCTAATCAGGCTGGCTTTGTGAGAGTTATTGACTCCCTCTATTGCCTTGGTCTCGCATTTTTTTCATTCCATTAAATACTCAGAAGTTAGAACCAGTGAACCACCCTGAAATTGATAGGCTTAGAATCAGCAAACTTGTTTATCTCCACCTATGTTGTTGAAAAGGGGAAGGGACTAACCAGTGGACTCCATATATTTTTAATCTTTTGGAGTAATACGCTTTGTCAGGTTTAGTAGGTTTATTGTTATGTAAGTAACAGATTAATGCATTTCCTCAATAGCTAAAAGAGACCTCATAATCTTGTTGTTGTTCCATAGGAGTAAAGCCTTATCTTCAGCAGCTTAAGCATGTCCTTGAGAGATTCTTTTCCCTTGCTAAATCTCACATTGGAGAATTGTTCAGAAGGCTAGAAAGATGGATCTTGATAGCAAATATTAATTTTCTAATTGCACTGTTAAAGGAAATTAATACGGAGTCATAGAGTAATGGTTTCATGTTCATATAGGTAGAAGGGAATTTTTTTTTTGTCCACTAATTGTTATTTTCAGTGGAGAAAATTTGTCAACATGAGTTATTTAATAAACTGTGTGTGACTGGTTCTTTGTTTAGTCAAAGGATGACTGTATCAAATAAGAAGTAATCTGCATTTTATTATTGCAAAGGAAAAAAAAAATTGGCTTACAAACTTTATGCTAGTTTATATCTGAAGCAAAATATGATTGTAGAAATGAAACTTCAATTATTATTTTTTACTTTTTTTGGTGGACTTTTTTGGGTCTCTATTGTGGTAACAATAGATGCTAAAAGCCTAAAAGTAACGATGGTATTTTCACAATATTGCATTAATGAAAAAGATCACATTTGATAGCTCACTGATGTTTTTTGTTTGAACCCTACCTTTCCTATCTCTGCTATCTATCTATTAATAATAAAATTCCTAGAACCTAGATTGGACCAATTCAATGCCGTTGAGGCCTTTTAACTTTTGATTCTTACTTTTTAGTTGGCTGATAGGGAGGTTAAGATACTGTGTTTATTGGAGTTTTTATGTTGCTAACTAATTATTTAAAAGCAAAAATTTTCTATGTTGCTAACATGTTGCTTGTATTTCAGTTCTCATATGAAAAGCCTATCTATAAATGGAAAAGGCCTAGTTGTTGCAAATTCCTACCATTTCCATGTTGGTGGCATTGCTTGAAGAGTGTCCAAATTGAGACCTTGAGAGGATATGCATATACAAGGATCTCAAATAGGTATCTTTTAGAGAACACAGAAATCTTGGGAATGGTCTCATAGATGTGACTTGTGAAATCTTTTAGTTAAAATGATTTTTGTAAAAGTGAATGTTTTGTAAGATTACTTTGGACATTTATCAACTAAATATTTTGTAAACACCCCCCCCCCCCTCCCCAACCCTCTTTATACTTGTGGTTTGGCTTCTAAATTATTTGATATTTTAAAAAACTGTATAGATTTTGGTATTTGAGAATGAAGTATGCCTACCAAACAAATTATAGAAAATAAGAATCTTACCTTTCCTCCTACCTTTCTATCCTCACAATAGACTCATTAAAATAAATTCAAAATGTGCTTACAAAACCTCTTCTGGAGAAACTCACACCCCAAATATGTTAGCTCACTATAATAGGTCTGTTCTTCGCAAATAATTAAGGAAAAGGTTTCTCTCCAAGAGAGAAATCCTTCAAACTCCTCATATATTTTTTATTAGACGTGAATTTTGAAAATCTAACTGCTGAATTGTATGTTTATTATTGTTCATAACTCGTATGTTAAATTTTGTTCAAATTGGATGTTATTTACTAGTTGATCAATAAACTTGTTTTTTATGCAAAATTTTAGACCACAAAAATTTGAAATTTAAACTTTTGATTGATGACATAGCAATTGATTTTTAATCTTCTTGAAAGACTTAGTTTAGTTGGGAAATTATATGGTTTTTTTAATAGGTAAAATTCAAGCATAGTTGGGAAATTATCATGGTTTTGAAACCTGAACCGTTTAATGAACCGAGAAAAGGAGA
Source organism: Notholithocarpus densiflorus (assembly GCA_030021035.2). Taxonomy (NCBI): domain Eukaryota; kingdom Viridiplantae; phylum Streptophyta; class Magnoliopsida; order Fagales; family Fagaceae; genus Notholithocarpus; species Notholithocarpus densiflorus. Next base: position 1,681,593 of record JARYZH020000017.1, read on the forward strand.
GGTTCAAGGTTTTTGAAGTCGAACCAAGATTCAACCGAGATCAAACCGTGATGTGTCATTTAATTTTTTTAATAAATTTGATATTTAAATTGGTTTATATTTATTAATTTTTCATTCTTGACCAATAAGATGTGCATGGCCCAATGGTTTGCAAGTTAGAAATGTTGTTTCACTTGCTGAGAGTAGGTATAAATGATGCTCCATTCTCTCACATTCATGATACCACTCATTAAATTCATGGTGGGGTCCATCATGAATATGAGACAAGGAAACACAATTTTACTAAACTCCTAGAGTACCTAAGAATTTTCATATTAACAAGGAGAATAACAATGAATTCTACTACTCATCCAAAATCACTCCCCTACATGCAAGGCCGGCCCAACATAATTGGGAGTCTAGGGCGAAAGATTTTTGTGGGGCCTTTTAAAAAAAAAAAAAAAAAATCATTTTGACACACCAAAAGCCTACTTTATTATTTTACCACATCATTTTACAATATCTTATTTATCAGATGTTTTATCATTCAATTTTATACATTAAAATAATATTTACTACATATTAAAATAATATATTATCTCCTCCCTCTCATCACCATCAACAACATCAACCACAAACTATGAATAAAAAACTATTTTTTTTTGCCACATATGAACAGTACCGTTGCATTTTGCAACGGTACTGTTCATATGTGGTAAAAATTATGAGATTTAGAACATCTGACAAAGGGGGTTTTTTGGTGTGCCAAATGTGCCAAATATTTGGCATTTGGCACATTTAGCACATCTAGTGTGGATGCTCTAAACACGTGTTTTCACAACACTTTTTAAACCACAGTTTTCACATCATTTTAAACAACAATACTAAAAATCTCCAACCAATTAGACATTGGCTTACGAAATATGGATTCCAACTAATAGGAAATATGACAATTCTTGCCCTGAGTTTGTGAGTGAATACTCTCATTGGTATTCAAGAAATATGACTTCAAAGTCAACCAATCTAGCAAAACCAAGCATAGTAAACAAGATCTTGAGCACTATAGATTATAGAGCAAGCCTAGACAAAAGGAATTTTTTGCAACTGATGGCTATGAATTAATTTTAGCCTTAATGAATAGAGGTTCATTTTTCCATGTGAGGTGTCTGGAGTTTTTGAGAGTATCAAAACACTATTCTCTATGAAGCCTGGACACTAATAAATGCTAATCTTGTGTAAAATACATATTAGGCAATTAACCATTAACGGAATTGGCTCCAAGATCCGACCAGGGTTTGATTTTTTTTATCTTCAATCATTCCTGCCCCAGATAACATTACTACATGATTTTAGATAAATCCTCACAAGATACACAGATTTTTGAGCAATTCTTAAGAGCACTCACAACAGTGGTGCTAAATAGCTATATTGCTATTTTTTAGCACCACTGATCACAAAATAAGAGTACAGCAGTGGAGCTATAAGCAAAATTTTTTGTTTCTCAGCTACAGTGCACGTCTATATTTAGATGTGCACTGTAGCTCAAAGGTAAAAAAAATAATACTATTTTATGTCGCGTTCACATTGATCATATTATTTTAATATTATTTTTTCTTTTCTTTTTTTCTCCTCTTTTCCATTTCTGCTAGTTGCTCCTCTCTACTCAGTCCTCACCCTCTTCGTTTCTGTCCGTTGTCGCTGACCAAGCCCCTGCCCAGCGTCAACCACTCTATCTCACATTTTCTCTCTCTAGATCTCCACCTCAAAGGCCGAACTTCTGAGCTCCACCCTCTCTCTGCTATCTCATGCCCAGTGCCGATGTGAGTTTGTGTTTGTGTTTTCCGATCTGTTGTGTGCAGTGGGCTTGTGTTTGTGTTTGTGGCAGTGGGCTTGTGTTTTTCGATTTGGTCCACTTCCCTTTCGCGAAATCGATTCCCTGTCTCGTCGGCCGGTACCGAATCAGACAAAGTATCAGGCATGGGTTTCGGTTTGGCTGTGTTGATTTTTCTGGGTTTTTGTTTTGTTCTTCTTCACTGGTTTTGATAGGCACGATGGGGTTGTGGTTGTGCAGTGACTTTTATGGGTTTGATGGTGGTTGTGGTGGTGTGTTAGTGGTTGAATGAAATATTATTTTATTATAGTGTTTATATTATTTTATTGTGTTAAAAGGTAAAATAACTCTACTGTTGTAGGGTGTGAGAAGATAAAATAGATAAAGTGACTTTTTGTGTAGCTAAAAAGCTAAAAATTTAGATCCACTGCTGTGGATGCTCTAACACATTGCTTTGTTTGTTTATTGTCTTCTATAATTTTTTTTTATTTACTGTCGTTGAACTATATACTTTCTCCGTCTCAATTTGTTGGCCCTCTATTCTATTTTGAGATATTCCAAAATGAAATCATCTTTTTAAATTAATAAATAAAATTTATATCTTACCCTTTACTTTATTTAAAAAGTCAAGGCCATTCATTTTCTATAGTTTAAACTAATGAGAGAAGTTCTAGAAACTTATAGTACATTTTTATTTAGCAAACAAAATAATAAATGATGTTCTCTTAAAGAGTTTAATTTTTGAAACAGGACAAATAAATTGGGACGAGAGCACAATTTATGAGATTTCACATTTTTTTTTTTTTTTATACAAGATAGAATTTCTACTCTAGCCTAATCTAAGTGTATATGTGTGAAGTTCCTTCCTGGAGACTTGAACCCCGACTCTTGCCATCCACACCCCACAAGCATTTATACTTGTAGAGTGACCACTATACCAAGAGTGTGCGGTGGTTGAGATTTCACATTTACTTCCAAGTCTTTGCTTGCATGTGATGTGATTGTCTGAATTTAAAGGTTAAACTAAAATTTGACTCTCTCTCTCTCGATCTAGAAAAGCGAATTAAAATTAATTACCACTAGGCCCATTGGGTTAGTGCCTTTAGTGGCCCAGAACACGTTGTTATTCATCTCAAGCTCGCATTTTATGTTTATGGGCTCACCACCCGTTGCAACATAAAATTGGAAGAGAAACATGTGCAAATGGTGTTGTCGAGTGAGCCCACCACGAAAAATGTTTGGGCCAAAACTTTCCTTGATGTTGGATTTTTTTTCTTTTGCTCAGAATTCTTACCCATTACTTGAGTCTGGAGAATGGAGAGGCCTCAATATTTTTTTTCCCCTTTTTTTAATGGAAAGAGAAAAACGAAAAAAGTTTAGTGAGGAGGAAGTGATTGGCTTAACCAAACCAACAAATATATGAGAATAAAATGCATTCTCTTCACAAATATTTGAGCTTTTCAACCGAAAATTTTATAAGTCAATAATATTGTTCAGTCTCATTATATGGAAAATTTGAATTTGAATTTTCATTCTTTCACTTATAAGCTAAAAAAGGAATTGAGTTTTCATTCATGGATGAATAAAATGCATTCTTTTGATAATGTTAACCATTCTTTTGACCAAAAGTCATCAAAATTTGAGTCTACATTACAATAATCATCATTAGACAGAGACACCTCCAACTCCAAGGCTCCAATCATCAAGAAAAGCCGGGCGTCCTTTCAACTTCCTATTCTTTTAATCCAATTGCTAAGCAAAGCAAAGCAAAGCTAGCTGACTTCGCCAATTTTGTGGCTTTGTAAATTTCTTGGAATTCCAATTCTTGAAAATTTATTATTAGGGAAGCTTATTGGTTTTAACGCAATGATAACATATAACTATTGTGGGGTGGGCCTTGTTGATTCATATATAGTCTTGTTATGAAAAAAAAAGTTAATTTTCATGTCATGCCTATTGGCTTTTTGTTAAGCACATAATGAAAAAGTGAAAACCTTATCATGGACTACTTGAATTGATTTGGAAGATCACGTGTATAATCCAACAGGAAAACTAGATAAATCTTGGGGGAGAGATCATGACTCATGAGATGAATCATGTAAAACCTTAAAAATAAGGAAAAATGAAATATGTTTTTTTTTTTTTTTTTTTTTTTTAAGTTTCTTTAAAACTTGCTTTACATCGGGGTTTTGATAATTTTATATAAAAAATTATATGAGATTTTCATACATTGGTCTTCCATTGTACATCCGCATTACATAATTAGTTTTTGACACAAAACTACAGTCAATCCACCAATTTTATTATATTATATTTTTAATTTTTTCCTTTTGCAATCCACCAATTCAAGACGGTCATTACATTGGAGTTTTGATAATTTTATATCAAAACTATCAACATAAAGATAAAAATACAATATTATTGTCGTTAGAGACTGAGACTAATAGTTTTCAAGAAATTTTCTTGAAGATAAACCGTTTTTGTAAGTTTGTTGTTGCAACTAGTATGATATGAGACACATGATGTTAGCTTTGGAACAGCAAAAAATTCAAGTGACCTTGGCACATTTAAATATGAACATAGTTATTTGGCTTGGAATTTGAATGACATATATAATGCTCTTGCAAACTATATACATTGGGTGTAAGTTTCTTTAGTATGGTATATATCATATTATATAGTACTTAACTATATGCGTTGGGTTTCAGTTTCTTTGTTATGAGATATACTATATGGTACTTAACCGCCAAAAGAGAAGGAAGAAGAAGTATGTATGACTTGAAGTATTAATGGTACCCGTTACAAATCCATTTATCAAATACACTGTAACCAACATTCACCGTCTTATAAGGGGGCGCAAGAAGTGTTTCTCTCCCAATTGTGTGTGCATGACTCTCTCTCTTTCTCTACTGGATGAATTGAATGTTTCCCTTCAATTCCTTAGTAAAAGAGAATCATTGCTTCCCTCTAAAGTACTAAATGCGAGTATGTACTCTTTCTCTTGCATTTTCTCATAGCCTATGTGTATATATGTATAGCTCCTATTGTCATATGTATGATACTATATCCTAGAAAAGATACTATAAGTTAAAAGGCAGTGTTGTGTTGAGAAAGAGAGGGAAAAAACAATTGAGACAATGAGTCAAGTTCAATGGTTGTTGGTTTTGGTTGTGATGATGACGGTGGTGGTGACAAAGGTGGTTTCACATGATTATGGGGACGCGTTGTCGAAGAGTATCTTGTTCTTTGAAGGCCAGAGATCAGGGAAATTACCCCCTAATCAAAGAATGACTTGGAGGAAGGATTCAGCTCTTCATGATGGTTTTGACATTGGTGTAAGTCTTTTTATCTCTTCTTGTAGTTAAAAGTCTTTTTTTGGTCATAGATACGATAAGATTAGAACTTATTGTGTTAGCTCTATTAAGATTGCTCTTTGATTATTGCACTTACCACTTACTCAACATGCTGTCTAATTTTTATATGGTTATGACTTATAAATAGAGCAAGAGAGTACTCTTTTATGGGCAAGACTTTGGTACAGTACTTAGGTGCAGTTACTTAGGTTCCTCTCTTAAAATTCAATCATGTGGTTTTTTTCTCATTGAGTGAAAGTGTATTTTTAGTTAAGTATGGAAGTATATTTTTAGTCAAGATTTTTTATTTTTTATTTATTTAAGTAGAATGAAATATTTGAATGTGCTATTGCTAGCTGACGATAGCAAAAGTTCCAAACAATATTATGATAAAATACAAACACAAACATAAACACAAACACAAAATCTTTTGGTGTATTCAGGTTGAAAAAGGTAATTAATCTAGTTTCTGAGTGAAAAAAGTGACTGGTTTGTGGTTTTCCATACTTGTGAGTTTAGAAAATGAGTTCAGAGGGGATCATTATTCATTAGTGTGATGACTAACTGATGTGTCTCTTCGGTTTCTCAAATTTAGACATGATGAAGAAGTGTTTGTGAGTTTAATGAATGATATTGATTATTGTAAGTTTAACTTACGGCAGTTATTAGTGAGTTGAATTTAAGTGTTACAAATTTGGGAAGATTTGCTTTAATAAACATAACGGAAAATTGTCCAGTTGCCCATTGAGTAATAGTAACCACCTAAGTTGATAATAGCTCTTTTAATATTGAATGTCAATTACCTGTCCATGTCCACGTGATTTTTTTTTGGTTAACTTCTTTAATTTGCTTGAATTCTTTGGGTCTAGTCTCATGTAAATTCTGTGGGAAATTGCATTAAAAAAATGTTGAAAATTAGAATAGTTTGAAAGATGAGGATCCTTAACCATAACTCAAATTAAAGAAGTAATTTGAAGGATTAAAAAAATGGTTTTGGGTACGATTCCTCTCTGAAGAAACAGAATCCTTTGTTTTTAATATCTTGCAATTCCTTTCAGAAAACAGAAATTGCAACTTGTAGTCAAATTTCTGTGAACTACTAGGGAAAGGGATTAATCAACTTTTTATTTTATTTTATTGAAACAATTGTTCATAATTTGTGAGCTTGCATTTTATTCACCAATGTAACCTCAAGAAGCTTCAGAAAAGACTTAGGGCTGTTTGGTACCTGCTTTTAAACAACAATTTTTAGTATTTAAATAATAATAACACTTTTGACATATATTTCTATAACACTAAAACACGTATTTCCACAACATTGAAAACTGAACAATAATACTTAAATACTGCTACCAGAATGGCCCTAACTTTTTTTAATGCTGAATTTTATTTTCTTCACCAATTTTCTAAGACTTTTGTTAGAAAGTAAATTTTTTTTTTAAAAAAATGGTGAAATTGATATGTGATAACTGATTTAGATGACTCTGAGGCCAATTAATATATTTCTGTTTATTGCAAGTTGAGCACTTCAAAACAAGTACGCTTTTGGCTAATTTTTTATTTTTCTCACATAACAACCAAGCATTTTAAAATTTTTAAACAATTTAATCCTATGTAATTGAATAAAAAAGTTTGAGGAACATTTTCAAGTTGTATCAACTATCAACTATCAAGTACATATAATCCCAAAACAATACAAACTGAGGTAGAGCTAAGAATTTTTGCTTGGGAGCCAAAGTATGGTATTTATAAATTGGTCTAGATAAATTCAAATGTACGCTCACACACGTATATAAAATTTAACAACTTAATTTTTCTGAATTATTTTTTTTTTAATGAACATTATCTTCCTAAACTTAGGTATAGTACCTTATGTGTAGTATATTAATTAGATTCCTCAATTAAATTTAAACATAGTTATATTGAATTTAATTGTCATTGAAAAAGAAAACACTGTTTATATTCATATAGGTCTATTACTAAATACTAACATAATTTTTATTATATACTAATACTATCTAAACAGTTAAGAAAAAAATTATGAATTTTTTTGTATAGATTAACTTATTGATAATGCCATGCCACCTCTAGATTGATTTGGTAGGTGGCTACTATGATGCTGGTGACAATGTTAAATTCAACTTTCCAATGGCATTCTCAACAACAATTTTGGCATGGAGTGTATTAGAGTTTGGGAATTTCATGGGCTCGGACCTTTCAAATGCTTTGGATGCTATTAAATGGGCCACAGACTATTTTCTTAAGGCCACAAGTATCCCTGGCTTTGTGTATGCCCAAGTTGGTGACCCATATGCTGACCACAATTGTTGGGAGAGGCCTGAAGACATGGACACACCTAGAACCCCCTATGCTGTGAGTAAACGATTCCCTGGCTCTGAAGTTTCAGCTGAAATTGCAGCAGCACTTGCAGCCTCTTCCTTGGTGTTTAGAGCCATTGATCTTGAATATTCTGCAAGGCTTCTTAATAGGGCTAGAACGGTAAATGAGACCCACTTCCTCTTATTTAGAAAATTATATATATATATATATATATTTTTTTTTTCCCTGCTTGCTTCATGTGCTTGAGTTCGCTAGCCAAGTATTAATAAAATCCTCTACTTCACTTTATACTTTACCAAATCACATTATATCATTTGTTCTTTTTTCCCCTTATAAAGTAAATAAAGTTTAAATTGAAAAAAATCAAACACATATCATACTACAATTGGTAAGGTATAGAGTGAAGCATTTAGAGTGAGACAAATGATTTGTATTCAATAAAGATGTGACTCGTGTTCCAAATAGGCATGAGTCAGTCTCATATCTAATTTAGTTAGCTAAACTCTGTTTGTTTCGTTGGAAAATATTATGTAAATATAATTTTTTGCATTTTCCTGTGTTTGGTAATAAATGGATTAAAAGAAAACTATTTCTTAACTTCCTTTATTTTGTTTTAGGCTTTTAGCATGAAATAAAATTGTTTTTTGCTAAATTTTTTTGGAAAACAACTTTATCTCACGCAAAGCTAAATAAGGAAAACAACTATATCTCACGCGAAGTTAAATAAGAAAAGTCAAGAGATAATTTTTCAACTCGTTCTAAGGTCGCTACCAAATATAGAATAATGATATAATTTTCTAAAAAATGCTTTTTGGAAAATGGTTCTTTTTTTCAGAAAATGTTAATGTCAAAACAAATAGAGAAGGAATGTTGTAAACGTTGTTTTTTTTTTTTTAATGAATAAACATATTTGCTTAATCATTGATGACTATTTTTTGTGTATGGATTAGGTTTTCGAATTTGCGAATCAGTACCAGGGATCTTATAATGATGGTATTGGCCGATGGGTGTGCCCGTTTTATTGTGATTTCAGTGGCTATCAGGTGTGCATCAGAAAGTTGTTAATCAACTAGTAATTAAGATGATTATCCAAAATGTATTATATATTGTACTAATTTTCACATAAAAATAGATCAATTTCCAATATGCAAATTCCCATTCGGACATGTAAAAAATTATGCCTTTGACTATAATTTACAAATTACAATGATCATCAAAAAAAAAATTTACAAATTACAATATCAAAATATAAGCATATTAATTAATAGCTTAAGAGTGTACACATCGTGTTATATGAGTAATTATTAGGTATTTCTAGATTGCAGATGAGGTGTTACTTTGTAACAATAAATTAACCCAACTAATTCAATGTATGGGTTAGAAAGTTAAGTGAAAAGTTAATTTTATAATAGGTTACTAGCTTATTTTAACTAAAATAATAATAATAATACCATCCTAGATTCCTAGTCGTAGAGTACTTAATAACTGTTTGAATGTATTTTATAAAAAATAAAAAAATTCTGTATGTGTTTTAATTTTCTCACTTTTTAGACTGAGTGCTTTGGTTGTTATTCTAGCTAGGACCATTCACCAAGATGACTACAAATTTTTTTTTTTTTTTGGGCAAGTTAATCCATGAATTGGTATAGTTAAATTGGTGAAATTACATTGTTGACGAGACAATCTCTTACAGGATGAATTGCTATGGGGAGCTGCATGGTTATATCGAGCAAGTAAAGAGTCTAATTACTGGAATTATGTTGTAGAGAATATACACAATTTGGAAAACACTGTTGTCAAAAATATAAATGGTTTTTCATATAGTGGTGGAAGTTATGCTGAATTTGGATGGGACACAAAGCACGCCGGAATTAGCATACTTGTTTCCAATGTAAGTACATACTTGCATGCATTATAACTTATTTTCTTTAATTTCCTTAGAATTCTTTTGCTCAATGTATTAATTTATTTGTTATGACTTTTTGAATTAGCAGTTGGTGATGAATAGCAATCCAAATTTTAGTCCCTTCATCTCTAATGCGGACAAGTTTGTGTGTACTGTGTTACCTGAATCACCAACAGTTTCAGTCCAATATTCTCCAGGTAATTCTATTGCAGCTATATTGGCATTATTGACATTAGTGTTGGGAATAATCTAATTGCACAAAATAAAGTGTTGAGCGGTGTTTCAATCCTAGACCAGATTTATTTGAGTGTGGATAAAAAATATTGTATTATTTGAGTTAAGCAACCGTACAAGACTTGGAATTTATAATAAGACAAACTCCATGCTAAAGTGATGATGGCAATTGGGCAAAGCGGGATTAGATTATGAGGGTTTTGTCTGTTCTTCGGGACAAGAGCGCAAGTAAGAGGGTATGGCAGGTTGGAGATATTTTGTCATCTCTAATAAGATGGCTTTAGCATTGTTGATATGGAGATAGGTGACAAAAAAGAGAGGTATCTGTGAGAGTATTGAGTAAGAGAGAAATAAGTGTTTTAGAAATAGTAATATGATTGTTTAAAAAATATAAATTATAGATAGGATATGTATTTTTTATAAAAATAAAATAAAATAAGATATGTATTATACATATATATACACACACATTGGGCGGAAAGGGATGAGCCAAACCCGTCCGTGCCTTGCCCCTCTTCAGAGTGAAAAACCTACCCAAAGCAAAGTAGGCTACCAATGAATTTTTTTTTTTTAAATTTTTTTATAATGAGTATCATCCCAATGATTAATTGTTCAATTTGGAATGAAGCAATATAAGACACTGGGCTGTTAATCCTAAACTCAAATCTCTAACATATTTAACTTCTTTCTTATATATGTTCCATTTTAGTATTAATTAATAATTACTTTTATGGATAAAATTACTAATATTTAAATTGATCAGGTGGGCTTTTATTCAAACCGGGGGGAAGTAACTTGCAACATCCGACAGCTTTGTCCTTTCTTCTTGTTGTTTATGCTCGCTATTTGAGTCAAGGAAATAGAGTGATTCATTGTGGTGGAGTTGTTGCCACTCCGGCTAGGCTTATACAAGTTGCCAGAGGCCAGGTATGTATGCATGCATTTCATGGTTTTTCAAAATGGTCTAATTTGATCAACTTTGATTATGTTTTCTCAAAGAATATCATATTAGCAATCACTCCAAAAAGTAGAAAATTTCATCTGGTTATTATTACTAGGTGCCTCATTAAAGTGGAAAGGGTATTTAATCATTTCCCACATGAATCGGAGTTTTCAAATATTGCAATTCTTTTTATGTTTCTTAAGATGATTCAGAATTCAGAAATCGTTTTTTCACTTGAATTTTTGTTAATCATTGTGACAGTTGAAGCCAAATGAAACTATCATCTTCCTAGGGTGAAGTTTCAGACAAATGCTCCAATAAATATATTAGACAAAACACACACAAAATGACGTGTGACCATTTTTGGATATATGTCATGCCGTATTGTGTCCAGTGTATTAGGGTCTGTTTGGGATCTGTTTATTTTGCTGAAATTGAAAACTTTTTGCTGAAAGTACTATAGATAAAGGTAAAAGTTAGTTGAAATAGTATATGTTGGGACAAGTGCTCTGATACCACTTGTTGGGAAATTTAGACCCCGGTTGATAGAATTAACAAGTTTTAAACCCAAGTTATTAATTAGGTTTATTATGAATAAATCTTGTTAACACAAACAAACATCAATATCATGTCAATAATAAATGCAGCGGAAAAGTAAATAAGATAAAATATGATGACCCAGGAAAACCAATGAAACAAACTAGTTTCACAGTAAAAAACCTGGGGGAAACCTTCCCGAAAAGCAATCCACTATAATGAAAAGGAGTTTCAGATCTAGTACAAAACCTTTGTCCCTAGACTCTACAATCCCCGTAGATGAACTCACAGCATAAACCTTCTACCGCTTCAGAACCTCTGAACTCTTCAATATATGAACGCCACCCTTTGATGCATGAATCCCAGTATGTGACTAATCAATTGCGTGGATCCCAGTACGCGACTTAATCACCAACAGAAGATGTTGGCTGCAAAGTTCTTCACTTCATCAACAATGAAGATCAAGAAGCACTTGGTTACAAAACCCTAAGGCGCAAAGACGCAGTAGCTTCTTTTAGAGAGAATAAGGCATCAGTCACCTTTTGCATATGTTATCCTTGTATTCTTTTATGTGACGGCCTCTAAAATAAGCCTTATATAGGTTTAGGGTTGTAAGAAAAGAAACCCTACACAAATACATAAGCTTGGCCAAAAAATCAGATCTGAAAATCTGAATTCTCGTAACCTTGATCGATCGGGAGGTGTCGAGCTTTAAAACATCAAACACAAGAGATGAGGTTCGATTGATCCACCAGGTGTCGAGAAGCTATCGAGAGAACATGAGCTTTCTCGATCGATCCACCAGCTATTGAGAAGGTGTTGAGATTGCGATAAGAAACACCTTAAGAGGCTCAATAGATAACTAGCTGTCGAGAGGTGTCGAGAAACTGTCAAGATATCTGTCCGCAGGTGTCGAGATATCTGTCCAGCTTTAATGAACAGCTTTTCTTCACTTGTTTCTTGGTCCAATCTTCATGGCTTTAATACTAGACTTAAACAACATGTTTCTTGAAGTATTAAACACATCCTAGATCTACCCAAATACAAGTAAAGTGCGTTTTGTTAAAAGATTAGTCAATTACACAAAATATGTTCTTAACAATCTCCTCCTTTGGCAATCTGTGACAAAACCACAACAAACAAATGAACATATGAGAGAAGTCATAAATCACTCAACTCATATTCACTTGTTGAATACAATAAAATCTATCCTAACACAAACTTTTGAAAAACTTTGCAAGAAGAGAGTTCATAGCAAGTAGACTTTGACAACCTGTATTTCTGAAACACTTTAAACAAAACTCACCAAGGCATCTTAGTGTGAAACAGAAATAATAGATTGCATACAAGTAATAAGAAACATGTGTATAAAGAAAAAAAAAGAAACAACACATGTAAAAGATAGGTGAAGAAGACATACATCATCAAAGATAAGCACAATGTATGTAAACATGGTCACAAGACCGGTGTACAAGAAGAAAGAAGTAAGCACTCCCCCTAACAAGATGAAACACAACTCTCCCTTACAAGGGCATGTATTTCTCCCCCTAACATGTAGAATCTTAAAAAGAAATCACATATCTCCACAATTTCTCCCCCTTTTTGTCATGATTGATAAAGGGTATAATAAGCTAGAAAGCTTCACCCAAAAAACATAAAGATGATCAAAGATAATCAAGGGGGTACAAAGAATCCATAAAAATGCATGAATGTAATGAAACAATATGCTATGGATGACAAGATAATAGAATGATGCAAAACATGTGAAAAACAAATCTTTTAACAAGAAAAATGTTATGCACATAGATCCCAAAACACACACACACACACACAAAACAAATCTAACCAATTTTATATTTCAAAAACAAGTTAAGACAGTTTAGTGAGTATACATTAACACATGTAAAACCTTGTGATGGCCAAATCACATTGTACCTATACAGGTATCAAGAGTAGCAAAGAATATTGCGTGTTGTGTGTGAAAAACATCGCAAGATTGCATAAGTGTATACATGTTATGACGATTTGAGATATGAGAAAATCACTTTAACTCACACACAATCATAACTGTTTGATGGTGATTATCACCTTCGAGGTACATTCTATAACTCCCACATCTCCTAGAAAACACGCTTGCAATCATATTTAAAAGCATTTTTGATCTTTTTGTTTTTGATTTTTCTTTGCATATTTTTCTATTAAGCATATCATGCATGGACATATAAGAGAGAGAAAAGAAATACCCAATGATATATGAAATTCCAATTTTACTATGCCGAAGCACACAAATTTCATTGACACTGCACTTTTGCTATGTCGAAGCATACAGGTGTCATTATGATTGGCAGGCAACAGTGGTGAGATGGTTATTTATGCATTTTTCTTAGGATTTTCTAATTCTTCCCGACAAAAAGAGTGATACGAGTGTTAAGTACAAGAGACAACTTAATCTTACTCATCACAAACACGAGCCACAAAACTCACTTTCTTAGTTGTGCATAGAAATGCTCATCTAAGTTAGAAGAGATACAAAGTTTAGAAAACTTTGTTTCAATGGCCATCTAAGGTACACAAGTACCAATGTACACAAACACACTGTTTTTGTATTTTTCTGATTTTTCTTTTTTATTTTTATTTTGAAAACAAAACAAAATAAAAACTAAACAACCAAACAAAAACAAACAAACAACATGAAAGCATGAAAGAAAGATGCATATGCATGAAGGCATGATAGAAAAATGCAGATGCATGAAAGCATGATTCCAAAAGCAGATAAGAAATCAAGCAAAGAAAGTCCTACTTTAGATAGAAAGAATTAAAGTAGAGGACAAACAGAAAAAGACAATTAAGTCTTAGGTTTATTTCTCACCCACACAGCACGAGTCTTTGGTCGTGAAGATGAAAAGGCATGTGTCCTAGTATGTCTACTAAAGGATATAGAAGAATTAAGATTCTCTTGAAATTGAGTTAAAAAGCTCAAAGCTTTTAATAACTCTCCAAACAAAGGTGTAGGTCATTGAGAGGAAACCTGTGACTGTTTGGACAATTACTTATGAGGATACAACTTAAAGCAATTAGGACGAATGTGTCCAGAAGCACCACAATGGTGACAAGCATGAGGTCTAACAAAGGATTTAGATTTCATACCTTTATTACCTTTCTCAGATTGGGGCACAAAGACAGTTATTGATCCAGAAGCCGTGGAAGAGGAAGGGCTGGAGGAAACAGCATATCCTAAGCCAATCTTATCAAAACTAGACTTTTGAGCACTCAATACCTCATCAAGCTTTGCACTAGATATCCTCTCTATTTGAGTTCTAGCTTGACTAAGCTTAACCTCAAGATTCTTGCCTTCTCTTCTAATGAGGTGTTCTCCATAATAAGAGTCTCAATTAACTTTGTAGTCTCGTCTAGCTTGACTAACAGATCAGCTTTTTCAGTTTTGACCTCATTAAGCTCTTTTCTACAAAGATGAGAAGTTTTTTCAGATTTTATGAATTCAGTGCATAGCTTATCATAGGCTTCCTGAAGGGTCATCTTTTTAGGTACTTCATCATCAGAAGAATCCTCACTGTCACTAGTACTCTCCACAATCACCTTATCGGTTGAGGTAGCAAAAGCCATAACGTGACGACATTTATCCACATACTCATCGGAAGAGTCATCCTCAGTGCCACTCCAAGTAGCAACCAACCCTTTATCTTCTAATTTCTTGGTCTTTTCCTTCATGAGGTAGTTTGGGCACTCTATACTCATATGACCAAAACCTTTGCACTCATGGCATTGGATGAGGGGTTTCTCATTCTTGCCATTCCTTGAGGATTTAGGTTTCCTAAGAGGTTTGCCCTTATCCTTTTTCCTAAACTGAAAAAGCTTGATAATTTCATCAGTTATGAAGGTTAGATCCTCATCCTCATCTTCACTTTCATCTTCATCTTCAGAGTCCTCAATCTCTTCCTCTATACCCTTAAGAGCCAAGTTTTTACTCTTTCCACCTTTTCCCATTGAGCCTAATCCCATCTCATAGGTTTGAAGATTCCCTACAAGCTCAGTCAAAGGAATTTGATCAATGTCTTTGACTTCTTCAATGACAGTGATCTTGGCATGGAATCTTTCAGGTAAGGACCTAAGGATTTTTCTAACAATTTTGGATTTTGCAATACATTCTCCATGGTTGAAGGCAGAATTCACAATATCCTTGAGTTTGGCATAGAACTCATCAAAGGTCTCATCCTCCTCCATCTTTATTTCTTCAAAACTACTAGTAAGTCTTTGAAGCTTCACAGTCTTTACTGTCTTGGTACCTTCATAGGTGATCTCAAGAATGGTCCATGCTTCCTTGGCAACTTCTGTAGATGATATTTTCTTGAATTCCTCATTGGTCACCCCACAAAACAAAGCATTCAAGGCTCTACTGTTGAAATTTGCCACTATGATTGTTGCATCATCCCAATCCACTGGCGCTTCCTTTGGCTTAATCCAGCCAACTTCAATAGCTTGCCATACTTGTTCACCAAGAGCCTGCAAAAAAACTTTCATACGAACTTTCCAGTACGCATAATTAGTTCCATCAAATAAAGGAGAAATCAAAAGAGATTGTCCACGATCCATGACAACGGGGGTCAAGGATCACATTCAGGAAATTAATCCAATTAGAGTGAACCCGCTCTGATACCACTTGTTGGGACAAGTGCTCTGATATCACTTGTTGGGAAATTTAGACCCCGGTTGATAGAATTAACAAGTTTTAAACCCAAGTTGTTAATTAGGTTTATTATGAATAAATCTTGTTAACACAAACAAACATCAATATCATGTCAATAATAAATGCAGCGGAAAAGTAAATAAGATAAGATATGATGACCCAAGAAAACCAATGAAACAAACTAGTTTTATAGTAAAAAACCTGAGGGGAAACCTTCCTGAAAAGCAATGCACTATAATGAAAAGGAGTTTCAGATCTACTACAAAACTTTTGTCCCTAAACTCTACAATCCCCGTAGATGAACTCACAGCAGAAACCTTCTACCAGTTCAAAACCTCTGAACTCTTCAATATATGAACGCCACCCTTTGATGCACGAATCCCAGTACGTGACTAACCAATTGTGCGGATCCTAGTACGCGACTTAATCACCAACTAGAAGAAGATGTTGGTTGCAAAGTTCTTCATTTCATCAACAATGAAGATCAAGAAGCACTTGGTTACAAAACCCTAAGGTGCAAAGACGCAGTAGCTTCTTTTAGAGAGAATAAGGCATCGGTCACCTTTTGCATATGTTCTCCTTGTATTCTCTTATATGACGGCCTCTAAAATAAGCCTTATATAGGTCTAGGGTTGTGATAAAAGAAACCCTACACAAATACATAAGCCTGGCCTAAAAATTAGATCTAGAAATCTGAATTCCCGTAATCTCGATCGATCGGGAGGTGTTGAGGAGGTGTCGAGCTTTAAAACATCAGACATGAGAGATGAGGCTCGATCGATCTACCAGGTGTCGAGAAGCTATCGAGAGAACATGAGTTTTCTCGATTGATCCACCAGCTATCGAGAAGGTATCGAGATTGCGATAAGAAACACCTTAAGAGGCTCGATAGATAGCTAGCTGTCGAGAGGTGTCGAGAAGCTGTCGAGATATCTGTCCGCAAGTGTCGAGCTATCTGTCCAACTTTAATAAACACCTTTTCTTCACTTGTTTCTTGGTCCAATCTTCATGGCTTTAATACTAGACTTAAACAACATGTTTCTTGAAGTATTAAACACATCCTAGATCTACCCAAATACAAGTAAAGTGCGTTTTGTCAAAGGATTAGCCAATTACACAAAATATGTCCTTAACAGTATAGTGGGACTCATGAATAGTACCAAAAAGTGCAGTGAGACTCATAAATAGTAGCAAAAATAAGCTGAATAATAAAATAAACTGGCAAAATCTAATCACGCCAAATGGACACTTAGAACGAGATTTAATTGCAATCAATTAATAATTGCAGGACTTCTTTTTTTAGAGTGGGACTTATTGATATAATTAACAGTCAAGAAATCAAATTGAACTTTACCAAATCAATGAAGGAATACTAAACTAGTAATTTAACTTAAAATTCAGGTAAAGAATAAGAAAGACAAAAAGGAAGATTTGGGTTATGTTAGAGAAGATCTGCTAACTTTCCAATGGCTTTCTTAAAGACCCAAGTGTTAGGACTTAATTAAACTTAGGAGTAGAATATATATAAATTAAGGTTGACATTTTTTTTTGACATTTATAATGCTATTGATGCAGGTGGATTATATACTAGGAAGTAACCCATTGAACATGTCATACATGGTGGGATATGGAAACAAGTTTCCTCAAAGGATACACCATCGTGGATCGTCCTTACCTTCAATTTATCAACAACCAGGGCTCATTGATTGTAAAGGTGGAACCCCATATTTTAGCAGCAACAATCCTAATCCAAACTTGCTTATAGGGGCTGTTGTTGGAGGACCTGATATCAAAGACTCATACAATGATTCCCGAGCAGATTTTGTGCAATCAGAGCCAACCACGTACATAAATGCACCTCTTGTGGGGCTATTGGCTTACTTCAAAACACATTGAGACTCCTAATTTATTTATTTATTTATTTTAACTCATACAATTTTTATACGTACATTGATATCATACTTTGTTTATATGGAAGATCTACAGGTGACACATACTGTACAGAAAGGAAAAAAAACTTTACAATAAAACGATTAACTAATTCAACTGAATTTGCACTTTGACTTTTGTTATCAAGACTTAACGCGATGAAAAAGGAGAAGTTAATTATTTTATCCATTAGGTAAACTACACCTTTCTCTCACATAATTTTTGAAGAAACAATAAAAGAATAAGTTTAGATAAAATTTATGAATGAAGAAAATGCAACCAAATGTTAGTAACATGTCTGTAACTACGGGTGTCCGGTGTCCAGTGTCCACCCCACACGACCAACCCGCCAAACCCAACCGTACTTGACTTGTCGCCACTCAATCTGATTGCTCTGGCGGTTGGATGTGGGTCCCGACCTTTAAAAACCCAACACCACGGATCGCTTTTGGGTCTCCTCCTTCAAAACCGGTGAAACCCACCTAACGAAATACATCAATTTTAGCGATTTCTCAAGCTTTTCGATGACTTTTCTAGCTAGATACGGTGGATTTCGACGACTAATATAGTTAGATCCGGCAAATATACACCATATCCAACAGAAATTCATTAAATCCAACAAATTCTCTGTACAATTTGGCGAAAATCCCTCTAGATCCGACGAGATCTTACCGGATCTAGGACGGATATGGCGAGATCTCACTGGATCTAACAATATCTCGCCGCTTTTTGGTGGTTTTCAGCTTCACTCGAAACTGACCACCACCCAACAAAAACTCAAACCGACAAACCAGATACCTTTACGGGTTGGTTGCAGATCTGAAAATTCCTTACCCAATTTGATGGGGTCAATTGTGGGTAGGGCACAAACCCAACCCAAACTGACATGTGAACAACCCTATTTGTAACTTACAAGTGAGATTCTCTTTTATGTCAAATGAGGGTGTACCAGTGTAGTTCATAATACACTGAATCATAGCTATTAAACTTGAACCGGACGTTGACTCGGTTTATAAGCCGGGTTACTGGGCCACTGGTTTAACTAGTGGGTCAACGGTTGAACCGCGGAGTCAAATAAAAAGATTTCAATATATATATATAAATATATATATAAACAAAAAAAGAGAAATTTTTTTCAAACATAAACTTAAAGCAATAAACAAATAAAGATAAAAAAATATAAACAAAAGAAGAGAAAAAAAGGTTTAAGCAATAAGTTATATAGCATATATTGATATATTCATACTTACATGCTAACTAGCTTCGTGAAATTGAAAAGTGCATTTATTTATTTAGGTTTTCTCTTATTTAAACTACTATATCATTACATATTAAACAATAAAGAGTTAATGAGATTAACCTATTAATATAATTTTACACAATTCACAAACCCAGCTGTGTTAATAAATCCCAGTCGAGTCACACGGTTTGCTTAGAACCCACCGAGTTTTATTGGTTTTGACTAAGTCTTATACACATCCGATCCAATTGATGACATAGACTGGTCTATGTGTTGGGTCATCGGGTTACCAGTCCAACCGCCTGGGCCGGGTCAGGTTTAATAACACTGCACTGAATAATTTCATGAAAAGAAGGGCCGCTGCATGCCTACACTACGTAATAAGGTCTAAAAGTTTGCAAAAGAAAGGAAAAAGGATTTTGGGATCAATTTTTAACTTAACATAATCAAATATTCACTTTCAAGTTATGATTAAATAGTGATTAGAACTTGTCTAATAAAATAATACTAACTAATAAGCTTGTTGATCTATTTATCTATCTCCATTATTTGGAAACTAAATATGTGGGATACGAAATTATGAATATAAATAACAGTGGGTTCTAATTAGTGTAACTGCTGAAGTCCTTGTTGTTGAATAAGACACTTGAAAATAATAAATGGCAATCATCATAAAGCGAACGCCATTAAATCAAAGTTATGATATATATATATATATGTATGTATGTATGTATGTATGTACGTACGTATGTAGCAAAACTAAATTTAAAGATTGAGCAATCTTTTTTTTTTTTTTTTTTTTTTTTTTGGGTTAGGATGAAGTTACCATTTTTTTATGATACACCCCATAATGATATGACCCATTGCCAAGAGCCTTGTAGGCTTGTAGTTTGGCTGACACTTCCTAGGGTGTTTTTAACCCAGACGCCCACGGTTCAAATTTGTCATTGTTCATTGTTCTAACTATTGAATTATAATTAAAAAAAAAAGAAAAGAAAAAGAAAAAGAGATGACCAGTTCGACCCAGATAAATTCTTTAAAACTGTCAAATTTTTTTCATGTGCTCCAAATCACTTATCTACCTAATTTCAAAATATTTATTTTAAATAGTTTGATATTTTGGTCTTTTGGAATAAGAAAAATGCTATATTAAGGAAATTTTATAATTTCAATATGGTTTTAAAATATTTTTCATTAAATTTTTTTTGACTTTTATGGTCATTTGAAA
Source organism: Notholithocarpus densiflorus (assembly GCA_030021035.2). Taxonomy (NCBI): domain Eukaryota; kingdom Viridiplantae; phylum Streptophyta; class Magnoliopsida; order Fagales; family Fagaceae; genus Notholithocarpus; species Notholithocarpus densiflorus. The sequence continues at coordinate 1,701,818 of JARYZH020000017.1, forward strand.
TAAGGAAAATTCTACTTCCATTTGTGTTGACATTCTTAATATATGTCTTTTTTTTTTTTTTTTTTTTTTTTTTTGTATCTTTTGATTATATATTTCCTTTTAAGTAAAAATTCAATATTTTTTAATTGTATATTTATGGGAATTTTTTGTCTCTCTATGTTTACTTAATACAAAGAGTGCTTAATAATTAATTTTGTATGAAGTAAATGATATGCTTATTTTTTTTTCTAATTTTTTTAACTTATGTATAATTTTTTTTAACATTTTTAGATTTTTAATAAAAAATTATTCTGAAATTTTATTAAATTTTTACTGAACTTGCAGTTCGATCAATGACCTATTGAACAATGTGATTCAAAGTCTATATTGAAACCGAATCAAGTTTTGGTCTGAATTTAATAACTAGAGTCTTAAACTCTCTATTTGATTTAGCATATTATTTTATTTTTACCTATATTTTTTACCTACTAAACTGTTTACCTATATTTGTTTTCCCTATTTGTTACACTTTTCCTATTTTAGGTAACCACTTTTCCTTTTCACCTACATCAAATTCCTTTTTATTTTTTATTTTATTTTTTTGGAGAAGAAACCTATATCAAATTCCTTATTCTAAAACATATTTCATTTAAATGGAAAACCAGATCAAATTCTTCAAATATAGGTAACAAGTGTAGTTCAAATAGATATAGGGAATGTGGTGTACGATGTTCGTCATCTGCTTCTTGGTCTGCATTGGGTTAGCATTTGCTGCACAAGGAGAGGGGGGAATAGGGTGGCACATGTTCTTGCACAACATGCTAGGAACATTTCTGATGATATGTTTTGGATGGAGGATTCACCTCCACCAACTCTGAATGCTCTGTATCAAGACTCTCTTTTGTTATAAATAAATGAATGTTCCGTTTTCAAAAAAAGAAGAAGATATGGATGAGCTGACGGGGTAAGTTGATGTGGAAGGCTTTTGGGTGTTTGGTTACCCATATTCACCCCTTTACCCATTTTAAGTAATTTGCATGTCACCAATGCTCTAAGTTGGATTTTGAGAAAGAATAGCAAAGAGCCAAAGATAAGGCCAAAATTATTGTGAAAATGTTGTGGACATATCATTTCTCATCCTCTCGTATTGTATTCAAATTTAAAAGTGAAAATACTTATTTTTACCATTTAAGAAAATTGGATGTGATAAGATTTTATGTAAATAAAATTTTTTAAAATGAATATCTTTACGAAATTTAAACTTTTTTCTATTTTCATGCTTACAATTTTCAAGTTGAGTTTGCTTGTCACATTTGTCTACTTTCCAAGAGCAACGATAAAACAACATTTTTCAACAAATCTTTTCATAATAGTTGAGTTGGCAAGCTTTTTTATTTTTTATTTTTTAATTTTTTCAGAAGAAGATAAGTAGATTGAAGTTTTTATTGATTTTCATCTAGACCCATCACTGACATTACTTTTTTACTTACCATTAACAACTTGCCACCTAGACAATTGTGATTTTTTTTTTTTTTTTTTTTTTGGTATATATACTTTCTGAAGTCAAACTCCCAAATATGTAAACGTGGCTTGTATAGACATTTTCTTTTGGTCATTGTGGCTTGTATAAAAATACCTGTGTATAATTACCCTCAACCAATCATGAGTAAGACTTTTAAGTAACGACATTCATTTTTTGTTTGGGTTATCAACTTCTAGCAAGCTAGGCTGTACTTCCATGACTTCCATGTGTATATGGAAACAAACAACAAAGAAAATTTTCTTTAGTCTCTAAGGGGATGAGATTTACAACCAAATTACAGTGATTTCTAGGAAATTCCAATTTAAGAGAAGCAGCGAACACACACTGAAACAAGAATTTTACACCACTTTGTACATAGGGATAATACTATATAAGAAAGAAACAACCATGCTTCATATCTAAGTTATAGAATAACTTGTACATGTACTCCTTTTCTTTTGAGTATATGCTGTGTGTAACATATGCATAGGACTATTGGAGTTGCACATTACAATTTACAGCCTAGGAAGTGGGTTGTGAAAGATAGAGAAGATGGGTGGGGAATGCTATATTATTCCAAGATTAATATTGGCATTGGCAGGAACTGTGATGATGATGATGGTGACGCGAATAGGACCAATGACTGCTTCAATTGATTATGCTGATGCTTTGTCGAAGTCCATTTTGTTCTTTGAAGGCCAGAGGTCAGGAAAGCTACCCTCTACCCAACGTATTACTTGGAGGAAGGATTCTGGTCTTCAAGATGGCTCTGACATTGGTGTAAGTCTCTCTCCTAGTCTAAGTGGACAAGTGACACATATATAGATTTGTTTAGCTTTAATTCTAGACACATATAAAGTGACACATATATAGATTTGTTTAGCTTTAATTCTGCAATTTGTCTCGTCTCATCTAAATTATGGATCTCACAATGAATTAAATAAAAAAACTATTATGTCAGAAGAGAAAGTATGTAGTAACACATTTATATATATATATATGTATATATATATATATATTTTTGAAAATGGAATCAATATTCATTTGTAGTTGTAACTAAGTTAATCATTCATACTTTATAGATTCTTGTTTCTCAAAAAAAAAAAAAATATTTATATATGTACGGCCTGCAGAATCCAAACCCCTTTGGGCCTCGGGCCTCAACCTAATTGTACGGCCCCGTGATATCTAAGCCCATTTGGGCCTTGGACTATGGATCAATAATATGGCCCAAGGGCCCAACCTCTGCTTTACCCAGGATCCCGGTCTGAATCCACAAAAGCTACGAGCCCAAGCTGAGTGTTGTTCAAAGGCCTAGAGAGCAGGCAGCCGACGCTAGCTCGTATCTTGCCTTGCCACGTAGTTCTTGCTCGGCAAGTCGTCCCCAAGCAAGGTTGTGGTTGTTCGGTCACACCACCCTTTGTGTGTCCGGTAATGCCTTAGGGAATGTCGCAGCCGAGCACAGTTGCTGAAGTGGGAGCCATTTCTAAAGCCACTCTCACCTAAACGCCTACTTACAATTAACGACATTGGACCTCTCATTGCACTAGTTTTGAAAGTAATCATAATCCTCCCATTAATAATTGGCTATAAATAGGAGAAGCTAGAGAAAGGGAAGGGGTTGGAATTTGGGGAGAGAATAGAGAAGAGAGAAGCAACACAAAGAGAGAGAGAGAGAAAAGTGATCTCATTGAGTCTCTGTGTCGAGAACGACCCAAAGTAGGAAATCCAAGCTCACAATACAAGTAAGTTGTGAGCCCAAGTGAAGTCCAGCTTTACAGTCTCATTTTTGGGTGCGCACAATTGGCGCTGTTTGTGGGAATCTCCTACAATGCTGTGGTTCAACTGAGACTCACGCTCGGAAGAATGTTTGAAAGGCGTTCGGGAAGCTATGCCGAGAGTGGTTCTGTGGGGTCTTCTCGGGGATCTACTTGGCGGGAGCAAAGACAAAAGAGGCGTGAAGATAGGGATCATGAACGGGAGGAAGAGCGGTCCGTTCTTGGAGAAGGGTCATACCAAACTCATCGAATAATATTAGGTGCTACTGGGCAAGAGTAGTTTGACGAGAGAGACGAGGAGTTGGAGCGGTTACGCAGACTGGTGAGAGATTTGGAGTTGGCGGCGGAAGGTAGGCACCGGATAAGGGGCCGAAATGACCAAGAAAGGAAAGCTGACAGTGGTGGAGATCGTTATGGGGCGGGGTCCAATCAATTCGGTCCCTGTCAACCCCGGGATCGCTCCCATTCCCGAGAGTCACGTCGACATAGGGACCATTCCCATTCCAGAGGGTCGCGTCGACGCAGGGACCGTTCACGTTCACGTGAATATGCCGACCGTGGTTCAGATTCACCAGAGGAGCGATGGCCCTACAATGCCACTTTAAATGCTTTGAGCTGCGCCTTACGCAGAGCCGCTCGGTCGCCTTTCTCGAACGATATCGAACGGGCCCCAATGCTGAGCAAGTTTACACAACCACCGTTCAATTCCTACGATGGGAAAACGGACCCGGTAGAGCACATTAGCCACTACATCCAAATGATGTCCCTGCACGCCTATAACGATGCGTTGATGTGTAAGGTATTCCCTTCAAGCCTTGGGCCCATTGCTTTGAGATGGTTTAACGGGTTACAGAAAGGTTCTATAAACAATTTTGCTAAGTTAATCCAAGAATTTGGTGTCCAGTTCGTGACGTGTAGCCGGGTACCGCAACCGGTGGATGCATTACTATCCATGAAGTTGAGGGCCGGGGAAACCCTCCGGAGTTATGCTAGTCGGTATTGGAAACTCTATAATGAGATTGGTGGGGGGAACGAGAAGATTGCTGCGAGTACCTTTAGGATGGGGTTACCCGAGGAATTCGAACTACGGGAGTCGTTGACAAGGAAGCCTCTCGAGGATATGAGGTAGCTCATGAGACATATTGAAGAATATAAGCGCCTAGAGGATGACAGGCTGCAGAGCAAGGGCAAGGCACCGTTGGTGAGTCATCCTCGGCAGGGTGGTTTTCAGCCGAGACCTCGAAAGGATTTAAGGATATAGGAGCCGGAGTTGCAGCTAGGGGAGGTGAATGTGATGTTTAAAGAACCGGTACATAGGATTCTCGACCGGGTTAAAAACGAGCTGTACTTCAGATGGCCAAACAAGATGGGGGGGTGACCTGACTCGGAGGAATCAGAATTTGTATTGTACGTATCACAAAGACAAAGGGCATACCACCGAGCAATGTCGGGTGTTAAAAGATCATTTAGGGCAGCTGGTGAAGGCGGGATATTTGAAGGAGTTTGTAGTAGATTCCGGAAACCGGGGTGCCAGACAAGGTGCTCAGCAAGGGGCAAACCCTCTCCCACCTCCGTTAGGAGTGATTGAAGTCATCCATGCTGCCCTGAGGAGTATGACCATAACCAGAAAAGGAGTGTTGACTGTAGCTCCCGTGGGAAATTGCCTAGACGACCAGCCGCCCGAGAAGAAGGTGAAAAGTAGTCGGGAGCCCATCACTTTTGACGACGACGATTTAGAAGGAACGATTCAACCACATGACGATGTATTGGTAGTCACGGCTCGGAAAAGTGGCTTTTTAGTAAAGAGGGTGATGATAAACCAAGAAAGTGGGGCCGAAGTAATGTATTCTGACCTATTCAAGGGGCTCGGCTTAAAGAATCAGGACCTGACGAAGTATGATACCTCGTTAGTTTGGTTTGATGGCAGGGTGGTGATTCCTGAGGGTCAAATTTCCTTTCCCGTGAGTATGGAAGGTAAGGAGGTAAAGGTGACATTCATAGTGGTCAGTTCGTTTTCCCTGTACACGGCGATCTTGGGAAAGCCGTGGATTTACGCAATGTGGGCTGTCTCATCCACTTTGCATTTGAAGGTCAAATTCCCTATCGAGCAGGGTGTTGCCGTAGTAAGGGGAAATCAGCAAGTGGCTAGGCAATGTCTAGTTGCCGCGGTTGATTGGAAGAATGAGCAGGCTAAACAGGAGGCAACCACCGAAGAAGGTCTTTCATAGCAATTAAAGGACCCTCGGGAAGAAATGGGGGCTGGCTATGCCGAGGAACTACTCAGAGTTAAGATATTATCGGACATCGACAAGCATTTCCAAATAGGAGCAAATATGAAAGATGAAGATAGGACATAAATGTTGTTGTTTCTTATTCAGAATATAGACATCTTCGCTTGGAGCCCGTATGAGGTACCCGGGGTGGATCCTGAATTCATAGTCCACAAGCTTAATGTAGACTTGTTGTTTCCTCCCAAGAAGCAAAAACCAAGGAGGTCGGCCAGGGAACACGTTGAGGCAGTTAAGTTAGAAGTCGAGAGGTTGAAGGAGGCTGGGGCGATAAGGGAAATCCTCTTCCCGGAATGGTTAGCAAATACCGTGGTGGTGAAGAAGAAAAACGGCAAGTGGAGGGTTTGTGTAGATTTCACGGATTTGAACCGAGCATGCCCGAAAGATCCGTTTCCAATGCCGAAGATTGATCAGTTAGTAGATGCTACGTACGGACACCCAAGGATGAGTTTTCTAGACGCCTTCCAAGGGTACCATCAGATTACCCTAGCAGCCAAGGACCGACAGAAGACAGCATTCATCTCCCTGGAGGCCAATTATCATTATACTGTAATGCCCTTCGGATTGAAAAACGCCGAGGCCACCTACCAACGAATGATGACAAGGATGTTCCGGGATAAAATAGGGCGTACAGTTGATGTGTACATTGATGACATGGTTGTGAAAAGCAAGCAAGATGCACAGCATATAGAGGATCTTTAGGGGGTGTTTGAAGTACTTCGGCAGCGTAAGTTGCGCCTTAATGTAGAGAAGTGTGCTTTTAGGGTGGGAGTTGGTAAATTCCTAGGATACCTGATCACTAATCGGGGGATAGAGGTTAATCCCGATCAGATCGAAGCCGTGAAACGGCTGAATCCGCCGAGCAACCCGAAGGAGGTGCAAGTATTGACTAGGATGTTAGCTGCTCTTAACCGATTCATTTCCAAGTTCGCTGATCAATGCCGACCATTCTATCAACTTCTGAAGAAGTGGAGAGGATTCCAGTGGAACGAGGAATGTGACGGGGCTTTCCGAGATTTAAAAGAGTATTTGATGCAAGCACCCGTGTTAACGGCCCCAAAGCCCAGGGAAGATTTATTTATGTACCTCTCGGTGTCCAATCATGCTGTGAGTGTCGTGCTACTAAGGGATCAAGGAGTACAGCAACCTGTGTATTATATTAGCAAGACCTTAGTCGATGCTGAGACAAGATATTTACCCCTGGAGAAGTTGGTGTTAGCACTTGTGCATGCTACGAGGAAGTTGCCGCATTATTTCCAAGCTCACATTGTGTATGTGTTGACTGAGTATCCCTTACAGTCGCTGTTGAAGAGATCCGACTTTATGGGCCGGATAGCCAAATGGGGAACTCGGTTAGGTTCCTTTGACATACGGTATAAGCCAAAAAATTCTATGAAGGGATAGGTCCTTGCTGATTTTGTTGCAGAGTTCACCCCTAAAAGTGAAGGGGAAATGGTCTGTTATATGGAAAGTCTCCCGTGGAAGGTATTTGTGGATGGTGCATCAAGTGCCATGGGAGCTGGTGCCGGGATCGTCATCATAACTCCTAAGGGATTACGGTTGGAAAGCCAACAAATCCCCATTTACTGGCACATGTGCCGCTTCAGTTCCCAAACCGTCAGACAATGATAGTGGCTGAGCGAACAATCAGATACAACGCGCCTTTTGAGGGCGTATTAATGGGTCTCTCAACCGCCCAATATCCACCCGTTGAACTTCCCAGGCAACAATTACCCCTTGGATACCTTGATTCGTTCCCGAGAGCCGAGCACGAATCAAGGGGGGGCTAATGTACGACCCTGCAGAATCCAAACCCTTTTGGGCCTTAGGCCTCAACCCAATTGTATGGCCCCGTGATATCCAAGCCCATTTGGGCCTTGGACTATGGATCAATAATATGGCCCAGGGGCCCAACCTTTGCTCTGCCCAAGATCCCAGTCTGAACCCACAAAAGCTACGAGCCCAAGATGAGTGTTGTTCAAAGGCCTGGAGAGCAAGCAGCCGACACTAGCTCGTATCTTGCCTTGCCACGTAGTTCTTGCTCGGCAAGTTGTCCCCAAGCAAGGTTGCGGTTGTTCGATTACACCACCCTTTGTGCGTCCGGCAGTGCCTTAGGGAATGTCGCCGCCGAGCACAGTTGCTGAAGTGGGAGCCATTTCCAAAGCCACTCTCACCTAAACGTCCACTTACAATTAACGACATTGGACCTCTCATTGCACTAGTTTTGAAAGTAAACATAATCCTCCCACTAATAATTGGCTATAAATAGGAGAAGCTAGAGAAAGGGAAGGGGTTGGAATTTGGGGAGAGAAAACAAAGAGAATTGAGAAGAGAGAAGCAACACAAAGAGAGAGAGAGAGAGAAAAGTGATTTCATTGAGTCTTTGTGTCGAGAACGACCTAAAGTAAGAAATCCAAGCCCACAATACAAGTAAGTTGTGAGCCCAAGTGAAGTCCAGCTTTACAGTCTCATTTTTGGGTGTGCACAATATATATTTATATATATATATATATATAGATTCTTATATATGCACATATTTAAACTCTCTTATAGAATCTTGTAATATTATATTTTTGTAAACAACTTTGTCATGGACATTAAGATGTGAAGTAGTGAATGGTGGACAATATCTTTCACATTTTTTTTTTTTTTTTGATTAAACAATATCTTTCACATTAACTCACCATTGACACCATCTTAAATTTTTCATCACTTTAATACAACCATTTCGACAAGTCGTGGGACAATATGTAAAGTCAATTCAAATTAATGTCTACTAATAATTATGAAGGGCGTATTAATAAGAACTCAATCCTAATAAATGACTATTAATAACTATTGTAATTATCAAATTTTATATTTAAAATTATAAACAATATTCAGATCGGTTAATATATATATATATATATATATATGTATATATACACACACTTGAAGAATGGATTGGAGGTTGAACTTTAGTACTCATGAGTCATGATATATCAAATATGCCATTGCTGATAAGACAAGTGGAGAATTGAAGGAACTATGATAGATTCTTAATGATGTATATGGAATCAAAGTCTTTACATTCCACCAGAAAGAACACATCTTCATAAAAGTTATGCCTATAAGGCTATAACATACATGTAAAAAGACATACATACCTTCTTTGTTTCCACCATTACTTCTTAAACGGTTACATTGATTAAGAAGTGAAACTAACAATAAACTTTCCCTCCTCAGATGGATTTAGTTGGTGGTTACTACGATGCTGGTGACAATGTAAAATTCAGCTTTCCCATGGCATTCACAGTAGCAACATTGGCATGGAGTGCTATAGAATTTGGCCAATTAATGGGCTCAGAGCAACAAAATGCACTGGAGGCTATTCGTTGGGGCACTGACTATTTACTTAAAGCCACTAGTGTTCCTAATGTTGTGGTTGGTGTAGTTGGTGACCCGAATGCTGATCACAATTGTTGGGAGAGACCTGAAGACATGGATACTCCTAGAACCACTTATGTGGTTAATAAAACAAGTCCTGGTTCTGAGGTTTCAGCCGAGATTGCAGCTGCACTTGCAGCCTCTTCCATAGCATTTCAGGGCTCTGATGCTAAATATTCTAAACTACTTCTTGATAGAGCTAAACAGGTAATTGAATTGTTGATTATACCTTTTCCTTATTGGTTATCAATAAATAAATTTAGATATCCTCAAGTTTTTTCGCAATTGTTTTCTTAATTATGAATAGTAAACGTCAAGAATCTTTTACCTCTACACGTCCAAGATTCAAAAAACTCATTCCCCAACTATCAAATTATCCCCAAAAGAAATTTATGAATAGTAAACAATGAAGCCAAGAAACTTGAAAATCAATCATGATTTGACAATTTAATTGTGAAAAATACTGTGTATGTAACATTATGATTGCTTATACAATTAATTTATATCAATGACGATTATTCCTTTCTTTTGTATCAGGTCTTTGACTTTGCTGATCAATATCAAGGATCTTACAATTCTAGTATTCCACAGGGTGCATGCCCATTTTACTGTGATTTCAGTGGCTACGTGGTATGAAATATTGTGACTCCAAAAAACAAATATTACAATTAGGTTCTTGATCAAATAGTTTAAATTGTCTAAATTCTGAAATAATTCTTCTATTTTTAAATCTCATCGGTTGAACAACATTAATTGGGTGATATAGGGGGCTTGAATCAGTTAAATTTTTAGATTAACCCTTAAAAAAATCTAAATCCAAATCACATCCTCTAAATATGGGTAAATTTTCATTTTTGTCAATTAAATTTTATTTTTATTTAATCATTTTATTCCCTAAATTCTAACATTTTGTGGAAGTTGATCTTTTCATCCATTATGTCTATAATAATGTCACTTTTTCACATATAACAATGGTTTTATAGACGACATTATATGGATTAATTACCAGAAATATTAAAGTTGAGGGACAAAAATAATAAAATATGAATTTCATGTACGAAAATGACAATTCACCCAAATCTAAAGGGTGTAATTTGAATTTAACCCAAAAATTTTGCTGTTAAGTTCCAACTTTCATGTAAATTGAATTTGAAATTCAATGGCTAAAAGTTTTGTAATTTGACTTATATCTTGTAGGATGAATTGTTGTGGGGAGCAGCATGGTTACACAAGGCAACAAACGATGCTTATTACTGGAATTATCTTCAAAGAAACCTAAAGCATCTGGAAACCAGAGATATAGATGGTAATCCATTTGAAGGAGCTGGAATTAATGAATTTGGATGGGATTCAAAAACTGCTGGTATTAACGTACTTATTTCCCAGGTTAGATTAAATTTCTCACCATTAATTTTCTTCTTATAATGAGAAATATCAATCTCAAATTTTCTTCTTATTCCTGTGTTGGCAGAGGGTGATGAAAGAGCCTAATAATGCTAATCCTTTTGTTCTCAACGCCGACGAATTTGTATGCTCCATATTACCCGACTCACCTACGGTCAAATCAGTCAGTTACTCTCCAGGTAGCTTTCTCTAATCAATTCAAATAGAAAGGTTGAATTCATAATGAGGAAATGCATATACATGATATATGAAATAATTATTGAAGAAATAAAACTCAATTAGCTCGTACCCACTTACTCAAATTTCTTGAAATTGAAATAAAAAATGTTGGCCATTGGTTTTTTTTGGAAGGAAGACAATATTTATATGAGTCGTACCGTCCAAAATAACCTTTTTATTGAGATCCCAATGAATGATAATTCTTTCCATTTCACTTGAAATTAATTAAGATAAGAAATCCAAGGAATTTATTTAATGGTAATTTTGTTTTTGGTTATATCTAACAGTAAATATAGTGCTACATCAATTGAAACTTTATAATGTGCTTAGATTTGCAATATCTAATCTTTTATTTATTTGTTTATTTTGGCTAACGAGGGTGTCTAGAATCTAGATCCCTTTGAAAACTTTATTATTCGTCTATGTGTATAGTCTCCTCATCTCACACACACCAAGTAATTACTCAAAGAATTCCTTTAAGGTCATCCTAGGTAATTACTCAAACAATTCCTTAAGGTCACCCTAAGGTGTTGGCTAGAGATTTCAAATCAAGAACCTCATGAATAAAAGCCTTTAATAAAGAAGTCCACTAGACCAATTTAGGATTTTGTAATATGAAATGAATCAATTTCGAATGGAAAGCATCATTTTTCATATATATATATATATATATGTGTGTGTGTGTCAAATGTTAAATGTGTTTATTGAGATCCAATTTAGCTAGTGAACTTGAGATTGATTCATCATATATTGAATCTGTTGATTAGGTGGGCTTATATTCAAAGACGGAGGAAGTAACCTACAACATGCAACAGCTTTGTCTTTCCTTCTTATTGTTTATGCTCGCTATATGATAGATGCGAAGAAAGTAGTTCGTTGTGGTGATTTTGTAGCCCAACCAGATAAGCTGATCGAAGTCGCAAAAGGCCAGGTATATCTGCACCACATCATTATCAAGGAATTTCATACAAATTAGACATAATGATTCAATAAATTCATCTACAGATTTTGGTTCATTTAGTGCACGAGCAATGCTGTTCATATAAGAGCACTACTTCAGTACTCTTCAAGTAGCGCGATGTAGAACGACGACGTGATACTCTCTCATTTTACATACTCGAGGAAAATTCTTTCCATAAAAAGACAATGGAAAACTACAATATCTACTCTTGTGATTTGCTACCATAATTACTTAGTTCATAAACTTTAAATTCCAATATTTGACCCTCTAATATAAAATTATTAGGATTCGGTCCAAAGTATCCTAACATTTCATTTGAATCCAAATCTTTAAAAATCAAACAATTGAAAAAGTTTGTGGAATTATATTATGATTGAGTCAAATCACAACGGGTGATTTCTTTGTCCAACAAACTCAAAATCTGTTAGTTTAGATGAAACCCTAATGATTTCATTTAATTGAAAATTTAAGGTATCATATATATAACAAAAAATGCTAAAGATATAAACTTATGACAGCGGGATAAATTGCAATTTAATAGTGCATTAATTTCTCACATGTTTTGATAATTAAAGATTTTGCATTACTTGATATAGTAGTTTTCCTTTCTAATTGAGAGTTGAATGTGAATCATGTATGTTGCAGACGGATTATATACTAGGAAACAACCCATTGGGCATGTCATACATGGTGGGCTATGGCCAAAAGTTTCCTCAAAAGATACATCACCGTGGATCTACCATTCCTTCCATTGTTGCACACCCAAAGTTTTTGGGTTGTCATGGTGGTGACCTATTCTTTAAAAGCCAGAAGCCTGACATGAATCAGCTCACAGGGGCTATTATTGGAGGTCCCGCTAAGGATGATTCTTTTGAAAATAGTCGATATAATGTTCCACAATCAGAGCCCACTACATACATGAATTCTCCTTTTGTGGGAGTCTTGGCATACTTCAAAGCTAGCGTATAGAAATCTTCATTTATGTGATATATGGCCAGCTTAGATGGAGGGGGACGGAGGAGAAGTAAAGGAAAATAGAGTAGAGTTGGTCGGAAATTAGCCTAATTGAAGGAAGTGTCTAGTGGCTGAAATTGGAGAATGTGTCTCTCCTATGAAAGCTCATCTCTTTCTTGCACATGCTCTCAAATTCTATTATTTATTATTTAATTTTTTTGAAAATGTGGTTATTTGAAATAGTTGTAAAAAATAAAAGAAGTTTAATAAAGTTGTATTTTGAATAAAATGATATTTTAAACTGTGTTACAGTAACACAAGGGGCACTTCCTATTAGCAAAAGGATAGTGTATTTAACTTATTTTGACAAGAGAACAAAGGAAATCACTAGACCCGGAATCATTGAAAAAGTGCTTCTATAAAGTTAAAAAGATTAAATTTAAAATTCCATAACTAAATCTGTTGCATAAAAGACCTTCACTATTACTAGGTTATGGGCTCATCTTACATATGAACCCGAGCGTATGCCACTAGCCTTAAGGACTAGGACAAAATGAAATAACCATCACTTTACGGTCCAAGAACCAACTTTTAGCCAACATGCGAACTTTTAATCATATTCCTCTTAAGTTTATTTAGAGTTCAGATCTTATAAGATACAAAACTGGAAAAATACATCGCTTGACTTGAAGGTTGGCCTTCGCTAATGCTATTTAATCATTTCTAGTGCTAGAGAAAATGGTTAAGATGGATGAAAATAAGATAGTAAATGATCATTTCATATAGGAAAAATATGACCATCGAGAAAGTGGTGTATGTTTGCACCCACAAATTAAAGTTTAGATATGCATTAGCTCTCTACAAATGACTAGTGAGTAATGAGCATTTCCAGCAGCTTAGCTTTGCTATATTTTGAGTATATAATTATTTTTGTCTTTTGCCTACTTACTTTTTTTTACTTTTTAGTTCAATCATAGAATCTTTTAAGCCAACAAATTGTTTTACTCAAATTTAAAGCACTTCAACTGACACCCTACTAACATAGATAGGATAGGAGTGAAAAGGTAGGATAAATATTGAGGAGTTGGGGAGACGTGACTGGTGATGCTTTATAATCAAATTATCAATATATTATATATGCCCTTAAAGGATTGTTTGTGTGACTTCTCTCAATTTGAGGTTTTGTTTGTTTTCAGAAAATGTTTGATCGAAGAGTTCAAATGAAATCCCATGACTATTAGAACAGCCCTTAAGTAGTTAGTACCTTGCCAAAAGCAGTTAAGAAAACACAAAATATCTCATCCAACCAGGGAAAACATTTCTGATTTAGTTATATTATAGGAATAGAAAACATGTCTTATCATTTGGTCACCTCTAGTGGAAGACGCCAACTTAGTCGCCCCCTATCCATTTTTTTGTTAATAAAAAAAAAAAAAATGCTAAAATGCAAAGTGCACCATCTAAGTCTGACTAAAATTCATTTCAGTTCTTTAACTTTACTTTTATTCAATTGAGTCCTCTAAGTTTCAAAATTATTCAATTTAAGCATTTTGTCTAATTTCATTAAAAATATCGTCATTAAGTATGCAATTAACTAATGAAAAAAATATTTTTTGAAAAAAATTCTTACATAAAAAATCTATAAAATATTTTTATTAAATGAAGTCACCACCTAGATTAGATTTAGGAACCATATATATCAGGGGCAGCTCTACATAGAGTCTAAGGTGGTTACAGGACCATCCTAACCTTGAAAAAAAAAACTATTATGTATAAATTTTAAAAATTTATAATTTTTTTATCCTTAAAAAAACTTTGTGACCACCCTAAATTTTTTTTAGACCCAACATAATTAAACTTTAGACAAAATTTTGCAACAAGCTTGGTTGAAGACTAAGGCTACAACTCCATTCAATATTTTTTTTTTATTAAATGTGAATTTTAACAAATCCACCATTTAATTACATTTTCTTCTTATGTCATCCATACTTATAAAATTTCAAGAAGATAAAATATCAATAGCTACGTCGTCAATCAAATATTTAAATTTCAATTTTTTGTAGTATAAAATTATGCATAAAAAATAAGTTTAGGGATTGAATAGTAAATAACATCCGATTGATATGAAATTCGACATGTGTTTTAAGAACATAGAGAACTTGCAATTCAATAGTTAGGTTTTCAAAATATGTAGCAATGTTAATTTGTTTAGTGAGAGTTGTAGCATTAGGCTACAACTAAGTTTGTAGCCAAACTTTGTCCTTAAACTTTGGTCCCCTTTAACAATATATTAGGTCCTTACAAATAAAAAGTAAAAGTCCAAGAAAATTTTTATTTAACTAAACTTTTAAAAAGATGTAGCTTGCAACATGCTATGATTCTAGTGTTCCACATGGATTAAGTATAATTTTAACCATGTGTTTATAAGTTCTTGAGCACCATTTCCTTGTAAGCCGGTTTTTAAGAGTGAGTTCTACCCATGAGTTTGTAACATTTGGTATCAGACTAACCCCCACGTCGAGTAATCGGACGTAGCTCATTGAATATGGGATCAAATGAGTTGTGGCTTTGTGGTCAGATCCTAAAGGGGGCGACCTAAAGGCTAGATTAAAATAACTGATAGGTGAGTGGAGCCACCAAAAGAGAAAGGGCTACCATCAGGTCAGTGTCGCTAGAGTGAGCCGTCGTGGACATCAGCTGCAAAGCGTGGTGGTATGTTATGATTCTAGTGTCTCACATTACTTAAGTGTAAGCTTAAACATGTGTTTATAAGCTAATGGGCACCTTCCTCTTGCAAGCCGGTTTTCAAGGGTGAGTTCTACCCATGGGTTCCTAACAGAAACTCTAAAGAATTTCCATTTTTACTTTATTAAAAGTGTATTTCTATTTCTGTTATTTTCCATTTTCGCTAGGATTTCTATCCTTTGCAAATAAAGCATGAAGAATAGTATTATTCAGAAGATACCATTGTCTTTCATCCTTTTAGCCATATGATCAAAACTAATCACATGTTATTCACATAGGTCATCAATGATCTAAAAATTTATTAATACATAACTAAAACCGTCATTAAAACATGATCTAAATAATTATTGATACATAACTAAATCGTCATTGATACATGACCTAAAAAGTTATTAATACATAACTGAATCGTCATTGATACATGACCTAAAAAGTTATTACTAAAACCGTCATTAATACATGACCTAAAATGTTATTGATACATAACTAAATCATCATTGATACATGACCTAAAAAGTTATTACTAAAACCGTCATTAATACATGACCTAAAAAGTTATTGATACATAACTAAATCATCATTGATACATGACCTAAAAAGTTATTAATACATAACTAAATCGTTATTAATACATGACCTAAAAATTTATTGATACATAACTAAATCGTCATTAATACATGACCTAAAAAGTTATTGATACACAACTAAATCGTCATTGATACATGACCTAAAAAGTTATTAATACATAACTAAATTGTCATTGATACATGACCTAAAAAGTTATTAATACATGTCCTAAAAAGTTATTGATACATAACTAAATCGTCATTGATACATGACCTAAAAAGTTATTGATACATAACCAAATCATCATTAATACATGGCTTAGAAAGGTTATTGATACATAACTAAATCGTCATTGATACATGACTTAAAAAGTTATTAATACATAACTAAAACCATTGTTAATACACGACTTAGAAAACCATATAATCGTCATTCAAACATGACCACCAAAAGTTAACAAGTCATATTCAAAGACAGGACAAAATATTGTCAAAATAGAGAATATAAAAATGCTCAAAACAAATGAGCCCAAGAGATTGTTTTTAGAAGCTAAAAGCAGGATATATAAACATGCTCAAAACAAACGAGCCCAAAAGATTGTTTCTCAGAAACTAAAAATAGAAGAAGAGTTCTAAGTAGGATTAGAAGGAGACAGGTCCACAGGAACTCTAGCGGTATCATCATCCATCATATCAGTTGCATTGTCATTCGTTGCATCAATAGAGGGACGATCCACTAGAATTTCTTTCTCAACCGCCTCCATATCAAGAGTAGAAAGATCTAAGTTTGGATGATGTTTGGCCATATACTTACGAAAGAGACAAAAACCTTCCACATAGTAGTCGCACAACTTATCAGAATACTCGTCAGACTTCTTGAATTTCTCTACTATTTCAGAGCCAAGCTTTTAAAGCTTAAGTGTGGCCTCTTCAATCTGTTTATCCTTTAGTTAACGAAAAGCCTTCTCAATCTTCACATCATGCTTCAAAGTCTTTAGACGATCTTGAGCTTTTTTCGCCTCGTCAAAAAGAGAAGAAACCTTTTCCTTCAGTAGCTCATTCTCAGAAGAGAGTGACTCCACCTTGGATTGAACAACCACATGTTTTTCTTCATAATCGAAGTATTTCCTTGAAAGGTACAAAGATTCACTCAGCACCTGGAAACAAAAAAGGTTAGAAGAAATCAAAAAAGAAACCTCTACACGAATATGGTATAGTAAGAATAAAAAGCATACCTGCATAACCTTCTAGACATGAGAATTTATCAACTCATGGGAAGGTCTTGTCGTCAATTGATAATAGCTTAATTTTGCATATTTATATCATTATTAGAAAGTATTATCATACTTATTTTGAGTTAATTCATGAAATTTATATTTGGTTTTGGAATAATGCTGAATAATCAATTTTGTACTTAATTGAATTTTAATGCGTGAATTTTTCTTTTGTAGGAGAATGGAATTAAATGAGCTGATTTGTGTAAAGAAGAATGCCAATGGATTTTACTTTTACAATGGTCATAATGAAGTCAAAGTAGGCCAACCCAATGAAATTTAAGTCCAATTGGAGCAAGGAATCAAAGGAAATTTGCACCAAATCTAAGTCAAATCTAGATTAGGATTCCAGCCTGCGCACCAGTTAGTATTTTGGGTATAACTTTCGGTTCAAATGTCCAATCGAGATGATTCAAGTTGGGCTGGAAATTTAACTTAAAGGGATACAACTTTGTAGTTTATCAAAAGTCCGAATTCTAAATTTAAATGGGCCACAAATGTCGGTTAAGTGAAGCCTAAAAAACTGGGATTTTCTCCAAACGGGAATTCAACTTGTAATAGGATTCCTTGACCTATTTAAAGGTTCTTTAGGGCAAAATTCAGAGGACAGCTGCAATAGAACATAATTTAGTTTTCTTAAAGTTTCTTAACAATTTTTAGAGTTTTATTTGTGTTATGGCTTGTTAGAAGCCTTGCTAAGGCAAGGGGTGAAACCCAACCATTTATTGGTATGTTTTTAACAATTATTTTATGGTTTTAATACTTATGTTATTATGTTTTTGATTGATTTAATTATCTAGAAAAGTATTTAGTTCTATATAATTATTTGATTTATCATAGACTCCGAGCATGTTAAATGCTTAGTATTCCATGTGAACTAATTCACTAGTTTTGTTTTACCTAAAATCAATCAATTTCATGAAACTACCTTAGGCAATTTATTCTTGAGTTTTTATTGTTGAATCATTTGACTAAGATCATCCCTCATATGAATTTTAGTTGAGTTATAAAATAAATATTGTTAAGATTATCAATAGATGTATTGTGTGTGGCTCCCTAAACCTTAGTGCCTTAATATATTGTTATTTCCTCTCATTCAAAATTACCTTCACCAAACTATCAAAATTTCTCTTCAATATAATTTTGTGTTTTAGTTTTGTTCTCTTGTGGTTTGCTAATCAATTCCCTTTTCCCTATGGATTCGACCTCGGACTTACCAAGTTATTACTTCGCGATAATCCCACACTTGGGAGCATTATTTAAGTTGCGGCATCAATGGCTTCAAGTCCTCCACAGAAATGGCATCATGGACCTTGGCCACAGTGCAATAAGCCTCGTCCCAGAAGGTACTAAGTGTCAATTTTTCCCTTCCCCAAGTTTTCATACCCTTGTCAGAAAGGGTAATCAGCTCCAAAGACAATGTGGGTGAAGCAGGACGCTGGAGGGTAGGTTGAGCAATAGAAGTAACCACAGGGTCTTTACAACACCTCTTCGATAAGAGACCCTCCTTCAACCCCGTCTTTGCCTTTTTCTCTTGGACTTCAGCCAATTTTCCTTTGCTGAATTTGGTCGCCATTCCTAAAAAAGAAGAAGGGGGGGGGGGGGGAATTATCAGCAAGGAAAAATCATCCAAAGGTCGTCCAAAGGTAACCTGATATTCACAAAATCAATACACTTACTTTTTATGACAGTCTCAATGTTCTTTTGGACGTGATTAGAAGGTTTTGGTCCAAGAAAATGAACAAAACGAGATTGCGGAGAAATGAGCTCGTCAAAATCAGAGACGTTGTCAACGTATCCCTTGACCTTCTCTAAACGATTGTGATATTGCTTCTTCAAATGGGATCGGACAGAATCTACAAAGAAGAGAAAAGAGGCATCAATATCGCAAACACGAAGAACATCATACACGCACGAGAAAAAAAAAAAATGAAAGACGCATCAAACACGGGAGTGCCCCAATTATGAAACAACTTGAGAGCGTCATTTGAACTTTCACTTGGGATGGTTTCCTAACCATCACCAGAGACAAAGAACAAGTTAGTTTTCCATTTGTGAAAAGAATAAAGGGAATAAAAAACCAACCTTGATTTCCTATCCCAAGGCTTAAACTCCCAATAGCCTGGAATTTTAGATCGTCTTAGACTATAAAGATGCAAGAACTCGTCTATCCTAATGACGTCCCCTTCATTGGTAAACATCCACATAACCATATAGCGGACTACTATCCTCCATGAATTAGGGACTAATTGGGCAAGGGCAAGTTTCAAGCGAAAGAAGAGCTCTCTAATGAAAGGATGAACAAAAAAACGAAGGCCACTAACGAAGTCGGCCTCATAGAAACACACTTCGTCAGGGAAGGAAGTGCAAGCTCTATCGTCTCTATTAGGAATCCTAATCCTAACGAAAGGGGTTATTTGAAATCTACTCCCAATCCTACTCTCGTCCTTTTCCTTAAGGGAGCAACGTATATTTAAAGCTCTAAAAGGAGCTAACCTAGAAGAAACTTCAGGGATCCCACGTTCTTCAGACGAAGACAAGCTCGTTTTGAGTTCACTAGATTGAACCTCCTCCTCACCAAACATCATCAAATATTGGGTAAAACCTATAGAACGATGGACTAAGGGAAAGAGAAAAACTAAACAGCCCTAAATGAACAATCTCACCCTACAAAATGTCCAACTTGACGTTTCCTATATACAGAATCAAGGAAGCCACACAAACGAGCAAAAAAGGACACAAAAGGACAGTCTAGCCTAACCAAGGAGTAGTCAACCATAAAAACACAAAGAAAAGAGAAACGAAGAACGAACTTACCAGAGATTATTGATAGGAAAATAGAGAAGAAGAAGAAAGCTCCAAGATAAGCACCAGAAAATAAAACTAAAAAGTAGAGAGGAGGGAAATAGAGAAGAGAAGAGAAAACGTGTGCAAGAAACCCGTGAGGTGGGTCTTTGGCATGATGGGGCAATCTCAGCCCTACACGTGTCATGGAGATAGACGAAACGTCATCTCACAATAAATGCAAGTACACGGAAAACGAAGAGACAAAATTTCCTGTATTCTTAGCCTGTCACATAGACAAAGAAAGGAATAAGGGGGCAACTAATGAGAGCAATTTTTGAAGGTTTCGTTTATCATAATGGATAAACCCAAGATACGTTTTGCATTTATGGAAAGCATTCAAACCAATGAGTAATAGACAGAGTAACGGGAAAGAAGACATTACACAAATCAAGGCAGCCATTTGTAATGCACCAGCTGTTATACAAAGAAATGAATACAAAGATCCATTGCTCATTAAAGACAAGATAGCTATAAAGCCAGAAGAGAACGAAACCAAGAGGTGTGGGTGCAAAGGAGAGTACGACCTGGTTGAGTGGACCATGGCGGAGAAAAGTGGAGTCGCTACCTAAATTAGGTCTAAGAACCATATTGGGCCTTTTTGGGCCAATCACTTACATACATGGGTCCACATACCAGATTATAGGTCCTAAATTTGGATACGGCTTGAGAAGGTGTTAGGCACCCAAGATCGCCCAGCTTGTGGGCTGGTCTCTATTATGTGTTGCTAAGCCATATTTAAATAAAGAGCTTATTAAGAGAGCCATAATCCTTAAACTAAACATACATCATGCACTTAAGGAAAATAAAACACACAATATGTTAAAGATTACATCACAATATAAAAGGAAATAAATAAAACATAATCAAACAAAATAAATTAAACATGACAAGTTGACAATTAAATAAAAACACACAAGGAAAGAATATCAAATAGGCTATATATGGCAAAAAGATTCAAATAAACATAGAAAATAATTAAACATAAATAATTAAACTAATCATAGTCAAACAAAATCAAATTACATTTTAAAAAGTGATTAAAATAATAAAAACAAGATTTTGCCCTAATCTGGGTTCAAGGTGCGTCACATACTTAATCATGCATGTGCATGGTTGAACCATGCATACGTATACTCATGCGTACGCATCCTTTAGCACAGATTCAAAAAAAAATTACATTTTTACAAATTTAAAAATTCAAATATATTAAAACAAAAATCAAACAAACATGTTAAAACCCTAAACACTTAACCTAACATGAAGCAAATAAAACAAACATCAATATATACAAATAAGCATGAAACAAAATCAAACAATTAAACTAAACTACATTAAATCATATCAAATCAACCTAGGAATTGAAATAAGAACAAAAGAACAAAGAGATCAGATTATAAACCACCTAAAATCATATTAAAACATATCAAACATAATTAAAAACATCAAAAAAGTCAAATATAACAAAAGGAGAAACTATATCAAGAAAATCATGTGAAACATATTAAGAACAGTGGGAAACCATGGGAAAGAAGCTCACCTTGCTTTAGAATAACAGATTTGAAGTTGTTTAACCGACCCCTCAGTGCCTACAACACAAAGATTATATTGAGAACAAGAATAATCAAAAGAACACAACAATAGTTAGTAATCACAACTCAAGAACAAGAGATTTTGAAAAAGGTTTTGAGAAATCAATTTAGAAAAATAGTTTCTGCCTTAGAACTAATTAAAGAGAGGTTTTTAAATTTGTAAAAACGTGCTAAGGGGCTGTGTGTGAGTTTTAGAGAAGAGAATTAGGGTTTTTGAGAAGATGGAGGCCAAAAAATCACTCTCTCCAGCTAGGTTTTGATTGGAGACATAAGATGAGTATTTATAAGTTAGAATTAGGATTTTTGGGGCTTTTTAATGATCTTTGGACATTATCAAGGGTCTATGGGCCGGCCCACATCAAAGCATGATGTTTTGGGCCCTTAAAATGAAGTTTTAAAACCTAGAAAATCGGACTACCCAGTTGGCCTAACTTCAAATGGTCATAAATTACTCAATATAAGTCCAAATTAGGCGAAACTTGTATTCAAATTGAAGCACAGGATGTCTACTTTCCAATGAAACAAACCTCACTCAAAAATTATTTTTGAATAAAAAGTTATAGTCAAATGAGTGAGCAAATGTCATTTTTCAATATCGATTTCAAAGCGATTTGAACACTTTTGAGTTGTGATTACTTCCAAACTATTGTGAACTTTTTAATTACCCTTAGTTGACATATTTCAAGCTCATCATTAGGGTCGAGGACCAAAATTTATTAATGGGTACAAAATGCGGTGTCTACAAGAGGTACACAATTCTAATCCCAAAAACACTCCCAAAGTTGAATTCCATTGTGATACTCCAATTGAATTCCATCTAACTTTATCATCGGAGGGTTTTTGGCACACGCCACACCGGTGTATTTCTTTATTTCATATCTTATTGCTAATTTGTCCTTAGACGAATCCAACGCCATTGTCCATCTACAGAGAGACAAGAACTCAACTAACGATTTTTGGCATTTTCATTATTCATATAAGAATTTTGATTACATACAAACTTAATATAGCAATTTAATATATGAATATCTATTTTACTATGATAGTTTTCTTAGAACCTATTTGCTAAAGGCAATATCCACTCACTAAAAACGTCTAAGAATGATAATGAATATCATCTTCCAACAATAAGTAACTGAGTTTTGCTAAGACAATGTCATAAGAACTAAATTTTTGCAATGAATGACACCATATGCAATTAAAGCACTTCATCAAATATACCTGCAACCATCCACAACTAAGTTTTTTATTCATATTTCATCCTTTATCATCTTACTTTAATGTGTCTAGCTACGATATTTGGCATGTTTAGTTTTCAATAAACACCCTCTCAAGCAAGGAGATATATATATATAAATATATATATATATATATTCTTTTTTAAAAGAACAAGATGACAAAAGGCATATATGTCATCGAACTATATAAAATTATAAGTTTAAAAGATTAATTCTAATAAATCAGTGTTCTTTAGGTAACAAATATAACATTATACACAATGGGAATCAGAAGATTCCATTAGGGTTTAACTGAGATAGTAACAATAGGGGTATTCGCTCATTTCCAAAATATAAATGGAGAAATTGCTCGTTTTAAAGCTTAGAGAGGAAAATTGCGAACTAACCCAAACATAAAGGGGAAAGTAGTAGGTTTTTTTTTTTTTTTTTAATAGTAAAACTATGTTGGTGTGAAAAAAAAAGAAAAAGTGTTAAGTTCTTGCAAATTCAAAAATGGAAGAGAAGAGAAAAATGGTTAGTTACTTAGAGGGTAAACCTCTAGAACAAGAGGGAGAAATTTGGAATACGCACAATTACAACAAAAGCTAAAAATTGCGAACTAACCCAAACATAAAGGGGAAAGTAGTTATATATATATATATATATATATATATATATATAGTAAAACTATGTTGGTGTGTAAAAAAAAAAAAAAAGTGTTAAGTTCTTGCAAATTCAAAAATGGAAGAGAAGAGAAAAGTGGTTAGTTACTTCGAGGGTAAACCTCCAGAGCAAGAGAGAGAAATTTGGAATAAGCTCAATTGCAACAAAAGCTAAACAATTACATGTTGGAGAGAGAAATTTGGAAGAAGAAGTAGTAGATTATCTAAAATTAAAGAAAGATGAAGAAGAAGAAGAAGTAACAAAGCAATAAAATAAAAATAAAAAAAATAAAAAGCAAACAATTACCAGCTAAGCTAAGCAATAGATTATCTAAAATTTAATAATAAAAAAATTAAAGAAAGACGAAGAAGAACAAGGATTACAACAAAGCAACAACAAAGCTAAATAATTACCTGTTGAGTTGTTAATAATGTTCTCTATGAAGGCGAATGAGAGTGAGAGAATGAGTGAGAAAACAAAAACCAAAAAAGAGAAAATTAATGAGAGAAAAAAATGGCAGAGCAATATTTATTACTTATTCCTCAGATCGATCTTTCAGTGCACACACCACGAGGGTCCCAAGCCCACCCTTGTCACAGAAGTCAAAATTTTTGTGCAAGAGCTATATGATTTTGGTTTGTAGAGTGGCTAGCTAGAGTCGGGTGTTTTGGAATTATTTTGATTATTTGGGTTTTTTTAAGTGAGTGAGGAGGTTGGTTTAATATAGTAGTACTAAGGTGTCCAAGGCACACTTACTCAGATTTCGTACACACTTTAGTAATAGAATTAATTTCCTCTAACTTCGTACACACTTTAGTAATAGAATTAACTTCTAACAGAAATATTGAGTGTCATCTGTAGTTTCTTCTATTGATTTTAGTAAAAAAGAAAAAAAAAAGTGAGGTCAGCATTTTGGCATTTTAGTCTCTCATTCAATTTTCTCTTTCTGTTTCTCTGTCTCTCTCATTCTCCCACTCTTATTTTCTCATTCGCTCATGGGAAACATCAACTCAACAAAAGGTAATCGTTCAACATTTTATTTATTGTAATTCTTATTCTTCGACTTTTTCTGTTGTTCTCGTTCTTCATAATTGTTTAGCTTTTTTATTTTTTTCATTGCTCTGTCGTTGGCATCATCTTCTTCTTCTTCTTCTTCTACTTGTGTGTGTGGTAATTGCTAAGGATCTCCTCACTCCTCATACACCAAGTGAGTCCTAAGCTTATGCAAACGACGTGAGACTAGGCCAAATATTGCACGTTGGTAATGGAAATCTTTGATATGTGGGAGTGGAATTTGAACTGTTCTAGATATATTAAACATATTAGCTCATAGTGTAGGCCTTAGCCCATAGTATAGGCCCTAGACTATAGTATAAGCCCTAGACTATAGTATAGGCCCTAGCCCATAGTATAGGCTGATTACAATATAATGATTAATAAAAAAATTAAAGAAAGACGTAGAAGAAGAACAAGGATTACAACAAAGCAACAAAAAAAGCTAAAGAATTACCTGTGAGCTGTTAATAACGTTCCCCATGAAGGCAAATGAGAATGAGAAAATGAGGGAATAAGAGTGAGAGAATGAGAGGAAAAAAATTGAAAAAGAAAATTAATGAGAGAAAAAAAAATGACAGAATGATTATTTATTATTGATTACTTAGATCAATCTTTCAATGCACACATACGACGTGGGTCCCAAGACCACCCACGTCACAGACGTCAGATCTTTTGTGCGAGAGCTATATGATTTTGTTCGTAGAGTGGCTAGCTGGGATCAGGTGATTTGGAATTATTTTGATTATTTGGGCTTGTTTAGGTGAGTGAGGAGGTTGGTTTAATGTAGTAGTACTAAGGTGCCCAAGGTACACACTTTAATAATAGAATTAATTTCCTCTGATTCTCCTACTCTCATTTTCTTATTCACTCATGGGGAACATTAACTTAACAACAGGTAATCATTTGGCATTTTATTTATTGTAATTCCTATTCTTCGCCTTTTTTCTCTTGGTCTTATTCTTCTTCAATGGTTTAGCTTTTTTTTTTTTTTTTTTTTATTGCTTTGTGTTGTCATCCTCTTCTTCTTCTCTGCTTGTGTGTGTGGTAACTGCTAAGGATCTCCTCGCTCATCATACACCAAGTGGGTCCCAAGCTTATGAAAATGGCGTGGGACCAAATATTACACGTTGGCAATGGAAATCTTCTATATGTGGGAGTGGAATTTGAACTTTTTTAGATATATTAGACATATTAGCTCATAGTATATGCCTTAGCCTATAGTATAGTCCCTAGCCCATAGTATAGGCTCTAGCCCATAGTATATGCTGATTACAATATAATGATTTATAAAAAATTAAACAAAGACATAGCAAAAGAACAAGGATTACAACAAAGCAATAAAAAAAATAAAAAAAAATAAATAAATAAATAAAAAAAAAGCTAAACAATTACCTTCTTTTGGACCTTGTTTGCCTTATGGTGATGAGTTCTTTCATGTGTGTTGTGGTGCACACATATTAAACCTTATCGTACAATATGGATTAAAAGTCATAAATGAGGTTATGTATAATTTACATGAAAGTGTTAAATATGTGAGAGGTTCGGATCATAGGAAGTTGAGGTTTGCTCAATGTCTTTTAGAGCTTCCTTTTTTGACAAGAAAGTACACCAAGATGTCCCAACAAGATGGAACTCAACATACTTGATGATTGAGACTTGTCTTAAGTATCGAGATGCATTTTCTCACCTAAGTAGGATTGATAAATACTTTCTCAATTGCCCTTCAGAGGAGGAATGGGAAAGGGTGGAGAAGATAGCAAGGGTTTTGGAATCATTTTATGATATCACCAAGCTCTTCTCTGGGACAAACTACCCCATAGCCAACTTGTATTTCCATTGTGTTTGGAAAATTCAGTTGCGTATTATGGAATAGTTAGAAGATGATGATGCGATAATTAGAGCAATGGCAAAAGAAATGAAAGAAAAGTTTGATAAATAGTGGGAGTATTGCAGTCCTATGCTATCATTAGCTGTCATTTTGGATCCTAGATATAAGTTGCAATGTGTAGAATTTTGTTATGGCAAGTTGTATAAGCAGGAAGCAATATTTATGGCAACAAATCTTCGTGATAAATTATATGGCATCTTTGAGGAATATATGAATTCTACTAGTGATATCTGCAATATGGTTGAAGTAGCATCCAGTAGTAGTGGAGTGCGTGGTCATTATGATAGGCATGATGATTTATTTGGTTTTGAGACATATACGAGTCAACTTATTGGTTCAAATTCAAGCAAGTCATAATTGGATTTATACTTGGAAGAGACTTGACTTGACCATAGGTTTCACGAGGATTTGGATGTTATGGGGTATTGGAAGTCTCACAGTAATCGTTTCCCAGAACTTTCCTTGATGGCACGTGATATTTTGAGCATTCCCATTACTACTATTGCCCTGAAGTCTGCATTCAGTATTGGTGGCCGCATTCTTGATAAGTTTCGCAGTTCTTTTTTGCCATAAACTGCAGAAGCTTTGTTATGTGCTCGTGATTGGCTATATGGAGTACTAGGTATGTCATATTTTTTATCACTTATGTGCTCGCAATATCATTAATCTGTATTTAATGTACTAATAAATGCTTTGCTTTCCTTTTTCAGTTATACATGATTTTGAGGAAAAAAGCCTCGTGGAGGATTTTGGCAACTTATGCCTATCTCAATCTAGTTCATATGTTGATGAGGATTAGGTGAAAGGAAGCTATTTGAGAGTGCTTTTGCAAACAATCGCAAGTGGATGTGCAAGATATGCGGCTGTGTTATTATGACTATTGTGGCTGATTTTGTCAATTTCAATCTTGCCTTCCATTTGTAGTTTTAAGATATCTAAATAGGGGCTTAGAATACCTTCTTTTTGCTGCACACCAACTTGGTATATAGAGCAATCTGAACTTGAGAGATAAGCTACATACCTTAATCTTACTGTTAAAAGGAGTGCTTTTAATTTTATTAGGTCAGGTTTTCTTAATCAATGCATACCATGACTAGGTTTTCCTCATCTTTTTTGGTGAATGATCATGCTTAACTCAAACAATTAAATGTGAATTGTTAGGGACATATTTTATCTAATTGGCTAATCTTTTAACAAAATGCACTTTACTTGTAACTGGGTAGATCTATGATGGGTTTAGTACTTCAAGAAACATGCTGTTCAAGCCAAGTATTAAAGCCATGAAGATTGGACCAAGAAACAAGTGAAGAAAAGCTGTTTATTAAAGCTCGACAGATACCTTGACAGAAACAGTATCTATCGAGACTTAAGGACGAAGCTTGACAGAAGCTAAATTTGTTAAGATCTACGAAATTAGAATTTCCAGATCTGATTTTTGGTTCATGCTGACATGTATGTGTAGGGTTTCTTTTCTCACAACCCTGGACACATATAAGGCTTATTTTAAAGGCCGTAATACAGGGAGAACACACGCAGAAAGTGACCTAGTGCCTTATTCTCTCTGCAAGAAGTTACTGCGTCTTTTGCACCTTAAGGTTTTGTAACCAAGTACTTCTTGATCTTCATTGTTGATGAAGTGAAGAATTTTGCATCCAACATCTTCAAGTTGCTGGAGTTAGTCACACACTAGGATTCGTGCAAAAGGGTGGCATTCATATATTGAAGAGTTCAGAGGTTCTGAAGCAGTAGAAGGTTTTCGCTGTAAGTTCATCTATGGAGATTGTAGAGTCTAGGGACAAAGGTTTTGTACTAGATCTGAAACTTCTCTTTACTATAGTGAATTGCTTTTCGGGAAGGTTTCCCCCCAAGTTTTTTATTGTGAAACTAGTTTGTTTTATTGGTTTTTCTGGGCCATCATATCTTATCTTATTTACTATTCCGCTATGCATGATATTGATGTTTTTTTGTTTTAACAATGTTTATTCATAATAAATCTAATTAGCAACTTGGGTTTAAAACTTGTTAATTCTATCAACCGGGGTCTAAATTTCCCAACATGAATGGACGAGAAGGTAAATTTTTCTGTTGTTTGTGTAATTTATCTATAGGTTTTGGTAGTTACGTTGAAGATAATGTGTTGGGATGAGCCTGAATATGCTTTTTTTTGTCAAAGTTGAGGTATTGCTTGCTTTAAAGTTAGGTTTTTGTTGCTTATTAAGTGCTACATTGTTAGATAGGTTATTTTTCGTCTTCTTTTTTAATGTATTGGGTTTTAAGATTTTACTTTTGGTTGTTGGTGGTGTTAAATTTTGATTTAGAGTTGAGGTTTGCTAGAGCAGCTCATGAGTTTGATGTGATGTTTAAGTTAGCATGTTCATGGGAAAATTTGTAATGGAAACTTGGGTGATTATGACTTTGTTTTTAGCTATTAGTTGTTACTTTGTAGAGACTGAGCTTATTTCTTTGTGTACGGGTTGCTTAGTTGTACATTCATAACTAGAAGGTGATGCTGTCTTATCTTTCAGATTGATAAGGATAAGTATAATTCAAAAATTGCATATTGGTTCTCCGCTCTTGTCAATTGATAATAGATGTACAAGAATGTTTCCCAGTTGTTATGGCTTTTCCTCATTTTTTTGGGGCCATTCAACAACGTTAGTCTTAAATGTGAATGTCACATTTCGGCCTATTCCACTTCTTTTTTAATAAAATAAACTGTGTGTTGCATTAGGAATTAGTACAATATCATGCTCTTTTTCGGATTAGCCACAAGCCTACAAAACCAAAGTTTTATATGTTTGGAGCCATGGATATGTATGTGCTTTGATTTTACTTGTGCTTAATAAATCAGTGATGCTCTCGGTGTCTTGCTTTTTTGGTAGGCAACAAGCACTGTGAATCCTACAAAACAAGCACATGACATATCCATAACATATATTAGTACTATTTAAATGTTCAAGTTCATGTACACCTTCTTCTTCAAAAAAAAAAAAAAGAAGGTACATGTACACCTTACTTCGATAAAGGTGAAAATAATTAAGAACAGGGTTTATCCACTTCTCTAAAGATTTGGGTTTAATCAGTTGCTAATTGTGTCAAAAAACATTTAAACTTGAACTAAAATGAAAAACTATGTTTTTCTTTTTTCATTTTTAGGTTTAGAAGGTATTTTGGTCATTTTTTAGGTTTCGGTGGTATTTTGGTAATTTTAAGTTTTGGGTTATTTCGGTAATTTTTTAAGTTTCGGGGGTATTTTTGTAATTTTTAGGTTTTGGGGGTATTTTGGTAATTTTTTAGGTTTCGGAGGTATTTTGGTAAATTTTTGGATTTATGAGGTGTTTTGGTCATTTTTTAGGTTTCAGGAGTATTTTGGTCATTTTTTGGGTTTCGGGGGTATTTTGGTCATTTTTTGGGTTTGAGGGTATTTTGGTCATTTTCTGGGTTTCATGAGTATTTTGGTCATTTTTGGGGTATTTTGGTCATTTTTTGGGTTTCAGGGATATTTTGGTAATTTTTTGGGTTTTGGGGGTATTTTGGTAATTTTTAGGTTTTGGGAGTATTTTGGTCATTTTTTAGGTTTTGGAGGTATTTTGGTCATTTTTTTGGGTTTTGGGGGTATCTTGGTCATTTTTTAGGTTTCGAGAGTATTTTGGTCATTTTTTGAGTTTCGGGAGGTATTTTGTAGGTTTCAGGGGTTATTTTGGTAATTTTTAGGTTTTGGGGTATTTTGGTCATTTTTGAAGATTTTAGAGTACATTGGTCATTTTCACTTTAGGGGCATTTTGGTAATTTTGATAATTGGATAATTGGGTGGGTTGGGGTTTACCCATAATAGTTGGGTTGGGTTGGGTTTGTGTTAGAAGCAATTAGTTAAATGGATTTTAATGGGTAAATAGGTTTTATACACCCAACCCAATTATAACCACTCCAAACCCACCCATTTGACACTCCTAAATGTAGTAGTACTAAGTTGTCCAAGGCACACTTACTCTGACTTTGTACACACTTTAGTAATAGAATTAATTTCCTCTGATTTCGTACACACTTTAGCTATAGAATTAATTTCTAACAGAAATATTGAGTGTCATTTGTTGTTTCTTCTATCGATTTTAGTAAAAAGGAAAAAAAAAGTGTGAGGTCGGCATTTTGGCATTTTAGTCTCTCATTCATTTTTCTCTTTCTATCTCTTTGTCTCTGTTTCTCTTTCTCTCATTCTCCCACTCTCATTTTCCTATTTGCTTAATGGGAACATCAGCTTAACAACAGGTAATCGTTTAGCATTTTATTTTTTATTGTAATTCCTGTTCTTTGTCTTTTTTCTATTGTTCTTCTTCTTCTTCTTCATCGGTTCAGCTTCTTCTTCTTCTTCTTCTTTTTTTTTTTTTTCTTTGCGTTGCTGTCGTCTTCTTCTTCTTCATTGCTTGTGTGTGTGGTAATTGCTAAGGATCTTCTCGCTCCTCATACACCAAGTGGATCCCAATTATGCAAACGGCGTGGGACTAGTCCAAATACTGCACGTTGGCAATGGAAATCTTCTATATGTGGGAGTGGAATTTGAACTGTTTTAGATATATTAAACATATTAGCTCATAGTATAGGCCTTAACCTATAGTATAAGCCCTAACCCATAGTATAGGCCCTAGCGCATAATATAGGGGGATTACAATATAATGATTAATAAAAAATTAATGAAAGATGTAGAAGAAGAATTAGGATTACAACATAGCAATAAAAAAAAAGAAAAAAGAAAAAAGAAAAGATAAAGAATTACCTATGACCTGTTAATAACGTTCCCCATTAAGGCAAATGAGAATAAGAAAATGAAGGAATGAGAGTGAGAGAATGAGAGAAAAAAAATGACAGAATGATTATTTATTACTTATTCCTTAGATTGATCTTTCAATGCACACGTACCCTGTGGGTCCCAAGCCCACCGGCGTCACAGACGTTAGATCTTTTGTGTGAGAGCTATATGATTTTGGTTCGTAAAGTGGCTAGCTAGGATCAGGTGATTTGGAATTGTTTTGATTATTTGGATTTGTTTAGGTGAGTGAGGAGGTTGATTTTATGTAGTAGTACTAAGGTGTCCAAGGCACACTTACTCTGACTTCGTACACACTTTAGTAATAGAATTAATTTCCTTTGATTTCGTACACACTCTAATAATAGAATTAATTTCTAACAGAGATATTGAGTGTCATCTGTAATTTCTTCTATCGATTTTAGTAAAAAAGAAAGAAAAAAGTGTGAGGTCGGCATTTTGGCATATTAGTCTCTCATTAATTTTTCTCTTTCTGTTTCTCTGTCTCTCTTTCTCTTTCTCTCATTCTCCCATTCTCCCACTCTCATTTTCTTATTTGCTCATGGGGAACATCAGCTTAACAATAGTTAATCATTTAGCATTTTATTTTATTTTTTATGGTAATTCCTGTTCCTCGTCTTTTTTCTCTTGTTCTTGTTCTTCTTCTTCATCAGCTTAGCTTCTTTATTTTTTTTATTGCTCTGCGTTGCTGTTGTCGTCTTCTTCTTCTTCTTAGCTTGTGTGTGTGGTAACTGCTAAGGATCTCCTCGCTCCTCATACACCAAGTGGGTCCCAAGCTTATCTCAATTTTGTGTTAATTGGATATTATTTACTACGATCTATAAGCTCATATTTTATGCATAATTTTAAACTACAAAAACTTGCAATTTAAACAATTTATTGATCACATAGCTATTGATCTTTAATTTTCTAGAAATTTTGTAAGCATGGAGAATATAAGAAGAAGATATGATCCAATGGTGGATTTATCAAAATTCACATTCAATAAAAAGATATTGAATAAGGTTATAACCTTATGTTACAATCAATTTTGTAGTTAAACTTTGTCCAATTTTTAATTGATGTGGCAAGTTCTGAT
Source organism: Notholithocarpus densiflorus (assembly GCA_030021035.2). Classification (NCBI taxonomy): domain Eukaryota; kingdom Viridiplantae; phylum Streptophyta; class Magnoliopsida; order Fagales; family Fagaceae; genus Notholithocarpus; species Notholithocarpus densiflorus. Next base: position 1,734,094 of record JARYZH020000017.1, read on the forward strand.
TGGGCCAGCTAGATTTGCATATTTATTAAATTTTAATGCCCCATAAATCTCAAAGATTTCACCGTTGAACGAATTTTTTTTCCAATTAACCTTAAATATCAAAGAATTTCGTTAGTTGTCACGTTTCAAAACTATTTGGGAATCCTCGAGTTCGGCATTTTTTCATACATTTACGTGGACAATTTTCCATGTGGAACCACATAGAACTCGAGTTTTAGACACTCGATTTCCCTTTCTTCATTTTCTCCTTCCTTCCGTCGTTCTCCCTGTTCTTCCTTTTCTCCTTATACCTCACCCACAAATTCATCAAATCTCGGCACCAGAGCAACAACCCAAACCCACAGATTCATAATATCTTGGCACCAGATCAAAAACCCAAACCCAAAAATCACAATCTCGGTACCAGAGCAGCTCCCTAAGCTTGGGCTTGTTGATCTCAGCACCAAAGTGGCTTGGGTTTGTTGATCTCAGCACCGGAGCGCGCTTGGGTTTGATGTTCCTGTCTGGTATTGTTGCTTGGTTTTGTTTTGTTTTTTTTTTTTTTTTTTGGGTTTATTGTCTTCGGAAGTGGGTTTGGGGTTTTGAGAGTTAGAGAAATCGTTGGGGAATAGGGCAAAGGGGAAAACAGAGAAGGAAAAAACGGATTGAAGAGAAAATGAAACTCGAGTGTCTAAAACTCGAGTTCTACGTGGATTTCAAACTACACCTCAACTGTGCCAGCACATAGAAATCGAGTCTTTTAGACTCGAGTTGTTATAGTGAACTCAAGTCTAAGAGACTTGAGATGCTATTTTATAGAATTGTTTCTAACACATACTAACTAATGATATTCTCTCCCAAGTGCATGCTAGTTGGAAAATTACCTCCCGTTGAATAGTAGTCAAGCTCGACCATTCTAAAAAAGAAAATTCAAAGAAGAAGAAGAAGTTCAGATGAGAACAAGATGCAGCAGAGAAAATCAGCATTTGGAAGACCTTCTGGGACAGACGGCTCAAATTTCTCCTATCGTATGGTCGATGATTCACGTAAGCTTCACTCTCAAATTCAATTTCCCCAAATTCCTTTTTTTTTCTTTTTTTCTTTTCCTATTCTCTGTTTGCCTCCCGAGAAAGTCATGGAAGGGAAATTAGTGTCTTTAAGATTTGAAAATTCTTTTGAACTACTACTTTCTCACGTATTTTCTCTGCGACCAAATAGAGAGCATTAGGGTTCTTCACCTTAATGCTTTCTTTCCTTGAATTTTAGGGTATCAAAAGGTAGCAAAAGGGAAGTCTCGTCTCTACGCTCTGATTTTCATTCAGGTTCATACATTTCTCTCTATTTCTCTCTCTTTCTCTCTCTCTTTCTCTCAAATATATATATATATATATATATTCAATTACCATTTTTGATAATGTATTTCTCTTGTTCTTTGTTTTGCATTTATTTTTATTGTCCTGAGTTTTTAAATGTAGATAGGAAAGCAAATTTTATTTTTAATAATTGAATATTTTATGGGTATTATTTCTCTGCATGTGAGAACTTGTATCTAAGTTTTGCGTAATTTAGATAGTCAATTTAATTATTTTTGATCATGTAGGGAACCATTTTTAAAAAGAGCTCTTTGGACTCGTGTCTAACCAGTAAAACCTATGGGAAACTGACTCCACCTGCCAGAACCAATAGTTAGTCAATTATAAGATTACAAATATCAGCGCAACAGTCAATCCTACAATTATCTGATCGCAAGGATTTTGTTAAGATTAGTTACAGGAAACTGTTTTTAATTTCGTTTCTTTACAGCGAAAAGTCAAAACTAAAATCATTTTTTTTTTTGTAATTTCTGTAAGTTATAAAAAAAAAAAAAAAAAAAAAAAAAAAAAAAAAAAAAAAAAACAAATTTCATACCTAAATCTAAAAAGGGGAAAAGAATGTGCCGGTGCCAGTTCCAATAATCTGATGGTGTTAATGGTTCATAGATTTTTCTTCTATGGCGAGGCTACTTACGGTGGTCGGATGTTGGATTGACGCTGGTAGCAGCGACATTCACAAATCATTCTATGTTTTAAAACCCGAAACAAAAATAAATCAAATCTAAACCTATCCAACAGGAAAACTCAATTAAAAGTAACATTTCATACCCAAATCTAAAAAAAAATTACCGGTGTTGATGGGCCATAGATTTTTCTTTCTATGTGCTTGTGGTTCCGATGGTCTGATTCTACCTCTTTCTCTATTTCTTTCTCTGTGCCGCAGGCCTTATCGCCTCTCTCTATTTCTATCTCCGTGTACATCGTATCTCTCCTGGCGCCATATGAACTCTGTCTCTCTCTATCTCCATATCTCAATACCTCTTGGACCTTTCATCGTGACCGATGGTAGTTCTCTCTGTCTCCTCTGTATCGCACGCGTTTTTTCTTCTCCTTCCCCTTCTCTGTATCGCTAGGTTTTTTTTAGTTGCAAGGCTTTTTTTTATTTTACTTTAACCGTTTTTTTTTTTTTTTAATTTATATATATATACACAAACACTGTCAAATGGTGTTAAGCTTGGGAAACAATGTAATGTATCGCTTTTTTAACTTAAACGTGGCTGAATTTTAGATACACACTTTTCCTACATGGCAACACCTCCTTAATTGTAAGAATCAACTTTCTCTTAGTTTCTACTCTTATATATAGTATATGATATGTTTGAAATTTTCTAAACAAGAAAATATGGAATTTTCGAACTCTATTTTAAGCTGTATTTCCTTTCTTTCCTGCTCGATGTGAGTAAAGGTAGTTGTTGCTCTATTAGAATTGGATTTTTACTGGAAAAAATTGTTACGTAAGATAGTAAAGAGTTTGACACAGTCTATAGTGGCAAATGAACATTATCACCAAAGTCGAGTTAAGTTATTGCTGCTGGCTAGTAAAATTTGAGTTGGGGATAGTTCTGACTAGTGGAATGTTGTTAAAGACTAGACCTGTTCAGGTGGTCTAGCTCATTGACTGTGATAACTTTTATTATTTTCTTTCGTGAATTAATGTTTTGTATCCAACAGCTTTTATCTCAAGTGGCAGCTGTTGTATTTTCTGTTGAATTTTTTTTTTTTTTTTTTTTTTTTGCAATGTTTACTATAGGCTGTCATTCATTCAATTGGAGCTGTTTACACATTTCTAACAGCATTAAAGGAGGTTCCTGATATACTTGCTATTTCAATTATCATCATTGGTTTTCTTTCTTTCATAATAGGGGAATTAGGTATCTAATCAAACTCTATGCATCTTTTTCGAGCTACTGTGTACTTGTGCATCTGTTTCCAATTACTGTATCTATGTCCTTGTTGTTTTGAAGGTCGAAGACGTAGCCGAGTGAGTTTCTTAAAAGTTTACATTGTTGCATCTACTGCGGCAACACTTCTCTGGATTGCTTATGTAGCTAAGAGCAATTTTGCATTAGAGGTAAGAAGGTTGAATTTTTTTTCAATGTTGATTATCATTGAGAACTTCAAAAGCAATCATGGAAGATAAATAAGAATAATTGATTCTCCAAAAAAAAATAAAAATAAAAGAGAATATTTTAAAAAATCAAGCAAAATAAGCTTAGAGAAACAAGATAGAGACACCCAAAAAAATGGCAAACAAGCGTTTGATGATCTGATGAAGTTCTTTAATTAAAACCTTAAGTAATTCATAAAAAGAAAGTTAATAATTCCTGAAGTCATTGGCATAGAAATCCAAGTTCATGGTGGATTTATAGATAACACATATTATATACTCACATGTCTTGTTGCAAAAAACTGAACTTGTTTGAAGAGGAACTACAGGCAACAATTAATTCCTTTGCTAAAATTGACTCCATGATATATGTTTAACAAATTCAGAATTTGTTTTTCCTAAAATTTCCTAAAAATTTTTTGTTTCACGGTTTCACCCAGTATTGCTTAAGGAAAAAAAAAATCCCTATATTGCTGAAAGTCTTCTGAGTTTGTTATTTTTGAGGATGGTTGTGTTGAGTGTTTATAGTCAATAATTTCACCAGATCTAGTATGGTGCTAGATAGGAACAAAGTGATTTGGTAGATGTTCTTGTTTCTATTTAGTAAAAGCTAGATGACTTATTTTAGTTTCTAAACTTGAGAGTTACTGATTAGAGCTTTGCTGAAAATCAGGCTCTTCATCACACTGTCTGAAAACTATTTAGCTCAAGGAGCTTTTAGATTTGAGCCAGTGAATCTAATTAAAGTACTTAGCTTTTAAATATCCTTTGGTCATGAAAGCTTCAACTTTTGTTTTTAATTTTTTGGAGTATATGTGTACACCTTGTGTGCATAACATCTCCTCTATCTCAATAAAATTCTCTTACTTATTAAAAAGAAAATGAATGCTTCAACTTGTGCATCCTCTCATACTTATAATGCAACACATAATACAGTTAAAGTGCTAAATTTTTCTTTAAGTCCCAATTCTGTAATGATCCGCATCTTCACCTCTTTGTTTTCTTCCTATCAACTTTTTCTTTAGTTTATGTGACTTTCACCTATCACAAGCTTATCATATTCTGAATGCTCCCTAGTCATTTGACTGGCTCACTCCTCTTCCTCTTCTTCTGTTATTGCCTATGATTGATCTATATATTGCAGCATCATATAGTTTTTCTTCCACCAACCCCACTCTTTGTTTTGGGGTGAGGTATGAAAAGGAAATCCCCATTGGAGTGGACTCCAATTGAGCTGGAAGAACCCTAGCTGATCCCACCCACAGGGTGTTTGCTGAAGCAAGTAGACCCCGCCAGTATTGTGCAGCCTCTTTTCTTGTATAATGGAGAATGTGTTCATAGTCATAGTCTTTCATCCTGTAAACATTGCCTTAATGTAGCTGTTAGTGATGTTGTGTAGGTCTTCAATGTTTACTTGGGGAATTATAAATAATAATAAAAATAGCAACTATTCCGCTTTTAATCTACTTTTAGATTGAAGGAAGTCTCCTTTTTAGTATTAGCTTTTAGTCAAAGTTCTTGACATGTGTGTTTTAACAAATATACTTCTTGCCAACACTAAATAACTGTTTCATTATCTGAATTTTTGAGGTCAACAAAGGAAATTGAGGCCAATGGTACATAACCCCATATTTTTGTACTTTTCTTCAATCAACTAAACCAAAGTATTCTAGTTTAATTGACCTCAGTCACTGACCAAGTGGTTGTCCACTCGGTCATAATTTAGATAAATCCTCTCCATATTATGCCCTACAAACCCCATAACTTGAGCAAGCCCTGTCTCTCTTACCTTAATATAATTTTATCACTCCTATATCTGACAATGAATATGTGCTCAAAGGATCCGAAATTATCAATACCCCATTTGGTTAGTCAATTAATTAGTATCATTGAATTATTTGATTTGAAATTTTCCATAACCTTAATGGAATAGTAACTGATGGTGTTTATATTCTCTGTGTTTCACAATACTTCCCATTTAATTCAAACTCAAATTGATTGCTCTAGAAGTTAAAGATCATGGTTCACACTCTGAAAAAAAAGCTTCAATATTGAAAAAGCAACAGCCTGTTGAAGTTGAAGTCCTAGCTGAAGAACAACACCTGGAGCAACCTTTGACTAATGAAGAATATCAAACACAGCCAGATTCTAGAGTCAATACCTCAACAGAGTTCTCTTCTGAAATCACTGAAGAATCAACTTGTTTTGGCTCTGAGAGGTCAACGTTACCCAATGATTCACCGAAGCTTGAAGAAGAGAAGCAAGAGCAGAGTGAGAAATTCAAAACTACTTTTTATTCAGCTCTGTTGAGTAGGAAGAATAAAAAGAAGTGCAACAAGAACAAAGAGGAAAATGCTGGTACACCAGCCTCAGCATATTCATCATCTTCGTCTTCAAAATCCTCATTTACAAAGAGCAAGACCTATTCAGGTGGAGCTTCTAGCATGATTCGCAATTTGATTAGGTGTGGTGCTGTGGATACCAATGATGCAGTGCTAATCATGATGAATCGGGCTAACAGAGCAAAGACTTGTGAAGAAGAGGTATTGGGAGGGCATGGGACTAATTGGAATCAAGAGCAGCAGCAGCAGCAACAACAACAACAACAACAACAACATCAAGAACAGCAGAAAGCTAGGTAGGTCAAATTAATGATGGTTTTCATAATTATTGAAGTCCTCAACATTTTGCATAGATATGATACACAGAGCAAAATTTACGTATAGTTCATTGTGTATTGTATCTTAGATTTCTCAATTAAATTCAATCATGTGGCAGACTTGAATTTAGTTATTGTGAAGATTACACCATTTGTGCTGTATTATGCAATGCAATCACAAGATTGAATTTAATTGGAGAACTTAACATATTGCACATAGAGGGACTGCAGCTAAGTTTTGTCCTATTATATGTAAGAATAAAATAACTTATGATTCCTCTTCATTGTGTTTATCCTTGATTCCATTTTGTTTTTGGCCTAAGTGCTTAATGGAAAATGGTAGTGGTGGCAGTATAGCCATCAAGGTCAAGTTAAAACACTTTGTTGTTCTAGATTAGTATATTAGGGACTTTGTCAACAGTTCAAGTTAAGACGTATTTAATGCTTTACCATTCAAAATCCTAAAAGCATTATGCACCTAGGGGGAATATGACAGTGACTGCAATTACAGGCAACCAACCTTGGTTGCACCTTGTTGCAGGGCATGGTACTTGCTACCTAGAGATCTCAAAATGAATACAAGTCAAATGTTGAAAAGCTCTTTGATAGTAATAATCATGATGATGCTGTGACTATTTTACTTAACTAATGAAGTTGGTATATTTTGGGACCAAGTGCAGAGCTAGCCAGGAAACAAAAATGTATATGTATCAGGGTCAGGATGTAATAATGACTTTAGCTCCATTGTATTGATTAACATAAATTAGGGACCTCCTGTAATATTTCCTAGTGACGTGTGTAGCCCTAATAGATTCTAGGAAAAGGGTTCAATTAGGCCACCATTGTTTTGTCAAAGCCTATTTCTTAACAACTGCGTTGCACCATAAGAACATGGCACCAAATGGCACTATCCTAGCAATTTGCAATTGGCACATTATGATCAACAATTGGCATTATCCTTGCGAGCTATAAACTTAAGTGGTAAATAGAAATGAAGGTACATTAGTATTGCTTTAAGAGAGCCACAACCAACATTTGCCTTCCTCAACTTATTGTAAAAAAGATGGAAAGACCAGGTAGGGAATTAAACAGTTTGGCTTTGGCACTAGTCAAGATGAGTGGACTTATCAAATGAAAAATCAATAGAAAAAGAATATAAATGTGAAGCCCTTTGGATAATTTCACATGGTTTCATTGAAGAAATATAAAATACCAAAGATCCCCACTTTTTTATTTTGGCTAAAAGATCCCCACTTGCATATTCTTGGGCAGAGCATGTGAAATGTCTGCTTTTCCTGTCCTCTCTGTCTCTTTTACTCTCCCCCACATATATTCATCAATTATGAATCCAATTGAAAAATATATGATCAATTGTACAAAGGAATCTCCATTACTGGAATTTTGCAATTTACAATAGCAAAAGTTGCAATTTGCAACTTGTTCACAGATATTAAGCAGAGAAGAACTTACTGGTCACTATTTTAATGCAACTTGCTAACACAAATAATCTCAAGCTCTTAGCTCCACGGATCACAACTTACACTATACATCAACCAATTTCGTACGTGGGTACAACACCAAATATGATATTGCTTAGGCATCGAGTCCTTTGGTTTTTTGTTTTTTTGGGTCTATATTATGCAAAAATAAAATGATATAATCACACTTAAGGTAAGCTAATTAACCATGAAGAGAGGCATATCGATTAATCAAAGCCAAGGCATTGCTAGTCAATTGTGCAACGTTCACAATCCTACCCCTCACGAGGGTCTTCACGTTCCCATTCATGGCTTTCCCTTGAAACCCATCAGTGCAGGTAGTCTCATCCGTCAAAGCAGCACTAACCCAAGTCTGTATATCACTTATCATTAGGTGAAAGTTAGAGCCCTTAACATTTTTCATCTCTCTTATAGACTTGTTCAGCTCGTACACCGAATCACTAAGCTCCTCCACACAGTCCTTCATAGCAGCAACAACTTTAGGACTCATTCCCTGGCTTTTTGAGATATTCACCATCATGGTAGAGGTTGATTTCGCTGATGAAAGAGTCACATTGAGGGCTGTGCTTGCAAGAAGTTGAGGGCTTGTTTGGATTAAGTTTGTATAGGTTGAGAGAGAGGTAAAGCAAAGTTTTGGGTAGGTTGTTGAGCTACAAGATGTTCTAATGAACTCAGTGCTTGGCTTGTTAGGTGTAGCAGCTAAGCTCGAGTTTATGTAGGAACTAATGGCAAGTAATATGAGAATGGATGCAAAGAAACGCTTAGAAGAAAAGCCTTCCATTTCTCTCTTTCTATTATGGTAGTAGAGGTGTTGGATATGCATGTAGGGGGTGAAGGATTACAAATATATACAAACTAGAAGGACCCACATCATTTGCTAGATAAACCCAAGAAAGATACCTATTTATCCCAAAATATCTCAGTTGGGCAAGTCACAAGTGGTTTCTCAATTTGCTCAACTTGGCTTAATAAGGGAAGCATGCATGTGCAAAACTATGTCACTTTCGTTGGCCAAAATAGCTTCTATTTTATGAGTTTACACTACAATTTCCTTGAGTAGTCCTTAACACTTTGATGGATTTTAATATACCTTACAACTGCTGGATCATCAAACTGCATTCTTTCATGGATATACTTGTGACCTACAGAAGATATTTTTCTTTTGGTAGTTAGGAACACAATGTAGAAGATTTTTTTTTTTTTTTTTTTTTAATATAAAAAAAGAAATCTCACAAGAAGCTAAAGGTTTTAAATCATATTATTATGATGTATAGGGGCCCCAAAATTGTGCCACATGTCCTCAAAACTAGGCACATGAAATGCTAGGTGTACATATACGGATATACTTATCGAAAATGAGTAGTGCTGCAAGTACTACAAGTTTTATTATATTAAGCTTATAAAACTAATGTGTCACTTGTCACAAAGAGACAATTCAAATATTCATCTATCTATTTATCTATATATATATATATATATATATTTATATATATAGGCAAAGCTGAGAGATTCTAATTGTTGTCTAATTTTGCACTACGTGTCCTATTTAAATCTTTTTAATTTTTGTTCTAGGTGAGTTAATGAGGTGCAAAAGACGAAAAGTCTAATATAAATAAATCATTAAAAACCCAATAAAAAAAAAGAGTAAACTCATGTGTATATCCAAAAGAAATTAAAATAAAAAATAAAAAAATAAAAGAGAGAGAGAGAATAATTTGAATCCATATATGTGTGTAATGATAATTTTTTTAATTGTACCATGTATATGCGGATATACACTAGTTTATAAGATGGTTGAAGTCCACCAATTATATTTATTGTCATATTAATTTATAAACTTTATGTAGTAAACTTGCAGTACCTTTAACATTTTCTATTGAAAATCTCCCAATAAAACCCAAAGAACACAAAGACTGTTTCAAAATAAATGCATTGTGATATTTTGAAGCCTATTAATAAAGATTAATTTTAAATAATGTGGCATTATTTATATTTTTTTAATGCATTAAAAACTAAATAAATATTCATTGAAATAATCCCTCTCCAGCTCAAACACAAATTAAGATAATCGTAATACACAGATAGGACCATTTGACGGCTAAGTTGTTGAACCAACTTTGCACGTGCTTGTCTCTAAAAATAATTTAAAAAAAAAACTTTACACGTGCTTCCCATAAATTTTTTTTTTACACGTGCAATCATCCATATGCGAATGTGGCTCATCTATAATTGATAATTATTTAATTTGGATGAAACTTTAATTCATGAGATTGACATTAGAAATATATGGCTGCAAAACTAGACATTGACTCTTGGTCATAAATCACAATGCTCACTATTCAAAAAAGAGCTGGCCTCCCTTCCCTTTTGTTCTCCTATCCTCTTTTCTTTCCATCTCCATCTCCTTCAATTTAAACATTTAAACATGAAATTGTTTTTTTTTTCTTAGTGCCACTATTGGATTTTATATTTATTTTTTGAGAATCTTCACTATAGGTTTTGATATTAATATTAATATTATTGCCATATATAATAGGCTATATTTTTTTAGTAGATAAAGAAAATAATATAAAAAATAATATTTAAATATTAATATTATCGCTATATATAATAGGCTTTTTTTTTCTTTTTTTTTTGAAACCGGCTATATTATCTTTTTAAATATAGCCTATTTTATATATGATAAAAAAAAAATTTGAATATTAGGTAAAATCTATAAGAAAATTTAGATCGGAAAGATTTAAAAAGACAAACTCCCATGAAGTGGCTTGGGTCCAATGCACAGAGCACTAGACCCAACCCTTTCACAACCCCCATCTTTACCATACAAATATAAATATAGCTTTTTTCTTCCATATGGTCTCTCTCGATGACCGACAAATTAAGACTCAGCCGCCAAGCAGCCATTATGAGCTCTAGAAGCCTCCATTGAATCTCGGACTGACACGTACCCGAAATCGAGAGACTTCATTGATCTGGCCTTGGTAGACTCGAGAAGGGGCCATTGTCCTGAAATTGAGGATTGTGTGAATAATTGACAATTTTATATCCCACTCTAAACCTGTTTAGGTATGACCTCCTCCAGTTAGGGTCAGTATGTAGTCCGCATAGTTACAAATATGTCCATTTCAAAACAGGTTCTCTTTGAGTCGTCTATCTATGCATGATTGAATCACATGTTTGATGCTTTAGGTAATAAACAACAAAAAATCTTGGCCTCCTAGACAGTTGAAATGAGCAATCCGATGTGTAGTCCTAAAGCGATATCATTGTGATCTATTTCGAGTTGTTACTATGTATATCATCTACCAATTGGATTAGATTCCCAATCTCTGCGGCTATGCTTTTTTTAGTTTAGAGCTTACGCAATTGCCAAAAGTCACACGCACAATGAGAACATGCGCAGACAACACAAACATACATACAGTAGAACTATTTGTCTACGTAAAATTGCAATTATTGCATTCAGTTTTCACGGGATTTCAAGTACTTTCTATATCTCTGTATGCATCACATAAGGTTATTTCACTTGAATGATGGAAGAAAAGATTCTTCCATGCTTGTGAACAATTTTGATAGTTATACAGGACTCTACGTTCGAGGTTGGTTAGTTTGTCACTCTAGAAACACACCTGTCTTTTTCATTTCTTTCTTCTTCCTCTTCTTCTTCTTTTATTATTTATTTTTTTCTCTTTTGTAGCACTTGCTCTATAGGTATCAAGTTAGATTAAAGTAGCAATTTCATTCAATAATATTGCTTGCACAAACTTTATCTCACAAAACTTTAAGGGAAAAAAAAAATCTCTTTCATTTTTCAATGGCATCAAAAGTTTCAGCCCCACCATGATGACTGAGAAAAGCAATTAATCAAGAAGTTTTCTTTCTCTCTTTCCTGCATCAATCATGCTTCCAATTGTACAAAGGAATCTAGAGAACGTAAATTTTGCATTTTACAATAGCAACAGTTACACTTTACAACTTGCTAACACCAATAATGTCAAGCTCGTAGTTCAATCCTTAATAGCCACATGGATTCTCTATGTGGCATCACAAATCACAACTTACACTACGCATCAACTACTCCCATATACATGGGTACCACACCAAATATGATATTACATAGGCATCTACATTTTTGCGTTTTTCTTTTTCATATCTTGTTATACAAAATTAATATGGTATAATTAATCCCACTTAAGAGTAAGCTAATTAACCATGAAGAGAGGCATATCGATTAATCAAAGCCAAGGCATTGCTGGTCAAATGCGCAACATTCACAATCCCAGCCCTCACAAGGGTCTTCACGTTCCCATTCATGGCTTTTCCTTGAAACCCATCAGAGCACGTAGTCTCATCAGTCAAAGCAGCACTAACCCAAGTTTGTATGTCATTTATCATAAGCTGAAAGTTAGAGCCCTTACTGTTTTTCATCTCACCTATAGACTTTTTCAGCTCGTAGACTGAATCACTAAGCTCCTCCACACAGTCCTTCATTGCCGCAACCACTTTAGGACTAATCCCCTGGCTTTTAGAGAGATTTACCATCATGGTAGAGGTTGATTTAGCTGATGATAGAGTTACATTGATGGCTGTCATGGCAAGAATCTCAGGGCTTGTTTGGATTAAATTTGCATAGGTTGAGAGAGAGGTACGGCAAAGTTTTTTGTAGGTTGTTGAGCTACAAGATGTTTTAATGAACTCAGTGCTAACCTTGTTAGGTGTAGGTGTAGCAGCTAAGCTTGAGTTTATGTAGGAACTAATGGCAAGTAATATGAAAAGAGATGCAAAGAATTGTTTGGAAGATAAGCTCTCCATATCTCTCTCTCTCTCTCTCTCTCAAGTGTGGAGGCTAGAAATTTGTAGGGGTAATGGATGCATGTAGGGGTGAAGGGTTACCAATATATACAAACTATAAGGACCCACATCAGTTGCGGAGGAGCCCAAGATTAATACCTATTTATTTGTCCCAAATATCTCAATTGGGCAAATTACAAGTGGGTTCTCAATTTTCTTAGATTGGCTTCATAGGGGAGAGAAAAAAATTGAGGTGGGCCCGGGTGTTTTTCCCTGAGCCTAACAAAAAGTTTTTTTTTCAAAATAAGGAGAAAACTGGGGGAGGGGAGAGGATGAATTGGGCTGACGAAAATGCCCAGTTCATCCACGTTGGGTTGCTTTTTTTTTTTTTTTTTCTTTTACGTCTAGTTGCTTTTTTTTCCATCCTTTCTTTCTTCCTTTCTACGTCCAGTTGCTATTTTATTTTTTTATTTTTTCTTCTTCATCCACTTGCAAATACACAAATTTTTTGCTAAAAAAATGTGTTATTTTTTTGTTTTATTTAATGAGAATATAATTGTAAATTTAAACCAACTTCATTTTCTATAATCTATCCCCTCATTTTTCTTCTCAACGGAACAAATAAGTTTTTCATCTTTCTACTTTTCCATCCTTCTAACCAAACACAAATGAGAGAAAACTAAATTTTTTCTATCCTCCCACTTTTTCATCTTCTCAACCAAATGGACTCTTAGACTCTTACTATCTGGAGGGCTAAGTTATGACTATATATATCCAGGCATACCTTGAACATATTCACACTTTTTTCACCCAAAAAAGAAAAAGAAAAAGAAAGATGGAACACGCATGCAGGCGTATGGTAGAGGTACCTAATATGGATACTTATCGGATATTGGTACTTGTTATGCTCTCCAACTAGAGTAAATACTTTTCCACATGGGATGGCAGAAGGAAAACCTTGGTGTAGATATACCCTTTCAACGGCTGGATGCATGGAAGTCTGAGGGAATCCGCTAAAGTTTTTTTTTTTTTTTTGCCTTTTTTTTCTTTTGGTAGGTAGGCCTTAGGAAGAAGAGCTAGAACTTTTTAATCAGATTATGATGTATATTGTATAGGGCCCCAAAATTGTGCCACACATGTCCTCAGAGTCAGAGTAACACACATGACATGCTAGCTAAAAAGATGCATATATCTTCCAATTAATAAATTAAAACCAAATACTTTTAAGTAAAAGCATTGAGATATATTTTAAAGTTTATTACTAAATAATTTTAAATAACGTGGCACTACGCATATTTTTAATTTTACGAAAAACTAAATCTTCACTATGAAATAAATCATCTTCATTTGAATCATTTCAAAGACAAATTAAGATAATCCTAATAGAGAGAGAGAGAGAGAGAGAGAGAGAGAGAGAGAGGACCATCTAGCCTAGATTCTGTGCCAACTTTGCACATGCAGTCATCCATATGCGACTGCGGTTGGCTTTTGTTAAGTTGTGAAATATTTAATTTGGACGAACCTTTTACTCATGAAATTGACATTATATATTGCAAATGGCTGAAAAAACTAGACAATTGACTCTTGGTCATCGGTAGTAGCTTTAGGAATTTTTTTAGGTAGTAACTAAGAAACTTAAATTATATAAAATTTAATAAAAAGACAACTTGAATATATCAGTATTACCACCAAAAAAAAAAAAAAAGAAGAAAATACATGAAATATTACATTTTTTTGTACTAGCAAAGAGAGAGAAAAAAAACTAATAAGAGATAAAAGGGAAATTGAAAATGCTGATATGTAAATAATAAAGTGACCACAACAATTTCATAACAAATCTTATGCAATAAGCTATTATTGGTGGGTAAAACATGTCAATATTAACCCCAAATTAGAATTAATAACAACTTACCACATAAGATTTATTGTGAAAATATGGTGGATATAGCATTACTATTATTTTTGTTGAATTCAAATTCTTGTGATTCTCAGGTCATGTTGTTTAACATTTTTATTAGGGTGGTCAAAATAAGTTAATATAGTATATAATATTTTTTTTGTAAGTATATATATACATTTTTTTTTTAAGTCAGGAAGGTCACTAAACAAATTAATTTAAACTAATTTTTTATAATTTTTTTTGCTAAGTATTAAAAAATAAAAAATAAAAAATGACAAGTGAGGGTGTTCCTGTGACCACCATCACATACAAGTGGAGCCGCCACTGTTGGTCATAATGATTACCATTCAAACAAGGGCTGGCCACCCGTGCCTTTTATTCTCCTATCATTTTTCTTTCTTATCTCCATCTTAAACATAGAAATATGGAATAAACTATGACTTTTTTTCAAATGTCACTATTGGTTTTTTTTTTTTTTTTTTTTTTTAATTTGTGGGAAACTGCAAAACTTTATTAAGAACGTGTGCCAACATTTACATCATGGAGAAGAGCTTGTTCAAGAAAACAAGGAGTCTCTTCAATCCAAACAGAGAAATCAACAATGCCAAGGACATGTTTTGCTAATAAATGAGTGGGCCTATTGCCCTGCCTTCCTACATATGAAATATCAACCTGACGAAACTCATGTGATGCAGCCAGGGAGCAATACACCAGAGCAGCAACAGCAATAGGGGGAGGCAATACTTCCTTCAATGCGTTAACCAGGATTAGAGAATCAGATTCAAGCACGAACTCCTAGATGATCATATCTTTTGCAAATTGTAATCCAAGCTCTATGGCTTTAGCTTCAGCCTCAACAGCACCAAGGGGAGCCAATAGCTTCTTGCTGCTAGCCCTAACCAATTTGCCACCTTCATGCTGAATCAGAATTCCCACTCTAGCCGATTTGTGAGCTACAAAAACAGCTCCATCCACATAATGGAGGAGTCCAAGTTGTAGGACACTTTGTTTTCTGCATAATGGTGACTGCTTGACTGGACTGGTACTCCCCCAAATAATCTAAAGCACCATGGATTATTGACTGCCCATGTTTCTTCACCCCGCCATTCCTCACCTCATTCCTATTATTCCACATAACCCATGAAATCATGATAATCTTTTCTACCAAGTCTTGTTCCCATTTAGCCACCATAACTGCATGCCACAGGAAATCCATAAAAGAATTTAAATGGAAATTATGTCTCGCTGGGATAAGATTTGACATGGACCATATCTCTGGAGCCCTTGGACAATCCCAAAACAAGTGACTCGATGACTCCACATCTGCTTGGTACTCATCACAACAACTCTTTGTTAAGACCTTCCTTTTCACAAGATTATCCTTTGTGGGCAAGATGTTTTTATAGGCTCTCCAAGTAATTGTGAGGGACATTTACCCGCCATAAATACTTCCAAAACTTCCTTGAATTGTTGTCATCAGATACAGCCCAAGAATCAGACCCCGAGCTCATCTCTAGAGCAATCTTGTATGCACTTCTTATACTGAATCTTCCGTTTGCTGTTGGAGCCCAAACCTGCCTATCCTCTGGAAGCTTGGAACTCAAAGCGATTCCTTGTATCACCTCAGCTTCATGAGGAAGGAAGAGTCTTTGGACAAGATCCTTTTTTCCATGCCCCTACCTCTGCATCTATAAGTACATCAACTGTGGCCTTAGGTGGTAAATCAGAAGGAGGGGAAACAACCTTGTGAGTGGACGGAGTAGGCAGCCACTTATCTCTCCAAATCTGAATACCACATCCATTACCCACTTGCCATCTAATACCCTTCTTTACAACATCTTGAGCAGCCATAATACTCCTCCAAGCATAGGAAGGATACACCCCATCCCAGTATGAACAAAGTCACTATTAGGAAAGTATCTAGCCTTGAAAACTCTATACACTAGAGAATCTCGACTCGACTGCAACCTCCACCCTTGTTTAGCCAACAAAGCTAGGTTGAACTGCTTTAGTTGTTTGAACCCCATACCCCCACATGCCTTCGGGGCGCACAACTTATCCTAGCTAATCCAAGCCATTTTGCGCTCGTCCTTACACTGAGCCCACCAAAAATTCCTAATTAAGTTTGTCATTTCATCACATAGAGAATTAGGGATTTTGAAGCAACTCATGGAATATGTAGGAATGGCCTGTGCAACAGCTTTTATCAGCACTTCCTTACCCGCTTTAGACAAAAGCTTTTCCTTCCAACATGCCAACTTTTTTGCCAACTTCTCCTTTTTCACTATTGGTTTTTTTGATACTATTATCTTGTATAATTGTATAATAGGCTAGCTTTTTTCTTTTTTTCCCAACAAATTATTCTTACAATAAAAATTGGTTACTGCTTAATTTAAAGGAGATTCTCCAGAGCCAAGATAGTGGATGCTAAAAGGCTTGTGTTATAACTTATATGGATGAATTAGGAGCAGAGATTTGAATATAAAAGGGGTCTTAAGGTTTTACTTAAAAAAAAATGAATCTAAGATAAAGTAGACTCAAGTACCCAACATCGCAGAAATCATATACATTTGGAATCATTATTGTCTTGCAAAATAGAATTTTGATTCTAGTAATTAATTTTTTTTGCCCTTCTAGCGAGTAGGGGCTGTGGATTTGAATTTAGGTTCACCCCACATAAATGTTGGGTAATTTTGCTAAACCATAAAACTCTTTAACTCATAATTAATACCTAATTCTTATATTTTATTTTAATTTAGGTTGAGTGAAAGGAAAGATGATAGATGAGAGATGGATTGTGTAGGTGGGTGGATCAAGATTGAAGAAGAGTAGAACCACAACAAGGACTTCTAAAAAGACCAAGCACATGTGGGCTTTTGCTAATACACCAACACGCTACTTAGAAAGAAGACCTTAGTATAATTAGGGTAACAACAACCAAAAAATTGCACACCTTAGCAATGTGGTAATTATAGGGTGGGGGGATTTGACGGGAATTATCCCTAAAATTATGCTTTTCAATTGTTTTTTTTTTTTTTTTTTTTTTTTTTTTTTTTTTGAGAAACAAACAAACACACACAGAGAGGAAAGGGAAAGGGGTTCTAACATAAAGGCCTACCACAACTCCACTCAAAAGCTATGGTAACTTTTAAGGGAGGGTGGGGCAAGTTATACTACACACAACACACTCTCTTAAGCCAAGGTAACTTTCAATTGTTCTCTTTAGTTGGCTAAGGGGATGAATTCCGAAGAAGCACCTTCAAAACTCTATAGGCACATGTGTAATAAATATTGATATAACAAAGGGAGAGTTAGTGTCATTTGGTAGACCCTTTTTTTTAGAGGGCCTACCGACCTAACAAAGCTCAACTACCTAGCATCCGTTGTGAGGACCAAGAGCCTTCCCTGAATCTCAAGTTGACACGTACTTTAGGTTAAGAGACCTCATTGATCCAGCTTTGGTGGGCCCAAAAATATGGGCTTGAGAATTCTTGGGGTAGGTTAATATTCCACTTTGGACCTAACAGGTCCAACCTCCTCCAGATGAAAGCACCGTGCAGTCCACTTATTTGCAAATGTCTTTTTCAAAGAGTTTCTCCTAGTCGGCTATTTATGATTGAATTACTTTAGCATAAAGTAAATCAACAAAAAATCTTGGCCTCCTTGACAATTTGCAAGTGAGCAGGTCGACGTGTATTTCGAAAGCGATATCATCGCAATCTATACCTACCGGGTTGTTATGGGTTTGGATATGGTCTATCAATTGGATTTTTTTTTTATAATTTAAATAAATAGAATAGAATTTCAATTTATAAGTTATAAAGTTTACTTTATGATAATTGCTCTTATCATTAGATTAAGAGATTGGTCGATTTTTTGTGTAGGCGAATTTCAAAAACTCTAAATTTTTTATTTGATGACAAAAAATTTTGCTAGTTAAATTAAATAGAACCCACGCCAATTAAATTAATTAGGTTCCCTCTGTGACTATTTTTTTCACTTTAAAGATTAAACAACTATCAAAAAACATGCGCAGAGGACAAGCATATAGTGAAAGGATTTGTCCCGTCTTCCCATTACAAATGTAAATGGCACATTTAGTTTTAATGGGATTTTTACTTTTTTAGTGCTTTGCAACTGTTATACATCACACCCATAAAGTTTATTTCAATTGAACTATGGAGTAAATTTAGATTATTTTTAATAGTACCTTTAGGATATGACATCGTTCAAATTATTTTAATCTTAGCTTTTTATATTTTTATTCGTGAAAAAAATTTGAATATTAAATTGCTTGAAATTATATGCTTATATATGATATAATGGGTCCCATACCTTAAAAAAAAAAAACACAAATGTATTATAGAATTTTTACCTAAAATGGTCATAAAAAATAAAAAATTGAAGTACTACAAATTAGGGCAAAATTTAGCAAGCTCCTTAAGTGCAATACATTAAATTTCTCAATTAAATTCAAACACACAATGGTATTGAGTATTGAGTCTATTTACTAATAATCACAAACAATTTTCATTTTTAAAGAATAATTAAATTCAATGTATTTGTATGTTTGAATTTATTAAGGTATAAACTTTACTTAGCCTCTCTCTTAAAAATTACTATTAGGACCAAGAGCCCAAGGCCCATAAAACAATTTGTATACAGATGAAATATGTGTAAGGAGTAGAAACACCAACTAGGAGTAAAACCAAAAATAAACAAACAGTTAAATATAATCTCAGCTCTATATAAAATTTCAACTCCAATTGGCAACACTCTAGCTTTGATCAATTCCACATAAAAGTATAAAACAATTTCTTTATTTCCTATCTACCATTTAAGTGTTCATTGATATGTAGCTAGCTAATTAATCATGAAGGGAAGCATATTTATTTATCAAAGCCAAAGCATTGCTAGTCATATGTGCAATGTTCAAGATCAATTTCCTTACATCATTCTTCACATTCCCGTTCATGGCTTTCCCTTCAAACCCATCTGTGCAAGTGTCCTCATCCGTCAAAGCAGCACTAACCCAAGTTTCTATGTCATTCATTATAACTTGAAAATCGGAGCCTTTGAGTTTACCCATCTCTGCTATAGACTCTCGAAGCTCATTCACCGAGTTACTCAACACTTCAAGGCAATCCTTCATGGCACCTATTTCTCTTGGCTTCAAACCATGACTTTGTGAGAGGTTTAAAAACAGGGCTGAGGTTGATTTAGCCGCTGCAAGAGTCACGTTGAGAGCCGTGGCGGTGAGAACTTTAGGACTTGTCTGGATTGAATCTGCATGGCGTAGGAGAGAGCTAAAGCAAATTCTTGGATAAATTGTTGCACTACAAGATGTTCTAATAAAATCGGTGTTGGGTTTTGGTGCAAGGTCTCTAGAGGCTAAGCTTGGCTTTGTGTTGGAAAGAATGACAAGTAGTATGAGAAGGGAGTTAACAAAAATTTTAAAAGATGAGCCTTCCATGTCTCTCTTCTCTTGAGAGATCTCTCTTCTTTCTCTAGATTAAGAGCTAGTGAAGTTTTAATAGTAGGGAATGGAAACTTTACCAATTTAAAGAATTAAAAGAAAAATATCTCTCTATTCAAAAAAGAAAAAGAAAAATATCTCATGAAGGATGGTTCTTCTCAAAAAAAAAAAAAAAAAAAGTAAGATAAGGATGGAGTTATTATTTTTATTTATTTTTATTAATTTAATTATATATATATAAATATATAAATAAATGGGGTCGTCATTAATTATGAAACAATTTTATAAAACAAAATTAGAGTTTTATTTATTTTAAGCCGATGATTAATCGTTTTATTGTGACAAAACCAAATTGACATGCATACAAAAAGGTTGTTCCTACCTATCAGGAAGCCATAAAATCCAATGGTAAACAATTTTGAAAATGATAGGCTAAATTGATCCATGTAAGAGTGTATTTCTAACACCATATAACAAAAAAAAATTATCAAAAAAATGTTATCAAAAAAAAAAATCCAATAAAAAAAATTAATTTTAGATATTTTATTTGTGGCCAGCAGGGTTTCAATTTGCTAAAAACATATGGAAGAGGGTCAATTTTGATATAAGAGAACCGTTAAATATAAGTAGACCACTATTTTTTTTTTTTTTATTTACTTTGACTAAAAAACAAATTACCTCAAATTGGTTGTGCAACTGCCATCCAACTTGTGTAATTAATTATTTGTAGCTTCTTTTTTTTTTTCAAACATCTCAACAAGAATTTGACGGTGGGGATGGTATTATAATTCTTGTGGCCCCTGCTCCAACGGAAATTTAAGCGGATGAAAAGACCGATGTCCTCAAAATAATGTACATGATATAATTAAGATGGTAAGAGCATTTCCGTCACAAAATTTTATCTCATCATATTTTACTATCTCAAAAATCAATTTTATTAATTATACCACACTATTTTATAATACTCCTAGCATCTCAATTTTTATTTTACAATACAACACATTAAAATAATATTTTTACACAATAAAATAATATATCTCAAAATCCAAATAAAAACAAAAACCCAAAATCCAAAAACCCGGAGAGAGAGAGGAATTGATAAAATAAGTGAATAAAATATTAATTTTTTTTTTTTTACAATTGAGTTACAGTGTATTTCTACCTTTAAAATTACACTGTAGTACAATTACAAATTTTTTTGCAATAGTTGGTTTTTACAAATCCAAATGTGTGGAGGGTTTTAGGTTTTTATATTAAATTTCCTCTACATATAACATATAACATATGTCATTTCCAACGTAAATGCTCTAATAACTAACTGTGAACAAAATAAATACATGGCAAAATGTATAGGATGCGATAGTAAATGATAATTAAAGTCATTGCCTTTCAAAGCACGTCCATGGGTGGTCCTAAAGCCTAGAAATGAGAGCCCTTGGCCAAATAGCCAGCAACTTCGTACCCTCAGACGTCAGAATTGGGGCGCAGAATTGTATTCATTCCCTACTTATGCGTGTGAATTGTGATAGATTGGGGACCAAACTTTAAAAATTCAACTTAATATGTGGTTGCACAACAAATTCTGTTCTATCATAATGGGGTGAGGGTAGAGAAGATATCTCTTACACCTGCTTTATAGAGTGGGCTTTTACATCACAAGTCTATGAGTTTCATCCAAGTGAAAACCATAGACTTGTGAGAGACTCGTTCTAAGAAGAGGGCATATAAGATACATACTGGTTACGACAGATCATTGGATTATTGATATTAGGTTTATCATCTACTTGCATATACTAGTTACGACGAATCGTTGAATTATTGGCATTAGGTTGATTTTCTACCCGCTTATCTTGATCTATTTGATAGAATTAATTTGACTTAAAAGGGTAGTGGATGCGTTCAGCCATATAAGTTGGATGAAATTGGTTATCCAATGTTAAAATAAAAGTTGAGTTTGTGAATTGGTGACTAGTTTAACAATATTTAATATGACTTGCAATCTAACTAAAAAATACACTTAATTTTGCACATGTATAGACTCTCCATCGACAGATTGGATTACACTCCTTATCCATCATATTTATCTTCCTTCCTGTTTTTTCTCATCATTTTCATTTCAAGAGTTCTAAACTCTCTCTCTCTCTCTCTCTCTCTTCGTCATCAATGACGAGATCAAACCAACAAATCAAGGATGAGGACTTGACTTACTCTCACCTCTTATAGTCGCAAAGCAGTACTTCGACCTTGATCTACTGTTGCAACAACAACTCCTCATTGACATCATGTCTAGCCAACGTTTCCTTAAGGCTTTTACGTGGGTTTACCATTTAATAAGATTGTCGATCTTGATGAGGATTCAATGTTATTACGTGGTTGTTAGAAGACTCAAAACCACAATCCAACAGCGTCATATATTTGTTTATTTAAGGAAGAACAAGCTAGAAAACTAAGAAATAAATTAAATGAAACTAAAATAAAAATAGAAAATTACAACACTCTTTCTCCTGGTTACAAACTAAGAAAAATTTTAATGGCTTGATTCCCAGTTTAATTCTAAAAATATAAAAATTACATGGAAAAAGCTTGATTTTGATTTTTGAACAGTTAATATAAGAATGAAAGTTAAGTTACAAAATGGGAAAATGTTAGATATCTATCTTGCTCGACCTAAAGGGTCTTCCAAAATTTTAATAGCATTTCATATCATGACTATGTTGGTCTTCTAGAAATTTAATGACATTTTATATTATGAATTAATGATTGTGTTGGTCTACGAAAATTTTAATGACATTTCATTCATAATTTTTCAAAAGACAATTATTATCTATTATTTGAAAAATTATGAGTCACTATTTATTTATTTATCATCCAAATAAATAAATACTTGCCGCAAAACTCGACCCAATTTGATTCCATAACAAAGTTTATTATAAAAAAAATGAGGGGCAATATAAATATATATATTTTTTCTTTGGAGGTGCAAGATGTGGGTCAATGTTGTATCCAAGTTATGCTAGAGCCATCCATAAAGCCCAAATCGACTAATCTGCCCTGGGCTCTCATGGTATCCAAGCTACTGAATGGGTGTAAGACCTAGAGACACGTGCAGCTCTCTTATTGGGTGAGCTTGGGTTTGAAGCCCATCTGAGAGAGTCTCACTTTCGCTAACCCAAAAAAAAAAAAAAAAAAAAAAAAAAATCCTTAGATGCCAATATGATAGTTTCTATTGTTGAGCAGTATTGAGCTTCAACCACTTTGGTGGCAATGAAGGATACTAAGGGCCTGAGTTTGAAATGAAATGAGCAATGTGACATTAGCTATCATTAGTAGTCACTCTCATTCGGCTTTCATGGCCCAAAATTTTTTCCTAATGTCCATCAATGTCACAGTCATTTCTCTCTCATTGTAAAGCAATCTCTAACCAATTTACCCGCTTTCTGTTTCTATCTAACTAATTGGACTGGGTTTCAAAATGTCAACAATTGGAGGTCGAATTATTGTGATTAAAAACCTGACTATGATGTTGTGACGCTACGTATATACCGTGTGCTTTGAAGTCAAATGAAAGTGAAGCCATTCCATTTTTCAGATTGATACATGCAAACAAATTGGTTATACTTATATGTAAGGTTTCATTACCTTTTTAACTAGTCAAATATGAAATGTGAAAGATACATTATAGGTATATGATTTGGTTTTTGATTTTAATAAGCAACGAGAAAATTGACATGTTGAAAAAATAAAAATAAAATCGTCAAGAATGCGAATAGTGATCATACACGTATGCCGGGGATTTAAAAATGCCGATTTGTTAGGTTACAAAATATCTTGACTAATTAATCAAGTAAATTCATTTTTTTAGTACATGTACACGTACGTCTCCATCAATTGTTTTGGTGGCACTGGCAATGCTTTCAAATTAAGAATAAAATAATGAAAAGTAATTGAAAATATATCATAATGAAATTAACTAGTTATAGAACATTTCTGTGGAATTCCAGATTTTTTTAAAAGTATGAGCAAAAAGGAAAAGGGAAAAAATATGTATGATGGTCATACATACACATATGCAAAGGTAGATGCATTTCTGTTGGGAGCGACTTCTTTGTCTTCTTTTACTGTGTTTTTGTGCCTACCGCATGTGGTTGATAGGTTATTAGCCTATGA
Organism: Notholithocarpus densiflorus; assembly: GCA_030021035.2. Classification (NCBI taxonomy): domain Eukaryota; kingdom Viridiplantae; phylum Streptophyta; class Magnoliopsida; order Fagales; family Fagaceae; genus Notholithocarpus; species Notholithocarpus densiflorus. The sequence continues at coordinate 1,758,048 of JARYZH020000017.1, forward strand.
TAAAGTGAATATGTGCTCTAACAGGAGCCTTCTGACCCCCTTTCTGCATCATTGAGTGGCTGATAGAGACATATCTATTCTATTTCCTTGTGTTTCTTGGTACACACTCTAAACTGTCTTAATCCCAACCTAGCTTTGCTGCATGTCCCAAGGATCCCTGGCTCCTGGGAATCCCCAGGTATCCTGGCCCAGTTATTTTCCCGGGCTCCCCAGCGATTTTCTGACCTTTAAGGGCTATGCTGGGCTTTTTTCCTTCCTTTATTTTATGGGGCCTGAGACTTGCCCATTCATGGATTTAGGTTCCTCTTTATGGACCCTTAATGGGTTTGGACCTCTCTTCTTTCTTATTGGAAGCCTAAATGCTTTATTTTTCCTAGGTTTCAATCCTTTGCTTTGTTTTGGGCCTTGGTATAACATTGTGATTTTTTGGACCTCAACAATGGACCCAATATTATTGTTGTTGTTGTTGTTGTTGTTTTGTTTTTATTTAATTTTAGGATTTAATAAAGTAAAATATATTAAACTATAAGTCTATAAGAGCATTAGCATCCGGAATTGCATAAAAGTTTCTATTTTACCATGTAAAAAGCTATTTTATCTATTATACAATATCATTTTACAATACACCCAACATCTCAAATTTTATTTTAACATATAACACATTAAAATAATATAAATTATACAATTAAATAATATAAAACTATCTATCTCTCTTCTCTCTAATTTCTGTCACTGCCTCTCTGTCTCTGTCTCTCTCTCTCTCTCCCTCTCTCTCAACCACACCACCACCAACAATATGAGGCACCACCACACCAAAACCCATTGTTTAACCACCACAACCACCACCAACCCAACCAGGATCAAAGCAGCAAACCCACCATCACATCAACCACCACGACCTAAGAACAAAACGCAACCACCATGCCAAGAACAAAACCACCATGGCCCAACCACAACCACGAACCACAACCCCCAACTTCCACCACAAACGCCACCTTGACCACAACCCACGACCTCCTTGGCTTGACCACAAACTACCACACCAAAACCCATTGTTTCCGCTACAACCACCACTAACCCAACCAAGAACAAAGCCCAGCAAACCCATTATCACTGCAACCACCGTGACCTAAGAACAAAACCACAATTACCCAGCCACAACCACAGCTCCACCATGGTTCCATGATGTCCACGCCTTCACCACAGAAGCCGATCTCCATGCCTCCACCATAAACCGTTGTCTCCATGTCGATTCGAGAGAGACCGAGACAAAGAGAGTGGGGAGAGAGAGGCTAAGATTACAGAGAGAGGGATGGAGTCTGAGCTGAGAAAAGAGAGACTTGGAAGAGAGAGAGAGAGAGAGAGAGGAGAAGTAATGAAATATAATAAAAACGATTTTACAACTTGCTACAGTATCTTCTAAAAGTACCATCTTACTGTAGCTAAGTTGCAAAAATTTTTATAAATAGAAATTGGGATAATGCTTGTTTTTGTTGGTTTGATGGTAAAAAATAGCAATTTAGGGGTTGCAATTCTAATGCTCTAACTATATAACTATGTGTTTGATTAAATAGGTTTGAGATTTTTTTTTAACGCTTCATACCCCTTGTTTCATGTCTGACACCATCAGGGATTCGTAATTCACTTAACCAACATTTTTGTTTTTTTTTTTTTTTTGGAAAGTTGGAAACCAACGTATTTAAGAATCTGTCAATACCTATTGTCCCACACAAATAAAAATATTTCAAATAACACCATAATGACACTCAATCATCAAGACCAAAGGTTTGGCTATCTTGGATGTGTTTCTCAAAGTACGGTTGATCATTATAAACATCATTCTAGTCATTATTAGCTGAATTAAATTATTAAAAAAAAAAATCACCTTTGTAGTTAATGGTCTCTCTCATAGTGGCATCACCCTCGGATTTCTTAGCTTTTCACACTCGCCTTCCATTCTCTAGTAGTCTAGTCTCTTCTCTTCTTTTTTTGTTTTTTGTGATTTTATTTATTAGGTTAAAGTGACGACTGGCGACTGACGTGAGCGTTAGGCTTTTATTTTTTACTTTTTTTTTCAATCAATTTTGGTTAGGGCTACTGGGCTGATCTGTTTATTACATTTTTTATTAGTTTGGGGTCTTTGAACTCCATTTGGAGGCCTAAAATAAGCACACACAAAAAAAATTAAATTTTCCTTTATAGCACAAGATCTTTAGTATCTCTATGGGATCGGAATTCTATAAGATCTGGATTGAAATCTCACACAAATTTCACTTTATTAGAGATCCTAGTGAGATCCATAACATTTTAGGGATGTAGGATCTTAGTATTTTAATATCCTAAGATCCAGATAGGGATATTAATAACCATAGACTATACTACTACTATTTAAAGGGTTTCTCCTGTTTGGAATGAACATTTTGGTGGTTAAAAAATACCCCTACATCCAATGTTTAAGTAAAGACAAAACTTGGGGATAACCCAGTAAAAATACATATAACTCTCACATAAATTATCTTAAAATTTAAGAGTGATATACTTATTGGCCCCCCTAGAATTTTGGAAAAAAATGACTTTAGACCTCAAATAAATTCACACTTTCAACCTAATGAGAAAATTTTGATAGGGTAAATTACAAAATTAGTCCCTATCCTTTACACCATATCTCAATTTGGTCCTTAACCTTTCAATTGTTTCAATTTGGTCCCTAACCTTTTTAGTGTCGTGTCAATTTAGTCCATGTTGTTATCTCTTAGATGAAAAAAACTGATGTGTCAAATGGAATAATAAAAATATATTAATTATATCACATCAACGGCCAACTGTACTGCCACGTCAGATTAAAAAAAAAATCTATTGCAAATGTTCACACATGAGATCAGATTAGGGAAATTTCTAAATCCCTAAATTCCTGTCTCTCATCAGGTTCATCTTCCTCTCCTCCATCACCTTTACTCTCACTCTCACTTTCCCAAAACGCTTTCCCGCCAAAAGCACTTACTTAACTCTTTCAAATGGCCCCTAGTTTTGCTTTCTCTCTCTGTATCTCTCTTCTTATATAACACCATCTTCCACAACCTCGCTCACATTATTATCTCTTTCTCTGATCTTTGTCTCTTTTGAGCTTTTTTATTTTTTTCCTTTCTTTCAAACAAACCCATTTATTTCCAATCTTAATCTTATCAATTTCAAAAAGCTGAGAAAGATCGTGGTTTTGAACCTTTTGATCATTTTTAGCTTCTGGGTGTTATGTGTTGGGCTTTGGATTTTTTAAGTTGAAGTTGATATTGCTGGCTTAAAAAATCCACTCAAATTATTTTAAAAACAAAAATAAAATAAAACCATTTCAGATGTTCACATGTACAAATCAGTCTAGGGAAAATTCTAAATCCTTCCAATCTCTCATCAGATTCACCTCCCTTTCTTCTCTCTCTCTCTCTCTCTCTCTCTCTCTCTCCCCCCCCCCCCCCCAACTCTCACGTGAGTCAAGAATCAAGATTACAAATCTCACATGTGAACATTTGAAGTGGGTTTTTCTTTAAAAAAATTGATGTGGGGTAATTGATATGGCATGAAAAATATTTTTTTATTATTCCGTTTGACACATCAGCTTTTTTCATCCAAGGGATAATAGAAAAGACTAAATTGACACGTCATTGGAAATATTAAGGACTAAATTGACACAAGTGAAAGGTTAGGGACCAAAATTAAGATATGGTGTAAAATATAGGGACTAACTTTGTAATTTACCCATTTTGATATAAAGAACCCAGAATCAAAAATGAAATTTGGCCATTCATTGATTTGTTGACCCATAGCTCCACCAAAATAAGCAACAAAATAATTTTAATAAATTCAAACAATCACAAAAGGATAAATAGAAAAAATAAATCCAAATCTTTTCATTCAGGACTCTTACACTCCGTTTGAGAGTTCATAAGGGAATGAAATGGAATGGAATAGTCATTAAAGGAATGGAATAGAATGAATTTAGTAGGGAAATGAATGATTTTGAATTAAAAAATCTTGTTTGGATGTTTTAAAATAAAGGAATGGAATTGAATGGAATGTAAGTAATATTGTTTGGAAGTGACATTGGAATGAATGGAATGAAAAGAAATTATTTTATAATAACATTACTATTATACCCCTCATTTTAAAGAACATAAATAATGATTCTAGTTTAGGGGGAAAAAAATTTATTGTAGCTAAAAATTAAGTTATGTATATTTCTATGTTGTAAAGAAATTCACGCATCACATATTTATTTTCAACAAAATAAACATTGTCTAAAAAATACAAACAAATATCTTTTTTTTTTTTTTTAACTATAATGAGTCTTGCCAAAACAAAACAAAATAACAAAATAAAGCAAATCTAAAGTTGGCCAAGAAATCCCACACTTTTTAATTTTTAGGCTTAGACATCAGTGTCAATAGAACACATTTGCACTCATGATCTGGGCAACCAAAGAACATGTAGGTCTCAGTCTTTGATATTGGATCCAAGTCCAATACGCCCAACGCTGCATGAACTTCTTCTCCATATGACTTTGAAAAACACTTTGCCATAACCTCAGTCACCCTATCAATTTCCATTGATACATTATCAAATGACTGGGAAATTACATTCCCAAGTTCGTCATCTTCTGCCAGTCTTCTTTTCTTGCTTTTAGAAGACATTGCATCTTGTGATGACGCTCGAGAACATACAACATTAATTTATGGTGACCTCTGATCATCTTCGACTTCAAAGTTCTCCAAAGAAACTTCATTTTGAGATACCAAATTATCAATCTCATCAATAGTGGTCGATGCAGCATACCTAGCACGTCTCTCCTTTGCAGTTTCAGCATGATCACCTTTTGCTCTATCTTTAGCCCAAAGTTGTGTCATCTTAGAGTAGTTGGGCATAGGTGTTGTCATCCACTTCTTGGCCGCAGGTTTAGACTGTTACAAACCAAGAAAAATGGTTATATTACAGATATAATTATGTAATTCAAAATTAAACTCACAAAAAATGGTAATTTACTGCTATAAGTGGCTCCCAAACTTCTAGTTCAACTGTCTATATATTTAAAGAATCATTCCATCCAGAACCACTCAATCCATCTATAAATATGTCATAGCATTCATGAAAATTCTTCTTCAATGTCTTTTGTCGATTTTTCACCTTATCCTTATTAATCTCCATGTGAAATTTTTCAACCAACTCTTTCACTATGTCATCATATGCCTTAAAGGTAAAAGTTCCATTAACTTTACCACCGATGATCACTTGATGTAAAAAAAAATCCATTAAAGCATCATCCATAACACTACTCCATTGTACTTCTTTGCTTGGATCTCCACCATTCTTCTTTTATATCTTACCCATGCTATAATTAATAAGACAAAAAACACATATAAAATATTGTTTAGATATTAATATTAATTATCAAAAGATAGATCCTCCAATGCCTTAGCTTCAGCCTCCAATGGCCCCAACGGTAACGGAAGTGATTTACTAAGAGCTGCTTCAACACGCCTACCATGGTCTCGAATAGTAGCTCTCAATCCGATTGAGTTGTTACTAGTAAAAATTGTAGCATCACTGTTGACCTTGTACCATGGTGCAACTAGAGCCTCCCATCAGACCTCATCCTTATTTCCAACCTCAGACAGCTTCAGATTGGCTGTTTGGAATTCTTCCCGCATGTATCATGCCTTTTGCAAAATAGCTAAGCCAGTTTGTCTAGCTTTCCCTTGTCACACTTCATTACGGTTGAACCAGATGACCCAAGATACCATAACAACAAGTTCCAGCAAGTCATTCCCTATTCTTTGTCCGAATTTCGAATACCAAATTAGGTCCTCAAATTTTGGGAAGTTAACTCCGTGTGCTTCAAAAGGAATAGTTGATAGTGCCCAAATTTCCCGTGCTTTCTCACAACCCTAGAATACATGCCCACTACTTTCTAGTTCCAACCCGCTTGCCTAACAGATGGAATTATCAATCACCTTTGGTCTACACAAGTTTGCCTTCATTGGAATGATATTTCTACATGCTTGCCATGCGAATGAATTGACTTTATTAGGAACATTGAGACCCTAGAGTGTCTTCCAAAATATATTACGATTCTAGTTGTCTAATGCTTCCCCCTGGTTTCCATTAATCACCTCATCCAATGCAATCTTACAAGCACTGCAAATAGTAAAATCCCCTTTCGGAGTATAAGCCCATATCATCCAATCACTTGGAAGCCGAAAACTGAGGGGAATGCTTAAAATAGCAAAGGCATTCGAAGGGGAGAAGATCTGTGTAACCATGTCAACCTTCCAAGCCCTAGTGTAAGGATCAATAAGTAGAGACACTCAAGCATCAAATGGGACACTAATCGGTATGGATGTAAGTTTAAATGTAGATAGTTCATTAAGCCATTTATATCTCAAAATATTCAATGAATGGCCATTCCCAACCTGCCAGAAATGCCCTCTTTGTACAATGGGTTGTGCTGCCAAGATACTACGCCAAGCAAACGACGGATGGTTGCCAAGTTCACCCGATAGAAAGTCCCCGTTGGGGAAATACTGTGCCTTTGTAAGACTAAATATATATGTTATTTAAATTATTATATAATTACACATTTAGTAGTCAATAATGGTATGTTATGTGATGATATAGAACAGTTACTAGACAACACGATTTTCCTTAAACAAAGAGACCGTCAAAAGTCAATCAAGAAATCTTAAGAGTACTAATAGAAATTATCAGAACCAACAATAGAATCGCGTAAAATTTGGTGATCTAAAGGGTTTGTGGGGATCAAAACTTGTCGTCTTTGACTATAACCTACTTTTTTCTTGAGGAAAATTCTTTCATTAAGGCCTTTACTTAGTCATTCATGCTATTTATGGTAACTTCTTTTTATTTTATTTTATGATAACTACTGATTTAAATTTAGAATATGTTTCTCAAAAACAAAAAACAAAAATTAGAATATAAAGTCTAGTATATTTTGGGATGTTTCCTAGAGACCATAAAATTTTATTATACAATATTTTCAAATTTTTATTATTTTGGGTGATTTCTTTTCTATTTTAGCCTAATTTTGTAGTTAACAAGAATTAGGGTATTTTAGTGTTTCCTAACCATCCTAGGGGTACTTAGGGTTTTCTAAGGGTCACCTAGCAAGGTAAATCAGTTTTTGATAATAAAGTTTAAGGGTGTTTTTTAATTTCTTTTGTCAATTCTAGAATATTATTTAGGGATTCAAAGAACCCCTTGAATCATTATCATTTTGAAGTAAAATGTTGAGTCCCAAATAATATTATCACCAAAATTATTGATCCAAAATAACAGTTACACACAAAAACATAAATATTTACATAGAAAATCTATTCACCTTAGAAGGAAAAATCACAGGACAAACTCAGAATAATTTTACTATTATCAAAACAATTACAATAATTCTCAAGTTTGTGTCTTACTTAAGATTCACCATATACAATAATAAATCCTCTTATATATATCTTATGACTAAAGAAATTCTCTTTGTTTTCTTTTCTCTCACACACACTAATTATTTCTTTAAAATGCTGCAATACTTTGCTCTCACTCTATTTTCTTCTCCACGCACCATTCTCGCTATGCGGCTCTTCTTTTGGCACATGGATTCCTAATACAACTTGAGTTAGGACTCTTCTTAAGCTTTGGGCAACACTCTCATTAATTAAGCTTTCACGTGGGCTGGACTTTGTGCACGTGGTGCACCCAACACAAAATGTTCTGTATTTTTGTGGCTTTCGGTGTCACATGAGCAAGTTTTGTGATATCCTGAACGGTATGAATTTTTATGGTTTTAGATTGTAAAAGTGATACGTAGGAATGTGCTTGAGTTTACCTTGAACATTTATTAGATCTATCGGGGACTCTATAAATATTGATTACAAAAAGATATAGCTAGGATGGCATCATGACAATGGTTGGGTCATGTGGATTTTCTAACGTTCATCTAGATGACTGACTTCTGAACGGCATTGATCGAAGGTCATAATAACATTGAAACGTAGCTAAATTGTATTGGATGATGCATGGGCCTACCACGACGTAGAGGAAAAAATTGCCAAATGCCCTTTTCGGGCAAAAAAAGCAGCATTATGCTCTCTTTTCCAAACTAATTAGAGAAATGCCCCTCTTTTGAAACTCGATTTTCTTAAAATCGAGTTAAGCCATATAGTGACGTTTTTAAGGAGCCTATAGTAACGTTTTAAGGACCTATAGTGGCGTTTTGTAACTCGAGCTCCATGAACTCGAGTTATAGGTAAAAAAAAGGAAAAAAATTGCATATAACTCGAATTCATGGAGCTTGAGTTATAAAACGCCACTATAGGGCTCCAGTTTTTTTTTTTTTATAACTCAATTTTGAGAAAATCGAGTTTTAAAATATAGACATTTTCCTAATTAATTTGGGAAAATTGGCAAAATGTTGTTTTTTTTTTGCCCGAAAAGGGCATTTGGCAATTTTCTCCCGACGTAGAGCCCTCAACTTTTTTATTCTTCCAAGTCCCAACTCATCAAGACGAATTCTCATGCCCATATTGTTCTGAGTTAGTCAACTTTGTGAAAATTGAAACATGATGTAGAGAATTATTAAGAAAGAGATTAGTTCAGTTTACCAAAGAGAGAGAGAGATTATATATATCAATGGCTCGGAGAATGAGAAAATATAAAATTTTATATTGAAGAAGAAGATGATTCTAATTATCAATGTGACGGATTAAATTACATGGAGGCCATGAATGATGCCTACAAAGAACAATAATAATATTTATGCAAATGGAGGTGATACAATATTATTCAAGAATCTTGGAGAGATCCTAGATATTGAATTGCAACGTTTTCTAACAATATTAATTGAAGTATATTAATTTCAACCCAAAAAGAATAAAGAAAACACATGTTAATACAAATCCTGATTAGTCTACAACACGAGTAAAGTTATTTTTCTTAGAAAAATGGAAGGAGAATATACCTTCTTAAGAATAATTTTTTTCCCAAATCATTCTTACCTTCAAATTCAGTCTTACAATAACCGTACACCACATGGTAAGTAAATAACGTTTGATGTACTACAATACTTACTAGGTGCGTGTCATCTAATATTAGAGATGGCAATTGGGTGGTGGAGGGTTGGATATGGGGTATTCCATTCACTCTTTAGGATAAGGAAAACTCGTATGAGAAGAGAGTGAGGCAAGTCAGGGACAAGACAAGTTGAAGGTATTTATTTCTCATTCTTAATGAGGTAACTTCATCATTAATGAAGTAGAGATTAAAAAAAAAATGCTAGTAGAGAGAAAAAGTAAAGGGCGAAGTAGGATGAGACAGAATGGATGGAGTAAAACCCATCTCATCTTTTCACCTATTAGGGGGCAGGAAGAACCTGCACAAGGCGGAATTGAGGTAGGATAAGTCAAGCAGGATAAAAAAAATTTCATCATCATACATTTATGAATAATTAATAAACAACAATTAAATTATTATTTAAATCGCATAGCAGTATAGCAATACTCATTTAAAACAAAAAAATAAAAACAAAAAAATAAAAAATAAATAAAAAATAAAAACAAAACAAAACAAAATAAAAAGTTATTAGTAAGTAAGAAATAATGTCTTCCCTTTAACAAGATAATTAATACTTTAGGGATTTCTAAAGAATAGGATTGGACGCACATGCTGGAGAAGAGATCAATACCTTCAAATAAATACCTTAACTTATTTTGATCTCTTCTTTCTCTAAACAAATTTCAACCCTCGCTTCTAACCTCCAAACAAAAAGAAAAAGATAAAAAATTGCGACTTCCATATAATTGTTAAAATTAAAATTTTGAAACCATAAACAAAACATAAATTATATAAAACTATAAAATCAGTCCAGCTATATAATGTTGTACTTCAAGATTATTCTAATGTCATGAAGGGCATGATGCAAATTGGATATTCATAATTTGACTTTTGACATCATTGTGCCGAACTGCAATTTTATAGGTATATATCACCATGTGCCATTTTATCTTAATTGACTCACCAACAAAAAAAGTTCCATTTTAACTTGTATTGTCCTCAAATAAAAATTCTATTTTGTTATTTCTTAAATTTTCATTCCTGGCCTAGAATTTTAAATTGTTTTAGAGCATAATCAGCCGGCAGTCATGTATATATAGGGATCTACACATAAACATCCATGCAAGAAAAAGAGAGAAAGAGAGATGGCATCTAACAATATTAGAAGTCTACTTTCACACCATTTTCTCATTATTAATCTTTTCAGTCTTTTATTCATCTCATTGCTTCACAATGCCTTAGCCACCACTTCTTATTCCAACCAAACCTATGGAGCTTACATCAAAAAAGCTTGCAATTCAACCACATATCCACAAGAATGCTACAAGTCCCTCCTCCCCTATGCCTTCAAAATCAAAGCAAATCCCCAAAAACTTCGCAAAGTCTCCCTCTCTGTAACCCTAAACGCCGTGCACAATGCATCATCCATGGTGTCAAAGCTATTGAAACAAAATGGCTTAACGCATATTGAAGCTGCAACCATTAAGGACTGCATTGTGAACATCAAGGACTCTATTGATGAGCTCAAGCAATCTCTGGATGAAATGAACCTTTTAAGCGGTTTGGATAAGGAATTCCACATGGCCAACATAAAGACATGGTTGAGTGCTGCCTTAACAGATGAAAATACTTGCACGGATGGTTTTGAAGGTGAAGTCATTGACATAATAGTGAAGCAAAAGATCACGAATATTGTATTGAAAATTGCTAGGCTGACTAGCAATTCTTTGAGTCTCATCAATAGCCTCAATTAAAGGCAACCATAGTACTTTTCCTTCTTTTATGGTGGAAGTTTATATTGCCATCGGGTCCTTTAATTGGACAAAGGGCCTTGTGTTACAAATTAAGATGAACGAGAGCTTGCTTTGTTTATCTTTAGTTCTATCTCCTTTATAATTTGGGAATTGTCAAATGTTATTTTCCGGTGAAAATTATTTATTGTTAAAACAAATAATGAGATTGACTTCCACTCCTTGTCTAAAATTACTCCGATGTCCGAAATTAATAAATGGTGCTCTAGAATTAAAATTTGCATTATCTAAGTTTGTTATCTTTCCATATATTATAGTATTTTTTTTTTTTTAAAGAAAAAATCATTCTTGGCCTACAAACTGTGTTGGGTCAAGTCACTAGGCATTTTTTTTTTTTTTTTTAAATAATAGTTGGGGGAGGGTGAATCTTGAATGTTTTCTTAGTCCTTACAGCTAACTAATTAAGTTACAAGACTCTTAATAAATCACTAAGTTTAAAATAATGGAAAATGATTTTTTCCATTTGAAATTGATCTTTTTTTTACAGTCTAGATTAAATATTACAAATCTAAATATGTATCTAAGTGATGATTTAAATTTTATCATGCATAACATTGTAACCCTAGGAAGGGTGAACCGTTTAGCAAGACCCAAGAAGTAAGCATTCATAACAAAGATGTTTCAACAAATGGAAGTGAAATTTAATTGTTTAAATGGTTATCATGCAAACAAATTGTTAACTATATTAAGCGTATATCACCATGCTGATTAAAAAGTAGAATATACTAATTGAACTATAAAGTATATAGGGTGGAAACAGACCATTGTTAGTAATATACCAACATATATATATATATATATAGAGAGAGAGAGAGAGAGAGAGAGAGAGAGAGAGGGTGAAGAAAATTTACGCATTTCTTTCAATTCAATTTTATTTTTAAAGAATATATTTTATAATTTTTCATAAGAAAAGCTCAGTACTTAAAAAGGCTATATATACTTATATAAAAAATAAAAAATAAAAAAAAAGGCTATATATATATAATTTTCTTTTATTATACTCTAGTTTACAAACATATATACTTATGTTATCTTTGTAGAATTTCATAATATATTAGAAAAAATCAACAAAGTATTTAATGAATTTTCTTTCTTCAAATTTTAGCCATATTTTCAAGAAAATTAACAAACAAAAATTTAGTTATCAACTTGTATTATTTTAATTTTAAAAAACTAATAAATAAAACTATAATTTACATACATAAATTTATGTATATTACATTCACATCTAATTATCCAAAAGATAGATAATATTAATAAAACAATATAAAAAATAACATTATTAATGAAAACATAAAAATGTTAATGTTTAGTGTAAATAATAAAACAAAGAACTAAAAAGTAGATTATAATAATGTTTCCATCGCAAATAATCACACATCTTGGTACAATAAACAATTATATTACTAATGAAAATGTAGAATTAGAATAATAGTTAAGTGATTACATTTGATTTTTACAACAAATGGTAATTTATTATGGTGTCAAAGCAGAATGTCCTAGATTTGAACTCTATCTTCTCACTACTTATTAAAAAAAAATAGAAAATTTTGACATGTTGAATAACACATATCTAAAAGGAGTTTAGGCTCTACATGAGGAGTTAAGATAATGATTAAGTGATTAAGTTCGTTATTTACTATTAACTTAAAATATTGGAATAAGTGATATTTTATCAAAAACAAATTTTAATTTAGTCAGGTTTGACAATTTTAGTACCATGCACAAATCATTCAATATGCATTTTATATTTGTCATTAAAACAAAAAATTGCATTCTTTTAGAATACTTTTATTTTGTAGGATATACACTAATTTTAAAAATGTGTGTGTGCATATAATATACAATATGATACATATATTCTACTAAAAATTAATTGATATTTTAATCACAATTATCATAAAACAAATATTATAGACTCAAAAAGTAGAGAAAAGAGTTGATTTCAAGCATAATCCTAAATATTGATTTTAAAACACATACATTCGTTCAATACACATTGTGCTGATCAAATCCACATTAGAATTGAGTCATGGTGTGCCTTTATGTTAGAACATCTTTCTCTTTTTTGTGTGTGTGTTTGTTTCTCAAAAAAAAAAAAAAAAAAAAAAAAGGTAATTGTCCCACATTGCTTAAGAGAGTGTGTTGTGTGTAGTATAACTTAACCCACTCTCCCTTAAAAGTTAGGAGTTGTGGTGTACCTTTATGTTAGAACTCATTTTCATCTTCCTTGTATGTGTGTTTGTTTCTCTAAAATATTAAAAAAAAAAAAAATCCACATTAGAAGCAGTAATAGGGTGCTAATCATAGCATAAATTACGCCATGGATGTTGGTTTGGTTCCACTTTTTTCTTGAGACCCAAAAAAAAAAAAAAAAAATTTAAGAAAACAGGAAAATTTTGAGCAACCCTTTACCATAAATAGCTAAAAAACCATGACGTGCTGAGTGATGAGTGGGTAAAGATACCGGGTGCAGCATGTTCTACAGACAAAGTGCTGTAGATGAGCATTTCTTTCTTGTACTCAAAAATCATTTGTCCAATAACAGCGCCTTTCTTGACGCAGCGTTTTACGCGATCCACGGTGGGCACGTGCACGTTTTGTCAATGCGATTGACTTTTTAACGGCTTGACAGTTACAGGTAGACACGTGTCTCATGCTTATAGGGCAGGCACGTGGGCTGCCGTAGACTTATAACCGTCAAATCCAAGTCCTAGAAATTCCCGCGGCAATTTTAATAATGAGACTTAAAACATTTTTCCTTGTTTGATTAGTAGATAAAATCATAAAATATTGATTGTTATTTTAAAAACTTAAACAAAAAAAATTATTTAGATAAAAAAATTATAAATGAGAATTTTTTTATTTATTTATTGTTTGAGCAATTTGGGGCCTCACGTAGGAAAACAAACTCTAAATTTGGAATTTGGAGTAAAAAAAGAAGTGAGAAACAACAGATTGAGTTATAAAATAAAAATAAAAATAAATTATAAAAAAATCATTTAAGGGAAAGAAATGATCAATGATCAGTCAGCAGCCCATTTGCGAAGATAAAGAGCGGTGCAAAAGAGAAAAAAAAAATTATTATTAGAAAGTTTTTAATAGTGTGAAGTTTAATTAAAAACATTTTGCCGCTTTTAAAAGTGGAAAACACGTTTTTCTCTTTGCAATTGTTTTCAGTTAACTTGTGTAATTTGTTGTACCAAGCATAAAAAGTATGAAAGACTTTCCTCAAAAACCTTTTCAAATTAAACAAATAGAATGTTTCAAGTTATTTGAGGGTTTAATACCTAACATGACATAAAGAAATGCCATTTGACTCAAAATCTCAAGCTAATGAGTATGGAACATCTAGCTAATTGGCAATCATGTTATGTGAACCAAGCACTCTTCTCATTAATATCTAATTTGGAACTTCATTATTTAACTAACTATATCACGCACAAGTAAAATATTCAAACACCATCTTCAATAGAACAAAGGTGATTAATGTTGTAGTGGACAGATAAACATGCGGTGACTAATCAACACTTGGCCAATACCATACAAGCACTTATCAATAAGTCTATAAACATAACTTTTACTCCTATTTGCTAAAGTGGTTAATTGTGATTGGTAAGGGAAAAAAAGTCGTAAGTTTATAAAAAAAGTGATTGTCTACTATTCACAATCAACCATTCCAATAAATTATGGCAAAAATTGTGCTCCTAGATTTATTGAACACGTCTTTATGTTATTTGCTAATCTACTTTGGTATTGTCCATGAATTATAAAACTCTTAGCTGCTAAACCACCTCCCTTGCTCATGATATTTGCAGGACTTTTTAGCTTATACTTATCTTTATCAGTTCGAATAAAGTTAATGCAATCCAAATTTCAAATTAAAGAATTCAAATGCTAACATGCCGATGCCGACTCATGTTGCATGTTTTAGGCTCTCTTCTCCAATATTTTGTTTTATTTACCCAATGATTCTCTATTATTCTTTGTGTTCCTAGATGTGTATGGCTAAGTGTTTCAAAGTGGGGTCCAAAACCATAATTCAATCCACCATACAATTGGGCTATAAATTGGGGATCTTTTTAGTTCTTCCCAACATTCACAACCGCAATTCAAAGTATAGAAAGATGGAAGCTCACAATTTCACAACCCCATGTTCATACTCATGCCATTTTCTCTCATTTCTTCTCACTATCCTCTTATTCATCACAACCCCACAAATATGCTTAGCCACCACCGCTACTTCTTCAACCCAAACATATCAAACTTACATCAAAACAACATGTACTTCAACCCTATACCCACAACTTTGTTACAAGTCTCTCTCCCCCTATGCCTCCCAAATCCAAACAAACCCACAAACACTTTGCACCACTGCCCTCAATATAGCCCTAAAATCTGCCAAAAACACATCCTCGATGGTATCAAAGGTCTCTGAACTAGCAGGATTGTCAAGTATTGAAGTGGCTGTAATTAAGGATTGCATTGACAATGTGAAGGGTTCAATATCCGAGCTCCAAGATTCTCTAAATGAGATGAGCCAACTTAGTGGTCCAGATGTGGCATTTCGAGTAGCTAATGTAAAGACTTGGGTGAGTGCTGCATTAACGGACGAAACTACATGCACTGATGGTTTAAGTGCGAAGAATGTGAATAATGCGATGGTGAAAAACACGATTAGCGAGTATATATTGAGTCTTGCCCAGCTGACTAGCAATGCTTTGGCTCTCATCAATGGTCTCAAATACTAAAAAGAATGCAACTCATATACTTGTTCCCCCTCATTTTTGTCTATAAGTTTTTATTCTTTTTTTTTTTTTTTTTTTTGCAGAGAGTTCTATTTTATGAGTAATGTTAATAACACATGTATTTTCTTACAATGAAATGTTGTGATTATTAAGAGCAAAATACTTACCTAAATCGATCACTAATATTACTTTTATTGTATACTAATCACAAATTTCAGGTTAAAAGTTATAAATGTTGCATCCCTTTTGCCACTTTATAGGCTTAAGAATTGTATGTAGTTAGGAGTGGTTTTTTTTTGCTAGTAGTGAGTTTGGTTTTTTTTTTTTTTTTTTTTTTAGTGAGGTGAAAATAAGTTGGATTTGACTATAAACTGCAACAAAAACTAAGCAGTAAAATTTTATAAAGTTGTACTTAGGAAAATAAATTAACATAGTATATAAATTATTAAACCAAAACAAACGACACACTAATGTTTTTGCACTAATTTGTGTCTTTATTTTGATTATCATAGAAAAATGGGGGCCGCCATTTCAGAGCATAATTCTATGAATTTTATAACAAGTTTCCAACGAAAAAAGTGGAAGACAAAAGCTGTTTTAAATCTTTAAATTTTGTTATGTATTCGAGGTTGAAGATCTCATCTAATAATATTAAAACCTATGAATCCTTGAATTATAGTTTTTTTATGCTAAAAATTGTATCCACAGTTCTATATAGGTGAGTGAATCCCCTAATGGCTACAAAAGACAAATAGTAGGTCCAAAAAGTTCGCTCAATGTATTCAATTCCTTGCATCCTCGCTCAGAAATGTGGCAATTGTCATTTTTAAGTGATAAATGAACCTGACTCTTTTTTTAGAGAAAAGTGAGAAATGAACCTAAACTGACATACCTGCTGTATTTATTTCTCAAGATCTCCCACACGACACTAATAACCTAATGGACCACGAGATCATTCTTACAATTAATGTGAGAACTGTTGTTTTCTTATCAAGCAAATTGAGTTTGGCACAACTCCTTGAACAATAAAATTATTGTCTAGCTCCCTCTAATAATTGGTAATAAGCACTCCATGCCTGGCCTTTAGAACCTCAGTAAAATTTAATAGAAAATTCAAAATTCTATTAAGCACAATTTTTTTTTTATTTGTTATATTTGATGGAAATCCAAACAGCGTGAAGACTAATTAAATTTATGATGAGACTATTTTTTTTTTTTAATCTATAAAAAAAGACCCATTATTCATAAGTGCATACATATTTATTGAAATTGTTACTAACTTACTATCCTTTGGCCCATGAAATAAAATAAAAACTCCTAATGGCCCTCTTTATATTGGGTTTGTGCCCATCTTCTGCATCAACTAATTGATTGATGGAAAATGAAGCCTCCAAACTTGACGCTAAAATTGTGTTTTCTTATAGTGTTAAACTCGGACGTATCACAAGTGGTTCTCACAACAAGAGAAAAAACAAATGAAATAAGAAGAATCATAGGTAGCTCTAGCTAACCGATATCTCTGACTCTTAGGATATGTAAAAGATCGATCCAATATGCTTTTCTTTACCTTTTTTTAGTTTTTTATTTTATTTTAAGTGATCCAATCTACAATCAAAGAGTCTAAATCAAGATCATGTGAAATCTCTCTCACCTTTGCATGGCGTACAGTTCCTCCTTCAAATTTTTTTTGAATTATATATTTTTGATTTTATTTTATATAAATATTTTTATTATTCTTTACTTCTGTTAACGGGTGCATGTATATATCCGTCAAAAATAAATCTAATGAGTCTCATTACATTATAAAGTAATAAAAGCAAGACCTCTCAAAAAAAAAAAAAAAAAAAAAAAAAGAGTAATAAAAGCAAATAAATATATTTTTATGCGACTCCCCTCAAGTAAGTGGATCAATTACAATTAAAAAAAATTAACCTTAACTAATTAATGCACTAAAACACTTGTGGATTGGACCCTTTTTATTATTTACTATAATTTTCAATTATTTTTGGGGGTGCTACTGCTACAAGAATCGGGACTTTCAAAAAGAGTTGCAAAGTACAGGCAACCCCAGCTAATAACAACAACTATCAATGCACTAAATAGAGAAATATGGAAGACTATACAACTTCATATCATGCTCTCACAATTCTTCTAACTCTTCTATTCCTCTCAAACTTTCATACATCCTTAGCCTCAACTAGTTCCACCACCACCGAAAAATACAAAACCTATATCAAAACCGCTTGCAATTCAACCACATACCCAAAAGAATGCAACAATGCCCTCTTACCCTTCACTTCCAAAATAAAAGCAAACCCTCAAAAGCTTTGCAACACTGGCCTCTCTATATCCATAAAAGCCGCAAAAAACTGTTCCTCAACGATAACAAAGCTATCCAAGAACAAGAGGGTTTGACGCATAGTGAAGTGGCAATCATTAAGGATTGCATAGAAAACATCAAGGACTCCATTGACGAGCTCAAACAATCTTTGAACGAAATGGGTCATCTTGGAAGATCTTATGTGAAGGCTCAGATTTATGATATAAAGACTTGGGTCAGTGCTGCTTTAACAGATGAAAATACATGCACGGATGGGTTTGATGGTATGAGTGTTAGCAAGACTGTGAAGAACACAATCAGGAAGAGTATTCTTAGTGTTGCTACGCCAACTAGCAATGCTTTGTCTCTTATTAATAGTTTATACTCCTACTAATTAAACTTCGACCGGCCTTATTGGCTTGTCCTTTCCCTCTATTATTTGGCTCGTCTTCTTTCATTTTGGCTATTGTGTTCTGTATATGAATATATATCATGGGTTGTGCTTCATTAAATATTTTCATTTGCTATTTTGTTGTTGACCGTCTCCCATTTGAGATAAAACTATATATTTACTTTCCTCCTGCCTACATTATTGATCATATTTAGAAACAATGGCGGAGCTACAGCCAAGCTGCAGGCCCCCCAAATTTTAAAAAATTTCTTTTATTATATGTATAATTATTAAAAATTTAACTACAAAAATAAGAGTTGACCCCCAAATATTCAAGTTAGTCAGTGTGCTCTTAAAAAAATAAAAAAAAATTTCAATTGATTAGTAGTTAAAAAGACAAGATATTTTTTGTTTTCTCAATTTCATTTTTTATATATGTATAATATCAAACTAGATAACTTATACATATTCATAGGAGTTTAAAAGATGATAAATTCTCGTAAAAATTCTCTTGAATATACATATATCAAAGTTGACATTTTTGTATACAATATATTTATAAATTATGACATAATGCTCTAGTATTAAAATATTAAAGTTTATGTATGTGTGTTTATGCATGTGTGATGGTTTTTCTTGACTCTTGTCTAATATATTAGTACCACAATTTGGCCCACAAACAAAAAAATCCCCAACTCCACTCCTGTTTAGAAAAACTAATTTCTTAAGTGAACTATTTACTATCCTTCTTAACTAAAAATCCAATAAGAAGTAGATGAAGAAGAAGGTGAATAATGTGACAGTGAAAAACAAGAATTGGAAGTATATAACTATATATTGAATCTTGCCAAGCAAACTAGCAATGGTTTGGCTCTCATCAATAGTCTCAAATGCTAATAAGAATGAAACCCATATACTTGTTCTCCCTCATTTTTTATTCCTCGGGGACACAAAGTTCTATTTTATGGGTAATATTAGAGACGTAATATTTTCTACAATTGTAATTAACATGACATGTGATTTGAAGCAAAATACTTATCTAAATTAATCACTGATATCATTTTTATTATGTATTAACCACAAAATTCCAAGTCAACCGTTATGAGAAATTTTGTGTCTTTTGTCACTTTATAGGCTTTTTAGTTTTATATGAAGTATATATGTTGTATGCGATTAAGAGTGGGGTTTTTTTGCTTTGTGAGTTTGGCATATTTTATTTTAGGGGGTGCAAATAAGTTAAACTTGAATATAAACTGTAACAAAAACAAAGCAGTAAAATTTTATTAAGCTGTACTTAGGAAAATAGATTAACTTAGCCTTCTCAAAAAAAATTAACTTAGTTATAAATTACTAAACCGTAACAAACGACACCCTAATTTTTGAACTAATTTGTGTGATTTTTTTTTTTTAACACATAAAAATGGGGGCCGCCATTTCAGAGTATAATTCTATGAATTTTATAATGAGTTTCCAACCAAAGAGTGGAAGACAAAAGCTGTTTAAATCTTAAAATTTTGTTATAGGTTCGAGGTTGAAGATCTAATCTAATACTATTAAAACTTAGGGAACCTTGAATTATAGTTTTATACCAAAAATTGTATTCATAGTTTTTGATATAGGTAAATCCCCTAATGGTAATGGCTACAAAAGACGAATAATAGCTCCAAAAAAATCAGTCAATGTATTCAACCTTGCATCCTCCCTCAGAATGTGGCAATTGTCATCATTTTTAAGTGATAAATAAACCCAACTGGCATACCTTCTCTATTTATTTCTCAAGATCTCCCACACGATACTAATGACCTGATGTTTTTTTATTAAATTTTGATGGAATCCTAATGGCATGAGATAGTGCTTGCCAATAGTAAAGGGAGAAATGATTTTGTTTTAAATTTTATGGGTATATTATGAAAAGTCTTGTAGCTTAACTGGTTGGCTCTTGCTAGTATTTTCCATTAAGATATTTAAAGTTCAAATGTCCCTGTGGGGTCAATAAATCTAGCTATCCCGACCTAACTTTATACTAGGCCCAAGGCCCACGCAGAGGAAGAAGAAACGTCTGAGGATGAACGGAGAACGTCGTAACTACTTAGTAACATCACCGAGGACAATCATGTTCTCGGCGAACCGAGATCATAGAAGGGAAGGACAGCACGCCGTCAAGGACGGTTTCGTAGAGCGTCCCAAGAGAGAGGACAAGTACCGTGGGTCAGCCATGGGAGCCTAGGAGAGCAATTCAGAGAGAAGCTGTCACCTCCACATTAAATGCCCACAACTAATGTTCTGGCCACATTAATGAGGAAATGACCCCTGAATAGTGCCGCTTTGGTCGCTACAACTCAAAGAAGGTTTGGGACGGCGACTGATGGGACAAGCACTCAAGTAGTGACCTGCACGATCAACAAATGGAGGGCCAAGATCAACCTAAAGAGGGTATAAAATGTAAAGAGGTCATCCAGAGAAAGGATCGGAGATTGGAAGTAGAAAACACTGTAGCAACCTGTATCATCTTTGTAACCTTTGTATCCAAGCACTGAGGAAATAATAAGAACAAGAAAGCTCCTCGGACCAACGTCCAGGACAGATTCTAACACTTAAGGCCCGTTTTCTTGCTATCCACTTTACCCCTAACCATGTTTATTCATTGCTATCCTCACTAAGGCGTAGCTCTTAAACTCATCCTCTACAAATTTATTGTTTAGGGCTAGTTGGGCCTGAATCCACTTTTCCAACAGTAGAAGTGCTTAGACCCAGTCCCTACAATTGGCGCCGTCTGTGGGAAGAGCTTGTGTGTTAATAAATGCAACGGTTAATCATGGCAAGATCAAGCCCCCATCAGCGAGAGTCCCTGGTGAAGACCATTTGGCGATGGCGCATGCTACACGAAGGCTTCCCTAAAATTTCCAAGAACGCACACAGTTGTTACCATAACTCGGCCTCCGCTCAGGTCTACACTTCGAAGTGCTGACTACACGAGGAGGATTGCTAAATGGCGAACAGTTCTAGGGGCTTATGACGTAAAGTACATATACCGTACCTCTGTCTAGGGGCTAGTTCTCGCGAGTCTAATAGCCCGATTCGTTGAAATCTCATTGGAAGAAGGAGCCGAGAATCAGGGCATGGATGGAAAATCGGTTGGCACAATCTCCCTACGAAAGCTTCCATTCTGGAAGGAATACATCGATATCTTTTAATCTTTTGAAGCGGTTAAACAGAACCTTAGCTATGCCGGATCCTCGGACCTCCTGCTTTAGGGAAATTAACACGCACTAGCAACTTTCTAAGTACTAGACAGAACCAAGGTCTTGCATGGTCCTCGAACTCAAACCTATGGGAAAACTAGCTACTTCAAGAAAATCTAAGTGTTAGACAGAACCACCCGTTTTGGGCCCTAAGATAAAAAGTGACACAGACAAAGAGAGTAGCTCTTTTAATTAAACTTAGAAGGCACTAAATGTTTAGCCCAGTTGCCATTATTAAGTTATAAAATTAGATTTTGTTAAAGTCCATTATATATATATACACTAGCATTATGCCCGTGCGATGCACGGCTTAATCAAAATTCATATGTAAATAATTTTTTTTATTAATTTACTTAAAATAAATGAATATTTTACTTTTAAGTTACATAATGAATGCATGTTGTGTGAAACTAAGGTATCATAAAATGCATATATATATATTTATATAATTGAATGGAAGATGGTAGAGGTACCTAAAAATATATATATAAAATGATTTTCAATAATACATTGAACTTTAAGGCTCAATTAATCACATATATTTAAATGGAAAACCTTTGAATTTAATAGTTAAAAACTATCTAAAATAATAATTGAAATCAAGTTTAAGTGAAACCTAAATTCAATAATTAAGAACAATCTAAATTATTAAACATTTAAAAATTTGAAGTAGAGAGAGACTCACATGAGAATTTAATTTTTGTCCTTGAAAGTATGAAAGAAGGCACTGAAACTTGAGTGAGTTTCACCCTACCAAGTTTAAGTCCTGCGCGTTGCACGCTACATTTGTGTGTATATGCATGAAAAATGATCTTAATTTAATATTTATTGTAGAAAAGAGTTGGTGTAGCCTTACCCTTGTCTGGTTAATTTTTGTTATAATTCCTTCGTGTAGCGTTTAAACCAATCCCTTAAAAAAGTTTTAGTAGAGTTTAAATCACGTTAATAAATATCTCTCTATTCAATTTTTTTTTTAAATCATGTTAATAAAAAGTTACTAATAAAACTATTATTAGTAAACATTTCTTAGGCTTATCTATTTAGCTTTGTTGCCAAATTTATATAAACTCTTTTATTTTATTTTATTTCTTTTTTCCAAAGAATATAACACAATCAAAAACCTATAAACAACAATTTACATTCAATATAAAGAATATAATCAAAATTATTCATAATTTAAAATTAATAAATTAACAAAAATTATAAATTAAGATATAAATTTAAAAAAAGAACAAAGAATAAACCTATTTATTTTTTCTATCACTTTGAGAGATGAAAGTATGAGAATGTAACTAAAACCTGAACCAATTATTGTAGAAGAGAATAAATGAATACAAAAGTTTGATATTATGAATTGGGTTAAAACATATGTGAGAAGTTTTTATTAATTTTTTTGAAGTTAAAGAAAAATAGCTTAAACAAAATGAAAAAAATAATAATGAAGAAAGAATGCATACCTATCATGGGATTTAGGCATTCACATATTGGAATAAATTTCATTTCAAAAAGGATATATATATATATTTATATATATTAATGTAAGGACTTGATTTTGACCCCCTGCCCACCAATAATGGATGATGGCACAACAAGGCCAAAACAATGTATTTGTTTAAGAGTGGATTTCACAGGAATCAGATTCTATAAATCAAGTATGGGCCTCAATGGATTGGACTCATGCCAAGAAGATAAGAAAACTCACTTTAATAGAAATAATACTCCTCAGTCAGATCCGAGGATTGATGTGTTCTTATATTCACTTAAACTTATCTCAGTACAAAATGTTCTTGCTTTCTTTTTCCTTCCCAGATTACCTCCCCTATTTTTCACAGGAGCCTTTCCCTTATATAGTCCCTTCATCGTCAATCCCAGCCTTCTACTTGTTGATCATGTAGGTGATCTCTTAGATGCTTGTCCCATCAGAAACATCCTGGAAGCTTTGTGAGTAGCTATGAACTGAGATATCTTTGTTCAGGGGTCATTTCTACATAAATGCGGTCAGTTGGTTAGGTGCAGAACATTTAATATGGTGGTAGCAGCCTTCTTCCCAGATATTTCTTCTTTTGTTGTTGGTTATCTTCCTTGAAGCTTATCCATAAAAGGAATGATTACCTTTTGTATATCATTCCCGAGATGGCTGGGTTCCAACCTTCCACAATGCTTTCCCAAATAAGCTCGGCTCCTCGAGAACTACCACCAGTCTGTTGTTATACTTTCTCGTCCTCGGCTCGTCGATCCCAAAACCTAATAAACCTTCCGACCATCCTCGGGTTCCTAGGTGTCCTCGAGCGCGACCCACGGCCCAACTCGTTTGCTCGGCTTGCTTACCCTCACAATTAATATATAGGTAGAGTTTCATTTGATATAGAATTTAAATCCTATTGGAATTAAGATTTCTAATCAATTTGTTGCTATCTCATAAATCCTATAAAAAGTGGATTAAAAAAAATGTCATATGAATAGAAAGAAAAAAGAAAACATATTTTTATGGAAAAAAGAAAAATTTTCAAAAAAAACAAACGTTTTTTTTTAGAAGAACAAACATTTATTTTATATAGATACTTTTTTTTTAGAAGAAAGAGAAGGTGTTTACTTTAAACTCAAATATTTATTACCTTATTTACAATTTTTTTTAACTTTATCCAAAAATATATTTGGTAAATCGGTATGAACAATAATTATCTTTAAAAAAAAAAGTCACGTGTGAAGAGGAAGATTTTGCTATTGAATACGTTGCTGTTTTTTTTTTTTTTTTTTAAATTTTACGGGTATTATGTTGTTTTTTTTTTTTTTTTTTACACGAAGTAATATAATTTAAATTTTAAAAAAGGAATAGATGAAGACTATTGTTGTTTTTTGTTTTTTACGTGTTGTTTTGTTTTTTGTTTGTTTTTTTTTTTTTGTTTTTTTTTTTTTTGTTTTTTACACATAGTAATATAATTTAAATAAAAAAGGATTAGATGAAGAGTTTGAATTGTAATCAAATTAAATTTTTTTATCAACTTATAAATTATAATAATAAAAGGATTAGATGAAGAGTTTGGATTGTAATCAAATTAAGATTTTTATTAATTTAGAAATCATAGAAAAAGAAGATAAGTACAAAAAAAATTATATTAATTTTTTTAAAATTCTAAAAAAATTTCTGCAATTTAGTGCAGTCACTTGGTATAACCACCGCTTCAAAACCCAACTTTTATTATATAGTATATGATATAATATATATATATATATATGTGTGTGTTTCCTTCCTCTATTCACTAACAACCGCTTTACTTTTTGGTTTAAAACAAATTCTACTAATAAGTATTTTGTAATAAAATTCTCCCCCTCGTAGGCACTGCTCCATTTACTCTGGAATTGTTTTCATCAAATTCAAAAATAGGATTTCGGTCCATATATAAGAAATAAAAAATGATTTTGGTTAAGACAAACATGTTTTGATTGGAGAAATGGAAAACTAGAGAGTGCAGTGCAGTGCAGGAGCACTGCTTTCCTTTTGTAGAAAAGACTAGAGGAATGGATCAATGCCTGATATGAAAATTAGAGAGAACGACATAGATTTTTATTTTTATTTAAAAAAAAAGTTGGTTATCAGGCCAGGCCAGGCCAAGCCCACTTTAAAATTAAAATAAAATGGATGACCCAATGTATAGTGTACGTACGGTAACCATCCAATCCATTATTACATCAAACCTTGGACCACATCCACATCCACATCCACATCCACATCCACATCCACATCCACTTTCATGCTCACTCTCATTCTCATACAACAATTTTAATTAAGGATCAAATCAATGACCCTTTTTGTCTTGGCCAGGCTATTGGCTATTGGATAAGAAATGGGTGACTTACCGCGCGCTTGGCTTCTTTTCAACCCTTATCTCATTAATTTCTCAGCTCTCCTATTCAAAACCATAAATAAATTATATATATATATATATTTATATAGAGGGTCATATCAAATTTTTTTCATTACGTTCAGTTGAATGTTTGGTTAACATTATGGATGACAAAACAAATATAAATATGAAAGACAGATTAAAGGCACATACAAATATGAATGTGTGTGTGTTTGTTTCTCAAAAAAAAAAAGAATGGGTAATTGTCTCACATTACTTAATAGAGTGTGTTGTGTGTAATATAACTTGCCTCACCCGCACAGAAGTACCTAGCAAACACTAGTGTTGTTATTACTACTTGTTTAGAACGTTAATTAGGATTATGACCTTGCCAAAAACAATTAATTGCTCCGTACTTAATTATTCCAGCTTAATTTCTTGGTTGGATCCTAGCTAGCTATATAATATAATATATATGTCTCCCTCTTTATTAACTACAAATATATATAGAAAAAAAATAAACGGTTTGTTAAAGAAAAAAAAAATCTCATGAAATTAATAGTCTCATAATATATTAATGATAATGAGATCGAGCTACCTCATCAGCTTTATTAATTAATACAGCTATATCATGTGATGTGGGAGACAACTATACACAAATTAAATGACAAAGACCTCTCGTGTTATATTCCCCTGCACCTGCAGGTGAATAATTTGCTTCGATCCAATGAAACCCATAATATATATATATATATATATATATATATAAATATATATATATTTATATATATGATATTTCTCTACCACAAACATATACAACTACGTACCACTTGCATATATGCCTTTCCTTTAATAAAAAAAATCATATGTGAATTAAATGTCTTAGATAAAAAATCATATATAAATTAAAAAATATATTTTGATGTTAAATATAGATTATAAAAAATGAAAAATTATTTTAATTAGAATTGAATGTGAAAAAAGGGGGTTTATTTATGTAATACTCTACTAATTAAGTAGTGAGAAACTTGAAACTCTAAATTAATTATCCTAATACATAATATATGTAGTGTGTTTGAATAAAATATATTGTACATCATTAGGTAACCACCACAACATGTGTGTATTTGTCTATATATATATATATATATATATATATATATATATATATATATATGAGAATTATTTATCAAAAGAGAATAACTCATGATTTAGAAAGTAAGCCAACATATGAATCTACCTTTCTTAAAGAGTTTAAAAATTTATCCTTTCAAATTCATAAAATGCAAATTCTAGGCTTCTAGCTCATAATAAGAGTAAGACAACACAAAGTATAGAAAGCAAAAGGTCCTATAAACAATATAAGATGCAATATATATGTATACACGTACCACATACACTCGTAGAAATTAACATTTATAGATTTACCTAAAGGCTCTATTTATTATTATCATTGAATTTATTGCTCCTTACTCATGAATTAGAATGCAACTTTGTAAAAAAAAAAATGGAAAAGAAAAGAAAAGAAAAGAAATACATACCTTTGTAGCTAGAGGAAGAGGCATTTCCTTGGGGATTCGGGGATTCACAATCTGGCGTGATTTTTATTCCACGAAAAAGAAGATATATTATAGAAGGAGAAGATAAGAATAAAGAAAAGCCTATTACATATAGAACACTATTTATGTAATTACATATTTTTTCATGATTAAATTATATTTCTGGTGGTAGTGTTATATATTTGTGGTAGTAGTGTTACATAATTATCTCTAAAAAAATTTCACATCCACAATTAAGCTTTTGTATTTATCTAAAAAATTAATAAAACAATAGAGAAAAAGTTGATAAGAATAACTATATGATTTTTTTTGAGAAAGTTGATAAGAATAATTAGGTTGTGTTGTTTCTATCTAAAAAAATTACTGCAATTTTTTAGTTGATAGAGTTTAACTTAAACTCAAACTTATGCCTTCCCTCATATTGTAAGTTTAATGTTTTTTTAAATTTTTTATGTAATTTTTTTAGGAGTTTCTTTTAATGTAGTTTAGGACCTTTAGGATACTTATAAAGCTATCCCATAAGAATGAACTATATTTATACACGTGAAAAGAGGGGAAAAAAATTTGATATCTATAATTTGGATTGTAATCAAATTAAGATTTTTATCAACTTAGAAATTATAGGAGAAGAAAAATTATATATATTTTTAAATCTAAAAAAATTTATGCAATATAGTGAAGCCACTTGGCGCAACCACGGCGTCTAAGCTCAACATGCACAGCTTAATCAAAATTCATATGTAAATAATTATTTTATTAATTTACTTAAAATAAATAATAAAAATAAATGAATATTTTACTTTTAAGTTACATAATGAATGTATGTTGTGTGAGACTAAGGTATCATAAAATGCGCGTGCGCGCGCGGACACACACACACACACACACACACACACATATATATATATATATATATATAATTGAATGGAAGATGGTAGAGGTACCTAAAAAATATATAAAAAATGATTTTCAATAATATATTGAACTTTAAGGCTCAATTAATCACATATATTTAAATGGAAAACCCTTGAATTTAATAGTTAAAAACTATCCAAAACAATAATTGAAATCACGTTTAAGTAGAAAACTCAATTAAATAATTAAGAACAATCTAAATTATTAAACATTTAAAATTTGAAGTAGAGAGAGACTCACATGAGAATTTAATTTTTGTCCTTAAAAGTATGGAAGAAGACATTGAAACTTGAGTGAGTTTCACCCTACCAAGTTTAAGTCCTGTGTGTTGCACGCTACATGTATGTGTATATGTATGAAAAATGATCTAAATTTAATATTTATTGTAGAAAAAAGGTGGTGTAGTCTTACCACTGTCTAGCTAATTCTTGTTATAATCCCTTTGTGTAACATGTATATATGCATGAAAAATGATTTGAATTTAACATTTATTGTAGAAAGAGGTGGTGTAGTCTTACCCCTGTTTAACTAACTCTTCTTATAATCCATTTGTTTTGCGGGGAGAGAGAGAAACACTTCTTTTGAAAAAAAAAAAGGTCAGCATATAATATATAATAGCTAAGATATTAATCTTTGGAAGTGGTATCTCATACGGATTAGTATTTTAATTGTGGGTTTTGGTAGGTAGAAGTTAGCGCATAGTAGTTAGTAATTAGAAAATTACTTTGAAAATTTTTTTTAAACTAATCCCTTTAAAAAGTTTTAGTAGAGTTTAAATCAAGTTAATAAATTATCTCTATATTCAATTTTTTTTTTTTAAATCACGTTAATAAAAAGTTACTAATAAAACTTGTTGGGAAATTTAGACTCCGGTTGATAGAATTAACAAGTTTTAAACTTAAGTTGTTAATTAGATTTATTATGAATAAAACTTGTTAAAACAAACAAATATCAATATTATGTCAAAATCACACAGCAGAAAAGTAAATAAGATAAGATATGATGACCTAGGAAAATCAATGAAACAAACTAGTTTCACAGTAAAAAACCTGGGGGGAAACCTTCCCGAAAAGTAATTCACTACAGTAAAGAGAAGTTTCAGATCTAGTATAAAACCTTTGTCCCTAGACTCTACAATCCCCGTAGATAAACTTACAGCAGAAACCTTCTGCTGCTTCAGAACCTTTAAACTCTTCAATATATGAACACTACCCTTTGATGCACGAATCCTAGTACGTGACTAACCAATTGTGCGAATTCTAGTACGCGACTTAAATCACTAACTAGAAGAAGATTGTTGGCTGCAAAGTTCTTCATTTCATCAATAATGAAGATCAAGAAGCACTTGGTTACAAAACCCTAAGGCGCAAAGACGCAGTAGCTTCTTTCAGAGAGAATAAGGCATCGGTCACCTTTTGCATATGTTCTCCTTGTATTCTCTTATGTGACGACCTCTAAAATAAGTCTTATATAGGTCTAGGGTTGTGAGAAAAGAAACCCTACACATACATGTCAGCATGGGTTGAAAATCAGATTTGAAAATCTGAATTCCCGTAACCTCGATCGATCGGGAGGTGTCGAGTTTTAAACTTCGACAGATACAGTTATCGAGAAGCTATCGAGGAGCTGTCGAGGAGACATGAGCTTTCTCGATCGATCCACCAGCTATCGAGAGGTGTCGAGATTGCGATAATAATCAACTGAAGAGCTCGATAGATAGCCTAGCTGTCGAGAGGTGTCGAGCAGCTATCGAGTTATTTGTCCGCAGGTGTCGAGTTATCTGTCCGCAGGTGTCAAGCTATCTGTCTAGCTTTAATGACAGCTTTTCTTCACTTGTTTCTTGGTCTAATCTTCATGGCTTTAATATTAGACTTGAACAACATATTTCTTGAAGTATTAAACATATCCTAGATCTACCCAATTACAAGTAAAGTGTATTTTGTCAAAGGATTAGCCAATTACATAAAATAGTGACATATGTTCCTAACAAGTAAATCACATATGTCCTAACAATCTCCTCTTTTGGCAATCCGTGACAAAACCACAACAAATAAATGAACATATGAGAGAATTTATAAATCACTCAACTCATATTCACTTGTTGAATATAATAAAATCTATCCTAACACAAACTTTTGAAAAACTTTGCAAGAAGAGAGTTTATAGCAAGTAGACTTTGACAACCTGTATTTCTGAAACACTTTAAACAAAACTCATCAAGGCATCTTTATGTGAAACAGAAATAGTAGATTGCATACAAGTATAAGAAACATGTGTATAAAGAAAGAAAAGAAACAACATATGTAAAGGTAGGTGAAAGAAACATACATCATCAAAGATAAGCACAATGTATGTAAACATGGTCACAAGACCGGTGTACAAGAAGAAAGAAGCTAAAAGAAGCTCCTATAACAATAAGGAGGTAAGCACTCCTCCTAACAAAATGAAACACAACTCCCCCTTACAAGGGTATGTATTTCTCCCCTAACATGTAGAATCTTCGAAAAGAAACCACATATTCTCTACAATTTCTCCCCTTTTTTGTCATGATTGACAAATGGTACAAGAAACTATAAAACTTCACCCGAGAGACATAAAGATGATCAAGGGGGCAAAAGAAATCCATATAAATGCATGAATGGAATGAAACAAGATGTTATGGATGACAAGATAATAGAAAGATGCAAAACATGTGAAAAACAAATCTCTCAACAAGAAAAATGTTATGCACATAGATCCCAAAACACACACACACACACTAAACAAGTCTAACCAATTTTATATTTAAAAAACAAGTTAAGACAGTTTAGTGAGCATACATTAACACATGTAAAATCTTGTGATGACCAAATCACATTGTACCTGCACATGTATCAAGAGTAGCAAAGAATATTGCGTGTTGTGTGTGAAAAATATCGCAAGATTACATAAGTGTATACAAGTTATGACGATTTGAGATATGAGAAAATCACTTTAATTCACACACAATCATAACTGTTTGATGGAGACTATCACCTTTGAGATACATCCTATAACTCCCACATCTCCTAAAATACACGTTTGCAATCATTTTTAAAGCATTTTTGATCTTTTTGCTTTTCATTTTTTTTTGCATATTTTATTTAAGCAAATCATGCATGGGCATATAATAGATTGAAAAGAAATATCCAATTATGTTAAGCATTTGACATTCCAATTTTGCTATGCCGAAGCACACAAATGTCATTGACACTGCACTTTTGCTATGCCGAAGCATACATGTGTCATATTATGATTGGCGGGCAACAGTGGTAAAATGATTATTTATGCCTTACTCTTAGGATTTTTAGTTATTCCCGTTAAAAAGAGTGATACGAGTGTTAAGTATAAGAGATAACTTAATCTTACTCATCACAGACAAGAGCCACAAAGTTCACTTGCTTAGTTATGCATAGAGATGCTCATCTAAGTTACAAGAGATACAAAATTTAGAAAACTTTGTTTCAATGGCCATCCAAGGTACACAAGTACCAATGTACACAAAATACACACTGTTTTTGCATTTTCTGATTTTTCCTTTTAATTTTTATTTTGAAAACAAAACAAAATAAAAACTAAAAAAAAAAAAAAAAAAAAAAAGAGACAAACACATGAAAGCATGATAGAAAGATGCATATGCATGAAGGCATGATAGAAATGTGCAGATGCATGAAAGCATGATTCCAAAAGCAGATAAGAAATCAAGCAAAGAGAGTCCTACTTTAGATAGAAAGAATTAAAGCAGAGGACAAACAGAAAAGACAATTAAGTCTTAGGCTCCTTTTTCACCCACACAACACGAGTTTTTGGCCGTGAAGATGAAAAAGCACATGTCCTAGTATGTCTACTAAAGGATATAGAAGAATTAGAATTCTCCTGAAATTGAGTTAAAAAGCTCAAAACTTTTAATAACTTTTCAAACAAAGGTGTAGGTCCTTGAGAGGAAACCTGTGACCGTTTGGACAATTGCTTATGAGGATATAACTTAAAGCAATTATGACGAATGTGTCTAGAAACACCACAATGGTGACAAACATGAGCAGTTTTAGGATTACTCGGCTTCCTTGAAGGAGGTCTAACCTTAGAGGTAGACAGAGACCTCAACTTAGGACAATTTGGCCTAATATGACCAACAATGTGACAATAATGACAAATGGGGGACAAATTCAGATTTTTCATTCAACCTAGGAGGAGTTTTAGATATAGGTTTAAAAATTTCAGTATTAACATCAGAGTTTTTACCTTTGTCTATCCTAGCAATATTTGCCTTCAACTCTTTATTATTCATTTTAAATGGAGGAATATAAAAATATTTTTTTTTTGAGTTAGGCTCAACAACAAGTTTGGCATTAGTTAAATTTTCAACTTCAGTTTTAAATTCAACTAGTTGCTCTTCCAAACTCTTAATTTTGTCCACCTGAGATGAAATTTGATTTTTAAAATTCTCATTCAAATTATTGGCTTCATCCAATTTTGCAATCAAATCATCTTTTTCAAGATTGACCTTTTTAAATTTAGCTTTTAATTTTGTAGAACATTCAAGAGATTTCATACAAATATTATAAAGCTTGCAATAGGCATATTGAATATCATTATCATCATTCAACACAAGATCATGCAAATCAAAACAATCAAGAGATTCAATGACAACGGGGGTCAAGGATCACACTCAGGAAATTAATTCAATCAGAGTGTACCCGCTCTGATACCACTTGTTGGGAAATTTAGACCTTGGTTGATAAAATTAACAAGTTTTAAATCCAAGTTGTTAATTAGATTTATTATGAATAAAACTTATTAAAACAAACAAACATCAATATTATGTCAAAATCATGCAGCGAAAAAGTAAATAAGACAAGATATGATGACCCAAGAAAACCAATGAAACAAACTAGTTTCACAGTAAAAAACCTGGGGGGAAACCTTCCCGAAAAGCAATCCACTACAGTAAAGAGAAGTTTTAGATCTAATATAAAACCTTTATCCTTAGACTTTACAATCCCCGTAGATGAACTCATAGCAGAAATCTTCTACCGCTTCAGAACCTATGAACTCTTCAATATATAAACACCACCCTTTGATGCACGAATCCCAGTACGTAACTAACCAATTGCGCGGATCTCAATACGCGACTTAAATCACCAACTAGAAGAAGATTGTTGGTTGCAAAGTTCTTCACTTTATCAATAATGAAGATCAAGAAGCACTTGGTTACAAAACCCTAAGGCGCAAAGACGCAGTAGCTTCTTTCAGAGAGAATAAGGCATCGGTCACCTTTTGCATGTGTTCTCCTTGTATTCTCTTATGTGACGACCTCTAAAATAAGTCTTATATAGGTCTAGGGTTGTGAGAAAAGAAACCCTACACATACATGTCAGCATGGGCTGAAAATCAGATCTGAAAATCTGAATTCCCGTAACCTCGATCGATCGGGAGGTGTCGAGGAGGTGTTGAGCTTTAAACTTTGATAGATACAGCTATCGAGAAGCTATTGAGGAGCTGTCGAGGAGACATGAGCTTTCTCGATCAATCCACCAGCTATCGAGAGGTGTCGAGATTGCGATAACAATCAACTGAAGAGCTCGATAGATAGTCTAGGTGTTGAGAGGTGTCGAGCAGCTGTCGAGCTATCTGTCCGCAGGTGTCGAGTTATCTGTCCAGCTTTAATGACAGCTTTTCTTCACTTGTTTCTTGGTCCAATCTTCATGGCTTTAATACTAGACTTGAACAACATGTTTCTTGAAATATTAAACACATCCTAGATCTACCCAATTACAAGTAAAGTGCATTTTGTCAAAGGATTTGCTAATTACATAAAATAGTGAAATATGTTCCTAACAAGTAAATCACATATGTCCTAACAAAACTATTATTAGTAAACATTTTTTAGGCTTATTTATTTAGCTTTGTTGCCAAATTTATATAAACTCTTTATTTATTTATTTATTTATTTTTTATTTATTTTTTCTGAAGAATATAACACAACCAAAAACCTATACACAACAATTTACATTCAATATAAAGAATATAATCAATCTTATTCATAATTTAAAATTAAGAAATTAAC
This sequence comes from Notholithocarpus densiflorus, assembly GCA_030021035.2. NCBI lineage: Eukaryota > Viridiplantae > Streptophyta > Magnoliopsida > Fagales > Fagaceae > Notholithocarpus > Notholithocarpus densiflorus. The sequence goes on from JARYZH020000017.1 coordinate 1,792,069, forward strand.
ACAAATTATAAATTAAGATATAAATTTAGAAAAAAAGAAGAAGAATAAACCTGCTTATTTATTTATTTATTTTATCACTTTGAGAGATGAAAGTGTGAGTATGTAATTAAAACTTGAACCAATGCATGTAACTAAGATATGTTTCACTGACTTTCTATTTTACTCTCCTCATTTATTACTAAATAGTTTCTCTAACTTTCTATCTTACTATTCTCGTTTATTACTAAATAGTTTCATATGATATTGCAAAATATATTCATTAGCTTGGATTTTCTGCTTAATATGCTTACTTGGGCATATGAATATATTCGTTTTTTTAAATTATTTTTGATAACAGCATACGAATATATATATTTGTTAAATATACTTGTTTGGCTTTGCTCATAATAGCCTAAAATATTTCTTCACACTTAATTTGTATACGCCTCATAGCTCAAATTATCTACAAATGAGAAATACTCGTTTTCTCATTAATTTAGTATTTCCATCACTCGTTACATTATTTTTTTGCCTTGGAGAAAAAACATTGGTAGTGGACAATAAGGGACTCATGGGAACGAGTTTTGAACTCATCTACACCAAAAAAACCCGACTCTAGCTACTATCCTATAAAAACACAACACCTGTTATTGTTAGAGAGAGATTTTCATTTTTTAAGTTAGACTAATCCTAATTAAAAATATAAAAAATAAAAGAGATTATTTGGTATGATCATGATCACGTACATAGCCAATGTGGTTAGTCAATAAACTACTTTCTATTTCTTTAGTGTCTATTTAGGATGATTTAAGTTTATCGGTTTACTGAACAAAAGTTTATCGGTATATTTTCTCTCCAATAATTGGGGGAAAAAAATGGTTTTATCTGTTTATTTTGCTTAAAAGTAAACTTTAGTAAAAGTATAATTAAAAAAACTTTAAAAAGCTGTGCATATAACCCAATTTATATAAAGCCGAAGTGAACACATTCTTAAAACATATCAGGCATCTACTGCATTATTCGTGCAATCCCTGCAGATTCGTTTGTGTGTATAAAGACAACCACAAAGATGAGCAAGCGCGAGATACACATAAAATGAGTGGACCTTCTTTCTTTGGCAGGAGTAATTATATCTAAATTCAAAACCTTTGATAAAGATGATGGGCTTTCGTTTTCATGTCATCTCAGCTAATAAATGCTATATGCAATTACTCTATCAGTATTTTGTTTAAGACTCTTCATTATAGTGTACTAGTATTGTTCAATTTCCCCAAGGAGGAGAACCTGGTTTAAATTTTGCACTTTTTGTCAGCCGTAAAACACACTATTGCCAGCATTTTGTTTCCATTCTTTTGTATTACGTTTCTTTTGGTAACTGTTCAGATAATAATTTCATTACTTATAAATTAAGGCATTTTAATTGAAGCTTTATGCTTTTGTTGTCTTTTTATCAAAAAGAAGCTTTTTTTTTTTTTTTTGTGGTAAAAGCTTCTCTCTCTTGTTAGAGAAGTAATAAAAAGGAAGTGACTAAGAAGCTGTTTGGTAACGTTGTTCTAGTAAAATTATTTATATTTTTTTGAAATATGTGTGGGTAAAAAAATTCATGTAAATGCGTGTAATGTTGTTTAAAAACTGAAAACATGTTGTTAAACAATTCTACCAAACGGGCCTAATCCCTGTAACTTTTTATTTATTTAAAATTTGATAGGAAAGGCTGTAACTCTTTAATTACTAATTAGGTACTTACAAAAATATATGTATTTTTACTCATCAATTCCCATGGATGTGGGATTAAGACTACTTTTTTTACCTTGTTTGTTACTTGCAAGTATATATATAATAAGTATGTTTTTTCCGCTCCTCTCAGCCCTGTTCCTGTATTAAACACAATTCCCCCCTCTTCCTGGGGTGGTTTCTCAAAAAAAAAAAAAAAAGTATTAAACACAATTCATTTCATTGTGCTGTTACATCAGATTGGGTAGTGGGAGTGGTGAATATTGGTTTGTCCATCACATCTGTTCAATAGTAGTTTTGGTGAGTGAACGGTTAATAATGGAGGTACGTACTGTGAATTGAGATACCATTCCAATTGTCCTCTTACTCTTGATCACCTTAAACCACAACCTGTAAAGTTGTTGTCTCCTTGTGAGTTACACCAATATAGTTATAGTTATTAATTTGGACGGTTTTTATCTGTCTTTTATCACCGTTGTGATACGTATTATCCTCCAATTCTTTGATATTTTTGGTTGGAGGGAAATAAATTGTTTCAGATGACATTACAGAAACGTTAGTGGTTCAGATTTCAGAATGTATGTTTTACACAATTGACAAGATTCTCATTTCTTAAATATGCCTGGTTGGTTCGTATGCTCTAATGGGTTCCACACAAGTTGTCTTCTTTCCAACTCTTTCTGTTTATATGTGACTTTTGCCCATTTGGGATTTATTGAAGACATTGGAAAAAAAAGAAGAGAATTTTCTGGCCATGGATGAAAACTCTGTTGAAAGGCCTCTTCTTTTGAGCAGAGGCGCTGAGAGAGTGAAGAAGACACCTCTCTTTGTGTCATGGGCCAAGTGGATTCTCAAGTTTGTAATATGGGTTATTTTCCTTGCATGGGCTGCCCTTATTTTCTTCATCCCAGCACAGATTGTCAATGAAGCTTTTGAGAAATGGGCTCAACTCACCAGTGGCACTGTTTTCGGGATTACAGGTTGGTACCTTTTATTAACTTGTTATTCTTCTTTTGTCTCCCCCCCACCACACGATTCTTATCTGCTTGGTGGGCTCTGGTGTTGCAAAAACTGCAGGAAGCATATTTTTGGTGTTCAGTGGTCCAGTTCTTATTATTGCGTTCCTTTCAATAGCTTATCTCCTCATCTCTGGGGAAGAGGAGCTCCACGAGTATGTATTTTTATATAGTGGAGATAGTTCTTATGTTCTCTTTTTTCTATGCTAACCTAAGAATTTATTCTTTTCCTTCAATCTCTGTATGTTGAGCTTAACCTTTTAATTAAATGGATAGCTTGTTTTGTAACTTAGAACCTTTCTTTGTAGGAGGAAGGCCTCAACAAAACCAAGATTCCGCTTGTGGACTTTCCCTGTTCTTGTGGATGGCCCATTTGGGGTTGTTTCTGCTACCGAGCTTATTGGAATTGTCCTCTTTGTTGTGTATGTTATTTGGGCTGTGTATGCATATACCACACAGATACTCAGCGTTATATCTCAGTTCCAGTTGACTTTAAAACAGAAGAGGTACAATATTTTATATGTTTTTCATGATCAATTGTTGCCTTTCTTGGTTTTGGTGGCTTTGCTTGTGTGTCATTTGTATCAGCAGAAATTAGCTGCTTACCTCCATTATATTTCCTATTTGAAGAACTTTGACACTTTTATCCTGTGACTTTTCAAGTAGGGTCTTCATTGGTTCTTTTTATTGAGTGTAGTTGAAATGAATTTCCACTTATATATGGTCAATACGTACTATTTGTGCGTTGCTTATTTTTCTTTTTGTTTATTATACTTCTTATAGTGTTTTGTCATCATGAAACATGTTGTATATGAGAAACTTAAATTCTTTACGGTTAGCATTTGCTCTGTAAAATTTTTAAGTTCTTTTTATTCAGTACATGAAGATTGGTTTCTTCGGCTGAGAGTCCTACTTAATTTGAAATTTTCAGTTGTTTCATTTTGGAATATCTGGGACTTCGCTTTGGTACTACTGGATTATATTGCTTGGCATTTTTGTTTCTTCCGGTTGCAAGGGGATCGGTTCTTCTCCGCCTAATAGATGTCCCTTTTGAGCATGCAACAAGATATCATGTGTGGCTTGGACATCTCACTATGCAGCTGTTTACTCTCCATGGACTATTCTATATAATTGCATGGACAATTGAGGGCGACCTTCTACAAGAAGTGAGTGCTAGCGGTGTAATTCTTTTACTTGTGTATAGCTTAGCTATATTTATAAATATGTGTTTCTCTTTTGCTTGTATATGTATTTGTTTGTTTGTTTTCCAGGAGAAGAATACATGTATATTCACTGAAAATTGAATTATCCTCCTGCTATACACACACACACACACGTGTGTGTGTGTGTATTCTTTATAGCATACAATAAGAATGCGAGGGAAGGGGCAACCGCAATAGAAAATGGAAAAATAGAAATGACAAGACTAGAGAAATTCTATGATAAAGTGCTGTGCTGTAACAACTATTATTGATGTGGAAGTGCTGTGCAGCAGTAACAACTATTATTTTTGGTTAATTTGATTTAACCCTCTTTGAAAATGACCCCTTTTGCTGTTAACTTCTGCTTTGGCTGTTCATTCACAATTCGTTGGTAAATATTTTTTATTTATGACTCATGCACAAATTACCTTGAATTGTCAGTTTCCAGTGCAAGATTAGTAAAATACAAATTAAGCCGGGGACAGAAATTATGGGAAGGTAGAGATAGCTATTTGATCATCATTAAGATTGGCTGTATTTTCACATAATGGCCGTGGGCCTTCGTGTTACTCTTGTTGGAGTAGGCAGCGGGATCAGAAGCCTGATGAAAGATGGACTAGCTGGGATTGAGGTGGGAGTTGCACTTTAAAAATGGATTTATTCTTGAGAAGTTCTGCTTGAGGTCTGAGATGGTGCACCATGATGGTTAATTTTGGGGGTGAAATATAGCATTTCAACCAGTAGACATAAGGTTCTTAAGGGTAACTAAAAGCAGGCTTACAAAATATGGTTATGTGGTGGCAATCTTTATTCATGTTTATTATACAAACAACAAGGTAATTGTTCAAAGACACAAGCACAACACAATAAACTGTTCCAGAATGGGATTTTGTGATTGTTTTGTGGTTAAATACCTGTAAACCTTTTATGTTAGACTAAAGTATACTTTTGTCCCTTAGAGTTTTGGATTATTTTCATTTTGACACTTCATATTTCAAAATTTTCATTTTGGTGCTTTATGTTAGATTCTGTTTAAATACTGACCCCTTTTTGTTCCAATTTTCATTTCATGAAGGACCAAATAGAAAACTAAATCAAACATGAAGGGCAAAATGAAAATTTTGAAACATAAAGGGCCAATATAAGAACAAAATCAAACATAAAGACCAAAATGAAAGTAACTCCACGCTTTAAGGGCCGAAAGTGTACTTTATGTTATGACGCAAATTCTTGAAAGCTATACATTTCCTTAAAGAAGGTATGCACAATAGAATTTATGATGGAAATGAACTTTGGTAAACGGTTTATGGAATGCAAATGTCATAACTCAAGTAGAAGCACTTCAATAACTCTTGATCATTATATCATATTGATAGTCTTGCTTAGACTAATGCTAAGGTTTTCTCTTGAACTTTGCTGAGTTACTTTATAGTATACTAAACTTTTTATTATTATAGTAGACTAAACTTGTTTTGATTTGTAAATACTCTTTCTAAATCATTTGATAGATCATGTTGATGTTCTTTCTTAGACTGATGCTAAGGCTGTCTGGTGAACTTTGCTGAGTTACATCATAGTAGACTAAACTTGTTTTATTATAGGAGACTAAACTTGTTATGATTTGTGTTATACTCCTTGATTTTTGCTAAAATTATCTTCTTCTTCTTTTCTTTTTTATGAGCACACAGAAACTTGGAAAGCATGGTACTAATGTAAAAGTCATTGACCAGAATTTTTTGATGACCTTTGGTTCCCGTCCATGTTGTCTTATTCATGTGACAAAACATTTGTGATGCTAACTAGTTCTTGGTAACCTGAAATATTATGTGCAAATACATGAGAATAGAAGTGAGTCCCTTTAGTCTTGGCTTGTACTCATAATCTTTTAGCTTATGTAGTGCTTGGTATTTCTTTATGCATGCACCAGTCTGAAATCGAGCTGATATGTACTTATATGTACGGTTACATGGTCACATTACTGCAGCTGTGTTTATTTGTATCTCTGATTAATTTGATCCACATCACACAGTCTGTTCCATTTTCAGTTCAAGCCATTTTTGAATTTAGTAGAATCTTCTAAAATTAATTGAGAGATTAGTAAGTCATTAAGTGGCATCACAGAAGGAAGACGAGAAAACCATCTCCTTTGTGAACCTTGTCAATGTCCTAAACCATATGCTTTTTCTTCATTCATAGAATGTATCTAAGAATTCCCTCATGGAAAGAAATAGAAGGTCATATGAAGATAAGGATGGTACTTATATCTTTAATTGTCTCATGCAGATATTGGAGTGGAAAGATATTGGTGTTGCCAATCTCGCAGGAGTTATAAGTCTGGCAGCTGGTCTATTGATGTGGATGACATCACTTCATCCAGTGAGAAAGCAGAAATTTGAGTTGTTCTTCTACACTCATCAACTATATGTAATCTTTGTTGTCTTTTTAGCTTTGCATGTTGGGGATTTCGTTTTCAGTATAGCTGCTGGAGGAATATTTCTTTTCATTCTTGACCGCTTTCTAAGATTCTGCCAATCACGAAGGACTGTTGATATAATTTCAGCCAAGTGCCTGCCTTGTGGAACTGTGGAGTTAATGCTTTCAAAACCTGGAAGTAATACTAGTTCCCATCAATTTTGTAGTTTCCTTGTTTATTTGCTCTTACCCTATCTGATACTTTTCCTCCTTGACAATGTAGATCTGCGTTACAATGCCCTCAGTTTTATTTTCCTTCAAGTTCGAGAATTATCTTGGCTGCAGTGGCATCCTTTCAGTGTTTCATCTAGTCCTCTGGATGGTAAATATCATCTATCCGTTCTCATAAAGGTTCTTGGGGAATGGACAGAAAAGCTCAAAGGAAATATTATGTATAGTTTTGAAGCTGATCTACATCTCCAGCCTCAAACAAAGATAACGGCTTCTGTTGAGGGGCCTTATGGGCATGAATTACCATATCACTTGATGTATGCACCCAACCAATCAATTTCACTAGAATTTACTAGATATCAAGCTTAATTTTAAGTTTCATATTATTATCTTCTATTTTATGAACTGACTTCATTATTTGATTCCCTAGGTATGAAAACCTTATTTTAGTAGCAGGTGGCATAGGAATTTCACCATTTCTGGCAATCTTGAGTGACATTCTCCATCGTACTCGAGAAGGAAAACCTTGTTTGCCTCGAAACATCTTGATTGTTTGGGCTGTGAAAAGATCAAACGAGCTTCCTCTTCTTTCTACCAATGATATGGAATCAATTTGTCCATTTTTCTCAGTTAAACTAAATCTTGAGATTCGTATTTTTGTCACTCGAGAATCTCAACCTCTACTGGTATGCTTAGTTATGCTTTCACACCCTTGTGCTTTCGTTTTGTATTTAATACTATCATGTTCATGTTGTGGCATTTAATGGTTGTTAATTACCTGCAGGAAGAGGGTCAAGTACATGAGGCTATGAACTCTTCTCCTCCTATGTCTGATAGCTGTAGCATGTCAGTTTTGGTTGGTACTGGAAATAATATATGGTCTGGACTATATGTTATCTCATCTACACTGGGCTTTGTTATCATAATATATTTACTGGATATTTTCTACATAAACCCGTATGACATATCTTCATGGTGGTACAAAGGGCTTCTCTTTGTAATCTGCATGCTTACAAGTGTCTTTATCTTTGGGGGTATCGTGGTTGGTTTATGGCATCTTTGGGAAAGACAAAATGCAGCAAAGGAGGCATGCAAGGATGATAGGATTATGGTTGAGAAGATGCAGAATAATGAAATTGTAGCTCATAAGGATTCATGTCAGCAAAAACTTGCGAGTTCCACCAATTCGTACTATGGTTCTAGACCGGACTTCAAAGGTATGGCATCTCAACTTTTGTTCAAAACATAAATTAAACGAATAATATAACAACAACAACAATGACGACAACAACCACATTTTAGTCCCAAGAATAACAACAGACTAGTCAAGGTTAGCCACATGTATTCTTGCTAGTAAGGGGCACTTTAATGTGTGTCTATAGTAGATCCATTCATAATAAAATGACTAAATTGTACACAAGTTATCAACCTATCATATCCCTCCTCTATTTTCCAAGCTAAGGACCAGTTGTGAACAAAATATATAACATAAACAGAGGAGTAAAGCTAAAAGAATCTTGCAGGAAAAAAAAAAAATCTTAATAAAGAAGTTTTACCTTTTTAGTTGTACTACACTAGAGGCTTTCTTGATATGCCCTTTCCTCTGTCTTACTGCAGGTATTTTTGGGGATATATCAGAGAAATGGGGTTGTGTTGATGTTGGTGTCATTGTATGCGGTCCTCCAACTCTTCAGACAAGTGTTGCTAAAGAAATCAGGTCACACAATATCAGGAGACAACGCCATCATCCAATTTTCCATTTCAACAGCCATAGTTTCGATCTGTAGGCACTGCCTTCATCATCTCATCTTTCCCTTAATGTAATCAGTTAGCTTAGAAGCTAAATAAGCTCTATTGAAATGTATATATATTCATAGAAACATACATAAAAATATAAGTATGTGTATACGTTTTTATATATAACTACGTATATATGCACTTATACATAATTGTTGGATTATAGATTGACTCCGATTAATTAATTTAATTACCTAAGTTGATTAATTAGGTTAAATTATATGCAATATGATAGAGGCACCAACAAATCACAATTCTAATTTAGAGTGCAACGGAAAATAAATTTGACACACTGATTTGTTGACTAATGGGAAAACTTTCACAAGGAAAAAACCCCACTGGGTGAATTTTAGGTTACCACTCACAAGAATCCACTAATCAATTGTTAAGTTATATTTTTTACATAATATTTATGTTGGCTGTATTTCATGATAAAAGTATTGTAATTTTATTAATTTATTTCCTTGTATTTTGTGGGATTTGATTGTAATGAGTTTAATTTTAAATAGTGAAGATTTGCGACTAACTCACGACTGACTCGAGATTGCAAAACCTGCGAAGGTTACAAGAGGAGCACAAGAGAAAGTTCGATAGTCAAGATATCTCGCGAGATGACCTAACAACTGGGATTTTAAGTGTGACTTTTTTACCTTTCACCCACTCTATATATACTCTCATTACTCACAAAATTGTAAGGAGGCTATTAGAGAGAAAACCCTAGAGATTGGTTTTCACAACACCTACATTTTTTAGAGAGCTACTCATTCTTAAGTGAGAAATCATTGTAGTCTCTTATCCTCATCTCTCCCATTGTCATACATTGGGAGGAGATTGTACTTAAACACAACCCACTCCCATTTAGATTGTAGAGAGTATTTTGGAGCTTGGGAAGTATTGGTTCTTTGCCAAAAAAAGCCGGTGATGCTTGGTGGTGCAATCGGGCGGTATTGCGGGACCCGGGAAGTTAGTGAAGACAAGACTTGGTGAAGTCCGTTGGTAGCTGGAGTTTGGAGGGATCAAGTACATTTGGTAGATTAGGCTTGGAGGGTCTTTTTGGTATCCTTGTACTCCAACTTATTCACTAGTGGATCATTTTGGCTTGGAGAGTTGCGGAGAGGTTTTTACGCCGAGTTCTTCGGTTTTCCTCTTCAATAACACATCGCGGTGTTATCTTGAGTTTGTTATCCTTTTCCCTACCGCCCTTTACATATTTGCTTTGCACTTATATGTTCATCCATGCAATTGTTGAATGCTTTGATTAATTAATTTGCTAGTTACATATATTCCGCAATAAGTGTGTTTAGATTAAAATTAATCAAGCCGCAATTAAAATTTGGGAGTCTTAATTAACTCTAGCATTTAGAATATCGAGCTTTCAATTAGTATCAGAACGGATACACTTATTTTGGTTTAATTACCTAAATTTGCTAGTCACATATACCTTTGTTTTAATTGCCATGGATAATGCTTTATGTGCGTTTTTGCATGGTGTTGATGATGTTGAATGTAACATGCCATGTGTTTGTGAAAATGCCTCTATGAGTGTTTATTTTCATGATTGTGATACCATATTACATGTCTCTTGGGTGTTTTTAAAAGTGTAAATGTCAAACTCTTGAAGAAAAATGCTTTGAAATTTCATGAAAAACTCAGCAAGTTTTTTCGTGAAAAGGATGAAAGCTCGAAAATGTATTAAAATACAAGAGCTGTTTAGACCCCTAAATTAAAGATTACGGTTCGGTTGATTTTACTCTTACTTAAACTAAGTGCGGAAAAGAGTAAATGCGAGCGTACAAATAATAAAACTACTCTAAGCCATATTCATCACAACACAGCAGTAAAATGAAAACTAAAAGAGTAGGAAAGAAGAATGCAAACACAAGATAACACCCTGATGTGTTATTGAAGAGGAAACTGAAGTACTCGGCGTAAAACCTCTTTGCCACCCTCCAAGCGGTAAATCGATCCACTAGACAATCAGTTTGGATACACGAATAGCAAGAGACCCTCCAAGCCTAATCTACCCAATGCACTTAAACCCTCTAAGCTCCTACTCCAACAAGGCTTCTCGGAACCGTGTCTTGTCTAGCTCTCCGGATCCCGCAATACGCCCGAAAGGGTGTGGTAAGTGTTTGGGCTATCAACCTCTCAAGGGTATGAAAATAGAGAGGTAGGAGTTGAGGAAAAACCGCAATGGATTGTGTAGAGAAATGTGGGTATAATACTCTCTAACTCTCAAGGATAGTGGCTAGGGTTTTCTCTCTGAAGCACTCCTCAACATCTGTGGGTAATATGGGTATATATAGTATAGGTACAGATAGTGTGTATTAGATATGACAGTTCAGTAAAATAGAATGTTTCGTAGGTATCTCGCGGGAAGGTCTTACTCGCGAGACACTCGCGTAAACCAACTGTCTACATCCTGTCCTAACTCTTCGCATTCTAGTCATGTGCTAGGCACATGCTTCACTTCGCGGGAAGCCTACTCACGAGCTACCCACGAAAACTGCTTTAGTCTTCAATTGCCTGGAAAACTAGCTACTTCAAGAAAATCTAAGTGTTAGACAGAACCAAGGTCTTGCATGGTCCTCGGACTCAAACCTATGGGGAAACTAGCTACTTTAAGAAAATCTAAGTGTTAGACAAAACCAAGGTCTTGCATGATCCTCGGACTCAAACCTATGGGGAAACTAACTACTTCAAAAAAATCTAAGTGTTAGACAAAACCAAGGTCTTGCATAGTCCTCGGATTCAAACCTATGGGAAAACTAACTACTTCAAGAGAATCTAAGTGTTAGACAGAACCAAGGTCTTGTATGGTCCTCGGACTCAAACCTATAGGGAAACTAACTACTTCAAGAAAATCCAAGTGTTAGGCAGAACCAAGGTCTTGCATGGTCCTCGGACTCAAACCTATGGGGAAACCAACAACTTCAAGAAAAATCTAAGTACTAGACTGAGCCGAAATCTTGCATGGTCCTCGGACCACAGTCCTTGAAGAGATTAATTACTTCAAGTATCTATCTGAGTGATGAGCAAAATCTAAAAGGAGTTCGCTTCCTCGAATCACCTACAATAAAACCAACATTCTCTGACGGTCGCACAATTTGCGATAGAAAACACATCCTACATAGTCAAGCTATTTAAAATTAGCAGCCGGGTGCTACCACAGGCTTTGTTAAAGTTAGGATGACAACCTTTTGTTACCATCAACAGCATCAGTTCTAAGTCCCAATAAAAAATAATAACAATAACAAAAAAAATATAATAAATAAATAATGATATAACAATAAATAAAATTGCAAGAAAATGAAATTTCGTAAAGAAAAATTGCAGTCCTTTTTATGAAATAAAGGAAAAGTACATCATATGCCGAACAGCTTAGGCAGGCTTGTTTCAAAGCTAACTATAGAAAGAGAGGCTGAGACAGGCTTGTTTTAAAGCTAGTTATAAAAAATAAAAAAATAAAATAAATAAAAGGGGAGAAAGTCCATGGGAATGGCAGATTCACAGTCTTACTCCAGGAGCAATCGAGCCTGTATGGACGGTATCGGCGATGAGAAAGAGGAAAAGGCGGAAGCGCCTGAACTGGTCCCCATCTGCTAAGGCCATTCTGAAGCGTACTCTTATCCAGAAGCTAATATCTGTACTCCTAAAAAATCGTCCTCCAGAAGTCTCGTCAGCTGCTTGCAATGACGAAGATGACCTCCTTTCTCTCCTAACTACAGAATGTCCCACAATCAGGGCGAGATCCAAACGTTGCCACACCGAAAGTCTGATGCAATCTACGCCTGCTACGGCTCCTGGCTGAAGGAGGAGGGTTTTCTTTCTTGCCCGGTTCAAAGCTAGAAAAATATTTGGCCTCTGCTTCCTTCGCCTCAGCTGCGGCAGCCAGGATCTAGGCGGCTTTTTTAGTTCCAGAAAGGTTGAAAACTTAGAGTTCCTACAGAACTCAGGGGTTCGAAGACATGAAAGAACAATCCTCCCAAGGTGCCTTATATATAGTAGGCGAAATCTAGGGGAACTTAATTCACACGAAATTCAAAAGGAAGAATTACAAGCGAAATAAGTTCTGTCCAATTTCCAAGGAAACCCTCAACTGTTAGATCCGCGTCGCTTCATAAAGGCATTAATGACGGTGCGCCTTATGTACCGAAGCGCCAGGAGCGTGCCTTGGGGAGGTGAAAATACTCTAGCGCTGACGGAGGATAAGACTTGATAAGCCATGATGAAAGGCCCGAGGACATCAAAACCCTCCTCTTCGTCCGAGGAGCCGGACAGCAGGATTTTGAGGGGCTATTGTGGGGTCAATAAATCTGGCTACCCCGGCCTAACTTTATACTAGGCCCACGCCAAGGAAGAAGAAACGTCCGAGGACGAACGGAGAATGTCGTAACTACCAAGAAGCATCGCCGAGGACATTCATGTCCTCAGCGAACCGAGATCATAGAAGGGAAGGACAGCGCGCCGTCAAAGGCGGTTTCGTAAAGCGTCCCAAGAGAGAGGACAAGTACTGTGGGTCAGCCATGGGAGCCTGGGAGAGCAATTTAGGGAGAAGCTGTCACCTTCACATTAAATGCCCACAACTAACGTTCTGGCCGCATTAATGAGGAAATGACCCCTGAACAGTGCCGCTTTGGTCACTGCAACTCACAAAAGGTTTGGGACGGCGGCTGATGGGACAAGCACTCAAGTAGTGACCTGCACGATCAATAAATGGAGGGCCAAGATTAACCTAAAGAGGGTATAAAATGTAAAGAGGTCCTCTAGAGAAAGGATCGGAGATTGGAAATAGAAAATACTGTAGCAACCTGTATCATCTTTGTAACCTCTGTATCCAAGCACTGAGGAAATAATAAGAACAAGAAGGCTTCTCGGACCAACGTCCAGGACAGATTCTAACACTTAAGGCCCATTTTCTTGCTATCCACTTTACCCCTAACCATGTTTATTCGTTGTTATCCTCACTAAGGCCTACCTCTTAAACTCATCCTCTACAAATTTATTATTTAGGGTTAGTTGGGTCTGAATCCACTTTTTCAACAGTAGAAGTGCTCAGACCCAGTCCCTACAGTCCCCTTACCTAATTATAAAATTATCAAAAAAATAAATAAATAAATAGGGAATATTGTAACTGCACCATAATTATGGAAATAAGGATATCTATGCTTTAAAATATTAGCATCTTGATTCTTAATTATATCAGTTGAGCTAATTCTTAAGGTTAAAAGTATGCCGTGCAAGCCATCAATTCCAATTGAAAAAAAAGGGTTATATAGCATACTTATTTTAATGTATAAGAATGATTTTAAAACATATGTTAAAGGTTAAGAATTAAATAAGCGATTTAACCCCAAAAAATATAACACTAACAATATCATCACTTAGAAGATTTTAAGATCATCTTTACTTGCTATCCTACCGCTACATTTCACAACTTTTGACATGACTTATTGTGCTTAATGCATGATAAAAGTAGTATCAATGATTGATCCAAATGAAGTGATATTACACTAATCGTAATAGATCATGTCAACAATTAAAAAGAAGGAGAAATTACACTCTACGACCCTAAACTATATTCCTGATTACATTTTGCATCCAAAAATTTTCGAATGCACGTTTTGCACCTTAAACTATGACCCATGATACACTTTGCACCCCAATTTTAAGTTTTTTGTTAACTTTGATGGAAAAATATGAGACCACGTGAAAAAACCTACTTGCCCCTCTTCTCAATCTTTAAAAATAAAAGGTAAATTATACTTTACTACCCTAAACTATATTTCTGATTACACTTTGTACCTTAAATTTTGAATTTCAATCTAACTTAACAGAAAACTTAACGTCGGGGTGCAAAATGTAACAAAGTTCATAGTTTATGGTGCAAAACGTGTATTCAAAAAGTTTAGGATGTAAAATGTAATATAATGTATAATTTATGGTGGTAAAGTGTAATTTTCCCTAAAAAATAGTAAATTGCAAATTACACTCCTAAAGTTTGAGGGTGTTTAGATTTTACACCCTGAAGTTTCAGAATTAGAATTTAACCTTCTAAAGTTTGGGGGTGTTTGGATTTTACACCCTAATGTTTCAGAATTTGGATTTTATCCTCTAAATTTTAGGAGTGTTTGGATTTTACTCCCTAATATTTGAGATTGTTTGAATTTTACACCCTAAAGTTTCATAATTTAGGGGTGTAAAATCTAAACACTCCCAAACTTTAAGAGGTAAAATCCAAATTCTGAAAATATCAAGGTGTAAAATCTAAATATCCCCAAACTTTATGAGGTAAATTCTAAATTTTAAAATTTTAGGGTGTAAAATCCAAACACCCTAAACTTTAGGGATATAATTTGCAATTTACCCAAAAAAATAATGTTCATAACATTACTACGTACATAAATGATGGAGGAGATACTATAAAATTTTACTACACAAGCATGTAAACTAATGTGTTACTCATCACAAAATAATAATTAAGACATTTGTTTATTATTTGTTGAAGTACACCAATCACATTTATTGCAATTTCAATTTGCAAATATTTTACAGTAAAATTTGTGTCTCTAACACTTTCTTTACCACACTAAAAAATAAAAAATAAAACACTTTATTACAAATGTTTTTTTTTTTTTTTTGAGAATAAACTTTTTGAAATTTTATTAACGTAAATGAGTTACATCCAAATGTAAAAACGGAACAATATGAGATGGAACATCCTCCATCCATACTTGAAAATCTGGTATACATATAGCATATTTAACTAGATTATGTGCTACACTATTGTCATTTCTCTTAGCATGAGAATACAATAATCTTCTAAACTTAGTTCCATACACTTTCACATCTTCTATCAGCAGACCCCACGGCGATAGATTCTGTTCTTGTGACTTCAACGCCTGAATTAAGCTCAAAGTATCACCTTCAAGAACAACATTTTGGAAACCCAGTTCGTGTGCGAAAGTCAAAGCCTTCAGTGCAGCCAAGGCTTCCGTGTCTTCTGCCTTATATACTTGATCAATTTTTTCTGCACAAGAAGCTAAAACAGCACCGTTAGAGTCTCTTATTACTACTCCTACACCAGACAGCCTTGAGACGTCGGAATTTGCTCCATCAAAGTTTGCTTTCACGAATCCTATTGGCGGAGCTTTCCACCTATTTCCCCCACTGCCGTTACTCCCCACCTGTACCTCTGAAACGTGAATATCAGCACGGTATTGCTCCAGCTAGTCCGTGATTGTGCAGCAACCTGATGAAGTGGGCTGGCTTGCAAATTCAGACGTGCTTTATTCCTCTAGTTCCAAACACTCCATGCCATGAAAGCTAAAAGTTCCAGGGACTTGCCTTCGTCTACCATCCATAGCAGCAACTCCTTAACACTTATGAAGCCAACTTCACACCGAAATCCCCATATTCCTTGATCTGACCACACCTCGTCCAGTTCCGGGCACAACCATAGTGCATGTATCGGATCCTCCACTGCCTGTTTACATCTCTCACACGTTGGATCCTCAATGATCTTTCTTCGCATCAATGCTTGTTTGGTTGGCAGAGCATTACAGCAGGCCCTCCAAAGAAAATTTTTAATCTTTGGAGGGGCTTGCATCTGCCATATTTCCTTCCAAAGCCGCTTCTCACAAATTGGGGGGCTTGCGGATTTGATTCCAGCTCCGCCTCCTCTTTAAGAAATCTGTAACCAGATTTACATGAGTAATTTCCGGATGGAGTATAAGGCCAATATAGACCGTCCTCTGCTGCATTACGGCTAAGTGGGATTTTCTTAATTAAATCAGCATCCTCGGTCACAAATAACCCATCCACCAACTCTTCATTCCATCTTCTTGTGATTGGATCAAAGAGGGTGGCTACGGTATGATTTTCAAAGCTCTCCAAAGGGCAAGTTGGCAGCTGAGTTGGGTGTTTTCTTGGCAGCCAACATTGCTGCCAAATGTTTATTTTTTCTCCATTTCCTATCCTCCATAAAGCCCCTCTTTGAATTATGTCTCTACCTCTAAGGATACTCTTCCAAGCATATGATCCCATCCTTGAATCGGCAGCCTCCATAATTGTTGAATTTGGGAAGAAACGAGCTTTAAACACTTTGTAGAAGAGTGAGGTTTTATCATGCAAGAGCCGCCAACCTTGTTTTTCCAAGAGAGAATCATTGAACATAGCAAGATCTCGAAAACCCATACCTCCAATAGTCTTAGATTTTGTCATTTCCTCCCATTTAACCCAATGGATTTTCCTTCGATCACCCCTTTGGCCCCACCAAAATTTCTTGATTAGAGTCTCAATCTCATTACACAAACCCAACGGCAATTTGAAACACCCCATAGTGTAAGTAGGGATGGCTTGTATGACTGCCTTTAGGAGCACTTCTCTTCTCGCTTGCGAAAGCAATTTAGCTTTCCATCCTTGAAGTTTCCGCCATACCTTCTCATTTATGTAGTTAAAACTTTCTTTTTTACATTTGCCAACTAAAGAGGGCAGCCCAAGATATTTTTCATAGTGCAAGATTTCGGGGACTCCAATGGCCACCTTGATTCCATGCTTCTCCTCCTCCAGTACAGACTTACTAAAGAACAAAGAGGTTTTACTTCTATTCATTTTTTGTCCCGAGGCTTCCTCATACTCCTTTAGTATATTCAAGACCTTTCCACACTCCTCCATTGTTGCCCTGCAAAAAATCATACTATCATCTGCAAAGAGCAGATGCTTTAGTTTTGGACCCCTCCTACAAAGGGAGTATCCATGGCTATCACCTTGTAATTCAGCCTTCTTAATTAAACCATTCAATCCTTCCGTACAAAGAAGGAATAGGAAATGAGAGAGTGGGTCTCCTTGCCTAATACCCCTTGTAGGAAAAATCATCCCACATGGATCACCATTCACCAAAACAGAATAGGATACAGTTTTCACACAACCCATTACAAGATTTATCCACCTCTTCCTAAAATCCATCTTCCTCATTATCCCCTCTAAATAAGACCACTCCACCCGATCATACGTTTTACTCATATCCAATTTTAATGCCATATAGCCATAGTTACATCCCCTAAAGCTTTGTAAACTATGTAAGGTCTCAAAGGCCACCAAAATATTATCTGAAATTAATCTACCCTTTGTGAAGGCAGATTGGTGTTCAGTGATAATGGGTGGAAATATTTTTTTTAGGCAATTTGCAAGAACTTTGGAATAGATTTTGTAGAGGACATTACAAAGGCTAATTGGACAAAATTGGTGAGGAAATTCAGGAGACTTTATTTTTGGAACAAGAGTAATGAAAGTATGATTTAGAGTGGTTGGTATGGTACCTGAATTTAACCAAGACAAAATGGAAGAGGTGACGTCCTGATTAACCATGCTCCAAAAATGCTGGTAAAAGAGCGGGGGCATACCATCCGGGCCAGGTGCTTTGAGGGGTTCCATTTGTTGGAGGGCATTGGCAACTTCACTTGCCTCAAACTCACAACAAAAACTTTCATTCATCTCCTTATCTATCATTGTGGGAATACAATCAAAAGTACCTGTGGATACAATCCCCTCTGATGCAGTAAATAGTGACTTGAAATAATTAACCATAATTTCACCAATCTCTTCTTGTCTGGTTCTCCATACTCCTCCCTCATCTCTAATACCCTCCAATGATTTTTTTCGGAATCTCCTTGTAGCACAACAATGGAAATATTTAGAGTTTTTGTCCCCTTCATTTGCCCATAGTATTCTTGACCGTTGAGCCCACATCGTGGCTTCCCTATCCTACAACACCTCAATCTCTTTTTTAAGCTGTCTCACCCTGTAATTGTTTCCACTCACCATGGCTGCCCTCTCTTCTTTAGTTAGGGCTTTTTTCAAACGGTTCAACTCCATCCTAACATTACCGAAAACATTTTTCTCCCATTGCCCCAACTCCTTCCCACACTTTTCAACTTTACTCAAAATATTACCCTCCAACCCGGCCTCACTTCCACTGCCACAAAAGGTTCACAAAAGTTTACAAACGTATATAGTTATTAATATATTGGTGTTACTTCAACAAGATAATAAATGAGTATTTAAATTATTAATTTTTAATTGATATCATATCAATTGATAAGAATTTGTAATATATTTGCAGTACCCTAATGGTCAACTATTAACCATTAAACAACGATTTTTACCAGGAGAGAAAAAAACAAAGGAAATTAAATAAATAAATAAAAATCATAGGCAGCTCTTGCTAACCTATATCTGTTAGGCTTTGTACAAGATGTAGTATGCTTTTTTAAAAATTTATTTTAAGTAACCCAATTACAATCAAATAGTCTAAATCAAGAACATGTGCAATCTCTCTCAACTTTGCATGACGTACAGTTCCTTCCTCCTTCTTCCAATTTTTTTTTTTTTTTGAATTATTTATTTATGGGTTTTGTTTAATTGGCCTTTTTTATTTTATTTTTTATTCCTTACTAATTTACTATAGTTGTTTTTTTTTTTTTTTTTTTTTTTTGTGCTACATGACTTGGGATTTTTTTTAGAGGTACAAAGTACAAAATACAAGTAACCCCAACTTGGCTATAAATGGGATCTTCTCCACACATATCAATACACGAAAGAGAGAAAGAAATATCAAATATGGAAGCCTATAGGTCCTATACAATTTCATATGCATATCATGCTCTCACAATTCTTCTAAGTCTTCTATTCCTCTCAAACTTTCATACAACCTTAGCCTCAACTCCTTCCACCACCACCGAAAACTACAAAACCTATATCAAAACCGCTTGCAATTCAACCACATACCCAACAGAATGCAACAATGACCTCTTACCCTTCGCCTCCAAAATCGAAGCAAACCCTCAAAAGCTTTGCAACACTGCCCTCTCTGTATCTTTAAAAGCCGCAAAAAACTGTTCCTCAACGATATCAAAGCTATCCAAGAACCAGGGATTGACGAAGAGTGAATTGGCAATCATTAAGGATTGCATAGTGAACGTCAAGGACTCCATTGACCAGCTCAATCAATCTTTATCCGCAATGGAACAGCTTGGAAGCTCTAATTTGAAGGCTCAGATTGATAATATAAAGACTTGGGTCAGTGCTGCTTTAACAGATGAAACTACATGCACAGATGAGTTTGCTGGCATGACTGTTAGCAACACTGGGAAGAACACAATCAGTAATAGTATTCTTAGTGTTTCTAAGCGAATTAGCAATGCTTTGGCTCTTATTAATCGTTTTTACCCCCACTAATTAAATTCTTCCTGCCTTGTTGGCTATGTCCTTTCCCTCTATATTGTTTTGCTATTATCTTTTCCCATATTGGCTATTGTGTTATATCTGGGTAGTGTTAATTGCACGCATTGTTTTGCACACTTCCGTACACTCAAATTATTTTAAATTGAAATATTATGTACACAGGTTATTGCACACACATTCGTAAATATGATTTCAGTTTGAAATAACTAAAGTGTACGAACATGTATGCAAAATAGTATATGTAATAGGTTTTACCCTATTTATGGTTGTGTTTTATTTTGTTATCAAATATGTTCATTTGCTATTTTGTTGTTGACAATCTCCCATTTGAAATAAAACTATTTACTTTCCTTCATTTTATATTATTGGTCATATTTAGAAAATCTAACTTCTTGAGTAAACTATTTAGGGCATGTTTGTTTAGGCGTTTGTGCAGCCTAAATAAACCCGCATTTTAAAATCAATTTACATTTTAAAGACATGTAAAACGCCATTTCAAATGCGCAAGAGAGTCTAGCATTTTTACAAACACTCCTTTTTAAAGGTTTCATAACACCTCAAACGAATGGGCTCTTACTACCCTTCCTAATTTGAATTCTAATAGGAAAAATGTATTATAGTTTTTCAATCCATCATAGGTAACAAAATCTCACAATAAGCTAAAGTATCAATCCATCATAAATCAAAATGAAATAAAATAAAATATTATTACATTTAGACTCACTACAACTCAAAATATGAGTGTTGTAAAAATGTTATGATATTTTGTTATGCCCCCAAAATTTCTCAATGTATTAACTTTAATAAAGTTAATAATAAATTAGGAAATTCACCAATATTCTATTTGTTGACTTTCTAAAGTTGACTATATTTTGGAATATCTCAAAATAGAATAGAGGACCAATAATGTAATTAATTCATTATAGTATAATACACCATTATATATATGAAAGGAAGAAGTGATCCTTGAGTATTGGTTTCTTGTAAGACTATATATCAACGAGCTAAACTGAGTCAAGTATTAAAGATTTACGATAGTTCATTTAATTTTATATCTAACACTATTTGAACTCGATTTGTCACCAAATTAGATTTTATGTTTAAACTTGGTTCATTTTCTTATTGAGCAAACTCAAGTCTGTTCACAAGTTACTTAATTAATTAACATTTTTTTCATGCATAAAAAATATGTACTATAACTAAAATTTTTACCCTACACAAATCTATGATAACAATTAATAACTAAATCATAGTTCAAATCAAATTATTTGAGTAAATTAGATATAATTTTTTTATTTGTATGTAAGTGAACAAGATATATCTATATATCTATATATATATATATATATATATAGACTACAAAACTAACTATTTATTTAATTAATAAATTACAAATAATAATACCATATCTTATAAACTTACAAAATTTCACGACCTAATTTCAAGTATATATAAATATGTTTTTATACATGTATACATATAATCATATAATATCATATTCATATTTAATTTGAGTCTCATACTCACGAGTTTATTCACAAACATATTGTTATGTTTAAACTTTGTTTGTTTAATTGTCAAGCCTAATTTTAGACTTGAGCTTGACTCTATTGCTAAATAAACGAAAAACTCGAGTCCAAACTATTCATAAATGATTTGGTTTATTTGTAACCTTAGTTTCTTAGATGCATTATTTATAAAGAAAATGGAAAAGGAAAAGAAGAAGAAAAAAAAAAAACCCTAATAGCTCCAATTAATATTATTGATTGTCATCTGTACCAATTAACTAGCTTAACACCCATGCGATGTATGGGAGAAAGGTTGCAACTAAAATATAAAATAAGAAATAAAGGACAAAATGCAATTTAATATAATCTATTAAAGGCTAAAATTTGGTGAATTTGGAAGTAAACTAAGAGGAAACTATTTTAAGTCTCACAAGTACTCAACTCAAGCTGTACAGCCATTTTAAAGTGCAAAGTGATTTATCAATTTTTTTTAGAGGATGAACATTTTTTTAATATAAAATAATTTGATACTTAGTGGTAGAAAATTCAAACCATAAACATCTTTGTTAAAAATACCAGAAAATGTCAGTTGAACTACAGAACTTTTTGCTTTGAGATTATTAACTTTTAGAATTTTATATACCTAAACTAGAACCAATCACTCCTCAAAAATAAATTTACAAGTACCACCGCAGTCTAATAAATAGGAATCATATATGCACATGTCAAAAATTTATAATAAAATGTGTTTCTTGGATACCAATTCCTTTCTCTTTTTCTATGTACAGATATGCGATATAGCTTAACTTGCGTATCGAAGAAAACAGATTTGCCAGCTTATATATGATGCTATTTTATTTTTATTTTGATATAATAAATTGTGTTGTACTATAAATTTTAAATTATTCATACATGTGACTAACGAGATTTATTTGTTTATAATAAAATGGTTAAAGAATATGGTTTGATTTCTAACCTCTAGGTAATTTAAGATTACTTTAAATCTTTGATTACTCTATAAAAATTGCCTTTTTTTAATCGCTAATGATTTGTGATGACTTATAGATAGTCTGTTTCATATTAAGGGTCTGTTTGGATACCGCCGCTTATTGCTGAAAACTGAAAACACTGTAACAAAATAATTTTTAAATATATGAATAATACCGTGGGACCCAGTTTTAAAGTTAAATTTACATTTTTTCCAAGTTGTGGGTCCCATGAACAGTGCCCATGGACCCACAAAAATGAAACACAGACGCACTGAATAGCGCAAAACGCGCTATCCAAACTCACACTAAGGCGCTTTCATTATGATTATTTACGAGTACATAATTAGAAAGCAAAGGTTACTAGCTCAAAAATACTCTTTTCACTCTCACTTTTAACTAAAAACCCACGTGTCTTAGATAGAGGGAGTTGATGTTCTCCCCATAAATTAGATTGTGTTAATTTTACCATATTACTCTTTTCTTTTCTTTTCTTTTCTTTTTTTAATAGTTTTCATAAAATTTGAATTTATGAGGTGCTCTTAATGATGATTGTTCTTATTATCAAGTCAAAAAATTAGTTAGTTTTACCAAAAACCTTATAACTCAATAAGTTGGCACCTCCTATTGTTTCTAACCAAAATATTCAAAGTTTAAATCCTCTCACATTCGTTATAATTATCGAATTATCCCCAAAAAAAAAAATCGATTGGTTTTTGGTTTATGTGGAATTTAAACCCAAGTCCTTTATTTGAGAATAATAGATTTTACCGGTTTAGTTAACTATAACCCACATGCTCTTATACTCTTATCTTAACAACACCAAAGATGATCATTTTAAATTGAGATGTTACCTAGAGATCCGATATCACATTACAAAAAAAATAGGTCTACAGCCGCGTTTTTAAAACGCAGTTGCAGCTCCCTAAAAACGTGGGTATAGGTCCATTTGAATCATACTTGCGTTTTCTATAGCCATGTTTTGTAGCGTCGCCCATACGCCATAGTAATAGACCGACTAGTCTATAGCCATGTTTTTAAAAGTGTCAGTAAAGGTCTTTAACCTATAGGGGCTATTTTAGTCTCGTTTTACAAATGCAACTATAGGTCAGTAGTTTAAGTTGCATTTCTTAAAAACGCAGTAATAGGTCAGTTGTAGCTGCGTTTTTTAAAAACGCTGCCAAAAAAATGTGGCTATAGAACGCGTTTTTAGTAATGTCAATTACATTTCAAATTATGGGTATACATCTCTTTATAATGGCTGCTGCTTTTGGAACTTGGCTATTGTATCTTTTTAGACTCTATCGTTAAAAAAATATCAATGAAAAATGATGAAAAAGTCTCATAGATACTCAAATTTGGTGAATTGGGAGGAAACTATATATTATAAGTCTCGTAATTCAAGCTCTACTGCCATTTACAAGCACAAAGGGGCTTTTAATAAGTCCTAAGAAAATAATAATAATAAGGTCCACGCAATCTTATTTATACCAACCATACACATGTTTAAAATTTTTAATATAATATGTTTTTTTTTTAGTGAATTTTAATATAATATGTGGTTTACCTGTTCCTCCTCTTTTTCTATTTGCAGTTAAGAGCTACAGCTTAACCACTTATAAAGGAAGAAATATTATTTACCAGCTTATATGTTGCTATCCTCTATAATTTAATGATGTAATCAAATGTGATGTATCATAAATTATTCATACATGTGACTAATTCATTGATTTATTTATTGTGAAATAAGGGTTGAAGAATATGGTTTGCTTTCTAAGTCACTTTTAATATCATTTTGGTTCTTTGATGTCTATACTAATGCTTTTGATTGCAATTATAATCCCTTTTTAATTTCCCATGGTTTGTCATGATTTGTTGGCATTGCATAAATTATTAGACATATCCAATCTAAGTGATTATACATGGTTCGTCTCATACTATAAGGCGCTTTAATTGTGAATTTTTTTTTTCATTACGATTATTTATTAGTAAAAGAAACAGTTGTTACTCTCCTAAATTAGATTGTGCCAATTTAACAATGAGATCATAGATGATTCTTTTAGCTTGAAATGATCTAGATGAGTAATGTACCATGTGCTTCAGCATTATAAGAAGTAGAATATGCTAGCTAGGGAGCCCAACATCAATGCTAAAAAAGAAAAAAATTGGGTGGGTCAAAACTTGTGACATGACAAACGAAAGATTCTTGAGACTGCAGGTCTAACTACTAGGATAATTTTTTTTTTTTTTTTTTTTTTTTTTTTACAATATTGAGTATTTTAACACACACAGAGGAAAATGAGAAAAAGTGTTAAAGAAACTGACAGTGATGTATATCTAAACGGGCCTAACTACTAAAATAAATAAGTGATTGTGTTTGGTTATACGTTACAAATATATATTTTGTAGTTTGAAGTTTTTATTTTTTTTTATTTTATTTTAAAAAAATATAGACCGTTGCCTTCTAGACATTGGTCATTTATAATTTTTTTCTCGGTTAACAAAATTACAAGAATTCCTTTTATATATATACACACACACATATACACCCTTCCATTTCTCTCTTTTTTTTTTCAACAAAAATCTCTCAAGCTCAAACTCAATTCTCAAGTTCTCTAAACTACTCTCATCTCTTATTATTTTTCTCTCTCTCATATATTTATATACGTAGAGTTATAGTCTTATCTTTTTAATTATTTTTATTTATACAAATACAAATATCAAATTCTTCAAGTTAGAGGCTTGGGTCTTCAATGGGAAATATGAATATGAATAATGAACATTTTAATAAACTAGTCTTACCTTAATATGAATAATGAATAATACATCAATATACTTATTTATTCCAATCAATAAAAATTAATAAATGGTTATATAATTTTCTTAATAGTTCAATAGGACAATTTGTGTTTTGTGACATATAATATAATTATAAATTTTATTAAAATTTATAAGCTTGTTAAAGGCCCAATAAAGCCCCATTAAAAGCCCATAAGTAACCTCATTAAAATCTCATTAACCCGGACCCAAGGGGCATTATCCATAAATCGAGGTTTTCTTTTTCAGCCAAACCCAATCTATTGATAAGTCAACAGCGTGTCGGCATGCAAGCTCAGCCCACCCTGCCCATGGGCCAAGTAAAATGGACCCGGTCAATACGATTCCAATCACTCGGTCACAATGAGTCGTACATGAGTCCTACAAAGGTCCTCTTTGTCTGCCCCAATCTCTATTTTCATGCACCGTCCAAATGACTTTCATCAGGGTGAGCATAAGATTTGGTTTTCCTAGTTATCTTTTAATATATAAAATTTACTACTATCATTTGTTGGTGCTACACAAAATTCTCCTATAGTCTTAAGTCCTCCGAGAATCAAGTCAAGATCAAGCATAGTTTCAATCACTTTTCAAACTTTGCGTCTTAGGAAGCAAACTCCTCACTTGAATTGGCGTGAAACGATTATGTAATTGATAAACTCATAAAAGCAACTTGTATAGAAAATGCAGTTTATTCCTTCAATCACTGCATAGCCATTTTAAAAGCCATTAGAGAAGCAATAAAGCAAAAGAACTTTTAGACCAATTCAAGAGGCCACGAAAAAAAACAAAAAAAGCATAAGGCACTTAATTATAGAACTTCCAAACTAACTTTGATTGTTAATGTGCTAAACAATTTACACTAAGCAGTTCTGTATATTATTTTCTTTTTTCTTATTTAACAAGCTCTATATATTCTAACCATACAAAAACACTCACTCAAATAATATGTTGGTGTTTTTCTCAAAAATAATAATAATAATAATAATAATATGTTGGTGTGGGTGTGTGTTCCAAACACTTTTATTCTTATTTATTTTCTAGCCGTTGGAAATTTATAAGTAAAATAGCCGTTGGGCAATTATGAGAAAAATAGTTGTTAGGTCTTTTTACTACTCTATATTTTAGATATACACAACTCTACTATCTTTCTCTCTGATAGACCAAGAATGTATTGACCCCTTGTGATGAATTAACCAATTAATTAGCCAAGTTAATTAATTAATTCATTTAGCATGCAATACGCCATGGTAGCACAAACAAATCACCAATTAAGTTAAAATGCAACGGAAAATAAATTGACGCGGTGATTTGTTTGGGAATGGGGAAAACCTACACGGCAAAAATCCCACCGGGTGATTTTAAGGTCACCACTCCCGAGAATCCACTATTATCACAACAAGCAGTTACAAGTAAAGGAATCTCAGTACCTTATACCAACCTACAATTGAACCCTTACCATAATACCCAATTGGACTTGTTCTGTAGTGACAATCTCTCATTTTAATGCACGGCTCCCAATACGTGACTAACCAATTCGATGCGCAAATCCCAAAACGCGGCTTACTCACCAACCTGAGAAAAATGTTGGCTGCAAAGTTCTTCTGTTCATCAATACGATGAAGATCACGAAACTCCTTGGTTACAAAACCCTACGGTGTACAAACACAGCAACTTCTTGAATAGAAAGATGAACTAGGGCATATATCTTTAGTTCACAATATGCTTATGAAAAACTTTTGCATTGAGTTGCATCCTCTATGACGGCCCTTAAAACAATCCTTATATATGTTTAGGGTTGTGAGAAAAGAAAGCTCAAACATCTATTCACGGATTGGAGTGAAATTAGATCTGAAAAACTGATTTTCATGAACCTCGACAAATAACCTATCTATCGAGCAGCTGTCGAGTATCGGGCTGAAACAGTTTTTTAAACCTCGATAGATAATAGTTGTCGAGCTAGCTGTTGAGCTTTAAAATCCAGCACTTCCTCACTTGATTCTTGAACAGACTTGCATGGGTTTAACACTTGAACTTGAAACCTTGTTTCTTGAAGCATTAAACACATCCTATATCTACCCAATTACAAGTAAAGTGTCTTTTGTCAAAAGATTAGTCAATTCTATATTGACATATGTTCTTAACATTGATTCACATATGTCCTAACAATCTCCCCCCCTTTGGCAATCCGTGACAAAACTACAACAAACAAATGAACATATGAGAAAAGTCATAAATCACTCAACTTATACTCACTTGTTGAATACAATAAAATCTATCCTAACACAAACTCTTGAAAAACTTTGCAAGAAGAGAGTTCATGGCATGATAGACTTTGACAACATGTATATCTAAAACACTTTAAACAAAACTTATCACGGCATCTTAGTGTGAAACAGAAATTAAAAATTGCATACAATTAATAAGACGCATGTGCATAAAGAGAGAAAAGAAACAACACATGAAGAGATAGGTGAAAATAATATAATAACAACCTCAATATATATCAAAGAGTACAAGGTTTGCTATCACAAAATAAGAACAATGTATCTAAAAAGTAAAGAAAAGAGAAGATACAAAAAGTCCTCACTACATCCCTCATAAAAAATAAAAATAAAACACTCCGCCTATCAAAAATAATCTCCTATACTAACTCTCTCCCTAAGTACATGTCTACCCTCATACTCAAAACTACTCTCCCTTTTTATCACGAATGACAAAGGGTAAGTCACTGAGAAGCAGTCATTTCCTCGTCACCGGAAAAGCTAGCACCATCATCCTCATCAGCATCATCACCACCGGAGCCATCATCATCACTCTCAGCCTCTGAAGCATGCGGAGATGGAGATAGAGATGCTATGAAACCACCCATGACAGCTTGTCGTCGAGCGATATGACCAACACGAGTGTTCACCTGACACAACTCATTACTAAGAGTGTCAAGGCAAGCATCCATGTGCCCAAGCTGTGCCATGATGGTCTCGAGAGTCACTCCACCCGCAGAAGAAGAAGAAGTGGAGGTGGATGGAGTGGAAGAAGCCGGAGGAGTCGCCGTCTCAGTCTGTGGCCGCTTCGGTCGAAGCTGGGCCTCGCTCCGTCTAACGATCGCTGCGTCTATGGCACACATGACAAAGAAGTGTGAAGACTCAGGACAGGAGACAAACACATGGCAAAAAATTCGCGTGATAGCAAAAGGGAAAATAAGCTTATCACGGGTCACCGTATCCTTATAAATATCTATAAGGAAGAGTATGAAAAGTGAGGGAAAATCTATAGTAAGCCTCTCAAGGAAGGACAACAAAAGGCGAGCACGAGGCTCAGTAATAGAATTATAGTGAGACAAGGGATGTAAAGCAAATGTCATCACCATATTTAGGAACCTCGGACCTTTAGCAAAGGCCGAGCAAGGGGTGTTTTGATGTTCACCCCAAAAAGAGGGTGTCTCACAAAATAGAGACATAAGTTCATCTTTAGACACAGTCTTAAGATGATCAAAGCCGGGGTAGTCAAGATACGCTACCCTCGGAACGTGTAGCACCTCAGATATAAGATCTAGAGTGACTACAATGCGCGTACCTCAAACGCGAGTGATAAAATGAGATACAAAGTAATCAAATCCGTGCATATTGGAGTAAAACTCATGTATGATCACGGAGGGACAAGTGACCGGGACGTCACAAAGGGACTCCCAACCCCTACTGTAGATGACAGTGGGAAGGTTAGTATCGGAAAAATCCAAAAGGACGACTTGGCATTCCGAATGAATGTCGCGTTGAGAAAAGTTCTCCGAGAAGTCTGTCTGGGTCTTCTCATCACGAAACCGAACGTGAGAGAGGGTAGGATCAATAAAGGAAGAAGATGATGCCTTGGAACGAAAAGGGTTCCGGGACGGAGTAGACTTGCTCTTCTTTGGTGCCATTAGCAGACTAACCGAGAGAGAGAGAGACAAGCAGAAGAGTACCAAACACAAGATCAATATCAAAAGAAGAAGAAAAAAAATGGTACGTATGCATGAAAAATGCATGAACATGTGAAATGCAACAATAAAAACATCATGAGCTCAGCCCAATCCAAACCTACCAGCACACATGATTTCAACAAAGAAAACACACATCTAAAATGCACGAAACATTGTTAAAATGCAAATGTGATGCAATGCATGAGCATACATGATCATTTAAGCAAAGCCCAACCCAAAAATTTGCAAAAAACCTCATCAATTTTGAAAAACCCAAAAATTTTCAAAAAACCTAAAAACCTAGGTCTACATGAGTGAAATGCATGAAGAAAGAGTGAAAACAAGATCATACCAATGAAAGGAAGATTAATCTAGGCCGAAGATCAACTGGGTTTGAGATTTAGAGAGAGAGAAAAGTGTTTGGGGAGGTGAAGGGTTAGAAACTATTGAGAGAGATCGGAAAAAATGAGAGAAAAATTGCACTAAAGCATATATATAGAAAATCATAAAGCTCGATGGATCAAGAGGTGTCGAGAGGTGTTGAGCTTTAAAACACGAGAAATAGCTATCAAAGAACTATCAAGGATCTGTCGAGAGGTGTCCACAGTAAAGGGGCTCAATGGAACGAGAAGCTGTCGAGCATCTATCAAGCATCCAAAAACTTCCTCGATGAATCAAGTAGCTATCGAGAATGCAATAAAAAGAAGCTGAAAGGGCTCGATAGATAGCCTAGCTATCGAGAGGTATCGAGAAGCTGTCGAGATTGCTTAAAAAAAGTTTTTCAAAGAAGAGAAAAACACAAATATGAATGCAATCAAACATGGAACACAACCAAAGATCCAAACAACATTTTAAGCTCTCAAAATCATCTTTCAACAAGAAAAATGTCAAGCATTTAGATCCAAAACACACACACACACACACACACACACTAAACAAGTCTAACCAATTTTATATTTCAAAAACAAGTTACGACAGTTTAGTGAGCATACATTAACACATGTATTCCTTGTGATGGTCAAATCACATTGTACCCGCACATGTATCAAAAGTAGTAAAGAATATTGCGTGTTGTGTGTGAAAAACATCGCAAGATTGCATAAGCATCTATATGTTATGACGATTTGAGATATGAGAAAAACACTTTAACTTTCACACAATCATAACTGTTTAATGGGGACTGTCAACTTCGAGATAGATCCTATAACTCCCACCTCTCCTAGAAGACACGCTTGCAATCATGTATAAAGCATTTTATTCTTTTTGCTTTTATTTTTCTTTGCATATTTTTCTTTTATTAAGCATATCATGTATGGGCATATAAGAGAGAAAAAAGAAATACCCAATGATGTTAAGCTTTTGACATTGCACTTTTACTATGCCGAAGCATACATATGTCATTTCATGATTGGCGGGCAACAATGGCGAGATGGTTATTTATGCATTTCTCTTAGGATTTTCTAGTCTTTCCCTTCAAAAAAAGTGATACGAGTGTTAAGTATAAGAAATTACTTAATCTTACTCATCACAAACACGAGTCACAAAGCTCACTTGCTTAGTTGTGCATAGAGATGCTCATCTAAGCTACAAAAGATACAAAGTTTAGAAAACTTTATTTCAATGGCCATCCAAGGTACACAAGTACCAAAGTACACAAACACACACTGTTTTTGTATTTTTCTAATTTTTCAAATTTTTATTTTTATTTTTATGAAAAACAAAATAAAGTAAGACTGAAAAATAAACAAACAAAAACATGTTAAACAAAGCAAAACATAAAACTAGACTGACTCAAAACACACAAGTAAGAGAGAGAAAGAGTGACTAAATCACTTGGAGCTTTTTTCCTTCCACACCTTAGAAGAACCTTTCTGTTTTGCAAACCCTTGATCCGGCGGTGAGGGGGAAGAATTGAAACCGTTCAAATTCGAAAGGAATATAAGGGCTTTAAGTAGATCTCCAAGAGGAACAAAAGAGGATGGAAACTGATTCTGGTTTTCCGATGAGATCATACTATTACGCTGTTGAGTGGCTAACCACTTATAGCAATTAGGTCGAGTATGTCCAGCTGCTCCACAATGATGACAAAGATGTTGTTTCTTCTGTTTAGGCTTTTAAGAGTTTCCCTTTTTAGCCCTAGGGTTTTTAATCTCTTTCTTATCAAGCTTAGAGGGTGCCCCTAAGATAGATTTACCCTTATCTATGTTCTCACTAGCTAACACATTTTTCACATCATTGTTCTCAGATCCAACATTATTAGTAGGAGACACAAAAACAGTAGTACTAGTAGAACCAATACTAGAAGAAGAGAAATCATACCCTAAACTGGTTCGATCAGAAGCAGATTTCTGAAGACTGAGCATCTCGTCAAGCTTTGCACTTGAAGTCCTTTCCAACTGAACTCTGACTTGGAACAATTCTTCCTGAAACTTCTTGGTCTTCTCAGCCAAGAAATTATTCTCAAATCTCAGTGCTCCAATGGTATAATTGGCTTCATCAAACTTTGTGGAAATTTCTTCTCGTTCAAGCTCCACTTCACTGAGCTTTTTGGTGGCCAACCTATACAACTTCTCATGTTTTTCTGAGACCTTGTATAATTTTGCATAGGCTGTGTGGATGTCATCTTGTTCATCCATCTTTTCAAATTTAGACTCCACCAAGTCCTCTTCTTCATCCACATCTTCAACAATCCCTTCAGTAGGATTTACAGTGGCAATGAAGGCATTTAGGATTCCATCATCCTTATTGTCAGAATCATCTTCAGGCTCGGTGTAGCTCAAAGTAGCAGCAAGTGCCTTACTTTTCCCAAATTGTCTTGAGATATGTAGGGCACTCTTGTTTAATGTGACTGAAGCGTTGAAACCCAAAGCATTTTGGTTCTGAGGGAACAGTGTACTGACCGCCATCCCTAGCATCCTTCTTTCCTTTGTCCTGGTTCTTGAACTGAGACGAGCTAGACTACTTGCGGTCTTTGTCAAATCCTTTAGCATTGGCATTCTTCATAAACTTTTTGAACTGCCTCGTGATATAGGATTTCATCTTAGAATCTTCATCGTCTGAAGACTCATCTGTGTCACTGCTCTTGACCTTCAATGCCATACTCTTTCCCTTACTAGATTTCCCTATCCTTGTCAAACCCAACTCATAGGTCTGCAGATTTCCAACCAACTCTGTCAAAGGAATTTTGTCAATATCCTTCGATTCCTCAATCGTGGTGATCTTGGCATAAAATCTCTCAGGTAGAGATCTGAGCACCTTTCTAACAATCTTGGGTTCGTGAATGATTTCCCCAAGATTAAAGGCTAAGTTCACTATGCCCTTAAGCTTGGCATAGAACTCATCAAATGACTCATCCTCCTCTATCTTAATCTCTTCAAAGCTCGTGGTAAGCCTCTAAAGCTTCGAATCCTTGACAGCTTGGTTCCTTCATAGGTTGTCTGAAGGATAGTCCATGCTTCCTTTGCAATTTCAGTATAGGATATCTTCTTGAACTCCTCATTCGTGACTACACTGAATAAAGCATTCAATGCCCTGCTATTGAAGTTAGTCGCCTTGATCTTAGCATCATACCAATCGGCCGGCGCTTCCTTAGGCTTGGTCCAGCCTATCTCCACAGCTTGCTATATCTTTTTCATCTAATGACTGCAAGAAAGCTCTCATTCGTACTTTCCAGTATGCATAGTTAATAACATCAAATAAATGAGGTATAATAAGAGACTGTCCTCTATCCATAACAAACAGGGGTCAATGGATCACACAACAAAGATTAAAACCTAATCAAAGTGTGCCTGCTCTGATACCACTTGATAGACCAAGAATGTATTGACCCCCTGTGATGAATTAACCAATTAATTAGCCAAGTTAATTAATTCATTCATTTAGCATGCAATACACATGGTAGCACAAACAAATCACCAACTAAGTTAAAATGCAGCGGAAAATAAATTGACACGGTGATTTGTTTACGAATAGGGAAAACCTACGCGGTAAAAACCCCACCGGGTGATTTTAAAGTCACCACTCCTGAGAATCCACTATTATCACAACAAACGATTACGAGTAAAGGAATCCCAGTACCTTATACCAACCTATAGTTGAACCCTTACCCCAATATCCAATTGGAGTTGTTCTGTAGTGATAATCTCTCATTTTAATGCACGGCTCCCAGTACGTGACTAACCAATTCGATGCGCAGATTCTAGTACGCGGCTTACTCACCAACTTGAGAAAGATATTGGCTACAAAGTTCTTCAGTTCATCAATACGATGAAGATCACGAAACTCCTTAATTACAAAACCCTACAGTGTACAAATACAGCAACTTCTTGAATAGAAAGATGAATTAGGGCATATGTCTCCGGTTCACAATATGCTTGTGAAAAACTTTTGCATTGAGTTGCATCCTCTATAACAGCCCTTAAAACAATCCTTATATATGTTTAGGATTGTGAGAAAAGAAAGCCCAAACATCTATTCACGGATCGGAGTGAAATCATATCTGAAAAACTGATTTTCATAAACCTCGATAGATAACCTATCTATCGAACACCTGTCGAGCATCGGGCTGAAACAGGTTTTTAAACCTCGATAGATACTAGCTGTCGAATTTTAAAATCCAGCACTTTCTCACTTGATTCTTGGACAGACTTGCATAGCTTTAATACTTGAATTTGAAACTTTGTTCCTTGAAGCATTAAACACATCCTAGATCTACCCAATTACAAGTAAAGTGCCTTTTGTCAAAGGATTAGCCAATTCTATATTGACATATATTCCTAATATTGATTCACATATGTCCTAACACTCCCACATATTTTTCTACAAGAATTTTTTTTTTTTTAAGGAAACATAATAGAAGGTTGTTCTTAAACCTTTTGTAAGTGGAAGTGCGTACATCACAAAGGTCGACGCTATAGTCTAATCTTGGGGGGTTGTTTGGCCAAGAGAACCAATCACACCAAGTTTTACTTTGGGTGGCACAAATCAACCTTTAAGAACAACGCTCTTTGTGTGATTCTATAGCACTGTGAGATTGTTCCTAAATTTACTTAAATTTATATTATTATTGTTTATTTACATTCTTGCTAATTATTTGGGAAATTGTTTGTTGTATCAAACTTGTTTATTCATTATTATTTTTCCAACAATCTTAAAGGTTTATTTAGTTTCTCAAAATGGATAAACAAGTTGTTGATTCTCTTAAAGTCATTTCATAAATTACCAAGCTTGAACCTTTTGATGGAAATAATGTTAAATGTTCGAAAGAAAGGGTTTTGCCCATCTTGAAATTTACTGAAATTGATAGTGTTCTTCATGAACCCAAACCCGATGATCCCGAAAAATTAGCAAAGCGGTTAAAAATAAATAAATTATGTACACATACTATTAAGTGTGGTTTAGCTAATAAGTTATTTGATAATTATTGTCATTTTACTTGTGCTAAAGATTTATGGGATGAACTTAATGGTCGTTATGGGTTTGGGGATGAGGGTGCTAAAAAATTTTCTTCAGCTAAATAAATGTCTTTTCAAATGTGTAAAGAAAAAACTGTTTCTAGCCAAATTGAAGATTTTCAAAAATTAGTTTCTGACTTAGCCAAAGAGGGTGATAATTTACCCGAAAGGTTTGTGGCTCATGGCCTTGTTTATAAGTTGCCGGACTCTTGGAAAGAGTATAAGCACCGATATAACCATCATAGAACCTATTTAAATCTTCAACAAACTATTGTCGATATTCAAATAGAAGAGACTAATAGAATGTCCGAAATTTCTTCTAAAGCGAAGGAATTTACTTCCAAGGCTAATATTGTAGAGGGAGAACCCTTTAGACCTCCACAAAACAATAAGAAATATGATTCTAGAGGCAAAGGAAAGTTTTATAACAAAAATAACCCAAATCCTCAAATCCAAAAGAAAAAGGGTAATTATTTCAATTGTGGTAAGACAAGTCATTATGCGGCAACTTGTAGAGTGAGAGGCAACTTCAAAAAAAATAACAACAACAAAGGCTCAACATCAAACAAAGCAAATGTGGTGGAAACCGAAGAGGTCATTGTGGTAGTGGTGTCTGAGGCACATTTGGTCTCAAGTGTGAAAGGATGGGTAGTAGATTCGGCTTGTACAAGACATATTGGTGCATTCAAAGAGGAGTTTATTTCCTACACTCCAATAGTGGAACGCACCGAGTTTGTTTATGTTGGGGGCAATAGGCTTGTACCTGTGAGTGGCAAAAGGAAGGTACTCTTGAAGCTAACTTCCTGTAAAACTCTTTCACTCACCAATGTCCTCCATATACCTCATTTTCGACACAATCTTATCTCAGTACGTTTGCTTGGTAAAGCTGGTATTAAAGTCCTATTTGATGGTGGTTAGTTACTTTATCTAAAAATGAAATCTTAGTTGGTAAGGGTTATGATAATGATGGTCTTTTTGTACTTAATGTTGATCAAGTCAATAATGAAAGTGGTTCATCTTCTTATGCTTGAATGGTTGATTCTATTGATGTGTGGCATGGTAGACTTGGACATATAAATCTTGGTTACATAAAGAAAATGAAAGAATGTGGAATCATAAACTCACTAAGTGAAGCAAACATGGAAAAATGTGAAATTTGTGCTGAAACTAAAATCACCAAGAAACCTTGTAAATCTGTAACAAGAGAATCTGAACTCCTTAGTTTGGTACATTGTGACTTGGGTGATTTAAAACACACAATGACTAGAAGTGGTAAAAAATTTTATGTAATCTTTGTTGATGACCATTCTAAATTCACTAAACTTTATTTACTAAGAACCCAAGATGAAGCTTTGGAAATGTTTATAAAGTATAAAAATGAAGTTGAGAACCAAAAGAATAAAAGGATTAAAAGACTTAGAATTGATAGAGGATGTGAATATAAGTCTAACTCTTTTAAAGAATTTTGTGAACAAAATGGCATAATTCATGAGGTAACTCCTCCTTATTCACCTGAATCTAATAGAATAGCCGAACGGAAAAATAGAACTATTAAAGAGAAGATGAATGCTATGCTTATTAGTTCTGGGCTATCTTCCAATATGTGGGGGGAAGCCATTCTTTCGGCTTGCCATATACAAAATAAGGTACCTCATAAGAAAACTAGTAAAGCTCCTTATGAACTTTGGGAAAGACGTAAGCCTAACTTAGAATACCTTAAAGTGTGGGGGTGTTTGGCTAAGGTTATGCTGCCTGAGCCTAAAAAAAGAAAACTTGGTTCTTGAACATGTGATTGTGTGTTTATTGGATATGCTAGCAATAGTTCATGTTATAGATTTCTAGTTATTAAGAGTGATATTTTAGAATCTTACACTATTATTGAATCTGAAAATGTTATATTCTTTGAACATTTGTTTCCTTTAAAAAATAAGGAAAAAAGTATTGCATGAATCTGTTGATACTTCTAATGATCTTGTTGATGACGTGCAAGAATTAAGAAGGAGCAAGCGAGCTAGGAAGGAAAAGAGTTACGGTAACGATTTCCTTGCCTATATTGTTGAAGATGAACCTGTAAGTTATTATGATGCAAATAAATCTATTGATGCACCATTTTGGTTGGAAGCTATTAATAGTGAATTAGATTCTATTATGTCTAATCATACTTGGGAATTAGTTGAGCTTCCTCCAAAGGTTAAGCCTATTGGTTGCAAATGGATATTTAAAAGGAAATTAAAACCGGATGGTACAATAGATAAGTATAAAGCATGCTTAATAGCTAAGGACTATAAGCAAAAACATAATGTTGATTTTTTGATACTTATTCTCCGGTTACTAGAATTGCATCTATAAGAATTTTGTTTGCCATTGCATCTATTCATAGACTTGTTATACATCAAATGGATGGTAAAACTGCTTTTTTAAAAGGTGATTTAGAAGAAGAAATTTATATGGAGCAACTCGAGGGTTATGTTGTCCATAGACAAGAACACAAAGTTTGTAAATTGGTTAAATTCTTGTATGGATTAAAACAAGCACCTAAACAATGGCATGAGAAATTTAATAATATGATGCTTACGCATGGATATGTGATTAATGGTCTGGATAAATGCATATATAGTAAGTTTAATAATAATGAAGGTGTCATTATTTGTTTATATGATGATGACACTACAAAAAACACGGCTATAGCTGACCTATAGCCGCGTTTCTAAGAAACGCAGCTATAGACTTAATCTATAGCCACGTTTCAAAGAAACGCGTCTATAGACTTAACCTATAGCCGCGTTTGAAAGTGTCTTTAGCTGCGTTTTTGTGATAGGGCCTATAGCTGCGTTTAAGAAACGCAGCTATAGGTCTAGCCGAATTATATACATATCTTAAATATAATATACAGCCGAATAAAATAATTTTTTAGAAGGACCTATAGCCGCGTTTTTAAAAATGCGGCTATAGATAACACACACACACACACACACAAAAAGGATGACCTAACCCCCCCCCCCCCCACCTACCCCATTTGCTCCCTACCACTCAATTCAAAATATCTCTTTTCTCTCTTTGGCCGGCCACACATTCTTTGTTCTTCTTGTCTTTTCTTTTTCTCTCAACACAACGCACACACTCATCCTCTCCACACCACCATATTCTTCATTTTTCTGGTAAGGATCATCGAAAAACTTCATAGGAAAGCTAAGGCTCACTCATCTCTACTATTTGAGGTAAAAAATTTCTAATCTTTTTATGGGTATTATACTTTTGCTAGAGGTTATTTTTTATCTAAGCTTTAATAATAAAACCCATGTGATTTATGAGCATTAGGAGTAATATTTATGTGTTTATATGTATGGGTTTTACATTGGTGGAATTATTTGATTTTGAATTTTTTGGATCTGTGCTTGAATTTGTGCTATTGTGTTGCTGATATTGTGCTTATGTTTAAATGGGTTTGTGTTCTTGAGCTTGTTCTTTTGTGTTTTTGAGCTTGTGCTTTTGTGATCCTTGAATGGATTTAGTGTTAAATTTGGGTTGGTTTTGTTGAATGAGAGGAGATCCATGGATTTGTGTTCTTATATTTTAGAGCACGTTGTGTTTGTATTGTCAGTATGTTGTGTTTGATTTTGAATTTTCTGGGTGTGTTTGTATTGTGTGTATGTTGTGTTTGATTTTAAATTTTCTAGGTTTATGTTTGATTTTGAATTTTTTGGGTTTGTGTTTAATTTTGAATTTTTTTGGTTTAAATTTTGAATTTTGAATTTTTTGGGGAAAAAAAACCCAGAAATTTTTTTTTGTTTTAAAAAAAACCTATAGCCGCGTTTTAAACACAGCTAGGTCTAAGCCTATAGCCGCGTTTTTAAAAACGCAGCTATAGGTCCGCAGCCTATAATCGCAGTTATAAACACAGCTCAAAGTGGGTCTATAGCCGCAGTTAAAAAACGCGGTGACCTTTAGCCGTGGTTATAAAAATGTGGCTATAGACCCACAGGGGGCTATTGCTACGTAGTATAGGCCTGGTTTGTAAACACGACTATAGGAAATGCGGCTATATCCTATAGCTACGTTTTTGGGGTCTATAGCCGCGTTTTTGAAACGCGGCTATAGACCCCATTTTTTGTAGTGTGACTTGCTTATATTTGGAACTAGTCATAATGTTGTGCATGATACTAAAAGTTTCTTGCCTCTAAATTTGATATGAAAGATTTAGGCGAGGCAAATGTTATTTTGGGCATTAAGATCATTAGGGACAATGATTGCACTATACTATCACAATCTCATTATGTGGAGAAAATTCTTTAAAAATTTGAACATTTTGATATTTCACCTATGTCTACTCCATATGACTCAAAGGTGCGCTTGGTTAAAAATCGTGGTGATAGTGTTTCACAAGATAAATATGCACAAATTATTGGTAGTTTAATGTTTTTGACAAATTGTACTCATCCTGATATTGCATATATTGTTGGTAGATTGAGTAGATACACTCATAATCCTAGTATTGAGCATTGAGATGCAATAGCTAAATTATTGAGATATTTAAAGGGGACTTTTGATTTTGGTTTGTCATATTGTGGCTGTCCTACTGTTTTAGAAGGATATTGTGATGCTAACTGGATATCTAATATAGATGAGGTGAAGCCCACTAGTGGATATGTGTTTACACTAGCTAGAGGGGCTATCTCTTGGAAGTCATCTAAGCAAACTTGCATAGCGAGATCCACCATGGAAGCATAGTTAGTGGCCTTAGAGAAAGCTAGGTCCGAAGCCGAGTGGCTTAGAAGTTTATTAATTGATATACCTCTTTTTACTAACTCTATTGCTTCTGTTTGCATTCACTATGATTGCTAGGCTGCCATAGCACGTGCTAAGAGCAAAATTTATAATAGGAAAAGTCGACATATCCGATTGAGGCACAATATTGTGAGGCAGCTTATTGGTAATGGTGTTATGTCCTTGGACTTTGTGAGGTCAGAAAGGAACTTGGTCGATCTTTTGAACAAACCACTAGCAAGAAGGTTGGTGAGTGAGACAATTAGGGGGATTGGACTGATACCCAAGTTATGATACTGTGACTAATGCCCAACCTCTATAATGGGTGATTCCATGTAAGGGGTTAAATGGTAGAGGTCATTAGTGGTCCATATGGGCACTGTCATTTATTATGTGTTTTCTGCTATCTTGTTAACGAGATTAGTGATGAGTCCATCCCTATGGTGTGAGACAGTGCTAAGTTGCAGAATTTGGTGAGGATGAGCTTAGGCTCTTAATGGATCCATATCCCTACCTGTTGGGATGGGGTCTATCTGCACGCACTCTTGATGGATGCCACTGATTAAGTTTTAGATTGTTGGAGGTTGAGCTTTAGGCTCTTAATGGATCCATACTCCCTACTTGTTAGGATGGGGTGTTCTGCACGCACTCCTGATGGATGCTACCTATGTGTGAGTGGAACTCTCATGAAACCCAGTGGCGCATGGCCTAGATAAGGCCCCAACCCGCTTAAGAACAACCTTAATAAAGAAAGTTATATGGGTCGTAAGTTTGGTTTACTAATAGCTTGGTTAAAAGAGTTTTAACTCTACCATTGTCTTTTAGTTCCTACTTATCTATCCTATGTATGGTTAAAACCTTCTGGTACCATATTGATGCATACTTTCTTTAGTTACATGCCTTTCCTATTTTGTGTTTGTAACATGTGGGGGATTGTTGGTGTGGGTGTATGTTCCAAACACTTTTATTCTTATATATTTTCTAGCCGTTGGAAATTTATGAATAAAATAGCCGTTAGGTAATTATGAGAAAAATAGCCGTTAGGCAATAATTGATAATATAGCTATTGAGCTTTTAAGGGTTATTAGTAACCAATAACTATAGACTATTATCTTCATAAGTAGCCTATATAATACTCATCATAACACCTTTTCTAAAGGGTCTTTTTACTACTCTATATTTTAGATAGGCGAAAACCACATTTTCATCCCTACATTTTCATGCAATTCCTACTTTGGTCTCTATCTTTTATTTTCACCACTTTTAGTCCCTATTTAGAAAAATGCCTTTCATTTTAGTCATTTCCGTCAGTGCCCTAACGGCAAAGTCCTACGTGGCAGATGCAACTATTAAAATAATAATAATAAATTTTATTTTGGCATTAAAAAATGCTACATCAGCATCTAAATTTTTTTTTAAAAAAAATTTTAATTTATTAATTTTAACTAAATAAAAAAAATTAAAAACAGAATTAAAAACCAAAAATCACATGAATTGATATCTAAGTGTGTCTTGAACAAGAACAACAAAAACACAAACCCAGAAATTAATATCCAAAAATTAAAAATCTCAAAATCACCATTTTCTCAAATCCAGCAAAATCATCAAATCCTAAAGCCCCAAAGTACCAAATCAATCCAAAAATACAACACAACCAATCCAAACAAAAAATCTCAAACTTAGAAAAACCCATCTTAAGCAGCCAGGATGATAACAACATTCGCTCCCTCCAAAGCTTTTCATAGATGCTCTTCACCCGCATACCAATCCGAAGAAGAAAAAAAATATATGTTCTGAGAGTGAGAGTGAGAAAATCAACAAGTAGTTTTTTTCATTTTGTGTGTCTATGATCGTTATTTTCTTTTACGTTTTCTTCCTTTAAAGAACAAAAAATTAAAAAAAGGAATCATTTTTTACCATGAATGAA
Source organism: Notholithocarpus densiflorus (assembly GCA_030021035.2). NCBI lineage: Eukaryota > Viridiplantae > Streptophyta > Magnoliopsida > Fagales > Fagaceae > Notholithocarpus > Notholithocarpus densiflorus. The sequence goes on from JARYZH020000017.1 coordinate 1,833,097, forward strand.
GAACCAAGTAATTGACTTGAATATGTGTATGTGTGTGTGTGTGAGAGAAAATCTCAGGAACACAGATGTAAAGTTAAATCCAGTTTAGGGCTAAAACTAGTCTGAAAAAATCCGAGATCGGTAGAAAACAAAACCGTAGAAATGAGAGAGAGAGAGAGAGTGACCTCAAATTTGGTGTTGATGTGGCTAACATCAGCGGCAACATCGAGGGTGCCAGTAATATCATAGAGGGAGAGCTTAGAGATGAGAGGGTTGAGCTTCATGAGCAAAGCCAGAGGCTGGCCGATTCCACTGGCAGCACCCAAAACGGCAACCTTGCGCTCAGGGACAAAGTCCGATGAGTATGCGCGAGCACACACATAAGTACTGCTACTGCTACTTCTGGCTATGGCAGATTGTACGGATCTCACGATGGAAGTCCTCATTTTTCCACACAAACAGATAGAGATAAAGAGAAAGATGAGACTTTTTTTTGGTTGGCGAAATGAATGTGTTCGCCAACCAAAAACGGATCTCACGTTTTTCATTTTTCATTTTGGGTTCAACTTGCTTGAGATGGGTTTTTCTGAGTTTGAGATTTTTTTTTTTTTGTTTGGATTGGTTATGTTGTATTTTTGGATTGATTTGGTACTTTGAGGCTTTAGGATTTGATGATTTTGCTGGGTTTGAGAAAATGGTGATTTTGAGATTTTTAATTTTTGGATTTTAATTTCTAGGTTTGTGTTCTTAGATCTGAGTTTGTGTTCTTGTTGTTCTTATTCAAGACACACTTAGATCTCAATTCATGTGATTTTTGGTTTTTAATTTTTTTTATTTAGTTAAAATTAATAAATTAATTTTTTAATTTAGATGCTAACGTGGCATTTTTTAATGCTAAAATAAAAATTTTTATTATTATTTTAATAGTTCCGTCTGTCACGTAGGACTTTGCCGTTAGGGCACTGACGAAAAGGACTAAAATGAAAGGCGTTTTTCTAAATAGGAACTAAAAACCATAAAAATAAAAAATAGGGACCAAAGTGGGAATTGTGTAAAAATGTAGGGACGAAAATGTAGTTTTCACCTTTTAGATATACACAATTCTACTATCTTTCTCTCCCACATACATATTTTTCTACAAGATTTTTTTTTTTTCTAAGGAAACGCAATAGAAGGTTGTTCTTAAACCTTTTGTGAGTGGAAGTGCGTACATCACAAAAGTCGATGCTACAGTCTAATCTTGGGGAGTTATTTGGCCAAGAGAACTAATCGCACCAAGTTTTACTTTTGGGGACACGAATCAACCTTTAAGTACAACGCTCTTTGCGTGATTCTATAACACTATGAGATTGTTCCTAAATTTACTTAAATTTATATTATTATTTCTTATTTACATTCTTACTAATTATTTGGGATATTGTTTGTTGTATCAAACTTGTTTATTCATTATTATTTTTCTAACTTAATATACATCTTAACCAAAATCACAACATCTTTAATAGCTTCATACTCCCTACTCTTCAAGCCCTCATTGACAAGGCAATTTGGGCCAATTGGTGTGGAAAGATTGGAGACGCACACAGTGCAGGATAGCTCGTGGCACTACATGAGGCCTTCATGAATCTGTGATACGACCATGCTCAGTAGCGGAAGACAGACTTGGCTGTGGTAGGAATCTATAATAAGGTCGAGAGTGTAGCGAAAGATGGGAAACTTTAGCCTTAATGTTTCTTAGGAAATTAAAGGAAACAATGGCTTCTATATTATAGAACTATAGAAGTTAGCTTGTGGATGACTGGTTGAGTACAAGATTGGGACTATATTTACATTTAGGGTTGATCGTTTTCGCTGCAACAGCAGCATCTCATTCCGGTTTGAGCTGCAACAGCTGTGGCTCTCTAACCATCCCTTAACCTTTTGGAACAAGGAAGGAAGGGACGCTACCTTAATGACTCCTTCCTCATCAAATGTACCTACGTACTCTCACAAAAGAGTTGTACAAAGTGGTGAGAAAAGACCCATGAAGTAGCAGCCCTCAGGCCCCTCTCACTTGTTCCAAATGGGTAGGGGATGCTAAGAGATCCACAGCTGTTTATGCAACTCAAACCGGGTTGAGATACTGCTGTTGCTGCGAAAAAATGATCAACCCAAGTAGCATTCCAAGCAATCCTCTATATTTATTCTAGGAAGCTATAGCGTACAAAACATACTCCCACATGGTGCCCTTAATGTTGCCATGGCAGAGAGCTCATTGTTGTGATCTAAGAGCATTTAACTCGTGCAAAAATTCATGTCTATTTTAGTATAAGAATTTACTTTTTTCTATTTTACATACTCACTTTTCAAAATACTCCACATCATATTTCGTTAAAATCTATTTTACATCCTCACATTTCATTAAAATCTCTCTTTTTTTCTTGATTTTTTTAATTATTTTTCTTTCTTTACACACAACAACTATCGTCTACTCTCTTCCTTCATTCTTGAGATGTAAAGAAAAAGAAAAAAAAAAAACAACTAACGCTCTGTTTGTTTGGGCGATAATGTTTTGTAGAAAATGAGTTATTTTTCAAAAAGTAGTTTCTATAAAACTATCTCATTTTCCTATATTTGGTAGTAACCTTAAATGAGTTAAAAATACAATCTTATAACTTCTCTTATTTAGCTTGCTTTGAGATAGAATTGTTTTATAAAAAAAATTAGTGGAAAACAATCTCTAAAAATAAGTTATACTTTTTATATTGACCAAAGATAGTTTTCTTTTAACTTATTTTTTCAGATACTATCAAACACTAAAAAATAAAAATAAAATAAAATAAAATAAAAACTATTTTTACACAATGTTTTTCATAAAAACAAACGGAGCGTAAATGCAAAATTAATAGTGTTATGTTACTGTAGCAAACTTGTAAATTTATACAATTGTATACAAGTTAATGTCGGTTATTTTTAGATAATAGCAAAACTATGTAAATTCTACACCTCTCTCTATTATAATCGAACCGAGGAATGCTCTGGGCTTCACAGTCACGGGTATAAAAGAATCTTTTTGACAAATGAGTTTTTCTAGTTTACAAAAGTATCTATCAATTTGCAGCATATTTATGCTAAATATTCCTTTCCTGGATTTTCAAGTGGGGTTTTGTAGTTACTTCAATCACCACAATATATAGTCATCTCTCACTAATAATTGAGCCTATTCTTTTTACTTTTATGTTGGATGTTAGGTTCTAAAAATTTAGATTTAAATATTTAGAATCATATTTTTATTGTGTTGGTAAATCAAAAATAAAACATGTCTAGTCTAGGTTTTAAGGCAATGCTTAAAAGTGGTTGTTTCAAGGTTCAAGTCCAGCTGATTGCAAAAAAAGGAAGTGAGGTTCTGCCTTGCTCGACCGATCGAGAATTAGGCTCGACCGATCGAAAATCGCAGGTACAGTTTTTCTGCATAATTTTTGAACAAGCCCAAACCCACAAAAACATTTAGGGTTTCATCTAAACTTCTCCACATATAAAAAGGAAACCCTAGTCACATTTTGAAGACTCTTATAATACTTGTGTGTTACTCTTTGTGAGATCTAAAAGATTTTGTACCTTCTAACTGCACAAGAATCTACCGGATCCAAAACTATAATCAAGCGTTGGTAGAACATAGTTGCTGCATCAATATCATTACTGACGGTGATTTGAAACCTTTGAGTGGGATCTCAAAGTCACAACCAAGGCAGCTTGTGTTGGTGTAAATCCAAGAAGAGAAGGAGTTCATGGATTCGAAGCTTGCATGTGGTCGTGTCAATAAGTTACTACTAGAGGTAGCAATAGATTTAGGGTTAAATCTAATTGTAAAAACTTCAATTCTCTTATAGTGGATTTGTTTTACCTTGAGAATAGCTAGGTCAAATCATCCCAAGTTTTTACCTTGAAACGGTTCGTTTCATTGGTTTTCCTAGGTCATCATATCGTGATGTTATTTACTTTTGCGCATCTTTGCATGATATGATTTATTTGTGTTTAACCTAGATCTGAATAATTAATCGAAGTAATCACTTAGTTAATATAATAGGTTAAACAATCTAGTTTTAGGGGTCTAAACGAACAAACATTGGAAAATGTAATACTTCCTAATATTTGATAAGCATGATAAGTATGAGAAGAACATATGACTAACAGTGGCTTTGATGAAATGTTTAGCCAATGAAAATTAATTTAGTGGGATAATGTTGATTATAAGTTACATCAGTATGATCTTAACCCTTTCTTTTGCCTAATAATGCATTTGAACATGTAAAGTAGCTATAAGAGATATCTCTCTCAATGTCTATTCAATATTTGTGGTTAAACCCTGACAACTAAGTTTTCTAACATATAGTGCAAGACAAATTATTCACTCGTTTTGTTTTTGCTGAAAGTGATGAAATTATATTGACATTTGATAACTACATTTCGTTTTGTTTTTGCTGAAAGTGATGAAATTATATTGACATTTGATAACTACATTTTTTTTTTTTGCAGGATCCACACAAAAAGAATCTCATGGGATAGTACTAAAGATGAGGCAGTCCAACCAGTGTACAAGAAATTCTGAAACTTTTAGCTATACAATTACACTAATTAATAATTTTATGTTAGCTATACTGTTACATTTTAGGTATTAAATTCCTTATTTATAAGCTTTGTATGGCATGGGGGAGTCTTGGGAGATCCTATAACATCAAAAAGGGCAACCATTTCCAACTTTTAAGGCTATACCTCCTCAGCTTAAACTGGGCTATATATTTTAGGTTCATTGATCACAAGGTCTGGATAAATAGCCCACCTGTTGTTTTAAAAAAGATACAATTGCTGATTAAAAAAAATAAAAATAAAAAAAGATACAATTGCTACATCATATGAATCCACCAGTTGTAAAAAAGTGTAAAAATGCCCATCTATTGTTTAAAAAGTTGCAGTGGCTCGTTACCAATTTCAACCTTATGAACCATTACAACAAGGTAAATGTCTGTCTTGTTCTAATGATAAAGAATAATCATTAAGAGCAGACGTTAATATTAAAACTATCTTAAAAATACAAGAAGGGTAGATTGTTTGGTCACTGATTTTAAAAATATTTTTCTTACTCTATTTATTTTAAAAATTGATAGGTCCCACACAAATGATTTGTTTGGAAATTTATTAAATTGTTCTCAATCTTATTGCGCTAAACAGTTTTTAGAAAACACCTAGAAGGCCAGAACTTGTTTTCTTCTTTCCTCAGTTTTTGTTATGAAAATCACTGTAACAATATAATAATTTCTTCTTCTTTTTGTTCAGGCATTCATCTCTCTCTCTCTCTCTCTCTCTACCAACCATGACCGGATCACCACGAGATCAGGGATTTTTTTTAAATTATTGTTCATTTGTAATTGTTGGTCAATTATTGTTGATTTGTTTTTTGTTTTTTTTTTCAATTGTGTTGTGCAAACATATATATTATGGCATTGGTAACATTGTCACAACTAACCAGTGATGGCTGCCCATGATTTTTTTTTTTTTGAGAATCTCCCATGATCTTGGACTTAATAGGACACTTTGAATGAATTGATAATATATCTCAACCTAAAGTAATCTAAATAGTCTGTCACTTTGAATGAATGTTTGCAAGTAAAAGAGAAGGGGGTATCTCGTACAATGAGATCACACTTTCACAATAAGTGAGATTCACACATGTCGGTAACAGTAGCGGCGGAACTACTTAGAGAAGTGGGAGGTTATGGCTCCTCAAAATTTTCAAATATTAGACTTTTACTCCTAAATTTATCTCAACTTTACAAAAGAAATATGATTTGCTCTCCAAACTCTTCATATATCTTGTATGACTTAATTAAATTAGTTCAATTTTGTATTTGTTATAATTTTGCCCCTATTCATAAAATCCTAATTCCACCCTGAGTAGAGGGTATTTCGTTTCTCTCCGTTTCTATTTTACTGTTAAAATTTTATTTTTCAATATATGTATGAATAATTATATTATTTAAAATTTTAAATAAAATAAAATATATAAACCTCATTTGTAAAATATAATCTGAACCCACAGTCCTGCTCTGCTTAATTTTGTCAGCCAAATGCATGTGATACTGCACTCAGATCCAATCACTCACGTGGTCACAGATTCACAATTCACATTCAGTGTGTCGTACATGTCAGCCCCCACGAAGGTGCTCTTTGTCTAACCTGGCCAATCTTATCTTTACTTCCTTTTTTTTATATATTTTTTTTAAATAATTGATCTTATCTCTACTTTTTTTGTTTTTTGTTTTTTATTTTTTGAGAAATATCTTGTCTCTGCTTTAAGCCTTTAACACACCGTCCAAATTACTTTCATCACAGTGGGAATGTAAAGATATTCGATTTCTTTAATCATCTTTTAAATTTTAATAAAAAAAAGTTTGCCACTACCATTTATTGCTGCACTAAATTATCGTATAGTCTATGGTGCAAATATGACTTATTTGATTTATTAGTTCCAAGTCCACTAAAGTCAAGATCAAGCGTAGTCTCCAATCTCCATTACTTTTTTCAATGTTTGCGTCTAGGAAAACAATTTCTCGCTTGAGAATTGGCGTGAAACGAGGATGTAATTGATAAAAGCAACTTGTATATAAAAAATGCATTTATTTCTTCAATCAAGGGATGGCCATTTTAAAAATCATTGAAGAAGCAAAGAACTTTAAGACCAATTCAAGAGACATAAACGGCACATAATTTTTTAGAACTTCCATACCAACTTTGATTGTTGGTGTGCTTAACATTTTACAAGAAGTAATTCTGTATATTATAAAAATACAAAAACACTCACTCAAATAATATACATCATAAGTGACCAAACCAAACCAAACCAAAATGACATACCAAGACTTCTACAAAAACTTTTACCTTTGGAAGTGGCTTAGTGCTTTGAGGCATAGCTATTAACTAGTGCTAGTGCATTACTAGTGACTTGTGCAACATTTACAACTTGTGCCTTAATTGAAGCCTTGACTTTACCATCCAAGGCCTTGCCAGAAAACCCATCAAGGCAAGTGTTCTCATCGGTTAGTGCTGCACTAACCCAAGTCTCAACATTGCTCATGTGCCACAAAAAGTCCTGACCCTTGGCTTGACCAATGTGCTTGAGCTCATGGATGGACTTGCTAAGACGGTCCACAGTATCACCCATCTCTTCCAAGCAATCTTTAACAGCTTCATATTCCCTAGACTTCAAGCCCTTCATTTTTGTCATTTTTGACACAAATGTCTTTGTAGATTGACACTTGGATAGGCTCACAGACAAGGCAGTATGGGCCAATTGGCGTGGGCTTTGTTGAATTGCTGAGGCATAGGCTGAGAGAGTTTTGACACACACTGCTGGATAGGTAGTAGAACTACATGAGGACTTGATGAAACTAGTATCATAACCACGGGCAGAGGATGCAGACTTGGCTGTGGAAGCAAGGTATAATGAGATAGAGAATAGCAGCAAAAGATGGGAAACTTTAGCCATAGTGTTTTGTAGGAAACAATGGCTTTGATATGGTAATGTAAAGTGAGTGTGGTCCTGTGTGGATGAGTGGTTGAGTATGAGATGGCTCTGTATTTATAGGGGGCTAAAGCTAAAGAAACACTGTGCTTAATGCAACTGTTGTGAAATGAAAAATAGACTAGCACAAAATCAAGTGCAAAAGTAAAATAAGGACAGCCTCAAAGTTTGAGACTTTGAATAATGCTAGTTACGTAATTGTTTTCATTAACAGTTGGGTTGGCAGGTATTTATTATTCTACGTACAGGATTGTATTTATTATTGCCAACATCACTTTATAAAGTTTCATTACTGAGGTATATCTCAAATTTTCAGAAAATTTTAGGCAGGTTATATGGGGCCATTTACGTGGAGTAGAGGATAAGTATCACCTTTCATACCGACATGACTCATACCCATACACAATTTTGAACTTATTTGTTTTTGTTGTTAAATTTTTGGGTCTGAATGATTCTAGAATCACAATGTTGTGTCCGAAGATTTTATTATTTTAAAACCTTTTCTTTTTTTTGCTTTCATTATTTGGACTTTTAGAGGTAATCAAGGGTAATTGGTGGGGGTTGTTAGTTGTTTTGGGGCCACCAAGGAGACCTTTGTCAGATATGAATTTCCATAAATAAAATTAGTCAAACTCAAGGAAAAAAAAAATTAAATGAGTGGCCCACCATGTGAAAGAATAATAATCAAATAAATATATTATATAAAAATATAAGAGCATCTCAAAAAAATATGCAGTTTTTTTTTCTTTTTTCTTTTTTCTTTTTTGATAGATAAAAAATATACAAATATGAAGTGAAAGTGATAGAATATTAGTGAAAATTGCCAGCTCGAACATAGCCAAACTTCTATTTTTCCTACTTGGACCTACATGAGATTTTTTTTCCCTGTAACTTTACCTAAAAAGCAGTAGTTATCCTGTTGTGGCACATGCATACATATTGTTTGTCCAGGTTTGGGCCAAAGCCAATTTCAGTTGTTCTAGCAGAATTTCCTTTTTCAATGTAATTGTTCATCATTAATATTTCTGTAATCATTGCTTACTCGTACGAGATCATTAGTATTTGATATGGCTTGATTTTTTTTTTAATGATAATTTGATATTGTTTGATTTTGTAATTAAAATTGAAGTCGATGTGAGCAATGGAATGGATGTGAAAAGGATTAAAATGAGACCATATGAGTATTATGATTAGGATAATATATTTTTTGAACTAAAATCGTGAGTTGAAGATGTGATTAGACTGAAATTGAGTCTTCAATTCATGATTTCAATTAAAAAAAAAAGTGTGTGCTTGATAATGTGTATGTATTATCTAACAAATACTGCCCTTGCTATCAAGGGAGCCATGAAATAAAGTAGTAACTAGTATGGACTGTGGACACCGATAAAATCATTAAAAAGAAACCAAATGACTAATGAGTACGACATCAAAAGAGGTGTGAAACCGCAAGCACAAAGTAAAAGTAATGTGAAATGATTCATACGCGGTGTAAATGCAAGCAAAGCAAATTGAATATTTTGACTAGCTTTGCAAAGCAAATTAAGTCTCCATGTGCTGCCGACCAAACAAGCAATTCCTTGTCATTAATTACTAGAAACAAAGCTTTATGCTTAGTATCAAACATGAAATTATGTCTCCCTTTTGCATTCATACCCAATTCCCAATCTATATATAAATATATATATATATATATATATATATATATAATAGGTGAAACGTTGAGAAACTCAAATTATAATTTTAAATTAGAGTTTTAATTTGGTGTCATGTGTCCTAAATTATTTATTTATTTTTTTATATATAAGATAGAATTTCTACTCTAGCCGAATCTAAGTGTATATGTATATGAAGCTCCCTCCTGGAGACTTAAACTCTGACTCTTACCCTCCACACCCTGCAAGCATTTATATTTGTGGAGTGACCACCGCACCAAGAGTGCGCGGTGGTCTAAATTATTTATTCTTAAAGAGTTTTATTTCTTAATTTTAGAATCAAATGTAGGACCACATCATAAATATTCATCCAAGTGAGTTATTAAGTACAAAAATCAAAGAGTCTAGAATAAATGAATCGTAAAAAAAAAAAATGACAATTTACATTTTATACCTAATAATATCCTTACAAAATTTTTTAAAGAGTTAATAAAATATAAAAATGACTATCAATGGCATTTAAATTATATATATAGGAATTATATTATGCATCTTATTATATATTTTTAAGTGTATCCATGCATATGTATAGGATTACAAACTAGTAGTACTAATAATTAAAATAATGTTTAAATAATTAAATTTACCAATTTTTAATAGTTTAATTTTTTTAGAAAAATTCATAATTTTTTTTTAGAGTTTTTAATCTATAGTATCCATTCCTAATGAGACTCAAATCTCTTATTCAACCATCAGAGATTTTACCAGCTGAACTAACTAAAAATTTTAATATGATATCAAAACAGAAAATTTTAAATTTTAAGACAATTGGTAAATTAACAGTAATCTAACTTCCTAATCATTGGTTCAACTCACATCTCATCAGCCTCAATAATTATGCTTCCGATCCGATGTATGCATTATCTCATTGTGTAGTCCTACAACTATTTGGCAATTCAAAATCAATGCGAGACAATAATGTGTCACACTGACTTTCACACCAGCTGCTTGCCTTAGGACTTTAGGACTTAGGAGCTAGGACCATGTGAGAGGTTGGCCGAGTACAACACAGTGAAATATCAAATATTAATGTAAGCCATGTGGCTAACAAAGATCACAGTTGTACGCATTTAAATGTAGGGCCTTTCTTTTTCTTTTTCTATTTTTAGAAAATGTAGGGCCAATTCATTTAAGACTTAAAACTTAAAAGCTCACCTACATTAATTTTGTTTGGTATAGACTCATAGAGGTCATTTTATTTAAAGCACAAAGGAAGTTGTCGAATAAGTTTTTAATTCCAAATTTATTTTTGTCAGATTTTTGTTATCTAATAGGCAACTTAAATGTTGGGGTCAAGAAAATTAATTGTCCAAAAGTTCACGGAATTGAAAACCATTATTCTGTTTTTGCAAACTTCGAATGAACTACGAAATGTATGCAATGTATAATCATGGCACCAATCGACTATGATCCAAAATCAAAAGACAATTTGGAGGTAATTTGTTTGGATTGGATTGAGACGTGAACAAGGTTATTTTGGCTGTAAATGTTAATATTGTGTCAAACCTCAAACTTAGAGAAGTTCTCAGCCCTACACCCCTAGTTCCTCAGGACTGGGTTACCCAAAATATCATGAAGAGAGAAGATAAGCTCACATTAACTAATCTCGGATGAGGGGTTTTACGATTAACTTTCGTCCTCAAGACCATAAACGCTTGAGTTTGAGTCACTATAACTCTATAAATACTTGGGGCTGCTAGACTATACATATAGAAGGTTTATCTTACCAGATAAAAAGTGACTAATTCCAATATCATACATTTTTTCTAAATTTCTAGTAAACTCTAGAAGTTTTATGGTACAAGAAACAAAGAATTTCATAATTGTTTCATTCAAGCTTATCTTAAGCATAGCATTCAACTCCTATGAAAAGTTATGACTAATTAACACTAATAATTTTTTTGACTGATGAGTCCCAGTTAGCTCTCCGGTTAGAGCATCCTCATTAAGGATGTTAAAATAGGTATATGCTAAATATTAGCATCAAAACACCAAAAAAGCAATTCCATCAAAACTTTCAAATTGTAAAAATTTTGGCATACTTGCACAGTGAGCTTGTATTAATACAAGCTCACTGTAGCCTGAATTGTAAAAAAAAATAGTTTTTTATTCTTATGTTGGTGAGGTGGTTGGCTGGTTGTTTGTGTTAAGTTGTTTTATTATTATTTTAATGAGTAGTTTATATTATTTAAATGAAATGGTAAAAAATATAGAAGTTTTAATGTTTGATGTATTTTAAAGTGGGATGGTATAATAAATAAAGTAGATTTTTGAAGTGTTAAATGCTAAAAATTTTAGCATTCTTGATAAGGATGCTCTAAGCTTTCTTTGATTTGGAATATGAAATTTTTGATAGAAGGTTATGTTCCTAATTAGGAGTTAATGTCATATAGTCAAATTAACAAAAAGGCCCAATGTTGTGGCTATAGTTGTAATGAATAGTGGTTCAAGTAACGCTAGTGACATTTTCAAGAAGACAATATGTTTCATTAGCTTGACCACGCAAATATTGTAGCTAGGGCAATATTATAAGCAAGGTGTGAAGCACATTTATAGACATATATATTAATTAATTTAATTGTATAGCTAAGTTTCTGAATTGCTTGTACTCCCATGAGATTCTCTTGTGCGATTCTTATAAAAGAAATGTAGTTGTCAAAAATGTCAATATAAAAAAATCCGAGCTGCGAGGTTAGCAACATATTATAATTATCTTAACAAATAAAAAATTGCCTTGCACTAAATTTTAGAAACTTAGCTGGTGGAACCTATAAACAAATATTGAAGAGACATTAATAGTCCGTTTGGGTTGAGGGAGAGGGAATGAAAGTAGAGTAGAGTAGAGTAGAATTGGTCCAAATTTAGCCTATCTTCAGCCAACTCTACTCTACTCTCCTCCACTCCCCTTCCCTCCCCCCTCAATCCAAACAGACCATAAGAAAGGCATTTCTAATAGCTAATTTACTTGAGCAAATGCATTATTAGATCATCATACTGTTGGATTGTGTTGGTGCAAACACAATAATAATGGAAATAACACAAAAGGAAACTGAATAGTACTTCTGAATATTATTAATTTAAAGAGAAAAATTACACAACAATATTTAGACTAAAGCGCGTCATTCGCTCTCTTTAAGAAGATTCAAGCCCTTAGTTGGCTAAACTTTGTAACAGGTGCAGACCTTCTCTGACTTGACTCCCCCAGGATACAACAACCCAACAAGTGTCGTATGGCTAAAACAACCTCTGCACAAAGTGTTCAAGCCCAAAACTCCACCAGAAAGAACACCCTTCCTTGCCAAGAACCTCTCTATTCTAAATAGGCTGTCAAGTAGGAGGATCCAAGAGGCTGATTCATTTTCATTTTTGATACCTCCACCCTTCACCTCCCCCTTGCGCACATATCTAGCCTAATATCTAAGACAATTCATACTAGCCCATTAATCACAACAATTAAAAAGAACAAAATCGTCTCTCTCCTTTTCAATGTGGGATTAAATATTTTCACTAACTCCTCATCTTCCATATTCACTCCCACATCTTTACATTTATGTTGTAACATTTATTCATTTTAATTATTTAATATTAAAATGCTCCAACAATTCCCTACTCATTTTAATATTAAATTTTAGTTAGAGAGAGATTACCAGGCAAAGATGGGTCACTATGCATCATGAAGGTGTGCTCTGCATTCAACTTTCACTTAGTAAAACAGCGATCTCAACTCCAAAGTCGTAGTGGTCTCCGACTTGAACTAGGACTGCTTTAGGGAAATTAAGCGTCACTGCTTAAGGGAAATTAAGCGTCACTGCTTACACATAACAACCTAGGTGTTGACATGAGCTTTTGTAGCTAGCACTTTACGGCCGTGTGCTGATCCCAGTTTCATGAGTATATTTGAGATTAAGTCTAAATCTCATAGGGAGCGGCCCCACCCCCACACTCACATAGGTGAAACTTTGTCAATGGTGCTCCTGTAATTCTAGCACCCCACTCATACGAGCTACAAATTTCATTAAAAGTTTTTTACTCAACCTCTCCACATTACAAGATAAATGCACTTACATCATAGGGATAAACAATTAAAAAATTATTTACAAAATAAATAATTAAAAAAAAATAAATAGTGTTTTTCTTACGACCATCATATGATTCGTTTTTCCCATTGAACCCAATTCTCAGGATCTCTGGTCCTTGGGTTGGGTATCCTCATACATGGATCATGATTCTATGGACTTTAGTCCCATCCCCCTCAATGTATTCTAGACTTTATCTTTTGCCAAGGTCTTGGTAAATAGATCTACAAGATTATCATTAGATTTAATATAATCCACAATTATGATGTCACTACTCAAATAAGATTGCACAGTACTGTGCTTTCTTCTTATAGGTCTGGATTTACCTTTGTAGTAACAGTTTTTAACTCTACCAATTGCAGCAGTGCTATCACAATGAATTAATATAGGTGGAATTGGCTTTTCCCAAAGTGGAATTTCATATAACAAATCTCTAAACCAATTTGCCTCTTCACTAGATAAAACTAATGCTATTAATTCATCTTTCATTATTGAATTAGCAATTATTGTTTGCTTTTTAGATTTCCGACAAATAGCACCACTACCTAAGGTAAAAATATAACCAGTGGTAGAGAGAGAATCACCTGACAAAGAATTCTAATCGGCATCACTAAAAGCTTCAATCACAATAGGGTACTTTTCAAAAAATAAGCCATAGCTTTTGGTACCAATTAAATATCTCATGACTCGCTTAATAGCTAGCCAATGATCTTTACTAGGCTTATAGTAAATATGCTAAGCACTTCTACTGCATATGCAATGTCAGGTTTAGTACAATCAGTAGCATAACGCAAACTATCAATGACGCTAGTATAATCCTTTTGATTAAAAATCTCATCATCATTATTCACAGGAAATTAATGAACACTAGAATATAAAGGAGTAGCTACACTTTTGTGATCATGAAAATTATATTTTCTCAATATTTTCTCAAGATTGATCAAGAAATATTCCATCACATGTTTTTGTGATTTTCATGCCCAAAATAAAATTAGCCTCACCAAGATCTTTCATATCAAAATGGCTTTTAAGCATATTTTTTATCTCATTTATAACATGCATATTTGAGCCAAAAATTAACATATCATCCACATAGAGGCTAATAATAACATGTAAATTATTCAATGATTTTGAATAAATACATTTATCACATTCATTTGATTTATAATCATTCTTAATCATGTAGGAATCAAACTTTTCATGCCATTGCTTAGGTGCTTGTTTTAAGCTATATAGGGATTTAGTTAGCTTACATACCTTGCTTTCTTGTCCAGGTTCTACAAAACCTTCGGGTTAATTCATATAAATCTCTTCCTCTAGGTCCCCATTTAAAAAAACAGTTTTTACATCCATTTGATGAATTTTCAAATCAAAAATTGCAGTAATAGCAATTAACAATCTAATAGATGTAATTCTTGTTACCGGAGAAAAAGTATCAAAGAAATCAAGATTAGCTTTTTGTTTAAAGCCTTTTGCAACAAGTCTAACTTTAAACTTATCTATTGATCCATCCAGTTTCAACTTTTTTCTAAAGACCCATTTACAACCTATAGTCTTACAACCCGGTGGAGGATCTACTAATTTCCAAGTTCTATTAGAAACTAGAGATTTCATCTCATCATTTACAGCCTCTTTCCAAAATATAGCATCAGGTGACGTTAAAGTCTCTTTTAAATTTTGGGGATTTTCCTCAATGTTAAAAACATAATAATCAGGACCAAAATTCTTTTCAACTCTAGCTCCTTTACTCCTTCTAGGTTCCATTTCAAAATTTTCTTGATTTTGTAAATGTGAAGTAGAAGAACTAGGTTGTGACAAAATATTTTCTTCATCCCCACTATTTTTCCAATTTAAATGGAATTTTTTCTTCATGAAAAATTGCATCACCAGATTCAAAAATTATTTTGTTTTCAAGATCAAAAAATCTATAGGCTGCACTATTAATCGCATAACCAAGAAAAGCACAGGTAGTAGTTCTTATACCTAATTTAGGTATTTTAGGGTCAGTAAGCTTTACATAAGCAAGACAACCCCTTACTCTCAAATATCTCAAATTTGGCTTATGTCCTTTCTACATCTCAAAAGGTGTGGTATGTGATTTTTTATGTGACACCCTATTCAAAACATGATATGCAGTTAAAATAACTTCCCCCCAAAAATGTAAAGGTGCACCAAATTCAATTAACATGGCATTTGTTAACTCAATTAGAGTTCTATTTTTTCTTTCAACCACACCATTAGAAGCAGGTGAATATGGTGCAGTAAGTTCAAGGATAATTCCCAAAGACTGAACAAATGAGTTGAATGCACTTGATTCATACTCACGGCCTCTATCACTCCTTATTCTTTTTATTTTTCTACCAAATTGATTTTCAAGTTCTTTTAAAAAATCTTGAAATTTTTCAAAAGCATAACTTTTATTTTTCAACAAATAAATAGTTGTATATTTTGAGAAATCATCAATAAAAGTGATAATATATCTATTTCCCCCACGAGTTAAAATTCCCTCAAATTCACATAAATCGGAGTGAATTAACTCAAGCAATTCGGTATTTCTTACAACACTTTTATGAGGCCTTTTTGTAATCTTAACTTGACTACAAATTTCACATTTTTCAAAATCTTTTAACAGTCTTGGAATTAATCCTAAACTACTCATGATTCCCGCATATCTACTATTTAATGACACAAACAAGCATGTCAAAAATTAATAGAAGAAAACATATAAACTGAACTGGTAGATGCTTTATTATTCTCAACATTTAATTTAAACATTCCATCACAAATAATCCCTTTTTAGTGATTACATAATTATCAGATTCCATAATTTGCTTGAAGCCTGCCTTGTTAAGCAAAAAACTTGACATCAAATTCTTCCTCATGGACGGAGTGTAAAGTACATCTTTCAATGTTAGCACACATCCAGAAGTGAATTTCAATTCAACCTCACCACTCCTAAGAACCTTGGTTTTGCTAGAGTCACCAAGCATAATAGTTTTTTCTTCTTCAAAAAGAGTGTACAACTTAAACCAATTTTTATCATAGCAGGCGTGCCTATTAGCACCAGAATCTGCCCACCACCCTTCAACATATTGCACCATATTGATGTCTGTAATCATAGCCACTAAAGGCTCTTCAGTTACGTTAGCCTGTGGGACAGATTCATGTTTCCAAAATTTGCAAAATCGAGCAATATGCCCACTATTGCCACAGACAAAACAGGATATATTAAATTGATCTTGTGAAGGGGGTCCTTAGTTCTTATTGTAATTTTTATTCGGGTTTCCTCTTCCTTGAGATTTATTATTATTTTTAAAGGCTCTCTTTTTAGGCTTCAATTGACCATTTCTAGGAAAATGATTTTTGGGCATATTATTATTAGCTGAAATAAGGTTTACCTTTGTGGTGGAATTACCATTGCTGTCTTGTGTCATGAGTGCATCTTGTCCTCTAGCCTCCTCCTCCACACAGATGCGTGTGATCAAAGTCTCCAAGGATGTCTCCTTTTGTTTGTGCTGCAAAGTCTTTTGGAACTCTCTCCAAGATTATGGTAGTTTTTCAATTATGCCAACTACCACCAAATTGTCTCCAATCTTTATGCTTTCGGATCTCAATTCTACTACAATCATTTGGAAGTCTTGTACTTGATCCACCACCGATTTTCCATCCACCATTTGGTAACGGAAAAATCTACTAGCAGCATACTTCTTTGCACCTGCCTCCTCGGTATCATACTTGCTTTGTAAAACTTTTCAAATTTTCTTGGCAGAATTATAAGTTGTATCATAATAATCATAGAAATGATTGGCAAGACAATTCAAAAGATAAGAGCGACAATTATATTCATCTTTTGTATACTTATCTATTTTTTCTTGATGGAGACTAAATTTTTCCTCACTCATCTCATCGGTAGAAACCTTTGATGGATTCTTGTCAGTGAGGATGTAGGCGACTTTGAGAAGACTCAAGTAGAAGATGACATTTCCTTTCCACCTCTTGAAGTGGGCTCCCTTAAAGCGAAAGGGCTTATTGAGATCTCCAACAGACTCATTTGGTTTCTCTTGTGTAGGCTCCATGTATTGAATCTCCTTAAAATTGTTGGTGCAAACATAATAATAATAGAAATAACACAAAAAGAAACTGAATAGTACTTCTAAATATTATTAATTTAAAAAGAAAAATTACATAACACTATTTAGACTGAGACTCACGAAATTACTACCCAAATTAATACATCCACCCTTCACCTCTCCCTTGCGCACGTATCTAGCTCAATATCTAAGACAATTCATGTTAGCCCATTAATCACCACAATTAAAAAGAACAAAATAGTCTCTCTCATTTTCAATGTGGGATTAAACATTTTCACTAACTACTCATCTTCCATATTCACTCCCATATCTTTACATTTATGTTGTAACATTTATTTATTTTAATTATTTAATATTAAAATGCTCCAACAGATTGTGTGGCCAAATAGCCCACAATATGAATGTTGAACTGTGTGGTTAAATAACCCACAATGTGTACGTGTGTAATTCTCAAAAGAAATTACCTTACACAATATTATATATGAAATGATTATTATTAATAAAATTGTTTGAATAATGGAATTGCATGTTTTGGCCATGATTGGCTGTGTGGGGTTTGACATGGTCAAATATGCAATTGAGATTTCTCAGAGATAATGAGTTGTGAGTGGGGCAGTGAGGTGAATAAGAGATCTGATTTTAATGTTTAAATAAACGTTAGAGACTTTAACGTTCATGACCTAATTTGTAAGAACTGAAATGAACGTTGGCGACTTTTATGGGTCTTTAAATATCCTACTTGAGATCTCTAGATAAGATAACCACACAAAAATCTTGTAGAGTGAAAAATCCACTACAACCCAAACACTATCTTACTCTTTTCTCTCCGTTTTAATATACGTTTCAGATATTTACTCTTTTAGTGTTTTAGTTGAATAAGAGTTCTATTTCAATTTGAGTTCTATTTCAATTTTTTGCTTCACATACCACTTAATTAGCTGTTATTGAATTAACATTTTTTTTCATATACCCACTATTAGTTTTATGATTTTCTCATACTTATCAATGCTCATCAAATATTATAAATCATATAATGGACATTGCCAACATAAAAAGAAGAAGAGTAAGCTCATAATGAATGAGCAATGACAATAATTGTTTACATCATTGAATAAGGACAGTGATTGTTGGTTGATGGCCCTACCTCCATCTCCTCTTTTCCTTCTTGGATCTTTTCTCCCGAAGTTAGAGATGAGCTAGGGCAAGCTCCTGTTTATTATTAATATATCATAATGATTTATTTAAAAAAAAAAAAAAAAGTAGGACAGAAATTGATGATTATCATCAATTTGCTTGACAAGCAGTCTTGTCTGATTGTTTGGTGATTATCATCAATTTGCTAGTTTGGCTTGTTATAGCCAAAGTTACAGTTCCATCAATTACCCCTTAAATAATTGAATTTATGTCCTCCTTGCTAACTTATTCATGTGGTTACATTGTTATCATCTCAAATAATGATTCTACATCTTACCGTATTTAAAAATAATAATAAAATAATTTTAAAAAAAGTTTAATAAATCCTTCATGCACTTACATAATTACTGTGTTACTGTAAGTTCCAGACCTATAATCTCAAATAAACAAATAAAGAGAACCACCTCACCTAGTTTGGTGTGTTTTTTTTTTTTTTTTTTTTTTTTTTTTTTTTTTTTTTTAACTTCACAATTATGAATTCAGATTTTGTGAGGCTAGTACTAGTTTAGGGGTAAAAGCAATAAGGGAGAAGAAAGAGGGCAAACAAATACTTCCCTGGAATACTAGTCTATCCACTATTCTTTGGAAGCTGAGACAGTCTTAACACTGCAAACAAATACTTCCCTGGAAATGCACAAACACAATACTTTTGATACAAGAAGTTCCAATTTCAGTATAGTAAACCTATTAATTTTCTTATCTTTGTAAATATGATTGGGTCAGAAATGTTTCATAACACGTACAGAGTTTTTTTTTGTCTTCCAACCTTTAATGGCTTGAGGAGTTGAACATAAATATGAATGAAATATAATAGAGACTTGGATGTCAAGAACCTGTACTTCACTCACAACGAAGACCCGAAGTAGATGAACAGTTTAGCTTTGTGCACTGTCAGCCCCTTCTCTGCAATCCAAATGGTCAGTTGAAGGAGATGCAGGTCCTTTCAAATGTATCCAAAGAGCCTAAAATCATTAGGCATGCATCGAAGGAAAGACTCAAATGGCATCTTATTGCACTTGTAGTGAACCAAAATGGAGAATCTGATGCGTGGCATCTATGTTATAAGCTGTAAGAGGACGGGTCTAAGAATCCAATCCTCTTTCCACCATCATCATTCTCACTCTTTCTACATCCTCCAATTTACTTACATTGCGATAAATATTCATCAAAAGCTCAAAATTATGTTCATTATCCGGTTCCAACTCAAAAAGTTTTTCAGCAGCAATCTCCCCAATATCTACATTTCCATGAAGTAAGCAAGCATATAGCAATGCCCCCCACACAGTTGGACCAGCCTCAAACTCCATTGTCTCCACTATGGTAGCATAAGCCTCATTGATCAGTCCTGCCCTCCCATAAAGATTAACCATACAAGCATAATGTTCCATGATTGGGCTTATTCTATATTTTCCTCTCATCATAGAATACAATCTCTCCCCATCCTTCACCAAGCCCAAATGGGCACAAGCTGATAGTATTGAAACAAATGTGATACTATCTGGCACTGTACCAGAATCCTCCATCTGTTCAAAGTACCTTAGGATTTCTGGGTCTCTCGAGTGAGCAGTAATTATAGAGTTCCATGACACAACATCCCTCTCAGGCATGTGCTTAAACAACCAACATGCTCGATCCAACTTGCCATGCTTGGAGTAAACAACAATCAAGGAATTAGCAATAGACAAATTCCACTCAAATCCTCGACGAAGAACCCAAGCATGAAGTTGAAGTGCAGGCTTCAATGATGACAAATTGGTAAGCATTGTGGATATAGCAACTGAGTCTGGTTCATATCCTTCTTGAAGCATTTGGCCAAAGATGTCTAATGCCTCCACCAAAAGCCCATGACGAACATAACCCGTGAGCATAGCATTCCACGAAACTAAATCCCGGGAAGTGATCTTGTCAAAGACCTTCCGAGCCTTCACAATGTCACCACACTTGGCATACATATCAACAAGAGCATTGAGCACAAACCCATCATTTGCAAACCCCCAACGAACCACATGTCGATGCACCTCCTCACCAATTCTAACCAACCCAATTCCCCCACAAGCTTTCAGCACACGAGGGAACGTAAATGCATCCGGTTCAACACCCTCTTCCTCCATTTGAAAGTAAAGCGCCATGGCATCTTCACATTGACCCAATTCAGTGTACCCGGAGATAAGTGAATTCCACGCAAAAGCCGATATGTCTCGTTTAGACATTTCATCAAACACATCGTGAGCCTTATCGATATGCCCACACAACGCATATAAACGAAGCAACTTCGACGATAAGCCTACGTTTTTACGTAAAAGGTTTACGGGAATAAGGCGGTGAATTCGGATACCATGATCAATAGCTTGCAAATGGTAGCATGTTTCTAAGAGAGAAGAAAATATTTCAATGTCAATTTTTATACCTCTCTCAACAGAGGCTTCAAGGTCATTAACAACAGAGTCAAGGGCTTGGGTTTTTGTTTGGGTGTAAGGTTTTTGGTTAATGAGGAGTGGGGTTGGAGTTGGTTTTCGAAAGGAGATTTGGTTGTTGTTTTGGTGAATTTGTTTTTGTTTTTGTTTTTGTTGTTGTTGTTGCTGGGTTAGTTGTTTTTGTTTCTTGATTTTCTTGCTATTGGAAGAGCAGTAAAGGACAGTGAGTTGTTGCACTTGTAGGGAGGTTGTTGCCATGTTGGGTAAAGAGATTAAAAAAGAAGAATGAAAAATTGGAGGGAACTGATTTGAACTCATTTGCATGGGCTTCATGTTCATGAGGTATCCTTCTTGCAAAGGGCTTACCGTGACAAACAGCCCCAATGGTATTACATATAAAGTTATAATAGTATGTCAATTTGTGACAAAATATCTCTTTCAGGCCCTTTACAATTCGTTTTTAATTTGTAGGTTCCAGTTAATTCAATTGGTTAAATCTCTTGTTGTCGAATAAGAAATAAAATCAATTGGTGTTTTTGTATGATAAAAATCTATGAGACCTTAGGAATTGTAGTGATAACTCGGTATGTTTACTACGCGACATTAAAATATGCCTATGGTTAATTAAGTTAACTAGCTTTAAGAAGAATAATGCATCTGACTTGACCACTAGGTTAACCAATCTTTGTTAGGAAAAATGCTAGTATAAGGATTAAGTTAACAAAAATTATGTGCATTTAACTCATACACATAACCATGAAGTGAACATGCTATTGCTATGTTCTGCTCTGTCTGTGTACTTTAATAATCAAAATTTCCATATCTACCCGAGCTATGTTAAACAACAGTTTTCCAATCAAAATAAAATTCAACCAAAAACAAAACATAGAAGTTAGGACTTGCATGAATCAAGCAGTTTGGCACTTATATAAGGAAGAAAATGCAAGGGAACAGTCTCTCTATAACGCTATTCTCTAAACTTATAATTTATGTAAGGAAGAAAATGCAAGTCTTATTTCCACAGGTGTAAATGTGACATACCAAGATGCTCAAAAAAAAATGCAGGTCTAATTTCTCAATTTTTTTGAGCATTTGACATGCCTCATTTCCACATCTGTTTATGCAGAAATTAAACTTGTTAATGCAGCTGCTGCTTTTATAGGCATAGAGAAGGGAAGGAGGACCATGTTAGTGTGCCCATTCCATTGGTTGAAATGTTAATGTGATGTGGACAATTATTTCAGGAACCCATTGGTAACAAGGCTTTTCACATTGGCATACTTTTTTCTTTTCTTTTTTTTGTTTAAACCATTTGTTGAAGCTTTCCACATTGGCATACTTTTTTCAATTAAAAGGAAATTTGTACATGAAAAAAAGAAAAGAAAAGAAAAGAAAAGAATAATATCTAACATGAGGTGTGGCAATAACGAATTGTTACAACATCAAAACATTGGCATACTTTTTGCTCCATTGAAATCGTATTCACAAACCATGCCTAGATATTAATAAACTTTCAAGCTTGATCTAGTTCGAAGTGTGCTCAACCAATTAAAGCCTATAGGGAATTCTCAAAAAAAAATAAATAAATAAAAGCCTATAGGGGAAAATTTCTAACACTTTTTTTCCTCTTTTAATTGAAATAAATCTCTCTTTCTCTCCATCTAAAACCTTGTTGGCAAGGACAATCTGCTCCCCATATAGATTCCGTTAAAAATTTTGGCTTAGAAAACCATCTCTTATTAGTGACAATATAGGAGAGTCATTAAAATAATGACTTTTATATAATTCAACTTATTTTAATGAATTTTTACATTTGATCCAAAGTTTCTTTTTATTTTTTCAACAATAGTATGTACCATTTTTCCTATTAATTTTTAAAGTAGATATTATGTTCTTATTCTTAACATTAGTTTTTCCTATTTAACCCTTTTTCCTCTCCCTTGTGTGTGTGTGTTTGTTTCTCAAAAAAAAAAAGAATGGGTAATTGTCCCACATTGCTTAAGAGAGTGTGTTGTGTGTAGTATAACTTGCCCCACCCTCCCTTAAAAGTTACCATGGCTTTTGAGTGAAGTTATGGTGTGTTTTTGTGTTAGAACCTCTTTCTCTCTCCTTTGTGTATGTGTGTGTGTTTGTTTCTCAAAAAAAAAAAAAAAAGTTTTTCCTATTAATTTTTAATTGAATTTTTTTAACATTAGTTTTTTTTTTTTTTTTTTTTTTTGAGAAACTTTTTAACATTAGTTGACTAAACAAGACGTATTAAATAATAAAATCAGATATTTGATAATAAATGTAACCTCACATTTGATTGGCTTGAACAATCTAAAAGAAGAGGAGAGTTGAAAGATGAATAATTATTTGGGTTTAGCTTACCTCCAGTACTTTTTTAATTGAAATTTCCTTTTTGTTTTAATGAGAAACTGTCATATCATCCACTAATTAAATAAAATGTGAAAATTAAAACTCACTACCACTTGTCATTGTATATTTAAAACAAAAGGATATGTCCAGTTAAAAAAGTACTAGAAGTAAGTCAAACCCTAATTATTTTATGTGCATGATGAAAAATATTATTCGTCCATACAAATTAAAAAAATGATAACACTACCCCTCTCTTATGACACATGTTGTGGATTTGATGAGCCTCCTCTCTAAAGAAAATAAGAATAAAAATAAAACCCACATATATATGATAGAGATTAAAAAAAAAATGTCTTATTTCGAAATTAAGGACTCATACCTGAACTCCTCAAATAAATAAATAAATAACTCATGCCTTAAAAAAAGGAAAATTTCAGCAACTTTATTGAATATTGATACTAATATAACAAGATTCGGAAAGATAAATCATAATTATTAATGATGTTTGCTGTGAAAAAGAAAAAAGAAAAAGGAAAAGGAAATAAGTATATGATAGAAAAGAAATGTCATAAGGATAATTTATCCTTATGAACACCTAATTAACCAAATTGAGAGAGTCTACATGCTCTCCTCTTATTTGATCCCCCTTGTCATTCCATCGTACAAAGTACTCATTTCTTTCCATCTTTATCTTGAGAAGCTAGACCTCTTACAAAATCAAACAAAGTCCTTGCGATTCCCCACCCTCCACTTACAGCCCCAAAGCTAAACCTTCCGCCATATGAGGGAACAAAGAAAAGTGCCAAAATAAGCAGTATTAGAAAATGGCTAATAAACATAAATTTCTTGCTTCCATTAGAGGCTGCCATCTTTCTTTCTTTTTTTCTTTTTTTTTTCTTTTTTTCTTTTTTTTTTTCTTTTTAAGTATGAATGATCTCAAGGTTATGGTTGTGACTTGTGACAATGGTTCTGGAGGTATATATAGTTATATACATAGCAAAGGTGATTTAAGTTAGCCATAAATGAAATTAACTGAAGAATTTAAATTTAAGTTATGTGGACTGTTTGTAACTATAATCAATTAACTACATTGAAAGCAATTAAATTTAACATGAACTGACATATTTCCTCGAATGACTTGCAATTAGTTTTTTTCTAATAACCAAAGGAACGCAAATACTCATTTTCCTAAATGTTAATTGTGGCTTGCTTTGATTTAAGTTCTTTTAGTCTTGGAGAACTGGCTCCGTACCCTTAAATCTATAGAGAGAGAGAGAGAGAGAGAGAGAGAGATAAAGCTTAAAGAAAGTTCAATTAGAATTTAAAATTATAATCCAATTTTGCAATATGTGTCCAAATTTATGTGAAGACCACACCATAATTATCCACTTAAATTTTTTGATCTTTGTGCCAAGTGAGTTAATGAGTGCAAAATACTAAGAATTTAATATTAATGAACTATAAAATTAAATAATAAAAAAAAAACCAATCACATATACTTAATAAAAATCACCGCACAATAAAAATCATCACACGTTCTATCTTATTAAAAATTAGGCCACCGCGCACCCTTGGTGCGGTGGTCACTCTACAAGTATAAATGCTTGTGGAGTGTGGAGGGCAAGGGCCAGGGTTCAAGTCTCCAGGAGGGAGTTTCACACACATATACACTTAGATTAGGCTAGAGTAGAAATTCTATCTTGTATAAAAAAAAATTAGAAAAAAAAAATTATCATAAGTAGTATTAAATATAGGATAAAACTTTAATGTGTGACTAATTGTGTTTACTTTTAAAAAAAATAATTTGACTAATTATTTATATTTTTATGATAAAAATTGTGTTTAATTTTAAATATATCTATACATATGCATGTGTTACATGCCATTTTTTTAAATAATTTGACTAATTATTTATATTTTTTATAATAAAAATTGTGTTTAATTTTAAATGCATCCATGCATTTGCATGGGTTACATGCTAATTTGAATAATGCTATAAACACAAATTATTTTACAATATTTTTACAAGTTGCTGATGTAGCTTAAGTATTTTCCAAATAATTATTGGTAATTAAAAATGTGATGTTAATAGTGGCCTACATTAGAACTAGTAAGAATTTACCATATCAATAATTTGTAAAAATGTTGTAAGATAGTTTGTAGCGGTAGTATTACTCCTTCAATTTTGTTACCATAGAATTTTACAGCTTGCTAGGGGCATAAAAAATGTTGTCCATTTTTTCTTCCAATTATGTTAGTTTCTTTATCAAAGAAGCTTTTGATGGAATCTGCCAAAATAAGTATGGGGTCAGTGATCTAGTGGATGACTATATATATAAATATATATATATATTTTTTTTTTTTTTGAGAAAGAGACCAGAAGCTTTAATAAATCAAGGCTGAAAATCAGCTAATACAAAAGATGTGATGTCTGTTGCATAGGAGTCCAACCAAACTGAAATAGGGGAACAATGTCTAGCTCTCTGAGCCAGAGCATGAGCAACAGTATTGCCCTGCCTACAAACATGAGAGAAAGATGTACTCACAAAGGAGTTTACAATACATAGGATATCTCGAATGAGATGACCACCTGAAGCGAAATCCCAACCACCCCATTGAAGGGCCTTCATAACTTGCTTCGAATCTCCTTCAAAAACTACCCTCTCAAGGCCGAGCTCTTCTGAGAAGAGGGCAGCACATTTGCCAGCCAGTAGCTCCAAAGCTTCCATAGATGGTGGCTTCCTAATCTTCTCCGCCATAGCAGCCTTAACCTCACCAAAGGAGTTTCGAACAACCACCTCGACCCCAGCTTCATCAGATTCACAATACATAGCTCTGTCGAAATTGATTTTCCATGTGTTACGATCAGGTGGACTCCAAACCTTAGGAACTGCAACACGAACCGTGGGAGAGCTGCTCTTTAGGGACTTAAAATCACGCACATAATCTTGTGCAAAGCCCACTATCTAACCCAACGGCCTAGCGTTCTCACCCACCCAGATCTTGTTTCTGTGAAACCACACTAACCATGCAATCGTAGCAAACAGAGGAATCAAATCTGACTTGGTGAAAACCAGCTTTACCAACTCCTTAAAGGAAGAAAAGAGCACCCCAGACCTGAAAATCCAACCAAAGTCCTTCATCCAAACCTCCTTAAGACCGTTGCAACTCCATAGAGAATGAAGTGTATCTTTATGAGCACTTGAACAGCAAGAACAGGCCCGCATCCAGCAAAATTTTTCGTTTCACCAAATTTTCTTTTGTAGCTAGGGAGTTCGTACAAGCCCGCCAAAGGAAGTGTTTAATTTTTCCGGGGACCTGAATTTTCCAAAGCTTTTTCCAGAAACCTCTCTCTTCAGTACTAGCTTGAAGCAAAGTTTTAGCGGAATCCTGACCCTCACACAGCAGACGAAATCCAGATTTAACAGAATACTTACCGGATTTTTCAAGAGGCCAAATCAACACATTGGGCTGGGGAGTCAAGCAGAGAGGGAGAGCTTTTATCCGAGCTGCATCCGGGGGATGGAAACAACGATCAATCAACTGAACATTCCACCACCCCAAAGTCCGATTAATAAGCTTGGAAACGGTAGCCTCCAAATGAAGCTCACTCGAGGAAGAGAGCAAAAATCCCTCTCCATTTGGTAGCCATCTATCGGTGAATATTCTAACATATTGCCCATCACCTACTCTCCAACTAGCACCCACTTCAATTAAATGTCTAGATTTCAAAATGTTTTGCCACGCAAACGAACCGGACGATATAGTAGCATCAAAAATGGACCCATGAGGGAAATACTTAGCTTTGAACACCTTAAAAAATAGGGAGTGCTCATCATGAATCAACCTCCACACTTGTTTTGCGAGCAAGGCCTCATTGAACTTGCACAAGTCTTTGAAACCCATCCCCCCCTCTTCCTTAGGTTTGCAAAGCACCTACCACTTCTTCCAATGTATTTTCCGGCGATCCCCCCATTGACCCCACCAAAACCTTTGAGCAAGCGCCTCAATATCTTGACAAAGACCAACCGGGAGACGAAAGCAACTCATAGTGAAGGTCGGGATGGCTTGAACAACATCTTTTTACAAAACCTCCTTCCCAGCTTGGGATAAAAGTTTTTCCTTCCACCCCTGTAATTTACCCCAAACATCTTTAATATAATTGAAACTTTCTTTTTTACGTCTCCCCACCACCGCCGGCAACCCCAAGTATTTCTCGTACTCCTTAATTTCCGAAACACCCAAGAGACTTTACACTTGCAACTTTGCCGCATCAGTCACATTACCACCAAGAATTTCTGCCCCGAAGCTCGCTCATACTTCCTAAGAATCTCGAGAATTTTTTATACATCTTCCACCCTAGCACGGCAAAAAAGGAGACTATCGTCGGCAAACAAAAGATGGGAAATTTTTGGCCCATATTTGCCTAGAGAGAAGCCCTCAAGAGACTTTGCTGCCACCGCCTGCTCAAGGAGACCATTTAAACCTTCCGAGCATAGGAGGAAAAGGTAGGGGGAGAGAGGGTCCCCCTGCCTAATGCCCCTAGTTGGGATAATGGTTTCCGTAGGCTTACCATTCATCAACACCGAGTAAGTCACTGATTGAACACACTCCATAATCCAACCAACCCACCTATTATGAAAACCCATTCTCTCCATCACCTTCTTAAGAAACACCCACTCCAACCTGTCATAAGCTTTGCTAATGTCCAATTTCAGAGCTAAGTGCCCCACTTTACCCCCTTTCTTTCGCTTCATACGGTGGAGAGTTTCAAAGGCCACCAAAATATCGTCTGAGATTGCCTTACCAGATTGAAAGGCACTCTGAGATTCAAAAATGATATGTGGTAGAGCTTTTTTTCAACCTATTTGCTAGCACTTTTGATACCAACTTATATAAGATATTGCAGAGCGCAATGGGTCGGAATTAAGTAATATACTCAGGATTTTTAACTTTAGGAATAAGGGAAATAAAAGTATGGTTCAAACCTGGAATCAGACTACCAGAATTAAGGCAAGACGGCATTGTGCGGACCACATCGTCACCAATATCACTCCAAAATCTCTGGAAAAAAATGGGAGGCATTCCATCGAGGCCGGGAGCCTTAAGGGGGGCCATTTGATTTAGGGCACATTCAATTTCCCCCCGAGAAAAGGGGCTGATCAGACATTTATTCATATCATCAATCATGGCTATTTTTATGGACGAAACCACTTCATCCACATTTGTCGGCCTTGAGGAGAGGAATAAATTTTTATGGTAGTCCCGAACCATTGCCGAGAGATCTCCTTCGCCCGTGACCAACACTCCCTTTGGATTTTGAAGCTCCACAATTCTATTCCGACGAAAACGTTGCGAAGCTCTTGTATGAAAGTATTTTGAGTTACGATCTCCAGAAATCATCCAATGCTCCTTGCTACGCTGTTGCCACATTTTTTCATCTAAACGGAGAAGATCGACAATTTCTGATTTAATCTTGAGGAACCGATCCACTTGTCTCCCCTTGGCTGCCTCACATTCAACCACTTTCAACAACTTCTTTTTTTCAATAATCTCCCTTTTCACATGGCAGAAAGAATTCCTACTCTAGTGAATGAGACTCTTTTGACAAGCCTCCAATTTTGAGACCACTACTTCCATAGGAGAGCCCAATACATTTCTATCCCATGTCCAGACCACTGCATCCCTACACCCCAAGTCCTCGAGCCACATCTGTTCAAAGCACCAGGGTCTCAAAGACTTGGCTTCCCTCGAGACGAATGCAAATAGGGTTATGATCCGAAGACACACAAGTCAAGGTCTGAACACAAGTTGCTAGAAATAAATCAAACCAATCCACCGAGCCCAATACCCTATCTAACCTCTCCCAAACCATCCCTCCATACGGGTAAGTCCTAGACCAAGTGAATTTGTTTCCCGAAAAGCCAAGATCTAATAAATTGCACTCATCCAACACTTCACGGAACTGTTTGATCTGACCATAAGGTCTAAGTCTGCCACCACTCTTTTCATGTGATTTCAAAATTTCATTAAAATTGCCTCCGCACAGCCAAGGCAGAGGACCCTGTCTATGTAGCCCATGAATCAGTTCCTAAGTTTCAGAACGCAAATGTGTTTCCAGAGCTCCATAAATTCCCGTAAAGCGCCAAGCATTATCCTTACCTTTATTTATTACAACATCTATATGATTCTGGGAAGAGGATTCCACTTCTAACTTAAATCCAAGCTTCCAAAAGATGGCTAAACCACCCCCACGAGTAATCCTTGAAACGCCGAAATAGTGACCAAACTGAAGAGAATCACGAATAGTAACTAGCCTTGCTTCTTCCAGCCATGTTTTGGCTAAAAACATGACTGAGGGATCTTGTGCTCAGACCAACTCTCCAAGCTTCTGAACTGTCTGCCGGTTCCCAAGCCCCCGATAGTTCCAACAGATAAGATTCATAATTCTTGGCAGGGCTGGGCACCAGCCTCCACCAATATGACTGCATTTTCTTTTTCATTCTGAGAAACCAACTTAGTTTTTTTTTTGTAGCACCTTGCTATTTTTTTTTTTTTTTTGGGCGGTGAGACCCTTTTTTTTCCCACGGCAATCTCTAATTTTTCATCAGGTTCAAAGAAGCTACGGTTAATACGTGTCCAAGACGGTTTAAGTGGTATTTGGGTGCACATGGGAGAGTCTAAAGTATTTGAGAGATCAACCAATGGGAGTCTAGCTGACCTGGCATTAATAGATGGAGACTCACACGTGACTGATGACTGAGTTGGCCTTATTACTTTACTACCCTCATCCCTGGGCTTTTCTGAAATAGCAGACCCCTTCCTTGGTGACAACTCCAAGTTTCCATTCCTATCTTCCATCACGTCACCTTTTTCCTGTACTGCATCAGGTTCACCTAAAGAATGCAAAAAATTTCTATTTGTATTGGGCTAACCCTCAAAAACCGATATCCCTATTACTTTTCTACCCTCGCCCCTAAGCTTTTTTGAAACAGCAGACCCCTCCCTTGGTAACAACCCCAAGTTTCCAATCCCATCTTCCATCACATCACCTTTTCCCTGTACTGCATCAGGTTTGAAATTTCGAATACAGTGTGCAAAAAGTTTCCATTTGTATTAGACTAACCCTCAAAACCTGATGGGAGATCTTCCAAATCCCTAACACTAGGATATGCAGCAGAATTAAAGAAAGTTGGAAGCATAGAAAATGGAGTTACCTTTTCCAATGTTGTCGTCGGAGTTCCACTCGCCGGCGAGGAAGTCTGATAAGGATTTGAAGCCGGTTTACTCCCCTCTGCCCTTGAAGCCTTTGAATCTTTCTTTTGTTGATAGAAACCCTGAACAACTATGGTGGATTTCCTGATTTGGTTTGATAAAGGGGCTCGTAACCACGCCCCATACTTCCGATCTTCCACAGTGAGCGAGCCTTCACTGGTAATCCATTGCTCACAATCCCTCTCCCCATGGGTTAAACAACCACACCAAAAACATATACTTGGCAACCTTTCATACTTAAAAGAAACCCAGCCCGTATTTCCATCGTCCAGAGAGATTTGACATCCACGGCAAAGAGGTTTTAAAATATCTAGAATAACACGGACACGCACATGGTCACCTCCTTCCATGACTGAAGAATCAGAGGGACATACTTCACCAATACCAGAACATAATCCTTCAGCCACCGTTTTGTTCATGAAGCTGATCGGAATATTGTAAACTTGCACCCAGAAAGGGACTCTCTCGAAATCCAAATCTTGAACATGGATCTTATTATCGTATCTCTGAAAAACCACTAGAAACTTATCGAAACTCTAGGGCTGAGAAGAGAAAATTCTATCGCAATCGAACTTGTTTTCAAAAATGAAAAGAACTACATGGTTACCCTAATCCTTAATCTTAAAACCGTTCCTAGTTCGCCATAGTTGAGAGAAGTTCCAAGCTACGGCTTCAACGTTAAGGACCCTTTTTGTGTGAAATTTTGCAGCCAAAATGAAATCCTTAGAACCCATATCAGATCAGAGGTCAAACTTTTCCTCCTCTGGTCCCTGAAGAGACATCTGGTACCACCCCGCAGTAATCTCGTCCATGATGCCAACGAGAGATGTGTATTTACCAAGCCCCCACAAGAAACAAAACCCACTAACTTGTAGCAACCAAATGGTGACTAACAGGGACTGACTAGCCTTCACAAGGAAGGGACCGACTCTTTCTCAGCCTAGGAGAAGTTGGGGGACCCAAACTTTCACTAGCGAACAGAGAAAACTTCCTACTCCTCGGTTGTTGCCGTAACTTGATAGAACGTAGTGGATGACTATATCTATATTGATGGATTCCATAAAATTCATGCCTAAGTGGTGTTAGGCAGCTTAGGCTGCCTAACATTTATTTCTGTGATCTAGTAAATGATGAGTATATGCATACCTAATTATCAAACACATTAAGACAAATGTGTATGTGTATAGTATAACTTATTTAGATAAATTAGACTTGATAAACTACACTTAAAAAGATGAAATTTCAATAGGGTGTACTTAACAAATAACTTAATTTATAAATTAAACAGTCATAAACAGTGATTGAATTAGTAAAATTAGATAAAATACTCCTGGTAATCTATAATTTAAAGCAATCACTTGGGTTGATTCAAGAGCTTGATTTTTTTTTTTTTTTTGGTTGCAGCACTCACAATCAGCCAAATCAAATTGTGGAGGGTTTATATTTTCTTTTAAAAACGGTGGTCTTAACAGTGACTAATCCTAATAATTTGGACAAGCCACTGTAAGATATTTGTGGTCATAAATCCCTTACATCTAAGAAGAAAAAACTCTATTTTTGAATTATACAGACCGTGGTATCCAGAGTCAATATTCTTGCTTCTTTGGGAAAATATTAGAACAATTGAGCAACAATTATTCAATTCCCATAATTCCACGTTCTGTCATATCCCAATGAACACTGTGCTCCATTCATTTACAATCTTAAGACTTTGGATCCTTTACCACATCAATGCATTGATGAAATTCAATTCTTTACACAGTTTGAAGGACATGCACCTTCAAATAGTGTGATGTATCCAAGTTTGTTCCATCAAACATTAATTGAGTATGGCCTGTTTTCTCAATATTCTGTGTTCATCAAATTATTTTATTTCCGAGAGTACCTTTTTCGTTACACCATTTTTTTTTTTTTTTAAAGAGCAGTATTCATTTTCAATGTAGGACTTTGGATCCTCACCACATTACTAGTTGAATCCATTGATAAAATATTTTGCACATTCTGAAGTACATGCATCTTCAAATAGTTTGATGTATCCAAATTTGTTTTATCAAACATTAAATGATGAGTGTGTCATGTTTAACTGTTTTCTCATATACTATGTTCATTTATATCTATATAATATATAAAAGCTTAAGTATAACATTTATTGTTGCTAAACTCTTGTTAAGCCACATTAGTGTAGCATTTCAATCCACTTTGGAACTTTCAGTCTGTTGAGTACCTTTCGGTCCACTTTGGTACCTTTCAGTCCACTTCAGTCCACTTTGATTCATTTAGGTCCATTTCAGTCCATTCTGTACTTTAATAGTCATAGACAGTTACTATCATTTTTTTTTTTTTTTTTTTGTAGTTCATATTTTATAATTAAGTTTTTCTAATATAGTTATTAACAATATGTGTTTAAAAAATTGTGTTGATTTTGATGTCCTTTTCTACGTTGTTATATCCTATTGGCTTCCATGGTAGTTGATAACTTAATTCCCATTTTGATATTAGGTGTTATGACTAAAAAATCAATTATAAATATCCACAATTTTAATATTTTAAGTTAATGTGTGTTAGTTTTATTTTACAATGTTGTTTTAAGTTTATGCTCATGACTGCAACTGTTTTTTACTCGATGGAGAAAATCATGGGATGATGGGATGCTTATGATAAATATATGGAAATCAGTAGTTTTAAATCTTTAAAGTCATTCAAAACCTAACATTTCATTTTAATTGTGTTTTTTTTTTTAGAAACAAACACACACACAAGAAAGAAGGAAAGGAGTCCTAACACAAAGGTTAGTTGAGAAAAGTGTAATAAAAATTTACACTATTAAAAAATTTTAACTGTAAAGCAAACTAATAGTTCTATTTTTGGCTCTTATCAGAAATCACCTGCAGCAACATCTAGTCATTAGCTTCATGGAAAACACCAATGTGAGATTTGTAGAATGGAGTACAAGTTGAAGCAATAAACTTTAATTTCACACATGCGACACTTGTCCAGAATGACAAAAAGAGGGAAAGATCTAATTTTACCCATCAAATTTGTCAAACCCAAATCAGAACATTTTTATTTTTTTGGCTTATCAATGATTCAACGGGTATCATGTTCTCCCAATCGTTAAAGAAACATATCCAGATAATATAATCTACACCAGAATGCACAACTGTCAAATAATAAACCTGCCAACTACCCAAAATGACAAAGCCAAAGACTTGCTGTAGCTGTAAAAGTTTACAATATAGGTGCAACATAAATTAAAATTTACAATGGCATTGGCACCATATAATTTTTGGCATACAAGAACAAATATATCCCTAATTCCACAATCAAATTCTTTACAAACATTTAAGCAGAACTAAAACATCTGAAAGTTTAAAATAAAGGATTAGGTTCAATACACTATATTACTATTTAACTATAATAAATTCAATCCAGGGCCCAGACAGAAAAAGTGTGCAACTGCTCTATTTTACTGCGCATAGGATTGTACAAAAGACTTCATCATCTTGAATGGTGCCATATCTGAAATAGCTGCCTTTCTCTTCAAAAGGGTCATTGAGATATTCAATTAAAAAGATCAATTTTCATATAAATTTAAATGGGTCAATTCAATCCCCATGGATAATCACAAAAAGGAAGGGGCTTTGACTATAAGATATAGACTAGAAACACAACAGTGCAATGATAATGCCAAAATGTCACAATACAAGCATCCTTCTACCACCTTGCTCGATAAATAACCAAAGAAACATAAGAAGAAGAAGAAGAAGAAGAAGAAGAAATAGCCAAAATGCAAAACGCAATAAAGCATTGTGAGAAAACAAGGAAAAAGGGTAGTGAAAAGTTTCAAACTTGAAAAGCAATAAAATGTGGGTGCACAGCCACAGACACAAAAGGTGTAAAAGAGAACATTACAGAAGCATTATCCGAAGAATTGCAAACTTGTTTGGACTTTGAACTCGATGTAGTAGTAGTATGAGCAGCATTAGTCCTAGAAGTCGAAGTAGAAGTAGCTCTAGGACTCTGATCCCAAACCCTCCTTGCAGAATCCAAACTCAACCTCCTCAACTGTAGCCCCTCAACTTCCACATTCTTAGGCTTAGCCTTGGTCTTGACCACCTTGGCATTGTGAAAATCACGCTTTGGTGTAATGGGCAACAAATCAGAGGGCACCAAATCAGTGGGATTGCCAACACAGGGACAAGGGCTTCTCTTGCTTTTGGGAACAGGTTTCAACCCACGAAGAACTGGAACTGGAGAACCCAAGTCGAGCCGTGAGGCATAAACAAACTGACCCAGTTGAATCTTGTCGCTGTAAATCAAGTCCATGTCATTGTCTGAGATTGAAACATAGGCTGAGTGAAGTGAATCCGAGACTTTCAAGAAGAACCCTTTACTCTTCCACGGATCATTGTCATGGTCATTGGGTAGAGAAGGCACAATCTCAATGACTTGGAGAAGAGCAGAGCGGTGCTCTCCTGTGACTTTCACGTCCTTGTTGCCTGCATGTTGGAGAAGCTTAGAAAGAACACCAGGAGTTAGAGAAGCCATAGTGTCATATGTGTGATTTTCTCTCTTCAATGGTTTTGGAAGTTCAACACTTTTGACACCACCATGGGCATGGTACTGTGGCAGAGAGAGAGAGAGAGAGAGAGATTGGAGGAATTGATGTTGTGGACACGTGGCAAATGGGGATATGGTTTGCTGGAGATTTTCAAAAACTTTTTGCAGCACAAGAAAGAGGGAAAGGACAATACAAGGTTGAGGTTTCGAGGTTTATCCCACAGGAAAAAGCAAATGAGGACAAACAAAACCATCTTTCTCTCGTTTAAATATCAACCCAAATGGCAAATATGAATATCATAAACTACTTTCTTTTTTTTAAAAGGGAATTTTATTTTTTCTCTCTCAAAAAAAAAAAATTTTTTTTTTTTTGATGAGCTCTCTCAACTTTTTTATTCATTTAGAAAAACTAATTTTTAGGTAAATAACAATTAATATATCATTGTCAAACAAAAAATTATCAATCTCAAAAAGATTTTGTGGATAGGATATTAGTTATTTTTTTCAATTTTTCATTTTTTTTTTAAATAAAGTTAAACTGCATATGAATATTTAAGAAAGTAGAAAGTAGCCAAAAAATAAACTATACTTTTTGGCTTTTCCTTATTGAAATTTAGGATAAATTCACTCTTGATCCTTTAAATTAAAAAATTAAAAAGTTTGAATTTGGTTCTTACAATTTAAAAGAAATGAAAAAAAAAAAATTTCCCTACATCTATAGGTTAGATTTGATTTTAATCCTTTAAATACGTTGTTAACTTATTTTGATCCTTAAATACAAGATTAGTTCTTCTCAAAAAAAAATACAAGATTAGTTCAATTTTAATCCTTAAAGAAATCAGTTTTCCAATTTAGTCTTATAAAAATAACAACCTCACATGGATGAGTCAATTTTTTTTTTTTTTTTTTTTTTTTTTTAGAAAACATATTCAATTTTTTTAAACTTTTTTTTTTTTGAGAATATTTTTTTTTCTTAAGAGACAAAAATGTGATCGATGTACTATAATTTAGCCATTATTAACATGTGTATCTTTTCTTTTTTGCACAGTTAATCCTATTTTAATTAGTCTAAAAGGTTCAAAATATTGAAATATACATGGTACATGTAATTAGAAATTTATTATCTTTTCACCTGTATTTTTAACATAATTTTCTTTTATAAATGTATTTTGAACATTCTTGTTAACTTATACATGCTAAATAAAGTTACCTTATGATATTTCAAAACAAAGGGCTACCTTTGAAATGATGGGAATTACACCATGCATCTATTTTGTCGTGTGTAAACAAATCCTTGCACTATCAAAAGTTAAAAATTATTGTATATTTTAGGAGTATGCTCCCTCAATAAGAGGGAGAGATTATACTCCCAGAACATGCAATAACAGTCCATCAAAAATATGATTTTATTGTACTAAATTCTTGTGCTTGTGATTTTGTGACTAATAAATAATCAGGTAAATTACGCTAACAAGCTCAAGATAAAACAAAATTATAGTCCTTATACCCGATTTTTATGAAATTACATTTCATCCCCAAATAATCAAAAATAATTAACAGGTCAACTCGTTTTCCCACCCTCCAAGTGATCAAAATAATTTATTCTCTACTGCTAAAATAGTTAAGAAAAAGAAGTGAGTGGTGTTAATTAATTTGATCATTCGAGAGTGTTCTAAAACATCAAGTATAACGAGTCTCATTTCATTATAAGTCGTAAGTTGAATATTTAAGTGTGTATTATATGGGTGTATGGTGAGTCTCATATCAAGTATTTACTAAATGAATCTTGGATATATAAGTAAGAAAAAGGTTAACACATGGATTAGGAAATATTTTTAAAAACTTTTATGGAAAATACAACAACTATTTTATAAAACATTTTTTTTATTATATATTTTTCATGAAAGTAATATTAAAATTTTCCTAAAGTGTTTATTATAAATGCCTTAGGGCACCCAGACCCTATAAGTAATTATGAAATACTCTAATTAAAGTTTAAAACTTTAAATAGTCTTTTTTTTTCCACTCAAATAATATGCATTTTAACAAAAAAACAAATAAAGAAAATAAAAGCAATACTAGTACATTATGAAGATTGTTTGGGTCCGATTAATATATGTCCTAAAATACTAATTATCCATTTTATGAAACTTTTTAAAGAAAAATTGAAAAATATATATATATATATATTAGTCACTTTTCATCTTCCCATAAAACACATCCTAAACTAGTTTATTAATTAATGAATGTCCTATGTCTCCAAACTCCACCTATATCTTTATATTGGTTGTGAAAATTTTGACCATTGGATTGTATATTTTTCTTATATTTTTCATGCTTCCAAAATTTTAAGAAAATCAAAAATCAAAAATCAATAGTTATGTTATTCAATGACATGTTTAAGTTTCAAATTTTCGTGGTAAAATATTACGAACAAAAATAAGTTTATTGATTGAATATTAAATAATATCTTATTTAAATTTAATTTAATATGTATGTTATGAATATAAAAAAATATGTAATTAAATCGTTAGATTTTTAAATTTTAAATTTAATATTTTAATAAATAAATATATGACTAATTTAGAGAAATCTTCTTAAATGAAGAGAATAAATGTCTATTTGATAGAAGAGTTGTTTGTAATTTTTTAAAATATGTATGAATGAAAAAGTGTGAAAATATAAATAATATTATTAAAATTTTAAAAATATGTATAATATTATTCAGACGTACCTAAAACTTTTGTTTTTAGGCATTAGCTATTTTCGAAACCCAAGAAAAGATGTTTAAATAATGCAGAGGTCGCAATCTGGGTCAAGAACTGTTGAGTGTTGACAACTGAAAAGAACTTAAAACTGAAATGTCTCTGTCGGAGACGCAATCAGCAGCCAGTAGGCTTACAGAAGAGAAGTGGAATCCCACCACTGTGCCACTTACTTTTTCTTTTTGTTTTTTATTTTTGTTTTTGGTAAACCTTGCAACTTCAAGATAAAGCACAATTCAAGCTTGGTCAACAACTCGTGGAAAAGTCATTGTTTTTACCCGTTAATATCACATGATGCGAACAATTCCATTAACTTGTTTTCTTTTTTTTTTCTTTTTTTGAGAAAGAATAAACTAGTTTTCTTGGTTGGTAAGACCCAAGAACACGGAGAAAATTGCTTGAATTACCCCTCCAAGAACACATATAATGCACAAGTGAGTCCTTACCCCTCCAAGACCTTTTGCTCATTACCCCTCCATGACTCAAACCTTAGATTTACTTGAATCATTTTCGAGTAATGAAAAGCTCTATCTATTCTTGTGCATAAAATAAGCAAAAGGTCCTTTTAGATTTAAATTAAGGTGATATCACTTGGGGTCGTCGTTTGGTGATAGAAATATTTGTATCACTTCATTTGATACTTGGAGAAGTTTTTTTTTTATTTTTTTTTGTTTGAAGAGGAAAACTGCCTCATAATTCATTAAATGAAAGTGGAGTTCACGTACAATGCCTCAACTGCAGGTGGAGGGGAATCCTCCATCCAAATAATTTCATGAGATACTTGGAGAAGTTGAGTAGTGGTTTTTCAATAAATGTGGTTTGTTCACAATAATAGTTTCATCAATACCCTTGTAGCCTCTTTTTTATTTAGGAAAAAAAAACAAAAACAAATATTAACGTCATATCACCTCCGAACATGCTAAGCAACAAGCTTGGAATTGCACAAATAATGTGTAGGACATAAGTAGACGTGCTAACCAACAACATTGATGGGAAACGCAATAAATATATATACTTCAACAATGGTGATGCTTTTATATTTTTAGTTGCCTATAAGCAACGTTTTTTTTTTTTTTTTTTAATAAATATTTTTTGGCAGAATAAGAAATATATTTATCAATCAAACAGGGCTACAAAAACACACGGACCAGCCCAATCTTGTAAAGAAGAGATGAAAGTGAGCCCTCATGTGGAAGAGCGCGGCCCAATCATAAATTTTAATTCTGAACATGTAAATAGCCTTGAATATTTACAATTTTAATGAGAAAAGAGTCGTCATGTTTAAGGACACAATATTTTTTAGTTTTTCCATGTGACGTGGTTTTTTATGACTTTGTTGTTATTATTATAGAAAATTGGAACGTTTTATTCAGGAAAAGAAGAAATAAGAAAAATAATGAGATATAATATGTTCTAAAAAACATGGTATGTTATGATTAGTTTGTATTATATCTAAAAGTTGAAATGTAATATTACTGTTAATAAGCCACTGTTGAGGCCACATTATCGATCCTGTTACTTTTTTATTTTTTATTTGCTCCTCTAGTTTTTTTGATAATATTAAAAAAAAAAAAAGCATAATGAATTGAAGTAAGAGTAATTAAAAAAAAAAAAGTGGGAAGGAGTTCTTTCTAAATTAAAGTATATGAATGTGTAAAGGCACAATATATGTAAAGTAAAAACTATCCAATATATTATTAGGAAAAAAAAACATTCAAGATATTAAAAAAAAAAAAATGTCCAAGATGTTGTGGACTTGTATGAAAGTGCTGAAATCTAATCAAGAGATTTGATACATTATGTGAAAGTGTTGAAATCTAATCAAGAGATCGAACACATAAGTAGGGTGTGTCCCTACCATTTCTCAAAAAATGGTGATGTAATTGATAATTTGGTACACTTTGCTCTATATTGGTCCATTTTGGCCCATTTCGATACACTTCGATCTATTTGATTCACTTTAATTCATTAAGGTCTATTTCGGCCCATTCGGTCTACTTCGGTTGATTCTAAATTAATGATAGTTCTAATTAACTCAATTGGTAAAATCTTTTGTTATCGAATAAGATATTTGGGTTTGATCCTCATCTTATACCAAAGACGGTATAACTAGTGTCTTGGTTTCTCCAAGAAAGAAAGAAAGGTAAAAAAAAACAAATGACAGCAAAGAAAATTGCTTGAATTTTCGTAGTTGCTATGGTTGAAAGCATGAAACTCACCTACTTGATTTAAGGTATCAGGAAACAAAAGAAAAAAAGTCATTAATTATTAATTACTAGTGAAAGTGAGTGATTACATGGTGGATACGTTTTATAGTTGACATTCGGTCTATCACATGAGCACTATTGGATGTCATATTGTGCCAACCTCCTTCAATCATGTGGCTAGAGATTGGTGAATACAATCAAATATCCTCACAGTTGTTTGGAACTGATCAAATTATCAGTTTCTTCAAGTAGGAAGGTGTTCGGTGGTTTAGTCGTGAAAAATGGACAATTTTGAAAACAGACATTCCACCTTTTTTGATAGGCCTTTAAACTACCCTCTTAATTCTTCACCAAGTAATCTCCTCTCTAACCACATATATTTTCTTTTTGTTTTGTCACAGAGTAATCATGGTTGTTATTTTATGCAAGCTTAAAAGCACCATTTCTCTGCTACATCCACTTTTTGCAAGACAATGGAAAGTGACTACAATTCAAGTAAACGCCACTATGATATTACCATGTCAAAGAGAACCAGAAGGCCAACAAATTCCAGTCAGATTTATTCAGCACCAGTTTCCCCATATCAAGATATTCCTCCTCCTGGTAAAGCAGTTGTGAATGAGTTAGGAGAAGATGAGAGCAGTTCTCACTCAGAAGAGAGTGATCGTAAAAGCTTGAAGCAGCTGATAAATAGCAGGAGTTCACTGATCCAACACTTCACTGCAGAAGAAAAGCAACTTCAAATAGTTACAAAGCAGCAAAAGGAAGAGGGTGTTCATGATGGAGTGAAGCTAAAGAAAATGGTGAGTCGCTATGCCAAATTTTTGAGTCGCTTGATCAAGGTTAAGCGTGACTTACCTAAGGGTGGAGAGTCCCGGAAAAAACCACTTCTCCTATTGAAAGCCTAGGAATATATGTATGTGTGTCATTTATGAGCTTGTTTCTGCAGTGGCTGATTACCTATATGCATTGATTATCGGCCAACTGCATATACTTTTTTCTCCTCTTTGATTTTGTATTTCAAGTCCTTGAGATATAATTAATATGTAGCACATATATGTAATACTCTACATGAGCCTTTATCATCTTCCTATATATGCATATATGTTTAGAAATCAAGTACTTGTAATGCATGGGTTTCTTCTCTTCAGTTTTTACACAACTTATTTTTTAAAACAAAATAAGTTGATGACTAGTGTTGTGCATACTAGTAATCTGTTTGCGTATTTTTTGCACCAAATTAAACCTTGAAATCGTTACTCAAAAAGATGCAAAAATTTCAAGGGCCGCTTAAATTCCTAATTCATTTCTCCAACTATAAGTCCTCTTTGGAAGAATTTACCCCATAAGCCTATGTTCAGAGGCGCTGCAAATTGAAAGAAGTGATCAATGGGACAATGATTCCCTTAGAATTTCAAAATATTATATATTAATAGTTAGCATTTCAATGTTTTGGCTCAAAAAATTTCATACATACCCCCCTCAGATCGAGATCTGCCCAACTTAGTCCATATGGTGGTCGGTGACCCACTTCCAAAATAAAATATAAGCCACTTCTCCATTATTTTAGCAAAAATTCACAAATCATGAAATATTATTATTGAAAATGGAACTTTCTCATTATGAGTGTCAGAATATAAGCCCAATGGGCTTAGGCCCATTTGTAGTATGCTTTCTCCCAAGACCAACTAGTTGACATCTTCACTAGGCCTCTTCCGCCAGAACGCTTTTGTGCATTACTTATGCTGATCTCAGTACTTCACCCAACATGAGTTTGAGGGACTATTAGAATATAAGCCCAATGGGTTTAGACCCATTTACTATTATACTTGCTTGTATTACAAGCATATTAGCATCTACAGCCCCAGGGGCGGCGGTACATTATAGTCAGGGGGTTCAAATAAACCCCCTGACCCGAAAATTTTATATATATATATAATATTTTTTTAAAAAAATTATTTTGAACCCCCTGGAAAAAAAAATTTGCACCCCCTCACCATAAACCTCAGAACTTGACCCCTTTATTTTTTAAAGCCCAACTTAAACTCCAGAAAAAAAATAAGTCCAAAAGAAAATTTTAGTCTTTAATCTCATAAATAAAAAGCCCATAAATCAAAATTTGAGAAATCATAAATAAATAAAAAGGGTCAGATAAAACCTAAGAATTTATTGCTGCCTAACCTCCAAAATCTCTCATTATTCTTCTTCACTCTCCAAACCCAAAGGAAAAAGGCTGCCTCTGCTTCACACACACAAAATCTGCCGCCGCCGCTGCCGCTGCCGCTTGGTCTGCCTTCTGCCACCGCTTGATCTGGTTTTTCAACTCTCTCTTTCTCTCTTTCTTTCACTATGGGAGTGTATTTATAGTGTTTTGATATGCTATTTCACTAAATCTGTGTGAGTGAATCACCATATGTATCTTTTGATTTTTTTTTTTGTTGAGTTTTTGAATCTTGGACTGTGTGTGTGGGAGCTGTGGCGTTAAGAACTTAAGAACTGATTTTAACTGTAAAGCAAACTAATAGTTCTATTTTTGGCTTATTTTATATTCTACTTTTAAAGTTTACACTTTTATATTCTAACACTTTTATATCAAACTAATAAAAATTTACACTATTAAATTGTGTTTTTTAATAGTTCTATTTTTGGCTTAGAATATAAAAGTGTAAATTTTTATTAGTTTGTAATAGGTTAGCTGTATTGTTCACATAATTTTGTAACTTTTTTTTTTTTTTGAGAATGAAATACGTGCTGAACTATATTCATCAAAGAGGAAAATCAGACAAAACAAAAGTGCTAACGTCCGGTGAAACAGCCTCCATCCAGACAAGTAAAGGAAAGGAATGTCTAGCTCTCTGGGCTAAAGCATGTGCAACTGCATTGCTTTGCTGTGCAACTGCATTTCTTTGCTTTACAACATGAGAGAAAGAAATACTCTAAAAAGAGTTTACAGTAAATAGGATATCCTTGATAAGATATCCACCTAGTGAATTTTCATAACCACCATGCCTTAGAGATCTGATCACTGACTTCGAATCTCCCTCTATGACAGATTTGTTGAAGCCCATTTCAAGGGAGAATCGCACAGCCCTCTTGGCAACTAGTAGTTTCAGAATTTCAGCTGAAGGAGGTTTTTGAATCTTCTCAGACAGTGCCGCCATCACTTCGCCCCTGGAATTACGAATAATTACACCAATTCCAGCCTCATCCCGCTCATTAAACATCGCCCCATCAAAATTTACCTTCACTAGATCCGAGTCAGGAGGGTACCATCTCTTAATGACATTCTGTCGAATGCTGGGGAAGCTTCTGTTCTGCTTAGCAAAAACCCAAACATAATCCTTAGCAAAACCCGAGATTTTTTCCAGCGGTAACGAGGATTGTTGTAACCGGGTTTTGTTTCAATGATACCAAATGGACCATGCCGTAGCTGCAAACAAGGCTACTAAGTGAGGTCATTCTTGAATTAGCTTCAGGATATCAGAAAAAGAATCCGAGGTTATTCGAGACCTATCCACCTAACCAAAGTCCGAATCCTAGATTGGATGTATTTTCTCACAGCCCCACAATGCTTGGAAAACATCCTCAGACTCCCTGGCACAGAGATGGCACACCAAATCCTAGAGAACCTTCCTCCGCAGCAAGTTTTCCTTGGTTGGCAAAGAGTTTGAACAAGCCTTCCAAATAAAGTGCTTTATCTTCCCTGGCACTTTTATCCTCCAAATGCTTTTCCAAAACCTTTTATGCTCATCCGATACCTGACCCCCAAAAACATCCAAATCTTGCCATTCACGTAGAAGTCGGTAACCCGACTTAACTGAATAATTACCGGATTTTTCCATGGGCTAAATCAAAAGATCCTCTTGTGGGGTAGAGCAAAGAGGCAGAGCTTTGATGAGAGCAGCCTCGGGGGGGTAAAAGCAACGGTCAATCAGGTGGATATTCCACCAACCCGAAGCTTGATTAATCAAAGAACTTACTGTGGCGTCAGGGAATAGGACAGATTTATGGGTAGCAATTTTTCCATCTGCTATGTTCACCAGCCAAGCATCCTGAAAAACTCGAATGGTCTCACCATCACCCACCCTCCACCTTGCTCCTCTGTTGATCAGATTTCTTGACCAAAGAATGCTTTTCCAAGCAAAAGATCTAGAAGTCGATTTTGCTTCAAATATAGAACAATTTGGGAAGTACTTCGCCTTAAAAACTCTATAAAATAGAGACTCCCTATCATGAATCAACCTCCAAACCTGTTTTGCCAACATAGCTTCATTGAACTTACAAAGATCTTTAAAGCCTAAACCACCCTCCATTTTTGATTAACACAAAACCTCCCACTTCTTCCAATGTATTTTTCGCCGATCACCCCTTTGACCCCACCAAAACTTACGAATGAGCATCTCAATATCTTGGCAAAGAGAAATAGGTAAGCGGAAGCAACTCATTGCGAAGGTGGGAATTGCTTGGACCACTGCCTTCAATAAAACTTATTTTCCTGCTTGAGAGAGTATTTTTTCCTTCCAACCTTGCAACTTTCCCCAAACTCTATCTTTAATATAATTTAGACTCACCCGTTTATTTCTTCCCACAACTGCCAGCAAGTCTAAATACTTCTCATACTCTCTTATTTCTGGAACACCCAACAAATTTTTTAGTCTCCTTAGTGGCTCCAAGGACATTCTGACTAAAAAAAAGAGTGGTTTTGTCAGAATTTAATTTTTGGCCCGATGC
The DNA here is from genome assembly GCA_030021035.2 of Notholithocarpus densiflorus. Taxonomy (NCBI): domain Eukaryota; kingdom Viridiplantae; phylum Streptophyta; class Magnoliopsida; order Fagales; family Fagaceae; genus Notholithocarpus; species Notholithocarpus densiflorus. The sequence goes on from JARYZH020000017.1 coordinate 1,878,017, forward strand.
TTGTTCATATTTACCCAATACCTCTTGGATTTTTCTAACATCTTCTAACATAATTTGGTAACTTGTGATTGAGAAAGAAAAAAAAAATGGTAGCATAGCAATGACTAAGAGGTTCATTGGTAGCATATGGGGCAATGACATCCATGTCGTTATAGAGAATGACAATCATCTTCATAACAAGAAATCTTCCCTTTGATCCATTTTATTTTCTGGCCTACAGGTTCCAAAATTTATATTGATAGAAAGTTTCAATCTATTAACTCAAATTTTGTATTGATGGAAAGTTTCAGTCTATTAACTCTCCAGCTATTGTAAATTATAAATGTATTTATATGACTGGTCATCAAACCATTATAAGGTTTATATTTGCATCCAATTAGAACTAATGCATTTTTACATAACCAAAGGAACCTAACAACGAAGGAGTTGCATTCACATTGAGACCACTAATAAAGACTTTGGTCCAAAAATGAACAAGACATTGGGGCCTTTCCTAATCGAGGATTCTATGTCTAAGACATTGCCTTTGGACAAGAATGGATTCACCATTCACTAGCAAGAAAGCAAGAAAACTAACAATCTTTAGTGATGAAAATATAGTAGAGACAAAGTAGTAGTTTTAGATTTCTAAGAGATGATTGTAGCAATCGTCGGATATGCTCACATTGGGGCTAATCGTAGAGTTTACTCCATGTATAGATTTGAGATCAATGGTATGCATTTTGTTTTTTAATCTAAAATATAACAAATTGAGTGTCATGTAATCATTTATTTCTAATCTTTTGGATAGTAGAGAAATGTCATTTAATTATAGTACATATGTAGTATCACATTAATAGCAACTAGCTATATTAATTTGTTTCCCAGAGTACCATTTTCATTACACAAAATAAAATGAGCTCTACTTGGCTCTCATTTTTTTTTTGGGGGGGGGGGGGGTGGTGGGTGATTGTTGTTAAGAATAGAGGAGTTAAGGCTGCAACACCAATATTTGCCTCAACTGATTTCCCTGCAACTTATACTAAGAATCTCCACCTCCTTAGAAAGCTGATAATAAGCCATTAACCTCTGGTAATATCAGCCAAGATAGGCAGAGTAACTCCCAACTAAAACCAGGATCTGCCCCACTTCTACTACTTTTCTTGTCGCATAAATTAACTTTCACTGAATCACCTGCTGCAAAATAAAATCCAAGTCATTGTCCTTCAACAAATGGCAGGGAAACATCTAGTATAAACAATTTTTTTTTCCAAGAATATGATGCTTTTTGGCTGATTGGTACTCTTCCAGCTTGCCTAAAAGCTTATATTAGATCGTTTAAGTATAGAGGCACAAAATTAAATTACATGCCGTACTAATTTGTATAGGCATTCCACAAGGTGATTTTGCTAAATACCTATTTTATAAGTATCAGAGATTAAAAAAAAAAAATTAAGATTTAGTGTGCATGAAAATAAAGTTGTTAATATCATGATAATCATGGGAAAATTCTTGAAGAGAGATGAAGATAAGAACTGAAAAGGGCATATATTACTGACAATAAAACATACCTTGCATGCAGCAAAAACTGGCCAAACTTGTTCAAATATTTCATCTTCTGTTCCTAATGCACAGATCTGCACACATTTGCTTCTCTTATGACATGTAAAATATAAATAAACACCAAATAGGAAATAGAATTCTTTAAACTCAACCAAAAAAAGAAAAGGTGAAAACAGGCAGGCAAGCCAATTAGATATATTCGCTTATACATGACAAGGCTGTAAGGCTTGAAGACCACCTACTAATAAGAAGATGTAATATAACCCCTAATACATCATTTATTTATTAAAATACCTTATGAAGTTTTCCTTTCTCCGCATAGTAATTGACAACAGGAAGATTTAATGCTTCAAACACTTTAAGACGTTTCTTGATTGTATCCATATTATCATCAACTCGGCCCTACAATAAACGACACCATACCCTTGAATAACGGTTTCTACATGATCTGAGCATGTGAAGAAATATAATTCACAAGAACCTGATTACGGTTTAGCACTCTTTTCACCATCTCTTCTACAGGGCAGTCAAAGAAAAGTACGATATTTGGTTCTGCACCAATCTGCATTTGGAACACAATATGGTAGTATTATATACAAGCAATGTTGTAAAGCTTGTTATGAATGGAATTATTACTGCTTCCAACATCCTTACTACAGTTTTTATTTCTGATCATATTCATCCCCCCTTTCATCCATCTATAAATTACTTTGCTACATAGTTAAATTTCTTTCAATTTCAACAAGATTTCTATTTCTCAATAGTAAATATTGGAAGGTAAAATGCACATATCTCAATGAGTTCCCTTGACAATTATCTTGCATGGATAAAAATTAAATTTTCTTTAACCAGTTTTAACAAGACAAGTATTTGGGAGAGAGACTCACGATTTGTTCAAATGCTACGCGGTTTTCCTCACTTCGTGGGAAACCATCAATAAGAAATTTTTTATTTTCACTTGACTCCATCTCCTTTTGTATCAGTTTGATCGTCACTTCTGAAGGAACAATTCTTCCATCCTTAATTGTATTAAGAATCATGGACCTGAAATTTTAATTTTATCATCAAAAAGCTTCATAAATTTGACAATGTGGATAAAGAATATTCTCAACAATGAAGATGAGGCATCATCACCTATATTCACTCTTAGAAGCTATTTCCTGCCTTAACAGATCTCCTGCACTAAGATGCTTAAATCCAAAAGTTTCAACAATTTTTTCACATTGTGTACCTTTTCCACTTCCAGGGCCACCTGAGAGAACATGAAAAAAAAATTAGCTTAATGCATAAAAGAAATAAAAATGTCACCAGTTCAACAATTTTGCAAGTAGTTTTTTTTTTTTTGGATAAATAATTATGAAAATCATTAAAGAAAATGCATAAAGAGGTGTAATTCTAATACATGGGGGTGTATACAAGAGTAGAACCCTTAAAAAATTAGCCATTTTGTGAGCAACATTTACAAGAAGACATTTTTTAAAGCATAAATTAGGAAAAAGTGTTGTCAACTCCCAAGAATCCAATCGTGTATTATATAGATTTGGGGGTAAGAGGAAAATTTTCTTTACTACCTGTTCATTGAAGATGTGCTACAAAGAAAAGTTTTCAATGTCTGCTAGATGGCATGTTATTCATACATATAGATTGAGGATATAAAAATTGATTTTTTTTTAATAGGTAATAGAGATTTTATGGAGTAAAAATTACATCGTATTCATGATGATGAACACTCTGTACTTGAAACAATTACAACAAATCAAAAAAATATATATATATATTTATATATATATATATATATATATATTAACAGATTCTAGAAAATCAGAAATGGAAGTACAACTTGTATAGACCCAAATACGAGACCACTCAAACAAATTCCCAACTAGCAAAGACTTCAAAAGATCTAAAGATCTCTCAATATCTTCAAAAGTATGGGTATTGCGCTCCCTCCAAATTTTCCACATTAATCAAGTTGGTACCATATTCCAAATATTTGAAAATTGTTTTCCCAACCAATTCCTCCATGTAAAAAGTAAAGAAGCAACCTCTTTCAGCATCACCCACTAAATCCCAAACATAAAAAATAAAAATAAAAATAAAAACTTCACTCCACAAAGCATGACCAAACTTACAATGGAGTAAAAGATGATCTACAATGTCCCCATTACATCCGACACAAGCAACACCAATTAATTAGGGACAATCCCCTCTTAACAAGATTATCAATGGTAAAAATCCTGTCCCAAACCGTTGTCCATAAAAAGAAAGACACTCTTTTAGGTGCCTTTATACACCAAATACTCTTCCAAGGGAAAGAAGCATTAAGAGGACCAGACAAAAAATTATAATAAGCGCACACATCAAAAACTCTGTCTGAGTCAATTTCCAACTCAAATGACCATCACCCTCACCCCTTGGCAATTTGGAATAAATAATATCAAAGAAAGAATATACACCCTCCAATTCCCAGTCATGAAAAGCGCAGTAGAATTGTAAATTCTAGCTCCTACTTCCCTCTTCTGAGGCATAGAAAACCAAGTAAGAAATCCAAGCTTCTTTAGACAGAGAACATGCAAACAGAACAAGATAAAGGTCCTTTAGAGGAACATTCCCACACCAAGGATCGTACTAGAACCTAATATGATAACCCTCTCCCACCGTATATACCACATGTCCAAAAAAACTCTCTGCACCTGTTCTAATATTCTTCCACATCCCTCAGCCATCCTCTAGACCACCAACCCCCTCTAGTCTCTCCATATTTGGTTGCTATAACCTGATGCCATAACCGGTTACCTCAATTCCCGAAACGCCATAAACGGTTACCTCAATTCCCGAAACGCCATAACCACTTTCCAAGCAAAGCTTGGTTAAACAACCCAATCCTCCGAATCCCCAAACCACCGGCCACCACCGGCATACAAACCTTGTCCCAAGCAACTAGTGTGTTTGTGTGTCCACGGACAAACCACCAGACCAAGTGGCATACCATTGAAATCCCAAAAATTTTATTGACATATTGAATGTACTAATAATTTGTTCATTAGCTTATCAAAATATCCATCAAAGTTACCAGCAAGACAAGTTTTCCGTGGTATAGTCTATAGCAAAACAAATGGTGTTTCATGGCATATAATTAGCATAATAGTTCAAGCTAAGCCAATATACAGTCTTCCCTTTCACCATTTTCTTAAAATAAAGATTTAATTACTTAATTCTTATGAAAAAACGCTCATGTCTGTGATTGATCATCTACCAGTAGCATTTGTACTTAAGTAGTATTTCTTCTCCTTTAAGGAAGAGTTCTAGGGTTCAGTCATGGCAAGGGTTTGTGGGGTTAGTGATTTTTTTTATCATTTGACCAAAGAAAAAAAGTGATCATCTGGTCTTGAAAAACAACAAAGACTAATTAATAACAATTTGGAGGCATATTTTATTCTCAGAGGAATGTTGGTCTACTGCAGCCAACTACAGCAAATTTCCCATAGCAAGTTAAGCTGAACTAATTATTTTGAGATTCTTAATGAATTCATAACTAATCATCTAGTCTTACATTATTGAAGTTCAAATCGTTTTCTAGTTCCATTTATTATAAGAAAATAGAAAAAAAAAAAAAAAATTTGCTCAAATTCATAATTTGGATTAATCAAACCTTTCTACAAGCAGTTAGTGCAAGAAGCAAACATGCAGTGAACCTAAAGAAGTGAGGCTCAAGAAATGAAATGAAGGTGAATAACTTCCAACATCTGTTTCTTCAGGCCCAAAGCATTTATTCTGAAAGAACGATTTATATCATTGAATCTTAAGAACAGAAATATTTTCCCATATAGTGTATATATGAATATGATCCCATTATTCACTCAACCAATAATGCACTATTATTACCTAAGACAAAAGTTATGAAAGGGATTCTATCTTTGAAGGATGTTCCACCTTTTTCCTGCATCAAAATAAGAAACAAACAAGAAAATGAATCCCTTGGAACACATGAGACAGTGAAGCTCAGTAACTGGAACATTTGTAGGTATACACCTCCTTGCTGAACAATTAATATTGCCACCTCACCCAAGGTATTGATACGACTCAAGCAAATATTACACGTAAAAGATATCAACAAATTAATTTTCTTAATCAATATTCTTCAAATAACGTTACAAAGAGATCAACCAAAAAATTGGGACCCTACAATAGTTGCTAAATTTTCACAACCTTATCCCGTACTCAGGCTTACTACAAGCATGTGAAAGCACAAAGTCTAGACACAACAAAGAAAACATCCTGGAAATTCCTAAAGAAAAGCATACAAATAACAGGGTGAAATACAATTGCATGTCCTGTAGAAAAATTGGTGGACCCAAACAGAGTTGTTCGTTTATGTGCGTGATTTTGCTCAACCAGGAAAAAGCTCAGGTGTAAACAGTTTATCAAGTTAGAAATCCCAGTTCAGACCAGGTCTCTACATCTTGGCTTAATGTCCACAATTTGTTTGACCACCATATACGAAATTTCACATTGAAAGATTTGAAAGTCCATATGGAAGATATTCTAATATCTAGAAAAAGCAATATGTTCAAATAACATTTTCTGTGTAATAGCAAGGACCAGATCAGATTCTAAACATGGCAAATAAGCTGTTGCGTCGTCAACATCTGACACAGACTTGACTTAGCTCCCAAGCTGCCAACTTTACCAAAAACATCATGACAAAATTAAAAGGTAAGTCTCTATCACTAATGATTTAATCACGAGATGCCAAATATTCATCTAGCCTAGCTCAAATAGCTTAGAAAACACAATGTCAATTAGGGAACAAGTTTCTTTCAAAATGCAATCTTGAACATATGGCATTTACAGTAGGTATTAAAAGCACTTCTCCATAAATGTAGTCACCACAACTTTCAAAACCTTCAGCACATAAATCTCTAATTCATTGAGCAGTGTTCATACATAGAAACTATAAGTAGAAAGTAGCACATTCTCATAGTTCTCCATGATTTGGCTCTACCATAAAAGTAGAAATTATATGGTACCAAGTTGGGTATCTGTGTGGTGAATGATTCCCAAATCTTCAATGTAGATGCTGGCTGCAGTCAATATTAGAAAAGAAAAGGTCAAAAGCAGGCCCAAAGTCTGGGCACAAAACCATAAGGGATGGAGGATTTATGCGTAGCACTTAGAGACAGTTAATTATAAAGGCATAAAACTTATCAAAAAGGATAATCATAAAAGCATTAAGATTGCAGCTTCGGGTGAATAATTGGATATAAAAAACTACGCAATTTACAAAAACCTGAAGGAGCCTTTTCAATCCTCATTATTGTCCCAAATTTTAATCTGTTCTTCTAACCTGCTTTACAGAGTCTGGCAAACATGGCCTACCTTTACATCTAAAACTTCATATATAATAGACGGGTCATTCTATGATGCACACACTTTTTTTTTGAATGTATCATACCTGCCTAATCTAAACCTTCATCTATTATTATAAAATATATATATATATTTATATAAATTAGGCTATATTAATATTAAGAGTTAAGATTAGGTAAGTATGGGACATGCCAAAAAAGGGTATGTACTGTAGAATTCTCCACAATTTGATACATACTTACATATAAATATACAAGCACGCATATATATTCACATATGTATGCAAATATAGCAATGGCTTAAATTGGCACTTTCTCCTACCATAAGAAAAGGTGAACTGTGAGGCCGTGGATTCAAAAGTCAACACTCACTGGGTGTGTAAAACTTACAATCAAAACCACATATAAAGGTATATGCATATACATGTATTAAACTCACTTGCAATAAGATATGATCATTACTCAGTCAAGATATTGTAACATGTCAAAGTGAGCGATTGGGGAACCATGTGAAGCATAACACTTCAATTTTCTAGCTTAACCATTAATCAATCTCAACCAGAAACTTAAGGAACAAAGAAGAACAAACCCATTTTTGGTTTCCCAAAACATGTCTTAATTCCCCACTTTACAAGTGAAATTATCCAACTAATCAACCTGATTATAGAACTCTTCTAATATCAATAGAAAGTTAAATTCTACTTGATCCATCAAAGTCAGCTCCTTTTACAAACAAAATCTAAGTTCCAACACTTCTTTCATTCATTTTTATTTCATTTATGTATAAATATGTATGTAAGTATGTATGTATGTATGAATGTATGTATGTTTTTTTTTTTTTTTTTTTTATTGAGGTTGGAACTGTTACCTACCTGGTTGAGAATGGATGATGATTTTGTGGGAGAAACGAATTGGGTAAGTGAACTCACGCGCCTCCACATCTCTCTCTCTCTCTCAGTTGGTTTTGATCTGGGTTTTTTGTTTTGGCTTTTGCTTGTTTTTTGTGTTTGTTTTTACTTCGGTTTTTAGTTTTGGACTCAGTGAGGCATTATGTCGAACAAGTAGCGCGCGATTACTGGTTTTCAGCTAAACGTGTAGCACCGTACGTGACAACGCCACAGCGACTTTGTTGCAACTTGAACGTTCTTTGCAATTGCGATGAAATTGGACCAATTTGTTTAGGTCTCACTTAACTGTCTCTTTTATTTATTTTTTTTTTAATTCGTATGGTCCAGGTTTGTGGGCTTATTTGGGCCAAGTTGACCAAAATAAATGGGCTGAGTTTTATTTCAATTGGGATTGGGTTGAGTTTGGTCCAAACTCAAACCAACCGTGATTTTGTTGCTAGGTCCAAATCCAATTCTCCAACCATGATTTTGCACATTGAATCATTCAATTTCATAATTGCATGACATGTTGTGATTAATGTACGATAAAAATTTGTAAATGATAGGCCGGCATGACAGCATGTAAGCAAAACACTTAGGTATATTATTGGTGAACAAAAGAACATGGGAAGAGAAGAAGAGAGGGAACATAATAATTGTAGTATTTATATATTTATATAGTTCAAATAAATCTATAAAGTATGAAAACAATTAGTTTTCAAATTTCTTTTGGATCAATGAAGTCACATTATCTATATCTTTTATTGCATTTTTACAGCAAATGTGTTCCATGTATGAGCAAAAATTTATCATTTTTTTTTCTTCTAATTAAAGGTATTAGAATCATATTTACAATAGTCACTTGTAACTAGTTTGTAGAGATGCTTATTCTATTGAATGGTTTATATTACAATAAAAATTCACCATTTTATACACTAAAAAAACATATTGCACCCACCAAAGTTGATAAGACGTCACCCTATCATAAGTACTACCTCATTCATACCGAGGGAGTTCTAACTTCTATCCATAACCATAAGATGGGGAGTTGGGGTCCTAGGGGACCAAATGAAAATGAATGTACTATGAAAAGATACATCAAAGGATTAGAATAATTAAGTATAGTTATCCATGATTATCAACAAAAAAAAAAAAAAAAGTATAGTCATCCACATTCAATCATGATCTAACAATTACAAGTTGGACAAAGTTTAGCTTCAAAACTTGTTGTAGCCTAAGACTACAACTTTACTCAATAAAATAAATGTTACTACATATTTTGAAAATCTAACCGTTGAATTGCATGTTCTACATGCTCTTATTACATATGCCAAATTTTGTGTTAATAAGATATTATTTACTATATGATCTATAAGCTTATATATTATGCATAATTTTAAACTACAAAAATTTACAATTTAAACAATTTATTGATGACATAGCTATTGATCTTTAATTTTTTAGAAATTTTGCAAGTATGGAGAATATAAAAAGAAGATGTAATACAATTGTGGATTTCTCAAAATTCACTTCTAATAAAAAGATATTAAGCAAGTTTGTAACATTAGGCTACAACCAATTTTGTAACTAAACTTTGTCCTTACAGGTTTTAATATGTACTCTTGAACCCAAATGAAAATTACCAAATTCAGTAATTTTCATGATAGGCTTTCCATTCCTATTAGACTCAAATGAAAATTACCAAATTCAGTAATTTTCATGATAGGCTTTTAATTCCTATTAGACTTAGACACAGTTGGCCAATCATGGCCCATTTAAGAAGCCATTTCCTTTCTTTTTCTTATTTATTAAGCTTTTAAAACATCAATCATAACCAAAGGTCATAATAATTAGCAGATGGTTTTATGAACCCAAGTCCCCAACTAGAAAGGATCTAAAAATCAGAAATTTTCACAAATGCAAACAAATTTACTTGACCCAAAAAAAAAAAAAAAAAAAAGTTAATTTTTTTTTTTATACTATGTGAGCTCGATCTATCATCATCATTACCAAACTTCATTTATGTCATACCAAACATTTTTGAAGTCATTTTGACATCTAATCACACGCAAAATCAACTGATCAAAAAAATAGCTGTCTTATCTCTCACGAGTGCAAGAAAAGAACCATGCTCTACTCAAAAGCTATATAGCACATTCTCAAAAGAAATCACACATTAAGGAACTAATCCTAGACCTAGAGAGTTTGATTATGATCCATACCTTTTGTTTTACACATGAAAATTACTAAATTGTCGGCAGATGGGTCTCAAAGTCTCACAGTCTCACCCACTTTTTTTGCACGGGTGAAAAAGTTAATTGTGGCCTTGTTGAATATTGTGGATTGCATGGTAATTAAAAAGGATGTTGCGGGCTTCATACTCCAAAAAAAATCCAAAGGCTGGGGGACAAGTTGATATGCTTTACTTCCCCACCATACCAACCATCTAAACATGCTTGAAAATCCATACCTGCCTTTGAAACATAAATTATGAATCAATTACAACATCTTTTTAGCTTCTTATGTATTGGGGGAATTAGTTTAATCATAATGACGATATAACTACCACACATTGCATCATTAATGCGTAAAATGATATCATATGGTTGTTTTACTCCTTTTTTTTTTTTTTCTTATAGTGTACTTTTCATTTTGAGAGGAAAGGGAGAAAATACGTTAAATCCGTGACATCAGAAACGAAGATTGAGAAAAGTGTCGGTTGAACTACAAACTTATCGACAAATTGGATCTCATTGTTGAAGGCTAATGGGTGCCTCATATGACTTAGGTACTAGTATTAGAGCAAACTCCCCTCATGTTATGTACCCTCTTCCCTATCCATAATATGATTCTAAATTAAGTGATAGTTCTGCTTTCAAGTCCCACATTACCAAATTTTGAAAATTTGCCTTTTCAATCCTAAGTATCATGGAAAATTATTCAATATTTTCATAGTACAATTTTTTCTCACATGAATAGTAATTCCCACTATTCATGTATTAACTATTGAGTATTACATCGTTGTACTCTAAAAGTACTAAATAATTTCTTATGTATATTATATAGTGGGAATGCAATACTAATTACTTAGGCCTTTCTTAAGCTACCATTTTTATATGTACATAATCATATTATTTATAGATTTAAAATTTAAATCATTCAAATAAATAAATAAATATGTATATATATATATATATATATAGGGTTGGGTTTAAATTACATCTGGTGTAACTCTAAGCAATGTTACATCACTCAATATTTTTTAATTGGATACAAATTTTGACAAATCCACCATTAGATTACATTATCTTCGTATATTCTCCATGCTTGCAAAATTTCAAGGTGATTAAAAATTAATAGCTATGTCATCAATCAATTGTTTATATTCAAGTTTTTGTAGTTTAAAATAACACATAAAAGTTGAGTTTATTAATCGAATGATAAATAAAATCCAATTGACATGAAAATTGGCATGAATGTTAAGAATATATAGAACATGTAATTCAACGGTGGGATTTTCAAAATATGAATTCTATAACAAGTTATTGGGTGGTGTAACATTATTTAGAGTTACACTAGGTGTAACTTGAACCCAACCCATATATATATATATATATATATATATAGGCTAAAATGGCAAAATACCCATTTCTCACAAACTTTTCAGCAAAATGCCCCCTGTCTGAAACTATTTAGGAATATGTCCCTGTTTTGAAACTCGATTTTCTAAAAACCGACTTTCAAAACAAATGCATATCCTTAAATAGTTTCAGACAGGGGGCATTTTGCTGGAAAGTTTGTGAGAAATGAGTAAAACCCCATTTTGGCATATATATAAATATATATATATATATATATATATATATATAACTCTATTCTTGAACTTGGTCATAAAACAAATGCACCTTATTGGGTTATAACGTGGCAAATAGTTTCTTAGGCTCAAATAATAGTGAGGTTTAAATCAGAATCCTTATCCTTACGCGAACCCTTTGGATCCATACAAATTATTTGTTTATTTGTCGCATTCTTCAATTACTAAATTCAATCATTTCACTATGACTTCGAGTTGCATATGTCATATGACTTAAGAGAAAAAATATTAAGGTAATGGAAAATCTCATATACATTATTTTTAAAAACTAAACTTTGCATAGTTTTCTATTACACAAGTTGTAACCAAATAATGATATGTGATGTGATGTCTAGAGTTTGTAGTGAAGGAATCTCCAAAACTTTAAAAGAAAATTTTGTTTTAAAAAGCAGCATCGTTTAATTACCTCATACCAATTTGAATTGAAAAGAATAATACTAAGAATATAAGGCTGAATTTTAATAATTTTTATGACAATTTAACCATAAGGGAAGAGTATAATTTCTTTATAATAATGCAAAAAATCAAGTTTTGAAAGTAAATAAAGTATTAGAGCACAAAAATAAGTATAGACCATCATCTCTTAAAATCATTTTAGAAAATCTACAATTTTTAAGGGTCATTATTAAGGTAATATTTTCTTTTATACTAAGGCAACAAGAGTAACACCTACATAATATAGGCGTTATGAATCTTAAGATGAGACTTTTTTTTTAAATATAATTCGATAATTACAATAAAAAAAGGGATTTGAACTTAAAATATCTCTATTAAAAATACTAAGAAGTGTCAATCAACTGTGCTACGAAGCTTTTAGCGAAAACTTGTTAAAATAACACAAACCTTAAAGGCGACATAATGTTGTCTCAACATTTGCTTACAGTAACAGCTTATAAATTTCCTTACAGGTTGTTGTATAGAATTGAATGTTGCATTAAAAAGTTTCTTTTATCTCATAATCTTACATTTTTGTACTTGATTATCCCTTCAAGACCATTTTGTTCATAATTCATATAATTTTTTGAGATCGATGTGATGGCATAGCTGAAGAAAAACTTTCACTTTATTAACATCACATACATAAAAACAAAAACAGCAAAATGGAATAATCAATAATGTCCTCACTTATGCAAGTAGAGGCAATAGTAACATAATAAATCATTATCAAAAATTAATTAACTAAATTGACCCGACGTATAATATGTAGAAACAAGGCCTCAAGTATGACACAATTTACGTCAAAAAAGAAGTTTTGGGTTCAATAATCATATAAGCCAAATATTTACGATAGCCTCTCATTGTCTAATGTTTAGGCTTAGCATTTAGCAAAAGATTAGCCAAAGAGGTTGAAGAAGTTGCTGACGAAATGAATGATGAAATGCTTGAGTAAGAGAGAAACAAGTGGTACAATTTAGGAGCGTGTGAATAAAATGAGAAATGAAACTAGTTTTTGGCTTAGATGTAACTATGTGGTTGGGTACACCACTTTCCACAATCGCATCATGGACCCTACATCTTGTGAAATCAAAACAAAAGGGAACAAACAACTAACGTTTAATTCTTAGGTCCCACGCACCTTTCATAAAACTTATATGAGTTATGATGGGCCACTCACTCTGTCCAGCTCTAAACCTTTTTTTTTTTCTTCTTATTCTACAAAAGCGCGTGTGCTCACGCGCACAGTTTTTGAAAAATGATCAATTACAAAGTATATATGCTTTGACCTATTTTCAATTTTGTATATTTAGTTTCATTGGTTTTCAACGTAATGCTTCCGTTAAATTCGCACCGTTAAAGTCCACCAAAATACTGAAGTTTTGTCTGGTTCGAGGGAATTGAGAAGAGAAGAAAAGAAGAGGAAAGAAATGAATCAAAAGTCTTTGTTTAGTTAGGATCTTTCTTCCCAAATTGAGAGGAAAGGAAAAAAGAGAAGAAAGAGTTTTGATGGTAGGACCTACTAATAAGTTATATTTCCTTCCATTTCTCCCTTACAAACCAAACAAAAGGAAAAATGTTATCATTTCTCTTCCCTTTCCTCTTCCTTCTCCCTTCCTTTTACTAAACACGATGTAAAACTACCAACAAGATTGGATGACACTAGACAAAAAGACAACTTAAATATAGGACCCGTTTAATATGTATGCTTAAACAACAGTTTTCAGTTTTTTTTTAAATACGTGTGGGTGAAAAAGTGTGTGAAAATATGTGTAATATTGTTTAAAAATTGAAAACATGTGTTTGAATTCGTGTACCAAACGGGGCCTAGTTTCTTGGGTACAATACATTGGATTCTCCCATTGAATTGAAATACATAATTATATTGAATTTAATTATTCTTGTAAAAGATAACATTATTTATATTGTGTATTAGTTAATGCATCTATGTATTTGAATTTAATTGGGAAACATAATGTACTGTACCTAAATCAAAATCTTACTCAAATTGAAAATAGATTAAAGTTTACGGATTGAAATGAAAACAAAAAAAGAAAACTTAAGATTTAGGCTATTCAAAAAAAATTCTTAGTCGTATATTAGCAAACATTCAAGATGAGATGAGAGGCATTTTTCAAGAGACCCTAGCAGTAGAAATGGCCAAGGGTACATACTACTCATTTTCTTGTCATGATCACAACGCAACTAACATGATTTCCTAGAAAGGGGCTTTGCGTGGGCTTAGAGAGAGGGTTGAGACTGAGTACCAAATATATTTTCCTATGCGAATGGAAGACTCTTTACCTTAATAAGTTTTGATACTATTGTCTTTTTATTATATAGTTTAGCGATAAAATTTCGGATTTCAATTTCATTGTCAACTTCCAACTTTTTAGTATAATTATACTTTTATATAACTTTTTTAACAAAATAAAAACAAGCTCAGCCAAATGCACTCGAAATCAATATCGTATTAGAGTTTTGAGCTCCTTTGTTTTTTTCTGATCAGAAAAGGTGGGGAAAAAAAAGACTAATATAAAGATAAATGATGCTTTCCAGTTTAAAGAAAATTAGCACAAAAAATAGCATATAATCAATTAGAAAATAAGAAGAACCAATCAAATATAGGAATCACTTTCTAAAAAAAAAAAAAATTATAGGAATCAAAGTCACCAAGATACTTTATATTAAATAGGATGAGCCTTGCCTTCCTGTTTCACAAATTTAAAGAAGAAAAAACTACAATTACATTGTCAACTTAAATGTTTAATATAGCTTTTACATTGTGAATCGATCCAAGCCCGATAAGATTTACAAGAATTACTTGGTCATCACCTTTATATCATATAAAACAAGAGATAAAGCTAAAACAGATCTCATCTAATCATCTATATATAAGAGAAAAAGCAGTTTAGTAATAATTAATAAAATTACATGAAAGATTAGCTTGCTTATGCAATTAATATTGGGGTTGAGCTATTACTTTTTAAATTATAAAATGATGCTTGGCCCTTACTCGGCTTCAAGGTTTTATTATTTGCGCTTTTTCTCATCCTGGTCAAAAACAAATTTCAAGTAAATGGCTATCCTTCATTCTCAAAAAAAAAAAAGTAAATGGTTATCCTTAAATGTATTTGATAGTCACATATTAACTTTTCATTACTATCAAAAAAATAATAAAGATTTTGATATATACATTAAATGTCATGACCTTTGCCATGACATTAAAAATTACCTTGTTGCTTATTTATTTATTATTATTATTTGTTTAGATGATTATTGTTGTATTTATTTATATAGGAATTGGGAACTCTTGGACAGTTTTCTTACACGCGCAAGTCAAGCGTGAGACTAGCTATTAGCTAACCTCCAAAATAAACATTTCATGCCCCCCAATGAAAAGGGAGGTCATTAGTATATAAAGGTGGGTGAGTTAGGCATAGGTTCTCCTGAAGTTGGTGGACTACACTAGTGAAGGCAAAAATACTAAAAGCGCAAAAGTTATGGGGAGGCAACCTTGTTGTGACAAGCTTGGTGTGAAGAAAGGGCCATGGACAGTTGAGGAAGACAAGAAATTGGTCAATTTCATCCTCACTCATGGCCAATGTTGCTGGCGTGCCGTGCCTAAGCTCGCTGGCCTCCGGCGTTGTGGCAAGAGTTGCCGTCTCCGGTGGACTAACTACCTCAGGCCAGACTTGAAGAGAGGCCTACTTAATGAAGCTGAGGAACAACTTGTTATTGATCTCCATGCTCGTCTTGGCAATAGGTATTTCATTATTGTTAGTGGTACTATATTACTATGTTTTGTGGATTACTGTTTACATGTCAAGTTCTGTAAGCATAATTTTTCAAAACCTGTTATTTGAAAACTCTGGTCTACTTTTCTAGCTGGGGTCTAGTGCTTTTACTATGGGAGGTGTGAAACACATGCATGCGAATGAAATTTGAGGTCTTGAAATATCTACACCTTGGTTTCAACATGTTGGAATTGACAATTTGAATTAAGCCAAAAAAAGATGATAATGTTACGTTGCATCACTATCTAATCTTACTTTCATTTTCCATGGCTGTCTGGATTTTACACTTGCTGTACATGAAATAAACAGCTACAGCTATGGCTAATGACAGAATGTGGGGTGTCCAGAAACTCCTAATTACTTAGTACTTCAACTTAGTTTATCATATAGATATGAAGAAAATGGAACTAAATGATAACAGAAATCCAAGATAATGAATCTGTATGAGCTACAAAGTAAAAAAAAAAAAATGACACCTTTTATTTAAAAATATAATGAAAAAATTGCAAAATATATATATAAATTAGGGCAAGATTTTCATCTTGTATCTTAAACGTGACACGGACACATGTTGACACATACCAAGCTTGTCGGTGTTGCATCCAATGCATTAAAAGATTAGGCAAAAGTCAAAAACCATTTTCTATGAAGTAGTTTTAGATTTTTAGGGCTCGTTTGGTAAAGGAATTTGATTAATGTTGTTTGGGTGTTTTTGATATACGTGTGGGTAAAAAAATGTGTCCCAATGTGTGTAAAGTTGTTTAAAATGCTCAAAAATATGTTAGAACTTGCTCACCAAACAGGGCCTTAGTGTTTCAAATTTTTTTCCTCAAAATAATAAAGCTGCACTTTCATTTTCTTTAGGTGGTCCAAAATTGCAGCAAGATTGCCAGGAAGAACCGATAATGAGATCAAGAATCATTGGAACACCCATATCAAGAAAAAGCTTATTAAGATGGGTATTGATCCAATTACACATGAACCTCTTAATAAAGAGGCCACCCCATCAAATACCCTTTGTCAAAGTCTTGATCAAAGAGACATTGAAGTCAACCATCAGGAATCAACAAAAATATGTGGCCAAGCCTCCTCCTTTGATAATTCTAGTGCCCCAACTGAAAATTCCTCAACTGGTGAATCTCAGTCATTGGACCCAGGTGACAATGACCTATTAATGAGTTGCATATGGTCTGACGCATATCTGGATGATTCACTATGGAATTTCCCAGCAACTGGAGAAGACTACAGTTATTTTGGATCATCATCACCAGAAAATTACTCTGAATTTTCTTTGAACTACAAGGACTTTTTTGGAGAGGACTTTGGCTTTGGTTGTTTTAGTGACATGGACATGAATTCTCAAGACATGGGTGGCAAGCACTAACTAGTACTTCAAAAATCACTAGCGGGGTTCATGAGTGGACACTTTTTGGTCCTGCTTCCAATTTCCAATCTTGGCTTAATTTATTTTGAAAACTTTTAATTACAGTAACTTACGCAATTAGAAAGCCTACAAGTATATTTACCTTCAAAAGAGAAAGACTACAAGAAAAATTATTAGTTGGTCAGTCCCATCAAACATGTTTATTAGTAGCTACTAGGTGTGGGTTGGTAAGGTGTCATTTTGCCAAATATATTGGGAAGCTTACAATTCAACCTTTTTTTCTGTGGAGAAGGATATATTGAGGCAATTGATATCTGCATCACTTGGCTTGTGATGGCAAACTATTTGGGATTTCTAATTGCATAGGGTATAATATAGATATGCCCACCAATAGCAATTTTATTTATCTTTTCAGATTTTAGATAATGTTTATGCTACCTAAAGCAAAAGCTCACCCCACTCAAAAGAGTTGTGTGGTTGAAGCACAGGACCCCTATGTAAATGAAAGTACTTTGTAAGCATGTGAATTCCAATAAGATGTAACTAAATAAAATAAAAATTGGGAGGGGAATCATTGATTGATCCCAAGAATATCTTAAGCTTTTTGCCTACTTTTGCAAAATTGAAAGATTCTATTCCTATCAATGGAAGACACTGCAACAAGCTACCTTTTGTGCACATTGCTTTCAAGTTTCAACTACTTTTGCAGATCTTGGTGAAACAATCAGATTTTAGCTCCAAAAGGCAATTCAATTGATAGGCTCCACTTTAATGGCTTAGCATTCTCGTACTGTCTCACATGGTTTTAAGACTTAGGCTGCATTTGTTTTGACTTCAAATGATTTCAGGTAGAGATGGCAATTTTTGCCCGACCCATGGGTACTCGGCCCAGCCCGACCCTAATGGGCCGGGTTTTACCCGATCCGATTAGGAATAGGGTCGGGTATGGGTTAAAAAAAAAAAAAAACCCAAAGCGGGTCCGAGTCGGGTCTAGGTTTTATCAAAAAAATCTGAAACCCGATCCGGATAAAAACCCGATACCCTGAAATTACAAAAATACCCTATATATATATAGATATAGATATATATATATATATATATATATATATACCTATAATCTAACCCTAATCCCTCATTTTTTCAGCAGCAACTCAAAGCTCAAGCTGCCTCACACTCACAATCTCTTCAGCTCAGTCTCGCCACTCTCACTCACTCACTGACCTCGCCGTCACCATAGCTCACTGTCGGTCCCTCTCTCTGCCGTCCCAAGCTCACTCACTCATAAGCTCACTCACTCACTCTCAATCTCACCACCGGCCCAACTGTCCAACCTCTCATAGTCGTCGTAGCTCTCACCACCGGTCCCTCTCGTCGCCGTCCCAAGCTCTCGCCGTCGATCTCTGTCTGTTCTGTTCTCTACTTTTCTTCAATTTTTTTTTTTTTTTTTTTATATTGATGTACTCGGTCTGTTCTATTTTGTAGCTAAATCAAACATTTTTGTGTATATATATAAATGATAAAAGAATAGTTGAATGTGGTTGGAGTGGATTTGTGTTTTTGTGGTTGTTTTGAATGGTGGGTGTGATTTGTTTTTGTTCAAGTTTGTTCCTTTTTGGATTAGCTGGTTTAGCTTAGGAGCTGGAGAGCTTAGTGAAAGAAGCTCAAGGTTTTCCCATTTTGTTTATTTTAGAGTTTCAGTAAATGGATCTGCTTTGTATGTGAGGTTCACAGTTTTGAAATTTGGATTTTGTTGTTCTTGTTACAGTCTCAAGCCAAAGTATCTGAGAGGGGTTTTGTGAGTCTCTTTGCATTTCAAATTTTTTTTTTTTTTTTTTTCCGGTTGGGCCATGATTTGGGCCGCGAATTGGGCCCAAATCTAGTTGGGCTAAACGGGGCCCGCGGGGCCGGTGGGGTCTGACGGGGTGGGTTTGGGCCCCGAAAAAAAACCCGTTTAATAAACGGGTCGGGTCCGAGTATGAAAAAACCCTACCCAAACCCGACCCGTTGCCATTCCTAATTTCTGGAAATCATTTTACACTAGCCTTTGTGTTTGGTAGCTATAGAAAATTAAGTCAAACGGAATTCATTTTCCACATTGACGGTAAAATACCCTGCCTCACCCGTAATTCATTTTCAAGTTTTATTTTACCTTCAATTGATTTCCACCCTAGGAAAATAGAAGAGAGAGAGAGAGAGAAACAACAAGGAGATCGCACCAGAAGCACCGGTCTCGTCGCACCCAACACCGGCCCCAACCCCAAATCGCACCGGTCTCATCGCACCCCAGCACCGGCAAGATCGCACCGCCTGTAGCACCACCGAGATCACAGAACCAAACACCAAGCTCGTTCGCACCCCAGCACCAACGAGATCACACCCATAGTCTCCACTGGAAGCTCATCAGCGCCGCAATTGTAGATCGTCACCACCCAAGACCGATCCACTCAAAACTGATCTCGTCCTCGACCCACCCAAGACCGAGCTCGTTCTCGACACCCAAACCCACCCAATATGGCCGCCGCCGCCGTCCTCCATCCACTCTGATCTCTCTCTTTCCCGATCTATCTTTCTGTCCCTCACTCTGTCACTCTTTCTCCCTCCGATCTCTTTCCCGATCTATCTCTCTATCTCTCTGTCCCTCTCCCTCAACGTTTTTATTTTGATTTTTGGTTGTGTTAAGTGTATATTTTGAAATTTTCTGTAATAAAATTTGTTTGGATGTTGAGAAAATGTGAAAAATTTGTAGGAAAATAGCATTTTTAGAATGTTACCACACACCGAAAATCGTTTTCCGAACTATTTTTCATTGCAGAACCAAACACCCGGATTTTATTTTCCTTACGAGAATTCACTTTCCCCCTGCATTCATTTTACACTCGGAATTCGATTTACATTGAACCAAACACACCCTTAGATAGTTTTAAAAACCGAAAAAATTAGAGGTTTAAGTTTTTTAAGGTCAGAATGAGGTTAACCGAGGTTAGATAGTAATAATGTCAAAATTAATTTAAAAATTAAACTTTCAAATGAATTTTCACAATTTTTATAAAGTTATTGGAAAAGAATAAAGTATAAACAAGTATAAAAATTTTATGTTTAGTAATCTTTCAAATAAAGAATATTGCAGTCTAAAATAAAATCATTTTCAACATAAATTTATAAATTGCATATTCATATGTTAAAGTATAATTCTTGAACCACTAATAAAATTATCAAATAATAATAAATTGAGAGGGAGGTAATATGATAAATTGAAAAACTATAATCTAAACTTAAAATTAATAGAATGTGAAATCTAAGAACCACACAAAAAATGAGCTTGGCTTGGTGGTTGGCATGTCAATATAAGCTTTATAAAAGGTTAGGGTCATAAGTTCAACCATGTTGTCCAATGTTCCAAATCTTTTTTTTTCATTTTGAAAATAACACTAACTCCAGTCTAGGTGTGACAACCATGTTGTCCAAACTCCAAAATATTCCAGCACAGCATATTTTGGGTGGAGCAAGATCCTCTAGAGGTCTTAAGATAACTCTATAATGAAAATTTTAAAATCTTATCTATTCATTTTGAAATGAGAGTTAGAATTCTTAACATGACAGCATTACTTTAGAAAGTAAGAGATAGAGGAGAAATTATACAGTCCTCTGGTGGACCACGTCACTTGTCTACCATTCCACTAAAAGACTTCTACTTGTTTAAAATTGCTGAATCAGTAATTAGTTTTTGTTTAAAAAAAATTTCTAACTCAGCAATTTTAAATAAGTGGGAGTCTTTTAATAAATGGTGAACCACATCACTTGTCCACCATAAGTACCTTATAATTTCCCGAGATAGAGAGTTGTTAATTAAAGCCATGGAAAGCCCACATGACCAAAAGCAAGCCACACCTAAGTCATGGAATTCACTTGGCGCATCACTGTATAATTACTGCAAGATAATTTTATTTGGTTTTGATAAATACATTTGTCAACTATGATTTATTGTTGAATACGTTACCTTGTTTATATTTGCAAACTATGATTTACAAGTGAGTAGTGAGTGCCTTATAGGCTATAGCCTAATTACTTTCACAAAAGAATACCTTCTTTTTTTTTTTTTTCAATATACATAACTAGATTTTTTTCTCAAAAAAAAAAAAAAACTAGATTTCTTCTTTCTACATTATTGATTCAATTATTTTATTTGCAAGTGGAAATACAACAATAATAGGACCACAAGAACCTACGCCTTGCAAAGCCACGAAAAGCACATGATGTGACACGCCCAAGTTTTGGAATTCACTTGGCGCTGTGTAATTACACTAGATGGCAAATTAATATATCTTTCTTGACTTCGTTAGTCCAAAAATAAAGCATAACTTAAAATTTTGAGATTAATTAGAGTGAAATTCCAGAAGTCACTGCAAAACTTAGCTTAAGAACAAGTCAATATGAGGCTTTATTTTTTTTTTTTTTTTTTTTTAAAGAAGGAATGAGGCCCTTCTTTATTTTTTAGAAATAGTTATAATATGCGACTAACTCCACAACTCGAATTATTTCTCCCCTAAACTCCAAACACCAATGCTTGGAGAGGTGTCATTTCAACTACAAAACACTTAGCCAAAAGAGATGAGGCTTGATGTTGATTTGTCACCGCACAAATTATTTAACCTCTATATATAAGTTTTTTTTTTCTAATATAAATAAAAGTAGAAAAATACAAAATACAACATAAAAGATTTATAAAAAATAATCTTTGAAAAAAAAAAAAAAGGCCAAGGTCCTTAGTGTGACTATTAAATTGCTTTCCGATGCAAGACTTTTGAAGCCAATGCCGAGAAAGCTTGAAAATAGAATATCTATTGGCCGGGCCATTAGCAATGGTACGATACCATTAACTAATGACTCTATGACACTTTTTCTTTTTTCAAATTACACACGTGAGTGGATTTTGAATTCATGACCAAGTTATCCACACATTCTAGTAAGAGAAGAAATTGTCATTTAGATAATCCAAGCTTATTGGCTACTTTTAACATTTTTTTTTTTTTGTTAATATCTTATTACCTTTGGCTTAAGCTACAACTCGTTTATGCGCAAATGTAATTAAGAATAAACACAATTTTATATATATATATATATAACATTTCTATTTAATAAGTAATAGTCTGTACACATTTAATGTATTACATTGAAGCACAATAAATTTAAATATACTCTTTTTATATTTTTTAAGTTTAAATGTATAAATTTATATGTAAATATAATTGGCATGAAATTAGAGTATAACTTGAAGAACACATGGCATAAAATTGGAGTTGCTTTAAAATCTAAAGATAGTTGGCATCAAATTATAGAGCAAATTAAAGAATACTGGGCACAAAATTATATTACAATTAGAATCTAATTTTTATTCTTGAGTGAGCTTTTCACTTTATTATATTAAAAAGTACTAATCATTATCGTGATATCCCTTAATTAGTCAAACCCATTGGTTCTAGTTCTTATGTGTATATTGGTTGTTTTACACTTGCAGTCTACACCTAAGCAACTTATTAACCGATTGAACAAATAGCACCTTCTTATTAATAATCCATTGGCTTTAGTTCATGGGCGTGATGGGAATAGCACAAGCACTGAAAATAACCCTTAATTTCCACCAAGGAATGATTGAACAAGTAGCACCTTCTTAATGGTAATCCTTTCTCTCTTTCGTGGTAATTAAGTAAAGATTTGTACAGGCATACTTTTGTTGAAAAAAATAGTAGTACTCTTTGTGAAGGGAGCGTGATGTATGGCATTTACCTCCACAGTTAAAGCCTCAATTAGAAAATAAAATGATATTAGGGTTGGGGAGCCAAAGGCCTTAATGTTGAGGGGGTGGAATTGGAAGGAAAAGATAAATTATTCACTCTTACGAGAACAGTCCTTCTGTGAAAGGGTCGAGAAAGAACTCTTCCTGTAAAAGTGAATAATTTCTCAAATCGAATGAAAAAGCCAAATAGCGAATCTAATGGAAAGACAATAATTTTAACTCGACATTAACTCGAATGAATGACAAGTTCATCCTTATTAAAACATGCTGCGAAAGCCATTTTCACTTGTATACACTAGGCATGTGCCCCATCATAAACAAATTCTAGTGCCAAGTACCCTGTTTGCAGAGACACCCTCCCTAGATCGTAGTGCAACAAATGCGACAATGCTTCAAATTTAACAGTGACTGTGTTTCATTGTGCTTGGCACTATATACCATGTTTGCAGAGCACATATTGAGGTATAGTGAATTATGTTGTTTAAATGTATTAGGGGCCTTGCCAACAAAATTTGAGCACTAGTATTGTATTACCCTCTTCATTCCCTCTATAAAAGGAAGTCTTATATTTGAACAGATCATAAAAATATAGTGAAAGTATAACTAGCTTGTGCCCATTGTTTGTCTTTGATTCCATTAGGGTGTCAAATGTTGCGATAGCTAGCCTTATGTTTTATCCATTTACTGTTTACCCCTCTAGCACCAATAATTATAATGTGTAGCGAGACTCAGTTGCATGTATTGAAAATATGAGATACTGTCTCCTCTAACTCTTACAAAAACATGTCCTAAAATCTTATATATGAGGTGTATGTGGGTTCAAGAATTATGTTGATGTCACTCCCAAATGGTATGGTTTTATTTCACTTCATAATTGTTTGAACTAGTGGTGGGGTTTACATAATGTGAGAGATCCACTGCATATATATTGGAAACAATAGATATCGTTTCTAGCAAGTATAGTAAGTTAGTAACATACCCTAAAATCTAATGTATACGTACGTGGGTTCGTCATTCACGAATTCATCATCCATGAATTATGTTGATGTCACCTCCCAAATGGTAGGGTTTTGTTTCACTTAAAGAGTTGTTTGCATACAGGGAAAGTGTGAGATAATGAGATAGAATAGAAAAAGCTTTTGAGCACGATGTTGATATATAGCATGACTAACTTTGGACCACTTCTTTCTTTTCTCCAAAAATAAGGTTCGCTTTTGGCTTAGTAGCAAATCAAAATAGAGTAATGTGGTAATTTGTAGTTTACCGGAAAAAAAATGTGGTAATTTGTAGATTTCAAAAAGCCATGAAAGGAAATGCTTATAAAGAGGACCCATCTAATCCTGGGCATGATCATTAATTGTCTCATTTCTTTAACATTTAACAACTAGATTTATAGGTGCCGTTATTTCTGACCTACGCATGGCACCAATTCAGTCATCTAATCATAAATAATCATATTAAGATTAAAGAAGTAGTAGAACCCCACTAAAGCTCTATGCCTTTAATCAAAACTATAATATGTATATTTCCACTTTTATAAAACTAATGACAATGTTACAAGATATCTCATGAGATCCTCCTAACAAATCATCCGTGAACAACGACAACAATATATGAGCCATCAATTTGGTTCCTCGTGCACGAAAGTGAAGGGAAAGTGAAATTCCAAGTCACACAGTTTGTTTTGGTTTCGGATTTTCATTGGGAAACAAAGCCTCTGAAAGCATATTCCTTGGGAGAGTCAGCATGGATAGCCTATGCGAGAAAGCAATTTAAGATATCTTTCTGCAGCTCTTCCATGTTGGTGTTTAGTTTTTTTGGACCATAAGCAAAAATTGTGGCTGCTCCTTGAGATATATATATATATATTTAAAGGCAAAAGAGTCTCTTTTAATCCTTACATTCTATCAACTGTACCTTTTAGAAAAGGGAAAGGAAAAAAAAAACAAAACAAAAAAACAAGATTTGTTAGGTAATTATAGGAATGAGATGAGTAGACAAATTCCATTATGACTAAGCCTCCAGGTCACTCCAAAAAGAATACGCATGTGTGAAGAAAAGTAGAACAAAAGATAGTATCCATGTGTCAATAATGACGATAGAGAAAAATGAGCTGCAATTTTCATCACGCAAATGATGTCATGAAACAAATTTATAATTTCTTCAATCATCAATAAACAAACAAAACAACCCCGGCCGCCTCCTCTTCTTCCTCACAACTATCATATTAAGCAATTTTATATAGGGCTTGTATGTTCAATGTGAAATTATTCATTACACATAGTATATTTTACCCTTCTCTCATATAAAGATAGAATTTACTATCAAGAGCCGCTTGACACAACTGATTGGCATCATATACTATATAATAAAAGTTGGGTTTAGATGCCGTAGTTACATCAAGTGACTTCACCATATTGTAAAAAAAAAAATTTAGATTTTTAAAATATATATATAATTTTTCTTCTCCTATCATTTCTAAGTTGATAAAAATCTTAATTTGATTACAATCCAAATTCTTCATCCTATCCATGTAATCCTTATTTTTTACGTGTAGTGTATTATAAAAAAAGCAACAATTTTCTTCTTTTTTTTAATTACTACAATACACGTAAAAAGAAAAATTTTATACAAAAAAAGTTATATATTACTAATAAAAGTCTAATCAATATTGCAGATTTTTTTTTAGATTTAAAATGATAAGACAAGTAAAAAAAAAAAACCTTAGAAACATGGATAAGATAACTAATTTACTTAGATTAGAATCGTGTAACCATTAGTATTTTATTTAAAATTTAAAATTATAGATGAAAAATAATTTTAGAAAAAAATACACGCTATTTTTTTTTTTTTGGATAGAAACATTTTTTAACAATATATAATTGATTAGAATTTAACGTAGGATAGGTGTTTCTTTAATTCCAAACCATCTAATAATTTCCCTTATAATTTAACTTCAATATAATTTGAAAATCTATGTCTAATAGAACTCTCCCAAGTCCTAACTTCCATGTTTTTTGGATAAACATGCATCCTAAGTGATGAGTTTTACCTTTTTTTTATAACTTTAATTGTGATAATTTTTTTAATACACATCTTTTTCCTAATAATTCTATTTCTCTTATAATTCCTAAATTGATTAGAAATCTAACATCTTCACAATTGAAAATTCTCTATATATACGGTTTTTTTAGTGTATTCTTATATATTTATATGCACAACTTCTTCACTTATGGCTTCTTTCTTTCTCTTTTTCTTTTTTCTTTTTTTAATATTTTGGTGATAGAAACACTACTTATTGTTCTAATCAATTTTTTCTATCCCCATTATTAATAATAAGTTTGTATCTCTCTTTTTGTTTGCAGTAGAATACTTTATTAAAACCACACTATTACATGTATGTTTCTATTCTTTGTTTTTGTTTCTATGGTTTTGCTTATGAGTCATAAATGCAATATTTAATCCATGAAATCAATTATATGAATCTCTATAAATATTTCACATTTATGATTTGTCAGGTATCAATTATTATTTGAGTTTGTTTTGTTTGTAGTAGAATGTTTTATCAAAGCCACCATCCACACTATTAATGGTATGTTTCTTCTCTTTGTTTTTGTTTTCTACGATTCTATTTATGAGTCATAAAGTCAATTTTAAATTCATGAAATTCTTATATAAGCCTATATAAATGTAGGAGGGATGAGGCCGAGTATGGAATGGAAACTGTGGGCCCAGCCCGAGAAGGGAAAAAGGCCCACTTGCATATCAACCCTAGCCCGACCCATGGATTAGAACCTGAGGAGGAAAGATGAAGAGGCTGACCTCCCGAGGAGCCTCAGGAGTGAGCGTTCCTCAGGAATTACCAAGCAAGCCGATAGTACCAAAAGACAAGAAACCAAGGAAGGTGGAAGAGATGTACGAGCAAAGAGGAAATGACATATCTAGATAAGGTAGTCATCACCTTCACATTTAATGCACTGTGCCAACTCAGATGTCCACATTAATGAATGAATTACCACTAAACAATAGCCGCACAGCTTGCAACACATATTACCACCTCCAGGACAACCCTAATGGGACAAGCATCCAAAGGAAGGACCTTAGCTGTACAGGTGGAGGGCTAGGATGCAATCCAAAGGACTATATAATGAAAGGAAACCCCTCCAAATAGAAGGACGAAGAATCAAGAAAAGAATATAGAAACTGTGGGACACCACCCTGTATTAAGGACTTGAAAACAATTTTATGAACATTGCCTCATCAGCCAGACCCAAGGAAGTGTTATTTCCACATTTAGTACTTCTTTTTACAATTCACTTAGTCCTATCTCCACTAACCTAACAGTTGGACCATAAAAGAGCATTAAAGTTGACCTCGCAAGCTCATACTCTAATAAATTAATTACACTAGGCTTGTAAAATCTAATTCCGCTATTCTAAGTAGCTTAACCTTTTTGGGCCCTTACAATAAATATTTCACATTTATGATCTGTCCGGCATTAGTTATTATTTGAGTTGGTTTTATTTGTATTAGAATGCTTGTTTGTTCCTTCTCAAAAAAAAAAGAATGCTTGTTTGTAGTAGAATGCTTTATCAAAGCCACCATCCATATTATTACAAGTGTGTTTCTCTTCTTTGTTATTTTTGTGTGTTTTTTTATTTATGGTTTTGCTTATGAGTCATTAAAAGGTAATTTTAAATCCATGAAATCTATTATATAAACCTCTATAAATATTTCTCCTTCTTCTATAAATATTTCACCTTCATGATTTTTCCGCATCAATTATTATTTGAGTTAAACTTAAAGGTATGGAGATTTTTCCTTCTATCACTATAATATTCTTCCTTTTTATCCTACAAAAATATGTTTAGTTTTTTTCTTCTTTCTTTTGTTTGGTTTTGCATTTATGAATTATTTGTATTCATCTTCTTTTTCTTTTTCTTTTCCTCTCATAGGCTTTATTTTTTTTTTTTTTAAGAATTATCAAATTTTGTATTTCCTCCTACAACAAGGGTTTCATCTTTTTTATTTCTAGGTTTTATTTGAGTTATGCTTATATGTGCATTATTAGATTAAATTAATTTTCTTGAATAGTAAAATTTTTATGTTACTATTTCTCATTTTTATTTTTGTTGTTAGTAATATTATATGTGTGCTACAAAAATGCCATTATAAGACAACTGATAAGTTAGAAGAGAATTATGTTTATTTTTTTGGCAAATGAAATACCTTTTGTTAAGTTTCCATAGGTTTTTAATTATTAAATTTAGGAATTGTGTCATATAAATATGTTGTGTTATTGCTCAATACTTTTAAGAACAATAATTTATAAGCAATTTATATAATCTAGATTCAAGTGATTATTAATTTATTATTTCTCAATAAAATTATACTAAAAGTTTATAACTAAAATTGTGCAACGCACGAGCATAATACTAGTTTTCTAATGTTTTCATTAGAAACATCCAGAGTTCAAATGGACCATCTCCCAAGTATCCAGTTATTAAAATAATAAAAAAGGATTCTACCTCGTAATATACATAATATACATGAGATCTACTTTTATGTAAGAGGAAGATATAGTAAACCAGGTATACAAAATAATCTCTCATGTTCTATATCCTACTGTAATCTATTCAAGACAGAGTGTTCTACAATTTCCACCCTCTTTCCAATTTGACGTATTGAAATCAAATCAATTTCCCAATTGATTTCTTCCCTTTTTTTCCCTTCTCAAATGATGTCATTTCTTCCTTTAGCCTACTGCAAACAATCTAAGAAATCATATTACAGAGAACGTTTGATATGAAGCAAGTTGCTGCTAATTAGTTATATGATAGGGCAGGTAAAAACAAATCTCTCAGCCCATGAGAACTGAAGTTGGGTCTATTGCATCTCCACCACTTACCATCGTCATTAGTTATATCATTCTTTTCTGGGATAAGTAGAATAACCAGCCTTAGCTCAAACCCCATGGTGTGTGCAGTGCCCCTTAATTCATTCATAACAACGAATTTCCACACTACTTCTGGTTTCAACTTCATGGTTCTCTTAAATTTAATCATTTATATCTCCTGCATTATGCACAACTTCTTTCAGCATGACAAATTTTAGGCAGTGAAAATTTCCTTTCATTGCAAATTAGCTTCAGCCATTGCAAAATTTTCCACAATGAATTAATAATTCACAGATTACTTTTGACATCTCTAACAAGCAAGGAAGTATTTTACAACGTACAGATGCTAAAAGAATGACAATCATATTGGCTTAAAGGAGGGAAATGCATAGATAAAAAAAAAAAAAAAAACTTCATTCCATATTACTTAAGTACAACCAGTTTCAAAATTTATTGCAAAATTGGTTTTTACTTTATATATCCTATAAGTCCAAATGCCTCTTTACACCACCACACCGAAGAATATTTGAATTTGTATTTTCAGAGGCCATCAAGGAAGCAAAGTACACATTTCAACTTCTAAAATAAAAGAGCGCAGAATCTGAAATATTCTAATTGACACACTGAAGTTTGTTCCTAGCAACATCCCACAGAAAAACTTAACATGTTTTCAAGAACCAAGAGTGGAAAAAAACTAATAGAATTATGCCTGCTTGACCAGAGATCTTGTCCATTTCCATAGGGCCAAGGTCAAGTTGTGCGACAATGTCCATTTCCCAATGAATATAGAGGAAAGAAAAGACAAGCAAATTAAATTACAACAAATTTCATTTTCCCAATTCTCTTGTGATATCTGGTCTCAAGAACAAAGGCGTCTCCAAGAGACCCATGAAAATTTAAAGCACTAAGACACGATTTATAACCTTTTACAAAATTTGAAAACCTAGTAAGGGTACAAAACTAATCAAAAAGAGCATGTAATTATATACACACACAAATACAAAATTACTCATGACCTTTCACAATGAAATGCCATTTTAAGTGCAGGTAATGTAAGAGCAGAACACCATACCGGCTTCTAGTGTCCAACAATAAGCTGGTTAGCATGAATTGAGACTTAGACCTATCTTTGTCTTCAGGAAGAACAATTACTATTTCAAGAAATAAAAGCCATATCAGACAAGATGAGCCTTTTCATGATCTTTTCAACTTGGAGACTTTCCTCCTTGTCAAAAAACTGCATTATGTACTAATTGTCTAGCGATTCCTTGGTGCTCTTCACAACCAGATCGAAATTGATAGAAGCCAGCTGAGACAAGTTCTGAGAAAATAGAAAGCAAGTTTTCAATTTGGATGGCAACCTAATAACTTGATCAACAATTTCTATAGTTTAAAAAGCATATTAAGAATGAAACCAGTCTGTATTTTCTCCAAAATGCTAAAATAGAAGTTACATTAATTCCAGGGAGAGAATATAGAACTCCTTGCTAGTATTGAAAATAAAACTACTGGAAACCACCTCCCAAAATACCAGAATAATATACAAACATAAATTTTTAAACCCATATAAAAGATTATGTAGCCGTACTCAGCAAATATTGAAAGTGGCAGAAGCAAAATGAAAAATTTTCATTGCTATGTGACATCTAAAGTTCCCTGATGATGACAAAATAATAACTAGGTGAGGCAGATCTTACCTTGAATGAGAAATTACTAAATGAGTACTTCACCGCAAGGTTTGGGCCATTGAAATCTGCCAAAATACCACATTCGTCACCCTGAACCACAAGTATACAATTGTGAGAACAGTATGTAGTCACACAGGGCTGTAAGTAGGTCAAAAAGATTTTATTTTAAACGTAGAAATTCACACATATTAGTTTAGGATATTCAACTTCAATTATCTAATATTTAGCTATGATCATGCTACCAAATCTACATGATTCCATATGAATTTGGGTATCTTAAATCAAAGCAAGTCATATCACAGATGACTTTATTTTGCAACCAAATTGATATTAAGATTTTATCAGATCTTAGTTTCCCAGGACAGCTACTGGTATCAAGTGAAATCAGGTTCATGTTTTGATGTATTGAAAGACCTAGTTGCATAGACATAAAGATCACACCAAAGAAGCATGCATACATATTCATCATGTTCGTTGTTGTATGATCCGCTGCTGCATGTTTCAGTCAAATCATCAAAGTCACTACCTCCAGTGACATGATCATCTTCTATATTCCATATGTACCGGCTCATAAAATAACTTGTATCATGTCCTTCTGCTGTTGGTATGAACATAGCCTGCAGCCAATAACAGTATTTTGAAAATCACAATTTTATCAATACTTATTCCAAAAAATTCAACAAAGTTAAAATAAGAAAACCTTCTGCCTGGCAAGTGTATCCCAGTTTATATCCTTGAAGAAAGGATGTTGCTTCACCTGTCGGGAAAGTCAAGGTTCTGCTTAAATTTTATTGTCATTGTGAATTGAAAATAAAATTAATCTAATGGCCTTTAAAATTACCTCCTTGGCTCCAGTTGCTCCTAGTCTTTGAACTGGATTTTCAGTCAGCAATCTGCAATGGAGTGCACAAGAAATCTTAGTTAAAATGAAGATAAGTATTTTCTGAATTCCAGGTAGTAGATTACCACTATCTGCTTAGTTTTCACATAATTATCATGTATCTGAATTAAATTATGAAGCAACCACGCAACCCAATTTTAATCACATAAAACACACTATATAGAATGAGTACAACACTAAAGCGATTCCAATAACCATTTGCATTATAAATACAGTGACAGAGTTATTTTTCGATAAAAAGACATTAATAAAATTGGAAAAGAGGTCACAAATCATACAACAACAATACCCTAAGTTTTGCATTCCGAAAATGTACAGATCTAATTTTATGAATCTTACTTGTTAATCAAATCATGTGCTTCATAGCTCATCTCTTCAGGTATCTTTGGCCAAGGTATATCTCTGTTTATTATATTGTCAAAAATTTGCTGCAAATACAAAGGATCCATTAGTAAAAGTTTCACGATCAAGACCAATGATTATCAAATGATGTGGTGCAAAAATCCTACAATTCCCTGTTTAAAGGCTCAAAATGATTCAAACATGATTTGAAAACAATAAAGTCATGCTTGCAGTCCAAAAAGAACAACCAATGGAAACACCAACAGAGCCAAGATATGTACAGAAAATGCAGATGAAGCTTTTGGAAAGGGGAAAAGAAACAATTAAAATATGGCTCCATATACTCATCATATAACGGCAAAAACTTAATTCTATGTAATTCTCATTTTTTTTTTTAATCTGTAAACTCTAAAACCAGCACAAAGCTTTTGGGATGTATGCTTCACCAATGTTTATAAAATATGCCAGAAGAAAGCAAAGAACATATTTCATGTTGCTTGCATAAAAAGAAACTTTAAAATCCAAACAAATGTAGAGCTTTGTCATATATTTCATTGCGATAAGGATTAGTTAAAACATACATATGTTGATGACAGTTTAAAAAGAAAACGAAAATCAATCATCTACTCCGTTGTTGAAAGCCTAGCAATGATTTTATTCAGATAGCCTACCAGTGGATGTTCAGCATTGAATGGTGGAATACCCACAAGCATCTCATAAAGGATAACACCCACAGACCACCAATCTGCAGTTGCACCTGCAAGGAGAACAGTGTTGGAAGATCATACAACCAAACTGAAGAATATCCATCATACTATCTAATCTTTAGATAAATTGCGAACCATGTCCCATGCCAAGAAGTATCTCAGGTGCCAAATAATCAGGGGTGCCCACAACTGCTTGTTTTTGGCGCTGTTCTCTTTTTAATGAAGTTTCACTCTTTGGTTCATCATCTCCAAAAAAACCTGTACTGCTATCTGGTGGACCTGATAAGTCATCTGTGCTATTCATAAGACCAACCTTTGAAAGCCCAAAATCTGTCAACTGTAACACGGGATTAGAAATTTATGAGAAGTGACAAATAAAACCTTCATGGCATAACATACAATAGAAAGAGGCAAGTGATTACTAATGGAACTCTAAATCTTAAAAGCAAAGAGTGTGTCTTTCTTGATAAATAAATAAATGAAAACCCCTTAAGAGAAGGTAGCCTGTGTTACAAATCAACTCAACTTCCACATGTATACAGAAAAACTCGAACATATTACATAAGGAAGTAGCATCCTCTAATAATTTGTACCCAAAAAAAAAAAAAAAAAAAAAAACTGCTCCTTTCCAAAGACAATTTTTGATAAACTTAGATATTGACTAATGAAAGAAAAGCTATATATTTCTAAGGAAATACAAGCTATAGAATTTCCACACCCTACATGATAAAAAGGTCAGATTGAGTATATTCAGTAACTTTGAGGGTACTTCAGGCTATTCAAGATACTTCTTTAATATAAAGCATAAACTTCTTTTAATAGAATTACTAAACAAATTCCCATAAATAAATTTTTAAAAAAAAAAATTACTAAACAAACTTTGAAACCTAAATGCTCATATAAAATGCACAGAAATATTAATTATTCCAAAACTCTCTCCAAAAATGAAGGTTTTTTTTTTTTTTTGAGAAACAAAATGAAGGGATTTTAAATCATTTAAACAGTGAAAAATTAAAACTGCAAAATATTGACCTTGAGGTGACCATTTTGACCAATCAACAAATTGTCAGGCTTCAAGTCTCTATGAATAACATTTAAAGAATGCAGGTACTCCAAAGCAAGAACCTGAGGGAAATAAAGGAAAGTATTTGTACCATTTGTGAGAAACTTTTACTGACGCGGATATTAATAGGAAAATCTTAAGACAAACAGGGATATTAATAAGTCCTTACAATTTCTGAAATATAAACACGGGCCATGTCTTCATCCAAGCAGCCTAAATTTCTCAACAAAGAGTAGAGATCTCCACCATTTATATACTCCATGACCAAATATAGATTTTCCCTGCATGTGAAGGAGTAGAAAAACCGGACCTGTTCATCATCAGATCACATTCACATTAGAAATATATATCCATGTGCAATGCATCCTTGAAAGGTTTATAAATTGTGGGACCTCCTTACCACAAAAGGATTGCGAACTGATATAAGGATGTTACGCTCCGCCAAAATACTTTCAACCGCATTTTTACGGATCATGTCAGCCTTCTTTAAAACCTGTAAAAATATTCAAAACATATTAAAGACTTTGAGATAAAGATTGTCTCAACTTGTAATCCATATACAAGCAATTAAGCTTTCACACCAGTCACACTCACACACAAGCAGACAAATAAAAACTTAAATGTGAACATACATGCAGTAATCAATATCATAATGAAAATAAAAAGAAGCAAGAACTCTTATATTCTAACTACTCACTTGATCATCCATGATAAACATATAGAGCTGAGACACGGAATACGTATGTCTTAAGGAAATTAAAAGGAAACATAAATAACCACCAACAAGACAAGATATTGAGCAAGGACACATTTTGGTCTTTCCCTGTCACATAGGGGCGGCACTACCTTAAAAAAATTATATATAATAATTTAAAAATTTTTATTTGTCTACTCTTCAAAAAAAATTTGGAAACACCCTCAGTTTTTTTTATGCCAATAAAATTAAATTTTGCTCCATAATTTGTTCTACATTCAACGGATGAATGATTGCTTGGTTGTGTACATTGAAAGAGATGTAGCTTGTAGCATTAATAATGAAACTATCATGCAACGATTTCAAAATATGAAAACATGTAAAAGGCAATTGTAAACTTTATATATTTGCGTGTTCTTTTATTGTTGTTGTTGTCAATATATGAATCTCTTTTTATTAGATTGTATAATTTATGCTTCTTAAGGAACACCCTGAGAAAAATTCCTAGAGCCGCCACTGCTATCACATACCACTACAAGTACTATTGTCTAAACGTCATATATACTGTGAAACAGGAGGTATAAATATGTCCAACTACAGAAATTATATAAGCTTGTCTTACCAACTTCTATTTTAATATTTCATCCATTTCATGGTGGTTTGCAGTTAGGTATGAATGCTGACCTTTATAGCAAATAAGTCACCAGTTGCTCTTTTCCGGGCAAGAAAAACTCGTCCAAATGCCCCCCTACTAATTGGTTTTATTATTTCAAAATCTTCTATCGATGTCCGATCCTTAGAAGATTGATTAATAGGGCTTGTGCGTATACTGCGACCTGTATCATCTTCCACGGAACTCTCTTCATCAACCATGCCATTTGAGTCTACTTTTTCATCGTCTATCTGCCCACAAAGATGTACATATTTTTCCCTACAAATTTCAGATCGCAAACATGTGATGGCAATAGAAGCTGGAAATCAGATTTTTTTTACTAATTGTAGAGGTGCTCAAATACAGAGAATCTGTAGACATATTTCAAATTTTGTTAAAACCACAATAAACACATGAGATATAGTCTGAGATTAAAAATTGACTCACTGCAATAGTTTCTCTATACGTCTTCCAAAAGTCTCTACAACAAGGGCATCCACCTTTCTGTCCTGGATGGCATATTTTAGTTCTTCCAGCTTGTCAATCATATACTCCAATGCAACGTAGTCACAATTATTTACATTTGCAACAGAACGAGCAATATCCAGCAACTTGTTTATCTGCCATTCATGGTTTGATTAACAAATAATAATTTCAGCAAAAAGAATGCAATCCCAACATTAGCAGCCAGAAAATCATACTAGTTACCAGCAATGTCATTAAATCTCCATACTAATGACCAAAACAAAATGCAAAAAGAACCTCATTGATTAAACCATATTTTGATAAAGGCTAAGCAAAATGAAAAAGTGTTAAAGAGGCTTATCAATAAAATAAAATAAAATAAGAGGAATCCTTTGAAGGTAACATAGGAAAAATTATTTAACACAAAAGGGAAAGTTGTGTGTCAATACTGTAGATAGATACTCAAATTTTAGTATCAGTCATTTTTAACCAAATTGATGTATAAGATCCAAAAACACCATAAGCAGGATGGCGAAATTTGTACAAATTTATGCAGAAACCGAAAATAAAAAAGATACCAAGCCCTTTAATCTTAAGGAATCAAACAATATATGGGAATATTATTTATCAGGTCAAATACCTGCTGATAATTCTCATGCTCTGATAAAGCACTCCATCCATTCAAAAGCAATTCAATCTGGTTGGTTCGTGGTGTTAATAATGGTGATCGCGGTGTCAAGGTTCCTCCTGATGAGGCTTTCGTGCATCGGTCATCTATGACAAGGTTATTATCAGCATCAGGGACACAGTCAAGCACACCTTCAGAGAATAGACAAGCCAAGCTGTTTGGCTTATTAGGTGACATATCATCTAAGTAATGCGTACTTAATGTAGACTCTCTAGCAACCTCAAAAGATCCTCTTGGACTATCAGTGCTTCTAGGCGTGCTCTTTGGAGTCCAAGATTCCAGGATCCTTTCAAGAGTCTCAGCAACTCTTTCAAGCCGTTCATTAACAGTTAAGCCTTTCAAGTCACATCTATCAGCAATTGTACATATTTGAGAGTGCTGTTCTACATGCACAGTTGGTATTTCTACCTCACAAATACGACAGATCATTAAATCCTCATATGCAACATTTTGCTGATCCCAGAGTTTGACTCTCTGTAACGCTGCAGAAGCCTCTGACTGTTCAGGGTGGCATGGCAGAGTATCCAGATTTTCAATACCCTCCTCACCACCAGTTTTTTTTTCATCTTTAATTTGCAGCTCACCCGGCTTTGAGGGTGACTCAAGAGCATCATAGCCTTTTTTATTTTTCCCAGCAGCACCAGGAAGTTTCTTCCAAGATGACATTCTATAGCCGCTTGAAGCTGAATCATTACTCCTGGCAGTGTTGACTTCCACCTCATCAGCTCCATTACTGATATCTTGTTCTGCTTGACCTTTCTTCTTAATCTGACTTCCTTTTTCCTGCCCATTAGACTTCTTTGCCTGCTTCTTACTCAACTCCTTCACATTCAATGGCCCACTAAAGTCCGGCTGTGTAGCTGAATAATCTCCAAGATCACTGCACTGATGAAGTCCCAGGATGTGATCTTCTTCAAAACCACTCTCTTTCTGGAACTGCACAAGCCGGGTGCAACGAGTGAGGATAAAAAGTAGGCGGGTATGTGCTTGTTTGAGGATCCCCATTGGTAGCTCCTGTCTCCGGTCATCCAAATTCTGTACAATTCCTTCACACTTCACCCAAAATTCAGTAGATGGCATCTTTGCACAGCGCTGAGCAACCACCAACAAATCCTCCAACCCCTCCTTCCATTCAGGGTGAGACTCTGAGGTCTTATCAAGCATACCCACCATGTCTCCAGCATATGCACCTAAATCAGAATTAACCTCTTGCTTTAACTTGTCAAACTTTGCCCTTACTGCCACCATAATCTCCTAAAAAATTTAAAGGAACGTAAATACAATGCCACATAACACGACGAAAATCTACCTTCCCCCCTAACAAAGTAATAAACAATCACATCTTTACTATTCAATTCTATATTACAATGTACCTTCAAGCATAGCAAGTCGAACTAATTAAACAGTCTTATCACCCTATAATATTCACATTAAAGTCCTATACAGCTATATCTTTTCTATTCAGTAACATGTATTACAAAATATCCATCCACAGGTAATAATAATTGCAAATTCATCCCTAGGAATTTCTCCCTATAATTAATTACCTAATATGTGTGGGACGAAAAACCACACACCTTAGGGTAGCCATGTGAACACCCACGCATGAGGGGAAAAAACTAGAACAATGCATACATTATAAAATGAATATAAGGACACCATTTACATTTGTGGCATGGCTTTATTGGTGTATAATAAAAGTGGTGTCAATGATGGAACGAGATAAAATTGGTGTAGCTCCAATCACGATAAACTATATCAATAGTTATATAAAATTTTGTATTCCTAGCATTATTCTAGCTTAAACATATATACCTCCACGTAGCCAAATGCACGAGACTTCCAAATCGGAAATGGACGAACTCCTTTGGAGTTGAGCTCATGAGAGAAGCTCTTGATATCATGATTTCTATTCTTACGCCCACTCGTCACGCGCAGTATCGCTTGGAAACGAGGCGATTGTATTTCCTTGGCAAATGCTGATGCATGATTAACCTGCCAACACACACAAACACAGAAAACCTAATAATACGTACATTCTTTGAAAGAAAGAAAAAAGTACCAATTCATGAACAATTTCATTACCTCAAACCCTAAACTGAGCCCTAGATTGAGTGGCGATGGCGCTCTCATCGCCCTAGTTTCACTCCAATGAACCTTTTTCCCTATACACATTCATCAAAATTCGAGAATTCAGATTTCATTTCACGTATAATGTAAAATTTTCATACAGAAAGAGAGAGATCTGTACGAATTTGTTGGTCTGAGTTTAACATGGCAGGGTGGCGAGAAAAGACCGATTTGATCGGGATCGTGATCGGGATCTTAGGCAAGTTGGACTCGGCGGTGCCTGAAGCCGCCGCCTCCACTGTCGTCGTCGTCGTTGTTGTCGGAGGCGCATCGGCGTTCAACGACGTGAATCGCAGCGGCGAATGAGATGAGCGAGTTCTAATGTGATTAAGCCCCAACGACGACGGTTCCAGAATCGGCTCCGCCGAATCTCTCTCACCATTACCGGGGTCCAATACGCCATCGCTTTCACCTTCTTCTTCTTCTTCTTCTTCTTCTTCTTCATCTTCGTTTCCGTTTTCGTTTTCGTTTTCGTTTTCGTTTTCGGTTTGGTCATGCTTCGATGAACGACGTCGGGTTGGGATGCGAGGGATTTTCCGGAGCTTGGATCGTAAGGAAAGCGGAGTGGTGGCGGTTGAAGATGATGGAGACGACGTCGTAGCCGGGTCTTGCTGAGGGTCCGACATGAGAGATCGGATTCGGGTCTTTCATTTCATTTCGTTCTGTCTTTTCCTTCAATTCTTCTTTTTCTAAGTGTAAGGAGTGATATTAGAGAGAGAGAGAGATTTTCGCGGGAGATTAGGGGGAAATAGGGTGACACGAAAGCCCTCTTCGGTTGGAGACTTTGAAAATTCGGTTTTTTCAAAACTATACGTGCTTCCCGCTAAGTATATATATATTCACATTTTTTATTAATTTTTGGTAGGTCGTACGCGTTTTTTTTTTTTTTTTTTTTTTTTGAGGTTGAATCTGTTTCTAGATTACAGACTACAGAGACCAAATAAACAGGATAAATAAACCGAACCCATCTATATCCGTATCCCAAAAAACGTTTGTGGACAGATCACAGATATGGGCTTTGACCCAAAAGGCCTACAAAACAAGCCCATATGAAATTAAGCAATGGGTCGGACCCATTACATTTACATCCACTACTCACAAAATTAAAAACATCTCTCTAACCCTAACCCACTACTTGTTTAAAAGGTAAATTCTAAAGTTAGAATATATTTTACAACAAAATGTTTACAAGCTAATGCACTAGTAAATTTGAATTATTTTTTTATGATTTGTATCATATTAATTTGTGAATTTTATATAGTAGAATTTGTAGTATTCTTAACATCATACTTTCAAAATGTCTTTTAACTAAAAATAAGATAACTTGTGGTGTGCCAATTGGCCCAATCCTAAGTGTTCGAGTTGCTTGGCAATTCGGGAGTGCCATTCAATCATTAAGTTTTACAACATAGCGTTTTTTACTGCTAAGAGAATTGCTTGAGCTTGGCCTCATAAAGAAACAAAAAAGGAAGATGGCTCAACTTGACCTTATAGATGGAGCCTGTTAATAATTGAGCCTAAAAAATTGCTAAGCTTAACATATGATTTGATGTCAACTCCAACCAACGCACCGAATCTTAACATTTTTTTCCCTTCACTTTATGTTGATTCTAAGCAACCCGATGTGTTGACTCATAAGTTTATCATTTATTTTCCCTTTTTTTTTGGGTTGTCTAGCACCAAACCACCACATTATCAATTTTTTTTAAGTGAAGATATATGATTCAAAGGAGTGACTTAAATCTGCCAAGAATTATGACTCCCACTACTAAATTAATACTTTCAACATCTCTTAAGTTTAGTACATGTTGCTACTCTTAAGTCTTAACAATCTAATTATTGTTAACTCCTAAACTCTTAATTGTTCAAATTTCTTATCTGCTCTTAATTAGTTTATCTTACATATCCCCTTTTCAAATTACATTGCTATTGTTCTCTTATTCATTCACATTGCTACGAAGTATGAACTTCCAAATCTGCTTATGTCATGTCCCCTTTTACAATAGTAAACTCGTTGTATAGGTTTCCACTTTTTCGAATTCAAATAAATAACAGATGATAAAATATTAGAGATGGTGTACTTTAGTGTTCCAACTCCGCTAGAGGCATTGGTGGTAAACGGAATATCAAGCTAATAGCACCAATCGACAAAATAGTGCTGACGAAGTGACTAGAGGTTGATCTAAACACTGATGAGAATATCTAAGTTGTTGAACAACCGAGAAAGAGAAAGAGAGAGACAGGGAGACCATGTCACAACCGTGTCTCAACCATGTCTAAAATTATATATACATACTAGCATCATTACACACGCTTCGTGTGTGTGATGAAACTCTCTTTATTTATTTATTTGGTTTAGTGTTTTAATTTTTCATTCATCTCAATTTGAGGTGTCATTTTTTCCAATCACAAAATAGATTCCCTTATTTTTACTGATGTTCAAAGGTTAGCAATTACGCAATCATTGAATTAAAAAATTGAAATTAGCTTGAGTGATAAATCTAATCAAAGTAGCAGTAACATAATCAAGAAAGCAATTTCCAAAGTGTTAAATAATTAAACAGTATAATCATCGATGGACAGCAAGAGTAAAGTTCTTGTGCCTTCTTATTAATCTAATCAATGACATTCAAATGAAATATATAAGGGGGAAAAAATGAAAATGAAGTATAATCATTGATTCCCTTATTTTTACTGATGTTCAAAGGTTAGTAATTGCACAATCATTGAATTAAGAATTTGAAATTAGCTTGAGTGACAAAACTAATCAAAGTAGCAGTAGCATAATTACGAAATTAATTTCCATAGTACTAAATCACTAAACAGTATAATCGTTGATGGACAACGAGGGTACGTAAAGTTCTTGTGCCTTCTTTTTAAATCTAATCAATGACATTCAAATGAAATATATAAGAGAGAGAGAAAAAATGAAAATGCCTTAAAGCAAAAGAATTGAACAATGAAATAAATAAAATACTAACTTAAAAAATCAGAATAAAGGAAAATATAATTCTGAAAACAATTAAACTAAATCTAAGCAAATACGTACGTCAAAGTACCAAAAAAATGGCCAGTGAAGTACTAAAAAAAACAATGGATCTTTTTTTTTTTTCTGTGCATAAAACGGGAGATTTATATTACATAAACAGAAGTCTTACAAACATAAATATTACAACAGGACTACAGTACAACAAAACAAATCAACACCAACTGACTGAAGCAAACTAAACACAATTCGACCTTACCAGACTGAAGAGAGGAATAGCTGAATCTAAACAAAAAACATCACTTGACCCTTATTATCCGCGACGACCCAGGGATGAAACAAAACCCATGGAGTCCCAATATAAACGCCGATGGCCACGGTTCGGTGTTGGTCGGAAAGATGAGTGATAACCAACTTGTTTTGTTGAGTCTCCATCGAATACACGATCTCCTCCCAGGTCAAGAAGTTGAATGTGGGAAAGGGAAGCTCTTCGTTTCCAAAGACCATGTTGTCGTGGACATGAAAGGTGTTCCTTGGTGGTGGGTCGGGTGCTCTTCTTGCGGCCCGACGTCGTGGGCGAACTCGGCTAGTTCAATCTGGAGATGCTCTTGGAGAGGGAGGTGGCATAGGAGGTACCTGTTCCTGAGGCATCACCTCCTCCGGACCCAATCCTGTTGAGGTGGATAAGCATTGTCCATGCAAGTGGGAATGATGTGTGATTGCCATTGTATCGGGGGTTAGGTAATCCACTAGGGCTGATGGGTAAAATGGCTGTGTGTCGGGATTGAGGGTGTTGGAGTTGGAAGTTTGATGATGGTGGGTAGGTGAAGATGGAGGGGAGTCGGAGTCGAGGGAATGTGGGAGGTGGGGATGGAGGTTCGGCATGCTGGCTATCTGAAAAGAAGTAGAACGCATGAAAGGATGATCACTCGGGTTTGAAATAGAAGTGGGTGTGCATGTAACAGTAGCACCTGAGGTGGAATCCAAAGGGGTAAGATGTGTCAAGGCTGTATTCTCTTCACGTGCCGAACTCAAGTCATCATCTGCGAGGTCTGCCAAGTGCGCAAATCGGTTCTAGTGGTGAACATGATTTCGTGAATCTGGATCAAGGGGCGTTGAAGTTGATTGGTTAGAGTGATCGGTGTGGGGCAGCATCTCAGTCGGTTCAAGATCATGAGAGGGCAGAGTCATTATAGCCTTCTCGGTTTGTGAAGGTTTCAGTTCAGCATGCCGTGGGGTAATTCCAGGTGTCTCCATAAGTTGCCTAGGTGTTCTACGTGTCACTAACATCCACGGACCGAATTCACTATGGTTCAGGGGTTTGTCCGTTTGCATTGAATTGTTTTGGAGGGAACTAGAGTCGGTTTGGTGACTTATAACTCCATGCAACGTTGGCTGTTGAACATTGCATGTTTCTACCTTGTGCTCGATCCTACCACAAGCAAAACACAAGTTGGGAAGGTTTTCGTACTGAATGACTTGTTTAAACCAACCTATGGTGACATGATTCCATAAAGGTTTATCCATTTCAAGCTAGACACAGATGCGAGCAAACCAACCTCGAGCGACCATATTCGTTATGGTGTCGATCTTTATAAATTTTCCTATCTTATTCCCAGTCAATTGTAAGATATAGGGGTGAAAGAACTCTATAGGAAGTTCGGGTAACCGAATCCATGCAGACAAGGAGGCCACCGTGGCCTTTGCCGCCTGAAATTCGGGTTCCCATTTACGAACAGATAAGTAGTTGTCCCCTACGAACCATGGACCACGTTCTAGAGCAGCAAGATAATCAGAAGCTTGTGCAAACTTGATTAAAAAGTATTCTTGTCCTAAATCAATCATGGTGAACGTACCTTTGGGGCGCCAAATACCTTGTAATCGTGTGAATAAGGCTTTATAGCCAAAAGACTTACCCACTACCTTGATGATGATGCTACTCTTCCATGATGCATAAATTTTTTCCCTAACCTGTGCTGACAGCGTGATGGCATGCTCCTCAGGTTCATCCTCTGTCATCGT
This sequence comes from Notholithocarpus densiflorus, assembly GCA_030021035.2. Classification (NCBI taxonomy): domain Eukaryota; kingdom Viridiplantae; phylum Streptophyta; class Magnoliopsida; order Fagales; family Fagaceae; genus Notholithocarpus; species Notholithocarpus densiflorus. The sequence continues at coordinate 1,921,333 of JARYZH020000017.1, forward strand.
TAACTCCAGCCCCTTCTCACAGATAGGAAGGGCAGTAGGCTCTAGTACTTCCATGTCATGCATTAGAGCGTCCTTGAAGGAAATGGATGAGCTAGTATATTTGGGTATTGTCGAGGTGATGGCTCTTGGGGTTTTTTGCGGGTTACGTTGAGCATGAATTGTTATTCAGGGGAAGGCACCTCTGTGGAAGGGTTTTCAGAAGTCATTGGGTTCAACACGAGAGGAGGAGTTTTTAATACAGGTTACAAGGGTTAAGAGTCTTAAAAGTTCATAGACATTAGCAAAAATACATTTGTTTCAAAAACAATGGATCTTTGAAAAGTAATATGAACAAATTTTGATAAAGACTAAATATTAAAAACCATCCTATGAGTATTTGTATTGTTAATTATCTCATTAGATAATGACATTAATAAAAATAAATATTTTATTAAATACCTTCAAATTCTATTTGCGTTGTTGCCTCAACTCATTCTTCTCACTACCTGTCTGTGTTTTTTGGAATTTGCAGAAGACTTGAAGATAGATATTGGACAACATTGTAACTTCTTGATGATAAGAGGAAATTTGAAATTCTAAAAGAGTGGAAGACTGAACATTTAAATTTCAATTTGTAAACTGATGGGAGAGTGCAATAGTCAGACAATTTTTTAGGAGGTGTAATAGGTGTATTTTTACTACTTTATCCTCAATTATTTTCATTCATTAAACATTGGATGCAAGGGTATTTTTGAACCATAAAAAAGTCCAATTCAAAAAGAGAAATCATGTTATAAATAGTATAGATACATACTTATACTTTTTCTTATTCGCATGCTATCGACATGCAATTGTAGCATGCAATTGTGTCTGCGACATATGTTGTGTTCGACATAGACATTGGAGATTTTTCCATGTCCTTGCTTCTAAGCTTTCTTTACATGCTTCCCAATTAGTCAGTTAAAACCATCTTATTAGTCCATTGAAGACCCATAACTGGCCCCAAAAGTTTGGGGGATTAATACTTTGTTATTGTTGATGCATACTTTACATGCTTCAACCAATTGGTGCATCAAAGAATGAAGATCCAGAATATCAATTGGTGTTGCTTCCCTCAGAATTAAATCATTTAGAAACATAATATTCTATAACTACAAATAAATTAAACATCTAGATAGTATCTGTTGACGAAAATTGTTAACCAATGTTTAACAATAATTGTTAAATTATATTTAACAAATATTGTCAAATTATGTTTAACAAGAATTTTCAAATTAGTCAAATTCATCAAACATAATTTCACTCATTAGCTTTTGGTGTATGAGTTTTATTGATGTGAGTAGTGTCCATTCAAGATAATGTATCTCTTAATTACAATGCCTTGTTTCAAGGGAAGACCCTTTGATTCCACCCACGTCGTTTTTGTACATAAGTTCATTTATTTTCATGTTTAAGGGGATATGTGTTTTTACTTATTTGTGGCTACACCTAATAATTTATTTAGGTTGCCTACGTTCCATTGGCGGGAATCAAGCCAATTCGTAGTTCTTAATTTGAGGTTTTAGATTTAAAATCTTCAAATATGATTTTGCCCAATTTAAATGATGGACATTTAAGTCAAATACTTTGTATTTAATTAAGCATCGACTTAATATTGTTTTTGGGTGAGATAATTGATTTTAATCTCAAGGATAAGTCAAGGACCATGTTTTTATGGAAACTGAACCACGTTTCTCTTTTTGAGAAGTTGAATGTCCAAGCAATTTTCCTTTTCTTTCATTTTCTTTTTTGTAGGAATTTTAATGATATTTTGATTGAAGTTCCCAAATTTAATTAAGGGAAAGAAAACTCATTTGAAGCAATTTTATTTTTTATGAACATGTTTTAGGAATTGGGAATTGAAAATTTTCCTCAAATCAATTTTTATGGTCATTTCATTTGTGAATTATTAACTCCAATCTTGATTAAGAAATTAGGAATCCCCAAAAAAATTAGTCATGTTGGAATTTGAAGGAATTAGAATCCCCACTTTATTTAAAATAATTTTAGGAATCAAAGGCTCCATTGAAATGTGGTGAAGTCGAGGACTCCATTAGTTTGGTAGAGTCAAGGACTTCATTAAAATATTGTAGAGTCAAGGACTCCATTAATTGGGTAGAGTCAAAGACTCCATTAAAATGTAGTAGAATCAAGGACCCCATTAAAATATGGTAGAGTCAAGGACTCTATTAATTGGGTAGAGTCAAGGACTCCATTAAAATGTGGTAGAATCAAAGACTCCATTGATGAATTTGATTTGGTAGAGTCAAGGACTCTAGTTGAGAAAACACTGAACCAAAACTTGAAAGAATTTTTATTTGGTAATTTTCAAATAGGATTTATGAGTCAGGGACTTGTATCTAAAACTTCATGTATGGAGTTAGGAACTCCTCATGAAACTCAACCCTATTTCTTTTACCAAACAAAAATTCAGATTTGAAAAAGAGGGAGAGAGAGAGAGATTTTGGTAGAGTCAAGGACTCTAGTTAAGAAAATATTGAATCAAAACTTGAGAGAATTTATGTTTGGTAATTTTCAAATAGGATTTATGAGTCAGGGACTCGTATTTAAAGTTTCATGCATGGAGTTAGGAACTCCTCATGAAACCCAACCCTATTTGTTTTACCAAACAAAAATTCAGGTTTGAAGAAAAGGAATAGGGAGAGATTTAGAGAAGAAAGGGACTGATAAAATCTCAACCTAATGCTGATGTTGTGTGTTCCTCCTCTGCTTGTTGCTCTCTATCTCTACTTGTGTCTCTCTCTCTCCTTTTTTTTTTTTAAATAAAGATGTGACATTGTGGCAGTAAGTTTAGGCTGCCATAAACAACCCCACCTCCTTTGTCACGTGATGTGAGGGTGGGGTTTTGTCTTTAGAATCATCCTTATATATATATGTATACTTTTTTTTTTTTTTTGGGCACTGTTTTTTTAATTAACTTTGTTAATTTTGGAGGGCTTTTTTTTTTCTTTGGTCCTATGTACTTGTCCAAAATTTATGTTCTTTGATAAATCTTGCTTGGACATTTTTTTTTAAGTAACCATTTTTTTGTTGTTGTTGAATATTTCAACAGTATCATTTTTATTTTTGGGGGCTAATTTAGAATAGTGTCATTAACAATAAAAAAAAATATTAATTATAAATTCTTAAAAAAGAAAAGTTGTATTCTAGTGTTTTTAATACCAATACACTTAGAGCATTTACATCAGTTCATCTAAAGTTTTCTGTCTATTTTAGCATAAAAACTCACTTTTTTTATTTTACACAAACACTTTATAAAACACCTACATCAGTTTATCTATTATACACTCTTTTATTTAAATAATATTTTTCCTCACTTTTTTTTATTATTTCTCACCTACCCCCACCTAACACTCTTTCTCCCCTTTTTTCTCTGAACACAGATTCCCTTTCTTTTTCTTTTCCTTATCTCTATTTTACCTGAACATGCCTCTCTTTCTTCTCCTTCTTCTTCTTTTGCAATTTGGGTTTTATTATAGAGGATGATTTTGGGCAGAGAAAGCAAAGATTTTGGACGGAAAAAATAGTGATGGGCAGAGAAAGCAAAGATTTTGGGCAAAAAAAATGGTGATTTTGGGCAGATTTACAGTTGCTTCTTCTTCTTCAGCATCTTCTTCTTTCTTTCTTTCTTCTTCTCCTTTTTTCAATTTGGTTTTGATTATTTATATGAATTTGTATATGAGTTTGATAAATTTGGATATAGATTTAGAACGATTTTGATGATTTGTATAGATTTGCTGTTGCTGGATTGAAGAAAAGGTAAAGAAGGAAGACGGTAGAGAAAGAGCATTGGATGAGAGAAAATAAAATAAAATAATCATTTAAAAAGCTACCGTAACCATGCATATTTGCAGTTACTGTAGCAATAATTGATATAAACGGCAATATAAATGGACTGATGTGGCTAGATTTTGAGCAAAAACGTGTAAAATTGTGTAAAATTATGCACTTTTTTTATTTTACACCTACTGGTGCAAGAGCTCTTAATTTTTAGTTTTAACATGAATGATGAAACACAGTTATCTTAAATGGCAGGATGTGGTACTCTATAACAAACAAATAGACACAGCAACAGTTACAAATAATATAATCCAATATGCAAGGATCAGGTAAGCTTAAATGCAAGAGAACATATGCAACATGCTTAACAACCTTGCCACTATAATATTCCACTCTGCTGCTGCTAGTCTAGCCTCTTAACAGACTAGTCCAACCCAGGAGCATCATTCTATTTGCAAAAAATTGAAGTAATCGCTTAGCCTCAAACTAATTTCAAACCAATTTCAAACCGAAAAGGTAAAGATAAAGAAAACAGCTAAACCATCCAGAAATTGTACAAACAGAAAAGACAAACAAAAGTCCAAAGGAAACTGCAATAATGCAAAATTCCTGAGTTCAGATTTTCAAATGCCTTTAAGGGGTCATATCCTCCAAGAACTTAGTGGATGACCAGGCCCAAACCCATTAGAAATTAAGTACTTCAACTACTGAGAAAAAGCACAAAATAAAACAAAATCTCATTCTCTCTAATAACCATTTGACATGTTGGTCCAGGTCCCATTTTCACAGGTCTTGCACGCTCAAACCTGCAAACAAGAAAGCCAGGAAAAGTCAGCTAATTGTCAATAGAAATAAGGTCTTTCAGTACCCAAAGATGAAAGGTAAGAAACCAAAATAAGACACCAAATGCACCCATCATGCCCATTAATAAAAAGTAATTTTTTCATACTGACCGGGAGGGAGAGATTGCTTCAACTTTTCAGCCTTCTCCGCATCAAACACACAAAGTGTGTACAGGTACTTGGAGCAACGGACCTTGAACTTGACAACATCCTTGCCCTTCTTGATTTTCACAGAACGTGCATCTTTCCTTCTTGCAGTGAGAAGGAAATCTTTAATCTCATGGATTTGCTTAGGCTGTGTATTGGAACAGATAACAGAAACAATTAGCGAAATAATTGACAAGGCAATCAAATAAGAAAATGAAGAGTTGGCAACTCAAGAACAATATAAATCACCTTGAATTGCATCAAAAGAAGGATAATCAGATTAAAAAAGATATGGTACAATATCTTATGCCTCTCTAGCATTCATTTTTTTTGTAAGTACGCCTCTCAAGAATTCATTAGAGCAAGATGTATTAGTAAATATCACCATGATCAAGATATAATTTAAATTTTAAAATCAAAGTTCTCTTTCAACTTCAAGATAATTTGACACTAAAATTATGACTTCTGTGGTTATGAGTAGAGAACATCCTAAGCCTTTAAGAAGGAAATTTTGATAAGAGTATAACAATTTCAGCAATCGGACATTGATCCCAATACAAAATTTAGAATCCAACTGAAATAAGGAAGATTTGAATCATAGAATAAAATTCACAGCAATAAGAGATAGGTGATGTCTTCTAAATGAAAAACCACAATTTCAACCTATTAGAACGCTCCACTATGTCTAAACCTCAGAATAGGAACAAAAGCTAATGCTATCCAGCAGATATATCTAGAAAGATGTAGTAGATAGTGCTTGAACTTAACTCTATTATACATTTGTGTGAAGGGAAGTTATATATAAGAAAGAAAAACCTCTCTGTATCAGTCATCAAGTTTCTTTTTACATTACCAAGCACCCATCTACATCTATCCAACAAAAAAATACAGGAAAATAGAATTGAATAGTCAAAGGATGATGACAAGAAAGTGCGAGGTAACACAAGAGCACAACACAAGCATGTGCCACTTCTCTCTTTGTCTCGTGCCTGTAACCACACCACACAAAAGAAGAGCCCCATTGACCAACAAAGAAAGACAATGCGCTATCCTAGGAAGCCAACCCTCGTTCATACATCTAAGCATCCACCAACATATGCCTGCCTAAAAAAATTAAAATATCTGTACAATTTTCCTATAGCACTCTGCTCATTGTAACAGCAATCCTCTAACTAATCCACTACTCCCACTATTTATTGTAATCTCCAGACAGAGTCAAGGTATTCAGATTATCCCAAGAGAATATGTTACCATCTACCTATACGAAGAATTAAACTGACTAATTTGTTAAGTTTATCTTGCTTATATATAGACTACTTTTTTTTTTCATAAAGATATTTTTGGAGCAAATAAATCAATCACCATTTTTGTAGTTCAATTTATGAATTTTGAAAATTTGACCTCTGATCTATATCAATCCTAGCTATAATATTTAAGACTTAAATCTAATTTTTTATTTTAATTGAAAGAAATTAATGGGTCTGAATCCCACACACAAAATCAGCATAACAAAGCTTCCAATAAAAAAAACCCTAAACAATAACTACTAATCCCAACCAATACCCATGCTTTCATTTTCCACACTTCAAATCACAAAAAATAAAAATAAAAAAATAAAAAAAGAAAAAAGAACATATCAAACCAAAAACAATATGACAACTGAAACATCATACAACACATGTTATTATTATGATTGACTAAAAGAAGAGAAGAAGATAGAGTAGAAAGATACCATGTTGCTGTGAAGCTGGGACTAGGGACGCCGAAATTGAAAACCCTAGTTCAGAGATGTTGAGGTTGAGGGAGGCAAAAAGACACAACGATATGTATATATAAGCTGGGCTATCTGTTTTTTTGCTTGGGTTGGTGTGGCTTTTCGTGGGCTGAGCTCAATTTGATACATGTGTTAGTGGGCCTCTTTAAATAATTCTCGTATTAGGGTCCGTTTGTTAAAAACTTTTATACGGAAAACTAATTAAAAACCCGATAATCGAAGAAGATGTTGTTCTTCGAACCACATATATTGGTAATTTGGGTATCACAAAATATAACCATTAATGGGTCTATGAAACTCATGAAACATCATGAACACTTTTTCTTTTCTTTTTTTAATTTAGACAATTCAAAGATCGTTTCTTGAGCTCTAAAAGAAAAAATAAACATTTAGTTAGGAATTGAAATAGATATACATCTTGCTAAAAAAATATAAAACTAAGTAGCTGTTTGGGATTAGATTATAGCTTACTGCTTATTTTACCTACTATTTGCCGGTCTTATGTGAGTTACTTTTTTAGGCAAATACTTGTAGTTTAACCGAAATTTAAGTTGCCCACCTGTGATTTGAAATTTGACACTTTATCCACTTGAGGTTAGTTTAGTTAGAGTTTTATAACCTATTTATGTTAAAAAATAGGGCAAATATGTAATATTGCTCCACTTTTATGTCTCTCTCCTCCAAAAACACAAAAAACATAAAAATACAAAATCAAATAAGATAAAAAATAACCCAGCAGAACACTTACATCATGGGATTTCAAATCATAGATAGACAACTTAAATTTCAGTCAAACCTCAGGTGGGTAAAGTGTTAAATTTCATCACAGGCAGACAACTTAAATTTCTGACAAATCATAGGTGGGTAAGTTGTAATTTGCAATTTTCTTTTTAATTTAAATTTTAACTTTTACTTATTTTTCCTTCTACTTGCAGATTCCATGTGATTTTTCTACTTACTTTATTTAACTATTATCTTTTATTTACAGTACTTTCAGTAAAAAGTTAGATAAACTATTCACAAACAGACACTTAAATCTCAATCTTAACTCCCAATAAACGGATGGGTAAAATAAAGTTCACACCCTTGAGGTTTTGAATACTGCCAGCTAGATCCAAGGCTTTTTCAAAAATTGACTAACTTGTTCCCTGATCATTGTGAGAAAGAGGAGAAAATAAGTAACAATTGAAGACTTCTACAATCTATTGCAATGACAAACATGAAGCTGCAACGAATATATTATTATAATAATTTAATACCAATTATTTTACCATCTATTGTAATGAAAAATATGAAACAATTATCTATTACAATGAAGATATCGTTGCAATAACTTGACCCAAATTATTTTTGTCAATTATTTTCAATCTATTACAATAAACTTTGTGAAATAATAGCCTATTGCTACAAGATATTAATTGTTTATTGCAACAACAAATATATTATTACATCAAAATTGTCATTAAAATATTTAAAGTTTATTTCAACGAAATATTTTGTAGCACAAACCTATTACCTCAAATTTTATTGCAACACTTTGCATAAACTATTGCAATGACTCTGATGCTATTGCAACAATTTTTTTCGTTGTAATAAATATTTTTTGTTATACAAAAGAGACAAAGAGGTAAATAAATAACTTAATAGCTATATTGTTCCATTGAGCATAATAGCATATTAATCATAACGTGATCTCAAACAAGTAATATGAGAAATATCAATCCCAAACAAATTCCTTCACAATAAACCATCCATCCCCAATTCCCTAATAAGCTAATCAGCAAGGGCAGGGTAGTGGCAATGGCAAGGGCAGCGACAATAGCAGTGGCAACGACGGGAATGGGGGTAGGGGCAGCAGTGGGAGTGGGAGCAAGGGCAACAACAGAGGAGGCAACAGGGGCATGGGCATGGGGACGGGCACGGGCACAGGCACGGGAAAGCAAGGCTGAAAAATTAGTCATGTTAGGTTAATATGAGCTATTGAACACGGTGGCGGCTGGGAATTTCACCGGCCCAATAAAAATTATAAAATTATTATAAAACAAAAGCCAAACTAAATTTCCCGCCACAACAAGAGGAGGAGGAGGAGGAATAAGAAGAAGAAGAATTACAACAACAAAGCAATAAAAAATAAAAATGCTAAATGAATGAGCGTAGAATATCTAAAATTTTGATAAAATTTTAAAGAAAGAAGGAGAGAAAAAGAAGACTACAATGACAACGATAAAGCAACAACAAAATAAAAAATAAATAAATAAACAAATAAGCTAAACGATTACAAGCATAGATTATCTAAAATTTTAATAAAAATTTAAAGAAAGAACAAGAAGAAGAAGACGACAATGGTGACAATGACAGAGCAATAAAAAATAAAAAAGCTAAACCATTATGAAGAAGAACAACAACAACAAGAGAAAAAGATGAAGAACAAGAATTACAATAAATATATATATATATATTAAATGATTACCTGTTGTTGAGCTAATGTTCCCCATGAATGAATGAGAAAATAAGAGTGGGAGAATGAGAGAGAGAGAGAGAGATAAACATAAAAATACAAGCCAAAAGCATACCCAAATTATCCCTCATCAAAATTGGCAAGTACTTATCAAGGTGGCAGCATACAGAAACAGGAAATCTAGGAGATGTGGTTTTGCTTTTGAAGCCATTAAGCTAGATGGAGGTACTCTTTTCAAAGGAGGAGCTAACAGTGGGAGGAAGTCTCAATACATGGCAGCTTAGGAAGCGTTGGTGGAGGCAACTCTCAAAGCCAAAGACTTAAGATTCTGCAGAATCATGATAATGTGCAACAACAGAAGACTAGTGCAGATTTGTAATCAGACCATCAACCCATCATGGCAGGATCAAGCTCTCCTATCAGACCTATACCAGTTGCAGCAACAGGGACTAAATACACATCTCATCTTTGTTCCTAAACTTGTAATCTCACATGTTAAAGTTTGCTACTAGAGCTGCTAACTTTCCAAGTCAATTTTGCTATATGTACCCAATCCATATATAAGCCCTTGACTTTTGTAATGCTCCTTTTAGTTAATGAATGTTTTATTTGGTATCAAAAAAAAAAAAAAACAAAACAAAAAAAAAACATAAAGAGAAAAATGAATGAGAGACTAAAATGCCAAAATGTCTATTTATTTACTTATTCATGAGATTGCACACAGGGTCCCAAGCCACCTAGGGTCAGGATGTTTCTGGAATTATTTTGTTTGATTGTGTTTGTTAAGGTGAGTAAGGACTGAGGAGGCTACGGGTTTAATGTTCAGTACAACAAAAAATGTTTATTACAACGAAAAAAATTGTACTAATAACATTAGAGTCATTGCAATAGTTTATGCAAAGTGTTGCAATAAAATTTAAAGTAATTAGTTTGTGCTACAAAAAATTTCGTTCAATAAACATTAAATATTTTAATGACAATTTTGATGTAATAATATATTAGCTGTTATAGTAAACAATTTACTACTTCGAATATCTTGTTGCAATAGGCTATTATTTCACAAATTTTATTGCAATAGATTGAAAATTGTAGGGACGCGTTTTTGGATCCTGGCCCAAGGTATGATTGGATCCAAGCCCAATAAGCCCAATACAATGAATTTGTAGAGAGTGGGTTGGAAAACTAGGCTCTAATGAATGGAACAACAATTAGAATGAGATTTAAAAGATAATCAAACAGAAATGGACTAGAGTTATCTAAGTAAATTTGTCTTCGGCACAATCCGAGGAAGTATGTTCTAGTATATATTGATTGGAAATGGTTACAGATATGGTTTAAGTTGCTATAGTGCTTTCTCTTACAAATTTCTGATCCCTCTCTCTCATTGCTCCATTCTCCTTTTATACTCTTTTCCCTTTTCATCTCTACCCTCCACGTGCAGACCAGATGGTGGGTGCTTGATACTTGTCCCATCAGACTCCTCCTAAAGTCTTTAGGTAGTAGTTGTAAGGTAGCCACTGTTCAGGTATCACCTCCACATTAATGCAGCCAGAGAGTTAGCTGCAGAGCATCTAATGCGGTGGTAGCAGCTTTCTTCTTAGATATTTTAGGACTCCCCTATGTCCTTTGTTTCTGCAATGCTTATCCGTGCCAACAGAACTTCCTGGAACATTCACTCGGACGGCAGACCACCTCTACGGACCTCGACTTTGGTTAGCCGAGGAGGCATTCATCCTCAGCACAACCCCCTAGGCCGTTATGATCAAAACTGACTTCTTCATTTGCTAATATGGGCTCTCTTGACAATGTTTACCTTCCTCGGATGCCTTCCAGTCCTCGGCTTGGGCCTTAGGCCCATTTTGGACAAAGAACAAGCAAGAATTTTTCAAAAGCTCGGATATTTAAGTATTAAGGACTAAATTATCAAAACCCAAAAATGAAAATGTATGAAAAAACAGAAACAAATAAAACCCAGAAAAGTTTAGACTTACATGAAGAAGAGGACTGTGCTGTAGAAGTAGAGGTAGACTGAGGCTGAGGCTGAGGCTGAAGTAGAGGCTGAGTTGAATGCTAAGGCTGAGGAAAGACATTGGAGCTCAATTTCTCAATTTCCAAGGGTTGAGAGGACAAAGAAGCCATCATCTATCTCCAAAAAGTAGTGAGCTCACTGTGTCTGTGACTGTGCTTGTGTTCAAAGAAATGAGAGAGAGTGTTTACCAAAAACAAAAGAAATGAGAGAGAGAGAGAGAGAGGTCGCACTATAGCAGCTTAAACCATATCTGTAACCATTTCCAATCAATATATACTAAAACATACCTCCTCGGATTGTGCCGAGGACAAATTTACTTAGATAACTCTAATCCATTTCTGTTTGATTATCTTTTAAATCTCATTCTAATTGTTGTCACATTCATTAGAGTATAGTTTTCCAACCCACTCTCTACAAATTCATTGTATTGGGCTTATTGGGTTTGGATCCAATCATACCTTGGGTCAAGATCCAAAAACGCGTCCCTACAAAAATAATTTAGGTCAAGTTATTGCAACGATATCTTCATTGTAATAGATAATTGTTTCATATTTTTCATTACAATAGATGGTAAAATAATTGGTATTAGATTATTGTAATAATATATTTGTTGCAGCTTCATGTTTGTCATTGCAATAGATTGTAAAATAATTGATATTTAGTTATTGCAATGATATATTTGTTGCAATAAGCTGTCACTTTGCAAAATAATTGGTATCAAATTATTACAACGATTTCTTTAATTTAAGTTATTGCAAAAAAATTTCTTAATGCAATTTAGTATCAATGCCTCTATTGCAACTAAAAATTATAAGTTATTACAACTAATTATTGTTAATATAATAATTTACCACTTATAAGTTATTGTTGCAATGACTTTTAATTTGTAGATGTGATATTATGTCTAATACTACTATACCAATTTTGTTGTATTAACACTTGATGTAATAGACTTATTTTGGTGTAATGAAAACACATTGTGTAAAACAAACACCAGCACCGCCCAACTCCTTAAAGCATGAACATGTAAGAAAGATGGAGGCAAGAGAGGCCAATGCAGTTTTGTATGTATTGTCTTGCGCTTACGAGGATTAGAAGTTATAAGGAGGGCGTTATTAGAAGTTAGCAGGATAATTTTATGGTATACATTGAACTATTAACTTTACTATAATAGACATTTCTTCCACTTAGGACTCTTTAGAGAATTGGTGTGCAAATTTTGTTTGTAGGAAGATTTAAGTAGTTCACCCCTCCGAAGTCCGCAGTCCGATCTCCTAGAGTCCTTTTGTACGGACTTCATCAAAGACTGAAATGGGTAAGGTTATTTCCATTGTCCTTTTGTTTATTATTTCTTCAAAAAAATTTAGTTTGTTCAACAGTACCAGTACGTCTATCAAGCTTTAGACTATACTTGTTTCTTTAAAAAAAAAAAGAGCTTTAGACTATACCCAAAAAAAAAAAAAATGTTACGAGTAATTAGTATAACTACATGAGTAAGCTTTTGTAACCAATTTTAATGCTTCTTTTCCCCCTCTATTGTTAGTTGATAATTCAAGACATTCCCATAGGAAGCTATGGTTTGAATCCAAATTTGAAAGTAGTAGCATTTACTGACGTTTCCCAATACAATTTTGAGTCCAAGGACTTCTTTGGTGACGAAGCCTGTTGCATGCGAATATTTGTCCCCAACTTTAAGTACCCACTTGAAGATTTGATCTCCACAACAAACCCTAGGATGGCAATTAGGCTTCAAAAATCATTAGAAGACATATAGCCACAACCAATATTTGCCCTCTGATCGCTCTTAATTGCATACCAGCGTGTGTGTGTGCCACATCTAATTAGCTAAGATCATGAGTTCAAAAAACGCATTTTCAATGTATTCAAGACACGATTTCACTCTTTCAAAATTATAACTAAAAGCATGTTTATGCCTCTTGTGTGTACGGTTATGTGAACTTTCATGTATGCAAACAACAATTTCCCTTTGCCATCCTTTCCTCTAACATAAGAAAAATTATGATATCAGAGAAAACACAGGTCAGTTTTAATTTGTCAACTTTACCAGTCTTTAATGTCTTTGATTGAGTGGGTACTCTTAACCTTCATAAGTAGAATATTTATTAATTGAGTGGTTGCTCTTAAGAGCTTCATAATTAGTAGAATATTAAATGCATTAAGTAACTTTCAATATTGGTAGATTTATTCAACTCTACTAATATATATATACAGGGACGAACCTAGGTGGGGCCCAAGGGGGTCCAGGCCCCCCTGGGTCCAATTATTATTATTATTATTATTATTATTATTTATATATATAGTTATAATATATTTTATTTATGTAATTGGGCCCCCTTCCAAAACCTTAGGCCCTCTTTCTCTTCAATAAACCTAACTAGCCTCACCTAACTAGCAACTATTCAACCCAAAATTTAACAAAAACAATAAAAACATTCACAATAGTGATTGTATTTTAGCAAAAAAAAAAAAACTATTTTACTACCAAAGAACCAAAAAATCATGTGTTATTGGAGAAACTAAAGCTAAATTTTTTGCAACTAAAATAAGCTGGTATAAATACTAGTTGACTGTAGCAAGTTGTTAAAAATAAAATAAAATATTTTATTAAGATTATATCTCTTTCTTCAATTAAAAAACTCAAATTCTCGTGTTTTTTTTATTATTTTAATGAGTTGTTTATATTATTTTAAATAAAGTGATTAAAAAAATAGAACACTTAATATTGGGTGTATTGTAAAGTGATGTGGTAAAAGCTAAAAATTTTAGTACCACCACTATGAATGCTCTAACTTTTTTTATAAAAAAAAATCCTAGCCAGCCTAGTATTAAAAAAAAAAAAATTTGTTTTTGTTTTTGTCTTTGTTGGTAAATGATTGCATCTTAATGTATTTAGAAACAACGATTTTAAGTATTTATAATTTTTTAATACTATATGGATGCTTATTTGGAGTTATTTATTTATTTATTTTATACTCCGGCTCTTGTTAGCTTAAAATCTTGGGTCAGTTCCTATATATATATATATATATATATTTATATATACATACACGCATTCACGAGAACCACCATCACATCAACAAGCTTGACTGCTTGATCGAGTGCATAGTTTTTTTTTTTGGTTAAGGGGAAGATTGCATTAAAACTTAACTAGCCACAATAGGCAAAGCACAGGCAGAACGCCTTAATAAGTACAGACTAATAGCATCAATATAGACAAAAGATACAAATTCAAGGGAAGGGGGTGTTAACAAAACTACAAAATCCTCTTCCCGCGAGCAACCCCTCTTAGCCAACCCATCAGCACACCTATTTGCTTCTCAAAAGATGTGGTTCATCCTGACTTGCTGAAATTTGTTGAGCAAGTACCTGCAATCATTTAGGAGGGAAGAATAGTCTCTGTTAGTCACAGATCTATAAAGGACCAGATCAACTACTACTTTTGCATCAAGCTCAACTTCCAGACAAGGCGGGCCCAATTAATAAGCCAAATTGAGCCCATCACGCAAGGCCCATAATTCCACCATGATGCTTGTGGTGTAGCTTATGTTGCGGCTAAATCCCCTGATCCAAGTTCCTCCATGGTCTCAGATAACCCCTCCACCCCCTGCTTTCCCTGAGTTACCGAGAGATGCTCCATCTGTGTTAAGGTTATACCATCCCTCAGAAGATTTTTTCCTTTTGACTTTGATACTACCCATCTGCTTGGCACCGAAAGATTTACCAACACAATACACATAGTCAATGGTTTGCCTTAGACATGACTCATGTAGATTTGGGTTTAGCGTGGTATTTTCGAACACTATTCTATTCCTGTGCTTCCATAGAGTCTAGATTGCAAAAGGGAATAACATTCTCCACGAATAGCCATGAGCCTTAATCAAAGGGTTGCACATGCAATTGGCTTCAAGCCAACTATGGATCTTTAAACCGAAGGAAGATGACAGTGAGGCAGTGACTCCTAATTTCCTCTAGAAATTCACCGCGAAAGGACAGTCCCTCAACATATGAATAACAAACACATCTTCATTTTTTCAGAGAGGGCATAATACTTCACACTCCATTCCTTTCGATCCAACTACTTATCTGACTAGTACACTGTTGTGGTGGCATAGCCAAATAAAGTGGCATATTTTAAGCAGGGTGTCTATCTTCCAAATCCATTTCCCCCTGAACATCATAATTTGTTCTTCCTCAGGCCTCGCTAGGTTATAAGCTGTTGCCGTGGTGAACCCTCCATCTTTAGATAGTTTCCAGTTCATTAAGTCCTCTTTACTCCCATATAGTTGGAAAGGCATGGCAATAATTTTATCCTTGATGCACTGAGGTAGATTAAAGGAAATAGCATTCCAATTCCATACCCCGCCTTGTCTCATCTCCTCCACTGTGATGGTGTCCTATGTGTAGTGAAGAGGCCCCTGTATAAGCTCCCTCATCGAGTTGCCTTTAACCCAACTATCAGACCAAAATCTTAGTTTAGATTTGCTGCCCACATTCCATCCTATCCTTTTTACGAAAATAGGAAACCCCTATTAGATTGCTCTCCAATTTGGGGAACAAGGGAGTTTATCTGGATCCCTTGAATTTCTTCGAGATTAAGAGCAATATTTATTCAGTAATATCTTCACCCATAGTGATTCTCTTTCGTGGTACATTCTCCAGTTCAGCTTAACTAATAATGCAATATTCTTGGCATTAGCTGCTTGGATGCCTAACCCACCTTCCTCCTTAGGCTTGATGATTTTGTTCCAACCCACCAAATGCATCTTCTTTTTCTCTTGAGTAGTTCCCCACAAGAAGTCTCTACTGATCTTGTCAAGTTTTTCACAAAAATGCGAGGGGAGAGCAACACCTTGCATCACGTAGTTGGGAATGGCTGACATTACCGATTTGACTAGAACTAATCTTCCTCAAAGGACAGAAATTCAGATTTCCTTCTTGACAGTTTATTGATCACTCTCTCGATAACAAAATTGTATTGATTCCTCGCTGTTCCTTTATGTTTCAGGGGGAACCCAGGTATTTCCCAAGGTTGTTGGTGGCTTGAATGTTCAAGTTCTCACAGATACTTGTTTTGAGGTTCACTTCCACGTTTTGCGAGAAATAGACTCGGGATTTGCTTGTGCTAACTTTTGGTCCAGACTCTTCACAGAACTTATCAAGCACTGCCCTAATGGCTTCACTTCCTTCCTCACTAGCCTTCGTGAATAGAATTAAGTCATCCGCAAAAAATAGATGAGAGATCCCTAGGTTGCCTCAAGAAGCTTTAACTGGGATCCAGCCCCCTTCCATGCATTCTTTCTCAATGAGACTTCCAAGATATTCCATACACAATATAAAAAGATATGGAGACAATGAGTCTCCCTGTCTGATGCCCCAGGAGGGATAGAAGGTCTCCATAGTACCTCCATTGAAGATAATAGAAGCACTGGTTGAGGACACGCAACTCATGATGAGATTAATCAAGTAGTTAGGAAAATGATAAGCTTGAAGGATTTTATGAATAAAATTCCACTCGAGTCTATCGTAGGCTTTTTCCAAATCCACTTTGACAACCATATAACCCCATTTTCCTTTCTTATTGTCAATGGAATGTCTTAGCTCTTGCGCAATGAGAATGTTATCCAAGCCTCTCCTTCTTGGGACAAATGCAACTTGCAAGGGGGAGACAAGATTGTTAAGGAGTGGCCGTATTCTACCAATAATAATTTTGGTGACTATTTTATACACTAAATTGCACAGACTGATGGGTCTGTAATTAGCAAGAGTCTCAAGGGATTGACATTTGGGAATGAGAGAGATAAGTGTCCTGTTAAGGTATTCAGGCATAGTCCCCATCGCAAAAATGTTCCACACCTCTCTACAGACCGAGTCCTTAACATCATGCCAGAAATATTGGAAGAATCCAGCATGAAGACCATCGGGTCCAGGGGTTTTAAAGGGCTTGAGGGCCCAAAGGGCCGTTTTGATTTTCTCCTCAGAGACATTAGAGCATAGATTTCTTTTCTCCTCTTCTGACAAATGGCAACACGAGAATTGGCTAACTTCAGATGAAGTTGTAGAGTAGGCAAGATCAGTCGTGTATAAAAGTTTATATCCTATCAAGATGAACTCCTTGACTCCTTCTTCCTCTGTAGTCCAATCCCCTAGATTGTCTTTAATACTTCTGATTTTATTCCTGTGTCTCCTCACAATAGTTGACACATGGAAGAAGAAAGTATTTCTATCCCCAAATGCAGCCCAGTTTAGACGTGACTTAAGGGCCCAAAATTCCTCCTTTTAAGGCATAATGAGATTATATTCTTCAATCAAATTCTTCTCAAGTTGAATAAGGAAGTCACTCGGATTATTTGATAAGGCTTTTTGTGCTCCATTGATTCTTGCGAGCACCCTTCTTTTTCTAGCAAAAAGGTTCCCAAAGACATTCACATTCCATTGCTTTGCTTGCCTTGTGAAACCAGAAATTGCATCTGTGAGAAGTTGTTCCCTTCCCCAAGACTCTTTGACAACTCTGGGAAAGTCAGGATGAAGCATCCACATTGATTGAAACCTGAAAGGTTTATTCCTTACCTCAGCAGGGGAGTTGCATAATTCCATTAAAACAGGGTAGTGGTAAGAAAAAACCCTGGGTAAATGCGTAACAGAAGCTTCAGGGTAAAGAAGTCTCCAAGCGGGGTTGGCAAAACATCTGTCAATCATTTCCAATATTAAGTCTGAAATTTTCCTTCGATTGGACCATGTATATTTTGGGCCAAAGAAACCCAAATCCAAAATGTTAGAAGCATCCAGGCAGCCTTTAAAGTCAAGTGCCCTATTCAAATTGATACTTCTACCTCCAAACTTGTCCTCACCACTAAGGATTTCATTAAAGTCTCCCAGAAGCAGCCACGGGAGAGTATGTAATTAAGCCACTTTAGCTCGATTTGACCAAAGAATTCTTCTTTCTACTAAACGGGGACTAGCATAAATAGAAGATAAAAGCCAGGAAAGGTTATTGGAACATACCTTTACCGTTGCGTGAATCTCTTGTTTAGTGGATGAAAGCACAAAATCATCCACTTCATCCTTCTTCCAGAGCAACCATAAACCCCCTGCATACCCAATTGTGTAAGTGACAAAAAACCCATCAAAAGGGAGATCATCAATTATTCTTCTAGCTCTGTCTCCCCCAACTCTAGTCTCAGTGATCACCATTATAGTAGGATGGTGATTCACAATCATTTTAAGAACTCTCCTCTTGAAATCAGCATTTAAAGCACCTCTACAATTCCATAGAAGGATATTCATTTTAACACATCCACCATACGAAACCTCCACTGGATTAGGCATCATTGATGCTATCTCCATCATGCTCTATCCCAACTGTCTTAGAAGGCCCTTTGAAGCCACCTAGTTTGGCTTCCACACCACCATGTACTTTAAAATGCCCACTATGTCCTCGTTGCAGCATAACAGGAGGTCGCACCTCTGAACTGAGCTTAGAATTTGGAACAACTTCATCATTGGAAAATTCTCCAAATGGGAAGACACTGTCCCCCTGCTATCTATGACTTTCCTTTCCTGCACTAGCCAACCTGATTTGTCCAAGTCTAGCACTACCAATGGCCGTCTCTGCTTGTTCAAGATCTCTGCCTCTACCTCAATTATTAGGGGGTATAGGTAAGGAACTTCCACCACTGGTTGGGTGTTGTTCCCCATGTTGGATGATCCATCTCGAGATCCTTTGATTTGAGGTTGCTTAGAGTGATCGGGAATAAGTTCTTCCATGTTGTGCGTAGCACCTCCTTGAACCACCCCATTGTGTCCGTTGGGGAGGCTTTGATTTGAGCTATTATCTCGTCTGAAACGGGGATTTCTCGATTCTTGTGCCACATTGCCCACCCTGGCCGAGGAAGAGCAAGGGGAGTTAGATAGCGAGGATCCATTATCTGAGCTAGCGAGCAAATCAGATGCTCTTCGGAGTGGTGTGATCTTACTCCCTGAGATTGGACTAGCTCTCTTGAAAGCTTTGGTATTTTTGGCTTTTGCAAGCTTTCTTTCCCTCCAAGATTTCATGTGGCCAGTAGGTCTTGTATTAGACCCATATTGTCCACTGCTCGAGGCTTCGACACAAAAATCCATCAATCCTTCAGGATTTTCTTCTAACTCCTTTTGCATGCGTATCTCCATTTTGTTACCAGTCATCGCATATTTTCTGCCTTCCAACTCTACATGGGGAACTGAATTAGAGTTATTCACGGGTTTTCCTGAGACATTGGGTCCATTCCTATATTTTCCTGGACAAGCTTGCCCTTTCCTTTATCTTCTTGGACAAAATTGCCCTTCCCTGATTTGTCCCCTGACTAGATGGGATTATTGTTACCACATGTTTGTCCATTACGAACTAGATTTTTTCTTCTAGTTACTAACATCCATGCACCAAAGTTGGGATCAGGTTTCTCCACTTCCTGACTGACCTTTGGTGTGGAGCTAGGTTCACCATCAACCAATCCTTCCTTCTCCTTTGGCCTGATCTGATAGCAGCAATTCTCTTGTTTATGGCCAAGCCTTCCATAGCAAAAACATAAGGAGCCAATACCTTCATACATAACCTTCTGCTTTAATCTACCAATTCTAACAATGTTGATAAAAGGTCTCTCCAAATCTACTTGGACACATAATCTGGCATAGCTACCTCTTAACCCAGAAGCTGTAAAGGAATCAATCCTTAATACGAGGCCAATAGCACTACCAATCTCCTTAAGGATTGCTAAATCATAAAATTCTATGGGAAGCTCAGGGAATCTAACCCGTACTGCTACTGATGAGAAGGTAGCCTTTGAAGCTTTAAAGCATGGCTCCCATGGCTTTATAGCTAAAAAGTGCTCCCCCACAAACCATGGGCCACCCCTCAACACCTTATCATAATCTTCATCATCCATGAACTTGATTAGGAAAAAGTCTTTCCCTAAATCTACACAATCCATTTTTGCCAATGGCTTCCATAAGGTATTGATCTTGAAAGTGATGTAGTTAAATCCAACCGTTCTACCATACACTTTCACTATCAAGGCCTTGGACCATGGTGCTCTTATCCCAGCCTTGGTCTCCTTAGATAACTTAACATCAGCCATGCCTTCTGATAGAGCCTCAAGTTCTGAGTCTGAATCTTCATCGTCTTCTCTTGCCCTTACAAACTGAAAAGCCTTGGCATATGCCCCTGGTATTTCCCCAACCAGGCTATCCTTATAGCTAACTATTCTACGGGGCTGTGAGAAAGCCCTTTCTCCATTATTATCCTTGAACTTTTTGACACTTCTATTTAGCTCTTCTTCTTCCTCACTTGAACACTGTTTCCAGGGCCGGCCCTTCCATTAGGCCAATTAGGCAATTGCCTAAGGCCCCCAAGTGGAAGGGGGGCCCCAAAATTTTAGAAAAGAAGGGGTAGTAGGGAAAAAAAATTTTGATTTCAAATGAATCTAAAAAAATCTGGCACATCCTTTTAATCAAAAAACAAAATTTCTGTTATACCCGGTTAAACATTGGTAGCACAAAAAAAATTTTTTGATCTAAATAAAATCAATTGTCCCAAAAATAACATCATTATCCTCTAGACAAATCAAAATTCAATAAGATAAACTACAAATCCGGTCTAAGAAATTAACCACAAAACAATCAATAATCAAAACAAATAAAAAACCTCAAATCCCTAAAATTTTTACCGTCTCTTTCTCATTCTTGCTTTGCTTTTTTCTCTCAATTATTGCTCTCCGCCTCTCTCATTCTTTCTCTCCACTGTTACTGCCTTGCTAGCTACCTAGCTTAAGCTTCCTCCGATCTAAATGACTAAATCATCTGATCTCATCTGCCATCTAATTTGAAAACTATGCCGAGCCGACTGCCTTTTTTTTTTTTTCGCTGCTGCATTTTCTGGCATTTTGCAGAATGGGTTTTGACTTTTGAGTTTTGAGGTATAACTTATAAGGCTTGGCTTTCTACTTTAGATTTGTTAAGATTGGGGCTGGGCTGGGGCTGGACGTTTCATGTTTAGGCCTTCAAGTTTTTTTTTTTTTTTTTGGGTTATAGGTGTAATAGGATTTGTTTTATTGTGGGTGGGTCTTGGCAGGCATCTTCTTGTCTGGGCTGGGCTTGTTTTTGTTATGGCTGTGCTTAATTTTATTTTATTTTTAAATTTTAATCTTGTGTTTATATATATATATATATATTTTAGTTATTGGTAATATAATGAATAAATCTTTATTTATGTAGGTTGAGATTGCTAAAAACTTGTTATTATTCGGTGAAACTACAACAATACTTTTTATATAAATCAGATTCTATTTCTCATTTGCTCTACACTTGAAAATTATTTTTTATTTTAGTCTTTATAAATATATTGTTTGATTAGAAATGTCTACTGGAAAATATGCATCTGGATATGAAAAACTTTAAAAAAAAAGATAAAAAGAAGAAAAAATAATTGAGTCTAAAAAATTATCAATGGATAAATTTGTTATTAGTAATAAACAAAATATAACACAAAATTTAGATGAAAATATCACAAATGAACAAGAAATTCACCAAAAAGAGTTAGAAGATAATGAAATGATACAATTGCAAGATAACAATGATGTTCAATTTTGCAATACAACAAATCTTGATAATGAACTTCAAAAGAATTTAGAAAAAAATGAAAATAATGATGAAAATGTCACAAATGAACAAGTTCATCATAATGATGTTCAACTAGAAGAAAATGAAAATAATAATGACATGTTGAATTATATTCCTTCAAATATTTATGATCCAGGTAATTGGAAAAATATTGACACAAAATTAAGAGATTTATTAGTAGAAAGAGATTTTAAATGAAATATATTATAATATAAAAATATTAAATAAATATTAATTTAATTAATACATAAATATAAAAAAATAACCCATTTTAGTTATTGCCTTAGACTCCAAAATGTCTAGGGGCGGCCCTGATTGTTTCTCAGACGTAACCTCGACTTCCATCTCCATTCTCCTAAGTTCTCCTAACCATTACCATCCCTATACAAATTTTCACTTGGTTTTCGATTCATGTCTGATCGAGTGCATAGTTAAAGATGGCAGTCTCTAGCCGCACCAACATAATAACTATAAGCCATTTTCTAGTACTAGTCATTTTGGTCCTCTTCTTTGTTCCCTCTTATGCCAGCTGCGTCTTGGATGATATTCATAATTATAGCGAAGAACATAAATGCTTTAAGTGGGAAAAATATCGTACATCTATACCTATACATTGAAATTGAATGTTAAATGATATATTTAGAGAAGAAAGAAGGGAGTACACAAAGAAGAGTATATACCCATATAGACTTTCTCTTTTGTTTATATATGTATAATGAAAAATCCGAGAAAATCGAGAAAAGTATACATAATTTAAATACTTATTTCATAACTTTTGTTCCATTTTATCTTTAAGGTAAGCTTAACAAATTACAGCACATATAACACGTTACTATTGAATCTTTCCACTCTTAAATTTCCAAAAAATTGGATGGAAAGTGAGTATGGGTTGTATACTTGTATGATGTATCCCAACAAATTACGACTTTTATCCCTCAAAAATAAAATACCTTAAAAGTTCCAATTTCACTGAACTCCTAAAACTAAATCAAATATGGGTATTGGCCCCAAACAGCCACAAAACAAGCATCACACTATCCCCTTAGGTCGATTGAAGGGACATGTACCTAGGTTGGCATACCCGAGCTTACCTAGTGATGGATCCTCTATTGTAGCATAAAATGCACATGACAATCGGTGTGAGCATTAAATGAGGCTACAACAAAATAAATGATCTCCGGCTAGACAAAATTTTAGGTGGGGTGCTTTGTCAATCTTTATGTGGTATTAATATTAGCTTTACTAAAGTCGATAAGTCCCCATCAAAAACTCCGTTTCTTTTTATTCAAAAAAAAATAAAAAAATTGATCCTTTTCTGTGATCCAATGTATTCTGTTCCCAAGCAAATAGCTTGACAGCTCTTGAACTACGTTCAGCTTTCCTAAATTGTTTGGTTAACAAGGAATCAACTAGGTGCAACCGTGCAACACCTCATGTTTATCCTAGAGTGGTGTCAAGTTAGGCCCCAAGTTCTTGGTATCACAAAGATGATAATTGGTAATAGAATGCAATGGAAATCTATCATCGATCTAAAATTTTTATATATATAAATATATTTATATATATTTTTTGGACATATACACTTAGATTAGAGAAATAAAAAAAGAAAGTAAAATGGTCAGGCCTAAAGATGTATATATACAAGTGAAGTTGGCATGTGAACTTTCTTTGTTGTTGTTGTTTTTTTTTTTTTTTTTTCATATAAACTTTTCATTTATTCTAACTGCACAACTATTAAAGTGAGACCTATATAGTATATAATCATATTATAGGTATTTATCATTTTATATATATACACACGCGTGGGGGGATAGGGGAAACAATCATCTTTTATTTTTTTATTATTATTTTTTATAATTTGGTAGTAATAACAATGGAGAAGGGAATTCAAAGAGAAATTCTCATAATTACCATTGAGTTATAAGACCGTACCCTTGGTCAATATTCAATTTTTATGCTAAAGGAAAAAATAATATTAATAAAATTGGATAAAATACTATTTTGATCCTTAAACTTTATCAAAAATTTGCTTTTCAGTTTTTATCTCTAATTTTTTTTTTTTTTAACTTTGTAAAGAGTTTTTTTTTTTTTTTAATAAATAAATTAGAGACAAAAGAAGGAATGAAAAAAGTACATTTTTCAATAGTTTAAGGATAAAAAAAATATTTTAAAAATTTAAGGATATAAAGTGAAACATTTTCAATAGTTAGAAAAGAAATACAAATTTTTTCAATAGTTTAGAAATGAAAAACGAATTTTTAATAAAATTTAAAAACAAAAATTGTATTTTACCCAATGAAATTTTCACTCCACTAACGTAAGTAAAATTCTTATATCAGAAAACAAATTAACATGTCAGTTTATGTCAACTTTACTTGTCTTTAACGTCTTTCATTGAGTGAGGTTTTTCTTTTTTGGCTGAACATTGAGTGGTTACTCTTAAGCTTCATAACTAGAATATTAAATGCTTCAATAACTTTCAATATTGGCCGACTTATTCTAACTTTGCTACAAATATATATATCCACCAAGAACCAGCATCGATCACAACAAGAAGCTTAAGTGCATTGTTAAAGATGGCAGTCTCTAGAGCCACCAACAGAATTATAAGGCATTCTCTATTACTAGTCATTTTGTTCGTCTTCCTTGTTCCCTCTTATGCCTGGAAATGGAATAAGGTAGATTTTTGGAATGAAGTTGAGTGCATCTTAAAAAATTTGAACCCTTTCAGAGATTATAACTGTTGGGTCTGAGCATCATCATGAATGGATATACCTAAAGCTTGAAGGGTTGTTTTTATAATAAATAAATAAATATTGACATAAATCTTGAAGGTTAAATGATATATTTAGAGAAGTAAGATGGGATTATATACAAAAAGAAAAAAGAAAAAAGAAAAAAAAAAGGATATACCCATGTAGAATTTCTCTATTGTATTATGTATGTATAAGGAAAAATTCGAGGAAATCGAGTAAAGTATAATTTAAATTAATGCTTTTTTCATAACTCTTGTTCCATTTTATCTTTAAGGTAAACTTAACAAATAATAGCACATATATATAACACATTAATTTTTTTTTTTTTTTTTTAGGGATAGTTTCAACTTTTTTTTTTTTTTGGAGAAACAAGAATACTCATTTTATTCAGCAAAGGAGGCTAAATCAGCTTGAACAAAGTAAGAAATGTCTAGTGGTACATCTTCCATCCAGACTGTTAAAAATGGCGAGTTTAGAGCTCGCCTAGCCAAAGCATGCATGGGCTACATTATTTCCTTAACAGCGAACATGAACAAAACTAATACTATTAAAAAAAGATTCTAAGAGTTTGACATCTTGAATCAGGTGCCCGTGTAGTGCTAGGGATGGTTTTGAGCCGTTGAGGTCCTTTGTGATAATGTCCGAGTCTTCTTCAAAGATAGCTGAAGTAATCCCAATTTCTAAAGCAAACTCCACAGCCCTCCTTGCTGCTAGAGCTTCCACTTGTGCCACAGTTGTTGGGTTGGGGATTTGCTAAGTCAAAGAGGCTATAACCGCACCATCTGAATTGCGAATAACGACTCCAAGGCCCGCTCTCCCCTATGCTGCAAATATAGTTTCAACTTAAGGCGTCTACTCATAATGATTACTTTTATTATTATATTAAGACACTAATTAATTTTGGTGAAGATGGAGATCAAACCCCCAGATCTTTTATTCTATAATAAAAAATTTTATCAGTTAAGCTAACTAACATACAACACATTAATATTAAGTATTAACTTTTTCCACTCCTAAATTTCAAAAAAACAAAAAGAAAAAAAAAAAGATGGAAACTGAACATGGGTTGTAACTTGTATTCCAACCAATTACGACTTTTATTCCTCAAAAGTTCCAATTTCACTGAACTCCTAAAACTAAATCAGATATGGGTATTGGCCCCAAATAGCCTACAAAACAAGCATCACGCTATTCACTTTGGTCAATTGAAGGGACACGTACCTAGGTTGGCATACCCAAGCTTACCTAGTGATGAATCCTCTCTTGTAGCATGAAATGCATACGACCGTCGATGTGAGCATTAAATGAGGCTACGACAAAATAAATGCTATCCTATTAGAACAAATTTTTAGGTGGGGGTTCTGTCATTCTTCATGTGTTATTACCCTTACAGTCAAAGGGCGGCTCCACATTATGTCCAGGTGGTCACACGACCACCTGACTTGAGAAAAAATAATTAATTAATTATTATATATAGGTTTTTCTTTTTAATTATGATTTTTTATTCTTTAAAAAAAATTGTGACCACCCTAAATTTTTTTAGGCCCAACATAATTAAACTCTAAACAAAATTTGGCAACAAATTTGATTGTAGTCTTGTAGACTAAGGTTACAACTTCACTCAATATATTTTTTTTTAATGTGAAATTTGACATGTGTTTTAAGAACATGCAATTCAATAATTAGATTTTCAAAATATGTAGCCATATTAATTTGTTTAGTGAGAATTGTAGCCTTAAGTTATAACTAAGTTTGTAGCCTATTGATGCCCATTTTTGACAAAAGGACCCAATGGCAGAAGAAGCCCAACAATATGAAAATGATGAAAAAAGAGAATAGTAAAATAAAGACCATTAGGCCAGAATGACAATAATAATGGTCAACAAGCCCACAAAAATAATAAATAGCCAGGGAGAAAGCAAATGGACCACAGAGGCACCAAAGAATGAAGTAATAAGTCCATGGGAATTGTAAGAGATGGAAAGAAAGCAAAAATGGGTCGAGAAAGCCCAAAGAAAGGAATTAGTAAATGGGGTTGGCTCAATGGCCAATAAGCCCAAAGATAAGGATGTGGTAATTGGGCCAGGGAAGCCCAAAAGATTTAGCAAAAACCCATGAGAATGAAAGAGTAGGAAATGATGAAATGGGCAAAGGATGCCCGAAGGATGAAATGGGTTGAGGATGCCCAAAGAACAAAGAGGGCCGAGAAAGCCCGAGGTACGGAATGGATAAGTGATAACACGGCATAAGTAGTGCAGTGAGTGCAGTGACATGGTAAGAACACCAGTCAGCCTACGGACGCAGGATAAAAAGGGACATGGGCCAAGTTAAAGAAGAGAAAGTCCATACCCAAGCAATGCCCAGCCCGAAGAAGAGATGGGATGCAAAGAATGAAAGCCCAAAGACTCATTCACGCCGCAAGAGTTAAACGAGCACCAGAGTAAGCAGTAGAATCAGACAAACCTGGAGGCAATGGCAAACATGTGAGAGCCAGAAAAGCAATGGACTTAAATAGAAGTGGAGCATGCACACAAGGCTCAAGCACCACCTACCTGTACCCAGCCAATACATGGGAGGTGAGCCACGGGTCAGAGGTATGAGAGGGTGTGGTTTGGCGGTGGGGAGAAGAGAGAGCCTATTTTGGGATTCCCGCTCAAGCTCTTTTAGGGGAAATGTCCTACTGGGATGACATCTCATCTAAAAGAGGTAAACATGAGCTAGAATCACTAGATGTATGCTATAGAGGTTGGTAAGGGAGAGGTTTAACCCTATCCGGATGGGAGTGTTAAGGGGAGTAAAAGACAAAAACAAACCACTTTTGTCTAGGATAAGGCGTGGCATAGCCAACACAGTGTAGTGGTGGTGGCTGGGCAACCGGCAGACCAGTGGGCAGTCCTAAAAGGACACCCACAACAGGCCAAAAGCAGTTGAGGGATAAAAATGGCAAATCCTGTCACGGCAGGTAGTATAAAAGGCCATAGACGTGCACAGTGTCTAGAGGGGAAGGAGGAAGGGAAAAAACAACAAACAAGAGATATAGAAAAACAGAGAGAAAGAAAAGAAAACAGAGCAAACGAAGAAAGAAAGAAAGAAAACCAAAAGTAATGAAAAACATGAGTGATAGGAGTAAAAGCATGCATCAATAAGCTACCTATTTCTCTTTCTCTTAGTAGCCCACTCTCTTATGAATCAGAAATCTAAGATTAAGCCATCTAGGTCCTTTCTCCGAAGTGCGTAGCTTCTACGGCAGGAGCCCCTCTGAGATTATCCACATTGGAGATTGGTTCCCTTTTTGGACTTGAATCTGCTAAAGAGCCAAGCCCAATCTTTTAGCAAACTAATCTTCTTTTCTCTTGTCTTAGTTGATTAATGACTAACTTGACATCTTGCTATTAATATTTCTTTGTCGTAATCACGTTGTGATATCTTCCTTCGTGAAGCTATTCATGTATTATTGATCTTAGTAGAAGATGTTTTAATTAAAAATGTTTTAGTTATCCTGCTGCATTGTTTTTCCTGCTATAACATTTGTAACAGTTTTTCCTGCTGTGAGTACATGATATGCTCAAGACTCCTACCAGGACGCGTCAGCACAAGAAGGGCCCAACTTGCGCACAAGCTAGCCTAAGGTGTGTTTCAGTTAGGCCAGTCCCGACTTTCTTACCCCAGAATCACAGGGCCGTGGTACAACAGAAGCAATCCAGCCCAAGACACAAAAAGGCCCACCACATAGCCAAACATTGTCTTTAAACTTTTGTCCCCTTAACAATATATTAGGTCTTTACAAACAAAAAGAAAAGGCCCAAGAAAAATTTTATTTAACTAAAATTTTGAAATAGATGTAGCTTGCAGCATCGATAATGGGATTATCATGCGAAAATTTCAAATTTTTAAAAAAAAAATTTAAAAATCTTAGAAGGAAATTATAAGACTTTTTGTATGTGTGTGTGTGTGTGTGTTTTTTTTTTTTTTGGTCAATATATGAAGTTATCTTTTTATTAGATTTTGTATAATTTAAATTTCTTAATGACTTCTCTAAAAAAATTCCTGGAGTTGCCACTAGGGGTGTTCACGGTGCGGTGCGATTTTTGGCCATTTTTAGCACCGCACTTTGCAGTGTAGTTAACCAAAACCATAACCACACCGCACTTCATTTTTGCGGTCACATGTGCAGTGTTGTGCTATGTGGTTTAAAGTTTAGCCAAAACCATAACTACACAACACCTCATTTTTGCGATGACATGTGTGGTGTGGTGTATAAGATGCGGTTTGAAGCCAGTATATTTTTCAAATTTTGGGTTTTTCCTGCTCAATCCAAAACTGATTTTTCCCTCTGTTTTGGGCCAAGTTTTAAACTATTAAGCTAGTTATTCTTTATTTTGGGCTAACTTTCCTAATCAACACTTGCTAAGGTTATTAAACTTTTTTTTTTGAAAACTTTTAAACTATTAATAATATATTTAATATTAAAAAAATAAATATATTAATATATAGAGAGGGTGTGGTGTGGTTTGTGTAGTTTTCTTATTATAAAACCACAAATTGCACGGTACCATGCGGCGCAATGCACTGTTACGACTTACATGCGGTGAGGTGCGGCTATGCCATTTTGCAGGCAATTTTTGCAGTTTGTGCGGTTTGTGCAATTTGGTGAACACCCTTAGCTGCTACTACTTACGGTCACGTGACGTGAAGTCAATGAGTTCACATTTCAGAGACTTAGGATACTTTGTTTCCAAGCAAATAGCTTGCCAACTCTCGAACTATGTTCGGCTTTCCTAAATTATTTGGTTAACAAGGAATCAACTAGATGCAGCACCTCATGTTTATCCTAGAGTCGTGGTGTCAAGTTAGGCCCAAGTAATTAGGCCTACTTGGCTAGGCCTAGCAATACGGGGCCGATGAGGGTTTCTTCCTTACAGAGTACTTCAAAAATACATGTTCCTATGTTTCTTTCTCGGTCTCACAAAGAAGATAATTGGTAATAGAATGCAATGGAAATCTATCCATTTAGAGCCTAGCATGTTGGCGGCATTATCCAAACTAATTTCCACGACAACTACTTCAACCTCTTATGGATCTAACATATTTAGTAACAATCTACAGAGAGTCTTGTTATTAAAATTTTAAATGATGATACACCTTTATTATTATTATTTTTTGGCATATAAACTTAGGTTAGAACCTTCGCCTCCCAAAAAACAAGAGAAATTAAGAAATTAAGAAAGTAAAATGATCAGGCGGGCCTAAAGATGTATATACAAGTGAAGTTGGCAACTTTTATATATATAATTTCATTTTATTATCCACTCAAGTCATTTAAACTAAAGCTTTAAATCTAAATCCTTCTTTCTTTCTTTCTTTTTCCTAGAGGCTTTGTACAAGAAATTCTCCTTGAGAAAACTTTTACCGAACTATTGATTGGCTTGTGTGAACATTTTCTTAGCACAGTTAAGTACAAACAAAGCAACACTCGACTCAAGAGGGAAAAAAAGTACAAATAAAGCAACCTTCTCAATCAGCCAATGGTGGACAGTGTAAGCTGGTCTCCTAGTACTTGAGGTCTATTACAATGAAAATAGCAAACCTTCGCGAGCATAGGTCAAAATTTATCTTATCTATTTCATGGTAAATTGATTCTCGTACTCTCGTACTGATTAGTTTATTTACAAATATATTATTATGTTTTGATGAGTTTATTCACAAATATATTATTATGTTTCAACTTGGTTTGTTAAATAGTTAAACCTAAACTTTAGCTGAAGCTTGAATTATTTGTTAAATAACTAATATAAACAAGTTTTTTTTTGGACTGAGCTCAAATTTTCGATAAACAACCTAGTTTATTTACCACCCTAAATGTTGAATCGCCTTAAGCTTTGGAAGACATATTCATGAAAGAATAAAGCTCTTTGACTAAAGCTTTGGAAGACATATTCATGAAAGATTAAAGCTCTTCACATGGAGGCTAGCATAGGAAATTAGTCCCATGAACAACATCCTTAACATACATTGGTGGGGATAAAAAATTGCCACCTCTACAATTCCTCAATCCTATCCTTGAAACATTGTAAATCATTAAGAGCTCGTTTGGATGGAGGAGGGAAAGAGAGAAAGTAAAGGGGAGTAGAGTAGAGTTGGTTGAAAATAGGCTAATTTTGGGCCAAATCTATTCTACTCCCTCTCCCTCCCCTCAATCTAAACGGACCATAAGAAAGCTTGGCTTAGTTGTCCTAGGCCATCATTCCATCATAATCAACATAATAAAAATACTAAGGGTATGTTTGGTACACTGAATGAGAATTACGACAGGAATTGTAATTTTTATTACTAGGAATAAAATGTGTTGTAATGTAATAACTAAACCTATTCATTAGTTTGGTTGTGAGTTATAACATTAGAATGAAACTTAACATTTATTTTAGGAAATTTCTTACTCATACAATTATATTTCCTTAAAAATTGTTATTTTTAAATTTAAGAGAGATATGTGTTATTTTTTATGATTTTTTATTTTTATAATTGTTAGATGTATATGAAAAGTTTGTTTACTTTGAAATATATTAAATTTTGAAATTATTGCACTTACTAAGGAATAGCTAATACAACATTTTAAAGAGGAATAGTTATTCTTCATTTTGAAGAATAGCTATTCATAAGGAATGATTATTCCTTGTAATAAAAGTATAACCAAACTAAAGAATAACTAAACCATAAAAATAACTATAACATTACAGTGTCTATTATAGTCTACCAAACATGCCCTAAAGTTAGTATAAATTTTATTACAAAATGCATATAATTTAATGTGATAATAAATATAATCGGTGTTACAACAATAATAAAATATAAATATTTTCCTAACAAAATTATCTTATTATTTTGTGTTTTAATAATTAATTCACAATTGATGAAATATCTGTAGTGAATTTGTAGGAATATATTAATTTGTCAAAAAATCAATTTCAATATCTCAATAAATTTATATAGACTATAACACTTATTAAAGTAGCTCGTACATATTTATATGTATATTACTATTTAACTATCTCACTATTTTGTTAAATTTTATCCATGGGAAACTTTACCTTGCACGAGAGAGCAGCACCATCAACCCTATATAGGAAGTTGTAAAATTACATAGTAAACAAAAATGAACGTACAGATCTATCCAGTTCTCCAATAGACAATAGTATAAAAAATTAAAAAAAAAATTAAAAAAAACTTAATTTCAGTTTATGTTAGATTTAATTAGATATGTCAGTTTATGTTAGATTTAATTTTTTTTCAACGTACTCGGTACTTAATTGAGTGTTTACCACCAGTCCACATAACTTAAATTAACCTCCTCAATTAATTTCATTTATGACTGACTTATTTATTTGTGCTATATATTTTCACTTGAACCATTGTCACTGTCACTGCCACAGCCTTGAGTTCATTCATACTCAAAAGAATTAAAAAATCAAATAAAAAATGGCAGCCTCTAGTCTAAGCAAAAAATTTATATTTATCAGCTATTTTCTAATATTTCTTGTTTTGGCCCTTTCCTTTGTTCCCACAAATGCCAGCAGGATGAGTCCAAAGGGCCTAGACGCACGGTTGGTCATTGATGGCGCGACGTTGTTTGTGGAAACCTTGAATATGGTCTTGGATAAGTTTATTCCAAAGGACAAAAAAGAGTAGTTTGTTTTTGGAGTTTAGAGAGAAATAAAAGGTACGATGGAATGGCCAGAGGATCAAATAAGAAAAGAGCATATAAACTCTCTCAATTTGGTTAATTAGGTGCTCATAAAGATAAATTATCTTTATGATATTTATTTTTTCATAAGGTTTATCGTGAAATTACATCTTAATTACATCATTAATTGTTCTTTTTTTTTTTCTTTATGAACCTGGTTATAATTTATATTCATGTGGAAAGTGAAGTGGCTGAATTTGAGGTTTTCGTTCCTTTTTAATCTTTTTATTTTTATTTCACGCTTGAGTTCTTAATTTCTAAAAATGAGATTTTTTTATCTCTATCATATATATTTGTGTCTTATTTTTATTTTGATTTTTTTGGAGAAGAGAGGGGAGACACATCGAACCATGCATATAGTTTGTCCAATAATCACGAAACGAAATAATCACGAAAACGGCAAGAAATAATCACGAAATCGAACCAACATGTATTATAGAAATAATCACGAAACGATTCATTGATATTATCCAATATCAAAATAGTTCTTTCTCAAAAAAAAAAAAAAAAAATCAAAATAGTTTGTCCTCTAACCAAATAGAAAACGGCATTCGTATGATACTGCCTACCTCACGAATCATAAGTCTAATTGCAACTTCTCTCCTAGATCCTAATATCATTTATTATAATTATTTTTTAAATTTGACAATACAATGGGGGAGAGGGGATTTGAACCCTAATTCTCATAATAAAAGAAAATAGATTATATCATTATACAATTGAATTACAAGACTTTTGGTAATATGTTTTGTTTAATTAACCATATGTATAATCCACCAATTAAAAATTAATTATAACTCAAAAATATCATTTAATTATATCATAACATATTCTTTACAAATCCTAATAACTTATAGAAAAATGCTATGTTCATAACATTTTCACAACACTTTCACAATAAATCATAGGTGGTAGGTTGTTTTTAGTTATTATGAGTGGGCAAAAAAATAATTTAAGTTGTGGATTCAAATTAGAACCAATTACAACTCACCACCTATGATTTGTTGTGAAAATGTTATGAATATAACACTTCTCTAACTTATAAGGATCCAAATATCACATTTGTACGTCACCATCACTTGTTACCGTGATAATCTTTTAAATGATCAACTAAATAAAAAATTTATATCATTCTCAAAAAAAAATATATATTAATATATATATTGTTAGCATAATATAATGATTTCTCAAACGAAGTATTTAATATAAGAGGATTTTACATATAAATTATTTAATAAGCACATTGTTTTACATATCATTTGAAAAATCACTGGAATAATATATGAATATTCATAATATTCTTCACATACCTTTGTTTTCCATTTGGAATATAATGTGAATATTAGAGGAATTTAAAATGTTTCTTCACTAACTTAATATAGGTCCAATTGAAACTCTCTCAACTTAATATAGGTCCAACCATTCAAAGAATAACCATAAAAAAGAGAGGTTTAAGTTTTTTGAAGTTGGATTAGTGTTTGACTTAGGTCGAACCATGAGAATATAATAACAATAATTTAATAATAAAATAAAATGCAAAATAGAACAAATTTATAAAAATGAGCAATCTTGATTTAAAATGTTTTTTAAAAAATCAAATATATTTTCACAAATTTTATATAAGAAAATTGAAATTAATAAAACATAAAAGACAGTAAATTACAACTATCTTTCAAGTTTATTAGTTATAATGAGAAATGCTAAATATCTTTCAAGAATAAAATATAATGATAAATGTTAATATATTATTATTAATATAAAGTAATATGAACATTGTTATTTTATGGGATAAGGTGTTATTTAAGGGTGAACATTTGGTTGTTTATGTAATAGGCTAAAGCAAGCTAAACTGGGGTTAAAGGAGGTTCAAAGGTTTATATGCTCTGCAACTCAGGTCAGCAAAACTACACTGATAGAAAGAGAGCTTGCTTAATTTGTAATCTTCACTAAGGCATTCTGCGGAGGCATTCTTTAGGTAGAAATCAAGAATATATTAGTTAAAGCTTGGAGATCAGAATACAGCTTTTTTTCCGTAGGGTGACAAAATTTTAGACTGGCAAAAATCAGATTAAGTGTCTAGCGGATGATCAAGGGGATAGGGTTGATAGCATTGGTGGGAGCAAGGGCGTAGTAGAAATTTTTTACAAGAACTTGTTGGGATCTAGTAGCAGAGAGCCAATCAATGATATATATGGTCAGGTGGTGTAGGCTTAGAATTTTCAGATAAAAGAGAACTAGAAATTAATGTTGCAGAATGATGTCTCTGAAGAGGAAATTAGGAAGGCCATTTTTTCACTTGGCAGTGGCAAGGCTCCTAGGCTGGACAGGTTTACTTCTCATTTTTTCAAAGCTTCTTAGAAAATTGTGAGTAGGAATAGACTTTGCTAAAAAAGGATTTCAAACAGCAAACTCTACAATCATTACATTACATTGGTTCCCAAAATTGTAAATCGTTCTAAGATAGACGAGTTCAGACCTATTTCATGTTGCAATGTCCTCTATTAATGTATATCTAAAATATTTGCAGAGAGATTGAAGGCTTTCCTTGATGGCTTTCTGAGTTCTAGTGCCTTTCTGCCAAGTAGGAGGATAGTTGATAATGTTTTGTTAGTACATGAATTGGTCAGGAATTATCATAGAGACAATGGAGTAGCTAGATGTGCAATCAAAGTGGATTTGATGAAGCTTATGATTTGGTAGAATGGGACTTTGTAGTGGGTATTTTGAGAGAAATTGGAGTTCCAATGAATTTTAGAAGGTGGATTAAGACCTGTAACATTACCCCTATGTTCTCAGTAGTTATCAATGACATCCTTGTGGGTTAAAGGAAAGAAAGGCTTGAGGCCCGGAGATCCTATCTCACCCTTTTTTAATAAATAAGAAAGATATGTATTGAAAAAGCTATTTCATGCAAAAGAAGCATGAAGCAGTCCAAAAAGTACAAGGAGAAAAGAAGAAGTACAAAAAAAGAAAAGATTAATTACAAAGGCAAAGAGAACTAAGGAACAAAGGGAGAGAATCACCTAGATGTGAGCCCCGAAGCCTGAAACCAGTCAAAAAGATAACCACTAAAAGAAGCAAGCAATTGATCTCGCCCTTTGATATGAGCATGGAGGTTTCCTCAATAATGATGCAAGTTGCTGCCAAGAAGTGAATGAGTTTTTTTTTTCATCCTAAATATGAGAAGATTTATTATACTTATCTTTGTTTTTCTGATGATTTAATTATCTTTGGTGGAGAAAAGGTGGAGACTGAATTACCCAAACGATGCTAAATCAGTTCAAGCACTTATCAAGCCAGTCAGTAAATTGTAGTAAAACTGAGGTTTTCATGGCAGGCATCAATGAGGAAATTAAGCAAGAAATTGTAATTGAGTTGGATTTTAAGGAAGGTAAACTTCCTGTTAGGTATTTGGGGATCCACTAATATCTGGGAAACTCAGTGAAAACGATTATTTGCCTCTTGTGGAGAAGATCACTGCAAGGATAAATTCTTGGAATGCTATCGTTTGCTGAGAGATTGCAATTATTTCAAACTGTTTTGTTCAGTTTTCAGGTCTATTGGTCAAGTATTTTTATCTTAACAAAGAAAGTCATAAATCCAGTTGAACATAAGCTTAATGCTTTCTTACAAAAGAATAAAGATGCTAAGATTAAGGGAGCGGAAGTGGCTTGGGAGGTGCTGGCCAGACCTAAACAAGAAGGAGGTCTAGGACTCAAGAAGCTGTCAGATTGGAACAAAACAAAAATTTTGAGGCACATTTGGGATATATTTGCAATTGCTGGATCCATTTCGGTGGTGTGAGTACAGAATTATATTTTCAGGGGAAAAAAAAACCTATGAGATATTAAAATTCCTCAAGATTGCTCTTGGAGGTGGAGGAAGCTACTTCAAGCCAGGGCTGGTGCCAGGAATTTCTTAATATTTATAGTTGGTAACAAGGAAAGCCTCCATGTTTGGCATGATTATTGGGCATTCCGATGGTCCTCTAATGCAAAAATATGGTAAGAGGATTATCTATGATTTGGGTAGCTTCATAGATGCTAGGTTATCTACCATGATCAGGGATGGTGAATGGTGCTGGCCCTACCAGATCAGGCCAGCCAGTTTTAATTCAATCTAAAGCTTGTTCATATGACCATCCTGAGCAAAATGAAGTCTTCCCCTAAAAAAGACTTTCAACTGCCTCTAAGTCTGTAAGGCAATAAGTTTAAATTATAAACCAATTTGATTGGCTGATCTCAGCTTATTATCACTTTGACACGTGTGCAAAAACACAGCAAATTATGCAAAATCAAATTTATTCAAAGAGCTTGTGATTAAACCTTAAGAGGTAACAAAATTGGCTAGAGAACACACCTTTTATATATATATATATATATATATATATATATATATATATATAAGAAGTCATTAAAGATGACATAAAGTTGCCACCCCTTTGCCCTAGCCATATCAAAACCCTTGGCACATCATTACATGGAAATTCTTTTTTTTTTTTTATTATAGATTTTTGTTCACCACTGTTGCACAAGAATATCAAGATTCAAGAAGATGTCAGAAAAAACTTACTTTATTCTTCAAAAACTCTGGATTTGTCGATAGGGACTGAACCAAGGCAGTTCTATCCTGTTGTCATGAATTGACAAAAGTAAGAAGGGGGAAAAAAACACCCTCTTCTACATATACATATGGAGTAATGAGTACAATAAAGAATTGAAGTATGGACTTTAGGTTTTAATGGTGACATGTGGACAAGTATATGATGGCATACCTTAACCCAAAGTGCTGAACAATCGAAATTTGTTAGAAACCATTTATGTGCATTCATGTTAAATGAGTCAGCTTCTTCAACACCATCAATGTATTGGCGGTACTCTGGACATATACAGGCACTTCCAGCATATGCAGCGTCTACATGAAACCACATCCCATTGCTCTATGTAAAGAGAAGATGCATTGCAATCATTGTAAGATTGTTCAAATCTTAAAAATGTGTTAATTACATATCATAAAATTATATAATACATAAAACATTTTTTTCAGTAAGAACAGAAAATTTGATTATTCCTTTTATTTTCTCTCCTGCTTTGTGAGAAGAATGTCAAACAGTTGAGAAAGAAAATCTTGAAGCTCTCTCTCCTTTCTTTTCTTAAAATGACAAAGTGGTCATCAAGTTCTAAATACATTTTTTTTTGGATAAAAGGTTGGAAGTTCTAAATAATTTTAAATAATGCACTTGTAAAAAACTATTTCTATCTCTACTAATATTAGGAAAATTTGGTCCATTTTAATACATAATGCATTAATGAACTGTCTTATGACAAACCATTTCAATCTCTTCTATTTTTAGGAAACTTGGTCAATTCTATACATAATACACATTTGAATTTTCTAAAAGGAAAAAATCCTGCTAACTCATTCAATGCCATAAAAGGTTTGGGACACCAAGAGTCCAAGACACATCCATCCTGAATGGGGTGGGTTTCCCAGCCACACCAAGTGGTTAGGCTGGGAATTGGGGTTGATTTTATAATCCAAGCCAGGTTCAGGGTGTGGGAAGGATTTGGCCTCCCTGCCCTACCCAGCGCACAAATTTCCTTGAACATTATGTTATGGTTTCAATTAAGCCATTTCTTATTTCTTTTAATACCTCCCGCCCCTTTCTCTCCCACGCATACATACACACATTTGTGGTTAGACAGTTTGTCTCCCCTCCCTTTTGCTTTTCTGAAAAAGTTTTATTTACTAAAGAATTATAAAAAGACAAGAAAAAGGGGACGACACCTCAAATCATCAACATTAGATCTGTATATGAAACTGATATAGTGTGCAAAGCAGATCTCTTGGTTTTCTCATCAGTTCAGTCAAATATGTTACCTTAGCAATCTTTCCAAGAGCAAGCAAAGGATCAACAGCTGTTGATGAAGTAGTACCAACCTACAAGTATAAATGGAAAGCTTCTTTAGTTAATTTTAACTTCTAACATTACTTTATTTCAGAGTTCAAATGTTCCTATTCACCCCCTCCACTCCCCCCCCCCCCCCCCCCAAAAACACTCCCACCCCTGCAGAATTAAAAAATAATAATAAAATTTATATAAAAAAAAAAAAAGGCAAAAACCATAAAAGGATTTAGGCTCGTGCTCACCATTACACAGGGTTTACCATGTTAATAATCAGTTAGCAACTAGACATCATTGTCACCATTATTATTACTATTATTAGGCATCCTTGAGATTCAAGACAATATTTCTTGCACTTAAGAAATTTTCTTTTAAAAAGAAAAAAAAAATGAAACTCTAATTATGACATGTTCTAATGAGTAAATCCTGCATCCTCAGCAAATAACATGAAGAAAATTTTTGATCATGAATATGACTGGTAATTTCTTTCATTACCAGTCTGGAAAGAAAAATGAAAATCAAAAACCTAATAAAGAATATGTCAGCTTCCGACCAACATTTATAGATGTTTTGAGTACCATTTCAAAGTCATTCAAGTTAATATCATAAATTTCACTAAGTCAAACAGCAATCTTGACAAAATCGTAACTTTTCTTAAATATCCAAACCTCTAAGAAGTGTCTAAGCTTGTGCACATTTAAAATTAGTACAACAAAATTTAAAAGAAAATTTAAGTCACGAATATGGCCAAAAGTAGTCATGCAAAATTATAATTTCAATTGGCAGCTCAGATTTGACCAACCATAAAAAAGAATACTCAACTTTTAATAGAGTAATAATTTGGATCATGTTGAAGGTGCCAAAAGGAGGAGAGGGGGTTCAAAAGATGGTGTTAAGAAAACACAGAGTATTCTAACCGGTTAGTAACTCAGTCGGATCATTGAAAAGAAAAATAAAATGATGATAGAAACAGAAGGAAACAAGCTAACATCTAAACTCCTTAGTTTCTTACTGTAGCACATAAGAAAAAGGGGACTAAACCGATGGCAACATCATGTGCAATCGCTTCACAAAGAATATCAGGCGAAAGGGCATAGTTAGTTGAAAATTCCGTTTTTAGCAACCTGCAATTCTCTGGATGGATTCCTGCTATCTGCGATTAAACAATAAACATTTATTATTAACCAATATACTGGCACTACTTAAAATTAACATGAACTTGCATATTGGAAAAATCAGGTCTGAGTATGAGTAGGTGCAGGTCCATTGCTTCTGACATTTGGTATAGGCTTTTCTGATTGAAAAGGATCAAGAAGTCTATTTTGAACAGAACTCTGTTGTGTGTTTGATCTGTGGTTTGTTATTTGCGTTTTTGATAATCCAATAGATACAATGGTGGAGGGGGGACTTGAACCCTGGACTTCTCCATTGGAAAGTCCAAGAGGGGCCAGTTGAGCTACAAGACTCTTGACACTTATTCTTTGCTTGTTTTTGCTGTAGCTCTGTTTTCAAAGTTTTGTTGTTCTGCAGCTGAAGCTGTTGTTGTACTCTTTATGCACACTGCCGTTTGTAGTAGTTATTGTGTTTGTTGAAGAAAAATTGTTTCTTTCACAAAAAAATAATAATATAAACTTCATAACCATAACCAAGCAACATAAGATGAAATTACTAATATGAACACACCCATAATAATTGTAACTTAAAAGTTATAACTGTCTTAACGATGTCTCAAGGCTATGCCTCAAGCACCTCTGAGAAACATTGAGAATTTGATATAGAACTGCATCTTCTTGGTTTCCATCATGTGCTTAAGGTAATCATACAAAACCACTTGGTGATTTGAAGGGAAAGAAGAGTATCACAATTAGCAGTTTGATTTGGTAGATAAAAACACTAAAGAAATTTATTCTTGTGCTAATAATTTATTTTTTTGTTCAGGTTTTCTACCATTATTCACAGCCACATACTGAGTACAATTTGCTTTCATATCTATTCTATTCACAGCCACATACTGAGTACCATATGTGAGACTCCGTACAGAGAGGAGGGAAAGTCTGCTCAGAAATGAATTAGCATTGAAGCACTGACAGATACAGAGGTTCCAAAGAGATGAAACAAAAGAATTTGGCAGCAAAACCCAGAGGTTGGGGAAGTTAGTTAATACCAGCACCAAGTATTTTAAGAGCTTAAATAAAATTGTATGATAATGGCAAGAGAAGCATCTTTGGATGCTCGGCACTCAGCACCCTTTGAGGTGCCTAAGGTTTGAACCCCACCAGCCCCCCTCCCCCTATTCACCTAGGAAAAAAAAAAAAAAAAAACTCGGCAAGGGCAAAAAGAAAAGGCACAAAAGGAATAAATGGAACAAAAGCTGTTGAAGGTGAATCATCTTTATATAAACAAAATAAGCCTACTAATAGATGCATATATTAAGAGCCACACAATGTAAACTTGGTTATACAACATTGACCATCCTGAAAATTTTATCAGTGAGTTTATGTTACAGATCTTAGCATATGAATTCATGATTCACACAAGTATCAGGAAGCATCCTTTAAAATAATTCAAAACTATGAAAAAGGAAACTACAATTAAAATAATAAAAAATTAATTGTTTAGATACTTATGCATGTTTATAAAGATACCTGGCAGGCTTTCTGTAATGCAGAATGTGTTTGATCAGATGCATAAACCACAATTTTTTCAAGGGCATTTTTGCCAAGCCTCCTTAAAACCTTGTCACGAGCAGCCAATAGCACAACTAAAACAGCTTCACTTGCCGTGCCCTGTATCACTCCACCACCTTGTCCTACAATAAAATTTGCAACATAACTCTGTAAACTTCAGACACTGGAAAACAATCCAATCCCAAAATATCAGAAACCTTGTATGCCCAAGCTTAAGGTTTAAATTTAACTTCCAAAAGCAGTCCAAATTCAATCTATAATAGAGTTCTGGACCTTAATCCAATTCATTACAATATTTGTACACCGTATCATCAGACTGTAAAAACATATTTTGACCCAAAAAAAAAACATATATCCTGCAAATTCAAAGATTCTTTAATTTAGTTCATTCACTTAAGGTTGGTGTATTCCTAATTGCAAGGTATGCTCATCTACCCAAGCATTAAAGAAATAGTATGTGGTTGAGATTGCTGAGATGATACAATATGTGTCGTATGGTTTCCACTACTACCAAATATTAATTGCATATAGCTCTTTTTTTCTTTTTTTGAAGGAAGAAATGTTTAAGTTCTCTGTCAACATCAGGAGGCCCCAGTGTTTCTCACTTGTCTATATCAAGCAGAATAGACACAAAACTTTGACTAGAGAAATAAAGAAGAAGAAGCAGGAGCAAAAGGAGCTACACCTTCAGTGTATTAACCCTTACCTGCTGAAAGGAACTCATCAGGCAGTTTAAGCAATTTAGCAAGCCAATCCAATACAATCATTTCAAGCTCTGTTGCTGCAGGAGAAGTTATCCAACTGAAACCCACAATGTTAAGACCAGCACTGAGCATTTCTCCTAAGAATCCGGCGATGCTGCTATTTGAGGGATAATATGCAAAATAGTTCGGGCTTTGCCAATGGGTTACTCCAGGTAATATCTTTGCCTGAACATCTGGAACCACACAAAAAAAAAAAAAAAAAAAAAAAAAAAGGGGGACATGAAATATGTTTTTATCAAAACAGAGAAGGGGGGGGGGGGGGGGGGGGGGTGGAATAAAAATTGAATTATAGATTAGACAGTTTAGCAAGACTCAATTGCATTCAACCAAAAATATAAGAATAAGTGAAGCACATAATCATGCTAGAAATTTATTTTCAAATTACTAGTATTTTATTATCCATGGAGTAATAGGGAAAAAAAAAAAACTAGTTGAGAAATGTCACCATTAAATATATCATCCAATGATTCTGGATGATTAGGTGCAGAATCTGGTAACATGTTACGAAGATAGCCAGGCTGCACAGAAAGAACCCATTCTTGATACCAAAGGAAGAAGTTCTATTGAAGAGCAAAATAAATTAGGCTGCAATATATAAAAGACAGAAGAAATAAAAGAGACACATCGCCAAGAGCCTTGTAGCTCAGTGGTATTGACTTGTCTCCTTTATAAAGAGAACTAGAGTTTAAATCCCCCTCCCCCATTTGTTGTAAGTTGTAACTATCAAAGGGTGAATGCTAGGCAAGCAAGACTATAACCCCCTTCCAAAAGAATCCAAATGATGAGCATTAAGGTTAAGGCCTTTGGAAATGACGCATACCAATATCTGTGGACCTATGTCATATACCAGCATTGGAGGTCAAAGGTACATCAAGGTCTTTCTTGATCATTATACCATCAAAAGTCAAAACTGGGCTTTCTATGCGGAAGTCTAAAAAAGATGAATCTCTAGAAAAATTGAACTATTTTATGATAGGGCAAGAATACACACACACATTTGAAACCAGCTCATTGGCACCAATTTCTAATGCTCGGACACTGAGAAACAGAAATCAATATGCCTTTCGAAAATGCTGGTTTTTCTTTATACATAGACATCACTAGTATAAATTCAAAGACACAAGTGTACGTAGAGAAATAGAGATTGCCAAAACCTGAACTTGGCTGAGAACAGGGAAATTCTCAATGGTTTTGTAGTAATCAGCAATGAAATCCACCATCTTATGTGCATGTTCTCTGAATTGCTCAGCATCCATTGGCTTCAAGTCACCATCCCTGATGAAGTGTAAAAGGCGAGACCCACATAACAAAATGATACAAACAAACATTAAAAAAATGCAATAAGCAAGACCCAGAAACGGAATTATCAAATAAACACACTCAGAACACAGAAACAAAAACCAACTAATGAAATTTTCATTTGGTGCTACATAGACAAAACAAACAAACTAAACCCAGAAATAAATAATTAGACAATACTCATGACTTACATTGTTAGTTTTGGGAGGGAAGCAAAGCAAGTGAGATGTAGATGAAGAAGAGTTTGAAGAACAAAGCAGGTTTTAGAAGGGTCAGCGAGAGCGAAGTTTATGAATATCAATCATACAAACAATCAAACAGGGCAGTAGGCTCAGCGTGGTAACTAATATTCGCTCTGGTTTCACCTGTGTGGACGTGGACAAAAAATCTTGCTCGTTTTTAACAACTGTTTAGCGTTGGTTCCACGAGGATTTTTTTGTCATTTTCATTATCCACCAGGACGGCAGGACCACCTCAAACTTGATGTAATATGAAAATAAACAGTCAAGTGCTAATTATGAACACATATACCATCCACAACTTTTATATATATAATAATATATACTATACTATATTATCAGACGTAATAAGTTAAAATTCTCTCAAAAAAAATATATATATATATATATATATACACTACAGTACTACACTCACCCATATGCGTTCTATACAAAGGCATCTTATTATATACAGGTTATTTTCTTGAGGAACACGACATAATTATTCAATCAGAATAATTATAATTTATATATACCATCCAAAAGGCAAGCAGCTTTTGTTGGCCCCAATGTCATTATGAAATTGGAAACCTTTATTTGAATGTGTAAAGTTTCGTCTATTTCCATCCTCCTTAATTACTAAACATAAGAAAGGGATAACCCTTTAAAGGTTTTTTTTTTTTTTTTTTTTTTTTTTGGGGGGGGGGGGCTTTAATCCCATGTTACTAAGAAAAAAAGTTAGATGTTTGCTTTAATTTAAATTTATAATAAGCCTTTAAAGGTTTTTTTTTTTTTTTTTTTTTGGCTTTCTCCCCGAAAAAGTTAGATGTTGGCTTTATAAATTTCTAAATTACCTTAAAAGATAGACTAATCTTTTTGATATTTCATCAAAATTTAAAAAAATTAAAAAAAAAAATCTGTTTGAAATGGTCTTAAAACTTAGCATTAGGTGTGCTAAAACTCCCAAAATGCTATTTTAACATATCAAAGAATAAAAAAGCCCTCTATTGGATGTGCTACTAGAGCAAAAATTTGCAAATTTGTTTTAGCATTGCTACAGAGATCTACTTGTTTATTTATTTATTTATTTTTTCCGTTTAACTCTCTCCTCTCTTTCTCTTCCCTCTCTTCTCTCCTCTCTCGTCAACTAAGACTACTCCTCCCCCCCCCCCCCCCCAACCACCACCAGCCAAAATGACAATGCACCTCACTTCTTCAACCACTGCTCTACCTCTCTTTCCTCCTCCTCCTCATCATCATCATCAAACAGTGTCATTCCTTCCTCCATTACCACCCAACGCTTAGACTACATTCTCCAATTACTTGGCTGCAAACTCTCAATTGATATCGTCTTCTCCTTTTCTCTCCCCGAATTCAACCCCAATTTGAGTTTATTGGGCTTTTTTGGGTTTTTTTTTTTTTGGTGTGGCTATGAAGAGCTATTTTTAAGGTTATTTTAACGGGTTAGTATGCTAAAATAACATATGGAATGTAGGGTATATATATATTTTTTTAAACTAATGTAGAGTATATTG
Organism: Notholithocarpus densiflorus; assembly: GCA_030021035.2. Classification (NCBI taxonomy): domain Eukaryota; kingdom Viridiplantae; phylum Streptophyta; class Magnoliopsida; order Fagales; family Fagaceae; genus Notholithocarpus; species Notholithocarpus densiflorus. The sequence continues at coordinate 1,965,978 of JARYZH020000017.1, forward strand.
TTAAATGATGTGCTAAATTAGGTTTTTTTTTTTTAGCACACTGGATGATAATGCGGTATTCATCTACTCTTCTCATTCTCCTAATTACTTTTGTTGCTCTTAAAGGTACAAACTTTATTCAAAGTGGTATTTATTCGTTAGACAAAGTCCCTACATTGGAAGTTATCACCATTCAAAGGGAAGAATGTAATGTGTGATGAAACACTAGTGCAATGGTGTTGATCATCCCACACTGCTTACATCTCTTGCTTATAATTATATATCAATGATAAGCTATAGTCGGGATGATTTTATTTGTATCAATATTTTGATACATTCTAACTCTTGTATACTACGAATTACTAATAGGATATTTTGAAAGGCTTCCGATTTACTATCTTTTGAGTGATCAGCATCAGTCTTAAGTCTTAAGTCTTAAGTTAGTCATGTGCCTGGAATATAGTCCACACCCATGCCAAAATCGATTAACTTCATTCACACACAAAAATCTGAATCTTGACCTGCACTGGAAATTTTGCTAATTAAATGCCTAAAGATTTCCCCTCATGAACTTATTATTAAGATGAATCGCCAAATAGCTCTCACCATGCAATTATTATTATTTTAAAAAAAAAAATTCTTTAAAAACTTGAATAATATTTTCTATTTTATTTATTTATCATTTTTTAAATTATTAATAAAATTGTTAAGGCATTAAGAGATAACTGAGATTATGTGTTTAGTGGCTCTGAGGGGTTTAATATGATGAAACATGAAGTTAAAGAGACTCCTTTTGTCTAGAGATATGGAGTTTATGAGTGGCAGAAATGAACTAAATAAGAGAGGACTAATGTTAAATCCTGAAGTTTGGAAACTAAAATAAAAGTTAAGAATTTTGGCTTTTTACAATACCTTAACTCTCTGAAAAATGTATAACTACAATTAAAAAAGTCCTTGTGAAAAAAACAATAATAATAATTACAATCAAAACTCTCTTTACTCCATCTTACACTTATTCTCTCTCTTTGGGGCTTCTTTACCCCTCTAGTTGTTTGGGTTGATTTGCGAGCACCCTGAAAATAGTCACAACAAAATTTTGTTTTGGGCAAATAGGAATAACAAACTAATAAAAAATAGAATTGAAAAACATTATGATTATTTATTTAATTCATACCTTTAAAAACAAAGTTAGGCATAACAAAAGAAAAAAAGGCAACATTTGCACAAACATTACATGAGTGAAAAAAACAACAGCATTACAATCAATCATAAGTTAAGTATGGAAATCCCAATACATTCTAACCAAAATTAGTTGACTATCATCTAAATGATATTATTTCGAATTCTTACATCATGTGAAATTTCAATTTTCATAAAATAACTTACTAACATGTTTAAGTTTAAGATACAACTATGGTTGAAATTAGAATGTATCATCACAAATTGTTATTGTACATAGAGGGGTTGCTTAAGATAGAACTATATATGCCCATTACTCTCATTTATCATTGTAATTGGAAGTTAATTAAACCAACTCATCAAACATAAACTCTCAATATGGTTGCCCAATATTTGGAAGAGAAGGAAACCAAAAAGAAACACTTATTTGCTCTCTTGTTCTGTAGTTAACAGCGTTAGACGTTTGTACACCAAAACATTAAACATAAACTGTCAGAATGGTTGCTCAGTAATTGGAAGAGAAGAAAATGAAATCGCAAAAGTACCAAAGATGACAATATATATACATGTACCAACCCAATATGACGCATTTCTTTGAAATTTGGAAGACTCCTCTGTGTGGGGTTCATAAGGGACTTGAAAAGGTAGTTTCAAAGAAAAGACCTTATATGATTTTTAAAAAAAAAAATTTGCCCTACAAAAGAATGCATAAGCAATAGATTGATACCTCAAATTTTTAGTATATACTTTCTAGAAAATTTTGTCCTTAAAACATGCATGTATTCTTTTTTAAAAAAAAAAAGCATGTATAGGTAGGCAGAGATTGAAGAAAACCAAACTCAAATAAAGCACATAAGACGCATAGATTAATAGTGAAATTTTAGAATATCAATTATTCAACACTTTGTTGAATATAGTTAGTCATCATTTCTTCATAACATAATCATACAAATGTTTTATGTGTGTGTATATGTATATACACACATGATTTAAAGTAAATTACAAATCCACCATGAGGTTTTGGAGCTGATCTGAGCATCGTATCACTTCGACAGTTTGACATGTATGCAACGATTGGGGACAAAACTTAAATTAAAAAAAAGGACCCATTTAAGGATGAAATAAAAGTTGCCACCCTTAGACCCATGTCAAAGTCCTCGGCATCATCATTGCATGGACAATTCAAATTTTATATGGTGCTTCTGTTCACAATTGCACAAGAATATCAAGCTGATGTGAGAAAAAAACTTACTTTGTTCTTCAGAAACTCGTGATTTGTAGACAAACCAAGTCATTTCAATCCTGTTGGAATGTATTGACAAAAGAAAAAAAAAAAAAAAAAAAACACCTTCAAAATCAATTACCAACATGAAAATGTACACAAAAAAGGACTTCTGCATATAGAGATAACATAACGGGCACTATTAAAAAAAAAAAAACGAACTTCAGCATTTAATGGTAACATGTGCACAAGTATATGATATAATATCTTGACCCAAAGTCCTGAACAATCAAAATTTGTAAGAATGATTTATGTGCATTCATGTTAAATGAGTCAAGTTCTTCAACACCATCAATGTAGTGGTGTTACTCTTGTACATATACAAACACTTCCAGCATATGCAGCATCTACATGAAACCACATCCAATCACTCTATCTTAAGAGAAGATGCATTGCAAGCATTGTAAGATTGTCCAAATCTTCAAATGCGTTAATTACATAAAATAAAATAAAAATATCTCACGAGGCAGTCTTGAGGCTCTTTTAACACTGATAACAATAAAACACAAACTCCTCCATAACAAGTAAAACATTGGAAAGAGTCTATTTGGTGTTTCTCAAAAGAGAACATAAAGAATTAATTAATTAATTTTTTTTTTTTTATAAGAGACATACATATTACGTAAATGAATTGCCTTCTAACAAACCATTTCTGTCTCTTCTAATTTTTCTTCTTTTTTGAAAACTTGGTAAATTCTAATACATAATATCTAATCCACATTGAATTTTCAAAAAGGAGAAGCATCTTGCTAACTTTTTCAATGCCGTAATTGAAAGACACATTCACCCTGCATGTTTTCCCCTGCCCCACCAAGTGGATAGGTTGGGGACAGTGGTTGATTTTATAATCAAGCCAATTTCGAGTCATGGACACAAAGGATGAGTTAGGCATCAGCTTTAAGTTAAGTTTTAGCTTTTAACTTTTATGTACAATTTTTTAAAACATCATTTTTCCCCCTTTTTTTTTCACTTTTTCAAATTGTTTCAAGGTACAAGTATATTTCAGCACACTTTCATCAAAAAGTTTTCAGCAAAAAGCTAGATAAACTGTTCCCAAACGGACACTAAAGGCCTTTCTTGATCATTTGCATAAACCACATCTTTTCAAGGCCTTTTTTGCCAAGCCTCCTTAAATTATTGTCAAGAGCAGCCAATAGAAAAACTAAAACAGCTTCACTTGTCATGCCCTGTATCATTCCACCACCTTGTCCTACACCAAGATTTGCAACATAATTTTGTATGCTTCATAAACTGAAAAACAATCCAATTCCAAAATATCAAAACTACCCTTGTATGCCTAAGTTTGAGGTTTATATTAACTTCCAAAAGCAGTCCATATTCAATCTAAAAAAAGAGTTCAAGACCTCAATCCAACTCATTACAATATCTGTACACCATATCATCAGCAGGTAAAAAACCTATTTTGACTTCTAACCACTCCATTAAAAAAAGCATATATCCTGCAAATTTAAAGATCCTTTAATTTAGCTCATACACCTAAGGTCAGTGTATATTCCTAATTCTGATATTTGTTCAGAGATATCATATTATTTCAGCAATCTCCATAACCCAAGATTTAATAAATTACATTCTATTTCATTCCATTCCAATACTCCCAAATATTCAGCATATAAAGCTATAAAAATAAATAAATAAATAAATAAACTCTTTATAAGTTCAGTATTGGGAGACACAAAACTTTGACTTGAGAAATAAAGAAGAAGAAGCTACACCTTTACACTGTATTAACCCTTACCTGCTGAAAGGAAATCATCAGGCAATTATCCAGGACAATTGTTTCACGCTCTGTGCTGCAGGAGAAGTTATCCAACTGAAACATACAATGTAAAGACCAGCACTGAGCATTTCTCCTAAGAATCTAGTGATGCTGCTATTAGACGGATAATATGCAAAAAACATAGTTCATGCTCTGACAATGGGTTACTCCAGGTAATATCTTTGCCTGAACATCTAGAAGCACACAAAATTTGTACATGACACATGTTTTTACCGAAACATACCTGCCCGGGCAGGGGATTGAAGGAAAAATTGAATTTTAGAGTAGACAATTTAGCAAGACTCAATTGCATTTGACGAAAAAAAAAAAAGAATAAAAAGAAACTTACATAATCATTCTATAAATTACTTTTCTATTAGTCATGCACTAATAGAAAAACAAAAAACTAGTTAATGTCACTATAAAATTTATTTTCCAATGATTCTGGATGATATTAAGCACAGAACTGGTAACATTTTACAAAGATAACCAGGCTGCACAGAAAGACCCCGTTCTTAATACCAAGGAAAGAAGTTCTATGAATTAAAAAGTAAATTAGGTTGCAATACATAAAAGACAACAGAAATCAAAGAAACCAAACATTTACATCTTTTTTTTTTTAAATCTGGTTCAAAACTGAGCAAATAAAAAAAAAAAAGTGGGCCTTAACCTCCACCCAGTTCTTAAGGAGAGAGGAGGTTTCATTTGAAAAATAGGTCATTGTCACCTCTTTCCAATACTCAAGTGGAGAAACAGAAATCAGTATGCCTTTAAAAAATGTTGGTCTTTCTACATAGAAATCACTAGTATAAATTCATAGACATAAGAGAGAGAGAGAGAGAGAGAGAGAGAGAGAGAGAGAGAGTATTATCCCCAATCATAATACTTACGCTTGGCAAACAGAAAAATCCCCAATCATATGTTCGATATTACACAAAGTTTCCCATGTTATTAATCAGTTAGCAACTAGACATCAACCGCAGCATTAATGCATTATTATCACTACTATTACACATCTTTAACATTCAAGGCAATATTTCTTCCACTTAAGAAGTTTTCTTTTCAAAGGAAATCAAAAAAGATTCTAAGTATGATGAGTTCCAATGAGTAAACCCTGTATCCTCGGCAAATAACATGAATAACAATTCTGGTCATGAATATGAGTGGTGATTTCTTTCGTTACCAGCCTCCGATCAACAGATTCAACACACATAGATGTTTTGAGTACCATGTCAAACTCATTTAAGCTGATAGCATACAATGTCACTAACTCAACCAGCAATTGTGACAAAATCATAACTTACCTTAAATATATAAACCTCTAAAACATTGTCTAAGCTTGTGCAAAATTTAAAATTGGTACCCAACAAATTATTGCAAGAAAATTTAAGTCACATATATGGCCACAAGTAATCAGGCATATCAATTGGCAGCTCAGATTTCAACAATCATAAATAAATAAGAAAAAAGGAAACAGTCAATTATTAATAGAGTAATAATTTGGATCATGTTAAAGCTGCCAAAAGGAGGAGACAGGGATCAAAAGATATTATGATGATGATAAAAACAGAAGGAAACAAGCTAACATCAAAACTCTTCTATTTCTTAAAGTAGCAGATAAGAAAGAGGGATTAAACTGATGGCAACTTCATGTGCAATCATTTCACAAAGAACATCAGGCGAAAGGACATATAGTTAGTTTATAATTCCGTTTTTAGCCACCTGCAATTTTTCCAGCTGGATTCCTCCTATCCGTCATTAAACAATAAGCATTTAATCATAACACAATGTATTAACAGTACTTAAAATACATAAATTTGCATATTGTCAGACTGATCATTCACATCTAAAAATTTTATTCACTTGAAAAAATATTTACTAGATATCTAACTGAAACAAAAACAAAGAGATACATAACAATCATATGCAATCTACTTCTTCAAACTCTATCTCATATTTCCCGTAAAGATACAGTAATTTTTGAATGTAACAGACCCTTGTTCCTTCTTAAACTCTTCTAGCTTTTGGCGAAGGCGATAAAGAATTTCAGGTAACACACGTCTTGGGTTTTCCCGTAACTCATCACCTTTGACATTACAGTGTGTCTCAATGCATTTAATATGCTTTGTATTAAAGTAGTAGTCTTCTACTATGATAGGCTCCTCCAATGACTTACCCTGTATCTCATTCATTAACCACTCTGCACACTCTATTGTTGATCTTATAGGTGTTAGGAACCTATCCCGATCATATTTCAGGTCCTCAAAATCCTCACAAACTTTCTGCTCCTCGCTTTTTTTGATTCTTTTTATAGAGTAATCCAAATTGGCACACACCAAAGTGCCATTTGAAATCCGGTAACTAGGTGTAGCTTTTGTACACTTAGAGAGGTCAGGTTCATGGTCTTCATCATCCTTAGTTATAAGCTTTTGCCTCTGTTGGCCTTTATGAGATGGTTTTGCTTTTTCACCACTACCACCACCACCAGCAGACATATGAGAGCCTTTACACTTTTTTCGCATCAAGTCCAATGAATTCTCACATAATGCTGGAACAGCATGAGCAGGAGCGAGAAATCCACAAAAATTATCATCCCTCACATACTTGTGCCACTGTTGGCCTTTACGAGACGATTTCACTTCATCACCAATACCACAACCAGTAGACAAATGAGACCCTTTACGCTTTTTTTGGCCTGAGCCCAATGAACTCTCACATAATACACCAGCAGCAGGAGCAGGAAACCCACCCAAATTCTCACAATATTTGATAAAACTATGCAATTCATCCACGAAACCCAGAGGACAGCTTCCAAGAACACTATCAAGCCCTATATGTCCAGAAGTGTAGCAGTGAATACGCTCCAAAAAGTAGTTGTAATGATAATCCGACCCACGTAAACAGCTTTGAATCTTCTTGAACAGAGAATTTCCTTGCTGGGACAAAGCTTGCAAGTCAAAAGAACATGACTTATTGGTTGTGGTTTCATTAGGAACCGAATTTGAAACAAAGCTGAAGAATTCATGGAACAGATCAGGGTGGTCCTTGAAAAGATTGTGGATCCTTTTACAAAGCCGACTCATATCCTGTTGCCCTTTACCCTTACCCTTATGGTATGAAATGAGCAAAACCAAGAACGACTCATAAATGCTATCGTCATCTGCAAACCGAGTTCGAACCTTATTAATCAACGAACTTGCTTTCGGAAGCCAGAAATCCAATTCGTTTTTCATGTTTGATTAGCAATGATATCACCAACAGGTCAGTTAAAATCACAAAAGAGGAGAAAAAAAAAAAAGGAAGTCTTAGAGCACAAGGAAAGAGAGAGAGTCTCAGAAAGTGAAAGACAGATTGCAAATGATAGGATATGAGAATTAGGGTTAGAGGTAATACTGAAATATATAAAAGAAATTTGGAAGTCTTGGAGCCCAAGGAAAGAGAGTGAGAGTCAGTAACTAGGGTTATTGAAGATAAGACAGTATTTAACGTTAATCGCCTTAACTTAAGCACGCGCGTGAATTTGACGAGTTTAAATAAGATGCAATATATCTCCAAAAAAAAAAAAAAAAAAAAAAAGACGCAATAAACTGTGGTTATGAATTTGACGAGTTTAATTTTGAAGTTATTTTTTATATAAACAAATATTTACATTTTTTATATAAAATTTTTTTTAAGTATTTTAATTATTATAATCTTTATATATTAAGAGGATTCAGAAAGTTAGTTATGGTTTCAAAAAATATAAAAAATACCCATAATTTAATTAGATAATCTTTATTCTTAAAAAAAAAATGGGATTAAAATTGTAATTCAACAAAATTCAAAATTCAAAAAAAAAAAAAAAAACTAACCGATAAACTTTTTTCTTAAAAATTAGCACACTCTTTATTTAAATATATCTCACACACATTTGATACATTTTTTCCTAAAAATTAACAAACACTAAACTAACAGTTTACTCCATTTCAAATTCTAAATTTTAGTTTCTTAAAAATTCCTTCCTCGGTAATGTCACTAACAATAGATAAATTCAAATTAAAAATTTACATTAAACTCAAAATAAAAAAAGAGCCTCATCGCATGTGTGGAGTGCGTGTGATAAGAAAGTTGCTACGTCCACAACATTTTCATAATACTTTCATAACAAATCATAGGTGGTAAATTGTTATTGGTTCTAATTTGAATTCACAACTTAAATTACTTTTTTGCCCACCCATAATAGCAAATAATAACTTGCCACTTATGATTTGTTATGACAGTATTGTAAAAATGTTGTGGACATAACATTTCTCTTTTCAAAACATTTTTTCATAGATAAACACACACAAGTGAGAAGGAATGTGGTTCTAACTTCTAACATAAAAGCACACCACAAACTTCCCTTAAAAGTCACATTTAACTTTTAAAGAATGATGGAGCAAATTATAATACATACAATACACTCTCTTAAATAATGTGAGACAGTTATTCATCTTTTTTTTTTTTTTTTTTTTTTAAGAAATAAACACACATGGGAGATTAGGAAAGATGGTGGTTTTCATTTTTATGGTGGAACCAAGGATAATAATACAAATAAATATACTCTTTTTTCTTTTTATGTTATCCCATATGTACAAATAAATATACTCATTTTTATGAATTAAAGCTTTTTATGTTATCCCATATAAACTTCCCCCCCCCCCCCCCCCAAATTTAATAGCCTTTTTGAGATACACAATTGTTATATTATTTTAAAAAATACATAGACCATATTTTTTTGGGTTTATTTCTTTAACAATAGAGCTAGACTTAAGAAATGCAAGCAAGTTAAAAAATAAAATAAAATAAAATAAAAAGAACACTAGTGTGCATTTTTATAAATTAGTACGGCTATTTGGAAACAAACCAATATTCGTAGTAATATAACTAGCCAATAACCAATATGGCAATTACATGTTGATGCCTTAAAATTGAGCAATGCTAGGGACACAAAAACTTTCACAATTTTTGTCACAACTCGCCATGTGGCAAGTTGTGAGTGATGAAGATGTGTACGCACCATTTGACCTCCACCACTCATAGCTCACTACATAACGAATTGTGGCAAAAGTTATGAGATCTTTTGTGTCCTTAACATTTTCCCTTTAAATTTGTTTGTAAAATGATAAATGAATGGATTATTAATGAGCCGCAACTTTTTCAAAGGAATCGAAGCAATGTCATTCAAAATAACAACTATCCATTAGGGCTCACACCCCAATGATTCAAACAAATAGCTTCGTTTCCAATGAGTGGAACCTACCAATCTTCAAAACAGTAAGAAATACCCACAAAACTTGCAAGATTCCACTTCCTCAACTCGATCGTCTTGGGAAATTGAAAGACCTAATAGTTTAGAAAAAGGATGCACAAGCTTGGAATTGGTAGGCTTAGGGGGCTCAATCCAAGTAGGCCAAGCCTAATGAGTGTGGTGCAAAACTAGACTTCTTCATTGACTTGAAGACATTTTGCTAAACTTGAGGCCAATTAGCCAATCAAGTCCCTGAGTATGCCTCTTTGGTCAAAATTGTGTAGTGCGATCGAATTACACCCAGAACAATCAAACCTCTTGTTTGAGGTAGCCTACTTCGGCCCAAACTACAAAGCATGCATAGAGGTTAGCTACCAATCTTACTTGCCTAGAAAAGAAAATTTGCAATGGGACCTTGCCCCTAACAACCATGAGGAAGACTTCTTATGATTAGATCCCCTCATCTGACTTAAGGGGGTGGTGTGTTGTCAAGTTCTCCGTCTAATTGAATGGTAAAATAGCCACCAAAATCCATTAGGGGAACCCTAGAAATATCCCACAAATCAGAGATCTTTCTCTTTATTCTCTACTTTCATTCATTCTTTCTTCAAGCTTATTGTGTGATCTTATCACTCACTAGCTTATTGGAGTGCCTTCGACCCACCAACTGATTGGATTCTATTCAGTTTGCTTGATCTTCACATTCACTAAGAACCCTTATTGTGGTTCCTTTTTCTATTTCACCCATACACTTTAACAATCTAGGAAATATAAATTGTTATTAGCAATATAATTTAGATTATGAATGTTGTACTTGAGGGAATTCACAAATATTTAATTATTTAGACTAATTTAAGTGCATAATCAATTTTTTATATTCTTGACTGCATGTTTTATTAAATCTATTTTATTATTTGATTGCATTTTCTCTCAATTGTTGCCAAAGTAATATTCCAAATAAATTGTTTTTTTTTTTTGTTAATAAATATTCATAATTAGTTATTCATAACTATTAGAAAGAAAAAAGAGTTATTTTACATAAATAGTTATTTTATATCTATAGGTAACAAAAAACAAATTAATTTACCTCTTTAACAAATGGTAATGAATTAAAAAAGAAAAATACATGGTTGGTTTTTAAACTTTAAAACATGAGTGATTTTACTCCCTAAAATTTAAATTAGGTATGGAAATGGGCAGGGTAGGTTTGGATCATGGTTGCCTTGTACCAACTTTGAGGTGGGGAAAATCCATAGGGGTAGAAAGCAGGGCAAGTTGGGTTTGAGGCAAATTGAAAGTATGTTACTAACCTTAATGAGATGGTTCTAACATTGACAAGATAAAAATGAAATAGAAAGGGAACGAACAACCCTATAGAAAAGCATTTTGAAAATTGTAATATAAAATGTTTATAGAAAACTATATTATAACTAGGATGTGTATACCAAAAATTAAATTATATGTATGAGTAATTCAAATATATATTAAATAAAATATATCTATATACATTCGGGGTGGTGCGGGACGAGTAAAACTCGTTCTTGCCCCATCACCTCTTTGAGCGAGGAAAATTTGTAGAAGATAAGCTGGGTCAAGCAGGACAAGGTGATTTTGTCATCCCTAATTTAAAGTGATTGCTTTTAATCACTTACAAAACATAAACAAACTAAAAACTAACAAGTTATCATTATTCCAAACACATTAGGGATTAAAAATGATTACATTAAGTTTATTAGAAACGTGATTCTTAAAAAAAAAAAAAAGTTTATTGGAAACAAGTTGCTTAATAGAAAGTAGAAACTTCAACCTTTTTATTAAAAGAAAAAAGCTAATAGAAAGATTAATGGGCTAAAATTGAAATGAGTTTTTAATAGAAAGCATTGAGTATTGGGTTGGGCTAGACTTACAAGAGAAAAGAGAAAGGGGATAGTCGGTCTGAATAGTGTGGGCCGGCCCATGATCTATGATCCATCATCTAATGTCTTCCATTCCAAAGCCGAGACCGTCGCCGGGACTGAGTTTCGGTGATTCGGATTCAGAGGAAGAAGAAAAAGAGAATCGGTATCGGATTCTGCTTAGTAATGAGATTGTGCTCAAAGGCCACACCAAGTTATCTCTCTCTCTCTCTCTTAATGGCTATAAATTAGTGATTTTACTTGAAAAAATATTTGTCACATTTTTAACAATACCTGAGTTGACAGTTTTTTATTGTTTTTATTTTTATTTTTATTTTTTTCTAGGCCACAATACCTCTCTTTATTATCAATTATATTCTCAAAAAGAAAAAACAGTGATTAATCCCACGCTAGAAAATGAGTGTGATATTGTGATTTAAAGAGATTTAAAGTCAGTGTATCCAAGAGTTAGACAATTTTAGATATATATTACTGTTAGTTTATTTAAAAACTTTTCTTCTCTCCCCGTGTGTATGTGTGTGTTAAAATACTTAGAGCCCATTTGATAAGAGATTTTTAGTAACGTTGTTTAAGTATTGTGGAAATATGTGTGAATGAAAAAGTGTTGTGAAAATACGTGTTGTATTATTTAAATAACGAAAATTGTTGTTCAAATAAAATTACCAAACAGAGTATTCTTAAAAATAAAAAATAAAAAAAAGGCTTACCACAAATAATATGTGACGCTATAATTTAGAGTTTTTGAATTTGCAGTTATGTACTGTTATTTATATTCTTGAGTTTCATATGCTAATAGTTGGGATAATGTGTGATTATTTATGGCTAAATGGAACAATCTGCTTAAGGTATTTACCTAGGGTGTTAGTGTTAGTGTTAGGTATTTAACTAATAAGTTTGTGTCCCAACTTGCAATATAAAGTAACAATTTGAGCTCATCAAAAAAAAAAAGTAACAATTTGAGTATAGATCAGTTGTATGTTAAGCTAGCTCTATTTTCCATTATAATAATGGAAAGAATAAACATGCTAGCAACTATCTGGCCAAATAGCATAATTTTAGGAAAAAAGCACTCCAACAAAGTTATTTAGTTATGTATTACAGTTTTAGAACTCGAGTTTTAAGCAAGTATGGGATATTTAACTGCTAAAGAAAGATTGATATTTGATTGGGCAGCGGGACATTTTACATTTTGATATGGAGGATACCATTACCACCACAATGAAGGGTAGTCTGCTGGCATTTACAGATGATTCAGTTCTCTCAATTAACGCTGTTTCTACTGCAGTGAGTGAGCTCGGTATTCAAGGGGTTGAACAATGTGATCCTAAAATTATTACTCAAGCATCTTCTTTTGAGTATGTTTCTCTTTCTCTTGCCTCTTTTGGGTTTTGTAACAGTGATCTATGTGCAATTCATATTTCTATAGATGTAAACATCGGGGAATCCATTGAGAGTTGAGTTAGACTGCATTAATTGTGTGCCTATTCATCCAAATTGAGGTTGCTGTTGGGACTGTGTAACTTATTTCTTATTATTACTGGGTACTAGCCATTCACTAGACCAAAATATTATGTAAGTAATATCCTCGAAAAGATACACACATTCATCTCTCTCTCTCTCTCTCTCATGTGGGATTGGTATGATGCTTTTTCATTTACCTCTATGATATCAGGAGGAGTGTATTATGATTTGTGACTTTCTTCCCCCTTCTATTTATCCAATAAAAGAATGTGCCTTTTTAAATTTAATTCTGAACTTAATATACATCATTCTTGCTGAAGTTAGAAATAGATTGTATGAAGGTAGTTTGTGTAGCTTATAGTCAAGTTATGTGAACTCTTTGTGTATGCATAGAAGCTCTGTGGCTTCAGCCTGATATCTCAGTGATATATAACTGGGGAGCATAGAATATTATTTTTCCTACAATAATTTTGAAATTCAAGGCCATGTTTGGGTTGAACAACTTATATATATATATATATATATAAACACACTTTCATTTTCACAAACTTAACCAGTAATTATATTATTCCTTATTTATTTTTCTCTTAATTTAATTATAGAAAATTTTGGATCATGATTATTATTTATAGCCGTTTCTTATGCTTCTTATTATAGGGAAGTCTTTGTGCTGTTTATTGTATAATTTCAGATTATAAATAGCTTGGTTTTACAAGCCCCTACTAACAAGATACATAATTTTATAAGTCTATTAGCCCTTTTATTCAGGTGCCATGATTATATTTTTTTACCTGACCTTCTTACAGGGTCTTTTAAATTCAAGCCTCCTTTTTTTTTTTTTAAAGAATGTTTCCATAGTAGTTCTAATTCAAATATTCTGTTCTCATTTCTCTTCCGATTATGGTCTTGAATTACAACAGATCAGCTGCCTGTGGAGTCTTCCTCTTTTGAGACTGTTATTTGTATCTGTAGATCAGTTGAATTTCCCACTGACTGGTTGTTTGAGGAAATATTAAGAGTATTGAAGCCTGGTGGGACAATCCTAATTCATAAGAATCCTCAGTCTACTATGGGGGAAACAGATAAGGTAATGAGTTTGAAGTTTTGTGATTATATGAAATTAGTTTGACTTGTTAGATTTTAATAGGATTTTGTTACAGATAAACTCTGCTCTTAAACTGTTGGCGGGTTTCTTAGAAGTGGGAGTTCTCAAATCAACGGTTCCATCAGAAGTTCAGTCTTTTGTGGTAATTTTCTGTGTCTAAGCCTGTTTAAAGTGGTATTATTTTGTTCTGTAACCCCTCAATGCAACCCTTTCTAAAAATTGGAGATTTTAAGATGTATAGATCATATGGTGAGGAATTTGGCTTTGTTTCCAAAACTGATTATAACTGCATAGCTCCAAAGGCCATCTACTTTATTATTCTTTGAGCCGTGAAGGTGAACCTAGCATATGCAAATCTTATGGTGCTTTGATGCTTGAACTTCAAATGTCTTCCAAAGTAATAAATAGATAGTGAAATCAAAGCCTAATGAAGTTCTTCTATAATTGCTGTGATCTAAATTTATTCGGTTATATTTTATCATTTTTCCATATGAACCAGCAGTCCATAGGAGGAGCAAGCTGTCAGCCTTTAGCAATAAAAATGACAAATGCCACCTAAAAATCTGCCAAGAAAAATGTTTACCTTTTTCCTCTATGAGATTGGCGGTCCTGCACATTTCATCTCTATAAAGTTTATCTTTTTCCTTGCTCCCAATTTTGAGTTCCTCCAGTTCTTTTCCATCTATAAGCAGGATTCAATCACAATAGAGAATGTCAGATTAACATGGTGCTAACACACAATTCTGCGAATAAATCTATAATTAAGTTCTATCTTAGTAATATAACCCAAATGATCCTCATTTAGAAACTGAACAGATTTTACAGGAAAATATTTTGGATGATAACATTCACGAATTCTAATAGTTTCTTCTGCAGACTCTTAACTTTAGGGACAGACTGCATTTATTGATTTAAACCATTAAGAGTGAATAAACTTCCTGATATTTTATCTTCAAAAAACTCCTTATCTTTCTCACCTTTGACAAAGGTAGACAACTATACAACTGTAATCATTAAACATAAATGTTAAAGGTTCAAGACCTTGAAGGTAAACCAGCCATCCTGAGCCTGACCAACCAAGTGCTGTAAAGTCTCAGTGAGTTGATCACACAAGGTCTTAAAATTAGATCCGCAACCAGAAGAAGAACAAAGAAGTTTAAGTGGATATGGATAGGATGAGTGAAGAATAAACACCGTATTTATTAATTTTTATCATCCATTTGTAATTAGACAAATAAGATGAAGAAGCCCATTTAGTATTTTTGCACACAGTTTGTGTAACCCCTTTTCTTTTTGCCACTTGAATGGGAGTTTAATTTATGAAGTTTCTGGACCTCGACACCATGTTTAGTTTCAGATTTAATTTGGGGTGGATGGTTTTGTTTATTTTAGGGGTATGTAGGTGGGTTCCTTCCATCAGATTGCAGCTACATTCTAGATGATGTCCTAATGAGAAAATAATGACTTTTGTTCTGACGACTATTCTTCTTTATTTCCCTTGTTCCGAGAATTGTTCCTCTAGCAATCATGGTATTGAGATATGTGCCTCTGAATTACTAATGAAAAAGAAAAGGGTAGAGAGAAAAAATCTGCTTCCTAATTAAATCTTTTTGTGTATAATGTATGACTACTGAATAATTAGCTCCTGTTATTTTTTTTCCGGCTAGAAAAGCTAGATGCGATAGCCTTTAGATGATGGAAATGAAACACACTTTAAGAAATCAAACCATTTTAGTGAATCGAAGTAACTTGCCCAGTTTTGAACTTGACAACATGTAGCAAAGTTCATGAAGTAATGTTACGAAGCAATGCTACACAATGAACTGGTAAGTAAAGTTCCAACTCTCAGTTTTGTTTTGGATATTTCTCAACAGAGAATATAGATCTACTTTTTTTTTTGGGCCGGGGGGTTTGAGACTATCATTTACCTAACAATGTTACACAACGCAACAATGTAGTTAAAATCTTTTATATATTTCCTCAAAATATTTGGCAACCTGTTTGGTAGCCTAGTTCTAACACATATTTTCACATTTTAAATAACATTACACACTTTTTTACCCACACGTATATCAAAAACACACAAACAACATTACTCAGACTCTTCTACCAAACGGGCCCTTAATAATCAGTCTACAAAACCATTTCATATCTTTTGGAATTCGGACATGAACAATATTAGTTCAATTGTTTTCCATTGCATTACACGACAAAGTAAAGAAAGTTAAAAAAAAATAATAAAAAACACACACACTAGAAGAGTGGTCTTCAATGAATTTTTATTTTTATTTATTTTTATAAGATAGAAATTATACTCTAGTCTAATCTAAGTGTATATATGTGCGAGTCTCCCTCTTAGAGACTTGAATCTCGACCCTTACCCCCACATTCCACAAGCACTTATACTTATAGAGTGACCATTGCGTCAATAATGCGTGGTGGTTCACTGCTATTTAAGTGCAAACCAAATCTATATGAATTGTCATGCTAACCTGCATATTAATCATAATAAGTATGTGTTAAGTTGTTCACTTAGATTCTCAAAAAAATAAAAAATAAAAGGTTGTTTGCTCAGTATATAAAACATTTAGAAAAATTATTTCTTTGTGGCTATAAGGTTTTTATTTATTTATTACTTGGACTAGTTTATTACTTGAAATTCAAGACAAGAAATTTTACCAGTTGAACTAACTGAAATTTTTCTTAGACTAGTGTATTACTTAGACTAGTTTTTTAAAACCCTAGAAATTTATTAGGGTTGGCGTAACAAAATTCAAACTTGGACAAGTGGCATCAATTACTATATTGTATTGACGTAGGAACGGACATTTAGATTAGAAGCCATGAAAGCTAGTGAAATTTTAGGTAGAGTTGAACATCGAAAAATAGAGTAAGATGATTTATCATCTAATCTTGTAAGACTGCCTTATTACAAAAAGGGATCTAGCTTGTTGATGTTCTTTTGAGGACAGGACACAAATCAAACTCCAAAATGACTTGCTCACTTTCATGATAATGTAGACTGATTTGTTTTTTGAGTTGGGAGAACTTGGAACTAGTGTTTTATCGACTTCTCCTAAGCAACTAGGGGTGTAAGAATAACTGACCAACTGATTGTACTGATCGAAACCAATCAAAATTTTAGAGTTTCAGTTGGTTTTCTGTTACTTTGATTCGGTTTCGGTTTGAGATATATAATTTTTTCGGTTTTCGGTTTAGTGGCGGTGTTGGATTTTTTCACCGAGTAAGTCTAGTGCCACACATTTTGGCACAACAAATGCCACAACTCCATCATCCCTCCACCAACCACAACTCGCCATGTGGCGAGTTGTGGCATTTGTTGTGCCAAAATGTGTGGTACCAGACTTATTCTTTTTCACCGCACGACCGAACCGAACCGAACCGATATATAGATATATATGTAATATTAAAACATGTATGAGTGTGTAGCTTGGTGGTATAATGTGAGTGTGCTGGCTAGGAGTTCGGGTTTTAAAAGTTTTTAAGGGCTCGTTTGGTAAAAGAGTTTGAGTAATATTGTTTGTAGTTTTTTGAAATACGTGTGGATGAAAAAGTATGTAATGTTGTTTAAAAACTGAAAATGAGTTGTTTAGGGTCCGTTTGGTACATAAACTTAAACACATATTTTTAGTTTTTAAACAATATTACACATATTTCTACACACTTTTTCACCCACACATATTTTCAAAAAAACTGAAAACTGTTATTTAAACACATGTACCAAATGCTCCTTATCATCTCTACCAAACGGGCTGTAAGAGCACCCACAGTAGATGTGGGATATGAGCCAAATGCTTAGCATTTGGCACATATCCCACACCAAACACAAAAAATAGCTCCCTAGCAGATGTTGCATATATTTGGCACATATATCATTTTGTGTCCATACCGTTGCAAATTTGCAACGGTACGGACAGATGTGGTAAACCAAAATAATGTATTTTAATGTGTAGTAAATATTATTTTAATGTATAGAATTGAATTATAAAACATCTGATAAATGAGATGTTGCAAAATGATGTGGTAAAATAATAAAGTAGGCATTTAGTATAGCAAAATGGCATAATTTTTGCACTAGCTGCGACGGATACTCTAAGTTTTTTAAACCTAGTTATATTCCAGCCGCATTTTATTCTTTTTTCTTCAGCCGCCGCTCCCATTTTTTCTCTCTCACACAGTCACACTCTAGCAACTTATTATTTTCTCTTCTTCGACGCCGACCCCCTCCCCCAATTCTCTCTCTCTCTTCAGATCTTCTTCTCTGTTTTTTCTTGCTTTTGTTTTCTCCCCTCCCAAACACCGAAACCCGACCGAATGAAACCGAAACCCATGATAAAATATGACAAAATTTTCAGCCCTTGAAAAAGCCCACAAAATTTTTTAAAAAAAGATAGCCACAAAGCAAAAAATTCTACTTTAGTTCACTCTCTCACAGAAATTGAGAAAGCACAAATCCAAACTCAGCTCGACTCGACGATCATTAGGTACGATTTGATCATGGAAGTCACAAACCCTAATTTCGTCTTTGATTTTTTTTTTTTTTTTGGTTTACCCACACTTTTTCATTGATTTCCCCATGATTTTCGTTTCACATTTCTCTGTAAACTGAGCTCATCATCGATTTCCCTATTTCGAGTTCTAATTGTTCGACTTTTGTGATTTCATTATTCAAGTTCTAATCATAATCTCTGTTTCCTTTACAGTTTTCATACAAATATTGATTGATTGATTTTTTATTTTATTTTATTGTGAGTACAGGCACAACGAGATTGCAAGGCTCAATCCAAGGGATTGTTAGTATTGGTTGTCTGGGAAATGTGCTTTCCATTCAATAACTAGGAATTTATAATATTAGTTATAAATTTTTTCAATCAATGTTTGCTACATTGTATATGTTTGAACTTGGGTATTAGTTATGGATCTTTTCAATCAATTTTTGCCATATTGTATGTGTGTATTATGTTGAATTGCTTTGGCTTTCCGCTGTGGTGAAACCAATTGCTTTGGCTTTCTGCTTTGAATATAAAAGTTGTCCCAATGATGCATGTTGACCAAATAGAAGTTGGCAAAAGGAGTGCATTATAAAAGTAGGTACACAGGAATCCCTGTAATCAAGAAGTTTTCTAAGAATACTTGATCCATGCTTTGTTTACATGGACCTTATAAATGAGAGAATACAGAATTCTAACAAAAGAATTGTAGTTTGAATGATTGATGAAGTTATTGACGAGGGAATTACCATTTTATGACTAGATATGCAGCATTGTACCATATTTCATCTTAGGTGTAGATGAGGATAAGTTAAATGTTTTTTCTAATGAAGATCCATGCCCATGTTCTAAATCTGGCCTGGAAATTTTTGGAACTCAAACTAGTCCATTTACAATACAGAATAACATGATTATTATAGCCTTCACAGCATCACTAGTTTTTCTGCAAGTCATGCTCATCACTTGCATATTAAATGCCTCAAAACTTTGGCTAGTTTTACATGTTATCTTATGTGGCACACTCGTCCTTTTTATTTTGGTTGCAGAGTCTGCAGTAGCTCTGCTTCAGCATCAAAATTACTGAGAAGTATAATCTTCAAAGTGATCTTATATGAAGTAAGATATTACTTCAATGCTGTTATTAAAATTAAAGCCAGTATTCTAAACCCTAGTTTTAAGCTTCTTCTCGTTGTGCTGTGGTGGTTGGGTCGTTCGATTTTGGTTAAAAGGCTTTGATCCATTTGGTTGAGGAAGAGAGACCGATATGTGGGGAAGAGAGAAAGGTATATGAGTTTTTATTTAATATTTATTTTAATTGGTTGTATGTTAAATTGGTTGAAATTATTTATATTATTATAATAGGTTGTATATTAAAATAAGAAATGAGATATTGAGTGTATTGTTAAAAGAAGTTTTAAAATAGATAAAATAATTTTTTTTAAGGTAATAAATAATAATTTTTCAGCACCCCATATATAAATGCTCTTAGAATTCAAATCCAACTAGCCACTAGAAGAAAATAAATAGTTTAAATCGAAAAACCAGAGCAATGGTTAGCTCAATATAGAAATAATAACCCAAAAACCTCTGATCAGATCGTCCATTAAGCTCTCCTGTGAGAGAGAGAAAGTGTGTGAGAAAACAGAGCCCGCGTAAACTTCATCACAACAAATATCTTGGATAATTGTCAATATATAAACTTTTTTTTTTTTTTTGCTGTTACATTGCACAACTATAGATACTGTGCACTAAGAGTTAAAAATTTGAGAAATACTTATTTTTAGAAATGCCAGTACTATTAGGGTGTGACTCATATATATGTGTATATATATAAATATATATTTATATATATATATAAATATAAAAATAAAATTTAGGTATTTACCTTAGCAACAATGCACTCCTTTCTTTTCTCTTTTTTGTGTGTGTGTGTGTGAAGGGAGAAAGGAGAAGGAGATGAGAGCTCTCAGTTGCGTAGAGAAGAAAACTACTGCTCTTAGCTCTACGACTAAAAGTTTTCTTCTCTACGCACCTTTCCTTTTAACTGACAGATTATCTTCTGAAGTTATTATAGGAAATCTTTTTTTGGCTTAACTCTATTCTTTTTCCACGACAGATAATGGGATTAGTACTAATATATGTGAAACAGAAGTTTTCTTCAAGTTCATCTTACCCCCAATCCCCAAAGACATACTTGTTAAAAGAAATTTCCATTTTTAAAGAAGGAAGCACTGACAGAGTTGAGCCAGTAACAGATGATATAAGGGATACCATTGATCTTGCCCAAAAGCACTAATGGATGTATTTATTACTTAATACCTTTTTGTTTTCTTCCTTTCAAAAGATGTTTTGCTACTTTATTGTATTCCCCTTTAAAAACTGTCCCCTAAAGAATTTTAAGCCCTTTGCAAGACAAGGCAATACAGATGAAATAGAAACCCAGATAGACAATCTCATTGTGAGATTGTTGAAATCCTGATAGAAAAAGAAAAGGTAGCATTCATGCTACACCATTTCAACTTTATTAGACAATAGCATGAAGGCCTTTAAGGCGTACTTGCACTTTGTTAGTCTTAATTCCAAGGTTAACGGTCAATTGCCTGGCAAGTAAGATAGCCAAAAGCTAAAATCCCAGACCAAAAAGATTCTTAACCTCAGCAGAGGAAAAGAATTATTGCCAATCCACTACCAGAAATCTTCAGCGAAGATTTTAGAAAAAAGTACGAAGGCGTCTCGTCAGAGACACTATCCTTTCAGAATACAATGCTGGCAGACGCAATGTATTCATGTGGAAAATAATGAGACCCAAAAACAGACACCGTGACAGATGTACGACTAAAAGATTGCTGACAGACTCAACAAGAAAACTGCAGACAAAGCGGCTACTATTCACCATTATCAAACATTTACTGTTTATCAGCATGCGTGAATAGTGCCTAGACAGATCACGACAGACTACTGCTCACCAGTACACCGACAGATTACTGTTTATGAATAGTAAAAACTTTTACTGTTCATTAATAGTAATTTCTCCATGATTATACAGGTTTACACCAACATATTAACTCAAGCTAACTTTACATGCTTGAGTTACTTTTTAAGACAGACATGGTTTATTTTCTCTATAAAAGGACAGACTCACAGGTCTAAGTTTTAGATCCAATTACAGAACCCTTTCTCCCTCTCTTAGCCAAGACAGACGCTTGTAACCTTCTCCCTCCCAGACCTCACCGACATAGCCTTGTAATCTTTTATACTTTCAGACAGACTTCTATTTGTAATCCTATATTTCAAAGACAGAAGTTTATTCCAAGCTTTGTATCAAAGACAGGAGTTTTTCAGTTGAAGTAAGATTTTACTAGTTTTTGTTTTGATATTTTATACTCCGTTTTAATCTTATTTTGAATATATTTATTTTGCTATATCTTCTCTATTTGCTATTATATCTTTGTTTTATGCTTCTATAATACTGCTGCGCTTTCTCCTGGGTATTTATATATATATGTATATATATATATATATATATATATATATAAAGGAGGAGAAAGGAGAAGGAGATGAGAGCTCTCGAATGTGTAAAAGTTTTCTTCTCTACGCACTTGAGGTATAGATATAAATATATTTATAAATATTAATATAAATATATAAACATATATAGTCATTCCCCATTTAGGGAACCTTGTTAAGCCTATCTCGGCTCTAGAAAAACCTTTAGTCAAGCTGCGGGTAACCCGAAAAATCAGTCTCAGGTCTAAATACAAGACAGAATTATAAATAGTCAACCAGAAGTTAGAAGAACTAGTAAAAAAGAAACCAATTATCTCTTCGACTAGCAGAGACCCCAGATTAGCCACCCTAGACATCCATACAGCATATAGCAGTTTCAGCAAAACCTCTTTAGAATCTGAAGAAGAAATAGAACAATTAGAAAACCAGTTTGAAAGTCTACAGGTGAATATTTATGAATATATGTGTGTATATATATATATATATACACACGTGTATAAATATATATGTATTTGTTTATAAAAAAAATATGTATTTTAAATATATATATTTATAAATATATAAATATATATATATATACACGTAAATATATAAATATGTGTATATATGTGTGTGTGGTATATATATTTATATGTGTATATATTTATATATATACATAAATATATACATATATGTATATAAATATGTGTATATGTATATATATATATATATACACATGTATATAAATATATATGTATTTTAAATATATATATACACACAAATATATAAATGTGTATATATATATATATATTTATGTATAGAAATATATATGTATATGTATATATATAAATAAATATATACACATAAATATAAATATAAATAAATATATATATATATATATATATATGAAAGGAGAAAGAGATGAGCGCTCTCATTTTCATAGAGAAGAAAGCTTTTGCTCGCATTTCTCTAAGCACCTAAGAGCAGTAGCTTTCTTCTCTATAACTAAAAGTTTTCTTCTCTGAGATATATATATAAATATATTTATATAAATATAAATATATGTGTATATGTTTTAGTTACAAGATTGTAGGGAAAGGTAGTAGGAAACAAAGAACTCTCTCAAAGAAAGGATATATAAGGTATTTATATATTTATAAATATATTTGTATATATATATAAAAATAAATATATACATATATAAATGCAGTTTCAACAAAACCTCTTTAGAATCTGAAGAAGAAATAGAACAATTAGAAAACCAATTTCAAAGTCTACAAGTGAATATTTATGTGTATATATATAAATATATATGTATTTTAAATATATATATAGATATATTTATAAATATATATATATACACATAAATATATAAATGTGGATATATATATTTATATACATAAATATATATGTATATATATATGTATATAAATATATATGTATATATATATGTATATAAATATATATGTATTTATTTATGTATATAAATATATGAGGAAAACAATGATGAGGTCTAGACCCTTGAATTGAAGGCTTCTGAACTCTACATATCTTTCGTATTCCCCAAAAATTTGAGTAAAAAAGTTGGAAATTTCATTTTTTACTATTCATCTGTCACTATTCACCTGTTACCGTTTATCTGTTACTGTTCACCTGTTATTATTCATGACACTGTTCACTCCAAATTTTGCCTATTTAAGGGGGGTTGTTCCTTAAGTTTAAGCAAGCTTTTTTCTTAAGGGACAACCCTCCTTAAATAGGCAAAATTCGGAGTGAACAGTGTCATGAATAGTAACAGGCGAACAGTAACGGATGAACAATGACATGTGAATAGTGATAGATGAATAGTAAAAAGTGAATTTTTCTACTTTTTAAGTCAAATTTTTGGGGAATCATACAGAGGATATGTAGAATTCAGAAGCCTTCAATTCAAGGGTCTAGACCTCATCATTGTTGTCTTTTTGTGTCAAAAGAAATCAAATGAACACCATTATTGGGAATCTTCAGAAGCATTGTATTGGTGGGAAACAGGCTTTTAGCAGTGGTAAGTATTGAAGTGTTTTGGCTGTTGTGCAGGCCAGACAAATAGGAGAATCAATACCAATCTTCCGCCAAATTCGGGGTATCTTCAAACAGTTTCGGATTGTAAGGGCTTTTAGCAATATATTCTTCAAAAACATTGTAGGATTTTGGTCTTTGTGCAAGTCAGACAAACAGGGGAAAGTAGTAGTGGCCTCTAAATAGTAGTAGCCTAAGGAGGCCTTTCATCAATCAGTGGAAGGAGCATCGGATGGATAACCATCATAAGGATCTTTTGGAGGATAATCATCACATTCATGCTCATGATAAATAGCATACTTGTTACAAAATCCACAATATAGAAGTGGCTCAAACTCTAGAGTTTTTCCAGGGGTGAGAAGACTTCTTGGATTAGGATGACCTTCTATCCGCAAGTGAACAAGGGCAGTAGCATAGGGTCTGGGACCAAAAATAGAAATTCTATCTGTGCAACCTATAAAATGATAATCTTTCCATAGATTCTGAGCAACATCAAAAATTTGATTATTGAAATAATTTCTCCAACATTCTGCAAGAGCAAAAGGATCATTGAAGGACAAGTGGGAATTTCCTTCAAGCCATTGTCCTTGGTGAGTGTAACCATTAATGAGAATGAGATGCTTTGAGGGTTGGACATTCATCCAGTTATCTCTTTCCCATTTTGGCAAAGTGCTCCAGCATCTAATGGAAACAAAAGAACTTTCAAATCCTTTACTAGCAGTCTGAATAATTTATGGAAGTTGACTGGCCTGTTTATGGCTTGTTAATTTTATGAACCTGATAAAACCATATTCAAACATTTGGGAAAGCAAGTTAGGATTCCTATCATCATCATCATCTGAATCATCATCAGCAACATATGAACCATCATCATAATCAATCAGGAGACCAGGAAATAGATGTTTCTTTTCATACACTCTGAGACTACTCCCAAAGTGTTCTTCCCATTCTAGTTGGATAAATACATTATCAGATTCATCCAATTCATCAGGATCAGGAATAGTAGCTGTAACAAGTTTCTTGAAATATTTGAACCATAGGTCAAAAGACCTAAACATAGCCTTGCTTTTCAGTATACGAGATTGTATATCTGTTGGCAAGTTGGCAAAAACACTTCTTAATCAGTGCCCATTATAGTCTTTTTATCCATAGAATGGATTTCCTCTTTACCAAAGAGTTGACTAATGTAGGCTTCAAGGCAACTTATATATATGTGTGTGTGTGTGTGTGTGTGTGTGTGTGTAGAGAAGAAAGCTTTTGCTCGCATTTCTCTACGCACCTAAGAGCAGTAGCTTTCTTCTCTACAACTAAAAGTTTTCTTCTCTGAGGTATATATATAAATATATTTATATAAATATAAATATATGTGTATATGTTCTAGTTACAAGATTGTAGGGAAAGGTAGTAGGAAACAAGGAACTCTCTCTCAAAGAAAGGCTTTAGAAAAGGCTTATAAAAGAAAGAAGTTCCGAGAACAAGTTCTAGGGAAATAGTTCTGACCTAAACTTAAGGGACAACCCCCTTAAATAGGCAAAAATTCGGAGTGAACAGTGCCATGAACAGTAAAAGTGAACAGTACAGTGAATAGTGAAATTTCACTTTTTGTCTTCAAATTTTCATCTAAAGAGCCTTATCCAAAGCTTGCCGAAAGTGAACTTGGAATGACCAAAAGCATGGGGAATCTTCTTTTCAAAACATCATCATTAGGCAGAAGTGTGAAACAATAGTGGGAACTTATAGCATTCTTGGTATGATTACTGCTTCTTTGTATGATGGTCTTGTTTATTTCACTTGTTATCCTGATATTACTCTTGCTTTGGATGATCCTAATTTTACCCTCTGGTGAAATTTCCACTATTGTTTCACACCACTGTCCCATGCAAATGATGATGTTTTGAAAAAAGAGATTCTTCATACTTTTAGTCATTTCAAGCTTACTTTCGGCAAGTTTTGGTTTTTTGGATTGAAGAATCAGACAAGGCCCCTGCTGCTGTTGATTTAAGACAAAGTGAAAAAAATCACTATTCACTTTTTACTGTTCACTGATTACTGTTCACCGATTACTGTTCACTTTTTACTGTTCATCAGTACTGTTTACTACACTTTTTATGCCTATTTAAGGGGGGATGCCCCTTATGTTAAACCAAGTTTTGCTCTAGAGCCAGGGGAAGGGACACAGCGTTAAAGGCGGAAGCACAGTAATATTATGTTAAAATAAACAAAGTAGAATCAGCCAAGAAGGTGGTATTGCAGATATAATCAAAGTAAGCAATATAGATCAAAACAATATAAAGTATAGAACAAACTGAAAGCTGAAAGTAGTTAATATTGAAAATAAGTAGCAGAACTTACAGTAGTAGTTACAAGGTCTCAACAGGTTAACAGTTACAAGGCTTGAACTAGTTCTAGTTACAAGGATTTGTAGGGAAATAGTGGTAATAGTGGAAATTCTAGAGAGAAGTTCTAAAGGAGAGAAGTAGTCCTAAAGAGATTCTGGCTCTAGAGCAAAACTTGGTTTAACATAAGGGACATTCCCTCTTAAATAGGCATAAAAAGCGTAGTGAACAGTACCGATGAACAGTGAAAAGTGAACAGTAAACGGTGAATAGTAATCAGTGAACAGTAAAAAGTAAATAGTGATTTTTTCACTTTTTGTCTCAAATCATCAGTAGTAGGGACCTTGTCTGATTCTTCAATTCAAAGAACCAAAACTTGCCGAAGTAAGCTTGAAATGACTAAAAGCATGAAGAATCTCTTTTTTAAAACATCATCATTTGCATGGGGCAGTGGTGTGAAACAATAGTGGGAATTTCACTAGGGGGTAAACATTGTAGCATTTTGGACATTGTAGCATTTTGGCCGTTGTGCAGGCCAGACAAATAGGGGAAGGAATCAATCTTCCGCTAAATCCTGAGTTTCTTCTTCATCATGACCAAACCACTCCTGATTGTAGGGGTAGTAAGGGTCTTTTGTAACAGAAGTTTTAGAGGACCGTTCATCTTCTGAATCAGCAGCTTCTTTTTCTTTTGATATCATCTTGACGAGGGCATATAAGGCATCACGGTCCTTGCGAATCTCATCCAAAGGAGAACCCTTTTTCCTAGGCTTAGCAGGGGGTTTAATGATTTTAGCAGATGTAGAAGTAGGTGCATTAGCCAGATCAGCTTTTTGCACTAGGGTAGTGATTCTTAATGCTGGAGAAGCACTTGGGGATGGGAATTCTCTGGTAACATTGTTAATAATTGATTGTGTGTGAGGAAACTTATCCCACCATTGAACATACCAACAGCGAGTGAGAATATCACATTCCTTATCATATTGCCATTTCAGGATCCAAGGAACCTTGTATTTCTTAATGAAATGGAGCAAAGGAGGGAATTTAGCACCATATGAATCAACTTTGAACACACTTTTGAAATATGTAAAAGAATTCATTAATGGTTCTGGGAATATTTCAACAATTGAGCCAAACTGAGCCCACCAACGTATGAACCATAGGGGGAAATTAGAATTGAAATCCTTATCAAAATTAACAAACCATGATGATGACAGGGACCCTGACTGGCTGTCCTAGATCTTTGAATATGGCTTTATCAGGTTTATCAAGCTAACAAGCCATGACCAGATTAGCCAGTTCCCGCAAATTATCCAAAGGGCTGTTTCACAGATTAATAGTCCTTCTGTTTCTATCAAATTTTGGAGCACTTTGCCAAAATGGGAAAGAGATAATTGGATGGATGTCCAGCCTTCCAAACATCTTGTACTCATTAATGGGTTCACCCATCAAGGTCAATGGTATGAAGGAGATTCCCGCCTATCCTTTAAGGACCCTTTTGCTCTTGTTGAATGTTGGAGAAACTATTTCAATAATCAAATTCTTGAGGTCATCCAAGACCTATGGAAGGACTACCATTTCATAGGAAACACATAGAATTCATATTTTTGGTATTAAACCTTACATCTCTGTAGTCCGCCATTTAGAAAGAACTGGCCATGATGATCCAAGAAAGTTCCTTATACCAGGAAAAAGTCCTGTTTATGAGCCACTTCTATATTGTGGATTTTGCAACCAGTATGCTGTATATCATGAGTATGCATGTAATGATGATTCCCCATGGGATCCTTATGATGGTTATCCATCTGATGCCCCTGACACTGATTAAGTCCTCTCAGTACAGACAATTGAACTAGCCAATGCACTTGTTTCAAGCCTGTTAAGCTCCCTGATAAGTTCTATTGACGATATTTCGGGTGATTGATTGGAAGATTGATTTCCCTATTTGTCTGGCCTGCATAATGGCCAAAATGCTACAATGTTTACCCCCTGGTGAAATTCCCACTATTGTATCACACCACTGCCCCATGCAAATGATGATGTTTTGAAAAAAGAGATTCTTCATGCTTTTAGTCATTTCAAGCTTACTTTCAGCAAGTTTTGGTTCTTTGGATTGAAGAATTAGACAAGGCCCCTGCTGCTGTTGATTTAAGACAAAAAGTGAAAAAATCACTATTCACTTTTTATTGTTCACTGATTACTGCTCATGGATTATTGTTCACTGATTACTGTTCACCGATTACTGTTCACTTTTTACTGTTCATCGGTACTGTTCACTACACTTTTTATGCCTATTTAAAGGGGGATGTCTCTTATGTTAAACCAAGTTTTGCTCTAGAGCCAGAATTTCTCTTTAGGACTACTTCTCTCCTTTAGAACTTCTCCCTAGAATTTTCACTATTACCACTATTTCCCTACAAAACCTTGTAACTAGAACTAGTTCAAGCCTTGTAACTGTTAACCTATTGAGACCTTGTAACTACTACTGTAAGTTCTGCTACTTATTTTCAATATTAACTACTTTTAGCTTTCACTTTGTTCTATACTTTATATTGTTTTGATCTATACTGCTTGGCTGGTTCTACTGCCTTATTATTGTTGTTTTGATCTATATTGCTTGGCTGATTTTACCGCCTTACTATTGTTTTAAATTACTTTGATTATATCTGCAATACCGCCTTCTTGGCTGGTTCCACTTTGTTTATTTTAACAAAGAACATAATATTGGAAGCCCTGGAGTAAACAATTTTAACAGGTTGGGAAACACTGGTTAAGGCATAAGGATCATAGGAGGAGGCTAAGACAGAGGAATAGTTGGGCTTAGGGATAGTACCTAAGGGAGTGAATCGGTTGACAATTTCTAGGGAAGAAACAGGTTCTTTTTTAACAAGTGGTTTATCAGTGGCTGGGCTTTTGTCTTTAGATCGCCTACTTGCCATGGTGACACTGCAGAAATTCACGGGTAAGAAAATCAGGGATAACATTCTGAGATCCTTTGATATATTTGATATCAAAATAAAAAACACTTAAAATAGCTTGCCATCTGGCAAAAATATGTTTTGAAGCAATGTTTTCAACATCTTTTTCAATAACATACTTAGCACTTTTGCAATCAATACGCAACAAAAACTTTTGGTTTAATAAATCACTTTGAAACTTTGAAATACATACTACTATAGATAAAATCTCTTTTTTAATAGTACTATAGTTTAACTGTGCAGTATTCCAGATTTCAGAATAGAAACGAATAATTTGTTCAAATGAATATGGGGAAACTCTTTGTTTCAGAATATCACCATAACCAATGTCAGAGGCATCGGTCTCAACAATTTTGAAAGCATTAACAATGGGAATACCAAGACACGGCAGTGTCTTAACATGAGATTTGATTTGTTTAACTAGGAAAGTATGGACATCAGACCAAGGTGGAGGATTGTTTTGTAACTTGTCAAAAAGGGGTTTACATTGTTTCCTCATATCTTTGTAGAAATCAGCAACATAATTCAATGATCCAAGAAACCTTTGAAGCTGGGTTTTATTAGTGATGACATCAGGAAATTTATCAGCAAACTGAATGGCTCTATCAATAGGATGAATTTGTCCTTCAGAGATGTCATAGCCAAGGAATCGAACTTTTGTTTGAAACAATTTGATTTTCTTAGCAGAGACAACAAGACCATTTCTTTTGATAGTATCCAGAAACGAATACAAATGTTTCGAGTGTTCATCAATGGAGCTAGAGTAAACAAGAACATCATCAATATAAACAATGGTAAAATGACTGAAGGAATTGAAAATATCATTCATAATGTTTTGGAACTCACTGGGCGCATTCTTAAGACCAAAAGGCATAACATTCCACTCATAATGCCCAAAAGGAGTGGTAAAAGTAGTTTTATACCTATCATTCTCACTAATCTGGTTTTGCCAAAACCCAGATTTCATGTCAAAATTTGAAGACACCACAGCCTCATTCAACCTATGGACCAGGTCATTCTTATTGGGAATAGGATACCTAATCCACTCTAAAACCTTGTTCAAGGGTTTATAATTAATAACCAGGCGAGGGGTTCCTCTCTCAATCTCAGCATTTTTTTGAACATAGAAAGCAGAACAAGACCAAGGAGACTTGCTATTCCTAATCAATTTTTTCTCTAACAAATCATGTATTTCTTTTTTGCAAAATTCAACAGTTTCAGCATTCATCTGAATAGGGTGAGCTTTAGTGGGAATGTTTTTCTCATCAAAACGTTTAACATAGGGTAGGTCAACAAAATGTTTTTTTCTACGCTAGAAAGCATTTGGAATATTAGAGCAAACATCACCAATTAGAATTTTTTGAAAATTATCAATTTTTGATTGCAACAATTTATCAAAAAGTTGTTCAGCAATTTTCTTGTATCTCACTTCTTGCTGAAGGAAGTTAAGATGTTTGGTTTTAGCATGAATCAAATTTAAAGCATCATCAGTATCAATTTCAAACTTAGAAGCAAATTTGAATTTAACTTTCTATCCAAAAGGATCAGTAGTAATGCCATCATGTTCAACAAGAAAAGGATACAAAGCATTTATAAATGGCAGACCAAGAATCACTTTATTAGTCATAGTTTTTACAAGAACAGAAGGAATCTTAAAACAGACATTACCGTGGCAAACATGAGCATTATTTAATTCATATTTAATCTTCATTTGAGTGCCATTAGTAGAAACCAATCTTTCAGTTGACTTTTCAAAATATTTTGAAGGAATTAATCCTTCTTGGATACAGTTCATATCCGCACCAAAATCAATCATAGCAATAACAGTGAAATGATAATCATGGGAAACAACAATTTTAACTTTTGTAAACCATTTTGGAGGAAGCATTTTATTGACAAGATTAAGTTGAGAATTATCAACAATACCTTTATCAGAAAGAAGAGCCTGTTGACAGGATTCATCTCCATCTTTATGCTCATCTTGTTCATTATCAGATTGATTTTGATCAATTTTTAACAATAACAATTCTTGTTTAAGATTAATTTTATCACTTTTAATGCTTTTAAATTCATTTTTTAGTTCAATTATTTCTTGTTTAACAACAGTGATTTCATGTTGAAGATCATTAATAGTTAATTCTTCGGATTTTTTTTTGTTAAATCTTTCCAAAGTTTCTTCAAAGCTTATAGTTGATTTTAGTTTTTTACCAATTTCATTTTTTATCAAATACTAGTCGCTAACCCGTGCGATGCACGGGATATTTGAACGAAAGTTATACACATTCACTTTTATTGGTGAAACCAATCAAATTTGATAATTCTAATTCAAAACAATCGTTGAAAATATGTATAAATAGATTAGTCAAATAAACAACATTCATGTAAAAGCCACAATGATATGGTTCAAGCATGTTCCAATAAAAAACCATTTCAAATAATTACAACATAACAATTTCTAGAATGAAACCTCGTCCCCAAGAAATAATGAGCTATCCACATCAAACATTGTAATACTTTCTCTTTTTTAAATTATCCAGATAAAAAAAAAATAAAAAAATAAGCAAACTCCATACTACTTAGAGATTATTACCAATTATCACAATAAAAATGATATGACTGAAAATAATGGTGGATAAATACTAACAAAATTATAAATCACAACAATGAGCTATTATACATTTATAGGATTTGAATACCACATGATTTAAAAAGAGATTGAATTTAAGAGTAAAGTAATGATCCTAGACCAATTAAATATTTTATTAAGCCACTCTACCACTCTCTATGTCCTCAAATTACAAACAAAGTCCATTAAACACACTCAATTCAAATTCACTAATTCCAAAGAATTTCCAAGTATTATTTTCTATACTACAAGCAACATGTAACGTCTTATCTACTTTTGACTTCCATCAAGTGTAACAATTTGTATTTTGATAATTACTAAACAAATGCAACAGAATCAAATTTTACAAAAATATTTCTTCTTGATAAATCTTTTGATATTTATTCCTTTTAAAAATCTGAAATATGTGAAAAACTAATCAATTTATACAATGCAAACTATTAGGCTCTCTTAATTGTTAGACAATATGCCTTGAATTTAACTTGTGTAAAGATTCTAGTTCCACACGACATGTGTTTATTTAACACAAAAATTATAGACAACTTTTAGCCTATGAACACGACATCACCTATTCTCATCCAAAATATATGTATATCTGTAGTCTTGGCATAAATTAGAAACAACTTTTAACCTTTGAACATAACATCATCTAATGTTGGTATGGGAGAAGTCTTTTTCTTCAAGAATACAATCAACAAAAAAAAATTTCCTACACAAAGCATAAGTCTTGAAATAATCAATTATATGTTGAAGAAAATGTAATCACTCATTTTTCTTGTTCTATCGCAACTCTTGCCTCCAAGAAATAGATGTTGGACCAAATGATCTAGATGAATGTCATATTTCCATTTTCCTTGTCTTTTTGTTTTTCTCTTGTCAACCCTAGTCACCTCTTTCCCTTTTTATCATAGTTTAAATTAAGATTATATTATATTTACAATGGGAAAAAAATTAAAGAATATATAATATTTACAAAGGGAAAAAAATCATATAATGAGCCAATGAGTTTTAGGCTTTAGCTCAAATGACACTTCCTCTTCTGGTAAAAGCAAGTTGATGCAAATGGAAATTAAATAAAGAACTTGAAAAATATTGATTCTTTTTTTGAAGAGAAAATTTTTTAATTATGTTAAATAGAGTTCAATACAGCAGTGGCAGTTGGAGTTCGAGAAAAATTTTCAATTATGTTGCTCCCTTTGCATCTCGGATAATTACTCCAGGACTTCTTTAAAGAACACTGCACATTAAAGTTTGCTCTTACAACATTGAATTTATAGTTTTCCAACTCAAATTGAACTCAATTTTTAAATGTATGATACTATTGATATATTAGAAATTAGACATTACATGGTTTTTTTTTTCTCTTGTGAAGTGTGAAATTGCCTAGAAAATATTTAAACCATTTAATCATCTGCTTCAATTAAATTTAGAGAGTTAGAAAAAATAAATAAATAAAAGGAAACATTTTTAGAAGATTTTTTGCTTCAGCTTTTCTCTAAGTCAATAACCTATTGCCTTATATCACAAAACAACAAAGGCAAAATTTTAATAAATAAAGTAAGAATAGCTACAAACATTGAGAGAAAATATGAGTTTCAATTTTAATATATATTTTTCAAGAATGTAGTTTTATTGTTTTAGACAACACTAATGAGCTAAATCATATAATAACGGGCATAATGCAAACCTTATCATTGTCAATATTATAATAAAATTAATAAAATTTTTAATTAAGATGGATAAGAGGAAGCTTGACTAAGTTCCGCCTGAAAGCTCTCTAGCTTCAAATTTTACATGCCAATTCAGGAAGAGAAATTAATGAGTTGATAGAAAAACAAAGAATCAAGTCAACCCATCAATTGACTTCAAAGGGGGAAAAAAAAAAGGCTGAAGAATTGGAGTTTAATAAAATATAATGAGAAAGGATGCTTGTAAAACAATTAAAGAATGATCATTTGAAACACAACTCCTACAAAATAATATTAAAATTTTACATTTAGTAATATCGGAATTGATGCATTGTTGAAAAGAATAATATATATATATATATATATAAGCATGGATATATATATATATATATATATAAATAAGCATGGAGGTGAAAGCTTTGAACTACATACTATATTAAACCTTTCTTTTTTATTTATTGAAAATACTTGATGTGATGTACAAAGTAAGGGGTTAGATGTAGTGACTTATCAAAAAAAGTATTACCTCTTTCCATCCGTTACCTTTGAACTGGAAAGCATTTGTTATTTGACATCCAGTGTTTTTTTTTTTTTTTTTTTTTTTTTTTAATCAGGGTAACGTGTGTGATTGGGATACATGATTTCAATTTTATGTATAAACTCATTGGATGATCTTTTAAGTTATACTTCTTGATTAGCTTTGGTTTTTGATGATTCTGCAGGTTGTAGCACTTGTTTGTAATTTTTCTGGTTCACGCAATTCATCAACTGCGAGGCTTAACCATTGGGAACTAGAAACTCTTTTTCATGAGTTTGGACATGCTCTTCATTCATTGCTCTCACGAACGGTATTCCACCATTATTATCTTCTTGATAAGTGTTATTCTATTATTACCTTACTACAAGCAAACCATATCAGCATTGTTTACCTTATAACACATCTTTCAATTGATCTTGTAGGATTACCAGCATTTTTCTGGTACGAGGGTGGTTCTTGATTTAGCTGAAACACCTTCAAATCTCTTTGAGTGAGTTGAATGTTGAAATTACCCAAATATACAATGCTGCAATAATTGTTATACTTTCCTTTTAGCTTATGAAGATTGCTATAAAAATATATGAAATACAATGTATTTGAATAGTTCGAGTATGTGCTACTTGTTATGCTACCATGCAATAGTGTGTTTTTTCTGAATTATTGCAGAACTTACTTTCCTGACAAGGGATTAACCAGTCCGCGAGAAATATATGAACATAAATGTTATATAGTTAGTGGGGGATAAGATTTTATTTTATTTTATATTTTTAAGTTTACAC
Organism: Notholithocarpus densiflorus; assembly: GCA_030021035.2. Lineage (NCBI taxonomy): Eukaryota > Viridiplantae > Streptophyta > Magnoliopsida > Fagales > Fagaceae > Notholithocarpus > Notholithocarpus densiflorus. The sequence continues at coordinate 2,000,945 of JARYZH020000017.1, forward strand.
ACTCATCCAATGGGTTTTGAACCAAGGACCTTACTGTTCACCCTTTCCTAATGGGGGAGAGAAGTAGCTGTTTGAGGGTGACCTAGCTACATGCCAAATTAAGCTGCAATCAATGATGTAAGTTTGATGGTGGGATGTATCGGATAGCGTCTTATTGGCAAAGGGAGAGAATAAAGTTTATGCACACCCCATTATATATATATAAACAATACATAAGTACAAATTTTATGACATACTAAAATTTAACTTTCCACCCTTGTATTTAAGTAATCTTTTAAATAATGATTATTCTATTGTGGAAACCTTAGATTACATGATTGAATTCAACTTACTAGAACGGCAGATTTAACATCATATAACCTTTTTTCCTCCAGTTTGCATCAGACATCATATAACAAATCTAAGCCTTTTGTATTCAAACTGTGGCATATTTGATTTGAATCTTACTATTGGAAGAGGGAACACCTAAACACCTCATCTGCTTATCCTCTTCAAACCCCTGTTGCAATCATCATGCATTCATATGTATGTTTGTATCCTAATGCTATTATGAATTTTTCATGTATCAAGTATGGTGAAGCTGTAGGTGGATTATTGCCTTGATAGTAGCGAGCCCCTCATATTCTGGTGATTTGTCTAGGTACTTTGCATGGGATTATCGAGTCTTGAAGACATTTGCTAGACATTATTCAACTGGTGAAATAATTCCTGAGAAGTTGGTCAAGTCAATGCAGGGTGCCAGAAAGATGTTTGCTGCAACTGAATTGCAACGTCAGGTTTACATTTCTAAGGCCAACTACAATTCCTTTAAGCAAATGTATCTTTGTAAAAAATGAAACAGTGACAAATTGTTGCTTGTTTGTATGCATTTTGTCAGATTTTCTATGCCCTAATTGACCAGACACTTTTTGGAGAACAGCTAGCTACTCCAAGAGATACGAGTTCTATTGTTGCAGATCTGAAAAGACAATATACTAGTTGGAACCACGTGGAGGGCACTCATTGGCAGACTCGATTCAATCACCTCCTGAATTATGGTGCAGGTTTGTCTGTAATTGTTCAAACTTCTAGAATTGCATTGGAGATTGAAAATCTGATATATATGGTTGTCACTTAATAATCTTGAACACACTAATGGTTTTCTTGGCTAGTAGTACTTATCTTCATCTGTGGAGTGGAGATACATATTGTCTGGAAAAGTACTTGCCATATTTTTGTTTCCATTGATTCTTGCTTCTTGTATGCTAAATGTTAGCACTATCGTATCTGAGTGCTTGGACCTGGCTAGAGCTGTGAAAGTTCTAATGAAACTGTAGGAAATATAGATCAGATAATACCCCATTTCCAATTACTCCTAGGGAAATGATAAAATGTTAACTTGCATAAAGAAGTCTCCAATTTGCTGTTGCAAGTAATCCTTTTATATCATATAAAAATATATGTAAGATATGTATATCTCTCTCTGAAAATGGATTCCCCAGTAAAATGATCATGACTAGGGGAAAAAAAAGGACTGCTTTTGTGGCTAGCGCATGCTTTAGATTCTGGAATGAAAACTGTAGACCACTATCTTCTTATCCTGCTGCATTTCATTTTGATATATTTTTTTAATCCTTTCTCCCTCTTATAAGATTAATTTTCACTGTGTTTTAGGTTATTATAGCTACTTGTATGCCAAATGTTTTGCTGCCACCATATGGCAGAAGCTGTGCCAGGAGGATCCATTATCTTTAACCACAGGGACTGCACTAAGAACAATTCTATTACAGCATGGGGGAGCCAGAGAACCAGCTAGTTTGTTGAATGGTCTAGTAGGAGAAGGTATTTTAAGGCATTGCAATGGAGGAATTGTTCCTGACATAACGAGTCTTTGTGAGGAGATGAAACTGGGTGAAAATATTTAAGAGCAGCTCTCCTGTCACTGCATGGATTTCAAAATTGAAAAATCATCCAGTGATGATGAACTAAACAGAGGAAAAAGGAAGAAAAGGCAGAAAGGAGGGGTTGTGAGGGGGAGAGGTTGGAGGTAGCCGCTCCTCAGATGTGGAGTGATGGTGATTTTTGTAAAGATGTCGCCAGGAGTTGCTTCATGGTGACATCCCTGATCAAATTGAGGAAGGGAAACAATTTTCTTGCAAAATGCTTGACTATGTGCGGAGACCCAGACTAATTCTTTGTCAAAAAGGAATGCGTCTAAGTTTGATTCTTTTGAGGCTAGAAGCAGAAGGGCTGCTGTGTTAGTGATTGTATGTACAATATTTTATTTTTTGGGTAATTAAGTGCCCGTTTGGTAAAAGATTTTTAGTAATATTGTTTAAGCGTTATGGAAATATGTGTTGTGGTGTTTAAACAGTAACAAATAGGCCCCAACTACTAGCACGTACACTTTTAGGTACACTTTTTTCTGTTTAAATACATGCTATGAGCATTCAAGCATTTATATCAATTTAGAGCATTTTAAAATAAAAATAAAAATAAAATTATCCACTTTTTACCTTTAGTTTTTTAGAAAAAGATCATATAATTTGTTGATGGCAAATAAATTTGCTATTCCATACTTACTCGGTTACTCCTATTTCCTACGGAATATTTAATTTACTGACATAGTTGCTAACATGCCATGTTTATATAGATCATAATAGTATATGGCATAATGGTATGAATCCCGTGGCAAGCTCCATTAGTGTCCGGGTGGTCTCATACCATAACACGATGCATTTACACAGGTCATTTCTGAAAGGGCTCACCTAAAGGGGAGAGCTCTTCCTGCTTACCGCAGATTGTTGAAAATCATTTGCAATGAGAATCTAAAAATTAAGAGTTACGGAGACAGTTATTGCGAACAAATACAATTGGACATTTACATTAAAGGTGGTCATCTGATGTTTGGACTTATAATATAAATAACCAATTTCTCTTTTCTATTTTACTTTGACCTGACTCATATGATCTGAACATGGATGATTGATTAATTTCAATGAAATTGAAAGGTAAAAAAAAAAGGATGGCAAAAAACATAAGGAGCAAATAGGAAATGAGGCCAAAAGCTGAAAATTTTTCCCTTTGGACAGTGGCCAAGCACCAATTATATCTATGACAGTGGCCAAGCATCAATTATATCTGTGAAAGGCTCTCAGCAGGAAGTTTACTTTGGACTGATGCTACCCATTCACAGATCATAGAATTCACATCTTCTGGCAGCTCATCATGAGGGCAATGGCCTGGGATATCAACATCAAAAACAAGAAATTTGATCAAATTGGAATGTACAATACTATTTTACCAGTGCCTATGGGGGACCGGGAAAAAAATGAAGTGGGAAATTTTCAGGATAAATTTTTTAGTTACCCGCATCCAATTCCTTGATTGCAACTCCTGCACAATGCTCTTTAAGCATAGCCAGTTTAGACTTTGAGTCAGAGATTGGATCTTTCATCCCCTGGTAGTAAAAAAATTGACGTAAAAAGGAGGAAAAAAAGTTGGATAAAATAGTAAGAAGTCATTTTCACGGACACTGCCCAGAGAGAGGTTGTTTACTCTTTTCTGCATGTCAAGAGTTACCTGTATAATTAAAACCTTCTCCTCAATTCCTTCCAAGAGGAAATTTAAAGGAATTGAGAGATTAAAGCTGAATATACTTTCCAAAACCACTGGCACACCAGGATCATATGACTAATTTATGTTAAGGTTACGCTTTCGTTAAAGCAGACATGTTTCTTTCTTCAGAGTCTATAGGAACTAGGAAGTTATAACGGATTGCTATACATATTGATAAAAATATATGAACTTTCCATTAATTAAAGCGGATACTGCTCTTAGCATTTCATTAACTAGCCAATCATCAACTCGTTCTGGTTTCTGCAAAGCAAGACATAGTAAGATCAATCGGCACAGAACTTCCAGAAGCAGCATTTGAAAGTTTGCACAGAAATGAAGCCATACTTACAATTGGATAGTAACTCTTCATTATGTCCTTAAGTCTCAACCTCAAGAAGAACAAAAGTAGTCGAGCACCCAACCATGAAGCCCCTGAAGTTTGTCTCTCCTGAAACAATTTTGAATGACTAATACATGAAATATTTAAATATTACAACCGGACTAATGTAATATGAAAATATTCTGTAAAGCGAAGTTAAAGTGCTGGCTTAAAGTACATTGGAAATAATAAAATAGCCCTAGAATACAGTATTTAGCAGAATATCCACCTGGTCTAAGTTTTAGGCTAGCAAAATAATAATTATAACTGACATACATGATCCTTTGATTTGTATCTCAATGATAGGCTGATTTCCCCCATCCATCTCATCTTGCATATTCCTTTACATTATAATGCATATTCATACATAATCCATCCAGTAATATTCATGCAGTTATAAATACATACATGTATATATAAAAATAGGACCTAAACATGAATATGATGGAAAGGATATTTCATTTTAAATAGTACCAGTCTCAACATTGTTTGGGATGCTTCACGTTTGGAGAGCCATACGGAAGAACTGAATTGAGTGTAATTCTTAGTTTGTAATTGTTTCAATAAACATCTAGTCAACATTTAAATATTTTATTGCAACAGGCAAAAATCATGGCAAGTTCAGATAGGAACTGTTACTGTTAGAGAATGAGCAGTATATTACTCATAAAAATACTGATCGAAAAGTGAGATGGAGCAAAATTGGCAGTTATCACACATAACAAAGAAATAACTCACAAGGTTTTGATATAAATCTTTTTGGTATAGAGTTTAAATAGTTTTCATGTAGACTTACTTTGGTGAATGGCACAAAAGAGTATCCTGGAATAACATTGCCAGCACTATTGATAAGGACAATGGATTTCACCAAAGCATGCCAAAAACAAGCAGCAATAGCAACGATATAACCTGGACAAAGACGATGGTAAAATTAGATTACCAACAGATAGCAATTATAAACATATGAGAGACATGATAACAGTGTATATGCATGTGTGCCGTGCATTTGAAAGAAAGAGAGGAGTTAGAGCAGATGTTTTATGCAAGTTACAGATGTACTTTAGGACATACCACCAATTGAGTTACCAACAAGATGCACTGGTTCACCAACAACTTCAACAATAAAATCTCTGAGCAATTCAGCCCACATGACTTCAGTGTACACAGTGTTTGGCTTTTCTGATTTGCCAAATCCCAGAATTGTAAGGGCCCAAACTCTGTTTCCACCTTCAGCGATACCATATATATTATCACGGTAATGTTCCAAAAATGCACCAAAACCATGCACAAGAAGAATGGCAGGACCTTCATGACCGAAAACGGTATACTGGAAAAGAATAATTCTTCAATGGAAGGTTAAATTGCATAAATATACAGCCTATCTTGATAGGCATAAGATCACTTTGACAAAATAACACAGGAAACCAATTACCAAAATGTGCAAATGATATTCCAATAGCATACCTGAATTAGATGGCCCTTCCATCTCCAAATTTGAATTGAATATCTTCCATCGTAACTTGCAAGACTTTTTAGACACATGAGCCAATACCACTGCGACAAATAGATAAATGAAATTAAAACCCCCACACACAAACACAAAATTGAGATGGTTCTTTCTATGAAAAACCATAGCTCATCACATAACTAACATTCTTGAAAGGTACACATCATAGAGCCACACCAAATAAATTACAATATAAATATCACCAATACAGAATACTGTAAAAACTAACACCTCCATTGAGCAGACAGCATCAGCTGCTGCACCAATAGTGACTGCCGAATATCCAAAAGGAGATAGAAATCCAGCATTTCGATCTTTCTCATACGTGATAGCTTCATAATGCACTCTTCTTCTGGATATGATACCAAGACAAAGGGCAGGGCCAAAGAGTGCTGTAAATGATGCCCCATCCCGAGTTTCAGCATTGCGGACCTGTTCATGTACCCTGCAAAAGAAATCAAGCAAAAAGAACATGTTCCTTAATGTACTGTTCAAATGATTATTAAGTAATTAAATCACCCTTTACTATCAGCTTAAACTTTTGGGAAAAGTGGTTATCATGTACATCCAAAGTCTTAATAGCATGTGATATTTTAAATTGCTAATTCTATCAAAGAACTTTTTTCCTTTCAAAATCATAGAATATGAAATAAAATCCAATCATTCACTAAGGCATACCAGGAAAAACAGAAACATGACATCCTTTGGTTACCCAGCTGAAACTAATTAATCAATAGGAGGTCTCAATAGCCAAGGAAGTAGTCAAAATTGATTACGCATCAAACTTCAATTACAAAAAACAATGCCTGAACCCTTTGAAGCCCAAGCATCAAACTAAGTGTTTCTAATACAGTTGTGCATCCCCCAACATCTAGGGACAAAAAGAAAAGGAAAAATCTAATGCTTATTTTTGGTTGGAAACACTTTTCCTGCAAAAAAGTAATTCAAAGATTCCAAAGAGAAGAACACCTCCTTCACTCGTATAAACACTCAACAAGATTAATAAGACCTAGGTTAATGAAGAAACACCTCACATGCAAAAAATAAATCACCACTTACTCCTGCCAGTCATCTCGAGCTGTTCCCTCCAAATATCTCAAGTAAGCAGCCAATGCATTTAAAACGGTGTTTGTCCCACCTCCTACAATATTTCCTTTTTGTGTGACAAAAGCAGATTTATCTACTTGTTTTCTTGGGTTGCGCCTTACACTTAAATCATTTCGGTTGCTTTTATCAGGCTTCCGTAATTTCTTCTGCAATATACTTTCAGCTGACATCTCCTTGATTAAATTCCATCCTTTTTGTGGATTGCATCCATTTTTATTCATAAATTCCTTCAAAACATCAAAAGTGGGTAGAGGACCTAATTCATAGCACAATTATCATATTCCCTAGCATTAGTCATATTGCATATTAGCAACTCTTGGGAAATCAACATCTAAAGTTTGAGGTTTTAGAGGAAGGAAAAGTGAGAGAAGATGAGTTCATGCATAAATGCTAACAACTTAGGAGCTTACCCCAATCCAGTTCCAATTTTGCACTAGGTAATGTTGGGGGTGGAGCCGGTGAAGTTATAGAGAATTGAAGTTTCTGAAAGTCATCATCTGATGCAGGAAGGTCCTTCAAGGTCTATAATAAAAAAATCGTGAATGAACAAATTACTATATATATTCAACACTTAATAAAACAATATTGAAATTTCAGATAACCAGCCAAAATTAGAGCAAGTCAAACATAATTATTACCTTTATATCATAGAATGGAGTCTGCCATAGCACAAGTCTTGCGCTCCTCTCCTCAGGATACACTGTTTCCAAGGTCTCCCTCACTACGTCCATAATCACGCGAACATCATACTCTACTTCTTCTTCAGCATATACATTCGTAGCTTTCACCTGTTGAATCCTCGGCGATGAATTTAACAAAATAATCGATGAGTGGTTGAAGTACTCCTCATGCCGGGATCATTAAATATCACAATAAGAAAACCTAACATGTAACAACCTCTTTCACAAGTTCTTGAATGACATTTTCTGCACTGCCAAACCTGATCATCAGATCCAAACCCAGTTCCTTCAGTGACTTTCTCAGACCCTCCACTGCAAAGAGAACCATTTCTTGCATTTCATCAGAAAAACCTGCACATTAATTGCAATAATCAACACACCAAGTTTCACTCATATCCACACTCGAATAAAGCAATTAGTATGATGAAGAACAGAGGCTTTGCAAAAGTTATTAAGCTGTTATTCTAACGTAGCATCTGCATCCCAAATTCTTTTGGATTTTCTTAAATCTATCTTTTCTTCGCTCCTCCTAGAATGCTTAATTTCCCATTTCTCTCATTCCTATTATATTATATTACTGATTAGTCAAAACCATATCACTAAGTCACTAACTGACTCTTTCTCTCTCTCTCTCGCATATACAAACAAAATGTAGAGAGAGCAAGGACTGTTACATGAAAAATATATATGATACTGCAAGACCAATTTATCTTTAAGTGCAGTTTGTGAGTTTGAATCCGTGAACTTGTCCCAATAAAGTGGGAGTAAGGTTGTCTACCAATCATCTCTCCTAGACGCTGCAAAAGTGGGAGCCATATGCATTAGGTATGACCTTTTTATTACTTACTAATCAAGTAAACTGATTAACTTCCTCTGGCCTAATTAGCCATTAATAGATCTAGGTGTATAATTTTCGAGCAACAAAGCCTTAGTCCCAAAACTTTGTGACTCGCTATGAATCCTCAACAAACTAATCAGAATCAACCACATCTAACTTTTTGAGCAACAAGTATGAAATAAATACAAAGCCAAGCATTGGTATATGCTTCAATCAATTTCACCTTGACATGCTACATTCACTTCTGTACTTTAGTTCAATTCCTAGACATAATTTGGACTACATTGCTATCATATTATACAAAATCAATGAGTTTCTATAACCAAACGCAATTAGTTCCTATCCAAATTCCAAAATTGCAAATCGATACCATAGCTAACTTCAATTTCACTATTCCATTAAAATTCCTTATATACGCATACATATACACACATGATTGTAATGTAAGCATGTATGTATGGATGTGGAGTGAAAACTCACGGGAGAGAATGCGGTGATCGAAGACGTAGAGAGGGAGGAGAGATTGAGAATTGGAGGCGGCGGCGATGAGGCCTGGATGATCGTCGACGCGGAGGTCGTGCTTGAACCACAGGATCGACGAGGAGGACGAAGCAGCTCCATTACTTGGTTCTCCTTTGTCGGTCTCTGTGATTTTGGCTCGGAGAGAAAGGCGAGCGAGTCGTGGAGTCGGAGAGGAAATGAGGCGAGTGTTTGGGAGGAAGGAAAGTGAGGGAAAGTGCGGGAAAGTGGTGGTGGTGAGACTGAGAAGTGTTGGCATCGAGAGAGAAAGGAAAGAAATAGAAGTGAAAGGAAGTGTGGAATTGAATGTCCATTTGAAAAAAGAGAGAGAAGAGAGATTTTTTTTTTTTTTTTTTAATTTTTAAATACTAATAAAAAAGAGGGATTTGGATTTGGAAGAAGGAGATGAAATTGTTTTCGTGTGTATGGTGGAGAATTGATTTTAAATAGATTTTGTATTTGTGTTGTGTGTATGAGGGAGAGAGTAAGGAAAATGAACCACGACAACAGTGAGCGATTCATCTATCACTCTCAAAATCTCAATGTCTGATTTGCACCTGGCCCAGAAATATGCTGCCAATTATCCATTTATATTTCATTCATTTTTTTGGGCTATCCATTTCAATTTATTCAATAAACCCAAGTCCCTGAAAGAATGTCTGATCAATTGCTTAATACATAATATAAGTTTTTTTTTTGGTCAATGTTGAAGATAATTTGTATGATAAATTTAACCAATTTAAGATTCAAACTCATAAGGGGGTTTTTGCCATTTTTTGACAAACTGAAAATTATAAAAAAATGAATTACATGGGAGATAACCATTTTTTTTTTCTTTTTTTTTTGGGTAAAACTGCAACATTTATTAAAAAACAAAGGCAGAACAATAATCTATCCTGCAAGCCTCTACAACAATAATTAACTTTAAGAGAAGTAACTAATTTGGTAGCAGCATAATCCACGGAATTTAACAATCTCCTGATCTAGTAAAATTCACACTCGTGACAAAGGAACTACTAACTACTAAGTTCTAAAATATTGCCAATAATTGTAACAATGGATTAATCAGACTTGTGGTAAGGTGCCAATTAGTTAAGCTACAAGATTTTTTTATGTCTTATTCTAATTTTCTAATAAAAGAAATGGGTGACACGAAATTTTTTATAATTCTTTAAATTAATGTTGAAGTAATACGTTGTGATTAATACGTGATAAAAGTGGAGGATCCATGTAATCTAATGTTGCACTAAATCCATATATAAATAATGTTGCCCTAATTACAAATTTACAATTTATCACCTTTAGCAAATTCTGGTTGAAAAAGAAGAAAAAGAAAAAAAAGGCAGCTTCCTAAAATAGAAAACTATAGATGTTGAGGAAAGTCTAAATTATCATAAACCACATGGGTGGCATGTGCTATTGTCAAAAACTTCAGGGGAGCCCAATGCCATTATCAGAAACAAACACCACCACACAAAACCCAATACATCATTAACCAACTAAACTGAAAATGGCGCTACATATCCACTCTGCAACTTCCTTCACCAAAAAACCTTATCATCATCATCTTCCTCACACACCTCACCACCACTCCCCCACAAGACTCAAACTCATTGTCAAGTCTCAAAACCCCTCAGAAACCCAAAAACCCAACACCAACCTCAATGAGAAAACCTCTGAATCAACCCCACCAAAGAAAACCAGCTCACCTGGTCTGGGGTTTGGTTCTTCTTCATCATCATCACCTTCTAGTAAACCAAATTCGAGTGCTAGTGTCACTAGCAACAAGAAGCAGAAGAGTAAAAAAGAGAGAGCGTCGATAATTAGGCGGTCACCGTTTGAGAAACCAGCTGCTTTTGTGGACCAAGAAGATAAGGCTAAGGCTAAGGAGAACAGTCGGAATGAGAGTGCTTTTCTTCTTACTTGGCTGGGTCTTGGTGGGATCATTCTTGTCGAGGGCATTGCTCTCGCTGCTTCAGGTATGAATTGAATTGTTGAATGCATTAAATTCTTTAGTGGTGGAAGTGTATTCTGAATTGGCCTTTTGAATTTGTGTTATTGGTATCTTTTATTTTTTTGCATGGTTGTGGGTCTTGATGTATTTTATTTGTTATAGGATTGAAAATTGTTGACACTAATGTTGAATGTGAAATTTTTTAGTAGTGGTAGTGTACTATAAATTAGGCTTTGAAATTGTGTCATAGCCATGTAGGTATCTTGTTGTTTGTATGGTTTTGGGCCTTGTGGCATAGAGTTTCAAGGATTGTAGATTTTATTTGGCTACTTATTTTGAAGATGAGCAGCTTTTTTTATTGGTACGCCTTGCGGTAGTTCAGCTGGGATTTCTGGAAATTAAGTTAGGATTTGGTGGAATTCAACTTAGTTATAACTTATAAAGAGTTAAGAGTTCAGATCATCCAACTTGGGCCAAAAAAAGGAAAAATGAAACAAATTGGGATTGGGGATTGAGATTTTGAATTAGTTCATTATTGAGGGTTTGCTAGCTTAGCCTATGAGTAATGTTAGGAATATTACAAATTTTACTACATAAGCTTTATAAATTGGTGTGGCGTTAATCATTAAAAAAAAAAAAATCATACATTTAGTTATTAAGTTGTTAAAGTGACACTTAAATTCATTATCACGTCAATTTGTAAGTCTTTTGCAGTAAAATTGGTAATAATTTTAGCGTTTTCCTTAGCCAATTTGGGTCTTTTTTCAATCATAAATAGTTCCTCTTCTTATTTCTTTATGTAGACTGGTTTCATTCAATTATATACTATCACTACCTAATTCGTTTTACCTACCATAGTTGTGTAGTCTAGCTATGACTTTACTGAAACCTCTTTGAAACATCTAATGCAAGTTTCATTTATAATCCTATTGTTATACTGATCTGGCTATCTGGTTGGTGAATACTTTTCTTGTCACGACCTAAATCCATGGAACATGAATTTAGATGTATGACTAACTTGCTGAACTTATATAATTTAATAAACATAATTAATCCAAAAAAAATTTAAACTCCAAAGAAACAATGCTCTTAATAAATAACCTCTTACAAAAATCTAAACTCCACAAATTGAAAATAATCTCCAAAACATGAATTACAAAATAAAGGTAATTAAAATTCTATAAGTCTTCAAGTAATACTGAAGTCGCCTACAACTTACACGCTCTACCTTGCACTTTACAAAGCGATCCAAAGATTCTATATTCTCAACTACGCTTTAATTTGAAAATAGTAATTGATGGGATGAGTCACACATCTAGTAAGTAATTATACAGAATACACAACGGAATAGAGTCAAGCAAAGCACGAGTTTGATTTCACAATTTCACTCAAAATATCAAATATAGTTTTCCAAACATATAAAGAACCACTTAATACATATATAATCAAATCTTAAGTCATTCGAAAACACATACAGATAATTGATCAGAGCACAGTGTCACATATACACATCACATATTTTCACATACAATCCTGTGAGTGGATACCAACATCTAACCCCTGCTGGTGAGGGATCAACACATATTCTCACATACAATTCTGTGAGCGGATTTACACATTTATCTGATCAATTCTAAAAACATTTATTTTGAGTCACATATCACAAAACAAAATATATACAAAATAGAATAATTTTCTTAATATTAACAATTATTCCAAATATAATGGCATAGCGAATATCACAATATCGAATTGAACATAAATCAAAGGATGCTTGACTCTCTTAGGGAATGAATAAGAACTGAAGAGTTTATATAAATATTTTTACAATTCTTAAGTAAGTTTGAAAACCCAATTTGCTAAAAGAAACGTCTTAAATACCATTTGAAAAATAAGAATATGACTTTGAAATCACTTGGTTTTAAACAAACTTAAAGAACAAGAACTTTTTTAGAAAACTTACTTTGAAACTCAATTATTTTCGGAATTTAGTTTAGAAATCATCTTTTAAATGAGATTTGGACATTCAAAACATTATTTAAAATTCAAAGTTTCTCATTAAAACATTGTCTAAAAGTCGAAGTTTCTCTTTCAATGATGTAAAAATAATGTTTTCGATAAACTTTAGAAAACGTAAGCTTTAAAAATATAACTTTTGAAAACTTTTGACATCTAAGAACCTAAATGACAAAACTTGTGCATATTATGCAAAATTACTTACAGCACTAGAATCCCTCTGAAAGTCCAGCCGAAACAACCTCCAAAAAGCCTTAAAACACTCTTAAATAAGACCTATATTCAATCATAGAAATTACTTACTATCCTCCACAAAATATAAAACTTATTGAATTATACAAACTGACTCACTAGGAAAAATACTTTGCTGAACTGATAACACTTTAACACTAAATTAAAGTTTCTCTAACCAATAATATTCCCTTGCATTAATCGAAACTCATATTACCATGAGGAAGGCAGTGGCAAAATATCATTGACCCCAAAGAGAACGTTAATTCATCCTAACATATATAATCAAAGAAACGTGGCAACACTAAAGGACCTAATATACAAACCTAAAAGAAGACTTGATGGCAAAATATACCTATTCTAGGGACCCACAGAGAACAAAATGAGAACCATACTCCCACAAAAGCCAATTCCAAACTTTAATATATAACCTCAATGGTTTTAATAGCATAATCTCAATGAAATGGTGGCAGCATCATTGACTTATTATATATACATTTTATATGTACAAAACCGGAAGACTTAAGCCAAAATCACGGATTCTTGAAATTCCGTGGCTCAATCTAGGATTATATATATAAATAAATAAATAAATAAATATATATATTTATATATTTATCCTAATGAAATGTAATAGTCATGCCTTTGTTCATGGATACACAGCGGCAAATCTAATCGTAAAATATAAGTAGAATTTTAGGACCAAAATCAAACTTCTGAACAATCTAACATCACAACTGATTCTAAGATAACCTTATAAACTTTTAATTCTTTGTTTCTAATGGTGAGAAATCATACCTTGAACAATCTGATTGCCTCTTCAATTGTATGTGCTCTAACTCCAAGGAAAAACACCTCTTAGCCTCCTTGATAAAACCCTTCCTATGAAAACCCTAATTTATCTTTTCCTCCAACTTATATTTTAACACATCAGAGATGTCGGCTTGGTGGGGTAGTGGGCTAGAGTTTAAAATCCACTTGAGCTTATCTCTTTAGTCTCTAAGAAGCCCATAAAACATCTTCCTCTTTTATTTATTTATTTATTATTTTAATTGCCTCACTAAATTGTATGCACTAAAACTTTAATTTGCTCACCTATTTGTAGCACCACAAAAATTGTCTACTCCCATTTTACTTTGCACACACATATAGTACCTCAACTCTATATTAAAAATGACAAGGTACGGTGATAATCATAAAATCAAATCGGGGTATTACATTTCTTTTCCAATTTTTTGCTGAGCTGTTTGATCCCTTACCACACCTGTTGTGGATCTGGATAAGGCATTTCATTTATGTATTAGGGTTGTTGCTAATAAATATTTTCATCTAGGTATCTTTTGGTTTTTCAGTTAAGTTTTTCACCTAATTGATTTTTGCATATTCTGTAACTTTTTGTTTTCCATAGAGGACTTGTACTGCTTTAGTTTTTGGACCCAATTTTGACCTGGATGGTCTTAGCATCTAAAATTGTGTTTCTAAGGATTGCTAGCTATGTATTTCTTATCTGAAGATAGTATAAGTTTCTCTTGTCTCTAAATTTGTCTAGTTCAAAAACCAACAGTTTTGTAACCCTCAAACTCTCTAAAGATGAATTGTAAAATACCTTCCTCCCACCTCTCAAATTTGCCACAACATCCTTGTGGGCTTGTGGCTATGCCTACAATGATTAAATTACTCAGGAAAAGACTATCAACTACTTCAATTTAGCCCACAATACAAAGGCATTTATTATGGTCTCATGGATGCAAAATAAATTTTCAGCAATGAATATGGCTTGCAAAGTAACTTCAACATTGAATATGCTGAGGCCATTCCTTATTTAATTCGAGGCAACTGGTGCAGCAGTTCTGTTAACCTGTTTGGAAGCTGATTTTTAGCTATTGCACTAATGAGTTTCAGCCATACTTCCATTAAAGTCACTGAGTTTACATAAGCTTTTTACAGTTCTCCTACCATTCTGGAGTCTATGAGACATTTTTTGGGGTTAATGGCTGAATTCATTGTTTCTAAATGTTTAGTACAATAACTGGTGTTAACTTTTTACATTCATGTTAGATTTCAAATTAATTCATAGTGCCCATTTTGCATTTTACTGCCTGTTAGATTTCGGTGTATTTTTATTTGTGCGTATCCAAGTTTGTTGGGACTGGTCACACAGGCTGGAGAGCATTGACTCAGCCAACAACATATTTTCACTTTCTTTAAAGCATATACCTATAAATGCTTCTCACTATTCTTTTAAGTTGCTTCAAACCTCTTGTATAGGGAAACATAGGCGCTTTTATAGACTTATAATTATATGATTAAAGTTAATAATATACTTCTTCCGTCCCAATTTGTCTGAATATAAATCCTGATCTTATTTTTACTATCCACTTCATGCTCCACCAACTGCAGTATGTCATGTGTCAAATTGTTTTTCATTTTAAACTTTGGTTACTTTATAAGGGAAAAAAATGTGTGCCAAGTTGCGATTGATGGAGCATATAGTAGAACACTTGTGCTCTATTGCCTCCAAACATATGACAAAAGCAATTTCTTCTCAAGTATGGTTGCCTTCAATTTAAAAAAAAAATCCTAAATCAGGCAAATGATCTTTTTCTGGGTTATCTTAGTTATTATCATTTATTTTTCTTGTATTGTGTAACTGATTAGCTAATTTGAATTTACAGGGTTCCTGCCAGAAGAGTGGGATAAATTCTTTGTGAAGTATTTGTATCCATCCTTCACTCCAACAGTCTTCTTGTTTGTTGCTGGAACAGTAGCTTATGGAGTGCTCAAGTACCTGCAGAATGAGAATCTTGGAGATCAGAAATGATATATTTAGTTAATTTAAAATAATATTTTCAGGTTCTATAAGGAGAAATTTTTCACAGTTTCTAAGTAACTATATCTTTAGTTTCTTTAGGTTGTATGAGTGCCTTTCATGCTTGATACAAAGATGAATACCAAAAGAAAATTACAGTCTTTTGCAAACATGTCAATGACACCCTCTCTCTCTCTCTCTCTCTCTCTCTCTCTATCAAAGTCTTTTTCTAGGGAATGGTTTACCTTAGGCAATTCTATGTGTCATAAATTGATTAGTTTGGCCTTTATGAGCAAAATGGTTCTCTTTCATTTGGAGACAGTCAGCTGAACAATTTAAGTTATTAGTTCATGGGTGAAAAGGTTGCATATTATATGAAAATGAGTACAATACGTACCGAATGAATTTATTTATAGTGGTTGCTAGTTGCTAATTAATTTCTATAATGTTGATAGTATAATTACTCAGAATAAAGTCCAAGAATAGTTGTAATTATTCTTATTTAGTTAGTTATATCCACTCTCATAATTATTTTTAAAAATTTTGGGACACTCAAATTGTGTTATTAAAATAGATCTATTTTATAGTTCAAATTAAATATTATAAATTATGTCACTTTATATACAGTTAGATCTAGAAAATAAAATCATCACCGAAAAGTAGACTATTCTCATTTGAAGTGAAATAGAGAGGATATTGTTAGCTTGAAGTGAGAATATTATAGCCTTTCAGTTTAAGAATATGATGGCCATGATGTTCTTTTTTAATCTATTGATGTAAATTCTTCAAGATATTGGCATTGTCACGGAATTACTCAAAGAAAGAAGATCTTGAAGATCTTGATATATATAAATATATATATCAAAATAGCAAGTTGACCCGAACTTGATATTTTTTAATTTGATTGAATTTGTTAGAGATCATCATATTTTTTTTGGTGCACTCTAAAGTCATTTTGTAGAGGACCACCCAACCATGGATCACCATCGCTCGCCGCATTCCAGTTGGCTTCTATTTCTCAAAAACTCAACCCATTCAATGTTGCTAGTGTCAATTCACCATAGTCATGAGAGACTTTAAATGAAATTTAGACTATCCCTCTTCTAATTATTGTTCCTACATCCTTGCCCTTATCCCCATTTAATGCTAATCAGCCTCCACCAATCATGACGTATCACGTATATGCCTTATTCCCTTTTCTTTTTGGGTTAGACTTAGGTTCAGTAGTATTAGACTTATTGAGATGATGACATATGTTCACTTTTGTACACGTGTCACTATCTGACCGGGTCCAGTGCACTGGATGCACTGGACCTAAACCTAGTCCTTTCTTTTTTGGTGTTTAATTTGTTTAGGTTCTATTATCGAATGTTTTGTTAATGAACTATTTAAAAAAAAAAAATTTAATACCACGACTTTCATTGAAAATATAAAAAAACTGTTAAAAGAGTTAATAAAATTTTTTTTTCCCATAAAAACTTTCTAAAAATAGTTTCTAAACCAATGCTTTTAGGGCATCTGTTAACTTTTCTCAATTTGTTTTGTATGATAAGTTTTGATATAGGTATGATTGGTACCTAGTTCACAATCATCTACTCAATTTAGTTAAATCAAGATAAGTTCAGCAAATTACCTACTCGATCAGTACAATCTAAGAGAGAGAATACAAATCTCAGCTCAAAGACTAGTAAACCCATGAATTAATTTCGTTCTAAAGTTACATTCCGTACGTTATTTGCTATTAATCACAACAATAAAATTTAAGAAAATATTTTTCCATAATTACCCACTAAAAAAACTTTTTTTATTTTTTTATTTTTATCTTATAATAAAAAAACTAAGATTTGGTGTTAATAAATTAAGCCAATGGGCTCTTGGCTACCAAAAAAAAAAAAAAAAAAACTTTCAACTAAATGTAAAGTCTTCAACAATACGTGACACTAAAATCATCCAAAAATTCTGACTTAGCATTGGAGGATCGATCACACCGTTGACACTTTGATTACTTCTTTTATAGGTGTCTATTTGTCAATTCAAACAACCAACTAACTCATTCATCTACTTTCAACTATTCCTAATACAACATGCAGCATAGGTACATACGTACGCATGCAATAAGCTAATTATTAAGATTCAAGTTTTATTTTTATTTTTTGCTGAAAGATTCAAGTATGTTCAATGCTAGCTTTATGACCCATTGAAGAGTGACACACTCTAAAAAAATCAAAATAAAATAACAAACAATGTAATGATAATTAAAATAATAAAAAAGAGTGAACATTTTTTCTAAGCACGCCAGAGCTTAAGGTCAAAGACCAAGCCCAGCGCCGCTAATGCTTTTTGCGCCGGTGCCAACCATTGATGATTGATGAGTCCTACCATATACATATACTATAATTAATGAAATGCATATTTTTTTGGTAGTGCACTTTGCCTTTACAGCTTATATTCAACCTACTCTAGGAGACTAGGATTATTGGTTTCACTCGAGGTCAAATATATTTCTTTCAGTTTTGCAATTTGATTGATTTTGATACCACTAGTTGAAGAAGTGAGAGCCAGCTGGTTTTCCCAAACTACGTTTACCGATGACTTTGATGAACTCAGATTATTTTTGTGTCTTCAATCCAAAATTTGTCTTTCTTTTTTTTTTTCTTTTTTTCTTTTATTGGTGGGGTTGCCCAAATTGGGTCGACAAGAATGCTACTAAAGAACATTAATAGTAATAGACAAATGCAACTTTATGTCTATTGAACATTAGGTTTTTTGATAATCAAGTCTTGAACGTTAGGTGAAGTGTTAAGTCCTCGGAATCTAATAATAGAGTAGAGTTGCTGATGTTTTTGTGATGCAATAGGGTGACAATTTTATCTTATTAAAATTGGGAATGTACTAGGGCCTGTTTGGTAATGTTGTTCTAGTAATGTTGTTTGTATTTTTTGGAAATACGTGTAATATTGTTTAAAAACTGAAAACATGTATTTAAACACATGTACCAAACGGGCCCCTAGAATCTAGAAATGTGTGGATTATAAATTGAAAGTTATTGTACTATTTTATTATTGTTTTCTAAAACTATATTTTTATCAATAAAGAGGAATGAAAATGAAAACCTATAACTATTTGTTGGAACATTTTAATATTAAAATATAATTTTAATAAATTAATTTGGTAGATTAAGTGAGAAGCAAAGTGAGCTTAATGTGGTTAATGAGTCTTAAGTGAAGAGTTAGTCTCTTTATTAAAATAAAAAAAATTGAATCCCATGGTTAGAAATACCGAATAAGTGTATTATATTTCTCAAATAAGAGTATCTACAAAAGTACTTTTATATAGGAGGCAACTAGTAAATGTGTTATTCAAGTATGTGTGTTAAGCAAAACAAGTAAAACGAGCCTAAAACTCACAAACTTATTACACGTTAACACTCACAATGATAATGAGATAATATGTTTATTTATTTGTTAAGTATGGTAAATTATTCGTAAGTGTAATGTATGAGAAAATGGGTCTAACGCACGCGTATGAAAAATGAGCCTATAAATAGACAATATAAGAACTAAGGATGGCAATGGGGCGGGGCGGGGCGGGGCGGGGTGGGTACGAAGGATGGGGTATTTGCTCCCGCCCGGCATGGTTTTGTCTTACCCTATTCTCGCCCACCCCGCATGACGGGGAAATTTTTCTTGCCCCATCCCCACCCCTTGGGGCCCTGCGAAGCCCTATCCTACCCCATAAAACTCTACTTCTTGTTAATTTGCCCACAACTATTACAATTGTTTTTAATAAAACATGTTTTGTTAATAAAAATATACTTGAAATTACAAATAAATTTATCCCATCAAATCAAACTAATTTTTAGCAAAAATTGAATAATATTATTAAAGTATTTACCAAGACAATATCACAACAAAAACAAAAATCTCATAATACAAAATCAATGATTCAATAGTATATAAATTTGTTTATAATAAAGACAAAAGAAAATTTTAAATTGGTACCTTATTTCCAACCTTACTATATATATAAATAAAAAATAAAAAAAAGAAGGCAAAAAGCCTTGTTGTGTAGAATAAAATAAGCTGATGATATGTTTGTTTAAATAGTAAGATTTTAAGATATGAAAAATTTACAATTTAACTCTTATCAATACAGAACAGGAATGGGACGGGGCAGGGCGGGATGGATTGGGTCTAAAAAGTCTAGAAGAATCATATAGTATGAGGTGATAGGCAAAGCGTGGTGGTAAATGGGTTTGAGCTTTTCCATGTTGGATTTGCAAGAATTATACTTAAAAAATCATAAAGTAAAAACACTTCTACTCCTCCTCTAGGTGTTTTACCCTAGTTTTGGTTGAATTGATATGAACCATGCTGTTTTATTACCTACATAAATAATTAAATATTCATTTCGATGAATTGATAGCGTAAGATTCGGCTCCCTTAATTATTCAATTGTTACTGTCACAAATCACAATCCTCTCTTTGAACCCCTAACCCTAAGACAAACGTTTTTTCTGGATTATATAGCAAATTCAATGACAACACATGCAATAATCTCTAACATATAATTTTCTAGAGAATACTTTGCTTACTCATTCAGATAACGATGTGTATGAATGAGCATGCACTGAAAATGAAAGAGAATACTAGCTAGTAGCTGCAACTTGCTTGTCCATATCAATGGCAACAACAATAACTATAGCAATTATATATACACTAAACTAAAATTTCATCTATGGAGTTCAACTTTTCGTCTTTTCCTTTCTTGGAGACCCTCCTAATAATAGCACTGTACTTTAAGGGCCTGTTTGGTAGGCAAGCTCAAACTCACATTTTCACATTTTAAATAACATTACACACTTTTTCATCCACACGTATTTCAAAAAACTACAAACAACATTACTCAAACTACTCTACTAAACACCCCCTAAGTCATAGTAGTGTGAAAGTGAAACCATATATATTAACTTTGATTTGCTTTCGTTGATTTATATGTGTGAAATCAAATGCGTGCTTATCAAAAAAAAAAAAAATCAAATGCGTGTGAAATCAAATGCTGCCACTTGCTGACCTCTACCCTCTTCTCTGATAGGTTAAGCATTTGGTGATTACTACATAACAAAACGTGCCTAGTGTCCTTTAAAGAAAGGAAACTGAAAAAGGAGTGTTCAAATTTGTCCCTCAAAATTAAAAGAAAAGAAAAAGATTGCATCACAAGCCTTAGTAGCTCAAATCCCAATAAAGCTAGCTTAGAAAATGGTAAAAAGAAAGAGTAGATGGGTCCCATTTTAGATATGCTATAAAGGAAAGGTTTGCCCGGAGTTGTTAGATATATTAACCAGCATAGGTTTAGATGAAAATGACACGTTTTTTTACAACAAGATATTTTTTTTATGAAGAGATCTTCTGAGGTTATTGTACAACAACATAGAGGAAGTCTCCCACCAAAACATGTATAGGACTCGTTTTTTCAAGCTATATATTTAGCTTATTCGGTTCATGTAGTAGAATTTTATGAATCTTTACATATTTTTGTTACCCAATGAATCAATTAAAATATGCTCTCAAGTCTCAAATAAACACATAGCTAGTAACACATGAACTTACGTGTACTTAAAAGTGTATATCATTGATACAAAGTTTTAGCATAACCTACTTATCAATTATCGAAAGTATCTTATACAACTGATATATTTATCATCTCTTGCAAAATATGCATTTCACAGTTGCATGACATCTACGTATTCTAAGAAAGATGATAGGTACATATATTGAATGTATAAATAATCATGCATCACCAAAATGATTTGGATGCACCCTAATTGAAATGAAAACAAAAAAATGGAGTCAAATCCAAATCAAAATTGAGAGATATGAAATTTCACTACAAGTTACATATATTGAAATGATGGCAAATAATTGACATTAAATCATGAAAGAAACAAAACAAATATAAACAATATATATATAGAGGACAGAACTTCCGTCTAATACTCAAGTCGATTGTATCAAAATCATGTGTCGTGTCTGTGTGACGTGCATTATAAGCCAGCCAAACCAGGAAAAAAAACGAACTATGAACCTAAAAATCATAAGCAGCACAGTATATATAGAGATTAGAGAACATAATAATATAACTCCAAACAGAAAAGAATCAAAAGAACGAATGACCACACGGGAGAGGATACAAAATCCTCTTTCTCGTCTTTGTCTTTGTCGATTCCAGCACCAAAAACCTAGGGCCCCACAACTTCTATAGTAAAGTGGGCCACCCACAATGCAATGTAAAATTTAATTCTAAACGATAAAAATATATATCTTTTAAGCTCAGCACTATCACCACTTAAGTTCATTTCCAATGGCTTCTTTAAAGCCAATTTTAGAGCATCAATACTCTAAAAATTCATTCCAATAGCTTTTCTATCTCTATTTTTTAGAGTAGAGTTACTACAATGCTTCTTTATAATAAGAGCATCTTCAGCAAATTCATCAAATTTTTGTATTGTTTAGAAAATAAATAGTGACTTTTACCTTTTATCTACTCATTTTTTTTAAATGCACTTTCTAACAGATTCTCTATCTCATTTAAATATTATTTATTCATTCATTATTTATTCTTTTTTTAACAATTACACGTCTTCCAACATTTTTTTATTCAACACCTGATTATTATAATAGAAAAAAATATTTGAAGAATGAACAATAGCCCATCAGATTTGATGAGCTACTATTCATGAGCCAAAAAAAATTTAGAGTTTAGAGAATCCATTGGAGATTCTTTTTATGGTGCCATTATCTATTATAGAGAATATTTTGCCTTTACAATTATCATTGGAGATGCTCTAAGTAGAAAACACTGTAATTTTTACTATTCATTCTTCAAATATTTTTTTTTATTTCTATTATAATAATCAAGTATTCAATAAAAAAACATTGAAAGATTTGTAGTAGTTAAAAAAAGAATAAAAAATGAATAAAGAAATAATATTTAAATAAGAATGAGAAAATAATAGAGAATCTATTGAAAATTATATTTAAAAAAATTAGTAGGTAAAAGCTAAATCTAACTGTTTAATCTCCAAACAGTATAAAAATATGAAAAAGCTATTGGTGATGCACTAACTCACTTAAAAATGAGGCGGGAACACCATCTATTTGTATACAAAGATCGTATACAATAATTTTTATAGTAATAACAATATGCTTATTACAGAATTAACAAACTTAACTAATCTTAACTAAATCAAAAACATTAACAAAAGTAACAAACCTCGCCAAAACCCAAACCCCCATTTAATAAAAACACCAAAAAAAAAAAAAAAAAAAACCAAATACACGAAAAATAGAGAGAATGGAGATGGACCAGTGGTATTACTATTACTCTTACTGATCAAGTGCATTTGGTCCAGAACAATAATTAACCACGTGATTCCAAACCCACTGAACCAAGAAACGCCGTCTGATCCCATTCATGTTAAACGTGGCACCATCCTCACCGTTGAATAGTTGTCCGGTGTAGGAACCACCACCGCCGGTACCATAGATTCCTTCACACAAATCAGCTATCTCTACTGGGAAGCTCGGGTCTTGCCCAGCGTACCAAGCGTTCACCAAAGGGTTAGTTGCCAGCTCAGCAATCTCATGCCCAATCACGCTCACCATGCCATCCACTCCCACATCACCGTTCGGTGACTTTAGCGGCTTCAGCCCCGGGATATAATTCGGTACGGCGAACGGGTACGCACACACGCCCGGGCAAAACTTCTGAGAGTTCCCCACCCACGCGTACGGCAGCGTGTACCCCACGATTGACGGGAATGTAAAATAGTGGAACCCACAAACTTGTCCGCAAAAATCCTGAACGACCACGTCATCAGATGTGAGCAAAAGATACAAACCGCTTTTCGCGTTTACCGGTAACGGTTTCGTCCTGGCCGTTACGGCGCTCTTAATCACGCTCTGAATGGATAAGCGCGTGAGCGACTTTCCGTGCGAGTAAAACCTGTCGTTCTTCTCCTGCCCCAAACGCACCGTTTTGGAAATGTTCGAGCCGGTTTGATCCGTGTACATCTGTACGGTCCTCCACCACCCTGAGACCGAAGGGTGCCGAGAATCGACGGCTGAGATTGAGTTGATGAACTCGCGGATGATCTTCTTCTGGCTTCGCTGCCACGTGCCGTACCAGATTGTGTGGACGGTTATGTTGGCTGTTAAGACAGGTCCCATGTGGTATTTCAAGTGGACAAACTCCGATGAGCCCTCGAATTTCTTCGAGTCTCCGTAGATTGAATCTTGAGCGTTGGTTTTGTTGTGGGGCCATGGGCGCCACGCAATCGTAGGGCTGAGAAAGAATAGCACTGTGACGGCGAGGAGCGCCGGATACAGGGGAACACAGCCCTGGCGCATTTTAGTGAGAATGAGAGAGTGTGAGTGTTTTCTGTGTTTCTGAGTTTTTATACAATATAGACTGCAAAATGTGAAGCAATCGGAACTGAGGTTTATATATAGTGGGGGATTTGAATTTATGGTTTTGTTTTCGAAAAATAAATTTTTTAATTTGTTAGTGTTTTTTGAAATTTTAAAAAAGGTTGGGGGCATTGATTTGCGGGTAATGGAGGACAGGTAGATTCTTAAAAGTGGGGAAGGAGGTGGGGCCTACTAGTCAGAGAGGTGGGGTCAGGAGAAAGGAGCGTCGTTGGGATTATCATGATCATCATAGTGGGTTGTCGTCATTCGATCTGATGTGATCTTAACTCTGTAGTATTATTCTGTTTATCTATCTCGCATGCTTAGCGCGGGAAATGGGCGGGAAGGGTAATTTGGGGATTTAGTTTTATGCCTTACGTATTTTAGAAAATCAATAAATTGCACACCTTTTTCGCAATATTTTAATAAGTTTAGAATTACAATTTTTTTCACATTAATTAAAGGCAATCAATCTCAAAAAAAAAAAAAAAAAAAAAAAAGTGATTTTTTTCTTTTAGTAAACAGTAATATTTATTAGAACACACATGAAAATAATAATAACTAACATACTAACATTCTAGTGTTTTTTATTTTATTTATTTTATGGAACTAACATACTAGTAGTGTTGGTTTTAAATAAAAAATTGTGTTAGTGTTGGACTTATACGATAATAGATAATAACTTTATAAATCCAATGGTTATAAAAAAATATTTTGTCATCGTAATATCACCTAAACTATACAACTACTTGTTAAAGATATAGCTCATATTAATCTCTAGTTTAGAGGCTTGTGCAAATTTATACCCAAAGTAGGGTCTTTTTTGATAGTGTAAATATGTTGTAAACTTAAATTTTTCATATAGTCAAATTCCTAATTGCTCACGGGTGTAAGTACATAGTTGAATCACGTACTGAATGTTGAATTTTTACATAGAATGTCAATCTTCAACACCAATCAATGTATCTCCTTACAATGGGCAATAAACACTTTCCCCCCATATTGCTCAGATTTTTGTTAAATATGTAACTCCAAAAATCAATTTTCATCACTTTTTTTTTAATTTGATTGCAATTTCAAAAGTAGATACAAAATGCTTATTACAAATATTCAAAAGAGAAAACCTTACTAAAGTAGCCAACGGGAGTTGGTTCAGTTGATAAGGCTCAAGCGCTTCTTCTAAAAAGTCTAAGTTCGAGTCTCGCTTCCAATAGTCGTCTTTTGCAGACGATCTATAAGTCTAATGTAAGTCATTTTTGAAGTATACAACTTATCTGGATGGTATTGGGTAGCCTTCTCTCCCCTAAACTTTTTTTTTCTACCAAAAAAAAAAAAAAATTGCTCAAAGTATTTTTGAAGTTCAAGGGACATTATAATTGTACCATACTACAAGTTAAAGACAAAATACAATTAACCCAAAGAGGAAAATTTTCTCTATAGGGGACCATGAGGTACAGTGTGTGGTCCGAGACTGAGGCTGAGGTAGAGAAGTGATGTGTACCGACCCTGGACTAAACAAGGGTCCAAGTATTGACACCTGGCTAGCCATTATCTGTCAAGATCAGCTGGAGCTAAGATAAGCTGTTGGTTTGTTTCTTGGCACCAATTGAAAATTTAATAAGCACTTTGTTTGCAAGCTCTGTACGAAAGACACATTTCCTTTGTTTTGTTATTTTGGATAATAAAATACATTTGACCCCTCAACTCTTTAGAATTAAGAAATTGAACTTGACCCGTAAAATCTTCCTCTCCACATATATAAGAGCACTATCTTAGAGTCATAGAGAAGAGAATCGTACATTGTTTAACTTATAGATGAGCTTTGTATAATTGCTTTAGCCCTTAGGACATTGATTTAGGTGATTGATTAAAAAAAACAGTGAGATTGAATAATGATTTTTATAGGTCAATTCAATAAGCATGTGAATAGCTTTTGAGAGGCTTTTGTTAAATGGAATGGGGGCTTCAAAAATCTATGAGAATGTTCATTGCGTTAATTAAGGAGTTCTGGATTAGGGCATCATTTTGTGAAAGGTGCTATTAGCAATACTTAGGGAATAGCACACATTTGGTGTATATAAAATTTGCTTGTGTTTCGAAATTGGAGAAATTATACTTTTCCCCCACTAAATTTGCACCTCATTTAGAGTATTAGTATTGGTAGTGCCAAAAATTTAGCAATTTGACACTACAAAAAACTATTTTATCTATTTTCCCATTTCACTTTACAAAACACTCAACATCAGTGGTTTTATTTTAGCATTCAACAAAATAAAATAATATATCTACTACAATAAACAACAACCACAACCACTAACACAATAGAATAATATATATTTTAATAGAATATATATATATATATTTTACCATCTTAGATACAGTGTACAATCATCTTTAGCTGTGCATTATAGCTCAACAGCCAAATTTTTTGGCTTTCTCTTCACCATTGCAGTATGCTTTTTAGGATTGGTGGTGTTAAAAATAGCAATATGACTTTTTAGCACCACCAATGCTAAGATAAAATGAAATAGAAATAGGGTGTAATGACAAAATTACCCACACTAAATGAAATGAAAAATCACCATATTCATTTCATTTAACATTTGATTTAGATAAAAGAGAGTACATAATGTAATTCCCTTAAATTGGGGTGTCAATCTTGTGAAAATGAGATAAAATTTTAGATTGGAATTTGAAAAGTATAAACTACCTTTTCAAAAATCATTGCAAATAATCGACACTGATGAATTTCAGTCTCTTTTTTTTTTTTTTTTGGTGTTCAAATTCATCTATACGATACAACATGACCTCATGAATGGTTGTTCTACGTCTTGTCCTCAATAATTTAACAAAACAAGGACAATCAGTACACGATTCACCGCCTTTGCAGTGACAGGAGGACAGAAATAAGAATGGGGGTAGATGAAAGTAGATCCCACTTTGACTAGGCTATAAAGAAAAGTAGGGTAAGAACTTATAATAGGATTTTATTAGTGTGTACTTTGATAATATATTAAAAAATTATTTTAAAAATTATTTTAAAAAAATAAAAAAATAATTAACTGTTTTTACGGTTTTTTTAATTTTTCGTAAAAATTTTTCTAAAATAAATAATAAATATATACCCTAAGGATATATATTACCCAGAGCCATCAAGACTAATTTTTTTTCATCCTAAAATTCACATTCCTTTACTTTTCTGACTTTTGTGTTACAATAATCAGAGGGTCAAATAATTAATTTTGGAAGAATTTAGGATGAATGCTGCTTTTACCACTAAACTATAATTGTTACGATGTGATTATTTATCGTATATAAATGAAAGTAAACCTAAGAATATTCGGAGGGCCCCCTGTCAATGCCTGTGAACCGAAAAGAAGGAATTTCAATTGAGAATTAAGGTAAACGGTCGTAAATATCTTGACACCTAAATATATTATAAAATTGTTTATAAAACTAGATGAATCAACGGAGTTGTTGTTTGTGTTATGGTGAGCCCAAATGAGGTGCCAATGCCATGCAAAAGAGTGCGAATGTGAGTGCCTGTAGCAAAATTGAAGAATTTAGATAGTATTGTTAGTTGTTTTTGAAATTCTCTCTGTATTTTTTTTTTCCCTACTTACTCATCTTTGACTATTATCCACTGTTAATTGCTGACAAGGGAATTACTTTTGTCACATACCAATCACAATTTAACACATTAATATATTATAAAAGTGTGTAAAACTAGGTGAATTAATGGAGTTATTATTTATGTTATGATGAGCCCAAATGAGGTAAAAGAGTGCAAATATTCTTTATTTTTTTTTATAAGATAAAATTTTACTCTAGTCTAAATTTTGTGTATACGTGTGTAAAATTTTCTCCTGGAGACTTGAAGTCTCTTACACTCACACTTCACAAACACTTATACTTGTGGGATGATCACCGTACCAAAGGTGCACAGTGATAAAGCGCAAATATTCTTATTATAAATAATGTAATATCAGTTAAGACAAACAATTCTGTATTTATTATGTACCAATAATAACATACTACTTCTATAATAATAATAAAATAATAATAGTAACATACTACTCAATAATTATGCAGTAAGTTATGAAAAAAAAATTTGTGCAATATTTTTTGTTTGAGATATTTTATTTTCTTCCATGGGATTTCATCTCTGTTGTACGATATGACAGGACTTACCGGTAGACAGTGCCGGCTGAACAGTGGAGCAAGAGAGGCGATCGCCTAAGGCCCCCAAGTAAAAAAAAGGCTTCCAAATTTTAGCCAATAGGGTTATTTATAATCAATAAATAAAATAATATTTTTTTTACCGGATGAAAAACAAATAAAAAATAGAGAAAAATGCAACATCCACAATATTTTTTACAACACTTTTACAATTATGCTAAGTAGCAGGTTGTTATAACCTGTTGTTGATAGCAAAAAAATAATTATAGTGATATTTTCAAAGAGAGGAAAAAAAAAAAAAAAAAGCAACTTAAAACTTAGGATTTGTTGTAAAAAAATATTGTGAATGTTGTACTTCTAAAAAAAATAAGAATAATAATAAGAGTTTAGTTAGCAAACTTTTAGTAGTTCTTGTCTAAGTCCACCACTAACACCACTCTTTTACTTACTATTATCAATCTACTATATCAATAAGTATGAAAAATTTTGTCAAATTTTTTCTGTTTATAAAATTTCTTAAAAAAAATAAAAATTCTACATAGTTTATATTAATTAGTAGTAATTTTGCATCTAAAACAAGATAATCAATTTTTGCTTTAGGCCCCCAAATACATCAAGCCGCCCCTGCCGGTAGATATAGAGTAGTCGGCAGAAATGTGAATATAATTAAATTGGGTGAAATCAATATTCAATTATTTCTGTATTCTTCTCCTGCCCAATCCAACATATTACCCAATATTTCCTGCTCACACTGACTCCATTCAAACAGAATGACAGCCAGTGCAGATTTCTGGTTTCATTGAGTAAATAACAGTGGCCTAGTACTTAAAAACGTTTTTTTATTTAACATCATTTCATATGACAAAACTGTAAGGATTGGAATTTGGAGCGGGAATGTATGAGAAGAAATGTTACCCAAAAACAGAGCCACATACCTTGACAGCCTAAATATCGATGACCAGGTAAAAAAAACTAAGAAGTATGAACACTCTATTTAAGATATTGTATTCGTATTATACCGATATCATACGCGTTATCATATTATAACTTTTTAAAAATTACTCTTATTGCTATGTTATATTTGCACCCGTACCCATGTCTATGTACATATCACTGCTTCAGGTAAAAAGTGTCCATCAAAGTTTAACTTTTTTAAAGATTTAAGGCTGTTTTGTGACAGAAGAAAGGAAAGGTGCTTATTTATAATGATTAAAAACGAACAAAATGAGAAACATCAAGCAATTTGGCCATGATCCCAATATTGGTCTTTCCCCCAATTTAGGATTACTGCCTTTTGCTTTATTATTATTATTATTATTGTACGGTACAAAACTACAAATAACGAAAGGAACGGGACCTCTCTCAATGGTAGGACAGTTCTTACAAGTTACAACAACAAGGGCATTCTTGAATTATGATTTCTTTTTGGGGTAAAGAACGAAAAGGAATTCCATTGTCTCTTTATATGACAAATTTTTTTAAAATAATTTGATAATTAGAGTGAGGAAAAAATTGTTTGAATTATGCATATTTTTGTTTGAAACATTAGAAGATATTAGTTGAATTACAAAATATTTATAAAATAAGTACTGCTATAGTCACAAATTAATTTACAACATTTTTATAAATTATTGATGAGGTAAATTTATACTGATTCTCATTTGGGTCCATTACTAATATCATCTTTTCACTTACCAGCAATCACTCATCTCATCATCAGTTTGTAAAATAATTTGTGTCTGTAACATTACTCAAAACTAAAATCAATATAGATTTAGCTTTATGCATGCATCTAGTTTATCATGATGGAAGAGTTATCAAATTTGTGACTTAAATCCTGTTTGTATCATAGCTAATTATGAGAAAGCAAACGTGAGCACTAAGCAACATGGCATTTTAATAGTTCTATACTTTTATTCCCCCGGAAAGAAAGTAAAAATTATCTAGAACTCAAGAAGGTATTGATCAATGGATTGTAACCTAATCGTATTTCATCTCATTTTAGGAAAAAGATTTAGGATTTGGCCAACTCTAGTGTTAGATGTAAAGGACTCTTCCAATGAAAAAAAAAAGAAGCTTTAAACCATTTCTTGTTTTGGATCATGTGGTATCTTTACCCAATAAAAGGTATAATACTCCACAATATATCATTTATTGGTTTAGAATATAACTATGATCTTTTTTATTAGAGATAACTATGATCCTTTTAAATTGGACGTTGTTTGGTTTAGTTCAATGCAGTGAGTGAATATTGCGGATTTTAAGATTTTGGGAGCACTGTTTAGCTAGTTGAATTCAATGATTATCAAGGGGAGGGGCTTCTATACGATTTGAATCAATCCCAGTATTCTTTTGGTTTTAATTTTTTGTAGACAATCATTATAATGTCATACTTTACACAAGCAAGGTGCAAGGAGCACCCTTCACAGGCTTCACCTTTTATTTGGGAGAGAAAAGAAGACAGCTTTTAATAAAAAAAAACAATACATAAGGTTCCCCACGCAAGAAAAGAAAAACAAGAAGAAAAGAACACAAAAGATGAAGAGGTAAGTCATTATATTAACTTACAAAAAGTAAAAAACAATATTGAAAGCAAAAGATTGTACAATATAATGATTGTGATCTCACAAAAATGATGGGGAGAGATTTTCCTATATTTGGACAGAGGGAGAAGAAGATGCCACACACTTCCCCTCTTTTTTTCTTTTCTTTTTTATTTTCTCTCTTATTCTCATTTCATTCTAAACATACCTTTAACTTAAATTCCGTACATATAATGTTTTCTTTCTTAGATAACATTAAAATATCTAACTCTTAAAATCATGTTGAATCACACTTTTTGTATTATCTCATTTTTTTCCCTCCAATTTTATATTTCTTACCATTTCTAAACGGGTATTTTATGTACAAAATTTGTATGAATAATAGTTTATTTTCCATTAAAAACCTAAAATCTCAGTCTCTTCAAACCACTAATAATAATAATTATTATTATTATTATTATTTAATTAATAAGTGAAAGAGAATGGATTCAAATCCAAGTTCTTATAATAAGAAAAATTAGATGATATCATTAGGTCACAAGACTCTTGACATGGGTAAGCTTAAAAGAGAAGACGTCATCCACTTAACTTGGTAGATTTCATTTACTCAATCAACTCTGTTATTGTAGAGCTCTTTCGCTTACTCTAGATCATCGACTCTACAAGATTAGCTCATCAAATATTGTACCTAATAATTGGCATCAACTCTCAGCAAGAGAAGCCAATAAAGAAACGACCATTATGCTTCGAAATCAACTCAAGCATTTACAAGCTGTTACAAATCATTACTCATCATTTAACAAAATAACGAAATTCAAGGAACCAATTCTCTATCAATAACTGCCTGAAACAACCATAAAAAGGAAAATTAATAAGAAGACAAGGCATGCATTGAAAAATTGTCGATATAATTTTCTTACTTTTGACAAAGTAAACATTTAACAAGATAACAAAATTTAAGAAAACGGCTCTCTATCAATAACCGCCTAAAACAACCATAAAAAAAGGGAAAATTAATAAGAAGACAAGACGTGGGTTGAAAAATTGCCCAAAATATCATTTACTTGCTTTTGATAAAGTAAACTTGATTTCTCACTAAATCATCATAATTTTACTGGTTGACACCAAACCGCTATCCCCTGATTAACTCTCTCTCCCTCTCCCACTCCCTCTCTCTCTCTCTTGACAAATACACATCTTCAAAATCAACCGTACAAACAAATGATTCTTTAAACCACTATTGTACTTGTATTAATTATCATCGAGAATATAGACTACACATGCATTGGAATTGTCTTCTCAAAACAAAGGTAAAAGGAGTAAAGGACCCAAGTTAGCTCTTTGAGAGGAGACACAAAGGGGAAGAGTGGCTTAAGGATTAGGGTATAGAGATTAGAGATGTTCCTAATCACGGAGTGAATTGCGGGCCTCTCTTCCCTATGTCGAGTGAGACTGAGAGAGTGGCATTGTGGCAAAGTAGCAACTAGCAAAATAGTACAGCTGAGATTAACAAACGACGACAATTATGTGGGGCCCACATGCAATCACAGCTCTGCACGAACAAAAACTGTGAGAAAGAAAGAAAAAGATAAAGAAAAGATAAGCAAGGCAAAGCAAAGAGAACTCAGTTTGGGTCCCACTGGCTTTGAATACGGCCGCGCACGAGTGAGGACAACACACGCGTGCGTGTGCTGACATGTGTGTAAGAGTGTCTGTGCATCACGCGCTCAGTATATGTGTGTGTCTGATGATGGGTGAGACAAAGTTGCGGAAACTTTGGGGAGTTTGTGGGATCATAGGCTATAATGTTTTCCATGCTCAGAGTGAGTGACTTCAGTATTACTGTACTCTCAGTAATAGGAGCGTGGATTACACGAATATAATGAAAGAAAAAAAAGTACTGTAGTATTTTAGGTAAAAAGGTGGGGCTTGTAGGGGGCTGTATTCAGTACTCTCCAGCCACTTGATTTGGTCAAGTCCAAATGACTTTGCTTTCGTCCTTCTGTCTGATGGATGGTGGAGCTTTTGTTGTTCACTGTTATTATTATTATTATTATTATTTTTTGGATTGTAATGAGGTAGCTCATCCTTTCCCCTTTTGAATTTTATGGGATTTTTATTTTTTTTTACACATTTAAAAAAAATTAATGTAGATATTAATATAGTTTTTTGTATTTTCAATATAAATCATTAATCTATAAATATTATTTCTCATTTCTCTCCAAATTGGTTCGAAATGTGACAAGTTAAATAAGTATTTATGTGTATTTTTAGTCACATAATTTACTTCATAGCCATCTAACTTGTTTAAATGATTTAATGAACAATATGATTTTATATACGTGAATGGTTTTATGAACCACCACTTAATAAATTGGAAAATATTCATTCAACCTAGTTTGAAGGAAACTTTTGTTTCTATTTCTTGCTTTTCTTCTTAAGAAATGTTTTTTGATTTTTTTTAATGTAAAACTGACATGTTTTCATGTGTTTTGTTACGACTTTAAAAATGAATCAGAAAACATTGTTTATTGTTTGACTAACATGAAATTCATTACTATTAATTACAGTAAACCTACATGTGGTATGACCCGTTTTCACTTTGCCTACCCGTGGTTTAATCATTTACACTTTGCCCACCTGTGGTAACTTCTGTTAGGACTCTATTACCCATCTTTCCTTTTGCCGTTAGAAAAACAAATTTTTAAGAAAAAACAAACATAACAAAAATCAAAAAGTTAGGGTTTTTGATTGCTGAATAACTTCTACGAGAATAAATTGGAGGAATACAAATCAAATATAAATAAAAAAATCCAATAGCTTTCCAAACCCATCTCCTTCATTTATTTATTATTTTTTCTCCCTCTTCATCTCTATCTCTCTGACTTCTCCCTCTCTTTAAACCCAACCCACTCATGGCATCACCCACAATCCACCATCAACCAAAAACGATGTTGTTGTAGTCAGTGGCTGCAGTGAAAATTTCAATTTCAATTTCGTTCCTCTCCGTCGAGTTCGAAGATTGCGTTGTGGGCAAGATGGCTTGGCGAGAGGGTGACTGGGAGAGAGATGGGTTGGCGAGAAGGAACAAAGATGGTTGACCGAATAGAGAGCTTGGGTGAGCGTGAGCGGCTAGTTGAGGAAGATGAATGAATCGGACCAATGTAGGACAATTTCCCTTTGTTTGTTTGGTCCAATAAGATAAAAGGAAACTAATTCCCAACCTTTCAATCAAACCCCTTTATCATACCAAAACTTAATTCACAATCCAACACAAGAAAACCCTCTGGAAAATTCACCCAAACCCACCATTAACAAACCCTCCGACTGTGACTTCGATCCGCCTCTCTCTCTCTGCTATCTTATTTTCTTTGCTGTGGGTGTAGTAAGTCTATGTTTGCGTTGCTAGGTGTGGTGGGTCTGGGTTTTGAAGAGGGGTTTGCTTTGGTTTTGGTTTGAGATTTGAGAGAGAACTAAGGTGAAGCCGTGTATGATTTTTGTGAATAACTGAAAGTGTCTGAAAGGATTTTTGTGAAATTAGAGTAGAGCACTTTCAAGTGTAGGATTTTTGTAAATGTTTTTTAGGATTTGTGCGAATATGAAAATTTTATTTGGATTGATTGACTCAAGACTGTTCATACTAAGAGGAAGTGTTTTCTTGAATCCAAGCTACAAAACCCCCCTATTTGATCTTGTTTTTTTGAGTTTTTTCTTTTATTTTTTGTTTTTAGAGGAGAGAGACATAAAAGCAAAGATAAAATACATTTTTACCCTTAATTTTAACAGAGGTGGGTAACAGATGGGTAACGGATTGAAATTCAGGTGGGCAAAATGTAAATGATTGAACTACGGGTAGGCAAAGTGAAAACGAGTCATACCACAGGTGGGTTTACTATAATTATCCCAAACTTTTAATAATGAAACATGTTGAGAAAACATTTTAATATATATATATATATATGTGAGGACCAGATTTGAGTTCCTAGCCCAAAGGATAAATGAACTTAGGCCTAAAAAGCCCAATACAATGAATTTGTAAAAAGTGGGTTGGAAAACTGGGTTTTAATGAATCGATCAACAAATAAAGTGGATTCAGATGACAAGAAAATACAAATAGACTAGTTTAATCTAAAGAAAACTGTCATTGGCACAGTCCGAAAAGATCAGTTCTTATATATTGATTCTCAAGTTTGACTAAAAGTTTAGTTCTTGATTGCTATAGTATTTTTCTTTCTATCTTCGATCCCTAGTTCATCAGGGGTCTCTTACATTATATATCCCCATTTGAATGATCTTGGCCCTCCACTTGTCAGTCGTCCAAGCCACTACTTGAGTGCTTGTCCCATCAGACACTCTCACAAGCCCTATGTGAGTTGGAGGGACTAAAGCAGCACTGTTCAGAGGTCTTATCCACATAAATGCAGCCAGAGAGTTATCTGCAGAGCATTCAATATGGTGGTAGCAGCTTTTCCTTAGATATTTCTCAGCTCCCATTTTGCCCCGTACGTTCACAGTGCATATCCTTATCAACAGAATTTCCAGGAATGTCACTCTGGACAATAGAACTCACCTTCTGACCCCCTCTTCTTTTAGCTAAGGAGATACTCCGCCTCGGCCTAACTCTCACAGTCTTTATAGCCATAGCTTGCTCGTGAAGTTCTTGGTTTTACTCCTTCCTCATTGTTGATCTATTCTCGGACCACTGTGCCTCCTCGGACAAGGCCCAAGGCCCAATATACATTTGGGCCTACGTCTTCACAAAATATTTATATATATATATATATATATATATATATATATATATATATAACTTGTTGGGAGCATCAAATAGGAAAACAAGCCCCATATTTGGAATCTACACGGAAAAAATTATGTGAAGAAGTAATTGGTTTGAGCAAAAGAGAAGGAAAAAAGAAAAAGAAAAAGAAAAAGAAAAAAGTTAATGATTGGCAAAGTTGTTCATTGACGATCAGTGGTGTGTAGAGAGAAAAAGAGAATTGACAAGTTACCATTGGACTCATTTTATTTTATTAACCATAGAATATGTTTTCCTCCATACCAAATAGGGAAAAAAAAAGTTTTCCATTCAAATAAGCGGATCATATATTTGTGTCAAATTAATCATCCTGTTGATACTTTCTTTTAAGTAATTCTTAGATTCTCTCGGAGTACAAAAAATGATATTCCCTTCTCTCACATTCACGGTGGGTCTACCATGAATATGAAAAGAGGGATTACTATTTTTCCGTACTCTGGGAGTACTTAAGAATTTTCCCTTTTCGTTAAAGTTTAGTAAAAAACTTTTTTACAAGTCTAAGATATCTAATTTCATGATATGCATTGAGCATTTAACCCAGTCTTTTTAACCAAATCTTTGGCCCATGGTTTGCATGATGCACACTTAATTTTGTCATATCTCTAATAATTTTTAAAATATCATTATTCGTTATCACAATATACACATACACATAGTACATGATTAAATTTGTTACACTTTAATAAAAATGTTTGAGAGGTTAATCGTTCAAACTAAAACTCCGAGAATTAGATTGACACTCACGCTCTTAAAAAAATTAAAATAAAAAATTAACATTCATGTCAAAGTCTTATCCTCTTTTTTTTTTTTTTTTTAAGATGAAATTTCTACATCTTTTGTATCTTTTGGATCGACATTGATAAACATGTATTATATTAACATTTTTTTTCTCCAAATAACAAGTTCCATTAAACAACACAATTGTCATCGGTTACAATTTTATCTCTAGAGTTTTACCACAAAAGAATCAAGGAATTTCTTAATATAGTTTACTTGATAATCTTCAAATGTTGTTAGTCTCGAAACCTCATTGCATGGTAGCTTTTACTACATTCGTAGAACACATACATTTAAAGATGCTATTTCTTCATTTTTCAGCAGTTTTACCCCAAGATTGAGGGATACTATGTATAGATGCAATATTTAATGATTGTGTAGATCAAATTGCAAATAGACATAGAAATATAGGTGTTAAGGTGAATTGTTCACTAGATTCATTGGAAATATGTTGTGTAAATCAAGGACACGCTTCAAAAGCAGTTATAGTTGGAACAACTAGCTGAGTTACTATATAATGTGCAATGCCACTTGTTATTAGTTTCTTCCAATATTTCAATATTTGTTATCAAAAGCTTTGTAACTCAATTGGTTGGCACCTTCTAGTGTTTTGACATCTAAGTTTCAAATCGCCCCACCCCCAACTATCGATGTATAAAAAAAAAATCAATAATTCTCGTAAAAAATTGTAATCTTTAGTATTCTGTTTTAAAAAAAAAAAAAAAAAAAAAAAAACAAAGTAGTGTAGTGATTTGATCATACTATATGTGTTTGCAAACTTGAAATTGCATAATATAGTGATTGATATAGATACACATGTTTCATGTCCACTTAAGAATGCAAATATCATTTTTATAAAAAAAAAAATGCAAAAAAAATTCAATTATTTTTTTACATTCTTGATTGTGTTTTATTAAAAAAAAAAAAAAAAAAATTGTTGGATGTCATTTCAATTGTTGCAAAAGCAACTAAATTTGAGCAAGAACGCTATATTTCAAATCAATTGTTTCTCATACAAATCATAAAAAATTGACATCAAGAGTTCAATATACTTAATAATTAATGCATTACTTAAAATAATTAATGTAATAAAACAAATGTATTTATCATATCAGTAATATTTTTAATTACATAGAATAAAGACGACAATGTTGGTTTCATCTAAATGGTTAAGATTAATTTTAGTGAATTCACAAATATTTAATTTTAGATGGCTTATATGTCAATTGTTGTAAAAAAAAAATATGAGGAAGAATATCATATTATTATTATTATTATTATTATTATTATTATTATTATTATTATTCCAAATAAAAAAATTCTTATACAGAATTTATAAATTATAATCATATGAATTCCTTTAATGTAAATAATTAATGAACAATTATAGATAACTAATATATGCATATAATGAATTAATAATTTGATATAAATGCAAACTTTGTTGAGGTTTTGAGAAGGCCTAAATAAAATGAATTTTAAGGAATGCGTCACATGGTAGAAGTACCTTATGCTCTCTCACATGAGATCTTGGCTTATATATAAATATATATATATATAGATTACGAAAATTGAATTTTTAAATAACACTATATAGCTAAAACATATATTAATAGTTATATTCTATAAGACGAAGAAAATAATGTCTTGTAAAATTATTATTATTTACAATGCATAAAAAAAATTCATTATAAATTAAAAGAATTTGTTATTGCATTTGGAATTGAAAATGTTCTCCAATATGCTACTCTTGATCTAACTTAAAAATAAAATCTATAAAATAGGAATTTAATACATTAAAAAAGTTTTATATTCCTAAACTTATTGCTTAACGTATGTCTATTGTAGTAACCTACTCATCGATAAAACCACAAACGCCTTAATCCCACACCATCATTTGATTTGAGAAATTTGGTTAAAATCCATAATTCATATCCCATAGCGCCCACAGATTCCCATTTAAATATTAAAAAAATAAAAAGCAAAGCATCAAACATATCAAATTCTATACCCATTTAACAAAATTTGCTCTATAATATTCAACAACAAAACCTTAAAATAACCAAACTTAAATTTGGAATGGTGAATACTATTAGTAGATAGCAATAAACACAAAGATCATCCCTTCTGATTGCCTACAATAGCAGGCTAAATGGCTATAGCAAATTTTTCATTTTTGTATATAGAGAACAGCCTTATTGTTTAAACCTAAACTAAATGGCTGGATCGATAATACATTTTCACCAAGAAAAGAAAGAGAGTACAAAATAAATAAATAATTACATAA
This sequence comes from Notholithocarpus densiflorus, assembly GCA_030021035.2. Taxonomy (NCBI): domain Eukaryota; kingdom Viridiplantae; phylum Streptophyta; class Magnoliopsida; order Fagales; family Fagaceae; genus Notholithocarpus; species Notholithocarpus densiflorus. The sequence goes on from JARYZH020000017.1 coordinate 2,039,652, forward strand.
AATCAAGCACCCTTGTCTGTCATGTCTCCAGCATCAAGTTTTTGGTCTTTAGTCTTTACTTAATTTAAACACTTTTTTTTCCACTAAAACTAGTGAACACTTTTTTTTCACCAAAAACCAAATCAGTTATGCAGGGATTTCAAGCAATGAATTACCCCCAATGAGAAAACCACGGCCAAACATACCACAGGGGACCTAAAATAAAACAAAACAAATACTGACTTCCAAACAGAAAAGACTGAACAATTTTATAAAAAAATCCAAAAATCCTCTTCTTAACCAAAAACTTACCTAAATCATCAATGACTTTTGCTCTAGGAAAATTGTTAAAGTCATTATCAAGCTCTAATTTTATGTACCATATAGAAAAGCCATTATCAAGATAACATTCAAGAAAGCTCAGGCAAGAAAGTAGCCAAAGCAGAAATCAAGATAAATAAATATTGATTTCCAATCCTAATTCTCAAAGGATTAAATTTTGTTGGCTGTGAAATTTAGGGTCAGCTTGATTCATTTTAAAATCTAAAACAACAACTTTAAGCGAAACATTTATTTTAATATTTAAATAAAATTAGGTAATATTTTTTTTATACTTGAAAAATTCATTATTTATCCAGTCTTTATGAGATTCACTTAATTTTTCTATTACTCTCACTCTCTTGTCTCTACTTTTTCTTTCTTTAAAGTTTTTAATAACTAGAATCATATGTTCATTTAGATACTTATATTAAAAAATATTTACAAATAAAAGAAATATTATCTACATTATAAAAAAAAATGTCTAAAACAAAATAAATTTTAAGTTGTAATACAGTAGAAGCTAATGAGCTTTTAACAAGAGAATGATAGAATCAGTCGACAGGAGAGAGAGAGAGAGGTTTAAAGGAAATATTATTTCTTTTAATTTATAGGAAATAAAAGTATTGAGTTTCTTCATTTTCTACTTAAACATGCTCATTCTCTTAGGAAAAATGGATATGATATACAGTTTGTTTAGATTACTACATAAATATAATGTTACAAGAGAATCTTGTTATTATTAGTATAGATATATTATATATAGGATAAAAATTAAGGGGACTTCTTCCATTGTTGCCTTTGACAATTTCTTTGGTGGATTTTCACATCCATAAAGTCTTTCAATCTAAACTTATATGTACCTATTGCTACCTTGAAGGTTATATTATTCATTTTGTGGTCCTTGACTTGGGAGTACACCTATAGCTATAAGCTCCTTCCTATTCTTCTTGCTTAGGGTGAAGGATCCAAACATTTAGGCCGAAAATGTATTATTACCGGCTCCTATGCCTCAATCAAAGTAATTGAAATGCTATAATTATTTTTTTATTGGAGTAAGTATGATACTGGATTGAACATTAATTGGAATGGAAGATTTTGTCTAAATTTTAGTCCATGATTCTTCCTTCTTCATGCCCTTGCCATAGGGTATTTGAATTTGAAGATGAATACTTTTTCTTTTCTTTTTTTTGATGGAACTGAAGATGAAACTTTAGAAGCATGACTTTTGTGAAAGTTCCCTATCCTAAATGTTGGACTTTGTTTTCCTTCATACTAAACCAATCGTAAATGACAATAGATTCCATAACCAAAAGTAGATGTTTCCCCATCAAGAGCTCTTTTCTTTTCATGTATTGAACTTTTTTGGCTTTTAATTTTAAACCTAAAAAGATAACGCAGTTAGTTAAAGATTATGTTTCATGAAAATAAATGTCATTGATTCAATTGGAATAGATTGTACGTAGGATGGAAAAGTGTAAATGTCATTGATTTAATTGGAATCAAATGTGTAGGGTGGAAAACTATAAGAGGAAGTATGAGCACAATAAAATCTCACAATTTCTCACAATAATATTGTTTTGAGTTATCGTGAATTTGGGTGTAATATTTTATTTTATTTTATTTTGATTCATGGTGAACTAACATCTCAGCTTATTAGAAAATGTGGTGAGATTTTATTGCAGCATAAAAGAACTCTTTCCTTAGGACTAAGCTCACTCATTAAAAAAAATGCAGAAAAAAATAGATTATTTTCTTTCTTTGTTATTGAGATTTGAGAGAGATAATATTTTATTTTAAAAAAAATTAAATTAAATCATTATGTGAACCTGTTTATGCTTCAACTGAAACTTATTTTGGTATATAAACAAAAATACTTATTTTCTCATACATAAAATTAGATCTCATATATTGGGTTGAGTAAGACCTATTATTAGTATTATATTTATTTTATTTTATTTTCTTAAAAGACCCTATTATTGAAGTATTGAATATCTGCACCTTAAATAAATATATACTACAAAAAAAAAAAAAAAAATTGTGCACTATAATGGGAGGACAATCAAGCTGTCCTCCAAAATAATAAAAATAAATAATTTTTAATCAACTTCTAATTTCAAGTGACTCATGTAATCGCTAAAACCCACAATAATTTACCGATATTAGTTAGGGGGATCATGTATATGTTTCAGGGGAGGAATGAATAAATTCCTCAAATTGCTGATGATTTCATCATACATATGATTAAATCATAGTAATACGTCTCCATCTTCAAATTTATAGAAAATTTTTTAACTCATGAGCTTGCATTTCCATGTGCATAACATAAGATGTGACATGGTCCTGTCTCATGCATGCATATAAAGCTGTAAAAAACATATATGTGCTTTGTATGTATGTGGCTTCGTCAAAGTGACACAACTAATACCTTTCACTGCATGACACAACAGTTTGTCAAGTATAGAATTCATGATTATGTGCGCCCATCGATTCATCTCCACCAATCCGCTTCCAAAAACATAAATGAGAAGACAAATTTGATCCTTCATTTTTGGATCACTATCAATTTAGTCTTTATATTTTGGTATCAGTCAATTTGATCTATACATCAACTCACTAATGGAAATTGAGACCCAAATAGTATTTTGGCCAAACCAGAATTATATGACACAGTGGTTGACCCTATTTTAGACAATAAAATATTCAAATCCCGAAAAGAAATGCTTCAAGATACAAAACTACAAACCTAAAGCTGTCACCCTTATATTTGGGGCTATGTGTTGGATTGAATAAAGGGCATATGAGATATTTTCTGGCTATGGTTCTTAGAAGCTAGAACTGGTATGTAAAGGTGGTTTCAGAAGCTTTGTATTGTAGATATGTTATGTAGTTTTCACCTTTATTTTTAGAATCCTTTACATAGATCATAGTAGACATTATTGTACTTGTACCTTTATGCGAAAGAATGGTACGAGTACAATGTTCAATACAGGTTATATGTCTATCAGCATTGTGTCAGAGACCAACAAAAGTTTGTAAATAGAGATTGAAGAAAATGAAATTTGAAAGGAATCACTCACCGCTGCATCAAGGTCAAGGCCCCCACCACCATAGGCTTTGTGTTGTGAAATTTTAGTCACCACCATGACCATAGGTCCATAGACAAAGACCCTTTTGTGAATGTGTTATTTGAGCCTGAAATTTTGTACAATTATAAATTATAATGTCAATGAACTTTTTTTCCTAGACCCAGAGCGGCGCTTTTGTTGGTACTACCATATTATGCAGAAAAAACCACTTGGCTTTGGTGCTTGAATTTTTGTGCCATTTAGTCTCCACAGAAATCATCATTATCATATAGGTCTTGTTCTTACTCAATTTTGTCCAAGCTTAGGTTACAGAAAATCTTCAGCAAATGATTTTGTTAGATGATTGATTGCGATATCATGCTTAATTTTACCGAGAAGGGATTATCCAATAAAGTCTTTTAACTCCTAATCCTTGTCGCTGACTAAAAATCTTTTGTACATTAAAAAAAAGGGTAGGAAAAAACTTGTGCTATTGTAGGCAAAGGAATAATACTAATAATGCAGAAATGTAAGAGGGAAGAAGAAATGAATCAATCTGTAGATATAGATAATATTTACTATGGTAGTTGAAATCTGTTATAATGTTTGTAAAATCGTAGGTGAACATTGAATGTATGTAGTCAATTTTCACAAAAGGCCATGTTTTTTACTTCCCATATTGAACAGAGATTTTATTTATTTTTTCCTGGGGGAGACAAGAAATTGAATGGATTGAAGAAGTTGTAGGTGAAAATTCAAGATGACAAGTATGGCCGAGCAATGGAGCCATCCAAATTGTTTTACAAATAAAAAAAAATAAATAAAAAAACCTAGTTTTTTGTGTGTAAGTCATGCACAAATTACTGATGATCATGGATCTTTATCTATCACTATTTTAGATAAATAACTAAATTCTGGTATTAAGAGTTAGAGAGATTATGTGGGAAAAGAAAAGAAAAAGAAAAAAAGATGACAAGTTAGGGAGGAGAGATTTGAATCATGAATGCTTCTGTTAGAATTTGAAAACACCAAAAGATGTAAATTAATTAAATTATAAGGGGGTGTTTGGTAGAGTAGTTTGAGAATTTTTGTTTGGAGTTTTTTGAAATACCTGTGGGTGAAAAAGTATGTGGAAATGTGTGTAATGTTGTCTAAAATGTAAAAATGTGAGTTTGAACTCAATCACTAATCAGAAACTAAGGAACTCATTGCCTATGATTTTTATTATGTAGGCCACTTCTTGTCAAATTTTTACTAAAGAATTAGCGCATTCTTGTTTCTCTAAAATGTTGCTTGAAATCAATAACTAATTTATGGTGCACCCTATCTCGTACAATGATAACCTTGTTAGAGGACAAAATTGAATGCTTTAGTGAATTGTATTTTCAGTGAATGGTAATGTTGTTCTAGTAACGTTGTTTGTATTTTTTAGAAATATGTGTGAGCGAAAAAGTGTATAGAAATACGTATAATGTTGTTTAAAAACTGAAAATTGTTGCTCAAAATTCCATAACAAATGGCCCCTAAAGCTAACATTTTATTTAGCTCAAATTCAACGACATAATTTCTTTATAGGAAAACATGATATGGAAAAGCTTATATTGTGATGTAACGATCCAACCAAAAGCAAATCCACCAATGATGATTATTGACATGAATGACTAAAGAAACTGCAGCAATCCTGTTAAGAAAAAAAGAACCGAAAGAATCCTTACAAGTCATGATTTTTTTGGTAAACAAAAGCTTATCAATCAAATGATGTTGTTTTTCATGAATTATTACAAGGGATCTGTGTTCATTGGTATGTATTTGATTGGATAAATGATGCTTATCAGGAATCTGCTTTTGGTTTTTGTCATTTGATTAGACCCAGAAATTCTCAATCACTCCAAAATTTTGCTACAACTACAACACGAGGTTTTCACTGCCGTCTTGTACGGTTATACATCAGCAAATATCTTCAATTGTTGATCCTGATTCATTAATTGTTGGTACATAAAATGGTGTAACTTTAATTGAGTGTCTGAAATTGCTAGCCAATTTTACTAGTAGTTCAGACAAGTGTAGTACAACCATGTTAATTTTCTCATCAACTTATGGTAGTGCCTTTTTCTTTAAATAAATATTTTCAGAGTATACTATTTTCATTGCTTCTCTCTCTTTGAAAATGGAGATGTCTAGAGATAATAATATTATCAAAGAGGATTTTCAGAGAAGTGATGGCCTGATGGGTACCGTTTTATTTGACCTATGACCAATTATTGCTATTTCACTTAAAAACTAAAATAAAATATAGCTAAAATCGTAGGTGTGATCACTACTCTGCATCACTTAAACTTCCACATTGCGTTATAATATGAGACTATCTAATTACTAATGTACCTTATCACTACTCAAACTCACAATTCTTAAACTTATAAGTGTGATCAGTTAGAAGGGCTTTCTATTACTAAATAGCATTCCATGTTTTGGTAAATTCAATGAATAGGTTGATCACATAATAAAGGGTAACTAGCAAACTAGCAGACATCAAAAGATCAAGGTGGATTCATATGATAGAGTACGTGGAAAGAAAAATAATGAGAATGGAAAATTATTTATCTCAGGCCAACATACTGTGAAGGAGCAGCTATTATAGCCGCTCCATGAGATGACACCTCCAATAAGATAAGGAGAATTTTGTTACATTTGAGAAAATGCATATAAAAAGTGTGAGGAATAAATCCAAGGACTAAAAAATTATGTCTCATATAGGATGGAAATTATTTGCATCTATTATATATATATATACAACGGGTGTCTCATTGCGTGTGAGTTTCCATGGAACACTCACTAGCTACTAAATAAGCTTTAAAAAATCATATACATCTATTTCTTGTTTCATTAACCAAAATTGATTTAACCTTTTGCCCATTCTATTTTCATGAATGTTGATATTCACATTTATATTAACAATTAAGAATGGATCTACAATTTTGAAGAGAGAAGAATAATTGTGGATCAAAATCCATGAAATTTTTTTTTTTTAGAATACTAAGTATTTTAATACACACACGGAGAGAATACTAAGTATTTTTTTTTAGAATACTTAGTATTTTAATACTAAGTATTTTATTCCCTCTCTCCGTATGTGTGTGTTAAATACAACTGACCTTCTCAATCACTCCAAAATTTGCTACAACTACAACACGAGGTTTTCATTGCCGTCTTGTACAGTTATGCATCAGCAAATATCTTCAATTGTTGATCCTGATTCATTAATTGTTTGTACATAAAATGGTGTAATTTTAATTGAGTGTTTGAAATTGCTAGCCAAATTTTACTAGGAGTTCAGACATGTGTAGTACAAGTGTACAACCATGTTAATTTTCTCATCAACTTATGGTAGTGCCTTTTTTTTACATAAATATTTCAGAGTATACTATTTTCATTGCTTCTCTCTCTTTGAAAATGGAGATGTCTTGAGATAATAATATTATCAGGGAGGATTTTCAGAGAAGTGATGGCCTAATGGGTACTGTTTTATTTGACCTATGACCAATTATTGCTATTTCACTTAAAATCTAAAATAAAATATAGCTAAAATCAGAAGTGTGATCACTGCTCCCACGTCACTTAAACTTGCACATTGCGTTATGATGTGAGACCACCTAAGTACTGAATCTACTGATGTACCTTATTACTACTCAAACTCACAATTCTTAGACTTATAAGTGTGATGAGTTACAAGGCCTTTCTATTACTAAACAACCTCCCCTATTTTGGTAAATTCAATGAATAGGTTGATCAAATAATAAAGGGTAACTAGCAAACTAGCAAACATTAAAAGATCAAGGTTGATTCATATGATAGAGTATGTGGAAAGAAAAATAAAGAGGATGGAAAATTATTTATCTCAAGCCAACATACTGTGAAGGAGCAGCTATTATAGCCGCTCCATGAGATGACACCTCCAATAAGATAAGGAGAATTTTGTTACATTCGAAAAATGCATATGAGAAAGTGTGAGGTATAAATCCAAGGACTAAAATTATGTCTCATATAGGATGAAAATTATTTGCATCTATTATATATATACATACACACAACTGGCGTCTCATTGTGTGTGAGTTTCCGTGGAACACTCACTAGCTACTACATAAGTACATATAATGAATGCATAAGATACCACCTTCATCTAGTAGGGCTTTTTGAGAATGCTTTAGCTTTAAAAAATCATATACATCTATTTCTTGTTTCATAAACCAAAATTGCTTTAACCTTTTGCCCATTCTATTTTCATGAATGTTGATATTCACATTTATTTTAACAATTAAGAATGGATTTGACAATTTTGAAGAGAGAAGAATAATTGTGGATCAAAATCCGTGAAACATTTTTTTTTTTTTAAATACTAAGTATTTTAACACACACACACAAAGTGAGGGGAGAAGTTCTTAAAGAAACTAACAGTAGTGTATATTCAAAATGACCTTACTTTTGGATACACAACACAAACTTTAAACTCTTTAACTCACTCATTTTTCGATGTGGGATTAACTCACTGTTTTTTCTTTTGAGAATACTAAGTATTTTAACACACACATGGGGAGAGGAGAGAAAGTCTTGAAAATATAAGTTTGTGAAAGTTGAAAAACAATACCTAAAAAAAATTATTTGACATTGTCTATTGAGATTAAGAATACTTACGATTAAATCATAACTAGCTTATAATCCTTCCATATGCACAAATATAATTAACCAAAACCTAATAAGTGAGAAAGTGCACATTCAGAGCATTGCTTCTTGAATATGCACAGGTCCTTTTTTTGTTAATTTAATTTAATTTAAAAATTTTTAATTTGGGAAAAAGTTATAATATATTGCTATTTTGGGATTGAACCTTTTCAAATTAGACAATCGATGAATCACAGAAAAAAAGCTAAATGAAGATAAATAAAAACAAGTAAGGAGTTAATTACACAAACACACACACACAAAAGGCAGCAGAGGTAGATAAACTTGGTTTGGTAAGTAGAAAATATGCAAAATTCACCAGATTTTACAAAATGAAAGTGAGGAACTGCTTGAAGGCCAATTGGGCCTGGGCTTAGTTTAAAAGTTGTAGATAAACCAGGTCTAGTCATAGGGTCCGTTTGGATAGAACTTATTTTGCTGAAACTGAAAACTGAAAACTGAAAACACTGTAGCAAAATAATTTTTAAATGTGTGAATAGTGCCGTGGGACCCATTTTTAATGAAAAAGTTGCTGAAAAGTGAAATTTGTGGGTCCGTGAACAGTGCACTTGGTCAAAAGTTGCGGCTACTGTTCATGAACAGTGCATGAACAGTAGCCGCTTGTGAGGGGGAAAACGCGTGAAAAAAAAAAAAAAAAAAAAAAAAAAGGGAAAAACGCGGATGCACAAGACGTAAACGCAATAAGCTGGATCCAAACCGGCTCATAGTAGTCATGTTTTGAGCAAATATCAAGCTTCAAATTATTAATGGCCTCCTCAAGCCCATAGAAAGCATCAAAACATAGATGACAAGCAGCCTATATTAGTAACAAAACACATTGGCTGCTTGTTTTGCCCATTGTCTGATATGGATTACAATCCTCTGATCTACCACTATACTATCAAAATTTATGCCCTGTTTCTTCCATTGTGAGTGATCTTCAGCCACTACTGAAATGTTCCATGGTAGGATGTCCCTCCCTGCCATTACTGCACTAGTTTGTACCCTGGCACTTATAAGTAAAATTTTCCAATCTTTGTGGATGTTACTTTCTGCTTAATCTTTCTTGATTGTTTGCTTGCTTGCTTGTCTTGACTTAACTTCCTCCCCTGCCTTGAATGCTTTAAGTGCCTGTCAATCAAGCATTTGCTAGACATAGTGCTTCTATGGGATCAATTTTCTTACCTTCAAATATGAGCTGATTTCTACACTTCCAAATTGTCCAGAGAGTGATCACAATGGTGGTTTCAAAAATGGGGGTTCACTTCTCTGAGGTTTTGTATATCTTGTAGCCAGTTTATAAGCCAGTACAATAGTACATCAGTACTAGATTCAATATGACATAAAAAAGTAATGTGAAAAGGTTTTAACTCCTAAAAATGCAAAGATTCATTCAGATAAGTAGAACTATACTTCATGATCCATGTAGCAAGGGGTCCCTGAACGCTGTAACTTGTGAGATTGAATGACACACAAGTACTTGAATCAACAATGAAATTCTGAAATTATATCCTAAACTTTGCCCACACATTACATCCCAAAAGCTTCTGGCCATCCATATCTTGGTTTGAAATTATGAAATTACATAAAAGTTCATTAAAGCAGTATCATTAGAAATGGCCATCATAAGAAAAGATTTATGGCTTTTTTAACATCAAACCATTTTTTCAACTCACAACATCAAATATTCTTCATAGTGTATTCTTAATATTAGCTGCATTGATAATTCTCTTCTCTCATCTTCTCACAATTCCATTACACTTTCATGAACCAGGAAATCACACAAATTGGGTTGTTTAGCATGTATATACAAATTTTACCCCGACTCCAATTTCCTTTTCCACTAGCATTTTCTCGGGTGACAAACAATTTTTAAAAGCTTAAAACACATGTCAAATGTCATTCTTTTGCCAACTTCAATGTCAAGTGCTTGAACTCTACAAATTGGTGGGCAGTCCCCCAACCAAAAAAACTATCACCATCCTCCTATATTTGGAACCCCTACCTCTTGATGTGTGATCAATTTTGAATCTTAATTAATGACAGGAAGAACTATTGATTTCTTCCACCCAAAATTTCTTTGTATATCACAGTAAAACAAAATTATTGTATCCATGATATGAGCTTGATGATGCAGGAAGCATTGGTACTTGACCACCCTAGTCCCATTGTACTTAGCATAGTTAAGACACGATACGGATACCAAATTGTTACACAATAGTGTAGACAAGAGTGTTACTGTGCCAAGTACATGAACTAAGCAGTAAGCACACAAGAAAGAAAGACCTATTACAATAAATCATGGGTTATGTTAGTTGCTTGTTAAGAAATTGTTTTATGTCAGATATTTTGGTTTTTAATTTTAAATCTAAAAAGATAACGCAATTGGTTAAAGATTATGTTTTATGAAAATAAATTTCATTGATTCAATTGTACATAGGAAAAAAAAAAATTGTACATAGAATGGAAAAGTGTAAATGACTAAGGGTGAGTTTGGTTCAGCTTTTTGTAAAAGTGCATAATGAAAAAGTTGAGTTTTTAAAAAGTGCATAATGAAAAAGTGCATTTTTAAAAAGCTGAGTGTTTGGTAAAAGCTGTTAAAAAGTGCTTTTTGAAAAAGCTGAGTGTTTGGCTAGCACTTATAAAAGTGGCAGTTTGAGGGATAAATTACCAAAAAGGACAATGTATATATAAGGGAGTTTATTTCGTACTTTTTTTTTTTTTTTTTGCATGTGAGTTTGTTTCATACTTAAATCAACTACTTCATCATACTTAAATCAATTTTTCTCTTTCTAAAATATTTTTTTTCTCACCAATATTAGCTAATAATAACCTACCACTTAAGATTTATTGTGAAAATATTGTGATCTCGTTATGCATATATTAATAATGAAAATTTGTGGTCGTAGCTCGTAGGCTGTAGTGCACGCGGAACAGACACTCTTCGCCTAACATTTTCTATGGTACGTTTCTTTCTTTCTACCCAAACGCACGTCCCATTGTCACCTTATGTTGAAGACTCGAGATTTTCTTATTCTTTTATGTTTTCAAATAGGTAGGTTTCTCATTATGATTTCCAAGTTCTCTTCAGAGTGCAAATCATCCCTTATTTTTTATACATCAGTTTTCTCATATTTATGCACTTATGTATACATCTCTCTCTCTCTCTCTCTCCCCCCCCCCCCCCCCCCCAAAAAAAAAAAATCACTTATGTATACAAATTCTTTTTTATCTATTTGTAAGAGGCAACAAAATTAATTAAGCCAATTACAAAATACCATGTCAAAATTTATTGACAAATTTCAAATTTACGTGTCGTTAAATTAAAAAAAATCAAGTGTTGACATGTGTCATCCCAGATGATATCATATTCGCAAATTAAAAAAAAAAAAAAAAACTCAATGGATCAAGTCTCTAAAGTCTCGAAGAAATTCCATCAAAAGCCTTCAAATTCAAAAAATCTCTAGAGAGTATGAAGAACACTCAAAAAACTTGAAGAATAACAAATTCAGACTATAGCTATAGATTGGTTGTGAAGATTTTTCGTTTTGTCTTCCAACCAAAGTGAATAAGATTTCTTGTTCGAGTTAAGACTTCGAGAAGATAGAATAAAATGATTAATCTTTTCTAAAAGAATCAAAATAAAGAATTGTACTCACTCATTCTATAAATACAAATTTATATTTGTGAAACATTTTCCAATTGTTTGATTTTCAATATGAGAATTTTGTGTTTGTGTTTACACCATCTTCCATTAGGATAATTTATAATAAAATTATTTAACAAGATTTCTAGCATTTTATTTACTAAAATCCAAAATTTATCTTTTGAATATAAAGGAGATAAAATATAAAATTAATGTAAAGATTGTAGAAAATGGGTTGAAGCAAAAGAGAGAGAGAGAGAGGACACACAAATTATGTGGTTTGAATTTATGGCTTTATGTTCATAGAGGAATCCATAATGGATACATATTTATTATATGACCAAGTGTCTTACAAAGAACCTTAAGTAGAGTATATGTATAGAGACTAGGGTTAGCCCTTGTTGGGCTTTATAATATATTGAGCCTCTGGAGCTATTAATTACACATACTAAGCCATAAACTCATAACTTTAACATTATCCTTCAAACTAAAGGTAGAGGCTTGGTCATACTTCTAGTTTGGCAAATAAGCTTGTGAAGATTCCTCAAATATAAATTTAAAGTGACTAAGTTAGGTGGATGACGGATCGGGCACAATGTGAAATGAATACGTGAGTGAGTTGGTGATTTCTGCATATATTTTTGAACCCAAAAATAATGAGAATTAGGAAAATTTAAGTGACATGGGAGCCTCGCATTGGTCCTACACGTCATGCTTGAATTATAATTTCACCATTCAACTTACTATATGTACATTAGAATTATTAACACAATTTTCTATAAGTGAAATTCTATTACCCAAGTTCTAAAAATTTTAACCCAAGTTCTAAAAATTTTAAAATACTATTCCATCTAAAACTCAAGTATTACAAATTTCAAGATATTTAAATAAATTTTCTTAATTTATTTTTAATGTTTTACAATCTCTTATAATATTTTATTTTTAATAAAAAATTTAACTTATATGATTTGCATGTCATGTAACTTTTTCTTTTATTTTTATTATCTATTTTATTATTTAAATTTAATTATATTATTAGAATATTTATTTATTTTATATTTGGTTCTTTATTAAGTTGTGCAATCATGAACATAATACTAATAAAATATATATTTGAGATTACACAATTCTCTAAATATTTAAAGCAAGATATTAGAGCTAAAAATCCAAAGTTCAAAATTTCTGATTTTAAAAAAAATATAAATTTATGAAAATTATAAATGAATTAATGTTAAAATTAATGTCATAATAAAATATTCCATATTAGAACTTTGAAAATGAGCAATTATTTAGTGCTCCGGGAGCACAATAAACTGTGCTTTCCCCTCTCATATAATAGTAGAACGATTTTTGCTAGAGGGGGAAGCACAATTTATTGTGCTCCCGGAGCACTTAATAATTTTTTTTGAAAATATATAATCTCACTCATTTTAATTTAAAAGTTATAGATGACAATTAATGTTAAAATAAATTTCATAATGGAATATTCGATATTGGAACTTTGAAATATATAATCTGATAGGCCAAGAATGTATTGACCCCTTGTGATGAATTAACCAATTAATTAGCCAAGTTAATTAATTAATTCAATTAGCATGCAATAAGCGTGGTAGCACAAACAAATCACCAACTAAGTTAAAATGCAGCGGAAAATAAATTGACACGGTGATTTGTTTATGAATGGGGAAAACCTATATTGCAAAAATTCCACCGGGTGATTTTAAGGTTACCACTCCCGAGAATTCACTATTATTAGAACAAGCGGTTACAAGTAAAAGAATTTCAGTACCTTATACCAACCTACAGTTGAATCTTTACCTCAATACCCAGTTGGACTTGTTCTGTAGTGACAGTCTCTCCTTTCAATGCACGACTCTCAGTATGTGACTAATCAATTCGATACGCGGATCCCAGTACGCGACTTACACACCAACTTGAGAAAGATGTTGGCCGCAAAGTTCTTTAGTTCATCACATGATGAAGATCATGAACCTCCTTGATTACAAAACCCTATGGTGTACAAACATAGCAGCTTCTTGAAGAAAGAGACGAACTAGAGCATATGTCTCCGGTTCACAATATGCTTGTGAAAAACTTTTGCATTGAGGTGCATCAGCTGTGACGGCCCTTAAAACAATCCTTATATATGTTTAGGGTTGTGAGAAAAGAAAGCCCAAACATCTATACACGGATTGGATGAAAATCAGAACTGAAAATTTGATTTTCTTAAACCTTGATAGAGCAGCTGTCGAGTATCGGGCTTAAACAACCTTTTAAACCTCGATAGATATTAGCTGTCAAGTTTTAAAATCCAGCACTTCTTCACTTGATTCTTGAACAAACTTGTATGGCTTTAACATTTGAACTTAAAACCCCGTTTCTTAAAGTATTAAACACATTTTAGATCTACCAAATTACAAGTAAAGTGCGTTTTGTTAAAGGATTAGCCAATTCTATATTGATATATGTTTCTAACATGATTCACATATGTCCTAACATAATCTCACTCATATTTAATTTAGAAGTTGGAAAATAATAAATGTTGAAATAAATGTTATCATTGACATTCCATATTGGAACTTTGAAAATGTATAATCTCACTAACATTTAACTTAAAAGGTTAAAGTAGTTGTATTAGTTTCAATGAACTTTAAAGTTTTTTTTCCCCTATAATTTAATAGTTATAATTTGGAAGAGTTGAATTCAAGACGTTTCCGATGAAAACAACAAAAGTGCCAATCAAGTAACATGGATCTTGATTCTCAAAAAAAAAAAGAAAAAAGAAAGAAAGAAAGAAAGTAACATGGATCTTGACTATTGATGAAACACTTAAGATTCTCAGGTAAAAAAGTTGTATTTTATACAATCGGTGAATGAAATATCCCTCTCACATGATGGTTACAAAAAAAAAAAAAAAATAATAATAATAATTGTAAGAGTTTTTGTGTAGTTCTCTTCTTTCTTTCTTTCATTTTTTCATTTATTTTTTTTAATTTTGTTATTTTTAATTCAATACATGGGATGAAAGGAATTGAACTCTATATGTTTTCGTAACGAAAACATTAGGAAGTGCCAACCTTTGAGGTACAAGGCTTTAAGGTTTAACAAAAGTCTCTTCCTCAAAGTTTTATTTATTTATACTTGTTTTGGTTATTTCTTTTTTCTTGCTGAATAAAAAGAGAATAATGTAATATTTTGTGTACCACTGAGCTTTAATGAAGTTATTGTTGTAGGTACAATAAATTTATTGATGCAGCTTAAACCACCAAGCTGCTTCTGTGTGAAACAAAAATTCTTACCATCAAGCCACATTGTGTGGTGGTTATTTATATTTAATCTTTTTACAATTTGGCAAAGAATTTAATACTCCCTAGTTGATGACCTTCATTTAAAAGAAGAAAGCATCCTAGTTGGTGACCATTGTAATAAATTCGAAGACTAAATGAACTCTGTTAAAGGAGTTGACTCGGGCGATCCTACCACCGACTCGGGATACCCCGAAAGCCAGCAGGGTCCCACAACTACACTCCACCTCAGCCCCCAAAACACAGATGTGATACACATATATCCCTTTCCTTCACTGATCCCCACCCTCCCTTCCCTTGATCATTATCATTATTTATTTCCCCATCTCTCTCTTCCTCTCCCTAGCCTAGCTCTTTACATACCATCCACCACTTGTTCTTTAAAACCCACTCCAACCGCGTTTTGCCACGCAACATAAAGCACCAAAACACAAAAATAAAAATAACACAAAAAGACAGTCAAGCAAGAGATAGAGAAAGCTCTTTTCTTTCCTTCTAGTGGTCACCATTTCATAAATCATAGTGTGTATATATAGCATATACATATATGTATTTGAGGTCCCCTATCGTATGATATAAACCTTTGTCTTTTTTCTTGCTATCTCACTCTCTTTTTTTCTCTCTCTCTCTCTCTCATTTCTCTGATTTTTTTTTTCTTTCTTTTACATTACTGCGTAACGCGTTACATGTCTTTTCCCATAGTCTCCCAACGCGTTCATCGACTCTCCATTCATTCACTGCTTTTAAAAAATTTAACTTTATCTCTCACTTCATTCATTCACTCACTCCAACCTCTTTCTCTCAAATTCTCTGACTCATTCTCTCTCTAACTCATACACCGAGTCACCAATACATACTCTATTATTATTATTAAAGTATATATATAGGTTTTATGGTTTTTATTTTTTAGAGTGAGAGAGAAAGAGAGAGTGCATTTTGGAATCAATGAAGCTGAATCCGAAGCACGAGAGGCGTTGGGCCTCGGACACTGTTCCGAACAAAACGGCGGTGAGTAGTGCCGGAACTTCGCCGGGAAGCGGTTACAATTCCGTTGAGGAGTTCGTTGAAGTGACGCTTGATCTTCAAGATGACAACACTATTGTGCTTCGGAGTGTGGAGCCTGCGACGCCGACGACGGTGATCAATATAGAAGGCGGAGTTTCTGGTTCAGGCGGTCGGGATCAAGCTCCGGCGGTTTCAGCGTCGGCGCCGGCGTCGAGGTCTAATTCGATCAGGAGGAGCTCGTCCTCGTCGAGTAAGTTGCGGCAATTCTCGCAGGAGTTGAAGCTGTTTTCGCAAGAGCTGAAGGCGGAGTTGAAAAGGTTCTCTTGGAGCCATGGACACGGCACGTCGAAAACTCCGCTCGCCGCTTCGGACGTTACGGCGGTGGCGGCTGCGGTGGCGGCTAGCGGAGGTCCTGGAGGCGGAGGTGAAAGCGGTTTCGCATCGGCTATGGCAGCTCGGGCACTTAGGAGAGAACGAGCTCAACTCGATCGCACTCGATCAGGCGCTCACAAAGCACTTCGTGGACTCAGATTCATCAGCACCAAGACCAATACCAATGGCGTTGACGGTTGGAACCAAGTCCAAACCAATTTCAACGATCTCGCCAAAGACGGCTTTCTCTACCGCGCCGATTTCGCACAATGCATAGGTGTTCAACCAAAAACTCAATAAACTCACTCCGTAACCTTTTTTGCAACAACTTTTTTTATCTTTACATTTTTCTGTTATTTATTTATTTATTTTTTGAAAAGGAATGAGAGATTCGAAGGAGTTTGCTTTGGAGCTATTCGATGCTTTGGGACGAAGAAGAAGATTAAAAGTCGACAAAATTAGCAGAGACGAACTGTACGAGTTTTGGTCGCAAATCACAGATCTAAGCTTCGATTCAAGACTCCAGATCTTCTTCGATATGTACGCATTAATTAAAATGATTAGTTTCAAGGTTTTGCTTTTAATTAATCATTAATTAGTTTTAAACTTTTCGTACTCCATTATTAAAGATCGCACTTTCTCTCCTCAACTTTGGCCATGCCAGAGTTTTTTTTTTTTCGTCTTATCATTCGTTAATAATAAACAACACACAGACACAGTACGTGAATTGAGAAGGACAAAACAGTCAATTCACACTTGTCAAAATTACAATAAAGAGAAGTTATTATACTTTTTTAATAATTTTTAAACATGATTCTCGTTTTAATTAACCATTCAGGGTTGACAAGAATGAAGATGGTAGAATCGGTGAAGAAGAAGTAAAAGAGGTATGTATATAAGTTTCTCTTATCTCTCTCTTTCTCTACCTAACCAGTTATTAAACTATAATTTTCCTTTACCAAATTACATAATTAAAGTATATATATATATATTTTAAAAATGGTTTGCATGAACTCCTTAATTTTTAATTTGATTTTTTTTTCTTGAATGCATGAATCAGTCAACCACGTTCAGATTCAAGAAATTTAAAAAAGAATTAAAAAAAAGGCTGGTACGCTGCCTTTAAGTAATATTAGAAACAAAAGTGGCTCTTATAGTCTTGCTTAAGCTTCTTCTTCTTTGCTTATTAGGTATGATTTGTGCAGGTACAGGGTGTGATCATTTTGGTTATTAAAATCAACGTTAGGCAAGATTCGGTGACCTTATATCCATGAAATTTTCAAAAACTAACAACTCCCCCTCTCAATAAATTAGAAATTAATTAATTAATTAATGGGTTTTCTTTTCTTATTTCTATTTGGTGGTTCATGACGTTTCGCATCTTCTAAAAGCATCCTATCTATATTTAGATGGCTTTTTCAAGAGTTAGTGAACTATTTTTATTTTTTATTTTTTTTGTCTACGAGAGTGCTTGAGGAGTTGGGTACAGATGGCGTCTCGAATTCTCTAATTAGTAAATTGTTTACAAGTCACTCTCTCAAGTAATTAGAGTCATTTTCATTGTAGTTGGTGGGGGCTTTTTTGTCATTTACTTATTTATTTTTGGATAGAAATTATGTTTTATTTTTTGATGATGTTTTTATTTTCAAATTTCAAATTTCAAATTTCAATTTGTTTTTTATTTTTATTTTTTTAAATGCGTAGATTATCATGCTAAGTGCCTCTGCGAACAAGTTATCAAGATTGAAGGAACAAGCGGAGGAATATGCAGCTCTTATCATGGAAGAGTTGGATCCTGAAAGACTTGGCTACATTGAGGTGGGTAATTACTTTATATTATCTACAATCTATTACACAACTAAATAAAGTGAACCCCATATTTCTCTTGTTGTAACTGTTAAAGTTTCATTGTCACGTTAATTTTTTGGATTTATATATCATATCAGGCTAAAATTGACCAAGAATTTTAAGTCTTTAGAAAATATAGAGTCTAGTATTTGAGTTTGACTTTTTTTTTTCCCAGTCAATTGTTAGGCGACAAATCACCAGTATTTTCAATAATTAAATTACCATGTTGTTCAACCATGCACCGAGGAAAAAAAAAAAAAAAAAAAATCAAACGTGAACAAATAGTACTATATGAAAACGACTGGATTACATTGGTAATGGAATAAATTTATCTTATTCGGGGAACATTTTGAAATAGAAAAAGTTTGTTGCAATTTTTTTTTTCGTCTTTGTTTATCATTACATCACTGGGCAATTAACTTGCCCTTCTATTATCTTTTACAATATAAAAATATGTAGTTAAAATATTAATTAAGATGATTGAGATGGGTGTCTGTTGGCTCGATTGGTCCATTTGATAAAAGCTAAACACATAAGTAGTGTTAATTTGAAGGCACATATAGTCCAAGGTTATTATTTATGCGACATCGATATATAAAACTTTTTAACTTCTGATCAATCTTTTCAGCTAAAAAGGAGGAAAAAAAAAAAAAAAAAAAACTAGTGATCTATCTATCATCTATCTGTCAATGATAATTACGGTAAATAATTGAATTATTGCCCCCGCCATCACCACTAATTTACATTATCAATTGTCGGTGACTAGTGACCACGTTGCTTTTTCATAAAACACGCCAATTAAGCTTTTATACTTGTCACTCTTCTTTTGGACTTTTTCTTCATTTCAAAATCAAGTTCGGTCACTGACTACTAATTACAAAAATAGAAATCTAACTTTGGTGACCATTCCAATTTTAAAACGCCATCTCTTTTTGTTTTTTAGAAGAAAAATTAGAGCATGTGACAAGTCGTTAATTGTAATAGTTAGTTAAGCACAATTATATGAGTAAAGGTGGGTACCATATTAATAAAACAAGGTATTATAGATTTTTAATTATAGTGACCTTTGTAGTTTTGGAACCCCAAATTTTTTATTATGTGGCATAGCGTTTCCATGTGGGATTACAGTACTTCCACATAACAATCCCACATCATATACGTTTCCAAGTGTGTCGTATACTTTGTATACTAGCAACTATTCTCGATCAATGATAGTGTAAATTAAATAGCTGACGTGTCCAAGGTCATTGTGCTCCCCACATGGTTCAACCCTTGATGACTTTTGTAAGTTTGTTACATTGTGGTTGATGATGACGTGCAGCTATGGCAATTGGAGACACTATTGTTACAAAAGGACACATACCTAAACTACAGTCAAGCATTGAGCTACACAAGTCAGGCATTGAGCCAGAATTTACAAGGGCTGAGAAAGAAAAGCCCAATAAGACGGTGGAGCACAAAATTCGTATATTATTTGCAAGAGAATTGGAGGAGACTTTGGGTTTTGGCATTGTGGATTTGCATCATGATTGGGCTGTTTACATGGAAATTCATTCAGTACAAAAATAGAAGTGCCTTCCACGTCATGCATTATTGTCTCCCTACGGCTAAAGGTGCAGCCGAGACCCTTAAGTTCAACATGGCTTTAATTCTCTTCCCCGTGTGTAGAAACACAATCACTTGGCTCAGGTCTACCAAGTTGGCTTACTTCATACCTTTTGACGACAATATCAATTTTCACAAGGTACACATCAAACCCATTAATGCTTCTTGAATTTGTCATTGCTTAATTTATACCTTAACTATTTAGGACCCATATCCGAGACTTTTAATTAATTAAGTCCCATCTCCGAGACTTGTGTTTCAAGTCAGCATGATGAAAAGTTTTCTATTCATTATTACTAAAAATTTTACTTTTTTTTTTTTTAATACTTTTTTACTATTATTACTACTACATTGATGATCACATCTCTATGGGTACATTTGCTTATAGACGCAGCAAAAATTGACAACCACACATACGGCTATACGTCTGTACCTTTATTTTACTTTTTATAGGTAAGCAAATTTTTTTTTTTTAATATACATATGTATAGACAAACATAAAGGAGTAGATTCCCTCAATTTACTGTTGCAAAAATGACAATAAATCAGCCATGGTGAAATCAATTTAGATTTAAGTCGTCAAACTCAAAACATTGACTTTATTTACAAACCATGGGAAGCTAATTGTGCTAAGCAAGCAAACAAAACATAGTCTTTATTTATTTATTTATTTTGGTAGAAAGATGGGAATCATTTATCATAATAAAATACTAATACAAAAGCTTTGTCCTTCTACCACCCTAGGTGGGTGTCTAGAAACAAAAGGTTTCATAGGGCATTCTCTAGGAGTGTCAAGTTGAAAAGGTCCCATACATATCTACAATATATAGAAGATGAACATTGACTGTATTTTTCAAGTTTGCTCCTTTGCTCCCTTCCTCTTTTAGCAGGCCTATTCTTTATACCATTATTTTTTATTTTCATAGAATATGTGATATAGATGGACGGTTCATCTCACTTCAGGAGAGTCTTATAATAAAAAATTAGAGAAGCGAAATTGGGTAAAATATGGAACTATGGGTTCTAATTAACTCAATTGTTATTATTATTTTTTTTATCAAATTCTATCTTAGGGGAAAAAAACCCTTACTGGTATCTGGGAAGTAAGAGATTAACATGATTGATGATATATTATTTATTTTTGCGGCTAATAGATTAATTCAAGCGATCTTACCACGCAAGCTAAAATCAAATTACCATATAGAACCGAAAAAGAAGAGTCGAAATAAGTGCTCTTTGGAAGGTTTGGACCAAATATTGGGGGAGAGATCATCAACCTTATGTTTTTGTAGTAGTTAGTTCATGTTTTATGCATCTCAGGTCCTAGAAAAAGGTGCCTATCTATATGTTATGGGTTATGATTCTAATAGTTCGGATTGATCAGCTATTGTGTTTACATAATAGTAATTAAGCACCCCAAGGAAATAAGTATGGCTCTTTCTCTAGCATAGGCCCTTATGACTTACTGCCACTGGAACAGGATTATATACAGAAATGTTTCCAATGTTTAAAGCATGCCATTTTATCAATATACTAAGTAAAAACGGCTTAAAGTTTGAGCAATGTGATATTGCATGCTGTTATTCTTCCCTTGGGTCCTAAAAGGTATGAACTTTAAGTTTCTACCATATGTGTAGCTACTGATGCACTGATTTTGCCATGTCTGGGTTTAATGAATTGGAAGGATAACACATACAGATCATATTGTAACTTAGATGTCTTTTTCATCTTCAAAGGTTTGGCTAAGCTGTCTTCAAGTAGCATGACTCATCGCAATGTGACTCTTTACTGCAAGAATGACAAAGTTGATCTATAGATGTCGTGAATTCAATATTGTGAAAGTCTCATCTAATAACTAAAGTGAATACCTTATTAGAATACTTGATGACTTGATGTATGTGCTGCCTCTAAATATGTTTTCATTTTTCTTTTTGTTAACCTCTCTTTGCAGACAATCGCAGGAGCCATTGTAGTTGGTGTCATTCTCCATGCCGGGAACCACCTTGCATGTGATTTCCCTAAACTTTCTCACTCGCCTGAGGGAGAATATGAGAAATATTTAAGTGTTGACTTCGGTAAATACAGACCCAGTTACGCAAAGCTGGCTGAAGGAGTAGACGGTGTGACTGGAATCCTAATGGTGATTCTCATGACAGTTGCGTTTACACTTGCAACACGATGGTTTAGGCGGAGTCTTGTTAAGCTGCCCAAGCCCTTTGATAAGCTCACTGGTTTCAATGCCTTCTGGTATTCACACCACCTATTTGTCATTGTCTATGTCTTGCTCATCCTCCACGGACAATTCGTATATCTTGTGCACAAGTGGTACCTTAAGACGGTATACTTTTGATATTTCAAGTGATCATATTTATATTTTCAACAATAGTTATTTTTCTGCTTAGAAGAGCTAGCTAATGTATTGAGTTCATGCATGCAGACATGGATGTATCTTTCCATTCCGGTTTTAATGTATGCAGGAGAAAGAACCTTAAGGTTCTTTCGGTCAGGCTCCTACACTGTCCATCTTCTAAAAGTGAGTCATAAATTATCAATTGTTTCAAAGTTTTAAACTATTAAGAAATGAAGAATTTAATGATTTAACTCTTATTCTAACAATGAGAACCTCTTACATTTATTTGAATGCATGGTGTATTCCACAATGGATTGCATGCTCACAAGTTGTTTTTTCTCCTCTTAATTCAAGGCTGTTTTTTTCTAACCTTGATTTTCTTAGGTTGCCATCTATCCTGGAAATGTTCTTGCGTTGCAAATGTCTAAGCCACCCCAGTTCAATTACAAGAGTGGACAATACATGTTTGTCCAATGCCCTGCAGTTTCTCCGTTTGAGTGGTAAGTCACCGTAGCATTCCCTGAAATCACTATATTTTGGGAAATTTTCACTTTTTCGGTAATTTACAGCAACTGCACCAAGCAATGGCTTTGTTTAAGCAAAGCTATCCCTAGGTGAAATCCGAGAATTAGGCTATCCAAAATTTTATTATAATAATAGTTAAATGATTAAATTTACAATTTTCTAACAATTATTTAGACGCTTGCCAATGTTATACTATAAAGTGACAATGTTCTAGTCATAATTTCAATGCTTTGCGAGCGAGAATATATGCTGAATGCTGAATAGTTTTTGAAAATAAAAAAGTTCTGATGAGAATGTCTGAATCATACAATACTCAATCTGGTCACCACCAGCACCATGTAAAAATGTGGCTACCCAATTGATCATTTTTATGGTTCAATTTATGCATCCCAGGCATCCATTTTCCATTACCTCTGCTCCTGGAGATGACTACCTTAGCATTCACATCCGGCAGCTAGGTGATTGGACACAAGAGCTTAGAAGGGTATTCTCTGAAGCCTGTGAGCCTTCTGTGTCTGGAAAGAGTGGGCTTCTAAGGGCTGATGAAACAACCAGAAGAAGGTATAATTTTGTGCACCTGTCTAATGTCTTCCCTGGTTTAGCATTTTTTTTAAAATTATTTTTCATGTTATGTAATATGTAAAATTCCTTTTGGAGATTACAGTTTGCCTAAGCTCTTAATAGACGGGCCTTACGGTGCCCCTGCACAAGACTACAGGAAGTATGATGTCCTGCTACTTGTTGGGCTTGGAATTGGGGCAACACCTTTTATCAGCATTTTAAAAGATTTGCTCAACAACATTATCAAAATGGAGGAGGAGGCAGTAAGTAACTTGTTCTGTTTTTGCTATATGACTTTTATAGACCTTCACTATTTAACCTGCAATAGTATCAGTACTTGTTAACCTGTTCTAATTTTCATAGACTTATTACCAGGACTTGGGATAAAACTATGTATTTTATCATGCAAAATAAAAATTCTGTTTCCTTCTCAACAGGATTCTGTCTCAGATGGCAATAGGGAATCAGATCTAAGTGTTGGAAGTACAGATTCTTCAATGAATAATAGGGTCTGTCCAAAGCGGAAAAAGCCTCTGAAGACCACTAATGCTTACTTCTACTGGGTAACTAGGGAGCAGGGCTCGTTTGATTGGTTTAAAGGGGTCATGAATGAAGTTGCTGATCGGGATCAAAGGGTAAAAAAGAATGCTCCTTGGCATCATTTCATTTCCTTTGTTGAAAATTTCCCAAGTTTGATAACTTTAACTTGTCAATTTGGAAATTAGGGTGTCATTGAAATGCATAACTACCTGACCAGTGTGTATGAGGAAGGAGATGCCCGATCGGCTCTCATTACCATGGTGCAAGCACTCAACCATGCCAAGAATGGAGTTGATATTGTTTCTGGAACTAGGGTAAGCTCTTTGATGATTATCATTCTCATACTCAATACTTTTCTAGACCTCATTCATGCAATCAAATATTTTTTAACTGTTTCTTGAACTATGTGGCTTTGGACCAGACCACTTTTCTTTTAGAATTGTTAGTAGCAACCAACGACTTTAACCAAAAATAAATAAACAAAAATACAAGAAGTGGGATGGGGTATTTGACAAATACAAGGCCCTTTTCGCTGAAAACCTTAATGTGTTACTAATTGTTTTCCATTCCTTTCATTATCAGGTAAGAACTCATTTTGCCAGGCCTAATTGGAAGAAAGTTTTCTCCAAAATATGTTCCAAGCACTGTTCTGCAAGAATAGGTGAGATAAATCTCCAATAGGCCAAAAGATATTACTAGCAAATTTAGCTTTCTTCTAATGTTATCATTGTGGTTTTGGTAACTTTGATCAGGGGTATTCTACTGTGGGGCACCAGT
This sequence comes from Notholithocarpus densiflorus, assembly GCA_030021035.2. NCBI lineage: Eukaryota > Viridiplantae > Streptophyta > Magnoliopsida > Fagales > Fagaceae > Notholithocarpus > Notholithocarpus densiflorus. The sequence continues at coordinate 2,064,267 of JARYZH020000017.1, forward strand.
TTTGGCTAAAGAACTTAGCAAGCTCTGCTATATTGTGAAAATATTGTGATAAAAATTGATACTGATTTTAATTTTAATGTACTATAAAAATTATTTTTTTCTCTTTCTAAAAAAATTATTTTTTTCTCACCAATGTTAGCTAATAATAACCTACTCCTTAAAATTTATTGTGAAAATATTGTGAAAATATGGTGATAACATTTCCTTATTCTTCTTTTTTTTCCCTCTTTTTTTTCTCCTCCACACACGTACCCTTCTCTTTTTTCTTTTTTTCTTTTTCCTTCTTTACCCTTTTTCCCTGCCACTTCCTCCAGAACATTCCACTTTTCATTTTTTGTTCATTCTTTCCCCTTTCTCCCTTTCACTTCCTCCAGAACGTTCCACCGCTGAGCACTTTTTTTTTTGACAATTCAAAAGCCGAGAGGAAGAGAGAAGATGATGATGATAATGATGAACTTTTCATTTTTTGTTCATTCTTTCCCCTTTTTCTCTTTCACTTCCTCCAGAACGTTCCATCGCTGAGCTCTTTTTTTTTTTTTTTTTTTTTTGATAATTCGAAAGCCGAGAGGAAGAGAGAAGATGATGATGATGATGATGATGATGAAGAAGATGAAGATGATTGAAACATTGGGTTTGTATTTGATTTTGATTTTGATTTTGGGTTTGGGTTATGGGTTTTCAGTTAATGGTTTAATTTTGAGTTGATTTTCTGTGGATTTTGGGTTTGATTTTGAGTTGATTTTGTTTTGGGTTGATTTTGAGTTGGGTTTGGGATGGGTTTTCCAATGGGGTTTGAGTTGATTTTAAGTTGTTTTGTGTTGATTTTGAATTATTTTTGGTTTAGTTTTGTTGATTTTGTGTTTGGATTATCAAATGTTGAAATGGGTTTTGTTGATTTTGTTGATTGTGGTGGTAGACCGGGTGGTGCTGTGTTTGTAGCAGCACGGTGAGGGCAGAGCAAATAGAAGAGATGAGAGGAATGAAGAACAAGCTTGAGAACTGAGAACTGATGAAAGGTAATTTGGTAATTGTCAACTCACCCCTAACGGATATATCAAAACGTCTACGAACTTTTGGCTTTATGGACCTCCAGAGCTCCATAACTCAAACGCACGTTCTCTTCACAAATATAAAACGCAACTTTTTCTAAAAAGTTGCGTTTTATACTAACCAAACACTATTTTTGGGCTGGCTTTTTTGAAAACGTAACTTTTGGGCTTCAAACGCTGAAACAAACGGGCACTAAATGTCATTAATTTAATTGGAATCAAGTGTGTAGAGTGGAAAACTATAAGAGAGAGTATGGATGAAATTGACAGTGCCAAATATAAAGCCTATTAATTCTCCCTCTTAGAAAACTTAGGAATTTCATACTAATCCCAACTCTACACCTTCTTCCTCCTCTTCAAGATGAATACCAAAACATAAATATCTCTAAGAGATAAATATAAACACAACACTCAATTATCCCAACACAAATAATGATGATCAGCACAATACCTTCTTTTTTTTTTGTTCCGTATAACTAACGTTAGAAACCAACCAAAACCAAATCAAACCTAGAACTTCCAAACCTTCCTGCGCATATATTTTCACCAAGAAAAACACACAAAACATGGAAAAGGAAAACAACCGCAAACCCAAATTATGGCACCGCTTCTCTGCCAAAAAAGTTACTATGAGTTGTTCATTCCTCGTCGTTTTCATCCTCCTCTTCATCTTTCTCCACAAACCTTCATCTCCCACCTCCAAGTCCCCAATCCAACGCATCGTCAAAGAAACTTATCCCACAATTCACTCCAAGCCCTCATCTGCCTCACCCGCGAGCCTAGAGCGCGTTGTTTTCAATACCCAACACATCTGGAAAAACGATGTACTCAACTCCGTCACTCCCAGAGGTTCCATCAGCGACCACCACAAAGTTGTTCTGGTAACCGGTGCAGCTGGTTTCGTTGGCACCCACGTGTCCCTCGCGCTAAAACGGCGAGGAGATAGTGTCGTAGGCCTTGACAACTTCAACAGATACTACGACCCTAAACTCAAACGCAGTCGCCAAGATCTCCTCCTAAACGAAGGCGTTTACGTGGTCGAAGGAGACATAAACGACATGGCGCTCCTTAATCGGCTTTTCGATACTGTTCGGTTCACCCATGTGATGCATCTGGCGGCTCAAGCTGGAGTTCGTTATGCTATGAAAAACCCAAGTTCCTATATTAACAGCAACATTGCTGGGTTCGTTAGTCTACTCGAAGTGTGTAAATCTTTGAATCCAAAACCTGCCATCGTGTGGGCTTCGTCTAGTTCTGTCTATGGTTTAAACACCAAATTGCCGTTTTCAGAAGAAGACCGTACTGACCAACCAGCAAGTCTCTATGCTGCTACAAAGAAAGCTGACGAAGAAATAGCACACAGTTATAATCATATCTACGGGCTTTCATTAACGGGGTTGAGATTTTTCACTGTGTACGGACCATGGGGGAGACCAGACATGGCATACTTTGAATTCACTAAGAATATATTGAAAGGGAAAAACATAACTGTGTTTCAAGGGCCTGGAGGTGTTTCTGTAGGCAGAGATTTTACGTACATTGATGATGTTGTGAAGGGTTGCTTGGCTGCTTTGGATACCGCTGGGAAAAGCATTGGGAGGGAAGGAAAAAGAAAGGGTTTAAAGGCGCCTTTGAGAGTTTTCAATATAGGGAATACTTCGCCGGAGAGTGTTGAGAAGCTTGTGGGGATTTTGGAGAGGTTGTTGAAGAAAAAAGCGATGAGGGATGTACAAGAAATGCCTAAGAATGGAGATGTGATGTTTACGCATGCTAATATAAGCTTGGCAACAAGGGAGCTTGGGTATAAGCCTACTACAGATTTGGAGACTGGGTTGAAGAAATTTGTGGAGTGGTATGTTGATTGGATCCAAAAAGATTAGATACGGTCACTTAGGTACTATTGATTAGATTTATTAATTAAATTCAAATATATTGGCAACACTTTTTGTATTGTATTAGTCAATGCAACCGTGTTTTTTGAATCTAATTGAGAAATCTAAGGTATATCCGTAAAATTGTAATTTTTTTTAATTTTAATTTTTTTTTTGGTAATTGGATATCCGGGGGTCAGGGATTTGAACCTTGTACCTACCTTTTGTTGGAAACAAAGCTTAATTTTTTTAGGTTTTCTTTGTGTGGTAGGTTCATTTGGATTGTATATTTATTGGATATTTTTAATAACAATTTTTATTGAATTTGATGTTAGAGTTCGTTGGATTTATAGAGTTGTTGGAAAAACCTATGCTTGCATATAACCAGGAATTTTATGTTGTTCACAGGTTCTAATATTGCTCTTTCTCTAGTAAATTAAACACTGATATTGGCAGATATATATTACGTTTTTTTGCTGGCTATTTCTGTAGCATTGGTGCATAAGAAATGCAGGATTATATAGCCACGCAAGATTGGTTTGTAAATCTTACAGATTCAAAGAATGACATAGTGGACAATCACCAATGACATTAATCGGCTTTAGTTCTATATATTCTTCTTCTTTTTTTGAGCAAAAATTCTATATATTCTAATGACAGTAATATTGCTCGCTTTCACATTTAGGTTTATATGCATATCCTGAAATGTTCAATAATTACATTCAAAGAAACATTGATCTTTCTCTTAACCATTTTTTTATACTCATAAGTAATATAAACATGACAAGTATTCCATTATGATTTGCCTAGACCATAGCTTGGTTGCTATCACTTAATGTAGTGAATTATTTGTAAAATTAGACCATAAAATTCTTAAATGGTTGGTCTGTTGTTTATAATGTCTTAGCCATTGATTTGAGCTTTGTTATACATGAATTATTATTATTATACACAGTGTTAGTAATTCTGTTTTTATTTTCTAAATATGGTTTGGGGTGTATAAGTTTGTTTTATACCAGAAAGTATGTTTAAAGTAGTTTGAGAATATTAATTCCCAATATTAGCATTTTTAGCATTTTAAAACGTATTTAGCAGATCGACTCCTACTCTTGCCTTTATTTGTAGTATTGGACATTGCAGATAGTCTTGGACACCAAAGTTCCACAGCCATTTGTCATGTCCACAATCATATTGCAATAGATGCTATTTTGTCAAACTTGTTTACATGAGTTGTGATGGAACATTTTATGTTGTCTAATGTTATAATGCATCAATTAAGATTATTACCATTTAATAAACGTGATGACAGTAGAAGATCATCACAGCAAATGCAATGATTTCTTCTACAAGCAGCCAAGGTGACTTTGGCATTGACTCTCTCTTGCAATGTAGCCCATAGTCATTCAATTCACTTTGGTGCACTTACTTTAGAATTGGAACAACACCACATTAATCAACGTGAATGTGAGATAGTTTCAAATGGTGAAACCTTTTTTCCCCAACAAATGACTAGGAAGCTCTGAGATTGACATAAATTGAACCTGTAAAAACAACCACTTGTCACCACATCAATTTCTTCCAAGAGAAAGAACATCTCAACTTAAAAGACATTTGATAGGAAAAAAATTCCACTTGGTATTTAATATCAAATATGATAACAAATAGTCATTTAAACATCTCAACTAAAGGCAACTGCAAAAACAAACCCCAAAATCCCTCTTCACTGATGTCTTTTGATTCAAGAAAAATGCAAGAAAAACACACTGCTTTAACACTTAATCAAGCTTGGGGTATGTTCCAAGACAACATAATGTAAAGATTTCTAATTAACTAAGGAGGATCAGAAAAGTGATATTTTTAAAATAGGCCATGTTCAAGAGTCGGCAATTGTAACTTCGACTTCCACGCCAGGTTCAATAGTGATGGAGGTAATCTGCTTAACAACTTCAGGGCAGCTGAAGAGGTCAATAACTTGTTTGTGGACACGAAGTTCAAATCTATCCCAAGTGTTGGTACCTGCAAACCCAAAACCAAAACAATTGAAAATAATTTTCAAATAAACAAAACACACTTAACAAAAAACAAGTTACACAATAAACCTATATCAACACCAAGCACAAAGGATTCTTCAGTTATTCAGAAGCTTAAGTATGTATGAGCACATATTAGTTGACCGATGATAATGAAATTGTTTATTCTATTTTTCTGGGCCACAATGAAACAAGGTATGGTATGATCAACTATGATATGAAAGCAACAACCACCCATGGCACGTACATTTTAGCCATTAGCTCTTCCCTTTCAAAGTATAAATTGAGTTGCTAATCAGACCCAATTCTACAGGTTGACTTCAATTAGTGGTTCAAAGCAGAGTAATTCTAATTTGGCTTTCAGCTGCGAGGCATGCAGGGATAAATAAGGCTATAGCATCAAAGTTTGTTTTCAATATTCTATGACCTCAACATCAAAGACAAAACAATAAGGGTTCACCATTTTAATGTTATTGAGACAACTGAACCTCAACGCAAACCCTGGATCTCTCCCTGCTGTCTTTGAATTATGATACAAAGGACCTTGTGAGACGCCACTAACAACTTCCTTAAGCAGAGGATATACAGGTAATAGCAGGCTAAGTAATAAACCAAAAGAGAAATACTTAAAATGAATAGAATAGGATTATTATCAAATGAATATTGAAGAATAATGAGGAATATAGTGATTTTTTTTTTAAAGAAGCCCAGCATCTGAACCCAAAAACAGTAGGATATAAAGATATATACCTTCACCACAAGGGGACTTCCTGGTGGTGATGTGCAGAACCTTGGTGGGCAATGCCCACTGGGCATACACTCAGGCTCATAGATGCAAGATAGCATGAGAGTTTAGACCCTAAATAAAATTAGAGATTACTCAGAAAACCCATAAAATTTAATTTAATTAATAAAAAAATACAACTACAAAGTCATAGTCCCAAAATTTTGGGGTCAGCTGCGAATCCTCAATGGACTAGTCAAAGTCGGCCACTTGTATTCTTCTTCGCCATTTTATTTTATCCAAAGTCACTCTCTTCTCTCTACCTAAAAATTGTTACTAACATAGTATAATATTGAAAAACCATAAATAAAAATAAAATATAATAACCAACAACAAAACTGGTTTTAAACCATAAAATCCCAAATGGGTCATCTCCAATAGATAAGATAAACCTTAAATTCAAACTCAAACCAACTAAACCCAAATCAATCATCAGATAAAACTAAAAGAGTGTCTGTCTAATCTCTGAACTTAAATCAAAACAAACTTTGTGGTAGATCATCTCTAACTCTAATAGGGATGATAAACCTTAACTCAAACCGCCAAATCAATCCTAATATCTGAAATTAAATCATTACAAACTTCATCAAATTGGCCATGCTGATTAGAAGTGAAAGATAACAAAAGCAAGAAACAAACTTTGTGGTGGGTCATCTCTAATAGAAAAGATAAACCTTAACTCAAACCAACTAAACCCAAAGATAACATTCAATGAAGGACAAAGAAACCAAAAAAAAAAAAAAAGGCAACATAATGATAAAGTTGCATTTGGATTTAAAATTAAAGAATTTGAAGAAAATTCGAATGTAAATTGTCTAATATGAATTTAACAGCATATAATGGGTTTAAGTGTTAAGTTTTAAGATTTTCCTTCAACGAAAATACTACATTTCAAAATGTCATCTTACACTTGATAATTTCACATATATGTATTAATAAAATATAAATTTATCTATGAATTTCAATAATAGAAAAAAAAATCATCATTTCATAATTTATTCAATTAATTTATGATAAAATAAAATTTTATGCATTCTCTTTAAATATTTCCATTCACATGATCAAAAATTTTGTAAAAAAGAGAAGCGCATTCAATTTTTAATAATGGTGACTCAAACTTCATATACTTCTACTTTTACGGTAATGTAAATAACTTTTCCAATAATGTTTGATGAAATGATTGTAGATGTGAAGTTTACTCTATCTTTTTTGGACAAAGTTTAGTTACAAAATTGGTTGTAGCCTACAAAATTGATTCTAGCCTAAGGCTACAACCTTACTAAATATCATTAACATTACTACATATTTTGAAAATTTAACCGTTGGATTGCATGTTCTTTACGCTCTTAATACACATGTCAAATTTTGAGTTAATCGGATATTATTTACTATATGATCTATAAACTTATATTTTATGCATAGTTTTAAATTACAAAAACTTGCAATTTAAAAAATTTATTGATGACATAGCTATTAATTTTTAATTTTCTAGAAATTTTGCAAGTATAGAAGATATAAGAAGAAGATGTAATCCAATGGTGGATTTGTCAAAATTCACCTCTAATAAAAAGATATCGAGTAAGGTTGTAGCCTTAAGCTACAATCAATTTTGTAGCTAAACTTTGTCCATTTTTTTTATTGGTTCCCTACCTGTCAAAATATTACTAAATTGCATTACATAATTTAGTTTGCTGATTTCAACAAGAGGTGGTGCCATTTGACATACAATTAAAATAATTTTGAGGGCTTATTTGATTGGACTAATCCATGTACAAAAATGTCAAAGGAGCCTTGTCATGCCTTAAAAGAAAAATAAGAATTAAGTAATGAGTAAAATAGCATGTCAAGGCTTCAAATGTTTACAGTTTGACAGTTTGTTATACCTTTTTTTTTCCTTGATAAAACCAACTCTCATTAAGAGAATACAAGATCTTTCTTACAGTTCAACCCACTACTAGTATCAAAGATTCAAAATAGTATTTGACATGAGCATGAACTACACCATTTAACTCTCTTCCAACCCAATTATAAGAGCAAATAGTATTATGAACTCTAGAGCATTGCTTAGTAAGTTTGGAATGGACCAAAAGCTCTCTCTGTTAGAGTTGCTCAAGGGTTCAATGCACAACTTTTTGTTTAGCTAAAAGCTAAAAGTTAAGTTTATAATTAGCTTTAACTTTAGCTTTAGTTTTTATGTACAGCTTTTTAAAACCTCACTTTTCTTACTTTTTCTCATTCTTTTCAAAGTACGAATATACTTTAACACACTTTTAGCAAAAAACTAAATAAGCTATTACCAAACAAACCGAGTCTTCTTCCATCATTATGGCTCTATAATTTTCTAAAATTGCAAAGCCCAGAGAATAGCACTTGTTTCTGCCACTAGTGAGTCACTCACAAGAATGCAAATCCTTGCGCATGAATCATTAACAGCAACATTAACATTTAGCTTAATCATACCTAGAGGGGGCGTTGCTAATGTACATGTTTGATTTGGCCTTGCTCCTCTATCCTCCATTTCAAGTTGTTGATGGTTGAAGCATATTATTCGCTTTGGTGCTGTCATGAGCAGTTGCCAATGTACAATTTGCAATACTCAGCTTTTTTTAAAAGGCACAAATGTTTTTTTTTTTTTTTTGAGAATCAGGCACATATGTAATTGATGTCACCTCAACAACAAAAACACCAAATGTAAAATGGGTCTACCAAAAACTTTGCTGCAAAAGATATTTGTTTATTTAAGTGGGGAGATCTAAGTGAGGAGGGGGAATTTAATCCCAAGTTCTTCTCTATAGGAGAACTGGACAATGCCTTATATAATTCTTAATATGATATAAAATCCACATGAAAGGTAAATTAATAATAATAATAATAGGGCAAAACTTAGGTACAGTACTTAAATGTTGTTCCTTAGGTTTTTCTTTTAAGATTCTGCCGTGTGGATTTTTTCTCAAATGATGAAAATGTATTTTTTAACTAAGTAGTCACATGACTAAATTTTAAAAGAGGAACTTAAGGATCAGCACTTAAGGTACTGTACCTAAGTTTTGTCCATAATAATAGTTTTATCACAATCCAACAAATAATCATTGAAAAAAAATGTATCTTATTGCTTTGACAATACCTTCATCATCAACAAAATTTCTTGTATATATAAATATATAAATATATATATATATTTATATATATATATATACCTTCTGTGGTTACACATGGCCCATTCCCGATAATTAAGTTGGTTTAAAAAATATCCCTAAAAATGAATAAATGTGACCCCCTCCTTTAAAAAAAAAAAAGAAAAAAAGAAAAGAAAAAGTGGTGTTATTGCATAGAACGTGTCAATCACCTCAAGAAGTGTCGTTAACTTGCCTACGAACCACCAATAAATTTATTTGTATGTTTTGGGGGTTGATAAAACTAAGATGGAAAATAAATTATATTCTTGGTCCTACATGTTGTGAAAGAGATAGTGCATATACTAGATCTTACAGATGTACAAACTATTGATGCAATCTTCCAAGATAATCTTTCTGCGAACTAATGCCCTAGGGGTTTACATTCAAATTCTCAACATGTAAGCCTGAGAAAAGTTGCACCCAAGGGATCGTGCCATTTTCCCAAACCAATCTCATCTATCATTTGGTGTGTGTTGATTTTTATCCTCAAGTTCAGGGCTATTGCAGTGTCAAATTTACCTGGTGGGGGAAGGGATCCAGTGAAAATTTCCTCAAGGTTTGGAATGGCTTCAATGACGTTCCTTTATAGAGGAGGACAACATCAACTACAAGATAAAGTAAAAGAACATAAAATCAAAAGAAGCCCAGCACGAAAATAGGGTTGGGATTCTCGAGTATTGTTGGCTACACTCATACAGCCGGATGGATATGGCATTCCATTCACCCTACAGTCCAAATGGATATGGCATTCAATGATTCAAGAAAAAGTTGGAGTGAAACACTAACATAAAGAGTTCAAACACCACCTGTCAGTGTCACCACATCAATTTCTTACAGATTACTTCCATGAAAATGTAAGACAGCATCTACTTGAAATATAAGACTGGATAACATTTCTAATGCAAACATGGAAATAAGTATTCATTCAAATTAATCCACAACTGAAGAATTCTTTCCAACAAAAACAACAACTAAAAACCTTCCTCTTTCACTTAAAAATTGCGCTAAAAACACTCATACTACCACCTAAAGCAAATGTTCTGATAAACTAAAGAGTACAGGGAATCGATATTATGGAAGTAGAGCATTTTCAATTATCCGCAATGGTAACCTCAACCTCCACGCCAGGTTCAATTGTAATGGAGGTAATCTGCTTAACAACTTCTGGCGAGCTGAAGAGGTCAATAACTCGCTTGTGGATACGAAGTTCAAATCTATCCCAAGTGTTGGTACCTGCAAAACCAAAACAAAGAGTTAACTATAATTTCAAAACAAGAATTAAACTTCGCCACAAAACATCTTTCTTAATAGCTATGTGATTACGTTTATAATAGCAACTAGCAAATAGGATTCCATCATGAGCACAACATAGCTGGCCTACAAGGCTACAACTATAAAATAAAATAATTATTTTATTTTCCAGGCATCAATGAAATAAGGTATAGGATTGATCAGAAGCAACAACCCATGGCAAATATATTTGAGCCCCGAGGTCTTTCCTATCAAACTATATATAAAAAGATTATATGACAGGAAAATGTTAAGAAGGGTCATAAGTGTGATATAGAGATACTGAAGAGTACAATAAGTTGCACAAAATCCAACTGAAGATCAGTCTAGAGTTAAGTCACAAGGAACCATAAGCAGCATTTGAAGAAAAATGACATAAATTGCTGAATCACATGCTAATTTTATAGGTTAACTTCAATTAGTGGCATGGAGAGAGTATTAAGGGTATAGCTTCAAAGTTTGTCACCAGTTTGTTCTCTACAAGCCTCAAAATCAAAGGCAAAACAATAAGGATCATTTTTTTTATTTTTACGTACATCATGAGACACACAACTCAACCCAAACCTTACAAGGGTTATTTTCGATCTCTACCTGCTGCCTTTTGATTTTGAAACAAAACCCCTATGGAACACCACTAACAATTTCACTCTTCTTTCAATTCCAATGCCCACTTTCGTTAAAAGTTCTTGCAAGGGGCACTAGCTGATATGCCAACTTAAAATATAGGAATGCTTAGAATTGAATTACATAGGATTATCAAATGAATATTGGTAAACAATGGCGATGATATATTTGTCAAGGCAATCAACTGAATACTACAGTAAGATATAGAAATATACCTTCACCGCAAGGGGACTTCCTGGTGGTGATGTGCAGAACCTTAGTGGGGATTCTCACTGGGCCCTTAACCCTCAACATCTTGTCCTTGGCACCACGAACCAAATCCGTACAAACTATCAATAAAAAAATAAAATAGAATAAAAAGCCAAACCATCACCTTAGTACTCTTGTTCCAACTTCCAAACATACCCAAGATGCTAAACAGGTTTAAACTCTCACATAAAAACCAAACAAAATCAGCTTAGAACTGACTCAAAAGTTAAAACCCAAATTGAAAAAATCATGGCCAAAAACAGATACTAACATACAAGGTATTAAAATTACCAGGACTGATAACATTCAATAATAAAATGCCAAATGGGTCATATCAATATAACAATTACAAAACAAATTCATTTCAAAACACATACTACATGAAACTAAACCAATCAAATAAATCAGAATTAAAAAAAGGCTAAAACCTCATACTAACATATAAGATCAGAAAAACTCAATTATATCATATATCAGTACAAGAATTATAAACCATATTCATCTCAAAACACTAAGAATGTTTCATCTCTGAAACTAAACCATTGCCATAACCATATTAGTATTAATATTATTGTATAAACGCCATTTTCATCATATGGGTCAAAGAAGATTAGAACTAGAAGATAAAAACAAAAACAAAAACAAATCCAATGCAATAAACAAAAACAAAAAAGGTTTTTTGGGTACCCTTCTCGAGGTTCTTGACACTTTTTGAGGTCAGGGTTATCCTGATCTTGTGAATTTGTTCCGGACCTTCATCCGCACCCAACTGCTTCGCCGGCTTCAATGCGTACGCCATTGTTTCTTTGCTTCCTTTCCCTGAAAAACAAATACCAATAAAAAAAGACTTATTTCTCATCATCTTTCATCGATTCAAAAGTATCATCATCACATCACGGTAGAAATAAAGCAAACCCAAGAGGCTCTTTTTGATACCTTGAGCTGAGCGTGGAGGCTGGAAGTAGTGGCGGCCGGCCTCTTTAGCTCTTTCTCGGAGAACAGGAAGGAAGTGGAATTCGATGTAACTCTTTCTTATAAGCGGGTTAGGTTCAATGGGCTTTTTAACCCAGCCCAAATGCAAATTTTTAATGGTTAGATTTTTCTTTTTTTTAAGATGATTTAAACATTAAAGGTCTAAATTAAAAATAACAAAAATGTCACTTAAGGTACAAACTTCTTGCAGTTCTCTAAAGGATTTGCGAGAGGTTTAGAAGTTGTTTGGATTTGTGGGTTTCCATCACTCATCACCTCATTTCTAATTTTCTATCACTCATCACCCAAAATAAGTGAGTCTCACGGAGAAGGTGCTTGTTTGGATGGGTTTTAGGGTTTTGTTTCCATCACTCAGTTCTCACCAAATTGGGTAATGAGTTATTGAAAACAAAAACAAGTTTTAGGTGTTTTTGGTTACAAAAACAAAGTAACAGGTTGCAATTTCGTAAATAGCCTCACATCAGCGAGCTCCACAGTCAGAGAAGAGTCAAATTCGCAACTCCTTTTCTTACTCCCCACCAACGGCTTTAATGAGCATTTGCTTCCACAATTACAACCCCATTTGCATAGTCACATCACTACACTCCCAGTCTTTATGAAAATTGGTAAAGTTGGGTTTTGGGGTAAGCGGGGTGAGGAGGGGGCAAGTAGGGGTTTTGAGAGCACTAGTAGCCTAGGTCAAAGTGTGGGTCCCACATTTTTGAGTTTTTGAATTTGAAAACATAACCGGGTTTAGGTGCCAAACCGAGCTTAGGTGATATTTAGGGATTTTTAAGTGATAGGAAATGAGTTATAGGGTGATAAGTAATGAGTGATGATATTTGAGTGACGAGTGATAATATTTTTCCACTCAAACAAGGCCTTAATTTCACATTTTAAATCCGCTACAGTTTGAAAATTGTTTGGGCTTAGTAATTATATTATTCATACTAAAATTCAACCTAATTAACTTAAATTACAACAAAATAAAAAAAAATACATAAAAAAAAAATATGAGTCTTTATAGCATATATTTGTACCGGTATAATTTAAAACTTTAGGGGCAAAGCTTTAATTTATTTATTAATTATATAAGTATAATTATTATGAGAGAATTAAATTTGGAGTTAAAAGAGCTTCTTGGAGGTATGCATGATTGTTCAATTTAGGTTGGGTCTTATCCTCTTGACAACCCATATCACACACTTTTCTTCTATGAGTTAGTACACAATATCATATTTTGTTACTTGTGAATTCATGTGAAAGTGTGATTGCAATTATCATATCTTGTAATCTTAGCAAATTGAGAAAAAAGTCATCTCTCTTATTAATTTTTAAAATTAATTGAAAATATGTATGCAACTTTAATTTCTCGGTCATTAGATTAACCTCCATGCCAATTTGGGGGAAAAAAAAAGTCCTTGAATTCACTACGTGCCATTTAATAAAAGCTATCTAAATATACTTTTAATTACATAACATATGTATTGAGTCATGTTGACTTGTTAATAAATCCTAATGTGATAGGTTGGAGGAGAATTAAGGCCGACAACAGGTGAAATTTAGTTGTTTTTGGAACCAATATTCTTGTAATAATAAAGTTTTGAATTATTTTTTTAATAAATGTATTTTAAGATCAAACTTTTAACCTCATAGAATTCCAAAAGGAATTAGATCTTACCATTGACTCGATTATAGAATCACATTATTAAAATACTCACATTACTATTGTTAATTATTTAAAAATATTTATATTATTTATTAAAATTTTAAATTAAAAAAAAAAAAGCATTGATTTTTTTTTATAACCATTTCATTTTTCTTATCCATTCAACTAGGTATTAGTATGGTACACATACTATACGTGCACAAACGTTTAATCAAAAGACTTGCTGCTATTGATTTCCCTAGATTTCACTTTAACACCCTAGAGCGAAATTTGCAGATATATTTCTAGTAACGCCTAGCAAACTTTGAAGATATATTTCTAGTAATACACTAATACCTAGCAAACAAAATATATTTCGGTATTCATTAGAGGGAAAGAATTAGATGGACTCCTAATGAACCTAGTGAACCTCACAGCGAACTTTGCAGGATTCCATCTTATTAGCAAGATATATTTCGGCTGCAAAGTTTGCTTTAGGTTCTAATTTAAACTGCAACAACCATAGTTACCAATGGAGACTGATATCTGATTCTGATGTGAGCAAAACTATAAAAATTATAACAGCAAAATATTGGGAAGGAATCACAGCCTCTGTAACAAAACAAAACACACTTAGGCCAAGGTAAGGTTCTCACGCATCTCAAACTGGACAAATCTTTCAAAATAACCCCATTTTCAAACGCTGAAAAATAAGTTATATATCAAATGGGCACATATATATAAAGTTATAGCACACATACTAAATGGTATTTAGAATCAAATATGTCAATAAACATTCAAACACCACAACTGAATAATGACAATAAAAAACCCCTCTTCTCTTTCACTTCAAAATTGTGCTAAAAAACAGACTGCCAACAATCAAAGTTGAGGCATATGTTCTGGGATAACAGTGCAACATAAGACAAATATTTCTACCAAACTAACGAGATTAGAACAGCAATAACGTTGAAGTATGCCATGTTTAAGAGTCGGCAATAGTTACTTCCACCTCCACACCAGGCTCAATCGTAATGGAGGTAATCTGCTTAACAACATCTGGGGAACTAAACAGGTCGATAACACGCTTGTGGATACGAAGTTCAAATCTATCCCAAGTGTTGGTACCTACAAACCAGAAACGAAAAGAATTCACAATAATATTCATACAAGGAAATGAACAACACAAAAACATCTTTCATAATAGATACATTTCTAATAACACCTAGCAAACAAGATTCCATCTGCTATTCAGATTTATTATGCATGTGCACAACATATCAGGCCTACAGCCATTAAATTGTTCATTTAATTCATTCAGGCAACAATGAAACAAGGTATAGTATGATTGAAACGCAACAACCCATGGCATTCTTAAGGGAAAGCATTAAATGGGGTGATAAGTGTGATATACAGACACTGAAGAATACAATGAGTTGGCGCAAAATCCAACTGAAGATTAATCCAGAATTAAGTCACAAGGAACCTTAGCATACCACTTAAACATACATATAACCAACATCTGTAGATCAATGACATAAATTGTTAAATAACAGGCAAATTTTATAGGTTGACTTCAATTTTTAGTTCAAAATGAAAACAACAATTAGGGGCATTCAGTTGTGTGGCATGCTGAGTATTGAGGCTATAGCTTCAAACTTTCAAAGTATGTTTTTTCAGTTTATTCTATACAAGAGTCAAAATCAAAGAGATAAGGACGGGCAAACACATTTTATGTACATCAATAGAATACTCAACCCAAACCCCACAAGAGTTAACTTTCCAACCTCTCCCTGCTGCCTTAAGATTCTGATACAAAACCAATATGGGACACCACTAACAATTTCATTTTCTTTCGATTCCAATGCTCACATTCATTACAGGTTCACTAAGGAACTAGCTAAAACATAGGATTATCAAATGAATAAAAGTACAGTAAGATATTAAAAATAGGGATCATTTTTTATTTTTACGTACATCTTGAGACAGACAACTCAACCCAAACCATACAAAGGTTAACTTTTGGATCTCTACCTGCTCCCTTTTGATTGTGACACAAAACCCCTATGGAACACCACTAGCTAATATACCAACTTAAAATATAGGCATGCTTAAAATTGAATTAGATAGAATTATCAAATGAATATTGGTAAACAATGGTGATGATATATTTGTGAAGGCAATCAATTGAATCCTACATTAAGATTTAGAAAATATACCTTCACCACAAGGGGACTTCCTGGTGGTGATGTGCAGAACCTTGGTGGGGATTCTCACTGGGCCCTTAACCCTCAACATCTTATCCTTGGCGCCACGAACCAAATCAGCACAAACTATCAATAAAATAAAATAAAATAAAATAAACCATCAGTCAAATTGTTGCATTACTATTCTTGTTCTAAACAGATCTAAGATGCTAAAAAGGTTTAAAACCTCATATATAAACCAATTAAAATCAAATCAGAACTGAATAAGAAGAAAGTCATATCTAAAACTGATACAAACATATAACACTGAAAATTCATTAATAATACCATTTGTGAAACTAACTCATTTCCAAAACCAACTAAATAAATCAGATTTGACTCAGAAAACGCACATAAAAAAATGAAAATACCTGATACTAACATACAAGATTTAACAAAAATTCACACATACTCTAAGAGTGTTTCATCTCCGAAACTAAACCATACACAGATCCACATTATTATTGTTTAATCACCATTTTCGTCATATGGGTCTACGCAGATTAGAACTAAAAATCCAAAACAAAAACACAAAAGCAAGAAAGAAAGTATTTTGTAGGTACCCTTTTCAATGTTTTTAACATTCTTTGAAGTGAGAGTGATCCTGATTTTGTGAATTTGTTCCTCGCCACCATCTGGACCCAGCTGCTTCGCGGGTTTCACAGCATAAGGAGGAGCAGCCATCTTTCAGTGCTTTTTTTTTTCTCTGCAAAATACCAATCACAAATAAACAAAAAGAGCTAAAACCCATATTTGATATTGCAGAGAGAGAGAGAGAGAGAGAGAGAGAGCGAACTTGAGAGTTGAGAGAGCTGGAGATGGCGGCGGCTCTTTTCACAGAGAATGCAAAATGGGGAATTGTAGAAACATACGGTTATACTTATATATGTGTGTGTGTGAGTTTTTTAGGTTTAGGGTTTTAAGGTTTTTTTTGTTTTTTTGTTTGGTGGGTTGGGTTTTTAGAAGGCTGGGCTGTTTTGGAAGATTTTATGAATTGGGCTTGAGTTTGGCTAGCTAGCTAGCCCAAATAATTGATGAGGTGGGTTTAAAAATTACTATAAAGAAAATAAAAACATAAATTGGATTTTTTTTTCTTTTTTTTTTTTTTTGGAGGGAGGAAAATAAATTTGTTTTGAGAAAGCAAAAATGTTTCGGAAAACCTATAAATAAAGGTAAGATTTCGAAATGAAGTTGTTGTAATTAGTAGTGTTTTTTGAAACTTTTTATTATTGGTAAAGATATTTCAAAATTTCTTTAGGAAAGCATAAATGAGCATGTTATGAAAGTGTAAGTAACATGCAATGCATGTATACAAATATTTTATTACAAATATATATACTTTATCAAACACAAATTTGATGCTTCAGTTTCGAGTTGTTGGTGTTATAGTATATATGCTATCAATGATAGTTCATTTGAGCTGATAGAGGCACTACACATTTCACATAAGAGCAAAGGGAGGTTTCTGGAATTATTTAAAATAACAAGTTTATGTAATTGAGTAAACAGAATAATAATAATAATATCAACAACAACGAGGTTATGTTAATTTTTTTATAAAAAAAAAAAATTATCAATGAGTTAAAATATATTAAATATAAACCATGATGTTATAGGTAGAGTTCAACTTTATCAAAAGTGAGCATGAACTATCACCAAATGTTGTAGGTTATCAAAACCAACATAGATAGTAGATTGTTTGGCACCTAATTTTGCGTGTGCGCACACTTATTGGCTTTCCAATATATGTGATCAAATCTTTAAATCTTTATTGAAGAAGGTCCTCAAGAGACTCCTTTTTTTTTACAAAGATGATAGAAGGTCCTCAAGAGACATGGTCCACCATTCCACTAAAAGACTTCCATCTATTTGAAATTGCTGAGTTAGAAAATTTTTTAAAACAGAAACTGATGATTACTCACTCAGCAATTTTATACAAGTGAGAGTCTTTTAGTGGAATGATGGACAAGTGACGTGGTCCATCAAAGGACTATATAATTTCTCCCTTAAGAGACTCCTACTATCAATAAGTATAAGTTTATTAGAAGGTTATCAAATGAACTATTATTATTTTGTTTCTTTTATAGTCTTTTTTTATGTTTAAATAAAGCTTCCATCCAATGCTTTTATGCATTAGATGAGACACTAAACTAATTCATGGTTGCAATCGAAAAAAAAAAAAAACTAATTCAGGGTTATTTTAAGATACATGTCATATTTGTGCCTCCACTAGTGTACAAGAGCACTATAGGTAAGTTGAACTCATAATACATCTCTAGTAGTCTAGCTAACTATATAATGTGTGATAAAGTGAAGTTATTTTTTAATATAACAAGAATTATCACCTATTAATAAAGGTGACCAAGTTACATTGAGGTGATACCCTGTTATCATTATTATTTAAAATGACAAAAGAAAAGAAAAAAAGAAAAATAAAATTTATCATTGGATTCAGCATATTACTATTCTATTTAACCACATTATAATTTAGCATGGAAAAATTAATAACAATTATTAGAAAAATTATAAAATTACATGTGAGTTACCTTGATTTGAAAATTAACTATTACGCGGATCTCTATTCTCTAATAGAGGTACCCTGCACATAGATGTGAATATTTTAAAATATTCCTATCATTTTTTTTTTTTTAGTCCTTCATTATATTATTTTATCATTCGCATAGCTATTGATAAAAATAAATAAATAATCGTAATCATTAGTTTAAAAAAAAATTAAAAAGACATTATTATTACCATTATCATCAAGATTTAATATTCAATGCTTTCTACCTATTCAGTCCAAAAAAAAAAAATCCAATGCCAAAGTCTCCTCTTTAATCCCATTAAATTAAAAAATTAAAAAAAGCCAAAATCCCCTCTTCGGACCCAAGAATCATTTATTCCCCCCGAAATACAAAAGGAGAAAAAAAGAAAAGAAACTCAACATCAAACTATAGTTGTCCTCTTTGATAATTCTGCTCTCACGATGGCATTGTTAAAACAATGTCATTTTATTATTCAATTAACAAATTTACCAATCACTCTGATTTTTCAATCAATTATTTTTAAATAACAAAATTTCATAAAGAGGGGCAATGGCATGAGTGTAAGATTTTAAAAAGATTTTACGTAGCCCACATTTAAGTGATAAATAAAAACTCATATTTTAAGGATTTTATTTGTGAAATACGTTATGACGAATAACAATTTTTAGGTAACTCTAAATTGGTATAATCCATTTGATTAATAAACACCTTGAAGTTACAAGTTTTAAACTCCTTGATGGAATGAGGGCTATTGAACAAATTATAATTTAAAAGAATCCCTAGTCTAGCCTATATATATAACCTGCCTCCATCAAAAGGAAATATGTGAGATAAAAGTCATAAACTAAAAGACATCTTTTATAGATACACTATCATACCGTGAGTCTTTTTTTTCCTATACACTTAGACAATTATAGCTGAAGGTATATTTATTTTCTTCCGCTGCTCTCTAAATTTTATTCTTACATTTGGTATTAGAGCCACCCTTCATGCTATGTTGTTTAGTGATTTTAGTTTTAGAAATTTCTATTATTTCCAATTGTCGTATATTTGTACAGTAAAATTTTGTTTGCACTAATTTAATTTTGGGATGAAATTTAAGTTGTCCTGAATGCAAATATAGAGCATGTGTACTCTAAATCCTAGAGAACGAACTACCATTGAGTTTAATTTTGAGATTGGAAGTATCAATTTGAAATCTATAGCATATAATCTATATAGAACTGGATAGGTTCAAAGGTAGATATGTTGTATCTATTTGTTTCTTCATTACATGTGTGACGCAAGGACTTTGTTTTCTCTAAACTTAAATTGTTCACATATAGTATTTTACAATATGCTAATGTGGACTAGTGGGTAATTCGACTAAAATACATGCCAAGGCACTTAAAGTGTTCATAAATTTGATTTTGATTTTGATATTCATCAAGTACTCATCCAAGTATTTATGTTTGTTTCCTGGATATAAAATCTTAATTATTTGGAAAATAATTTGTGACAATATGGTGGCTCATATGACAAACATTCCTCAATAATTTGTATAATTTTCAATTGTGAAGTGCTTTAGAGACTATTTTTGTGGATCAATATATTTGGCATGATAATACAAATGATCCTCATGTTTTGGAAACCATAACGTTTTACAATAAATTATGGGGATAAATGTGTTGCATGTAAGTTTGCAATTATTTCATAAAGTTTATTATTACGTATGAGATTTGGATCATTGAAGTGAGTAATTTATTTAAGTGCATTTTAGGTTTCTTTGCACTTATCATGTTGTGAAATATTATTTCATATCAATTTTGGGTGTATACTGTCATGATCAACATAAGGATTTGTTGATCTTTATGATGCTTTTTGAAGTAATAAATATCAAAATGACATGGGAGTGACCATATAGGGCCGACCCTTCCACTAGGCCAATAAGGCCATTGCCTAAGGCCCCAAGTGGAAAGAGGGCCCCTAAATTTTGGAAAAGAAAGGGTAATAGGAAAAAAAAGAATTAGTTTCAGATGAAACTCAAAAAATCTGGTACATGATCATCGGCTAAATCAACCTCTACCATGATTGTGAATATCTCAAAAAGCCAGGGAATGAGTCCTAAAGTTGTTGCTTCTATGAAGGACTGTGTGGAGGAGCTTAGTGATTCAGTGTACGAGCTGAACAAGTCTATAAGAGAGATGAAAAATGTTAAGGGCTCTAACTTTCAGCTTATGATAAATGATATACAGACTTGGGTTAGTGCTGCTTTGACGGATGAGACTACGTGCACTGATGGGTTTCAAGGGAAAGCCATGAATGGGAACGTGAAGACCCTTGTGAGGGGTAGAATTGTGAACGTTGCACAATTGACTAGCAATGCCTTGGCTTTGATTAATCGCTATGCCTCTCTTCATGGTTAATTAGCTTACCTTAAGTGTGATTATATCATTTTATTTTTGCATAATATAGACCCAAAAAAACAAAAAGCCATAGGACTCGATGCCTATGCAATATCATTTTGGTGTTGTACCCACGTATGAAACTGGTTGATGTATAGTTTAAGTTGTGATCCGTGGAGCTAAGAGCTTGAGATTATTTGTGTTAGAAAGTTGCATTAAAATAGTGACTAGTGAGTTCTTCTCTGCTTAATATCTGTGAACAAGTTGCAAATTGCAACTCATGCTATTGTAAAATGCAAAATCCAGTAATGGAGATTCCTTTGTACAATTGATCATAGAGGACAGGAAAAGCAAACATTTCACATGCTCTGCCCAAGAATATGCAAATGGGGATCTTTTAGCCCAAAAAAAAAGTGGGGATCTTTGGTATTTTATGTTTCTTCAATGAAACCATGTAAAATTATCCAAAGGGCTTCACATTTATATTCTTTTTCTATTGATTTTTCATTTGATAAGTCCACTCATCTTGACTTGTGCCAAACTGTTTAATTCCCTACCTGGTGTTTACATCTTTTTACAATAAGTTGAGGAAGGCAAATGTTGGATGTGGCTCTCTTAAAGCAATACTAATGTACCTTCATTTTCATTTACCATTTAAGTTTATAGCTTGCAAGGATAATGCCAATTGTTGATAATAATGTGCCAATTGCAAATTGCTAGGATAGTGCTGATTGGTGCCATGTTCTTATGGTGCAATGCAGTTGCTAATAAATAGACTTTGACAAAACAATGGTGGCCTAATTGAACCCTTTTCCTAGAATATATTAGGGCTACACACACATCACTAGGAAATATAACAGGAGGTCCCTAATTTATGTTAATCAATACAATGGAGCTAAAGTCATTATTACATCCTGAACCTGAAACATATACATTTTTGTTTCCTGGCTAGCTCTGCTCTTGGTCCCAAAATATTCCAACTTCATTAGTTAAGTAAAATAGTCCTAGCATCATGATGATTATTACTATCAAAGAGCTTTTCAACATTTGACTTGTATTCATGTTGAGATCTCTAGGTAGTAAGTACCATAACCTGCAACAAGGTGCAACCAAGGTTGGTTGCCTGCAATTGCAGTCACTGTCATATTTCCCCCTAGGTGCATAATGCTTTTAGGATTTTGAATAATAAAGCATTAAATATATCTTAAATTGAACTGTTGACAAAGTCCGTAATATATTAATCCTGAACAACAAAGTGTTTTAACTTGACCTTGATGGCTATACAGCCACCACTACCATTTTCCATTAAGCTCTTAGGCCAAAAACAAAATGGAATCAAGGATAAACACAATGAAGAGGAATCAGGCCGCTAGACAAGTTAAGATGTTTTAGCCCATTATCAAGATAGGGGCTACACTTGGCCCGTGGCCTAGGGTACTTAAACCTACTACCATACCCACACGAGTGTATGACATCACTTATTAAGGGTTTATCCCATTACCTACCAATAGGATTCAGATTAGTTGACTATGCCAGTACCTTGAGCATAAGCTATGAAATGAAATATTCATTCTAATTATGGGGCTCAGCAGGCTAATAATCAAGAAAGTAAAATGAAGGAATCAGACTTTCTTAATTTATATAATTTATAAAGCACTCAAAAAAAATAAAATTTCTTTTAGCCGTTGACATGGAGAGTTTGTTCTAGGTAAGAAGCGGTTAAGAGGCCCTTTTGGGAGGAGACATGTTACCGATAAGAGAAATTGTTGTTCCAATTGAAAATATTTGTATCAGCAATCCTGTGAAAGTTCAATGAAAGGAGATTAAACATGCAATCCAAATGTAAAATAAACATCACACTTACAATCAGCATAAAAAGATAAATAACTCACCAATTAGAATGCGAGCAGTCTCCAAAAGTTCAAACTTATATTTTTCCCAGTTACTTGGATCTTGGATAACCTACTCAGTAATTAAAAATAACAATCAGGAAAATTTCATAGGAATAATATGGAAGCTCCAAGAGTAAGTAATTGGTTCCCACTACATATATAAAATCCTGTAAGGACACCCATCATTGAGTTCTTGCGCTTAGTAACTATTTTACAAGTGATTTAATGCCTGGACATACAAGAAGGGAAGATTTTACCACAGGATAGACCTGATAAGTCACAAGTCAAGTTTGAATAGATTCTATACAATTACAAAATATTAGCATCTTGGAAACATGACAACATGCAGTACATGTCTTATACATATTTTGTTAATAGTAATACAATCATTAAAGTAAAATTAAATATAAAGTACAACTACTGGCATTTATACACACTAACACCTATCTAAGTAATTAAGTAGTAACTAGCACATTGCAAACAGACATCAAGCATCTAACATAAGATGAAACAGTCATGTATTCAATTACATAAAAAGTTATAATGATAAATGAGTTGCAGCAGTTTGAGTTTCTTGCTTTAAGAATTTTATATTTACAGGAGAAATTCAAATAGGAAATAATTATATTAAGGTAAGAGAGACAGGGCTTGCTCAAGTTATGGGGTTTGTAGGGCATAATATGGAGAGGATTTATCTAAATTATGACAGAGTGGACAACCACTTGGTCAGTGACTGAGGTCAATCAAACTAGAATACTTTAGTTTAGTTGATTGAAGAAAAGTACAGAAATATGGGGTTATCTACCATTAGCTTCAATTTCCTTTGTTGACCTCAAAAATTCAGATAATGAAACAGTTATTTAGTGTTGACAAGAAGTATATTTGTTTAAACACACACGTCAAGGACTTTGACTAAAAGCTAATACTAAAAAGGAGACTTCCTTCAATCTATAAGTAGATTAAAAATGGAATAGTTGATTTTTTTATTTATTATTATTTATAATTCCCCAAGTAAACTTTGAAGACTTACACAACATCACTAATAGCTACATTGAGGCAATGTTTACAGGATGAAAGACTATGACTATGAACACATTCTCCATTATACAAGAAAAGAGGCTGCACAATACTAGCATGGTCTACTTGCTTCAGCAAACAACCTGTGGGTGAGATCAGCTAGGGTTCTTCCAGCTCAATTGGAGTCCACTCCATTGGGGATTTCCTTTTAATACCTCACCCCAAAAACAGAGAGTGGGGTTGGGGGAAGAAAAACTATATGATGCTGCAATATATAGATCAATCATAGGCAATAACAGAAGAAGAGGAAGAGAAGTGAGCCAGTCAAATGACTAGGGAGCATTCAGAATATGAGAAGCTTGAGATAGGTGAAAGTCACATAAACTAAAGAAAAATTTGATAGGAAGAAAACAAAGAGGTGAAGATGGGGATCATTACAGAATTGGGACTTAAAGAAAAAATTATCATTTTAACTGTATTATGTGTTACATTATAAGTATGAGAGGATGCACAAGTTGAAGCATTCATTTTCTTTTTAATAAGTAAGAGAATTTTATTGAGATAGAGGAGATGTTATGCACACAAGGTGTACACATATACTCCTAAAAAATAAAAACAAAATTTGAAGCTTTCATGACCAAAGGATATTTAAAAGCTAAGTACTTTAATTAGATTCAATGGCTCAAATCTAAAATCTCCTTGAGCTAAATAGTATTCAGACAGCGTGATGAAGAGCCTGATTTTCAGCAAAGCTCTAATCATTAAAACTCAAGTTTAGCAACTAAAATAAGTCATCTAGCTTTTACTCAATAGAAACAAGAACATCTACCAAATCACTTTGTTCCTATCTAGCACCATACTAGATCTGGTGAAATTATCAACTATAAACACTCAACACAACTATCCTCAAAAATAACAAACTGCAGAAGACTTTCAGCAATATAGGGATTTTTTTTCCTTAAGCGATACTGGGTGAAACGAAAAGGTATAATTTTAGGAAAAACAAATTCTAAATTTGTTAAACATATATCGTGGAGTAAATTTTAGCAAAGGAATTAATTGTTGTCTGTAGTTCATCTTCAAACAAGTTCAGCTTTTTGCAACAAGACATGTAAGTATATAATATGTGTTATCTATAAATCCACTATGAACTTAGATTTCTATGCCAATGACTTCAGGAATTATTAACTTTCTTTTTATGAATTACTCAAGGTTTTAATTAAAGAACTTCATCAGATCATCAAACACTCGTTTGCAATTTTATAGGGTGTCTCTATCTTGTTTCTCTAAGCTTATTTTGCTTGATTTTTTAAAAATATTATATATTTTTTTTTTTGGAGAATCAAATATTCTTATTTATCTTCCATGATTGCTTTTGAAGTTCTCAATGATAATCAACATTGAAAAAAAAAATTCAACCATCTTACCTCTAATGCAAAATTGCTCTTAGCTACATAAGCAATCCAGAGAAGTGTTGCCGCAGTAGATGCAACAATGTATACTTTTAAGAAGCTCACTCGGCTACGTCTTCGACCTTCAAAACAACAAGGACATAGATACAGTAATTGGAAACAGATGCACAAGTCCACAGTAGCTCGAAAAAGATGCATAGAGTTTGATTAGATACCTAATTCCCCTGTTATGAAAGAAAGAAAACCAATGACGATAGTTGAAATAGCAAGTCTATCAGGACCCTCCTTTAATGTTGTCAGAAATGTGTATACAGCTCCAATTGAATGAATGACCGCCTGTAGTAAACATTGCCAAAAAAAAACATCAACATAAATTACAACAGCAACCACTTGAGATAAAACCTGTTGGCTACAAAACTATACTTCATGAAAGAAAATGATAAAAGTTATCACGGCCAATGAGCTCTAGCTCAAATGGCACCTCCTCCCCTTGCAATCACTTACATATTGGGCTATTTTGATTTACACTACTACTATTATCTGTACCATCTCAATTGAAATAACCCCGAAAATCATGCTTTGCTAATCTAACAATTCTAAATGTTTTAAAACCAAGACCGCCCGAACAGATCCATTCTTTACCAACATTCCACCAGTCAGAACTTTCCCCAACTCAAATTTTACTAGCCAGCGGCAATAACTTAACACAACTTTGGTGACAATGTTCATTTACCACAATAGACTATGTCAAACTCTTTACTATCTTAAGTAACAATTTTTTCTAGTAAAAATCCGATTCTACTAGAGCAACCACTACCTTATAACTCACATCGAGCAGGAAAGAGAGGAAAAACAGCTTAAAATAGAGTTCGAAAATACCATCTTTTCTTGTTTAGATAAGTTCAAACATATAATCTTATAATAATTGACTAACTATTGGTTCTAGCGGGCAGGGTCAGTTTCCCGTAGATTTTACTGGCTAAGTCATGAGTCCAAAGGGCTCTTCTTTAAAATGGTTCCCTATATGATAAAAAATAATTAAATTGACTATCTAAATTATGCAAAACTTATGGCCTATTTGGAAGTTTAGAGAGGGAGGAGAGTAGAGGGGAGTAGAGGGGAGGAGAGTAGTGGGGAGGAGAGTAGAGGGGAATGGTTCCCCTCCACCTTGTTTGGATGTTTTTAAAATTAGTAAGGGAGAATGGAGTAATTAGCCCTTCCCCTTATTTGGATGTTTTAAAAATTAGGATGGAGAGGAGAGGAAATGATTTAAATAGACAAATTTACCCCTATTTGAAAATGGACTTGCAACATTGGTCTATTATTAATTTAGAAAGGGTAAATTGGAAAATTTATCTAGTCAATAATTTATCTACTCTACTCTCCCTCCAAATCTCTCCAATTTGGGAATTAAAAATGAGAGGTTAGAGGTGGTTGAAACCCCTCCAAACCCCTCCAAACTCCTCCCCCTCCTTCCTTAAAAAACTTCCAAACAAGGTACTCTCCCTTCCTCTACTCTACTCCCCTCCATTTTTAAACTTCCAAACAGCGCATTAGATACAAGTTCTCACATGCAGAGAAATAAGACCCACAGAATATTCAATTATTTTAAATAAAATTTGCTTTCCTATCTACATTTAAAAATTCAGGACAATAAAAATAAATGCAAAGTATAGAACAAGAGAAATACATTATCAAAAATAGTAATTGGATATATATATATATATATTTGAGAGAGAGAGAGAGAGAGAGAGAGAGAGAGAGAAATGTATGAACCTGAATGAAAATCAGAGCGTAGAGACGAGACTTCCCTTTTGCTACCTTTTGATACCCTAAAATTTAAGGAAGAAAAGCATTAGGGTGAAGAACCCTAATACTCTGTGTTTGGGCGCAGAGAAAATGCGAGAGAAAGTAGTAGTTCAAGAGAATTTTCAAATCTTAAAGACACTAATTTCCTTTCCATGACTTTCTCGGGAACCAAACAGAGAATAGGAAAAAAAAAAAAGGAATTTGGGGAAATTGAATTGAGAGTGAAGCTTACGTGAATCGATGACCATACGATAGGAGAAATCTGAGCCGTCCGTCCCAGAAGGTCTTCCAAATGCTGATTTTCTCTGCTGCATCTTGTTCTAATCTGAACTTCTTCTTCTTCGAATTTTCTTTTTTTAGACCACCGTTCAGCGGTGAAATCTTTGTGATTTATGGGGCATTAAAATCTAATAAATATGCAAATCTAGCTGGCCCAGTCAGAACTTGCCACATCAATTAAAAATTTTGATAGCCACCTAATCATCCATTTTGGACCCAAAATAAAATATATATACATTTTCTCTAACTATAATGTATGAAGATGTAAACAAACTATCTGTCTGCATTTTAAACACTCAATGTAATTATTTTGCAATAGTGGCAGAGTTCAAATTCAAGTTTTTTTTTTTTTTTTGACAGGTAAGACAAATTCAAGTAAATTTAGTCAGTTGGATTGCTAGAGCTCTAAGTTACATGGTTGGAGCATCACAACTACCAGTTTAACTTATACAACATGCCTTAGAAGAATTTTAATGTATTTCATTGTCTTCTAATAAGTAAAATGACCCCGCGCATTGCGCGGGTTTAACGCTAGTACTATATATAATAGCAGAAGCATTTTCCTGCAATTAAGGAGATGCTACCACGTAGGAAAGCGAGACATTATATACTATTTCACATTAAAACACCGTTTGAGAGTCTCTCCCTATATAAATTAAAAATAACCAGTTAAAATAGAAAACTGGCAATGCTCTCAAAAAAAACTTGCGAAAAAAAAAAAAAAAAAAAAAAAAAAAACCTCATGATACCCGTCCGATTCCTCGCAAGACGTAGACCACCAGAACTGGCACCGATAACCTAAAGGTGCATGCAGGATTTGAGATACAGACATAGAGAGAGAACTACCATTGGTAAGTTTTTTGATTTTTTTTTTATTCGATTTAGTTTCTCAGTATACTAAAATCTTTTGGGAGTATTTGGATTCAATTAATTTTGTGTTTGATTTTGGTTTAGTTTTAGGGCATTTATAATTGGCTTTGGATAATCAAGGTTTAGAGGCCAAAAGTCCGAGAACGGTAGAGAGAGAGTCAGTTAGACACAGAGTGCAGAGAGATCGACCGATTGGAGTTTTTTTTGGAAGAAGAGGAAGAATAATCGTTAGACTGTTAAGTTAATGCACCATGGATTGAGAGAGGGGCGCCACCACAAGTTCTGTCATCACCGTAAGCCTCCACCCACCATCAAACTACCGCAATCGCTACCGGTAAAATTCTGTTTTAAACTATAAAATTAAGGGCTTTTGGTTTTTATTTGGAGAATCAATTGGGGGTTAATTATGTTTTAGATTAGTATTTTGGGTAAGGTTTGGTTTTGATTAAGGGATTTTGGTCAAAAGAAGTTTTGTTTTTAGGGTATTTGGCTTGGCTCAATGTTTTGGGTATTTAGAATCGATTTTGAATATTTGGGTTGCTTTGATTTTGGGTTTACATAAAATGAAGATTTGCTTTGTTACTCAAAACGCAAACCTTTGAGTAATCAAAACTACACTAAAGTTTTATTTTAAATTTTAAAGTTTTTGCGTTTGTTGTGTTTCTGAATGGTCCCTTTTTTAAAGCCAATTTAATCTCTTTACATATACACTATTATATAGTGAGTCTTCTTTTTCTCTAAACACTTAAACAACTATGACTGGAGGTATGTTTATGTTTGTTTTGTTTCCACCGCACTCTAAATTTTATTATTCTTACAATGAGGTCCAAAATCCGAATTTATAGTCACTACTAAATACAAGGGATGGTGTTAGCTAATCATTAAAGGTTTCAAAAATCTCATGATTTGCATGTTAAATCCTTGCTTCTAGTTACTCTGAAAATTGGATTCCACAAAACCTTATAATTGGTTAAAGAGAAAGTAAACAGAAAATAGTGTAACATTGCTGCTCTTTTGTCAGGAAGTTTATTTTAAATATACCTCCAATGATGGTTCACATATACAGCAAGACTCTAGGTACAGGGCAAGAAATGGTACATAACATAAGATTAAAGAAAACTCTAGAAGCTGCAACATAGGAAGAAATAGAAGCTCAATGATGGCCCCTTTCATGGTCATCATCCATCTCATCAGCATCCTCAAATCGTTGATCGTTGATTTGAAGCTGTAGTGGAATAAAATAAAATCAATCAAACATGTTTTAAAAGTGTAAAAGTAACCAGGATTGGAAGATACTGCAAATATTCGGATTTTCAAAGGCAATCAGATAGATATATACAGTATATCATCAAATCATCATTACCGCATTAGCCAAACTTACCAGCAATAAAGAACCAATAACCAATATCAAAACAAATTATAAATGACGTAGTCGACTAAATGAAAGATCTGGACAAAATATGTGGTTTCTCAATGATCATGATATTAAATGCAAATATCTACCTATCACTTTGTTGAGAATAAAAAATATATCTTCAGAATATACTGTTGCCCCCCCCCCCCCCCCCAACAAAAAAAAAAAAAAATCAATTACCAAGTTCTTGCAAAGCCTTCAGAAGATTCTTGCACTCAAACAACAGCCTAAGATACTAAGCACATTGCACATTGCTTCATTCGATCTACAGTCTCACAAGTTTTTATCTAGCCCCCACCAGATAAAGGCCTACCCAGATCATATGAAACTCTAATCCTCAATCTCATACCAAAAATTTGAAGAAATCAAGTACATATTGAGAGAGAGAGAGAGAGAGAACTCATGAATATCATAGGACATACAATGGTGAATATGACTATTATTTCATATGGCACTAAATGTAGGAGCACCAAGACAACATAAAAGGTGCACCAACAGGCCTACCTCAAGCACCGTACGAGCTAGGTCATGATCCCCATTTGAATGACCAATTGAGTTGGTTGGATCTTGAGAGAAATGATCGCCTTCCTCTGAAAATACAAACATGTTAAAAAGGTGTATATTAATAACAAACAAACACACAAGCATCAATTTTAACTGTCCACCCAATACCTGCTACTTCATCTACCATTTGATCAGCACTAAAAATCCAATTGTGCTCCTCTTCTTCTCCTGAAGAAAGCATACACGAAAAATTAAAGGGTATGCAGCTAAAGAAGAAAACTTAATTAATACAACATCAAGAAAAATCAGAAATTCAAAACAATGTCCAATTCAGTATAAAAGAATGATACTCACCATCAATTGGTTCAGGATTGAGCTCAGCACATTCACAGAATATATCGAACAGAGTATCCACTATCACACAAGCAACTTGGATATTAGTTACCCTTTACCAATATCAAGAAGAAAAATACAACTGTAAAATGTAAAATGGCATTATTGTTCTCACAAAAAAAGAAAAAGGGCATTGCAGTTATTTTAGTATTAAGCTGCAGGACGAAATAGAGAAGATGGAAGAATACATTGGCTTGGATCTGATGGAATGAGCCTCATCTCTGTGATCTTGGATAAATCCAAGGTATCGCTACTTTCTGAATCTGAGCCTTCAGACTCGTCTTCATCAGCTTCCGTTTCAATCTTCAAACAAAACAACAAGCAATGTCATAAATCAAAAGGGGATAAAGTTGAAAATTTCTATAATGGAGAAGGACAAATGGAGGTCTAGTAATTTTAGAAGGGACAGAATTGATGCAAAGATTGACTCAATGTACACAAGTAACACAACTATACTGAGAAATTCTTACTAAAAAAGAAAAAAATATATGGAAAAGTTTAGATGTGCCCAATATATAGGGAAACGTTCCAGATGTGATTTGCTTATGGGAATTGATTAGCATATAACCTGTACGTTAATTTATGAATTTCATTATTGATCAGAATTATCTCTTTGCATCGAAGCTCAATGACATGACAACCAGAACTGATTTGAAATTTCTTTTTTGATACAAAGTTTTTTTGACATTAAAGATTGTTTTGGATTTTATTGAAGAAAAGGGATATGGACACGACTTGAAAGTTATTTTGAGATCTTCTTGGAACCTTAGAGAGTCTTAGGTGTGCCCTTTTTTTTGGTGCTAGACAGATTGGGTTCAGTTTGAGTTAGGGGAAACTCCTAAACCCTTGTCTGTGTGAAATAGATCTAGTGCATATTAAAAAATGCAACCTAATTTGATGGTCATTTAGTAAACTCAGTATATCTATTAGTAACGTGATGTCGTGATGTGGACTCATTACAATCCCAAGGAATGAAGGATTAGAATAGCCAAGCTCTTGATTACCAAGATTCTGTAGAATAATTTTAAACAGATAAAGTTCTATCACGTAGGTCAAAAAAGTAGCGGAGATCATAGGTCAGCTGAACTTGGGTTGAGAGTCAACCTATCACTTGACCAGAACATATTGGATGAAGGGAGCCGACAACAGATGCCTACCAACACGTTTGGAGAAGTTGACCTTAGATATGGTGCATAATCAACTAATGATCAACATCCTATCAAATATGGATCATGAGTTCATGAAAAGACGGTGAGCTCTAAACTCTAAGCCAAGAGTCACCAGCATATGCAAAGCTGAAATACTTCAGAGTTTAATACAACTTAAAAGACAGTTTGATGTTTCACCCAAAAAGGAGAGCATTGGCAATAAAGCCTGAAATGCTTAGTTTCAAAGCTATATTGGGCTATAGTCATGGTACATCATGATCAATAATCAATTGTTGAATTTTAAAAATTGGTAACTACATTCCCCAAAATTCAAAACATAAAACAATAATTTTTTTAACCCAATTTATTGACAATAAACATTTTAACCTAGGTAAGACATTTTGAACAAGATAAACCCGAAACAAAATCATTAAATAATCATTGATGACTCAGTAAATTGATGGATTTAAACAATATCATACCTGAGTATATATGCAAGGAGAGGGATAGGCCTCAGGGTCCCTTGAAACCGCATGCAACGACAGAGACAAGAAATCAACTGCATAACCTTTGGTCTTATCCACATCACTCAACCACACAACTTGCCTGCAAAAGCCCATCAACACATTGAAGCATTGAACACACTGCATAAAATCTTTTCATTAACACAAGCAAGTAGAATACCCTACCTACTACCTAAGCCAACCCATTGAGTTGCAAAGGGAGAGCAAATATGGATCTGGAGGAGGCAGAACTAGCAGCAGTTGGCCAGGCTATTAATTTTGCAAGTGGAATAGGTGCAAGAGATATCATCTTAGAGGGAGATTTAGCAAGTTTTTTTGACAGGCTGTGATCTGAGGAAGAAGATAATTCATGCTGGAGCTGTGGTGGAGGAAGCAATATTAAGAATGAATCCGTTCAAACCATGGAAGGTAAAGCAGTTCTAGGTGAGAGGCAAATCAACATGCGTATTTATTGATGTGACTTGCTTATTGATTGGCTAAACACTGATGTAATGAATATGAATAGTATTTAATGCAAGTTATCTTTGATTAGTTTAAGAAAAAAAAAGACCAATACCCCAACATTCTATCTCTCTCTAAAATGCTTCCAAAGAAGAAAAGTTTCAGTTGCACTGTATACTTCACGGTGGTTTTGATATATGATTCTATGTTTTCCACTTTGTATTTCATTTGTTTTGACTCTTTCTTTTTCTTTCTTTTTTAAATATTATTATTGTTACCTTTTCATTGATTTGTTTTCTTTTATCCTTTATGGGCAAATGCACTTCCAGTGTGGACCCTTATGATCACTATTACATTTGTAGAAGTTTTTATGTCGACATCAATTTTCAATCATTAGATTCAATCCATATGTTGCACCCTAAGCATGTAATCATTCTAATAAATTTATTGCGAAAATAGGTAGGAGGATGATTACTAATTTACTGTCAACACTTTGGTTCATTTACACTTCTAATACATGTTGCATTGAGTGATTTATTTTTAAAAATTACTGATTTTCTCAAAATTTGCTATAACCTCAGTGATTTTTTTCCCCTAGGGGATATTAAAAATAAGCAAATATGGGGTTTTTGGATGTCACCCTTGATGTACTCATAAAACATGATACTGATTAATTAGTTCTTTTTTACAGATTTTTGATCAAAGTAAATTCTTAAATTACCTATCTGTGTCTTTCTTTTTGGTGTTTTGTCAAAGTTACATTGATACTAATGGTTTTTGTAAACTCGATAGAATGACTGGGATTCAAAGTTTTGAAGTTCTATCAACTATGACATTTTTCGACATGCATATCAATATTTGATAGGCATAAGAGCATTGATAGGCTTAATCAATGAAGCAGGAACCTATGTTGCAACTCAAAATTTGTGCCATGTATCTTTCTTTTTATATTTATATATATATATATATATATTTATATTTTTATAGAAGTATCTTTCTATCTTGAAAGAACAACATTTTCTTTATTTAGCCTTCTCAGGTGCCATTTTAGTTTTAGTAAACTTAACAATTTAAAATATGATTATTAAGTTCATATTCTTTTGTATATTAATCTTAACAAATTATATTTACTCTATTTTTAATAACATGTAGTATAATTGAAACTAATTCCTCAAGCATTAAATCACATATTGAGAATTATACATGGTCATAAAGATAATTTATTATAAAATATTTTAAAATAAATTTAGGGTAAATTACAAAGTTGGTCCCTATTCTTTACGCCATATCTCAATTTGATCCCTAACATTTTAATTGTGTCAATTTGGTCCATAACTTTTTGGTATTGTGTTAAAATAGTCCCGGTCATTAAGTGATTGATGAAAAATGCTGACATGGTTAACGGTCAAAATAAAATATTATTTTTTATACTACATGATTTCCACGTAAGCTGCCACGCAACATTAATTATAAATATCAACATTTTCTAATTTACTATAACTCTATAACGCTCTTTTGTGTCCCCTTCTCTCTCTCTCTCTCTCGATTTCTCTCTATCCTCAGGCTCCATGACAGAAGCTCTTCAAGCTCCTTCAATTAGGCTAATCAATTGAATACAAATTGGAGTAAAATAAAAGTTTTTTGTACTATTCTTTTAAGAATAAAATAAGCTAAGGAAACAAATACAATCACCTCAGAAACGAATACCCACTTGAGATCAATACTGTAAAAGATTCTTTAAAAAAAAAAAAAAAACTGTAAAACTAGACCCAAAATAGCAAACAATGTAAACAAGATTAAAATCCAAAAGAAAACAAGTACAAACATGGATCTTTAAAAATTGGAATGATTATACAAAGAAAAAAAAAAATGAGAGAAATTGTTAGACCAACCAAGAGCTATAAGGTGATGCTCCAGATGCTTCCATACATTTTCATCGGAAAGTTTGTATAATCGTATTGTCTCTCTCTGACTCTCCCATTCTCACTGTTTCCCTTAAAACCAAGCTGACCCACCATTACCTAAGGCACTCGACAGTAGCCATGATCATAAAATGAAAATCAAAGAAAATTATCAAACCTGTCACATCACCAGAGGTACTGGTAGCATTGTTCATTGTGCTGTGAATCATTACGTGCACTTCGATTTTCATTTGGCAAAGGAATATCTTTGATGGGTTTTTCGTGTTCAGTCATGTTGTTAATCAAGGAAAACCTATGCCAAGTTGAGACTTATGGTGTTTGATCTCATGGATTTTAGAGGTGTGGGTGACGGGATCACTATGAACATAGAGGCCATTGATGGTTTTTTTATTTATTTATTTTTTATTATTATTTATTTTTAAATTTTTTTTAATGTTGACGTGGCAGTACACATGGAATGAAAATAATATTTTATTTTGACTGTTAGCCATGTGAGCATTTTCCATCTATCACTTAACGGCCAAGACCATTTTGACACAATACCAAAAGGTTAGGGACTAATTTGACACAATTAAAAGGTTAGGGACTAATTTGAGATATGCCGTAAAGGATAAGGATTAACTTTGTAATTTACCCATAAATTTATATCGTACCCGTGCATCGCACGGGAACATCAGCTAGTTTTTATAATGGCAAAGATTGGATCCAATCTTCTAGTGTACTAGACCCATTGAGATGATGACACATGTCCACGTTTGATTACGTATTGCTATCATTATGGGTCTAAGTGCGTTATTAGAGGCATTGGACTCAAGCCAAATCCAGACTTTAATTGTATCTGTAAAGAAAATTTGTTTATATATATATATATATATATATATAACAATGAAGCAAATTCTTTGTGATTATTACTTAAAAAAAAGGAACTATTTCCTTTAAGCTAAAGCTTTGTTTAATCATTAAAAGACCACAAAATTATAAATGGAAGTACAAAAACACAACTAAATAAACAACGAAATCCAAATACAAAATCTTTGGTTCAACTTTCACTACTATTATAGAATCAGCAAAACAAAATCTTCTGATAGTTATAAATTGTCTGGACAAATCTTTCTGGAATTTGAAGACCCATCTTGCCAACACAGAAAACCCGTACCTTCAAGGATAACTAAAAATATGCTGAGCTACATACTTCGTTTAAGCAACAAGGGTACTGGCGGTGGTTGACTCGCTGCATAAATAACAGGTTGATTAGTGACGCAGTTCTTTAGGTCCACAAGAAAAAATCAGCAGGGAAGATGGAGTAAAATAAGAAAACACAACTGTGCATTGGATTCACATCCAACCGATATGCAATTTCAATCCACAGTAAGAATGGAATCAATAAAATCTGATAGCAGGTAACACACTAAAATCACAGTATCTAATTTTTAATAATCTTTCGTTGGCAACTTGAACATAGTCAATAGAGATAAAATTCTACTACTAAGTAACAGGGTATAAAGCTAAAAATATGCTTTAATCTTTCCCCAAAGGAAAACCAATAAAAAAATACCACCACCACCTAATGAACGACATCACAGCCATAGGCAGCATATTCATACATGATAAACCTATCTACTTAGAGGAGAACTCAAGACCACTCCTCTACCCAAGCCCTTCACAACCCCACAAAATAATAAGGAAATAAATACATTAGAACATACAACAACAATACAAGATTTCAATTTCTTTTATGCACAAGCCTTCAATGATAACCTTTGCAATAAGATTCATACAATTTGAAGCTCCCAAAGCACAGATCAGATCTCCAACATATGCAGCCATAGAGCACATTAAAAAAGAAAATTTTCAGTAATTTTAGCTTTCAATTAAATTAAAGATTCAAAGAACAGAAAAAACCCAAAAAATATAAACCCTAATTGAACCATATTATTGAGTCAGTTAAAAACTTAAAATATGTGAATGCAAAGCAACAAGATAACAATTACTCACTTATAAATTAATCATTAAACCATACCCCAAGAGTCTCTAGAGAAATGTTGACATATTACAAGAGGACTTACTATTTCCAGACTGGAGGAAGCTTCTTTGTTTTCTTGTAGTAGCGAGCAAGCCTGTGAATCCTGCTCTCAACCAGAATCAACCTGAACTTTGAATCCTTATCCTTCCTATTCCTCTCCAAATGCTTACGAATTGACACAGCCTTCTTGATGAGATGGTACAGGTCCTCTGGAATTTCTGGTGCAAGACCTAACCAAAATGAAAGAAAAAAACCATTAAAAAACCACAAAAACCAAACCTCAACATTTCAAAATAGAGATGGTATCTTGTATAACAGTATATGCATCACTTTCACATGCACAAGGGATCCACAGACAAGCAACCCACTTATATGGGAGAAGATCAGTACAAATACCAATTATTTGAAAGAATTTTTTGCCTGAAACTTGAATCAAATGACAAATGCTACATACGTTTTAATTCGCAAACCCAACAAGAAATTAAAAAATCCATTGATAGCTAGCTCATATTAGATTCCAACATCTGGGGTTCATCAAATAGTTTCTTTAAATTCCAAGATAACCATTTTTGAACTGAATAAGTATTAAAAAAATTATATCCTCATCTCAAGCCAGCTCAATTTCAATTCCAACATATGGGGTTCATCAATTAATTCCTTATAACCTCAGCATTTTCATATACAAACACCAACAGTTAATGAATAAAAAAAACCCACTAATGCAATCTCAACATTCTGGGGTTCATCTAATAACCCCTTTTCTTCAACTACACAAATACAGAAAACACATAAAACTCTTCCACTCTTCACATATAGTTACAACTTTTTTTTTAAAAATTCAGCTAATAAATAACAGCGATATTTATCAATAACCATGTTCTTATATAGATCAACGATAACTTCTCTTTGATGTTCAGCTACTCATTTGCTTAAATACTACAATTGGAATTCTGTTTCTTCATTCTATGGTACACATATTATCACAGTACCTAATGGTGTCACACTACATTTTCTCTCCAAAACCATACAAAATTTTCTCAGAATTCTAACACAAGCATCATAGCAAACAATTTTTTCTCAGAACCCAAACAGCACCTAATCGTAACTGTTGATCTTTTATTATAAAATATATATGAAGGGAAAAAAAAAAAAACCGAATGCGTGTACCATGTAATTTCTCCTCTTATTCACAATGACAACTACCTATCTATCATTTCTCAATCAAATTGTAGCACACTACATTTTCTCACCTAAACCAAACGAAAATTTCTCAGAATCTAAACACAGCTCAAATATTACACCAAAAATAGAAAAAAGAAAACGCACCGTGAGCCTTGAGAACACGGAGGATCTTGCTTCCGGTGACGCTCTTAACCTGAGCGATACCGTGAGAGTCACGAAGAATCACACCGATCTGTGATGGTGTCAAACCCTTCTTGGCGAACTTGCATATGTTCTCCTCCACCTATATATTTCCACCACCATTAACACTCATCAGAAATGACACACAAATCAGAGAGAGAGAATTAGGGTTTTGAAAAAGTACATCTTGAGGAGAGATCTTGAGCCAACTCGGTGGAGTTCTCTTGTATGGCAATGCTGAGGCTGAAATACCCTTACTGAAAATTCACAGAAACCACAAATCACATTCAAATCCAAAAACACACACACACAAACACACACACACACACACACACACACATATATATATATATATATAGAGAGAGAGAGAGAGAGGTACCCGCGGCTGTGCATGCGACCCATGGTGGCGTGGCGGCGGCGGAAGAAGTGGAGCTCTGTGAGGTTCTTCTGGTGAAGTGAGCTGCGGAAACCCTAGGCTTCTTAGTTTGAAGGAAGATGAGGATTGCTAGGGTTTATATAGTGAGTTTAGATTATGGCTTTTGTCCTTAAGATTTTATATATTGACGGAGGTGTCCTTGGGCGAATACATTTTGGGCTGGGGCAAGGGTTCGCTTCGGCCCATGTAAATTTTGATTAATGTAGGCCCACAAAGAGTATAAAAGTACTGACAAAACTGGTTTGAAAAGATTTCCCTCAACTCATTACATGAATCGAAACAAAACTAATAAACTAGAAAAGTAAAATATTAATTTTACAATGTGTAATGCATGCATATATTGAGTTACTTGGCACAAGCACGATATGTGATGTGTAAATTGTACTATATTAAAAATAAAAATGAAATATATAGTTAAAATAGTTAGAATAAAATATTAATTTTTGTTTTAACTTATTGGAAACTTTTTGTAATAAAATTTTAAAACTTTGGTAATAGAGTTTTATACATAGTAAACTATGGATACTTTTGGTAATTGAATTTTAGTTGAAATTTAATTTAAAATTTCATGAATCTTTATAAGTAAAATTTTATTTCAAGTAAACTATTGGCATAAAGTATATTTTGTGAATTAAAAAAAAAGAGAGAGTGTGTAGACACTTGTCTCTTAGAGAAGATAGTTATTTAGTGCAGCCATGACATCTTGGACCCAACTTTTATTATATTTGCTTCTCCCAAAAAAAAAAAAAAAAAAAAACTTTTATTATATTTGTTACGATATATTATGAGATGTGTGAGGGGTCTGAGGGCCGAAGAGGATTAAAACGTGAATTATTCGCACAAACACGCTCGTATAAAGGTATCGGCCCAA
This sequence comes from Notholithocarpus densiflorus, assembly GCA_030021035.2. Taxonomy (NCBI): domain Eukaryota; kingdom Viridiplantae; phylum Streptophyta; class Magnoliopsida; order Fagales; family Fagaceae; genus Notholithocarpus; species Notholithocarpus densiflorus. Next base: position 2,103,453 of record JARYZH020000017.1, read on the forward strand.
AGTACTTCGCTGACCCAAGCATGGGAGGGGATACGGAGTAGCGCTTCATGGAAACTTGTGCGAAAGAGAAAGGACTATAAGGGGAGCAATGATGGTGGGAGGAAACTTCTTGGAGAAGTTTACCTTTCCCCTTCACATTAAATGTCCTGGAACAACCTTATCAGCTGCACTTAATGAGGAAATGACCCTTGAACAGTATCTTCACAGCTAGCAGCCCTTTCCACCACCTTTAGCAGAGTGTTGATGGGACAAGTGTCCTTAGAAACGCCTAGAAGCATATAGATGGAAGGCTAGGATATGAAGAAGATGAGTATAAAAGGAAAGGAGTCCCCCAAAAAGGAGGGATCTTTTGGGCCAGGAAGAAAACTAGGAAAAAGAGGTTCAAGACTTTATCAAGTGTAATACTCACACCTTGTATGCAAAAGACCAGTCCTTGGATCAGCCTAAGGAGAGCTATTGTTCTTTTCGTATACTTGTATTAATCCTTTCTGTTGTTCAAGACTCTTCGGTCTTTGACTTGAGTTCAGATTAGAATTGCATTTGAATTATTTGCCCACTCTCTAAAGAAATTCTATTGTTGGGCTTGAATTTAAAGGACCAAGCAACACTGTTCTAAGCAGGTTTGGACCTTTACTTTTAGAGCACTTACAAGATTCATATTTTGTTGAGAATCCAAACACAGGCTTATGAAACGTTATTTAATATAATAGTTTTCTCCAAACCAAACAATCATTTTCTTTTCTTTTCTTACGTAATAAAAGGTTTTTTTAGAAAAAAATTGTAGTTTGTTATTATATTTTTTATAATATAATGTGAGATGCTATTTTGTTGAGATTCCAAACTTAGGCTTACAAACGCTATTTAAGTAAATTTTTTCCTTTTATGCTTCATTTAAGAGTTTTCTCTGAACCTAACAATAAATTTGGTTTTTTTTTAGAAGAATCGATTTTTATTTATTTATTTTATAGATCAATTGTTGGGGGTGGGGGATTTTAACTCTAAATGTCTCTATTTGAAATACCGAGTGGTGCTTAACTAGTTGAAGTACAAAACTCTTGTCTTTTTTGAGAATAAATTAATAATGAAAGTGTTTTTTAGAAGACTCTTGGTAATGAGTGTTGATTTCAAAAGTATATGGTTAACCCTTAGGGTTTGTATATTTTAACTAAAAATGCTAACTTATTTTTATTGCCAATTTATTTATAAATTTTTAAGATAAAATTATGCTTTTTGCAAGACTTAATTTTTAAAAACAAAATAAGGTTATGATAATAACTCATCTAAAAACACTGTAGTTGAGATATTGTTTGAATCATACTAAGAGGTCCACTAGAGATCGGAAATTGTTGAAAAAAGAACAAGATGTTTCTGTTGTAACTTCCAAGCTATTGAAAAAAAAAGATATAGTTAATATATTCAAGGTAATTACTTATTTACAAATATCATCTCAATTCATCCTAGTTCACTCGATCTGAGATGTGATATAGTTTCGAAGGATGAGTTGGAAATGGATAATTCCAATAAGATTTAATTTTTGAACAAAAATTCAATTTTTGATTTATTTCGTGACTGAAACAGGAAAGGGTACATGTTACACCACGATTTTTAATTAGAAGAGGAATTTCAAGAAATGGAGAATATATTCACTCTATCAATAACCAAGCCAAATCTATTGTATCATAAGGGATTTACCTTTTCTATTTATTCCTGTGAATTGCTCTTTTTGGTAATTCAAGCAGGAAAAAAGAAGAAGAACAAATGATGAAAAAAGAAATTGCTATGGTAATTTGAACAACGGAAAAAATAGAGGATGTGATATAGTTCCAAAGGGTGAACTAGATATGGACAATTCCAATAAGATTTCTCTTTGAACATAAATCAATTTTCTGATTTATTTTGTGATCGGAAACAGGAATGAGACATTACACCACAATATTGAATCAAAAGAGAGATTTTAATAAACGATAGACATATTTATTCTATCAATATTTGAGTCGGATATGTCGTATCATAAGGGATTTTACATTTTCTATTGATTCCTACAGATTGCACTTTTTGGTAATTTGAGCAAGAATAAAAAAGAACAATAAAATGACAGGGAAAAAAGGAAAAAAAAAAAAAAGAACAAATGAAAAAAGGAGAACCAAGTTATTGGTAATTCGAATAAGGGGAAAAATAGATACAACATTGGTAATTCGAACAAGGGGAAAAATATATATAACAATAGATGGCAGGGGAAGAGAGAGAGTGAGAGAGAGAGAGAGAGAGAGAAAGAAAGAAAGAAAAAGAGGAAAAAGTGATGTTGTGTGAGTATCTACAGGACCTAAATTGTCAATGGGCTTTCCAAGCACGTTGAAAATTTGTCCTAAAGTCGCTCCGCTGAGCAGAACGCTTAAAGGAGTTCCGGTGTCAATCACTTCCATTCCTCTCATTAGACCATTTGTAGCACTCATAGCTATAGCTCTAACTCGATTATTTCCTAATAATTGTTGTACTTCACAAGTCACATTAATTTGTTGACCGGCAGTATCTCGACCCTTAACTACTTGAGCGTTGTACATATTAGGCATTTTTCGAGGGGGAGGGGGTTAGGGGAAAGTTACATCCAGTACCGAACCAATGATTTGAGCTATACGTCCCAAGTTTTTTTTTTTTTTTTTTTTTTTTTTTTTTTTTCAAGCGCGGAAACCCCAAGATCAGAAGTAGTAGGATTTATTCTCATAATAAAATATAATATGTCAATTTTTTTTTTTTTTGCAAAAGTTATTGAAAAAAAAAATGTTTGATAGAAAAGCAAGTTGATCAGTTAATTCAATAATAATTCCATAATAAATGGGTTTTCTCACTTCACTAAATTTCGTTGGTACCATCCAATCCAATTCAATTGTTTGCCTCCTTTGGGGAAACTTCGATTCCTCAAATCATTGGATATATTGACGATTAAAAGATTGAAAAAGTTAGGGGTTGAATTTATGGGAATAGAAGAATCCGAAAAGAAGGAGAAAGGCGATATAATAATAACACTATTCCCAAATTTGATATCTCGAATTTGGGGATTTGGATGAATGGGAAGAATGGAATGGGATTGGATGAGAAGAAGAAGAAGAGTGTAACAGATTCACTATAATGCCACGTCTTCAACATTTGAAAATCTGGGAATGCCCAAACTTAAAGTCGTTGCCGAACTTCCTTGGTACAACTCCATTACAGAAATTGGAGATCTATTTTTCGTACAATCTCTCAGAACGCTGCGAAAGAGGGACAGGAGAGGAGTGGCCCAAGCTTTCCCACATCCCTAACATCATTCTTAATTCTATCTATGTGCAAATAGACGGTCAAGAGATTCTTTCGACCTCGTCAGATGACGAAGACAGTGAAGAGGATGACAAAGAAAAGCACACCGAAGAAGAGGACCTATGATTTCTGTGTTTCTAGGTTCAAGTAGAGATTTTTGGATGGCAATGGTGAATAATGATTTGTTGGCGTGGGCAAAGTTCATTCTTGGCTTGATTCAGTGATGCAAGTCTAGTCCATACATGGGTTGCAGTTTTCTAGTTTCCCTATGTGTCACTGGTTGAAAGGTTTTGGTCTCTTCACAATCATTGTTATTAGTTCATAAATTTAGCTACAAGTTCAGATTTTTGGATGATGATGGAGAAAAATTATTTGCGTTTGTGTGTGTCAGCAAAGTTCAGCATCGGCTTGATTGGGCTTTGCAATTTTGATCCAGTCATGGGAATGTACATTTTGTGATGAATCAAATTTTCACACATGGATGCACATTTGAGAAAGGGCCACAGAAGCAGGTCCTCTATCATTTCATAATGGAAGCAAGGATGTGCATCATGGAACATATCATGTGCAATCCATATTATATGGTGGCAGATGAAAGTGTTATACATTTAGGTGATTGATGAATACAAAGGCGTGCGGATTTCTCGTATTAGTGATTGAAGTGTTTTGTGTCATGGAAGTGGGGGAAGAGTGCGATGTTACCATCAGGAGTGAGGGAATGAGATTATAAATGCTTGCTTTTCTTTTTACCATTGCTGGTCGTCCAATTTGAAATGACATTCAAAAATGGAAACACCTGAATTAGTCACCAATATGTGCAAGGAATAAAGAAGAAGAAGAAGGCAATGAAGCCATTTACCATTGTTTGCTCTGGGCAGTTCAATTCTGATTCACCTATAGAGTGCAAAGTGGGGGAAGCAACCGGCAGTAGATATGAAGATATTACAAATACTTTGGATGAAGTAACACTCACAGAACAACATTCTTGTTTGGTTTATTTCCTTCAAGATGTAGGAATCCGTATCAAGAGTACAAGTCTGCTTTATTTGGGCCCATGGCTAAAATCTAAAATGAAGATATTGCATAAACAGACAATTTTGTTACGTACATTAATGTAAGTTTTACTTAATGGGAGTAGACATAGATCAAGAGCAGCTTTTGTGGTTTATGAGAGTTTAAACTTGTTGGAGAAGCATAGTTTATCCTGGTGAAAATCATTAAGCAAGGATGCCCCACTGTGGTCATGTCTTACATTCTTGTGCAAGATAGCTAACTGAGAAAGCTATATAGGCAGAATGGCAAAGCTCTATAGAGCAAAGCAACAAAGCTCCCTTTCTCTCCTCGCTGAAGCTTTGTCCTTGTTTACAGAGCTCTATACTTAATTCACAGACACAGGAAGAAGACTCCCTTGCCTGGAATTCTCTCAATAAGCTGATCAGACACAGCCCTGGACTTCCCTTCACTACCAACCCCTACACTTAAGATTCCTCACTGCCTGGGTTCAACTCAAAACTCTAGTCCATATGGGTAGGCACAGCTTGCTTAAGAGGGAATTGTTATGCAAATGACTGAAATTTTATTTTATGGCTCCATAATTGGGAGAACAGGAGAGGTCAGTGGCACCTTTGAAACTGTCTACAGCATTCACGATCCGTTTTGCTTAATGGGAGTAGACATAGCTCAAGAGTGGCTTTGGTGGTTTATGAGATTATTTATGAAAGAAGAGGAAGAAGATCAATCTCAAAAAAAAAAAAATTTCAATATATATAACAAGAATTCGAATATATAAATAAGAAAAGCTGGTAGTGGCGAAGGGGAGTAGAGCAACAGGCAACAGGCCCGGCCCGATGGACCAGCGGGGCTCGTGAGACTTGGTGTGCCACCAAAGGACACTCGTTGCTCTGATAAGCCAACAAGATCGACGCCTCCCACCCCGCAACATTAGGAATGAGTGACCGTTCACAGAGGAATCTTTGCTTCTCTGCGCCCCCGTCCAATAAACACACACAACAACATCGTACCCCAACACAGGTACGGCAGAAGCCCACGACGCGCTTCAACACCCACTAATCTTTGGGCCGAACGAGATAGTTGCGAGCCCCAGAGCCCAATTTCTCCCTACAGCTTAATGCCCCCACTTGGGTTACAAGCCCGCGTCACAGAGCTCGGCAGTGTTGAAGTTTGTGTGAGAGTATATTAACAACCAATCTGATTCCTACGCAACCGGTGTGGGACTAAATATTACAGCATTTTCAAGGCTCACTCACACGACCTGGACAATGGAAAAACCATGATCATCAAAGAATGAAGATAATTAGCAATTTTTTTAATGAAATAATTAGCAAATATTAAACTAATTAAGTCTATAATTTTGATTTAAAAATAGAGCTCGACTATATATCATTGAGATATACATAATCTGGGTGTGACCAATTACAAACACAGAGTAAGAAAATAGATCACATTCTTATCTAGTAAATTGATGAACTACTATATCATCACACTAGCTTGCTTGCAAAATCGTCAATGGCCTCCTCCCCATTTCTTGAAGAAGATAATGCAGCAAGATGCTTGAGTTCTGATAGACTGGCCTACCAAGCTGTAGTGCCACCTACCAAGCTACCCATAGTTGTTGTGGTCAAACTACGGCTCCTTTTGGCCAAAAATCCATCAACAAAAAGAAGAAGAAAAAAGATCCCAACTCACTAAGAACCTAGCTAGGCCCATCGATTAAATCTTCTCCTTCATATATATAATCAAAAAACCAATTAATAGATGGAAAACGAGCTCAGGAATCCACCCCTTTCAAGCATTCCAGATATGATAAATGGATTTGGTGCCACACAAGGAATGGTGAGGAACACTCGGGATGGTGATAAAGTGATAAACAATCTCAAGGATGCAGGCTCAATGCCTTTATCTTGTCACAAAGGGTATGTTTGTTTGGAAGGATTTTAGGAATGATGGAAAATTAGGAAAAAAAAAAAAAGTGGTGGGACTTAAGTATTTTCTCTCTGTGCCCACCAAAATGGGGAAAAACTAGGTGAAGTTCAATTTTTTGAGCTGACGAAAATGCCCAGTGCACATGAGTTTCGTCCGGGTTTTTTTTTTTTTCATTTATTTTTTGTTTTGTCCAGTTCCACTTCCATTTCCCTTTTTTTGTTTTGCTTTTTTTTTTGTTCCTTTATTCTTTTTTTCTACTTCTTTGTTTTATTTTTTTTTTTCTAGCTTTTCTTGTATTTCTCAGTAGTGTTTTGCTTGCTTTTTTTTTGTTTTTTTGTGCTCATCTTTCTTTGGCTTGTGCTATTTTTTTAAAAAAAATTGAAGTGTTCATACACAATTTTTTTTTAATAAAAAAATGTGTTAATTTTTTATTTTATTTAATGAGAATATAATTGTAAATTTATACTAACTTTAGTTTCCATCCTCTCATTTTTCTTCTCAACCAAACAAATAAGTTTTCTATATCTCCACTTTGTCATCTTCCCAACCAAACACAAATGGAAGAAAACTAATTCTCTTATATCCTTCCACTTTTCTATCATTTTTCCATTTTCTATCATCTCACTTTTTTATTTCTCCAATCAAACCGACCCAAAGAATACACAAAAAGAGAGAACAAAAAATCAGAGGTGATTCACTTCATTTAGCACTCCCTTCAGGGTTTAAGAAATATTATCCACGTGGCTTATTGTAATTAGTGGAGCATATAATAAGTTGGAGTAGGATAGATAGATTTGTATTCATAAGTTAGGACAGACTGATACGGTCAACAACAATAACACAACAGAAGAACAAAAGCCATCCAACTACAAAAAAATTATGAAAACAACACTGAAACAGAATGTTAAAACGGTGAAAGGACGGTTGTTAACAACAAATTCATAGCAAAAGCACTAGCAAAGAAAACCCTCCCATGCCACCCAATTTTACCGGACAACCATACATTACAAACTTTCTTCACAACTAAACTCTCTCATCATCAACAACCAGTTTGTCTTCCTTCCAATTTATCTCTTTTTCCATATCTCCCAACTTTTTATTTTTTGTATTCGGGGTTATAAGGCCGTTGCCACAAAGTTTATATTGGATTTGAATCCAAATTCTTCTCTGTAAGAGAATTGGATAATATCATTAAGTGACAAGACTCTTGACACTAATTGATCGAGGGAGATATAGAATATAAATAAATTCAATATCATAAGAAGCTAAAATGGGTGCAACCCTAACCAAGGATGAGAAGTTAATAGAAAACGGAGCAGGTAATACGCAGATATGTTACACAAAAAATGTAACCCGTTCCGGTGGCCTATGGCGGGCTGAAAATCCATTGGCGGCTTCTCTCCCTCTCTTCGTCCTGCAACTATCACTCATTATTTTGATCATTCGTATTGTGATGCTCATCCTTAAACCTCTACGCCAACCTCGAATAGTTGCTGAGATCCTTGTAAGTATTATTGTCTACTCTTAATATCAAGTTTGTAGCATATTTCAACGTATGTTTGAATATTAGTTTCAGTAAACCCCAAAGAGCTATTGATAGAGAATAACATAAAATAGTCTATTTTACTGCTGCGATTTTATTTCATGTATTTAAAATTTTAAATGACATGACATTGGATATACTCATATGCCTTTCGCTTTGTAATTTTAATTTGAACCATAAAATCGATACATTTCAAATGGATAGGCTGGCGTGTTATTGGGCGGATCTGGATTGGCAAGCACACAGTTCATTCACAGCCATGTATTTCCAGTTAAGAGCCTCATGACATTGGAGACAGTGGCAAACTTGAGTATGGTTTACTATATGTTTTTGGTTGGCCTAGAGACAGACTTTACCCTGATACTACGTGCAGGGAAGAAGGCCTATAGTGTTGTCCTAGCCGGTTTTGTCGTTGCAATGCCTGTTGGTTATGGCTTATTTTACAAACTTCAACCTAAGGCATCCAACCATGGTGGTGCAATCTTCTGGGCTGTTGCTCTAGCCTGCACCAATTTCCCGGACCTTGCTCGAATCCTTGCAGATGTCAAGCTGCTACGCTCAGAGTTTGGCCGGACGGCCTTAACCTCAGCTCTTATCAGTGACTTATGCTGTTGGGTTTTCCTGGTAGTGGCAATGGCATTACTTCATCAGGGAAAGTACTTCGCACTGGGTTCAACTATTGCCTTCACTATTTTCTGTGTGTTTGCATTACGTCCAGCTCTCAAATGGATAATTCGCCACACAGCAAAAGAAGACAACTACAATGACTTCCATGTATGTCTTGTTCTGACTGGGGTCATAGTGTGTGGATTCATAGCTGATGCTTGTGGTGCACATTCCATTGCTGGGGCTTTCATGTTGGGAGTTATTATGCCAAAAGGGGACCTTACAGATACAGTTATGGAGAAGGTTGAAGATTTTGTGTCAGGGATTTTGATGCCTATTTTCTTCTTAATGGTTGGGCTGAGAGTCAGAATTGGACAAATTACCTATGGCACTAATTGGGCAAACGCTTTTTTTGTTATTGTCCTAACTTTTATACCCAAGATTCTCAGCACTTACTGCATATCTTTTCTGTACGGCATGCCAGCACTGGATGGTCTGTCTCTTGGACTACTAATGAACACCAAAGGCTTGTTGTCCCTCATTATTCTTTGCACCGGACGGGACTTAAAGGTATTCTCCATCTTTCTTTGTGTGATTTGCATGAAATGAAAAAAAAAATGGGAGTACTATTGCTCAGTATATTTGATATTACTTTAAATAAAATATAAAACTTATAAATTGAGATGACAATTAATGTGATTGGTGCCATATCAACGATACAATAAATAAAAATTTTATATTAATTTTTTGTTTTGTTTTTAAAAGTTGACATGTCAATTTCTTAGGCATATGTAATAAAATTTGTGAATCTCAAACATCATAATCTAAAACCATTGAATGATTAGTCACCAACTCATTTAGGGCTACCTAGCATAAATCATCATATAGGTAGGTGCCAAGATGTAATAATATTGATGAATCAATACCAATGTAAAGCAAATAGAATAAAATCCTTCATTCTAATTAGTAGGTTGCAGACAACATGACTTCTTGCTCTCTATTTATAGGCATAGCTCATTAAGCCATATATATGATCTCTCAGGCATTTTGAATCTCTGATTTGATACTAAAACTTGTTCATGCATGTATATATGACTCGCAAAATCACAAAGTTAATTACACAGCATATTGACTCGAATGTTATATATCTTTTGTTGCAGGCTTACGAAAGTACACATAACTTAAAGGAACAAAAATTAAACGAAAAAAAAGTAGTTGTTAGCAGATTTGGAAGCCCTTGCGTGTCGCAGTGCTGTGATTTTTGCTGCTGAAAAGGACCTGTAGAATGTTATCTTCGAAGGAGACTCAGCTTCAGTGATCAATGCTATCTCCCAAGAAAGCCCGGTGCTGAATTCATATGGAGATATTATGGACGACATCCATTCCTTAGTTTCTGTTTTTCAGTCATTTAAATTTGTCTTTGTTCATTGGTCTTGTAATGTGGTTGCCGATGCGTTAGCTAAGAAGGCCAAATGTTTAGTGGGGTCTCAGGAATGGTCAGGTGACCTACCTACAGATATTTCTGAGCTAGTTGGCTTTGATGTCCCTTGAACCATTTTATTTAACCCAATAAAGTCCCAGTCTGGTTGGCTGGTTTCTCAAAAAAAAAAAGAAAAGAAAAAAGAAAAAGAAAAGACTCTCTTTTGCTTAAAACAAGAGAAATGAACAAAGACTACAAAGTTATACCATATTAATTACAAAAGCCAATATATATATATATATTTATATATAGAGGCAAAGTTTAAAGAAAGTTCAATTTTTTTTTTTTTTTTTTTGAGGTAGAAGTCAATGTAATTTATTAAGAAAAACCCAATAAATCGATTTGGAATACAGAATAAAATTGTGATGGAACATCCTCCATCCAAACTAGAAAATCTAGTATGCCAACTGCATATCTAGCCAGACTATGCGTTAAACTGTTGCCTTCCCTCTTTGTATGAGAGTAACGCAGCTTGTCTAATTGTTGGGACAAAAACCTTGCATCCTCCAAAAGTAATCTGTATGGCACCAATACCATCCCATCCTCCCTTAAACCCGCAATGACAGCCATTGAATCTCCCTCTAACACAGCCTGTTTCACCCCTACATCAGATGCAAAGGAAAGAGCCCACGTCGCAGCCATAACTTCGACATCATAAACTCCTAGCACCTGATGCACCACCTTCGAACATGAAGCAGTTACTAGACCTCTGCTATCTTTAATAATCACTCCTATACCAGATTTCTTCTCCTTTGGGAATATCGCTTCGTCAAAGTTAATCTTGAAGGTACCTGATGGGGGAGGCTTCCACGTACATCTCGTTGGGTGAGTGTGAATGGGAACTGAATTAAGATTGACCTGTCTTGCTTGGGATTCAGCTAGCCAATTTTTTGAGAGGAGAGCGATCTGATGGATGGCATCTGCGGGTTGGTTAAGCCGCACTCGGTTTCGCTGGTTCCATATGGACCAAACCGTGACTGCAAATAACTCCAGCAGCTGTGTGTGTTTAATTATCCATGATAAAAGTTTTTTAAAGGTTAAGAATTGAATGTCACCTCTGAAACTCCACTGTTCCGGATCTGCCCAAACCAAATCAAGCTCAGAGCACGACCACAATGCGTGAAGTGAGTTTTCTGTTGTAGCTCGACATCTCACACATAAATCCTCCTCTGTAATTTTGCTTCGAAACAGAGAGTGTTTGGTTGGCATGGCTTTGCGGCACGCCCTCCACAGCAGTGTCTTCACCTTTTGTGGCACGTTCATGGACCATATCTGCTTCCAAACCTGTGTATCTTCATTTGTTGCCGAATCATGAGCTCTCTCCATCAACTCTTCCTCCATTTTTAAGAACTTATATCCTGACTTACAGCTGTACAGTCCGTTGTTTGAATAAGGCCAATACAGGATGTCTTCTGCGGCAGATCGACTTAATGGAATTTGCTTGATTAACTCCGCTTCTTCCTCATGAAATAAACCCTCCACCATCTCTATGTTCCACTGCCTAGTTTGTGGGTCAATAAGAATATCCATAGTTGAGTCTTCAAAATCTGCTATTGGACAATCGAATAAAAAGGGAGGATGCTTCCTTGGCAGCCAGTGATCCTGCCAAACTCTAATTTTTTTTCCATTGCCAACCCTCCACCTCGCTCCCCTTTGAATCACATCCCTCCCAATGAGTATACTTTTCCATGCATAAGAGCCTAATCTTGAATCCTTAGCCTCCTTGATCGTTGTATTTGGAAAAAACCTTGCCTTGAAAACCTTGTAGAAGAGAGTATTATGGTCATGCAAAAGCCGCCACGCTTGTTTTGCTAAGAGTGAGTCGTTGAACATGGCAAGATCTCTAAAACCCATACCACCCACTGCTTTTGGTTTAGTCAAATCTTTCCATTTAACCCAATGGATTTTTCTCCGGTCACCTTGTTGTCCCCACCAAAACTTTTTTATCATAGCTTCAATCTCATTGCATAGGCCCAAAAGAATTTTGAAACATCCCATTGTGTATGTTGGGATGGCTTGGATGACTGATTTTATCAATACTTCCCTACCTGCTTGTGAGAGTAGCTTCCCTTCCCATCCTTGAATTTTTCTCCACACCCTCTCTTTGATGTAGTTGAAGCTTGCTTTTTTCCCTTTCCCAACAAATGAAGGTAGACCCAAATACTTCTCTTATTGCATAATTTCCGGAACTCCCCAAGCTTCTTTGATATTATTCTTCATTGCAGCGTCAGTTGCTTTGCTAAAGAATAAGGTTGTTTTGGTTTTGTTTATTTTTTGTCCCGATGCCTCCTCATAATCATTCAAAATATCCAACACCCTTCCACACTCCTTCATGGTTGCCTTGCAAAAGAGAAGACAATCATCTGCAAAAAGCAAATGTGTTAGTTTTGGGCCTCTCCTACATAAGGAAAAACCATGGATATCCCCATCCATCTCCGCTTTTTTAATCATCCCATTCAGCCCATCCGTGCAAAGTAAAAATAGGAATGGAGATAATGGGTCTCCTTGCCTTATACCCATTGTTGGGTGAATCAAACCACTAGGCTCTCCATTTACCAAAACTGAGTAAGTAACTGTGCTCACACACACCATAATAAGATTAATCCACCATTCATTAAAACCCATCTTTCGCATAATTCCTTCAAGGAAATGCCACTCTACCCTATCATAGGCCTTGCTCATATCTAGTTTAATGGCCATATAGCCATGGCTACCAGAATTATATCTTTGCAGGCAATGTAAAGTCTCAAATGCCACCATAATGTTATCAGAAATTAATCTATCCTTAGTAAAAGCAGATTGGTGTTCTAAAATGATGAGAGGTAGTATTTTCTTCAAACGGTTGGCTAAAACTTTGGAAAAATTTTTATACAACACGTTGCAAAGGCTTATGGGACGATATTGGTGAACATGCTCGGGGGAATTAGTTTTTGGGATAAGTGTAATAAAAGTATGGTTTAGGGGAGTAGGTAGAGTACCTGAATTTAACCACATCAAAATGGAGGAAGTGACATCATGGTTTACCGTGCCCCAAAAATGTTGGTAAAAAAGGGGGGACATTCCATTCGGTCCAGGAGCTTTTAAAGGAGCCATTTGTTGCAAAGCCACTTGAACTTCACTTGCATCAAAGGCACGGCTAAGTGAAGAATTCATCTCATCCGTAACAACATTTGGTACAAACTCCAACACTCTTGCAAACCCATTATGTCTCGATGAAGAGAAAAGTGTTTTTAGGTAGCTTACAAAAACTGGTGATATCTCCTTCGGATGGGCTTTCCAATTACCATCTATATCTAACTCCCTCAATCAAATTTTTCCTATACCTCTTTGTGGCACAACTATGGAAGTATTTCGTATTTTTATCCCCTTGTCTTGCCCATAGTAACCTCGACCTTTGGGCCCATATAGTTGCCTCCCTATCCCTCAACACTTCAATATCCTTCTTTAATTGCCTAACCCGAGTATTATCCCCACTAAGGACAGCCACACCTTCGGCCTTGAGGAGTAAATTCCTCAATTTATCCAATTCCCTCTGCACATTGCCAAATACATTCCTATTCCACCAACTCAGATCCCTACCACACTTCTCCACCCTTTGTAAAATTCCCTCACTAGACTCGGTGGTACTAGAGCTATGCCACATTGCTTCAACAATTTCATTACAACCCAGATTGGATAGCCACATTTCCTCAAATTGAAACGGCTTCTTTCTATTATGTGGTTCCAAACCCGAAAAAATAATGTGAAGGGGGATATGATCGGATGAGTCACAACATAAATGATGAACCTTAGTCCCAAGAAATTTTAAAAACCAACTATTTGTGGCTAATCCTCTATCTAATCTTTCCCATATCGAACTTCCATTCTCAAAGTGCCTAGCCCATGTGAATTTAGGACCCACATATCCCAAATCCATAAACCCACACTCATCTATTACTTCTCTAAAAAGTTGCATTTGATTGTGAGGCCTAATTCCACCTCCCACCTTCTCATCTTGCCTAATGATCTCATTAAAATCCCCAACACACAACCATGGAGTATTAGATTGAGAATTGAGGTACCTAAGTTGATCCCATGCTTCAGTTCTCCTTGCTGTCTCTGGTTCACCATAAAAACCCGTCAAACGCCATTCATTATCTGAATCCCTATTGATGACTGCATGAATATAATACTTCGAAGAACCCACTACTGTCAGATTGATCGAAGACTTCCAAAATAAAGCCAATCCACCACCTCTCCCTTCCCTTGGGACCACCCATCGATGATCATGCTCAATACTTCTTCGTACAATTTCCAGCCTTGCATCATCTGTAAGTGTCTCGGCCAAAAACACTATAGAGGGATCTTTTGCCCGTGTAATTTCCACAAGCTCTCTTCCTGTACGTAGGTTCCCAAGCCCACGACAGTTCCATGCTAAGCAACTCATTGCTCCTGGCAGGGTTGATGATCAGCTTCCGCCAGTATAAATAAACCTTCATCATCTTTCTGAGAAGCCTGAAACCGCTTTGATGGCACTTTTGAAAAATCACTTAAGACCTGAGAATGAATAGGCCTTTTTCTTCCTGTGGTAAATTGAGTGGGTGGGATTTCAGTCAGTGTTTGTGGTCTGCTTCTGCGGGTCCAAGAAGGAAGAACACGTCCCTGAATATTATTTTTTGAAACCCTATCAGGCACGTGAGGAGGAGATGCTTCACTTGGCTGACTTGGATTTGTTTCACTTAATGAGTCACGTGACTTTGAGAGCCCAATTGTATCTGGACTCATTCTTGACCTCTCTGATTTTTGTGGCTCTTCATTCACCTCTTTTAAGACCGAATCAATTCCATTTGGACAGCTGGACATCCCATTTAAATTGGGATTTAAAGGCAGCGAAGATACCGAACATGCATGATCAGTAGGATTAATTCCTTTTTGGCCGTTACACATTGAATGCGTTACAGCTCCTTGCCTGTAACGTTCACTGCCGTTTGGGTCATGCTCCGATTCAGAGTTACCACCGGACTGGTTCTGCGTGTCTGGTTGCTCCTCTTCCATCAGCTGAGATGTCTGTGCAGCCTTCGTACTCATCTTCCTCGTAGAATAATAACCCCGCACCACAATGGTGTTCTTTTTGGAGACCATGAATGGAGGAGCACGTAGGCTGAGACCGAACTCCTTTTGATCATTCCTTAAAGTCCCCTCGCTTTTAATCCAAATCTCACAATCCCTATCATCGTGCGTAAGTCGACCACACCAATAACAGATGTTTGGCAATCTCTCATACTTGAAAGAGACCCACACTTGCTTATCATCTTTCAATGAGATAAGTCGACCTCTGCATAAAGGCATTGTGATATCTACTGAGACTTTGACACGAATAAAGTTGCCCCCGTCGTAAACCTTCGAATCCGACTGCTTGATCACTTCTCCCACCCCTCCGCATATTTTTTCCGCCACCTCAATGGTCATATACCTCAATGGGAGTCCGTGGACTTGTACCCAAAAGGTAGTCCGATCATACTTGATGTCCTCAATTGGTCTATCATTGTCATAGCGCTGCATAACAACCAAGTGCTTATCGAAGCTCCACGGCTCGCTACCAATGATCCTGTCTACATCCTCTTTGTCCACTTAAGTTTTTTAATTTTTGTGTCAAGTGATTTAATGAGTGCAAAATATTAAGAATCTAATATTAATGAACTATGAAAAAAAAAAAAAAAAAACCAATCTCATATACTCAATAAAAATCACCACATAACAAAGATCACCATACATTCTATCATATTAAAAATTAGAAAAAAAAAATGATCATAAGTAATATTAAATTTAGGTAAGAATTTTAATATGTGACTAATTACATTTACTTTTTTAAAAAATATTGACTAATTATTTATATTTTTATGATAAAAATTGTGTTTAATTTTAAATGTATCTATACGTATGTATGTGTTACCTGCTATTTTTTTTTTAATAATTTGACTAATTATTTATATTTTTATAATAAAAATTGTGTTTAATTTAAAATGCATCCATGCACTTGCATGGGTTACATGCTAGTTTGTAATAACATCTCTCTCTCTCTCCCCTAATGATAGCACATGAATAACTTAGACGAATAAAGGAACAACAATTAGATGAAAAACAAATTTAATTATTTCAATTTCAAGGATTCTATTTTGCTTAAAACAAAAGGGATGAACAATCTCCTAATGAAAGTACACGAATAACTTAAAGTTGGCACAAAGTTAGATGAAAAGAGAAGTTTTTTTTTTGTTTTAATTTCAATGATTCCCTTTTGCTTAAAATAAAAGAAATGAGCAGAGACTACAAAGTTATACCATATAAATTACAAAAACCAATTTGTAATAACGTGTATCTTGCACTCAATAAGCATTCATGAAAATAAACCATGAGTTGCTCAAGTGGTGACAAATATTACATTAAAAACTTTAGGAGGTTTCATGTTTTAAGGAGAGAAACCGTATGAATACCATAGTTTTATTATGAGACATTGAATCTTTAAGTTTATATTATTAGGGGAAAAAAAAGTTGGTGGTGGGGATGGGAAACAAGCAAATGTTGCACTAAAGTTTTACGTTGTTCGCTCTGCTGCTCAAGTGATGACAAATGTTACATTAAAAACTTTAAGAGGTTTCATGTTTTCAGGAGAGAAACCATATGAATACCATAGTTTTATCATGATAAGCCAATGAGCTTGCCTCCAACATCATATCATCGTTGAGACAGGTCGCAAACTACTGCGCTTATATCTTTTTAATGCACATCCACTCACATCATCGTTTGCCCAAAATTCCCTTCTAAACCAACTTAATGCTCCCTCCTGGGTCACAAGCCCCCGGCACAGAGCTCGGCACAAGCTTCATTTCCGTGAGAGGTTATCAATAGCCCATCTCGTTCTTATGCAAGCGGTGTGTGACTAAATTATTACAATCATTTTCAAGCCTTACACATCCTAACAATGAAACCATGCGCGCACACAAATTTTTCATAAAAGATAAATTACAGGCTTAATAGTGTAACAAATTAACAAATTGTATTGATTTATATGAAAGTGGGTACAATTCTTTGTTTGATTATTAACAATAAAAGAATACAATAAACTCCTATAATTTGTTCTCTAAGAAGCTTTATGATCCGAAGGGCTATGAAACTCGACCAAGTTGGATATATGATTGGATGTATTTGATCTAGTGTCAAGGGTCGTTGGCTTAATCCCAAACTATATCAAAAGGAACTTAAAATGAAAATTCTTACTTTGGTTTGAAGTAGGAATTGACCTTGGTTTTTTTTTTTGGGGTGATAAAATTGACCTTGGTTTTGAATGAGAAAGAAAGTGTTTTTTAGACTTAGATATGGCTCTCTATTTTAGGAGAGTGTTTGTATGATTTTTCTCCCTAAGTGTCTCTCATTTTCTCATATGGGAAGCCTCTATTATAGGCTACTCAATGGTATTTGATTTACAATTTTTCCTCAACATTTATTTAGAGTTAATTATAAAATTTGAATTTAATTTGGCCTTGCATTTAAAAAGAACCTTCCATATGGGTCTTTTCCTTCTAATGTAATCTCCACTGACACCTTGATTCTCAAAAAAAATCTCTACCGACACCTCCATCAGAATCTTTTTTTTTTTTTTTTTGAGAGTTTCAACATATGGCGCCCGCTCTTGATAATAGCTCTTTATCATCAGATCAAGACACCAATCAGTTTTTGATGTAGACGGGGATTGAAGCTCAGATCTCTTATACAACCATCAAAGACTTTACTAGTTGAACTAACTGGAACTCACCTCCGTCAGAATCTTTAGTAGTGAATAATTGTAGTACATGGTCATAGCAAAGACCCTCTAAAGCCTAAACTACGCAATGTACTTGAGCCCTCTAAGGCAAGCAACTGATTTAGCTGAGTCCTTTCTTTATCTAGTATCAGAGTCCACATGTTGATGCAGCCAACGGTAAGCCACCTAGTCTTCTTGGATTTGTCATTTGGCTCCTCTCAATGATATGTCAACCGTGAGAGGTATGGAGAAGAGAGAATGTAAGGATTTGCTCTTAAGGCCATGGTTCTCTCTCTCAACAACATGGGGGTGATGAAAATGCTCTCTACCAACTTTCCAAGATGGCCTCTCTGTTTTTCTTATGTCCTTACATGCAAAATGTGTGTTTGTTGGATTATATGGATGAGCTAGAAAGCAAATCAGATTGAAGTGAAATGCATATTTTTGTTGAGAATCCAAACACAGGCTTACAAACGCTACTTAAATGAGTTTTATACCGAGTAAACTATGGATACTTTTGGTGATTGAATTTTTGTTAAAATTAAATTTAAAATTTCATGAAACTTTATAAGTAAAATTTTATCTCAAGTAAACTATTGGCATAGAGTATATTTTGTGAAAAAAAAAAAAAAAAAAAGAGTGTGTAGACACTTGTCTCTTAGAGAAGACTGTCATTTGGTGCAGCCATGACATCTTGGACCCAACTTTTATTATATTTGTTTCTCCAAAAAAAAAAAAAAAAATTTATTATATCTGTTACTATATATTGTTAGATGCATATTTTGTTGAGAATCCAAAGTCCAAACACAGGCTTGTGAAACGTTATTTAATATAATAGTTTTCTCCAAACCAAACAATCATTTTTTTTTTCTTAGGTAATGAAAGGTTTTTATAGAAGAAATTTGTAGTTTGTTATTATATTTGTTATAATATAATGTGAGATGCATATTTTATTGAGATTCCAAAATTAGGCTTACAAACGCTATATTAGTAAAATTTTTCTTATGTGGGATTAACCCATAGTTTTTTCTTTTGAGAATACTTAGTATTCTCAAAAGAAAAAAAAAGGTAAAATTTTTCCTTTTATGCTTCATATAAGAGTTTTCTCCAAACCTAACAATAAAATTGATTTTTTTTTTCTTGGTAATGAAAGGTCTTTTTTGAAAAATCGATTTATTTATTTATTTATTTTATTGATCAATAGTTGGGGGTGAGGGATTTGAACTTTAGATATCTCTATTTGAAATACCGAGTGGTGCTTAACTAGTTGAAGTACAAAACTCCATTTGTTACAAATAGAAGTTGCAGGGTACCATAGTCAGAATAAAAAATAGGCGAAAATCACATTTTCGTCCCTATATTTTCAAGCGATTTTCATTTTGGTCCCTAAATTTTATTTTTACCGCTTTTAGTCCCTATTTAGAAAAACGCCATCTATTTTAGTCCTTTCCGTCAGTGTCTTAACGGCAAAATCCTAGGTGGTAAACGGAAGTATTAAAATAATAATAAAAATTTTATTTTGACATTAAAAAATACCACATCAGCCTCTAAATTTAAAAAAAAAAATTAATTTATTAATTTTATCTAAATAAAAAAAATTAAAAACAAAAACAAGAACACAAACAACAAAATTTAAACACAATTTAAATTTAAGAACACAAAATTAAAAACCAAAATCACAAACCCAGAAAATAAGAACACAAAATTAAACTTCAGATCCACATCAGATTAAACATGAAAACATCAAATTTAAAACCCAAACATCTGTGGTGATCTTCATCACCTCCTCCGACGCCGCACCGTCGAGAACCTAAACAAGGCAAGAGCAAAAGCCTCGGCTGATTTCGGAGTCGCTGTCAGCAAAAAACCTCATCTTTCCGTCGCTGCCCAGTTCGGCCTGGAGCCAAACCTGGGCTGTGCAGCCCATGACTCGGTTCAAGTCGACCTTGGTAGATGGGTCTAGCTCCGACAATAGAGTCGCATAGTGAAGCCACGGTCGATTGGTTCTGGGAGAGACTGGAACTCGGAGATGAGGCGGTTGAGCTTGGAGGACACGTGGGTTTTCGTCAGTGACTGCGACGGAGGGAACGTCACCGCCAAGCACGTAAATGGCTTTTTCTCAGGACCGGGCGGCAGAGATTGTGGTGTATGTAGATTTCTGGGTTTGTGGTGTATCTGGGTTTCTGGGTTTGTGGTCTATGTTGATCTAGGTTTGTGGGTTTGTGGTGTCTGTTGTATTCCGTTCTGGGTTTGTGGGGTTTTGGGTTTATGGCGTATATGGTGGCTGAAATTCAATCTGGGTTAGCCTATGAGATGACCCATTGAACGATTCTACTACATTTAACAAATGGTAGCTATGGTTTGAGTTTTATGAGTGGCTTCTATTATATTTGTTGTGAGGCTTCGTCTTCTTGATGGCTTGGAGAAGAAATGGAATTAAACCTTCCATGATTTCTTCTTCTTGATGGCTGGGTTTCAATTTCTTGTTCAAATTTTTTGGGTTTTAAATTTTGTTTTCATGTTTAATCTGATGTGAATCTGAAGTTTAATTTTGTGTTCTTATTTTCTGGGTTTGTGATTTTGATTTTTAATTTTGTGTTCTTAAATTTAAATTTTGTTGTTTGTGTTCTTGTTTTTGTTTTTAATTTTGTTTTTAATTTTTTTTATTTAGATAAAATTAATAAATTAATTTTTTTTTTTTTAATTTAGAGGCTGATGTGGCATTTTTTAATGTCAAAATAAAATTTTTATTATTATTTTAATACTTCCGTTTGCCACCTAGGATTTTACCATTAGGGCACTGACGGAAAGGACTAAAATAGATGGCGTTTTTCTAAATAGGGACTAAAAGCAGTAAAAATAAAATCTAGGGACCAAAATGAGAATCGCTTGAAAATGTAGGGACGAAAATGTGATTTTCGCCTAAAAAATATAGGCTTTGATTCTTTTGACTGACCAAGCCCAACTGAGGTGCGTGTGACCCAAAATATAGATCAGAATCATCAGAAGTAAGAAGAAGAAAAGTCGAATGCAAACCATAATCACTGGAGAGTATGACAAGTGGTTAAGTGTTTAACCAAGTGGGCATCTTTTTAAAGTCAAAGACTCAGCCTCAATGGAATAGGATTACTACAAATCAGCACAAGTCAAATTTCTGTTTCAATTAAAAACAAAATGAAAATAAAAGTACATGAATTGTTGATTATGATAGGCATTAATACTACAAATGAGTGTGGTCAAGTTATGGTTAATTATATATTTCTTGATTAAAAGGTTGGTTTCTATTTTATATTCATAACCTATCATTTCTGCTGAGCTCATGAGCCATCTGGTCGATTATATCCTGTTAATATAATCTGTTTAAAATAATCCATGTATCAAGTGGCCTAATTCAATAGCAAAGTTAGTCACGGATCACTATCAGTTGTTGACACATAAAAATTAATGATCTTTGAGAATGTGTAGCATGATGCATAGGCCAAATCATACTCAGCAATAAGCACAAGCTACTCAACTTGGGGTTTAAAGCTAGAGGGAATTGTAGTTCATATCCTTGTGAACCATAAGGTGACCAAAATTCTTTTTACTTATTGCAGGCAGTGTGGGAAGTCGTTCAAGCCAGAAAAAATGCATAAGCATATGAAGTCCTGTAGGGGAATGAAAGCATTGGCAAAGACTGCAGCAGTTAACACTGAGAAGGCTCCATCTGCAGAATCAATGACTTCCTCCCATAGGAAATCAACAAGTGGCTATTTTTTGACCAACTAAGTTGTTTTTGAGTTAATTTCTGTTGATTTTCCAAAATTGTGAGGGGAAAGAAAAGGCCTCCTTTTTTTTTAGCTAATGTACAGCAGGTGATAAGAGTAGAAATGAAATATCCATCTGTTCATTTTTGTTGACAATTGGTCTCCTATTATGGAGGTTCAGATTCCTCTATGATCCTATATTACCACATCACATCCAGATAAAGATTGCAAGAATAAACCATAAATGGAAAGGAAATTAAAGTGGACAATGAAAGAACCACATTTTGGAAAAAGGACAAATAAGGTAATAGCTGTGATCCAAATGGCGGATAAAAAATTTAGCAGAGACCTACATGGAAGTCAACTATACATTTCAATGATATAGCACATGTTTCAGTCATTACAAAAATTCTGTGAAAGTCATAGGACATCCTGTGATAGAACTCCAGGGCAAAAATACCATATTCTTTGTGCTGTAAAACTCTCGACAGAAACCCCTACCTGGACAAGAAATTTGTGGTTGATAGTGTAATCACTGTTAGTTCTTGTGGTATGTATCTAATTAATGGAAACAATGGTGGAATCAACATGCTCTAATAGGAACCCATATAACTTCTTTCTTAAGTCATCTATCCTCTCATCAACCTCAACTCCACCCCCAACCAGGTCATCCAACCACTTATTCACCCTTTTAAGTTGCCCGAGAAGATATGCAATTTCAGATCTTTCTTCCTCTCTGCTTTGCTCAAATCCCACATTTAACGAATCCTCCAAATACTTCAAGAACCATTCACGAGAAACCAAGAGCAATTTTTCAGCCAAAGTTGCTGTCTCTTTTAGTCTACTTCCCTTAGAACAGTCCTCCCTTACAGTATTTGTTTTCTTTGTTGAATGACGTTGTGAAGGAGATGGCATCCGCTTTGCATTTGATTCTGATATAGAGCTTCCATGATTTCTATGACTTTGTTTATCTTGAGGAGAATTACTTTCTGAATTCAATTCCTCTGGATTCTTATCTATGATGACATAATGACATTTCTCACCATTTTGAAGACTACTCTTTTCTAGCATTCTGAAAAGATTGAACTTGGAAAGATTAGTCCTTACTGCAGCTTGAACCCAAGACGTGGCATTCTTATCAGTGAAACTTTTACATGCATCTGGCAATGAACGCTGTAGGCTACAATAACCATTTGACTTAGATTCAGAAAGTGTTATGCTCTGTAAGGAATTGACAACTTTTCCAGCTCTCTGCATACTTAGATGAAGGTCCAAAAATTGCTCCACCAGTGTTCCTGCAGGAACTTTCTGCGAGGTATCACAGAGTTCCGCAAACGTACTGAAAAAATAAAACATGGTCATCATACATATTCCAAGCTTGAAATCTTTACTAATGGCATCATGCTCCATATTAGTCTAGACTTTTTTTTTTGGAAAAAAATCTGGAAAAACGTGTATATACTCTGTGTATCATAGTCATTAGCAGATGACATCATTATATGGTATTTAAGAAGATTATAATTTTTTATGGTAACAAGGACGGTTTACTAATGAAAAGTTCATATGCATGTTAGTAGGAAGAGAGAACTAGCAAAGTAGGACATTTTCACCAAATGAACTACTTAACTGCTTATGTCTACAACAAAGCACACCCCTGTCAACACAGAGGGAGAAAGGGGGGGTGGGGGGGGGGGGGGAGATTCCAGCAAAACGTGATGAATTGTCCACCTCCACCGTAATATGGAAAAGGGAAGGCAGGAAAATTAAATCAATGTAAATTGAGCAGATTATACTCCAAATAGTTTTATGGTAAAAATCATATAATATAGAACTTAGTTGCACTAAAATAATGTGAAATTGCTAATCTTTCCTAAGTAGGCTACCAACATTCACATGCTAGAAGAAGAAATGCATGTAATCAATGAAAGCTAGAACAGGGGAACAGAACAAGGAAATGGAGAAATTTTCCGTAAGCTACAAGATGACCACTAGGACTTGTTTTATGTAAATCATCCTACCCCCACCCCGCCCCAAAAAAAGAAAAGAAAAGATGTATACCAGTATTTGACATCATAAATTCTGCCAGAGAGAGTACTAATGGCTGTCACCAACAATTATCCATCCATATTACCCCTACAAAAGACCTATAACAAAAGCAAATTACTTGAAGGCCCTAAATTTATTAATGTCACCTACTTACCCATTATTTCACAAACAAGTAGAATACTCTAGCCTGGCTGCATATGAGATATCTTCTGTAGTTGCATAACGGCCTTAAGTAATTCACTAAACAACTCTAACATTGGGCAAATATGGTCAAGAAAATGATATTAAATGTTGTTATTTTTGCTTTTCTTTTTTTCTTTTTTTGAGGTGGTGAGGGTGGGGAGGAAAGTTATCTTTTTGGCAGATCTCATGTGTTACACACATGCCACTGTACCCTGGGTATCTGAACGAACTAAGTGATGTACAAAAATTATTTATGCAGTTCTATCACTTTAACCTTCATTCAATACATTGGAGAATTTCAGATTTATAGTAGTTCACCTCCCAAGCATAAGAAATTTCAGGCTGTGCCTGTCACCCAATAAATCTTCCACATTGAACACTAGGTAACATGAAGGTACATAAAATTCTTGGTATATGCATTAACTAATGCTTCACATCATTCTTCCCCTGAAGTGTACTGTGTCTACACACCTGTTCTCCACACTCAATAACAAGTTTGATCCATTTACATTTCAACAATCCAGTTCCATCACATTTGAGCAATCCAGTAAAAGGAAACTTTGACTCTAGAGTCTGGATTTCCACTTAGCATATTGGATATCATCTTTGCCCTCTGATCTGAAGATGAAAAACATTCATAACTCATCTCCATTCTTGGTTTTTTTTTTTTCAATAATGTGTCTTTTCAAATGCATTTCATAAGTCCAGGATATGGTCCATGATTGCCATGATTCTTCTTCTGACATGTTCTTCTTTCCAAACTCATATTCAAATCTGTACCAAAAAAACCTTCTGCAGCACAACTGAACTAGGCATGCCAATGCCCTCCAAGAGGCAAAACACTGTCTTGATAGTTGGCAATTCATAAGTAATGAGACTTCCAATAGACAGTAGAAGCTTCTATTCCAGTATGTATAATGCACAAAACAAATTAATCTATATAAGAATGACAAGATTAGATGAGTAGCTTCAGTGGTGCACCTTCGTGCACTCAATATCTGGATTCAATGGCTTGCTTGGTAGAATATTGTGGGACACTTCCCTTTTCAGTATTGGACCTCATTCAAGACATTCTCTCTTTTTTTTCTTTTTTCGTGATAATCAAGAAAGCCTTTTTTATTGAAACGAGCTGGGGAAACCCAGCAAAGACAGTACAAACCAGGCTAGAGACCAGCCATACAGCCAACAGTCCTACTTTAAGCTTCCAATGCTTTGGAAAATGTATGTCATACCTCAGAAAGATACCAAATTTTGTTCCTTAAATTCTCCTAGTACAATAGTACAAGAAGTATCCACTTCTCCAATATGACTAACATTTCCACTTAACAGCATCAAGACTCAAGTAACGATGTTCTTCCGGAAATTTACACTATATATATGGAACTAATAGGTTATGCACTAAAACATAGGATGAATTCATTGTTGTCTATTCATGATTGGGAGCACTAGAGACTCTTACCGTGTATTTCAATATGTTTATCAAACACAATATAAGCTAAGGGATGTACTGCATAGCATTAGGAAAAATTCAAACTATTAATACTCATTATTCCATAGAAAGATGTAAATAAATATGGAAAATTACCGCCAAAAAATATATCGCAAAACACAAAAGAGTATAAACTGTATACCGCATGCAATTGATGATACCCTCCGCAGCAGATGCTTCTTCTAATTCACGTACAGCAGCCAAAAATGCGACATTTCTATGAGACACAGCTTTCTGAAAAGGGTCAATGTCAATGTCAATATGGCATAAAACAATAAGTACTTGGCATCAGATAAACTGGAAGTATGGAACTTTATTAAAACATGAACCATACCTTTCCAAGATTATTTATAGTAGATGGGAGTGCATTCCACAAAATCCTCTGGTCAGACCAAGTCTTGAAATTGAGGGGCACATTAAGCAGATGAATTGGGATAGTGCCCCCAGATGATGATTTCAAATCCTTTTTTGAAGTCTTGCTCTTTGATTTTGGAGAAAATATGTCATTTTTGTTTTGCAATGGTGAAACACTCAAACTTGGAGGCTTCGTTGGTTTATCATTCTTACAAGCTTTCTTATCAGAAATCACCTGCAGCAACATCTAGTCATTAGCTTCATGGAAAACACCAATGTGAGATTTGTAGAATGGAGTACAAGTTGAAGCAATAAACTTTAATTTCACACATGCGACACTTGTCCAGAATGACAAAAAGAGGGAAAGATCTAATTTTACCCATCAAATTTGTCAAACCCAAATCAGAACATTTTTATTTTTTTGGCTTATCAATGATTCAACGGGTATCATGTTCTCCCAATCGTTAAAGAAACATATCCAGATAATATAATCTACACCAGAATGCACAACTGTCAAATAATAAACCTGCCAACTACCCAAAATGACAAAGCCAAAGACTTGCTGTAGCTGTAAAAGTTTACAATATAGGTGCAACATAAATTAAAATTTACAATGGCATTGGCACCATATAATTTTTGGCATACAAGAACAAATATATCCCTAATTCCACAATCAAATTCTTTACAAACATTTAAGCAGAACTAAAACATCTGAAAGTTTAAAATAAAGGATTAGGTTCAATACACTATATTACTATTTAACTATAATAAATTCAATCCAGGGCCCAGACAGAAAAAGTGTGCAACTGCTCTATTTTACTGCGCATAGGATTGTACAAAAGACTTCATCATCTTGAATGGTGCCATATCTGAAATAGCTGCCTTTCTCTTCAAAAGGGTCATTGAGATATTCAATTAAAAAGATCAATTTTCATATAAATTTAAATGGGTCAATTCAATCCCCATGGATAATCACAAAAAGGAAGGGGCTTTGACTATAAGATATAGACTAGAAACACAACAGTGCAATGATAATGCCAAAATGTCACAATACAAGCATCCTTCTACCACCTTGCTCGATAAATAACCAAAGAAACATAAGAAGAAGAAGAAGAAGAAGAAGAAGAAATAGCCAAAATGCAAAACGCAATAAAGCATTGTGAGAAAACAAGGAAAAAGGGTAGTGAAAAGTTTCAAACTTGAAAAGCAATAAAATGTGGGTGCACAGCCACAGACACAAAAGGTGTAAAAGAGAACATTACAGAAGCATTATCCGAAGAATTGCAAACTTGTTTGGACTTTGAACTCGATGTAGTAGTAGTATGAGCAGCATTAGTCCTAGAAGTCGAAGTAGAAGTAGCTCTAGGACTCTGATCCCAAACCCTCCTTGCAGAATCCAAACTCAACCTCCTCAACTGTAGCCCCTCAACTTCCACATTCTTAGGCTTAGCCTTGGTCTTGACCACCTTGGCATTGTGAAAATCACGCTTTGGTGTAATGGGCAACAAATCAGAGGGCACCAAATCAGTGGGATTGCCAACACAGGGACAAGGGCTTCTCTTGCTTTTGGGAACAGGTTTCAACCCACGAAGAACTGGAACTGGAGAACCCAAGTCGAGCCGTGAGGCATAAACAAACTGACCCAGTTGAATCTTGTCGCTGTAAATCAAGTCCATGTCATTGTCTGAGATTGAAACATAGGCTGAGTGAAGTGAATCCGAGACTTTCAAGAACGAAAGTACACATAACTTAAAGGAACAAAAATTAAACGAAAAAAAAAGTAGTTGTTATTATTTCAATTTCAAGGATTCTCTTTTGCTTAAAACAAGAGAAATGGACAAAGACTACAAAGTTATGCCATATTAATTACAAAAGCCAATATATATATATATTAACAGGTAAAGTTTAGAAAAAATTCAATTAGAATTTGAATTTAGAATCCAATTTTGCGTCATGTGTCTAAATTTATGTGGGAATCACACCAAAATTATCCACTTAAGTTTGTACTATGTGTCCACTTAAATTTTTTAATCTTTGTGTCAGGTGAGTTAATGAGTACAAAATACTAAAAATCTAATATTAATGAACTATAAAATAAAAAAAACCAATCACATATACTCAATAAAAATCACCACACAACAAAGATCACCATACATTCTATCTTATTAAAAATTAGAAAAAAAAATGATCATAAGTAATATTAAATTTAGGTATATATTTTAATATGTGATTAATTATGTTTACTTTTTTAAAAAATAATTTGACTAATTATTTATATTTTTATGATAAAAATTTCGTTTAATTTTAAATGTATCTATATGTATGCATGTGTTACCTGCTATTTTTTTTTTTTATTAATAATTTGACTAATTTCTTTATATTTTAAAAATAAAAATTGTGTTTAATTTTAAATGCATCTATGTGTTTGCATGGGTTACATGCTAGTTTGTAATAACATCTCTCTCTCTCTCTCTCTCTCTCTCTCTCTCTCTCTCTCTCATAATGATAGCACACGAATATCTTAGACGAATAAAAGAACAAAAATTAGACCAAAAATAAATTTAATTATTTCAATTTCAAGGATTCTCTTTTGCTTAAAACAAAAGGGATGAACAATCTCCTAATGAAAGTACACGAATAACTTAAAGTTGGAACAAAAGTTAGACGAAAAGAGAAGTTTTTATTATTTTAATTTCAATGATTCCCTTTTTGCTTAAAATAAAAGAAATGAACAAAGACTACAAATTATACCATATAAATTACAAAAACCAATTTGTAATAACGTGTATCTTGCACTCAATAAGCATTCATGAAAATAAACCATGAGTTGCTCAAGTGATGACAAATGTTACATTAAAAACTTTAGGAGGTTTCATGTTTTAAGGAGAGAAACCATATGAATACCATAGTTTTATCATGAGACATTGAATCTTTAAGTTTATATCATTAGGGGGAAAAAAAGCTGGTGGTGGGGATGGGAAACAAGCATACTATGAGTGAACCCGCGCTGCTTTGCAATAATTGTGTGCTAAGATCTCTTGCTGCTCAAGTGATGACAAGTATTACGTTAAAAACTTTTAGAGGTCTCATGTTTTCAGGAGAGAAACCATATGAATACTGTAGTTATATCATACGAATACCATAGTTTTATCATGAGACATTAAATCTTTTTTTTAATCTTTTTTTTTTTGTTGAGTAAATGAGACATTAAATCTTTAAGTTTATATTATCAGGAGAAAAAAATGAATACCATAGTTTTATCATGAGACATTAAATCTTTATCTTTAAGTTTATATTATTAGGGGATAAATAAAATCTTTTTTTTGTTGTTGAGTAAATGAGACATTAAATCTTTAAGTTTATATTATCAGGGAAAAAACACGTGAATAGTAAGTAGTGACAGTGGTGAGGTGTAGTAAAAAAATGAAAATGTGTTGACATTGGCTAAAGTGAGAATTTGCCCACAAGCAAAAAAAGAAAAAGAAAAGAAAAGCAGTTTGAAATTGTAACTTGAAGTTACTATTTCCATTTTCCAAGTCTGCCTCTGAACACCAAATATATCCTAATGCACAAGAAACGTGATAATCATGCCCAATGTGAGAATATAATGCATCATTGATTATAAAAAATTGAAGGAGACTGTAGAGTGCTAATAATTCTAATCTCTATTGAACTTAGAGGCTAGTCAAATATGGTGTTGACAAGCTTTGGGGAAGGCTCCAACAAAAGCAGGATCCCTTAGAATTTGGCGATGTAGGCTGTTAGGCTTATCCTCCAAATTCTCTTATATATTCTCTCTTCAATGTTTCTGCTTCTATATATTTTTCTCTTTCATTTTAATTAATTTATGAGTTTATATGCATAATTAATTTATGAGTTTATATGCATGTTATTATCTTAATTACTTTTAAGTGCATGAAGCTTTGATTTTGTGAGGTTATAAAACCTATATGCTCTTTTAATGTGATGGATATAACTTTTTAAAGGTAAGGATACATATATATTTATGTGTATATATGCAAAGTTATATTATTATGTGGGCCTTTCTAAAATTATAAGTTTATAAGAGGTGAAATGTATGATTTCCAAAAGTTGGAAAAGGTAGGTGATATTTTCCCTAGCAATACACGTATCCCATCCCAATTTGTCCACATCTCTTATTTTCTTTGGCTAGCCCAAAGGTCAATTTGCCTTATCTTTCTTTTGCTGCATCTGAGGTCCAGCAGCTCATTTCTCCTCTTTCTTTGTTCTTCTTTCTTCTTCCCTTCTTACACGGCAACATCTCTCTCTTCCTTTCTCACCGAAAATTCTAGTTTCTCTAAAGAAGAAATTAAACAATTAGCCATAAGGTTTCATCTTCAAAGAGTGTGGGTAAGTAAATTAAACCTTATCTGATTTTGTGTATTTGGATAGTATAATTGTTTGCTTATTTTCCCTCTTTGTTCTCTACTCTGATTTTGGAAGTTGAATTGGTGATTCTGTTTTAGTTACTTGAAATATTGATGATATGGTGGTCTATTGAATGCTTATTAGGGTATTTTAATATGTACACTATAGGTATAAAAATACCCAAATGGAATTAGGGCCTATTGCTATTTGTTGATGATTTTGTAAGAATATGTACTGAAGCTGTCTCTGTGACAGATTTGGTGTTTACAACAAGAAAATTATGTATTAAATCATATGCTGTGAATTAAGAGGCTAGGAGTAGTTTTTATGAATTCTAAGACACACATGGTTGTTATGGATTTGGTCTCACAGCATTTGGATGAGTAGAAGAATAATGGTCTAATCTCTAAGTTACATGAATTTCTGTCAGGACAGATTTGAGTACACTGTCTTGCGTGATTTTTAATAAATCATGGGTTGATGCTTTGACTCCGAAATTTTTATGGTGTATACTGGACATACAGGGGAGTAGTTCTGTAAAATTTCATGACAATTGGATGTGTGTGGACAGCCCGTTTGTATTTTACAAATGGGGCGTATGCTGCTGGAATGGGCAGTGAACAACATGTACTACCCCTGACTTTGTGGATTTAATTCTCAAGTTAGGATGTATGTTTTGAGCTATAATTTAATATGATTATTCTTTGTTATGTTTGGAGTATATATAAATTGTATGCATTGGTTTCTCTATGGTTTGGGTGCATATTGTGTTTGATGATTGTATCATATGCTTTGGGGAACTTTATGTGATGGGAATTAAGATTTTCTTGAGTTTGAGAGTTAGGTTGTGATTGAGGTATAAGTTTATATATTAGGAGGAGTTTGTCCGTAATAAGTTTTGGTTTTTCGTTTAGGTGGCGAGAACGAGAACACGGACACTTGAGCTCCTCGTGTAAAATCTCTCGCGCCTTCTGTTTTCAGGTAAGGGACTTGTGACATGTGCTTTTGATAAGTATAAAAATTATTTCGAAAAGTATTATGCATTAAAGCTTTTGATTAAAGATATTACATATAAGCATGATTTAAGCAAAATATATGTTCGTGAGTTGTTCAATCTTATATATATGATAATTTTAGCATATTGATGCTAGTACTTATATCACGAACATAATATTCAAGAATGAAGTGGATATGCTACTATTATGAAACATTTATGTAAAAGCAAAGTTTTCAGAAAAATATAGTTTCGAGTTATTCCTTTGTTATGTTCTGAACTCAGCCAGTAGGGGTTATAGTACTGGCATTTCCATGGAAATTCTGATTGGCCATTAAAAGTGGGACTGGCTCTGCTGTACCCGCCCTTGTTGGTAACAGCCAACTTGTGGAGGATGTCAACCTACCCCCATGGTTGAAAGTATGTTTTATGATATGATTCCGGAATTACCTGGCATTGTGGGGAATGTTGGATGCCTGGCACTCTGTGCTGGAAGCCTCCCAAAGTTGTGACAAACTTACAATTGGATTAACCAATATGTATTATAAATGAGCTATTAAGCTATTTGGAAAGTATAAGAAAAGTATGATGATAAGAAAGGTATATTGGATGTGTAATAAGTCTGATGAGAAGTTATGATAAAGTATTTGATAGTCTGTTCAAAGATAAGATTATTGAATTATGTTTAAGTTCCTTATTATGTCCTTTTATTATTATATGAAAGGAAAATGAAGTATTTTCATCTAAAAGCTCGTAAGTTATTTAAGAACAATATGAACAGTATGAAGGCTATTTTATCGAATCTGGCATATCCATAAAATATTTGATTTACATGCATTCTTATTAAAGGCCCATGGAGCTTTAAAACCTTACTGGGCTTCGCAGCTTACCCTATTATATTTCAGTGCACAGGTTCTTCCTGGAAGCAGCGAGAGTATTAGAGGTGGCAAGGATTCCGTGTTTTCTCGTTTGTTAGATTGTAGAGTTTTTTGTTGTATAGCAGTTTAGCTCTTTTGTTGTATAGGAGGAATCAAGATATACTTGATCCTTGAGCACGAATGTAATTCAGTATCTTAGTTTGTTTTGAACCCCAGTTGTATGTCTTTGGGGTTAGGTTTGTAATAAGAGTTTTGCTAAACGTTTAGCTATGTAATATTTACACGTTTACCTTAAGTTTCAGCCAAGTGGTAATTTTTCCAGGTTCAAAGGAAATGAAATTTCAAGGTTTCCATTATATTTGTATATTATAGCTTTTATGCACAGAAATAAGCAGGAATTCAAGAAACAATTCTTGATAAGTACCTTCAGTTTAGGTTGGTTCGTGTTAATATTGAGGTAAACTTGATATTAACATGCCGGTCATGCTCTAAATCCTGAAGTACAGGTTTGGGTTGTGACACACTTATCATCAACACCCTCCTCACTAGATAGATCCGATTGAATTCAAAACCCCCAAAATGAAATTTTAAATCCCTAACCCATGATGAACATGAACTCCTTCTTCATAGCCACATCTTTTCTCACCTAATCCCCAAGATCAAAGCTCCTCTCATCTCGCCAATTCCACTCTCATCTCGTCGACTCCATTGCCAATTCCCATTCAAGCTCCCAACCCTCAAAGAGATGAAGAAACAGAGAACCCAAACGTCAATGACAAACCCAAACGGCAGGGGTGTTGTTATGTTTAGTTTCTTTGTGAATTTTAAGAATAAGTATTTCATAATATTATCCCACTTATAATGGGTTTGTGACATATTGTTAATTAGAATAATATGTGGGTGACCATGTTTGTTCGTATACATGGTAGCTAATTAAGCTTTTATTTGGAGGCTTTTGTAGAAGCAATCGAGTTGAATTTTGTGAAATCCTAATTGAAGTGGACCAATAATTATGCTTCTTAAGTTGATGAGAAAGCAAAAAAAAAAAAAAAAAAAACTACTATAAAACACACCACATTGGGTGACAAGCCCACGTAACAGTGCTCGGCAATGGTTTCACTTGCATGAGACTTTAACAATAACCCATCTGCTTTGTGCTTAACCAGTGTGGGACTGAATTGTGTCCTACAAATAGTTTCTAGGCTTACGCAACAGAGAACGACTATATATTATTGAGATATATAATCATGGGTGTAACCAAAGACTAATTAACCATACACAAAAGACCAAAATCATTATAAGAACACTAGCATTAAGGGTGTAAAAAAACCTCACTTACCATTTTACCATCTAGACCCTTAAAATCATGCAACATTCAGTTTGGATATCTAAAATTTTATACCAACTTGCTACAGTAAATTGGTATCAATACCATTGTAGCTAGTTGCTAAATGGTAAATAATATATTTTATTCCAAAAAGAGAGAGATGGAGGAAGAAAGAGATGGGGGAGAATAGAGAAAATTGAATTGTTTATACTATTTAATGTTGTAATTTATATTATTTTAATAAGTCGTATGTAAAAATAAAAATTGAGATGTTGGATAAATTATAAAATGAAATTGTGAAATAGATAAAATAGGTTTTTAAAGGGTAAAATAAAGACTTTTTTGCATCCCCAGATGCTAGTGTTCTAAGCCAACAATTCTACATATATTATATACATGCATGCAATAGGAGTATTTCGTTAAATAACTGAAAGTTTACATTAAAATATCAGAATTCTAGCTTCAACCAGGGAACTTAATATTAGCATTAGCATTTGGGATTGGGGGTGCCCCAAATTACAATTACTATTTTACCAATATACATGCCTAAAATAAGCTTTACCCAGGTATGTTTTGCTAAATATTTTTAGCAACCGTGAACAATAACTTTTCATATATACCGGCCAACTACTGTAGTCATGTATGTAAAGCTAAATATACTATTTTATTAATAAATATCTCCTCTTTTTCTATCTTCAATCATGACTATTGAAAACAAATAATAAAAAAAGAATGAAGAAATAGTAAATAAAGAATAAAAAAAAGATATTTAAATGAAATAATAAAAGAATATAGATTAGGATGTTGAGTGTGTCATAAAGTGGGTTGATATAATAGGTAAAATAAAAATGCGATGCAAACTCGGATGTGAATGCTTATTAATTTGATTTGACCTCATTAGATTTAGTAGTAGGTTTATTCTCATAATATCTCTAATGAGAAGAAAAAGAGTTTCACATGATCTAATCGTGGAAAACTTATAGATTTTTTCTTTACATATCTTAAATTATTTCCCCCCCGGCGCCCTTTTATAACAATAATTCGATCAAGAACAGCCTTTTGGTTCTAATACAAATCGTGAATATTGATTATTTTCTTCTTTGTTCTCTTTCTTTCGTTGAAGACTATAAGCTAATCTTACTTCTTACTAGACAACTAACCAATTCTTCAAGTATAGTGTAGGTGTAAGCCAAATTGGATCAAACTTCTGATTATCTATTCGAGAGGGCAATGGATTTATGTTTCCATCTTTGAGTGAAAAGAAGAGGTAAAGAACCACAACCCAAAAATAACACTTGATCATCCAAAATTTTCAAGACTCAAATGTGGGCAAAAATAAAATAATATAGAGAAAGGATAACCAATTTGGTATTGCTCAAAAGATGGTAGTGGGGATGTGGAGCTGAGGACCAACGGAGCTCGTGACTTGGAGTGGTTAATAAAGATCCTCACTGCTCTGATAAGCCAGTGAAATATTGACGCCTCCCACTCAGGAAGAGGGAGGCCGTTCGCAGATACCAAATTTTCTCTGGTCTACGCCCCAGGATCTTTACACACTTCACTTACACACCACAAAGGTGAGGCAAGCCCAACGAGATTCCAGTTCTCCAAAGCCCAATTCCCTCCAAGACCAACTTAATGCCCCCACATTGGGTTACAAGCCCATGTCACAGAGCTCGGCGAAAATTTTGTCTGCGTGAGAGTATATCAATAACTATTCTGGTTCTTATGTTGGCTGTGTGGGACTAGATTGACGATTCTATCTGCAACATACGCCACAAAACCCAGTGTTCGTTGTGAGAGGGGCGAGAAAGAGGGAGTGAAGTGATTGAAAAGAAATGGAGAAGTTAGTCACAAGAAGAGAGAAAAAAACGAGTGAATAAAAAGCTATTAAAGCTATTATAGCATGGTTGTAAAAAATTTTACGTATACACACTCGGTTAAAGAAGGTTTTGATGCGTTGAATTTGTAAAATAGCAATTTGGGAGGTTTTACATCTCCTAATGCTAATGCTCTTAGCAGTTTGCATTTTGTTGCAAACTGTGTTATCCCCTCTGGATTCAAAGAAATTCACAAGTTTATGGTAGTGAGAATTTAGGCACCGTAATTAAGATACCAATGCTATCTGAAACTAGCACCAAAATGGATTGAAGGGAAAAGAAGAAGGAAAAGCAAAAGTTGGTGGTGGGGGATGGGAAGCGAGCCTACAGTGCGGGACAGCAGGGCTTGTGACACACTCTTGTGCTAAAGATCTTCTCGTTGCTCTGATAAGCCAACAAGCTCGCCTACAACTCAACGCTGAACGTTGTAGACAGGTCACAAAGAGTGCATCTCTCTGCGCCCAGATCTTTTTTAAGCGCACAACTCTATCTGCGTCACCTCGAGGTGCGCGTGAAGTCCATAATTGGATTGGACGACACTGTCAACAAACCAAGCTTGAAACCGGGTCGAGGCTCTAAACCCAAATATCCCTTTTCCAAGACCAACTTAATGCCCCCACTTGGGTCACAAGCCCACGTCACGGAGCCCAGCGCTGGTTTCTCTTGCGTGAGAGCATATAAATAACTCTTATCGTTGTTATGCAAGCAGTGTGGGAATAGATTTTGTTGGGCAAAGTTAGACTACAAACATTTTTCAAGGCTTATTAAAACTCAACCTTCTTAACAATGGAAACCGTGATCATCATTAAAGAGTGAAGAAAAATCACCAAATATAAAACTAAGTCTTCACTTTTGTCATTCAAAATAGAGCACAACTATATATCATTAAGATATAATCGTGGGTGCTCCCAAATTAACCATACACAAAGTAAGAAAAAAAAAATTGTTTAGTAAGCTAACCATTCTGCATGAAAGTAAGAGAAAAACCTGCAAATGTATAGTTATACACACACGAAATAGGAAATTCAGGCCCATTTGATAGAGTAGTTTAACAACATATTTTCAGTTTTTAAACAACATTACACGCATTTTTACACATTTTTTCACCTACACGTATTTTAAAAAAATACAAACAACGTTAATAGAACAACGTTACCAAACGACCCCTCAGAGTTTGAAAAACTCTTTTTAAATATATGGAATATTATTAGTTTATATTATATTATCAATTTAAGATTTACATTACAGATTAAAAAAATGTGTACTAATGTACTATACACTATATGGCGGTAATGGGAGTTGTCTATCTTGTTGGCTTAGCAGCAATAGTGACGGGTCTACACTATAAGTAATTAATGTGGTCGCCTAAGGCCCTAAGTAGAAAAAATGCCCCAAATTATAATTTAATTAAGCCCAAATATTAGCCAATAAATAAAATAATATTTTTTTATCAATTGAAAAACAAGAAAAAAAAGAGAGAGAAATATTACATTCACAACATTTTTACAATAAATCCTAAGTCGCAAGTTGTTATAAGCTATTATTGATGGCAAAATAATAATTTCAATGGTGGGTTCAAATTAGAACCAGTAACAACCTAACTCCTAAGTTTTGTTATGAAAAATATTATAAATGCAGCACTCCTCAAAAAAAAAAAAAAAAAAAAAAAAACACCAAAGCTTCGTGATCTTGTTAAGCCTCCAAATGCATCAAGCGGCCTGAGTAGCAAGTGATCTTGTTACAAACACCAAAGCTTCGTGAGAGCCTTGTTGGTCCATACCGTACGCTAGTATATCCCCAATCCCACTACCAGCTTTTTCAATTTACCAAAAGAGCAATTATATGTATTAAGTTATAACCCAAAAAAAACCCAAATACCTAAAGCTCTCATACAAACTAATGGTCAACATTCAGATTGAAAGATGTGATTTCAGGTAGTTTTATGTGTGGTGAATTATATAAATGAATTAGTGATAATATTTTGATTCATGATTGGAAAATTTTGACGTCTTTCTATTCCAATTATTGTGTTTTAGATAATTGTCTTTTCTGTTCTTGGTGTACTGTAGTTCTGCTGTTTTTGGTGTTTGCTGCAGATTGCTAATAGGCTAATGGCTCTGCTATCTGTTGGATTCAAGGGCTCTCAAATGTGTAACTTCCCTTGTGTTTGCAATTTGAGGAGACTGTACTGTAATTCATGGTAAACATTTAGATTGAAAGATACGATTTTAGGTAGCTTGTGTTTGAATTATATAATTGAAACAGTGATAACTGTAACTAAATGCATTTCAAGTATTTTGCTTCATGAATAAAATCTTTGAAGTCTTTCTATTCCAACCATTGTGTTTGAGATAATTTAGTCTTTTATGTAGAGTGCTAATAATTCTAATCTCTATTGGACTCAGAAGGCTGTAGGCTCTCAAATATGGTGTTAGACAAGCTTTGGGGAAGGCTCCAACAAGAGCAAGATCTCTTGGAATTTGGCAATGGTTTTAGAAGACATTCAGTAAAGATGTAACTGCTAGAGCTTTGTCCCATGTATATCGGTAATTAGGCTTAACCTCCAAATTCCCTTATATTCTCTCTTTTATGTGCTTCCACTTATAAAATAATTTTCTCTACAATATTTTTCTCTTTCATTTTAATTTCAATAATGCTATATAAACAAACTATTTTTCACAATAACTTACACAATCGTTGAAGTGGTTGACTGTGAGCGATAAACACAACTGATACTTACGGACCTACATCTCACGGTCCGTCAATTTAGCCATTGCAAAATTTGTTTTTTTTTTAAAGTTCTATATATTCCAACCAAATTGGTATTGCTCTTGGTATTAGAACTAGGGGAAAGAAAATAACCAAAAAAAAAAAAAAGCAAAAGCTGGGTAGTGGGGATGAGAAGCGAGGACCAATAGGTGCTCGGTGACTCGTAGAGAGTAGGTACCTAACGAAGATGCAGCCGCTGCTCTGATAAGCCAGCTAAGTTGCCCGGCTTCCACTAGGGACTAGGGAAGCGGGCGACCGTTCCACTTAACACAGAAACAAGGATGAAACCAACTCTCTGAGCAGACCGAACTAAGCTAATAATCGTTCACCCACTCTTTAAATCTACAAGCCCACGACAACTCACATTGATTCCAAAGCCCAAAATCCCTCCCAATACAACCAACTTAATGCCCCCCACATTGGGTTACAGGCCCACGTAACAGAGCTCGGAATTAGTTTAATTTGCTTGAGATCTTATCAATAATCCATCTGCTTTGTGCTTAACCGGTGTGGGACAAAATTCTGTCCTACGAATTAGTTTCTAGGCTTACACAATAGAGAACGACTGACTATATATTATGGAGATATAATCATGGGTTTGACCAAAGACCAATTAACCATACACAAAGTAACCAAAAACGAAAATCATTATAAGCTAACAATTCTACTTATAATATATACACACATGTGCATGCAATTAATAGGGGTGTTTTATTAAATAACTGAAAGTTCACATTAAAAATATCAGGATTCTAGCATCAGCTTCAGTCAGAGAACTTAACTTGCATTATTCAAGTAAAGTGTAGGTGTTTGCCAAATTGGATCAAAGTCCAGATTAGCTATTCAAGACTCAAGAGGGCAATGGATTAATGCTTCCATCTTTGAGTGAAAAAACGAGGTAAAGAACAACCACAACCCAAAAATCATCCAAACTTTTCAAGACTCAAATGTGTGTTTTTTTTATGCACTTAGGAAGGAGACCGAGAATTTTGAGCAGTTAATATCCAATATAATAGAAGTTTTTTTTTTTTTTGGGGTCAAAATACTTCAAGAGTTGTAGGTTTTGTTGGGCAAAGAGATGCAAAATGGGGTTAGCCCGTAGCCCATACTATGTGTAAAGCTGCCATCCATGCTTTGGCCCCTTTCTATTGTAACACAATTAACCACCTAACTCCTGTTTTGGAAAGCTTGGAGGCATGATGCTCTTTTGAGTAACGCTACTTGAATTTTCTCACCTTGATTATCATAGATCATGGCGCACACATAATTGGTAGCTCTTTAGTATTTGAACATAAATAAAATAGGAGAAAGAATAACCAAATTGGTATTGCTCTTTTGGCATTCGAAAAAACCTAGAGTTTCCTCAAATCTAACTTATTGCATTCTGCACAATACACATATTGTCTTTGACAAAAGCATTTATGGATGACAAAATGTTATTAAGTATCCAAGTTTATTTTATAGTGGCATTAATCAACTTCAACAAATTAACTAGTTATGAGTTTAGATTTATTTTCAAGTTAATTACTGATAGGGGTATTTTTGACAAAGACTTAATACCATTGGACGTGTCATGCAAGGAAGCCGACGGTGCCTACGGACCCGTCTGCTCTAGGGAAATAAACGGAAGACCCAAAGCAACGACAGCACAAGCGACGACTCTACCATGATACCCGATAGGCACCTCTATAAGCCAACGGGGAACCTCTAGACGAAGCAAAGGGCCGGCGGGGTGAAGAGGCCAACGGGTCCAGCGTGGCTTGGCTTGGTCCCCACTGATACCTATACATGGAAACATCTTGAATGACACGCAAGATAATACCCAATACCCACCTATATCTCTCTCATATGGAAAGGCACCCTAAAATCTTGGAAACCCTAAGCGCCAAACCCTCCCAGCAAGGAAAGATCCCTACCTCGAAGGGATCTCGATTCACCATTCACTACTATATAAGCACCAGACCTCCTCTTTTCCCAGGTACGCAGAAAATCCCTACCTTTCTCACTATAGAGTTTTTAGAGATTTCTCATTTCGCTAACTTGACATTCGGAGGGTTCTTGGCCGATACCACACCGGTGCCTTCTATTTGGTCCTTGTGTTTTTATTCCACAGGTATTCATTAACATGACTTGGAGCCTACAACTCACTAACAATTTCAACACATTATCAATTACCAAAGAGAAGCAGACACCATATGAAAAACAATAAACAACCAAACAAAGAACACAACATATGGTGACACAGAGAAAACCAATAGAAAAAACTATTCCAAAGGAAAAACCACTGTGAGGGTTTATCCGCTAACGTGCCCCAAGGAAACAAAATCTTCTGGGTGAATTCCAAGTTTATAAAATAAACTTAATGTTATATCTAGTGCTACCTCATGGACTATTTATGGATGTGACCACACTTAGCTCTAAACCCATTGACTCTTCGAGTATAAATATTTTCATACGAACTCCCTCTTGTGATTTCAATAACCTCTTGAAAATTTGAATTTTGTAACAAAACTTGGGATGACTTTATGAACTAATGAAAAATGTTATAAAAGAGGGAAAACCCTAGAACTTGTTGTGATCAAATTAGGATGTGAAAGAGAGAAAATCCCTCAAATTTAGGATGTAAATCTCTTTCTTTTTTTCCTCGAAATTTTGTCTGCTATCATCTTCTAGCCCACGTTTGACCTCTAAAACAAATTTTATTTTCCTGAATTTGTGGTAAACTACAAAGTTTTAGATCTTTGAGTCTTCTTTTCGTGGGGGCAAAAATCAAGCCAATTGGACATTTGAAAAAAAGTTGTGGCAAAAATATGAAGACAACACAAGATGTTTCCATATTAGGATTTTTCCAATTTTGGCTTGAACAAATTTCTTTCTTCCCTTGTTTATTCTCACATGTTTTTGACTTATTTAATGCTTCCAAAACCATTCTCCAATTAATCTTGACCCTTGGATTTTCTTGGCTGTATGTCTGCATGATTAGCTTATCAATTTTAATCTCCTACAAGAGAAAAGTACACGTAATGAGTATATTTCAGATAAATCTTTCAAACTTATATATTTACATGTAATTAAACATAAAATAGATGTGATATTGCCTACAAAAACTAAGATAATAGTGTAATTTAAAGCAATTATCACTTCAACCTTGATCTATATTATGGCTACAACAACACTGTAACCGCATTGGTTTTTCTCTATTTGCTTTTGAAACCATGGGTGGAGGCTAGGATTTTCTCTTTGAATAACTCAAGTTATTTAGCGTCTACAACATCTCTAAAAGTCTTGTTTAATTGGCCTTTATATAGGTTCTCTAATTAAGGTTACAAAAACCTACTTGTATAGCAAACTTAATAAAAATCGCATTAGATCAACAACTAAATATGCAATTCTTGATCGATTGAGGATGTACCGATATTCTAGAAACATTCTTTTCTTCAATAGATCTTAGGTCTTCATCTTGAACTCAAAAATACACATCAAAAACTCAACAAGACTCAATATTTTTCCCATGGGTTGCCAGCATTCAAATTATTGGAACTTAAAAATTAAGATATATATATATATATATATATTTATATAGACTTTCACTGTAATTAATAATAGACCATCACATGTTAAGCCCGTAATTAAGAAACCAAAAAATAAAAGGTAATATGTATCCAACTATCTATATATCTCTAAGTGTGACTATTTTTTAATAACATCCCATATGTTTCACTATAGTTTAAATTAGAACTATGTGACTTAGAATTGCTTTAATCACACAACTTTAGACCATTGCTTTTGGAATATTATCATTGGAATTCACTGCTTATAAAACAATAAGTATGCGAAAGAAACTGGAGCAAAGGAAGATTATATAGAAGGAGACTTGCAATTGGTGTTCTCAACACTACAATCACTGACAAATCTTATGAAAGTTTTAGACACATAATTCAACACTCCAATGAGATGGCCAAGAGTCTTGTGCTCTACTAGCACTTAGTATTTCAATAAAAATATCTAATGTTCAAATCTCCTCCCTTCAACTATCGAATTACCAAAAATATAAAAAATAAAAAAAATACTAAAATGGGTTTGCAATGCGTTCCCAAGAGGGGCGTAAGCCCATACCCTTTCCTTGAATGCTATATATGTAGACTCTACGAGGATATGGTTAGAGGAAATTCCTTCCTGTATCACCGCACATATACTTATAGATGTAAAACACTTTTTTGAACAAAATAAAACATGTTGTTTGACATCGAATAAAGAAACATGATAAATTGCTTGATACTATCCAACATCACAATCCATAAAATAGATAGAATAACTATATATATATATATATATAATCCAATATTTTTTTGAGAGAGTTTCAATCTATAGCGTCCGCTTTTGCTGATAGCTCTTTATCATCAGACCAAGACATCGATCAATTTTTGGTGTAAGCGGGAATTAAACCCCAGATCTCTTATTCAACCATCAGAGACTTTACCAGTTGAACAAATTGGAACCCTCTATAATCCAATATAATTCAACTATCACGTGATATCAATTTTAGGTCCAAAACGCGGCAATCAACCTAACTTTAAGACTGAAAAATACAATAGTATAAAACTAGGTAATACAGTATCTTTGAATAATTTTATTACACAATTAAAAACAGACACTTAAACACTTTCATATATCAAGTTTAGCTATTAATTGCATCAACCTTGAAGCTACTTCCATCGAATCTGAAACCATAGCATAGAAAAAAAGTGAAACAAAACTCATTAAATAATGTAGATAAAGAAGAATATGCTTCTAGTAAAAGAAGTAAGTGCTTTAGTCTATAAGGAAATGAAATAAAATATAAAAGCTTATTATGTTTGTGGTACCACTAAATTGCCATTGAATAGCCACAGTAAGAAAGAAATAATTTATATTAGGAATTTTCTATTGAGTGATACTAGGGAT
This sequence comes from Notholithocarpus densiflorus, assembly GCA_030021035.2. NCBI lineage: Eukaryota > Viridiplantae > Streptophyta > Magnoliopsida > Fagales > Fagaceae > Notholithocarpus > Notholithocarpus densiflorus. The sequence continues at coordinate 2,146,095 of JARYZH020000017.1, forward strand.
GCCACAATTTTTACTACACAAGTCTTACAAATTGATGTGTCACAAATCACAAAAAAAGTAATTCAAACATTTATTTATTAAGTTGTTGAAGTATCGCCAATCACATTTATTATCCCGTCAATTTGTAAGTTTTTCATATTAGAATTGATAATAGCTTCAAGTCATCATATAAAAAGGTCATACTCAATGTAGTGGTGGCTCCAAGAATATTTTTTAAGGGGGTCTTAATTTGTGTTGAAGAGGTTAACAATGACCTTTCTGTAAATAATATATTCTTATTTCATTTTAATAATTAGAATGATAAGATGAGATCTTTTCTCATAATCCATGACCCGAGGTAAGATTTTTTAAGGCAACACAAGTTCTCTTAGAAGATAAGCCTTATGTAGGAGATAAATGTATCCATAGTACTAGCAAGAGAATAAATGATAAACTATAAATTTATTGGGTATATTGTTTCTTAGTATAATGAAGATATTAATTATTGTTGCAAATATTAAATCTTGGTTATTTTTGAGATTTAAGATCAACAAATTACTAATTTTTGTTGTTAGACTTACTATTTTTTTATAAAGATTTTAAATCAAATTAACTTGTAGTTGGAATTTTTTTTATTTATTTAAAAATGCCAAAATAAAAATTGGTGTTGAACATGAATTGGTTTGTTTTTTGGTTTTGTTTTAGGGGTTTGAAGTATATATTTTAGGATGGTCAAAATAAATAATTTAAAAATATTATATATAAATTTTTTTTTTCCCAAGTGAGGGGGTTCATTTGAAACCCGTGGAAACAACCTGGCGCCACCCCTGACTCAATGGCGTCTCAGTCTTATTTATCGTTTCTTCAACCCATAAAACTAGACACTCTGCAAAAGCAACGATAAATTGATCAAATTTAAGGTGGGTCTCCTGTTTCTCATTAGCGCAGAGTTCAAAGCCTTGTCGACCCTTTTCCCACATTGGGTTATCCTTAAGTCATTTTTGATAACCCCAACTAATACATCGTGCAAATGTGACAACGTGATCATTTTTGTGTCTTTTTACAACGTGCATCAATTTTTTCAAGGCAAGGTAAAAACTACCCCTTCAACATTATCAAGGTCAAAGGGAATTGGAAGTGGGTCTGAAAGTGAAGGATGGGAAGTAGGGCCAAGATCATTAGCTTGCACTTCAACGAGAATAAAGATTAGTAAATCTATCATTGCCACCATGAGTTTCCCCTTAAATTTCCTAGCCATCAATTCTTTCCAACCTTATAAGTTTTCTTATTTATGAAGTTAAATTTATAAGGACTAAAAATCCTTCTCCTTTATATACAACTAAATGGTTATACATATTTGATACAAATATAATATAATCTATAAATTCAATTTATTCTTTTTTTTTTGTATATTTTAATAATTATGACTTTTGGAAATATATATATATATATTTATATATAGGGTTGGGTTCAAGTTACACCTGGTGTAACTTTAAACAATGTTACACTACCCAACATTTTTTAATTGGATGCGAATATCGACAAATCCACCGTTAGATTACATTATCTTTATATATTCTCCATGCTTGCAAAATTTCAAAGTGATCAAATATTAATAGTCATGTCATCAATCAATTGTTAAAATTCAAGTTTTTAAAAGATAACTAAACTAAAATTACGAGAAAAAAAATTCCTGGCTCAATTTCTTTTCTTCATTTATTAATCTTTATATATTATCTTTAAAATAAGATTGAATACATAGTATATGGTTGGATTTTCAAAATATTAATTCAATAACAAGTTATTGGGTGGTGTAATATTGTTTAAAGTTACACCATGTGTAACTTGAATCCAACCCATATATATATATATATATATAAATATATATATATATATATACACACACACACACATACTATGGGCATTTTAGAGTTAAATGGCTTTCCACTGTACTTTTTGATACTATTCATAGGTCTCACTGTACTATTTCAACTAACATTTACTTTTATCTACAATATTTTCAGTAAAAAGTTTTCAGTTTCAGTAAAATAAGCGGATCCCAAATAAACCATTGATATATGACTTTTCACAAAAATCAAATAGAGAGAACGACTATATATTATGGAAATATAATCATGCGTGTGTGTGACCAAAGACTAATTAACCATACACAAAGTAACCAAAAACGTAAATTATTATAAGCAAACAATTCTACGTATATCATAAACACACACGCATGCAATAGGGGTATTTTGTTAAATAACTGAAAGTTTACGTTAAAATATCAGAATTCTAGTTTCAGCTTGATCAGCTAGGGAACTTAACATTGTTCAAGTAAAGTAGGTGTTAGGCAAATTGGATCAAATTCCAGATCAGCTATTTGAGAGGGCAATGGATTAATGCTTCCATCGATCTTTGAGTGAAAAGACGAGGTAAAGAACAACCACAATCCAAAAATAACACTTTGGATTACTCAAATGTGTGTTTTTTTTATGCACTTAGGAAGGAGACTGAGAATTCTGAGTAGTGTATATCCAATACAATAGAAGATGTTCTTTTTTTGTTGTTGTCAAAATACTTCAAGAGTTGTAGTTTTTGTTGCACAAATATACTTCAAGAGTTGTAGTTTTTGGAAAGCTTGGAGGCATGAGCATGATGCTCTTTTGAGTAATGCTACTTGAATTTTCTCACCTTCATTATCAAAGATCATGGCACACACATAATTGGTAGCTCTTTAGTATTTGAACATAACTAAAATAGGATAACCAAATTGGTATTACTCTTTTGGCATTCGAAAAAAACCTTCATTTTCGTACTCAAATTATGGCACACACACAATTGGTAGCTCTTTGGTATTTGAACATAAATAAAATAATAGAGAAAGGATAACCAAATTGGTATTGCTCTTTTGGTATTCGAAACAAAAAAAAAAAAAAAAAAAAAAGGGGTGTGTGACCAATTAGCCATACACGAAGTAATGAAAAATGAAAATCATAGTAAGCTAACAATTTCTATATAGTTTTTTTTTTTTTTTTTTTTTTGAGAAAAAAAAATAATTCTATATAGGTATTAAGTAATAACAGAAATCTGCAAATATAAATCATGCCCCATGTGAGGAAATAATGCATCATTGATTGATTATAAAATAATTGAGGACGCTTTTTTTTTTGGTTAAAGAAAATAGGGGGTTAGACAAAGCCCTTGGGCCAACCCGTATGGATACCCACCAACGGACTCCTGCTGGCAGCGAGGCTCGAACCTAGGTGGGTTAGATAAAGTATTCGAGCCTTACCAGCTGAGCCAAGCCCCTGTTGGCATAATTGATTGAGGACGCATTGCAATTCATGGTCTACATCTAGATTGAGAGATATGATTTAAGGTAGTTTTGTGTGATGAATTATATAAACTAGCTTGTAACCTCGTGCATATGCATTTCTTTTTGATACTTAGAGGGGAGGGGGGAAATGGAACTTAACACCACACGCCAGTACAAAAACTGCATGCGGCAGTTTGTACCGCGGAGCGGTCCCCATGAATAAGCATTGATACACTTAAAAATATACATAAAGAATACATAGTATAATTCTTATATATATAATTTAAATATTATTGATAGTCATTCTTATATTTTGTTAACTCTTTAAAAAGTTTGTAAGAATAATATTAGGTATAAAATGTAAATAGTCTATTTTATTTTTTTTATTACTTCTTAATTTTTGTTATTGCGAATCACTTTTTTTTTTTTTTTTTTATAATTCTAGACTCTTTGGTTTTTGTACTCAATAACTCACTTGAATTAATATTTATAATATGGTTCCACATTTGATTCTAAAATTAGGAAATAAAATTCTCTCTAAAAATAATTAATTTAGGAGACATGGCGCAAAATTGGACTCTAAATTTGAAATTCTAATTGGACTTTCTCTAAGCTTAGCCTATATATAGATGAAATAGTGATTATTGTAACTGAATGCATATCAAGTATTTTTCTTCATGAATGAAAATTTTGAAGTCTTTCTATTCCAGCCATTGTGTTCTAGATAATTTGGTCTTTTCTGTACTTGAAGTATTGTAGTTCTGGTGTTTGCTGCAGATTGCTAATAGCTCTGCTATCTATTATTTGACTCAGGGGCCATTAAGCTCTCGAATGTGTAACTTGCCTTTGTGTTTGCAATAAAAAACTTACTGGTTCAATAAATAAATAAATAAATAAAAACCATTTCATGCATACATATGCCCCAATTACAAGTCTAAAATTGCATAATATTTTGATTGGTTAACTACAGTTGAAATAGATAAAAGGGTGTCCCAGATTCTTTGCCTCGATTTTGCTGGTTTCTTGGCCTGATGTTGTCCACCAGGGTGTTCATTCTTGAATGGTGACGGATTGAAAATCCTGAATCAGCTCTGTATTTTGTTGCAATTGTGTATCCCCTCTGGAATCAAAGAAAATCATCAAGTTTATGGTAGTAATATTATCAATGAAGAGAGTATTTTTCAATGTTATTAGAAACCATGTGAGGTTTAGGCTTGGTGGTGGCAGAGCCTTTGGAGGGTTCACACCTCTATTTTTAAATAAGTTTTTCTATGTATGGAGTTGTGCAGCTATTTGTTGCTGTATGACTTTTATCTTGTTCTTAACGAATTTGCTACCAAGTGGTTATTTTAATATCCAGCCGTTTACTCTTCTAAACACAAGGAAAAATTAATTAAGATACCAATGCTTGATTGTCACCTTTCTAGAAATCATGGTTCTGCTTAATTCCTAAATCAGTTTTCTGAAAATAGCACCTAAATGGATTTGAATGTTGTTCTAGCAACTCAGATGATAATTGATAATACTAATAGCCGATTATCTAGGTATAGATTTAGTTGAAAATATAAGTCATGCAAATTTTTTGTGCTCAAAGGATCCGAAATTATCAATACCCCATTTGGTTAGTCAATTAATTAGTATCATTGAATTATTTGATTTGAAATTTTCCATAACCTTAATGGAATAGTAACTGATGGTGTTTATATTCTCTGTGTTTCACAATACTTCCCATTTAATTCAAACTCAAATTGATTGCTCTAGAAGTTAAAGATCATGGTTCACACTCTGAAAAAAAAGCTTCAATATTGAAAAAGCAACAGCCTGTTGAAGTTGAAGTCCTAGCTGAAGAACAACACCTGGAGCAACCTTTGACTAATGAAGAATATCAAACACAGCCAGATTCTAGAGTCAATACCTCAACAGAGTTCTCTTCTGAAATCACTGAAGAATCAACTTGTTTTGGCTCTGAGAGGTCAACGTTACCCAATGATTCACCGAAGCTTGAATGAATTGCAGAAAATATATCTAAATTGATACTTTTAGGCTTCACATTTAGCATGTCATAAATATTTTGAAACATGCTCTAGATTATGGGAGTGAATTCACCAGCAAAATCGTGTTGGCTTGAAAATCTTTGAGAAAATTTTGTAGCTTATTTGCTCCATTTTCTTAGTTTCTTTAGTTGAGACAGAGGTACTCCTAAAGTATAGCTCATAAAATATAAGGTGAACTCCAAGCAAATCATATTTGAAAGTTAATTTTTATATCAGATTATTTACTTTTATTGATTTGAAGTATGAAATCAACTATACTCATTGAGTATCTAATAAACTAATTCGAGTTAGAAAATTCATGCAACCAAATATTCTTCACATAATTAAGTGGGAGCCTATAGGACAAACAATCTTATGTTGCTGCCAAGATTATGTTCCTTTGTTTCTCAAGTACAGAAACTTTTTTTTTTTATTTTAATTTTTGCACTAAAAAAAAAATACTCTTACTATTTCTTTTCTTTTTAAAGAAAAAGAAGTGATCAAGCTCAACATCATCTCACCCAAATCGAGCATAGGAAAAGTGTGTTCCCTTGGACTTTAGTACTTTATTTGAGTTCGAATTTTCATCAAAAAGATGCCAAAGGAATTTGGTATAGTAAAGGGCTCCGAAAGCTAAGCCTAAGGTGAATGATTACAATAATTTAAAGCCAACCCGCAACTTTTCATTTGAAGCTGTCTATGATTTTTTTTTTTTTGTTGGGTTTTAATGCAATTACAGGTTATATATATATAAGACTTTGTCTAAATGGCTTTTTATAAAATTTTATCCTTAGTTTGACTTAGTGTCAACTTTTCATTATTAACGTCTGCACCACTTGAGTAAATCGGTTGGGCTATAATGTAAAATGTTAATATAAGGTTTGATTTGTCACAAAGCTAAATGATTTAAATCAAAAATACGATAACTAAAACTGTCACCCACATCAAAATATAATAAGGATGGTATTTGTAAAACCCCTTCTTTTTTAAATCATGATTATGCTTTATTATAGCACTGTGTAACATTCATTTTCGCATGTCCTGCACACAATGGAGCATGTCTAACGCAATTTGATACAATTCATTTGTGTGCAACTCATTGATGCCCAGAAAACAAACATAAAAAAAAGTTTGTTCAGTCTTTTGATTATGTGGGCTCAAGCTGATTTTGTACACAGTTGGCTACTGTCATCATTTACAACTTTATGCTTCACAAGTTCCTTTTCCATATTCTTTTCTTTGATAATTTGCTAGCCACCTAGCTACTTTACATGCCTTTTATATCTTCGAAAAGAGATGCTTTCCTTATACCCCTAAGAAAAAGGAGATGCTCTCAATTCGATGTTGACTCTGAGCATCTTAAAAAGAGCCATAACACTTCAGCTAATTCCTACACATGGAAAGGCTTTAAAGTGACAAAGAAAGCATCCACTAGACTAAGTGTCTGATTCCAGAAATGCATGACAAAATGTTATAGTATCCAAGTTTCCTCAAATCTAACTTATTGCATTTTGCATGAGACACATTTTTTCTTTGACAAAAGCAATTTTCAGCCTTGAAAGATACATTGTGTTTGAGAGATGAAAGGGCAGATGGCAGTGACACCAATATTGCACTCTAAAGTATACATTTTGTTTCTCTCTTTCTCTTTCTTTCTTGTCATCTCTATCCATAGTGGCAAATTGAAATAACAATTTACTTGCTAGAAATTGAATTTCAACTATGAAATGATAAACTCTGCTCTTCTTTTGAGTCTTTGTTAAGAGGGCTAGAGCATCCGTAGTAGATGTTGTAAAAATTATGCCATTTTACCACACCAAAGGCCTACTTTATTATTTTACCACATCATTTTACAACATCTCATTTATCAGATGTTTTATAATTCCATTCTATACATTAAAATAATATTTACTATCCATTAAAATAATATTTACACTCATCAACACAATCAACAGCCATCTGCCAACAACCAACAGCCACCACCACACAACCACCACATCCTCCACAACCAAAAACACAACTCAAAGCAAACCCAAGCAACCACCGGACCAAAACCCCAACCCAACCAACCCATCAACAAACAAACTCAAGTAACCACCGGACCAAAACCCACAACGCTGCCGCAACCAACCCCGACCCACAATGCCGCCGACCCAAAACCTTGACCCACAACCCATAGCCCACCAACACCAAATCGGAAGCCCCACCACCACCACCACCTCAACCACAAACCCCGAGAAACCCACCGCCTCCACACCCTCACCCACACCCATTTCCAAACCCAAAACCTTCATAACCCAGACTCCAAACCCACCATCTTTATCGCCGTCATTGTCATTGCCGACCCACTCATCAACAACACCGACAGCCACCACCGGCCATCACCCCCACAGCCCACCACCACTGCCACTATCACCGCCCATAGCCCACAGCCCACCACCACCATCAGATCAACCCAAATTGCAGCAAAAAAAAAAAACCCACAACCAGAGAGAGGTAGAGTGAAAGGCGGACAGAGAGGAGAGGGAAGAGAGTGAGATCGACAGCGGCCTCGGGGTGAGATCGGCGAGATCGAGCGTGGCTGAGTGTGGGTGAGATTGAGCGTGGCTGGAGCGTGGGTGAGATCGAGCGTGGCTAGAGCGTGGGTGAGATCGAGCGTGGCGGAGCGCGCTGTCGTCGTCGGAGCTACGCTGTCGTCGCTGCCGGTGAACATCCTGGACTGGTTAAAGAGAGAGGGAACCGGAGAGTGAGAGAGAAGAGAAAAGAAAAAATGAAGAGAGAGGAGAGAGAAAAGAGAATATAAAACAATAAAATTTTTGCAACATTTGTCCGTACCGTTGCAAATTTGCAACGGTACTATAACTATGTTGTATAATTTTTGAGATTTGGCACATCTCATAAAGCACCATTTTTGTGTTTGGTGTGGTAAATGTGCCAAATATTTGGCATTTGGCACATTTGCCACACCTGCTGTGGATGCTCTTAGAGGTATCAAGACCCAAGACCCGACCCAACCTTCTTGTAGCTATGACCTACTTGTATTACAAGTAAAACGACCCTAAGGTTAGTGATAGTATTTTGATATATACCCCCCAATAAGCTCATTGTAAAGTATAAGTGAGAGAAGGGGAGGGGGGGGGGGGTGGGGCTAAGAGAGAGAGGCTTTCAAGGATGTACAATGTAGAGAAAAAAGGGGAGGGAAAGATGCACATGATCAGGGCACTTGTCTATTTCTTACTTTCTTTTGGCGTCATGTGAGATGCACATAATCAGAACACTTTCTTATGGTGCCATCTACCCATTTTGGAGGAATTTCCTCCAACTTGGGTTGGAGCTAAACTTTATCCTTATTGCAATTTTGCTTAATAATATAATCTATTTTGTGAGGGATTGTATTTACGAAACTTCAAACTGTTAGGGAAAATAAAACTTATCATCAATGATTATTTAGCATACTCATAACATTTTTTTTTTTTTGATGAAATTGTTTAGGGTTTTAATTAGGTTGAATTTCTATTAGCTCAATAATTTTGGAGCCTTTCTTAGAGACAGGAAGCAGTGCACAACTCATTTATGTTTTTTCTTTGAAAAAAATATCATCCAACCGATTTTTGGGCCTTTTTAATAATGGGTGCTATGGGATTAGAGCCAACCCTCTAGAAACAAGATGGATAGATCAAACTCTACTCCTCAATGAACAAGTTTGTTCCATCCAAGCTAAACAAGGTCACAAAAGAAGGCAAAGAAAAGAAAGAAACTAGCATCCTCTTATTGAATTTATGGGGCTAATTAGCTTCTTTATTGATTTTTGTTTGGGGAAAATATTCAAGCAAACTATTATATTATACAAATTCGAAGTAATGGAATAAATAATTGTGCCAAAAAAAAATCTTTATGAAAGAAGATAACGACCTCGGTGAGAAAAAATCTTAAAAGATGCCTCTTTATACTTTTTCGTAGATGTGGTCATGCTTAAAAATATGTGATGTATTATAAAGAATGTGTTAAAAAAAATCAGCCAAGTCATTTTATAAGAAAGAGATGCCTTGTCACCTGACAAAGAAATCGGAAAGAAACTAAAATCTTCAAAAGGATTGAGGCAGGAGAAACAAAAATCTTATATATATTATGGCACCTAAAAAGTTAGATTAATTTAAAAAATAAGAAACAAATCCAACCACAGGCTTGGCTAGAAAAAGTTAATCCACAGCCCCAACACCGTAGCACTACTGAGAAGGATCTAGAGATTAATAAAAATAAGAGCAACATATTTTAGTGATATGAAAATTTTCATAATTGTAAACTATTGTGATGGGTGTATGCTAAAAATTGTATAATTAATAATTCACGTAAAATAAATATATATCATGCTCCAAAAACAACTATATCTAAGACAAAATTTCTGTTCAAAACGATTTAAGTGAATCTCTTTCAACCCTATACATGACTATTCATAAAAATCAAAACCATTTGTATGTATTATTTAAATAAATCATATAATTCATTAACTTAATCATATAACTAGAAGTAGTTTTATCAATCACAACACATTGGATTAGAGGAAGGAAGTTTTGTCTTGGAAGTAAAAATTTCTATATGTATATATATTTATCAGTGTTTAGTTAATGAGTGTTCTTAAGGCATTTATTAATATACTATTTAAAAAAATGTTTCAAACAAATTTTATAGAAAATATAAAAAGTTATAAAAAAATTATGAGAAATGTTAACAAATATCCTAAAATCATTAATTTGGGAACTATTTTAAGAAATTTTTTATAAGAAAAAAAAAATTTATTTTGACGATTTTATATATTTTTCATGAAATTAGTGTCAAAACATTCCTAAAATTATTTATTAATAATTACCCTTAAAAAACTCAACCCAATTTTTTTTTTGTCATAAAAAATTTTTAAAATTATTTTTTAAACATCCATCCATTAACTTTTCCTATTCATAAAAAAGAACAGATGCTGCAATAATTTTTGTTTTGAGTAAAAACACCTGGAATATAAAATGCCACACAACATGGCAACAAAACTTCTTTATTGGTAAACGTTAATCAAAAAAGGAGGTAAATGTTAATCACGGGATTTCCCATGCATTTGTTGGATTACAACCTGGAAGATTGTGCAACCCTAGAAATTCCACTCCTAAAAAGGCTTTCATGGAATCTATTCTTTTGGTGAGAATTGAGGACAAAGACAGACAGAGAAGACTATAAGGCTATAAAGGGTAGTAAAAAAAAAGTTTTGACAATTTTTTTAATTTTCGATAAAACTTTTTTAAAAATGTATTTGTTAATGTATGCCTAAGAGAATACATTAACTGGACCCATGAAAATTGTATAGTAACCTATTTGACTATAATTTTCGTTTTCCCTCAGTCCCATCAATTTCATATATTAAAGTTTTATATGTTGTGTTTGGACATTGTGGTCCTGTTCATTTTCCCAATTGTTTTTGTCTGCTTTTCACAATACTTTAATGTTAGTTTGTTAGTTACAATCAAAGGACAATAGGACAAACCACCGAGGTGGTGTGGTCTAGTGGTGTTAGGAAATGCACAAAGAGTTGTTCCAAGGGTGAGATTCCATGTTCAAGTCCGAATATGGACTTGCGTGGGGTTGCCTTCCTTGGCAGCCTAGGATCGCTAGTGCCCCTCATGGGGCTGGGAAAGCTATGGCTCACCGGTCCCCCTGCACCTCAACAAGGCCCGGACCCTGGCGGGTAGGATGCTACTATGATCACACCTAGGTAGGATTGCCACGTTGGTTGGCCCCCTACCCATTTTTCATTCAGCAAAAAAAAAAAGAAGGACAATAGGACAAGTTACATGCTATCATTTTTTTGCCAGATTATTGACAAATTCAATACCTGATAATTTTAATCACCAGCCATTTTTTTGTTGAAACTACAGACTATATAGCCAATTGATTGTGATATTTCTATTCTTATCCCATATTATTTGGTAAATGGAATCGATGATTCAATATATATAGTCCCAACCTAAAATGGGAAGAAAATTTTCATAGTACACACTTTTTGCAAACATTATACCTAATTAATCTTAACCATTATTATATATAATGAAATTTTAACAATGTCAGTTTAGAAAATATTTTTTTTAATTTTTTATTGAAAAAGAAAAAAAAACAACTAATTTTTAAATGTGTGAATAGTACCGTGAGATCCATTTTTAATGAAAAAGTGGTGAAAAAGTGATGTTTGTGGGTCCGTGAACAGTGCACCGATGCACTGTTCATAGTTGAAAAGTCAACAAAACCGGCTTTGAAAAAAAAAAAAAAAAAAAACGCGCAAAGGTTGAAAACGTGAACGTAGACGTGCTATCCAAACTGCACCTAACTTTTTATATTTGCTATGAAAGTTGTATTAATTTTTTAAAAAATAGTCCATTAAATGTACTGTAAAATGACTCAAAGACAAGAGAAATTACTTATTGGTTGACTGCTTATTGCTAAATTATTGGAAAAATGTGTCAATAACTCAACTGGATAATTGTGAACACTAGTTGGTTATTATTATTATTATTATTATTATAACAACGTAGATTAGATTAAAAGGGGTTAATATAATAGCATATTACCTCCCATTCTGTAGTCTAGCCATTGATTAATAAAAGTAGGCAAAGAAATAATTTGTTACTTAATTTAAAATTATATATATTTATATAAAAACCAAATTATAGTCAATTAATGTATAATATGATATAAGCTTGATTATGAGACAACTGTAAGTTAACGGATATCTTAAGAATATTAGTTTATGAACTATTTTTAAAAACTTTTTATGTGAAAAGAAAAAAAGTAACTAACTTTTTTAACAATTTTTTACATTTCCTATGAAAATGATATTAAAACTTTCTTAAATTAGTCAATTAAAAAAATGTCCTAAAGGCACCAGCTAATAGAACCATTTTAAAAATAATCCGAATCAAAACAAGGTTCAATTAAGTTTTATAGTATTATTTAAGATTAAAGAGACATTTTTTAATAAGAAAAAAAAGGTAACTAACTTTTTTCATAACTTTTTACATTTTTAAGTATTCAAACTTTCTCAAAATCAAAATGGTCAATTAAAAATTCTCTAAGGGTACTAGCTAATGTAACTATTTTTAAAAGAGTTACGTTAACGGACGCTCTTAAGGCAATTGTTAATAAATCATATAAAAAAAATTTTAACACAACTTTTATGAAAAAAATAAAAAATCATCAACAACATTAATTAGGGGCCGTTTGGTAACATTATTTTAGTAACGTTATTTGTATTTTTTTAAAAATACGTGTGAGTGAAAAAGTGTGTTGAAATACGTGTAATATTATTTAAAAACCGAAAATACGTTGTTAAACTACTATACTAAACGGGACCTTAGGTTATCATTTTCTCATAAAAATATTTCTAAAAATAGTTTATAAACTAATATAGCATTAGTTGACATTTACCTTCTTAAAATGATACCAAATAGGGTTAAGAGCATTCTTATCAAACATGTCAAAAAATATAGCATTTAACATTTCAAAACCCAATTTTATAACATATAATACACTATTTTACAATACCACCTATATTAAAACTTCTATTTTTTTTACCATTTCATTTAAATAATATTTCTTTATTATTTTTCAATAATTTTTTATTTCTCCTCTCCCTCCTATCTCTCTCTCCTCTATTTCTCCTCAGTGGGCCCCACTGAATAAAAAAATAATATACGGTTTACAATTGGTGAACAATGCAGTCTCAAATATGAGATTACACTGTTCATCAATTGCAAAAATTATACCATTTAAAATATTTGATGTAGAAGCTTTTGGGTTAAAAATGCTAAAAAAATAAAATTTTTAGCATTTGAAAGGTTTAATAAGAATGCTCTAAACATACTCATGTATTTATGGAATTTCAAAATGAAATTGTACAAACGAGTCAGGACTAAATAGATGAGGAGAAGTGGGAAATGTGATATATGACCGACCAGTGGCTTCATAGACTCTGACACGCCACAACATTGTAGAAGCAAAACGTACACTCTACACTGTCCTAAAATGCGTGTAATACAGTTTAAAAATTGAAAATATGTTTTTAAAGTACTATACCAAATAAGACCTTAATTTATCATTTTCTTATAAAAATATTTTTAAAAATAGTTCATAAACTAATACAGCATTAGTTAATATTTAGGACCCATTTGGTATATATGTTTAAACACATATTTTCAGTTTTTAAACAATATTATACATATTTTCACATACTTTTTTATCCACATATATTTTTAAAAAATACAAACAACGTCACTTACCTAATGTGATATATGACCAACCAGTGGCTTCATAGACTCTGACACGCCACAACATTGTAAAAGCAAAACGTACACTCTACACTGTCCTAAATCGTTTACCACTGTCGCCAACATTACATATAAATATATTTATTGCATATCAATTTCAAATTTCTTGAATCAGATGTGCACTAGCCCATGAGAGTCCCTGGACATCATTGCTTCTAAGCCATCACTTTTTCTATTTTTTTGACTTTATTTTATCTTCAGCCAATCATTTATGGAAGTGCAAATGACTTATTGTAGGATGTCCACATGTGATTTTCACTTTTTAAATTCAAACATCCTCGCCGTGTCAGAAAATCTGCGCCGAGGACCAACTGACCGTCCATTATTGGCCACGTGGCAAACTCAGTGGGGTCAGCATTCATGGGACCTACTAAAATAGAGAAATAAATTATTGGATTGTAGAAAATTTATAATAATTTAAAATAATAATTTAATAAATATTTCAAAACTTTTATGATTTTTATTTGTTACTATAATCTCAACCGTTTATATATATCTAAATGATTTTTGAAATTAATTGATTGAGAAAAAACATATATGTTGGATATTTTTTGTTTTTGAGAAGAAAATATGTTGGATATTGGTTGTGTTAAATAGTGTTATTTATTTATTTATTTATTGTTATTATGAACTATGAAGAAGGTATATACAACTCTTTTTTTTTTTTTTTTTTCACTCTAATTTTTGTATATGATAGTAATATTCTTTTTAAAGTAAGTTTAAGATTATATTTAATGAACCTAGTTTATTTTTTTTTTCTTCTACTTTCAAATTACTTGTGTAAATGATTTCCTCCATTTATTATGAGCCATACTAATTGCAAATTGCAAGTTGCAAGCGCCAATGATTTCAATTCGAAGGAAAAGTCTAGGATCACATTATTTTTCACAACTTTTTATTATAACTGTGACGTGACAGGGTGCGATTGGTAAAGAAAAAATGGTGGGCCTATGTGGAAGTGATAATTAACTACTCACAATCTACTACGTTAGAGTTGTGGCAAAAAAAATTGTAGAATAATTTGTAGTCTTAAAATTACTGCAATTCAAAAGGAAGCAAAGAATCAAATAAACATTAAAACATAATAAATCTTGCAGCAATACCATGTAGGTTTCAAAGGGGAAAAAAAACCTAGAGAAATCAAAATTTACGTTTACTTTTGTTTGCCATGACAATAAAAATTCTACATGGCTTGCATCATTGAGTGTATCCATCGAAACACATTATACTCTTTGCTTCAAGACTATTCATAATTTCACACGCCTAACTCAAAAAAGAGAGAAGAAAAAGGAGTGTTCACACACTCCACATTTTAGGTACAAGTAATATAGGTTAGAGACACAAAATATTTTACTACAATATTTTTCACATTTTTTATTGTGTTAATGTGTCATTAGAGAGAGTAATTCTTAGATACTCTTAGAGTTTGGAAAATGATATTCTCTCTTCTTACATTCATAATAAGGTCTACTATGAATGTGAGATGAGTGAGCACAATTTTTCCGCACTCTAAAAATACCTATAAAATTTCCTATTAGAGTAATATTATTTTTACGTATCCTTGTCACTAACATAATTTTTATAAACACCAATCATAACATACTACATTAATAGTGAAACACTAATCATAATTTATTATCTTGATAATTGTAAAGAAATTTACTTAACTAAATTTAAAGTTATTAATTTATTATACTTGTTTAAAGTTTTTCAATCAAACTTATAAAAAAAAAAATCCAACTCTCTTTTATTTATTTATTTTTTGGAAAAGGAATTCTCTGTTCGCAGAAGGAGAATGTAATAACTAATAAGAGCACGTAAAGGTTAATCCCAAGAATTTATTCCACCCCATCACCTGAACTATAAAATAGCAATACACCATCATGTATGTGAGCCTCTACCAATCCTTTCATGCTCCATCATAAAAATTCTCTCTAAAAAAAAATTCCATAAAAAAAGTCAGCTAATCAAACGGCCAATAATAAGGCTCCAAACTATTCCATTCCCTGTGTACTTGAGTTTCCCTACAACTTCTCTAGTCCACTTCTCTAGTCTACTTCTCTGCTTCGTTGTCTCTACCTCTCCACTATTTCTCTCTTCCCAAGATAGAAACAAAGAGAAAGAAAGGAAGAAGAAGAAGTAAAAGTGTAAAAAACATAGAAGAGCTAGAATCAGACAGAGAGAGAGAGAGGGTTCAAAACTAGAGCTCTGAGGCTTTGAGCCAAAAACAAAAAAATGGGTTTCACAGCATTTCTCTTTTGTCTTCTGGTTTTGGTCACATACACAACATGGGTCTGTGTCTGTGCAAACCCAGAGCTGAGAGCACTGATGGACATGAAAGCAGCTTTGGACCCACAGAACCAGTACCTCTCTTCATGGACCATCAATGGCAACCCATGTGATGGTTCCTTTGAAGGTGTGGCTTGCAATGAGAGAGGTCAAGTGGCCAACATTTCATTGCAGGGAAAAGGGCTGTCAGGCAAGCTTTCTCCAGCTATTGAAGGGCTGAAGCACTTGTCAGGGCTGTACTTGCATTATAACTCTCTGTATGGAGAGGTGCCTAGAGAAATAGCAAACTTGACTGAGCTCAGTGAGTTGTATCTGAATGTGAATAATCTCTCTGGGGAGATACCTCCTGAGATTGGAAACATGGCTGGTTTACAAGGTTAGTACTTTTAGTTTTAGTGAGTCTTTTGTATTTCTGTTCTGTAAAAAAAAAAAAAAAACATTATAAATTTGAACTTGATGGGTTTTAGAGGTTCAAGAATATTCAAAGATTGGCCTTACTCCTTAGCATGTGTATGCGGGTTTGTGATTTGATGAGGATTTTGATTTCTCTTTTAATAGTTGATACATACCATGCTTCACTACTTACAGGTTTTGGTTCAAAGATTTCAACTTGATTTTGTGTATTTCTTGTGTTTTGTTTATTCACTCTCACACTTTGTCTCGGATATAGAATTTTCTTTTTTGGCCTTTTTACTGAGATGGGAAGTCTCAAGGGATCCAACTGAGTTTTGATGATACAGGAAGGAGAGCAAAGAGCTGTGAATCTTGCTCTTCAATTCTGGGAAATTTTTTTAAATCATTAGACAAATAAATAACTTCTTAATGCTCCTATGATGTGTCTCATAAAACCATTTAGCTTTTTTTTTTTTTTTGGCACGCTAAAAGTCTAATACATAATGAAAAGATTCAAACTTTATTGACGCCCAGCAAAACATGGGTGGATAAGCAGTTTTGATTTTATTTTGTTTGCACATATTTTTGGTTGCTCCCAAAGTTAGATACAATAGGACTAAATGAATGAAAAAGCTTGTATCTTGTTCTTTGGTTTCTTTGCTTATGCTGATTGCTTTTATGGATTTTCTCTAAAAAGCATAAACTTGCTTGCAATTTATGTAATCTGAAATGAAGTGGTAAATATTCAAACTTTGCTTATGTTCTGCTCTACACTCTACAGTATTGCAACTTTGTTATAACCAGTTCACTGGAAGTGTACCTACACAGCTGGGTTCTCTGATGAAGCTTAGTGTTCTTGCATTGCAATCTAACCAACTGACCGGAGCAATCCCTGCAAGTTTAGGAAATTTGGGAATGTTAGTGAGGCTTGATTTGAGTTTCAATCACCTCTTTGGTTCAATTCCCACAAAATTAGCTGATGCCCCTTTGCTTGAAGTCATAGACATTCGAAACAATACTCTCTCTGGCAGTGTACCTCCTGGTAAAATAGCTAACCCATGTTTAATCTATCCTTTTTTGATTGAGCATTTTCGTTTTGACTTGTTGATTAAGTAAACCCAATTTGATTCTGTTTTCTCTGTGGTTAATGTCTTAATGAAGCTTTGAAGAGATTGAGTGAAGGATTTCTGTTCGAAAACAACTTTGGTTTATGTGGGGTTGGGTTTTCATCATTGAAAGCTTGTAATGCTTCAGATCATGTCAATCCAAGTCAGCCTGAACCCTATGGACCAGGATCAACCAATCTGCCAACAAGAGATATCCCTGAAACAGCAAATGTCCGGTTGCCCTGCAACCAAACTCAGTGCTCAAATCCTTCAAAAACCTCACGGGTTTCTGTTGCTGTTGGTGTAATTGTGGTAACAATTGCATTATCAGCCATAGGAATTCTGGCCTTCACTCAGTATCACCGGAGGAAACAGAAGCTTGGCGCTACATTTGATATTTCTGATAACCGTCTAAGTACTGACCACAAAGGGGTTTACAGGAAGAATGGCTCTCCTCTCATCAACCTTGAGTATTCTAGTGGATGGGACCCTTTAGCTGATGGCCGAAATTTTACTGGGTTTGTGCAAGAAGTCTTCCAGAGCTTTAGGTTCAATTTGGAAGAGGTGGAGACAGCTACGCAGTACTTCTCAGAGATGAATTTGTTGGGTAAGAGTAACTTTTCTGCAACTTACAAAGGTATTTTAAGAGATGGGTCGGTAGTTGCTATCAAAAGCATCAGCAAGTCTAGTTGCAAGTCAGAGGAATCTGAGTTCTTGAAGGGATTAAATATTTTGACCTCATTGAGGCATGAGAATTTGGTGAGGTTGAGAGGATTTTGTTGTTCAAGGGGCCGTGGTGAGTGCTTTCTTGTCTATGATTTTGTTCCTAATGGGAATCTGCTGCGCTATCTTGATGTAAAGGATGGTGATGGCCATGTTCTTGAATGGTCAACTAGAGTTTCCATCATGAAGGGTATTGCCAAAGGTCAGTTTGTTGTTTCACTTTACCCACTTCAATTAGAATGTGAAGGTTAAGGTTTTGGTCATTCATATTGATGAAAGGTCATATTTTGTTGTGTACATCATTTGGGGCTGAGAAATAGCATATAGTTTATATTCACCATATATTATTGCCATATATGATTGTGAAATCAATTTGGGGCAGGCATTTTGTCAACATAATCTTGCACATACTACAAGACGAATTTATTTCATATTCTTTACAGAACAAATTGGGATTAGAAAGTCTGGTTTCAAACATAGAATACCTCTCTACTGAAGAATGTTTGTCTCTTATTTTGGGAACTCACTCTAAGAATGACTTGAGTTTCATTATATTCTTTTCTTCATAGATTATATGTTCTTTTTTCACATAAGCATATATTTTGAAAGATTCAATTTCATCAGAATTTAGGCTCAGTTTGAAGAAAGTGGATGAATTCTGAAAGATTATATTTTTAATTTGTTTGTACTGAGCTTTGTTGTTTTTCCTATGCAGGTATAGCATATTTACACAGTTCCAAAGTGAACAAGCCCGCTCTTGTTCACCAAAACATTTCAGCTGAGAAGGTGCTCATTGATCAGCGATTCAACCCTTTGCTCTCAGAGTCCGGCCTACACAAGCTTCTAACCAATGATGTTGTCTTCTCAGCACTCAAGGGAAGTGCTGCAATGGGTTATCTAGCTCCTGAATACACAAATACCGGTAGATTCACGGAGAAAAGTGATGTATATGCATTTGGGGTTCTCGTTTTCCAAGTCCTCTCAGGAAAGCGGAAAGTCACTAACTCAATACGACTTGGTGCAGAGTCTTGCAGAGTTCAAGATTTTATCGACCCAAACCTTCATGACCGGTTCTTTGAATATGAAGCAACTAAGCTTGCAAGAATTGCTTTGCTTTGCACACACGAGTCCTCAATGGAGAGGCCATCCATGGAAGCTGTTGTTCAAGAATTGGGCAACTGTAGCAGTTGCCTTTGATTTCCCTGACTTAATTAATTAATTCGACCATTGCTAGCAGAATTTTGAATTTTCAAATGGTAGGCCTAGAGATAACTCACTAACTGCTCACTGGTGATGAAACTAGGTCCTTGTAATGCTATGTCCTTTGGTAAGGACTAAGCTTTGTTGTGAATGAGACTGAAACTTGATTTCTTCTGGCCTGGAATGGGCTTTTTATGGGGCACTTTGTTTGTAGTCACATGTATTTATATGGAATGCATTTTCAGGGTGAAATTCCCTTCATTAACAAAGCATTTGGACATCAGATGTGTGATTATTTATTTATTTATTTTTCATGCCCTAGCAATGAATAAATATATAAATGGAAGTATTTATATTTATATGCTAGGGCCTAGGAATTTGAAAAATATATCAAAATTTAAAACCTAAGTCTCAGATTATGACAGATTGAAATCAGCTATCTCCAATGGAGTATTGCTCCAAAGAATAATTTTACCAAGTTTGAAAGTTTTTTTTTTTTTTTGGATATATAAGTATATAAGTATAACAGTAGATTATGGGAATTGGTCTCTTAATAGTATTAACTGGAAAGAACATTAAGCAAGACTAAAGAATGTAGTAATAATATTTTGGGTAATTTATATATTTTGTCCTTTGAAATTTGTTACATGTAGAACTGCTGAACCACTTAGACTTGAACAATATTAAAATATATCTGAGAACATGCTGTTGTCTCGAAATGCATGATATTTCAAATACTTTTATTAACTATTCGATTCCTCCAAGGTTTTGGCTTTGTTGTCTTTGGCATCAAGAAACCTTCTCTGCATTGAAGATTGAAGCCATTTAAATTTTAAAATTACTGTGTCCAAGGAAGAAACTTCCAATGATGACGTATGTACATGTATCAACGTTTTCTTGTTATTTCAGTAAGTCTATGTTCAGGAAATAGGAACTTTAACGTTGCCAAAAAAAAACTATACAATTATCACTGCCAATAAATTTGAAAATCTAGGAAGGATACTTTTACCTATCCAAAAAGAGAAGTAAAATTTACTTCCTTCACGTAGTACATATCCCATCATGGGGTCTCATTTCTCCTTAGTTCCTACCGTTATAGAGAATAGAGTTTATTTATTTTTCTGTAAAAAAAGAAATTATACTGACCAATCATCTATCCTTTGCATGCACAACCTGTCAATTTCAATTATCCTATGCTCAACCTTTTGGCACTGAAATTTTGCAAAGATGTCTACTATACAATTTCTTGTTTGTTTGAATACCGCTTATTGCTGAAAACTAAAAACACTATAGCAAAATAATTTTTAAATGAGTGAATAGTGTCGGTGGATCTAGTTTTAAAGTTGTTTTGGTTGAAAAAAATTACTTGTGGGTCTCGTGAACAATGCACAGGACCCACTAAAAACAAAAACGCTGAGTTTGGGAAACGCAAAACGCGCTTTCCAAACCCAGCCTAAGAATAACAATTAAGTGGAAAATAAAATGATTGAAATCCCGTATAGATTGTCATGGTTCATCAAAAAAATGCAATAATCCGTTCATTCTATCACAACTAAATGAACAATTAGTTTCTGTTGGGAAAAAAATTGAAACAATTGAATCAAAACAACAGCCATATATAAGATAATTGAAAATAGATTTTATTGAGAGAGAGAGAGAGAGAGAGAGAGAGAGAGAGAGAGATTTTATTGATATTATTTTGGATGCATTACATAGAGCCCACTACCCTCACAAGATTTACAGTGAAAATGAAATAATTCAAAATTCAAGCCTAAATGGAGATAATTATGGAGATGATATCTCACATTACCCTAATGAAACCCTATAATATCTATCACACCAACCAAATCTCTACTAATTTATATGTGATGTGTTAATTAGGATTTGGTGCATCTTATCCTATTGTACATATTCGATTACCACCCAATTTTGGATTCTACAATAAATATTGTCTGAATTAAAAAAAAAAAAAACCAGTCTAGACATGATTCTATCTCATAATCATAGATAAAGGGAAATTTATTTGTAATAATTAATAACATGATAACTATTTAATATTTTATGTCCTTCAAGAAATTAAAAAAATTAGCCCTTTGACAAAATTATTGAGTCGATTCCATTTGAAATATTCACATGTAAACAGAGAACACTTTTGAGTTCATAGCTTATGAACATATCCTAACAGAGAGGCAATTATATCTTTTATTTGAATTTGTTTTCTTGGCTCACTATCATTAGGCTCTAGTGAGTAGTGGTTGGTTTTGAAGTTGTTGATGTTCACGGGGTGCCTAGGATTCTAAGTTTCTAACTAATCTCTTGATTGTATTGGGACCCCTAGTCAAGCTATTCATAGCTTTCGGCTGTCTATTGTCTATGTCTAACTATTACAGAATTGACCCGTGTGTGAAATCTAATGGAACATTGTGAATGTACGATTCACTGTATGAATTGAATAAGAAATTGTTGGTTTTGAATCCTTTGAAGGCTCTGGTGGATGCGGTAGGTTGTAGCTTGTTGTGTAGAAATATATAATATGCTATGCTGATTGTCCATAATCTTATGCTTTTTTTTAATGATATATATCTATGCAATTTGCTTATAAATAAAAATTATGCAATTCAACTAATTTCTTATTAATGTTTAGCACTACACTTATTCTTAGTTTTTGATTACTTCCGGAAAATGGAAGGAAGACTTGGATGCTAAAAGCTACTAAAGGAAAACTTGAGATTGCTTCAAATTGGTTCTGAAGCCTAATGGACTGAAATGGACCGAACCAAATTAGACTGAAGTAGGCTGAATGAACCGAATTGTACCGAATGACCTGATGATGATAGTACTTTCAGTGCCTTATTGATGCACTTCGCTCCAATTCAGTTTACTTTGGTCCAGGCTTGACAGTGCAGAAGTGTGGACACCATTTTGTTCACCAGCACAGCAGAATATGAGGTAGAGTTTGAGCAAACAATAAGGCACTGCAAGGACTCATTATCTGATAAGCGAAAACATGATTATGAGAAAATACCCAGTAGACTTGGTGGCTTTGATGGGGACATTGACCGTGAAAGACTGAAGAGGCCCCAATGATCATGTGCTTAAAGACAAGGGTAAACGAATTGTAGAATAACCTGTTGTCTTAATGATCTGTTGCTTTTCTTATTTTGCTGGACTCCACAAGGAACAAAGAATCAAAGATGTAAATATTGGTTAGTGGATTTGCTTGGAAGGAGAATCAATCATTGCATTCACAAGAGGTAAGATGGAATTTTCATAATTTTGAGCTTTTCTTTACAAGTAAGCTTTATTTATTGTTGAATTGTCGATAATATATGCTCTTATGTTTGAATTTTTTCTGTTAGCTACTATTGTGGAATCAATATTTTTTTGCTACACTGGTTACTTTTAAGGGGAACATCATTAAATGCATGCTAATGTAGTTAGCACAAGAATGTGATGTATGAAACAAGGACTCTTTTTGTTACACTGAATACTTATAAGGGGAAAACGATATGAAACAGAAGCTTGATAGCATCTTTAAGAACTGCTTAATGGCAATAGTTTCTCTCTCTCTGTCCATTGCTTTTCATTTTCATATAGAAGACAACATATGAATTATTCTACTCAGGGATGATATTATTAGTTTACACAAAATTTAGTACTTGCTAGAAACTTGTAATCTATAAGGCACAAAAACCTTAGTAACCTTCCAATCAAGTAATTGAAGTAGTCTCATAAGATTCTTATTCTTCTCTAGCTGCTCAATAGTCGATAAAATGCCAAAAAATTGTAGGCAAACGTGGAAATGCTTGTGGTTGTGGGGATGGAAATGCTATTACAAGAGCACCTCACAACAATCAAACATGTGACTCTGCTTCGTTGAATTTAAGAGAATGCAAAAAGTTGATCTTAAGTAAATTCTTAAAGTAGGGTCAGTGGCGACTCCAAGAATTTTTCTCAGGGTGCTCTTTAATTACACAATCTAATAAAAAGAGAAATTCATATATTGACAACAACAATAATAAAAAAACACGCAAATACATAATTTAATTTGTTTGTCATTTATAATGTATTGGTTAATTAAATTATTAATTATTGTTGTTTAGTTGCTTCATTATTTTTCTTTACTAACTACTAGCACTCTTGCACACACCCCATTGTGCATTAGCACACACCCCATTATGCAGTAGCACACACCCCATGTGCATTATCCACAGCTCAACCCACTGCCTAATGCCTAACATAATTTAATTTTTTGTCTTTTTTAATGTATTGGTCAGTTAGCCTTTACTGCCTCTACCTATCCACTTCCCCAATTCAAATATCCCACCCCACGGCCCCGTGGCCCCCATTCACCCCTCACTCAACAGACAAGAATCACAAGAGCCAATCAACATTACACAAAACATTAAAGATATAAAACATTCACAACACACAAAATTCACAATACACAAAATGACAAACTCACAAACGGATAAAGTCAAAAGGTCAAATAAAGTTATAAAGTAAAGACAATTACAGTTCAAAGAGAAAGAGAGAGAATCATATAAAAAGAGAGAGAGAGAGAGAGAGAGAGTCTCATTTCAGTTCAAAGAAAAAGAGAGAGAGCTCTGCTCTCACTCTCAGAGCAAAGCAAACCCAAAGATGTAAGAGAGAAAAAGAGAGAGAAGTAAAGAACTAAAATACCTTGAGGGAGGCCTGAGGGGCGGTGTTGTCGCAGCACGTCGAGGCAAGGACTTGAGGCCAAGCATCTCAAGCAAAACAATCTCTGATCTGATTAAACCAATCTCCGATCTCACCGTTGCCGATGCCCGATGTGCTTTGTTGCTCAAGTTTGAGGTGGAGGCGCTATCGCGTCGATGTGCTTGGTTTGTTGGTTGTTGTCATTGATGAGGTTTTTTTCCTTTAGCTTAGGATTTATGCTTTTAGTTTTGCTTTACCATTTGATCAATTGGCAGACGCGTATTATTTTTTTTACTAACTACTAGCAGTCTAGCACACACCCCACTATGCATTAGCACACACCCTATTGTGCAGTAGCACACACCCTATGTGCATTATCCACGGTTCAACCCACTGCCTAGTGCTTAACATAATTTAATTTTTTGTCTTTTTTAATGTATTGGTCAGTTAGCCTTTACTGCCTCTACCTATCAACTTCCCCAATTCAAATATCTCACCCCACGGCCCCGTGGCCCCCATCCACCCCCCACTCAACAGACAAGAGTTACAAGAGCCAATCAACAATTATACAAAACATTAAAGATACAAAACATTCACAACACACAAAATTCACAATACACAAAACGACAAACTCACAAACGGATAAAGTCAAAATGTCAAATAAAGTTATAAAGTGAAGGCAATTACAGTTCAAAGAGAAAGAGAGAGAGAGTCTCATTTCAGTTCAAAGAGAAAGAGAGAGAGAGCTCCGCTCTCACTCTCAGAGCATAGCAAACCCAAAGATGTAAGAGAGAAAAAGAGAGAGAAGTAAAGAACTAAAATACCTTGAGGGAGGCCTAAGGGGCGGCGCCGTGGTAGCACGTTGAGGCAAGGACTCGAGGCCAAGTGTCGCAAGCGAAACAATCTTTGATCTGATCGGGCTGACCTCTGATCTCGTCGTCGCCGATGCCCAATGTGCTCTGTTGCTTGAGTTTGAGGCGGAGGTGCCATCGTGCCGATGTGCTTGGGCGGTTGGTTGTTGTCGTTGATGAGGTTTTTTTCCTTTAGGTTAGGATTTCTGATTTCAGTTTTGCTTTACCATTTGATCAATCGGCAGACGCGTACTGGGTGGTTTTTTTTTTTTTTTGAGAATTCGTTTGGGTTGGCCTGGTTGGGTATTTAGTTAATGAAAATGTAATTATTTTGATTTAAAAATCTGTTTTGGGTTAGTTTTGTTTAGGATTGATGTTGGGCTTTTTTTCCCTGGAATGGGCTTGCTATGTTACAATTTTTTTTTTTTAGATTTTAGTTCAAATTTTTTTTTTTTTTGGGATTTTTCTTTTTGCTTGAAAGTAGAACAAATAATGGAGCAAAATTTAATTTTATTAGCATAAAAAAAAAAATGAGGGTGTTCCCAAATTTTTTTTGAAGGGTATAGACAAATAAAAAAATTTAAATTATTAAATAATTTTTTTTTCAGGTCAGGGTGGTCCTAGAAACACCTTGGCCTGAACGTGGCATCGCCCCTGAGTGTAGGGTCGGACCAGAACTTTGAGTTAGGGCATTGCTGTTGGCTATGTGCGATGATTTCAACTTTTGACTTTGCTACTACTTGGTTGTTGAGATTTTTTTTTTTTTTTTTTTTTTTTTGTAGGTAAGAACAAAATTATTTTTGTTTAGATTTTTTAAAGGGCAGGGTTGTTTATTTTGGATGAAATTGGTTAATTAATTATTATTATTTTTTTTAAAGATTTACTATTGGTAGTTTTTGTTTTTGAACTATTTTTTTGGGCTTTTATATTTTGTTTTAGATTTTAGATCTATAAATTTTTTTATGGTTACTAAAATGAAGAAAATGTTAGAGCTACAAGCTTTTTTTATTATTATAAATTACTGATATGATAAGTGATTACTGGTAAGTAAAAAAAAATAATATGAGTGATGAGCTCATTATGCAAACCAATTTCCTATAAAATATTTTCTAAAATAATTTATTAATATGTACTAAAGGCATATGTTAGTAAAAACCAATTCTTAAATACATGATCTCGTTAAGATCATGATCAATATCTTGCAGGATCCGATCTTTACACGCGAGTTGTAGTTTTTAAGGAACTGCAAGAAGCCTAGAACAGAGAACAGGTCGTACAAACTACAGTGCTACATAGCTTCATGAATCAAGGCTCTCCTTTTATGTATTATTTATCGAATCTCAATAATTCACCCACTGACACAATAATATTTCGGAGCTAACATTATTTCTTTTCCACCAGTACCCAAAAAGAAAAAAAAAAAAATTGCAAAGACCAATAAAATGTTTTTTATTTATTATAAGAATAAAATAGGGACCACTATTTTCATTTTGGGAAGGATTGTTTATACTTTATAACACTGATTCTAAATTATTAATGTATTTGATCAACTAGTAAAGTCTCTGATAGTTGAATAAAAAATCTGAGATTTAATTTATGTCTACACCAAAAAATTGATTGTGCTAGCTTATTACTAGTTTTTTAAAGTATTGTCAGAATATTGACTTAAACTTTAGAAAAATATAGTAATAATAATATCTATACTGTTAATAAGAGGATCACCGCACATCTTGGTGCAATAGTTAGGGCTGTCCAACCCACCCGGCCACCCACCCGTACTCGACTGGCGTTCACCCAATCCAACTGCTTCGACGGTCGGCCGTGGGTCCCGAGCTCCAAAACCCAACGCCGGCGGGTCGGTTTCGAGTCCCCTCGTTCAAAACCCGTGAAACCCGACCCGCCCGAAGACATCAAATTCTGGCAAATTCTTAACGATTTCGACAAGTTTTCAGCTTGATTTGGCAGATTTTGGTGACCAAAACAATCAGATCCGGCATAGATACACCAGATCCGACGATTCTTGGCACGATTTGGGGGAAAAATCATCGGATTTGATGAAATCCTCATTGGATCTTGGTCGGATCAGGCGAGATCTCGCTAATTTTGGCCGTTTTTCTGTGTTTTCTGTCGGGTTTCGGCCTCACCTGAAACCGATGCCACCTGCCGGCAAACCAACTCGCGAAACCCGACCCTTTTAACGGGTCGGTTGCGGGTTGAGAATCTACCCACCCGATCTCTTACGAGTCGGTTGCAGGTTGGGCACAAACCCGACCCGCCCGACTCGTGGACACCCCTGGCGATAGTCACTCCATAAATATAAGTGCTTGTGGAGTGTGAGGGGTAAGGATTGGGTTCAAGTCTCCAGGAGCGAGCTCCACACACATATACATTTAAATTAGGCTAGATTAGAATTTTTATCTTATATTAAAAAGAAAAAAGAAAAAAAAGAGGGTTTCTTGTTTGGGTTTCATCATTTTGCATACTAAAATATCCTCACACAAATTTTAAACTCTTTAAAATACCCATATCTTTTAGTTATATAATTTTAAATTTTAAAACAAAAACTGGTTAAAAAAGTAATTTACTATTTTTTAAAAAGTTCGTAAATTTTAGGATTTCAAACTTTTATCAACTCTCACTTAGATAAAAATCATGAAAATCAAGATACTATCTCTATCTCACTTTTAAATATTATTTCACTGAACACAAAAAAAAAGAAAAAAAAAAAAAGAAAAAAAAAAAAACCTCATTGCATACGCAAAGCACGTGTGATGATGCTAGTAATATCATACTAGCCTCATCACATGCGCTCCGCACATGCAATGAGGCTCTTTTTTATTTATTTATTTCAAGTTTAATATAATTTTTCAATTTGAATTTATCTATTGTTAGTGAAATTACACAGGAAGGGAATTTTAACTGTTGGCTTTTAGTGTGTGCTAGTTTTTAGGAAAGAATGTATCAAACATGTGTAAGATAGAGAAATGATATGTGCACAACATTTTTACAACAAAATCTAAGTGGCAGGTTATTATTGGTTGTTTTTGTTTGGAAAAAAAAGTAATTTAAGTAATAGATTCAAATTTGAACTAATAACAACTAACCACCTATTATTTGTTGTAAAAATGTTGTGGACGTAGCATCTCCTGCGTAAGATATATTTAAATAGAGAGTGTGCTAATTTTTAGGAAAAAGTTTCTTCGGTAATTTTTTATTATTTGTTTTTAAATTTTGTTAAATTATAATTTTAACCCTATTTTTTATTTTTTTAAAATAAAAATAATCTAATTAAATTAATAATATTTTTAATATTTTTTTAAATTATAACTAACTTTCTTAAACTTTTTAATATATAGAGATTAGTACTATTAATGATTTTAATAGTTTGGAGACTGTTACAGTACTCGATTTGATCTATGATATGATGTTAGTAAAGACCCTTCCACCGATCTTAGGCAGGACCTGATTTTAACAACCTTGGACACTTGTTCCAAGGTTTGTCCAACCCAACATAGTTCTGAGGTAGATGGATTTTTTAAATGGGCTGGACTGATTTCTTTTCACTGCAGTCTCCGGGCTATCTATCATTCAATCATAAACAAAGAAAAAAAGAGAGAAATTTATGGCCATCCAAACTCTCACTATCACTCTTCTGTAGGATGGCAATAGTTCGGGTTTAGTGGGTTATTTGATGCAATCCAACTTAATAATATGGGTGTGATTTTTAAAATGAATTTGGATTTACATTTTTAAATCCATTTAGGGTCTGGGAAGAGTTTAGTTTTTATACCTTAGGTATATGTTTCTGGCTTGATTATGTATTCAAATTACTAAAATATTTCTATTATTAATGATTAAAAAAAAAAAAAACTAGTTCCTCAACAAAAAAAAAAAAAAAAACTAGGTTTTTTTTTTTAATAATAATAAAAGTAAAAATGTCTTTTTCTCTCTTAAAATATTTGTTATTTTAATATAAAGATACTTATTTAACATTTAAATATTGTTAAATAAATAGCATAATCTTATAATTAAATGAGAGGAGCAGTTCATACGATATCGATAACCCAGTAGTTAACTAGTAATAACATCATTTGTGATACTCTTCATGTTTGCGATTCAAACCCGGCCAACTCCCCCCCCCCCCCCCCCCCCTAGCTATCTACCTAATCCTTCTGGCAATGTTAAGATGAGTCTCTTTTTATATTAGAAAATTTCTCCGAATTGCTTGAATTCTCAATGCTAATAAATGTTTCTTGCATTCGGTCAATTGCTTAATTATTATTTCATTAGAAAGCTATGATGTCCTGTGTTAGAGGGACATCAGAAACTTGAAAAGCAAAAAAAAAAGAAAAAGGTTAGAAGAAACCGACATCAAGGCTAGAGACAAACCAACAAAGCACATATTAGCTCAAGCATCAAGCCAGCAATTAAACTTGTAATAATTGTAATTGAAACTATATAGTTGTCATTGAAACAGTGCTAAAACGTGCTTAACGTAACCGTCCTATTGTCACAGGCTGTTTAGAAAGCTTATTATACAAGGCAATAATGATTAGTAGTGAGTGTTTTTGTGTCCCATGAATGTTGATTGTTGAGGGCCACCAATTCTCCATTGTTAAGTGCAGGTCAATGATCTTTTCAAATGAGTTTTAGTTAATTCAACGAGTAAAATCTTCTTATAAAAAAATTTAAAAGAAACTAAGAAAAATCTTTTATTGTTGAATAAAGGAATTAGATTTGAATCTTGTCAAAAAAAATTATCCAGCATAGTCTTGGTTTGATAATAAAGATTGTTTATTATGAAATAGACGCTATAAGTTTCATATCTTATCATATTTATTATTAAAAAAATCATGTCAGGATATTCTTGGTTGAGGAGAGGCCATGATGTTTTCAAATTGATTTTAGATAATTCAATTATAACAAAATCTTTTATTGTCGAATAAAGGATCTAGATTTGAATCTTGCCCAAAACATAAAAAAATCTAGTGCGGTCTTGGCCAGATAAGAAAGAGCAGTTATTATAAACTAGATGTTGTAAGTTTCAAATCTCATTATATTTAAAAAAAAAAAAAAAAAAACACTTCAAGATATTCATCAATATAAACTGTGATAATTAAGATGATGAAACGTTTATGTTGTTGGCCGCCATGTCTAACAATGGCCATGAAAATCATAGACTAGTAGCCTCCAATGTTGCAGCTTCTTATGTAATAATCAAAGGTTTAAGTATGGGTTAGTAGATTCATATCATCATTTGACTCATCGAAAAAGATTTTGCAAAGAGGGGCACATAAACACAGTGGTTATGATTAATAGAACTGTTAATTGTATCAATGTTGTGATCCTTCAAAATTAGTTACTCGGAAACAGAAACTACTTGATAAATGCAAACACTTAAAAAAATTAAGATCCCATTCACCCTTAAAAGCTGTTAATTAAGTTAATCCATTCACCATTAAAAAAATTAAGATTCCTCACAAAGCACCATGCAACTGCATTCTGGATAAGCACGTTTTAATTAATATAATAACAAATTCTCTTTACAGTGGATAAGAGAGACAACTCACCATATTTATAAAATAAAATAAAAGAGAGAGAGAGAACCACCCCCAAAATTAACCCACAAAACAACTCTAGCTCTCTCTCTAAGCCCACTAGGGGAATGCTATTTGTCCTCATTTTAGCATTATTGACATATTTAGCATGTATTTGGGGAGGAAGATTCAAACCCAAGTTTTCTTCCACAAAAGAACTTATAGCACTACCGAACTACAAAATACTTTACGCAAATTTTACATGTAACACCGAAAATGTCTTCCGCTAAATATTTTTTTACAGGACTATGCAAAAATTTCCAAATAAATTACACCTCATTGCCACATGGACTAATGGTCACCTACATGCATGTTTGAGAATGCAGTGCGAACTTTGTAAATGAAAATTTCTAATATGACTTCAAGTAATCTCACACAAATTATACACCTTCAACTTTGTATATGAGAACTTCTAATATGTTTAGAACAAAGTTTCTCTCTTCAAATTCCTATTAAAAAATTAACATACTTTTTATGCATAATTTAACATTACAAAAAAATTAAAATTAATTTAAACACTTGATTGATGATATTACTATTGATCTTTGATCTTTTTGAAATTTTACAAGAATTGAGAATGTAATAAGAAAATGCAATATAATAATGGATTTGTCAAAATTTACATCCAAATATATATATATAATATTTTTTTTTTCTCCAAACTTTGTCCACATATTTATATGCATTCAAGATTTTCTTGAAAGATAATTTTTCACAAAATTTTCTTTTAACCTAAATGGTTTGAACTTTGAAGTAGATACCATGATAGATATATTATATATAGTAAATCGTGTTGGTAATGGCCACTTAATCTTAGGGGTGGCAAAATCTGACACAACCCACGAACCCGACACAACCCACTCGTTTATAAACAGGTCATGGGTTGAGGTTAAACATGTTCGGGTCATATTTGGGTTGACACGGCTAATCTGTTTAATAAACAGGTTGTGTTTGTATTCAACATGCAAACTCGCCTGATCCATTTAGCTTATAAAGTTATTAGTTATTTTGATATTATTACTTAATTAATAGTTTTTTTTATATGTTTATTACTATATTTATAGTTGTAATTGTATTTTAATTTGAGATAATGGGAATTGATAAAAATTATATAAGTTAGGTATGACCTATTAATCAAATAGATTATTAAATAGTTCATTTGTATTGGCCTTTACATGACTTGTTAATTAAATGAGTTAAATGTGTCAGGTCGGGTCGACCTGTTTAATAAACATGTTGTGTTCAGGTTGAGGATTTCTGCCACGTTTACTAAACAGGTTGGGTTCAGGTTAACTCATATAGCCAAATACTTATGGCCCGATACAACACGAATCCAACCCGCGAACACGAATTGCTACCCCTACTTAATCTTTCAATTTGAAAATAAAAGATATTAAGGACAAAACTTAAATACAATTTCTTAGGTCTAATGGATCAAAGTACTTTTATTCAAAATATGAGAGAGAGAGATCTTGATGCGTTTCTCAAACAACTTCAGCAATGGAGTACTACAATTAAGTATATAATTTGTTATTTACATTCGGGGTTTCAAAAAGTAGCTTCTAATACATGATATTATCTTTGATTGGAAAATGGAGGCAAATTAGGAGTCCTCCAATATCAACCAAAGGGAGCATATAAATAGAAACTTAAGCTTCAATCTGTTTCCCTTGTGGGAATCTGACTCTGAATACATGCTCTTCACCTGTGAGTTTATCTACCTTAACAACCCACTGACTCTTCCCAATTTCACATCTGCTGGCAATTTTAGTCACTAGCAACCCTTCTCCTATAGGTAACAATTGAGTTCTTGATCCACTAGACCACCAAGATCCTTTACAAAATGCATTATACCCCACAATAACCACACCACTTTGCCTCCTTACCTTTTGCACAGATTTAAAAATTCCTTCATGGTTCTCAAGATTACAATCAATAAGCACAAAATCTGCTTCCCTATATTGGGTTTGCACTAGCTTTTGAGCTTCCCCTATAACAAATTCAACATGACATGCATCAAGGCCTAGGACTTCCTTTGATAGCTGCACTTCTTCAATCCCACCAAGGATGCAAACTACACGGCCACCGGTTTGGTGAGCGGCAGCCACCAATGCTAGGGTGTTGGAGTCAGCAGCACCAGCACATGCCACAACCATCAATTGTGCATTGTTGCCTGCAGCTATTGCTGAAATAAACTCAGCTACATTTGGCTCTTTAGCTCTTTGTCCCTACATTAAGATCACAAAAATCAGTAAGTTAAAATTGAAAAAGGATATGAAATAATTGAATCTATGACACCAATGGGATTCTTTGAAGCCCTTTATTGAAGGATAAGAAACTTTACTACCATTTGAGCTAACTATAATTGCTCATAAATATGTTGAAAAATAAAGGGTTTGAACACTCACCATTTTCAAAGTATCGAGGTAGGCTTTTGTGGCATTCTCAGCAGACCAGCAAGCCATATTTTGCTTATGGTATCTTTTTCTCTCTTTGATCTTCAGCTTTCAATGGTTTGGTATAGGTTTTGGATAGAAGTAGAAGAGGCCCTTCAAGCTTGGAATGATTGGTGCCTTGGCCTTGTGCGCTGGGCTATATATAGAGGGGCAACTGATTGGTCAACGAAGTAGCTTTAGACCAAGTTAACTTAAGGATGCTATAATTTCAAAAATTACAGTGTCATTCCAATTTTCCAAAATTACAGGGTTAGGTATATATTTGATAATTTTAGATTAGGTGGTTAGAGGAAACTACCACAGTTCATTAGAAAATTTCAGACTTCAGTTTTTCTTTTTTCATCTCTGTATAAATTAAGGTTAATTTGGCGACACACAACGAGAACAAACTAACCCCTCCAACCTCTGTGAAGATAAGATTAATCCTATATCTTTAGTACAATGCCTCGAGATTTGATCATTTGAGTTGGATGGCATATATTCATAATAATATGAAGTTAACTGATGCCTTAACGCTTAAGAGTATTAATTTAAGAAA
Source organism: Notholithocarpus densiflorus (assembly GCA_030021035.2). Lineage (NCBI taxonomy): Eukaryota > Viridiplantae > Streptophyta > Magnoliopsida > Fagales > Fagaceae > Notholithocarpus > Notholithocarpus densiflorus. The sequence continues at coordinate 2,179,616 of JARYZH020000017.1, forward strand.
TATTTTTAAAAATTTCATAAAAGTGGTATAAAAACTTTCTTAAAAAATGTCCATTAACAAGTGTCCTGAGAGCATCAGTCAAATTCATGTTAAATATAGAGAAAAAAAGTAAACTCCTCAATTTATAACTTATATGGTCAACAAATAAATATTGACGAAACACCATTTCATTTACTAATTTATTTATTCAAAACTAGTTTACCCATGTAGCTGAATTGAGTCAATTGACACTTCAAGGTGTAGGGGTAAAATTGTTCAAACTAAGAGCTTAGCAGTATATTGTAATTATCTATAATTTTTTTTTATTTTAAAAATGCCAGTTTTTTTTTCCCCAACAACTCACCTAAACACCATTACATTTACAGAATATAAAAATTAAAAGTATCAAACTTTCTTGTCATATTTTCAAGAAATCAAAATCATAATGTTTTAGAGGATACTTACCTGATTGAAAATTTTCAGCTTGAATAATTATATTGTTGACCCAGAAAGATCTTAGGTGAGTTTCCTGGACACTAACTTAATAATTATTAATTTTTATAAATTCCACTTGCATTATAAAGCCAAGCTATACCTCGTGCCCCATATATTCTTCAATTAGCTGTCATGTTCTAAATCGATTGGACAACATAAATTTTTAAATTTTAAACGATATTGAAAAATAAAAAAAGACAGAAATTAAGTAAAATTTTGTTTTTGTTTCTTTTAGAGACAAACCAAATAAATTTCACGCTAACTGAGACAGCAGCCCAACAAAGGTACGTATTATTAAAATCTGAAGTTTAAGGATTTAACATTAGATTGGTGCAAAACCATGTGCGAGTTGCGACATGTACGAAGTCCTTTTATGTACGGGTTGTCTTGCAACTTGTATAATAAGAATATCCAGGAAAAAAAAAAATATATATAACAGCAAAGAAACTAGACTAAAATGAAAAAATAAAAAATAAAAAAAGAAACTAAAATGAAAAAAAAAGTAAATGAAAATGGAATCATAATAATATGAGGGTCTTTTGGCGTTCAACGTGATAGTGGCTCAATTTTCTTTTCATTTATTTAGTGGCAAAATCTTAAAAATTAAAATGTTACTTATAGAAAAAATAAAGCCCAACTTTTTTTTTTTTTTTTTAAAGTTAGAGTGGGAGATTTGAATTCTAAACATTTCATTAGAAACACTAAGAAATGTCAATTGAAGTGTTGTACAACAAGACTATTAACAGGTCCAACATACTTAAATGCCACACAGGGGCATCTATTAATTCTCTTTTGACTCTTACTTTTTAGTCTAATTACTCTCATTAAACAACTTTTGGCGAATGTCACATCTCAAATTGATGTAGAATAGATAACACAAGCCTTCTTTGAGTAGCAAGGGTACTGGAAGTCAAGACACAAGATTAAGGGGGTTGTTAGTAGAGACCATCGAGGCGACAATGTTGGAATTGCATGAAATTTGGCAAGTTGAAGGGAAACAATTTTTTGATCTAGACTCGAGACAGTTGCCTTGAGGGTTGCCCAAATTTAGGTGAATTTCTTTGTTAAAGCCCCAAAAACAATGTTTTTGCTATTTTTAGTAATTTTTTTCCTTAATAACTTTTAATTTAAAAGTCAGAATAAGGTCCCAATTGTTTTAGAACGTCTCTTAAGGACAATATTTTCAATTTCCACAATTATCTAAATTTTGCTATTTTTGGCAAAAATTAATATTTTGCCACCTAATTATGCGATTAGCATGAATTAGGGTTTCTGAGCGTTTTCCTAACTGCCCTAGGGTTTCTTTTTTATTATTTAAACATATTGTAGCCTCTAGAGCAATTTAGTTTTTAGATTTGTAAAAATACAGGCTTTGTCTATTTTTCTCTGTGAATTTCAGAACCCTATCAACTTATAGATTTAAGGGACTACTTGTGGATTTAAGATTTTCTTTGTCTTTGTCTTTTTTTTCTTTTCTTTTTTTTTTTTTCATTCAGAAAGTAACGTGTTTTTGTTCCTTGTAACTTCCGTGACATCACAAATTTATACATACTTAATTTCATATTAAAAGAGATTTTATATGTCAAAGAATTTTGTAGCTCATACACTAATCGGTCTTTATTTCCATAAGTCACGTGGATCCAAATATCTAGCCTTTCCCTCACTAAAACATTTTTTTTTATAAGAGTTATATACATATTGGAAATTTGTTGGGCCTTTGTACACCTCCCTAGCTATGATGTATCTTTGCAATTTGCATGCAATGTAATCTAATTTTCCAACTTCCAAGTCCAACCAGGGACGGAACCAGGATTTGAACATAGGAGGGGCAAAGCATGAACCAAAAAAATTTCATGTGACATGGTCTATTAAAAAAAAATCATGGTAGATAAAACAATTGCACTTTATTATCATAAATATTTAAGTCAAGAAGGAAATAATATGAACAAAAAAAGTTGAAAGTAACAATATGATATTCTAACCTTTTCGAAGAAGAAGAAAAAAAAAAAAAAAAAAAGGACTTCGGATCTCCAGATTTTGGGTAATTGGAATTAATATGTTGATTTTATCACATTGACCAACTCAAAAATATGATAAACTCATACTTTTGGATGCAACTAAAAATCACACGAATGAAGTTTTCAAAACTTTGTTTGAGGATTTTAAAAAATTGGGATATTAATATTAAGAGTTGGCAATACTACACCATCAATATTGGCTTCTAAAAGAATTTTGCATTTTATCTTTTGAAAAAAATTTAAATATTATAATTGACTTTTCCATAATTTATAAATCAATTAAACAGTCATATAAATTATTGTCACCCCCTAAGGGAATTTTTTTTTCTATGAGATTTTTTTGGTTATGAATTATTGAATTATGATATTGGTAATTTGTGGATTTTTTGTTGTGTTGTATTTGAACCAATCCAAAAATTTGAGGGGCCAACTATAAAACCAATATACTAAAATTTTTCAAAGAAATGGTTTGGGGGGGGGGGGGGGGGGGGAGAGTATCTGTATCTCACTCTACTAGCTAGCTAGCTAGCTACTTCATTATTTATTTTTGTAGTTTTCATTTTTTGTCTTTGCAATATTTGTAGTTAATTATTTTCTACACATCTAATTAAGCGTCTACTTGTAGTTGTATGACACAAAAACAACATGACTGAAGTTGGATTACTGCAAAGGTTGTACATTCACCCATATTCCTACACAACAGTTTTCTTCTTGATAACTTGGGAGTTTTCATCCGAAGTAAGAATGCCTAACTACGTAAACTAGCTTTATGACTCAGGCCAAAAGCTAGTGTAGTTCGTATAGTACTAGTATTTCACTATTTATCATAATTGAGTGGTGTATGATTTTGTTTTTGGGGGAGCTAAAATTATAAACTAAAAAATTCATTTCACAAATAGGAAACCCTCTATAAAAATAATTTACGGTAATATAGCATATCCAATTCCATCTTACCTTGTTTATTTTAGCACTAATATAGTCAGGCCCAAAAAATTTGGGACTAAGATTTGGTTGTTGTTGTTGTTGATGATGATGATGATAATAATCGCTTGGGCGATCTGACTACACGAACGCCTTACTTGTCAGCTAAACAAAGCCAAGATGCCATGTCAACAACACCATGCTTATCATAATTGGGCTTTTTGCTATTAGAAATGCCTACGATAGAAGAAAACTATACTCTTTTTCCACATTCAATGATCCCCTCTAAAAAATACAGAATTTTATCAGAAACTTAGCTGGCTCAATGGCTTATTACAAGTCTGGTCTAGTTCTTGCCCCCCAACAAGGCAAACAGAGATCTAGATCGGATCAAGCTGCTTCCCTTACAAAGACATTGATAACAAAGAAACCCGATATATAAATAGTCTGTCTTGTGGTCTCAAATCTCAATTGCATCATATAAGGTGCCCCATTTGTCTGATTTTGCTGGAGATATTATGCAATTTTGGAGGTAGTGGCCAACTTGGATATTTCTTGATCTTTCTTTAAAGTTTTTCATGAATTTACTTTCCTTTTCCTTGGTTGCGATTGGATTCCAAAAATCTATAAGAAAATGCAGGGAATGTGAGGAAATTATGAGAAATGGGGGGTTGTATAGACTATAGAATAAACAAAGTAGTGGGTGTGGGTATAAAGATTCTGGCTTGATAAGTTACGCATCCTGGGAGGGAAACATGTCTGCATGGGTCTACATGCAAAAAATGCCTCGTAGCGCGGTACCTTATATTGTACAAGAACCTTGCTATATGTATAAAATACTCAATAATGTTTCTAAAAACAATTACTTATTAATCTTTTGGATGATTTGTTTATCACATACCTTGCATATATATATGCTTGGGCATGCATTTTCACGTGTGGAGATGTATATGCGTTGGCTAGAGGTGTTATTGGCTTATTGCACATGTTTATGAACTTCTTTTGTGATGGATTGCATTGTGAAATAAGCAAATCTAGGTGTCTTTAACACGTTGGCCATCCAAATTCGTTTTAAAGAAAGTCAGCTTGAGAGAACAAGTTGCAATTCTTCTTGTTTTGTAATTGGTTTTGTTAGAGGAGTTAGATTTCTTTTTTCAAAGGGAGAGCAAAGCTACATATATGCATAAATGTATTGTAAGTTTTTTTAATATTGAGGGGGCAGGGGGACATTAGTAAAATGATGTATATATTATAAAAATTATAAAAGGGATACCCTCGTTAGTGCATGTTCTTGTAAAGCAAGTTGACTAACTATATAGATTTTGAAATTTGTGACTGTGCTAGCTCTCTATATAATTGATGATTTATTATCATTTGTTCAACACACCAATTAATTTCTTTTTTGATGTAGGCAGGATTCCTAATAAGTTTAGTGGACTCATTTTTAGCAGTCTTGTACATTCAAACTAAACAAAACATCATTAACTATTAGTAAACAAATGTACTAGCTAGAAATTAAGCTCATTAACAAACTGTATGCCTATTTTGTCAAATGTGATGCCCGTATAACATCAGAATGTTTCTTCTACAATCACCGGAATGTCAATGAGCGTACAAATGCACACATCGTTAACAATATTTTTGTGTTAAGTATGTTATCTGTATAATCAAAGTCTTAAAAAAAAGTGATATTAAGTGTACAAAGTTCTTACTTTTACAAGATTTGAGAATAGTAGATAGATAGTCTTACCTCCAATTTTTTTTTAAAAGAGGTTTAGCCTATATTACAACTTCAATATATATGTGCTTCTATATGTTTATCAATGATAATAACATTCCAAATTTTGTACTACTCCATGAGAGGCTATTGAAAGTAACCCATTAAACCATCCAGGCCTAAGTTTAAGCCCTCATTCGTTTAAGCCCAAAACAAAATCAGGCAGGACTCATGAGACAAGAATACTAAAAAGCCCAATACATGATGGATCCTGAACCTGAAGCCATTCTTGTAAGATATCTGGCCTCAGAAATAGAGCCAATCTGCTAGGGAGGAAAAAGGCTCATAAATTGGATCGTTCATAGCAAAAATGTCCACGAGCCACCTATCTACATTGGAACATTAGTGCATCACACATTTACACCCACTCAGAGCCAGAGGCTTTCTTTCTTTTTTTGGATGAAATTACAGGCTACAGCCCAGAGGTTGCATTCTAAACTCTAAAAGCAATAAGTTGGGCCTGGAGCTTTCTTGTTACAATCCAGTACTGGTCCAGTCTAAAGCTCAGAAAATAAGTTTGGTTTGAGAAGCAGGCCATCTCAATCCTGAGGTACAATCTTTTATATCTATCTTTCCTGTCACAATGCGTGGCCATATGAGGTCCAAATACTGTGATATCGAATTTAAATTTCTGATACTTGAGATTTTTTTTTTTTCTTTTTTTAGTAGAAATGGAAAATCATTTTTTCCTGTTTTGAATTTCTTTTTCGTAAGTGTCTCTTTCCAAATATATATGGCAAGAAACACAGCCAACCTTGCTACATTCAGCTCACTAATCTATAAAGTAATTGTCAGTATACATGTCGGTTCAAAGTTCTTTGATTTAGAACTACATGCATTTTCCAAGGGTTTTGTAACTCATTGTCATTATCTCATCTCCTTTATGAAATTGATTATGGTTTGAATCCCCCACTTTCATTGCTGTAAGTTGCAATTGTTGAATTTTTTTTTTTTTTTGCATGCATACAATAAATCTAGGTTTCATCATGAAAACCAAACACCATTCATTTTCTTCTTGAATTTCATTGGATGAAAAGCCAAAATCAACCTTTTTAAAATAAGCTTTAGGAAGATCAGATACACTAGGTGTTTGTTTGAGAACAACTTATCTAACTTTTTTGTTAAAGTGTGCTAAAGTATACTTGTATCTTGAAATTTTTTGAAAAATAATGTTTTATTTATTTATTTAAATGTACATAAAAACTAAAAAATGAAACTTATGTCAAACAGGCTCCATATATATATATATATAAATATATATATGATTTAGGTTTAAGTTATACATGGTGTAACTTTAAGTAATGTTACACCACTCAATATTTTTTAAGTTGATGCAAATTTTGACAAATCTACCGTTAGATTACATTATCTTTGTATATTTTCTATGCTTGCAAAATTTCAAGGTGATCAAAAATTAATAGCCATGTCATCAATTAATTTTTTAAATTCAAATTTTTGTAGTTAAAATAATGCATAAAAGATGAGTTTATGGATCGAATGGTAAATAACATCCTATTGATATGAAAATTGGCATACATATTTAGAACACATAGAACATGTAATCCAACGGTTGAATTTTCAAAATATAAATTCATTAACAAGTTATTGGGTGGTATAACATTGCTTAGAGTCACACCATGTATAACTTGAACTCAACTCTATATATATATATATACACACACCATTTTCTTGGATATTCTTCCAGCATCTCACACACATAGTGAGATATATAAAGTCGTTAGTTGGAAATCTTTAGTCAACATCTCAAGGCCACTCCAAAAATATTTATCCATGTTACAAACAAACAATAAATAAACCCCATTATTCATAAGATTGTCAAATGCTTAAATTTGAATAATATTTTAAAATAAAATTAAATAAACAATCTTGAAAAAATAAAATAAAAAAATTCACCTTGTTCAATGGTTTTACAAATCAAAGTTAGTAGTTGATCAAGCCTATATGACTATATTTTATAAGGCAGACCCGCTGGCCGCAGACCAACGCTCCATGATCCGATTGGTCAAAACGGTTAAAATACAAAACAACGTAACGGACCCGATATCCCTACTTTAACCCCACAGTGCAACCGCCCTTACTCTATCACCACTTATACACACACTTCCAACGGAAATATCCAAATCACACGGACGACAAACCCCAGGAAAAAACTCGCTGTCTCGCTCTCTTTCTATCAATAGTTCAATACCCCAGGAAAGTCGGTTACTTGGTCTCAGTTTCAGAAAGAATTCAAACACAGAGAGAGAGAGAGAGAGAGATGGGAAACATATCGTGTGTGTTTTGTGGGTGCGTAGAGCAAGCGAGCGTAGGAGTGGTGGAGAGGTGGGGCCGGTTCGAGAGATTGGCTGAGCCTGGCCTTCACTTCTTCAACCCTCTCGCCGGTCAATGCTTCGCCGGTTATCTCTCCACCAGAATTTCCTCTCTCGATGTCAAAATCGAGACCAAAACCAAGGTCTCACAGAAATATCGATCTTTTTTTTTTTTTTTTTTTGGAATTTTAGATTGCGAATCTTTGTTTATCGTGCGTTTAACGCTGAAAATGGCGTCATTTTTGGTTGTTGAGAAAATTTGGAGAATTCGGACAATTGTTTTGAAATTAGGTCAGCTTTTGAATTTGTGGAGTCACAACTTGTGATTGGAAATGAAAACAGAGTTTGTTTGTTTGTTTGTAGTGAATGTGATATAGTTGTTTTCGCGATTTGTTAAGGTTTATTGGAGCAGCATCGCTTATACATAGGTCTACCGCTGATATAATTATCATTATGCGCCAATAGGGACATGTTATGTCAACAATTGTGAAGAAAAAAATATGTGTGCTTAAAGTTATTTTAATTGGAACCATGAAATGGATTTGTTTGAAATTTTTTTGGTGGTTCCTTTGTGGAAATTATGTAGCGGTTGAGAATTTCTGTTTTTTTTGTAGGAGAAAACAGAGTTTGTAGTGTTTTTTTTTTTTAGTTAGAGTGTCATAAATGTAATGAAAGTTTGTTTGTTTGTTTCCTTTAGTGCATAATGAACTAATAGATTTGTGGGGGGATTGTGAGTATGAGCTCCTGTGCATAATGCATGAATGAAACGTGAACACGTCATTTGGGGTGGTGTACCTGTATCATAGCACTGCCACATCCGCCAAGTCATGTTACAATTTTTTAGAATTGCTCGTGTCACTGCGTCATACCAATACCCGTACTCGTGTCTGTGTTTGTGCTTCCTAGGTTTGTATTGTCATTGGTGTTCTTCTTAGTGGAATTCTGATTAGGGGGGAACACAAGAATTTTTTACAGAAGTGTTGAAATCATTCAGTGTAACACATTTTTTTTGTGCACATTTGAGGATGCGTTTCTAAGAAGAGTGAATATAGAATATAGCATTGGTCTGCGGGTCTGCCTTATAAATATAGTCATATAGGCTTGATCAACTACTAACTTTGATTTGTAAAACCATTGAACAAGGTGAAATTTGTTTTGTTTTGTTTTTTTTTGTTTTTTTTTTTTCATTGGTTTATTGGGCTTTAAAAAATATGCTGGATATGTGGTCTAAATATTATTACATTAACACGGAGCTTTACCTATTGTAAGGTATATTAAAATTTTGAGTTGTCAGTATGGTATAGCAGCTATATTTATTTTATTTGTAGGTATATTTCACAATATCTATTGTAAGGTGAGACATATTGTTGTTCTATCAGAGTAATTAGTTATAACAACTGATTCTACAGGACAATGTTTTTGTGCAATTGGTTTGCTCAATTCAATACCGAGTTATTAAAGAAAGTGCTGATGATGCATTTTATGAGTTGCAAAATCCCAAAGAGCAGATCCAGGCTTATGTATTCGATGGTAACTTTCTTAGTTTCGGCTTGTTTCTTGTATAAACTCTCCCATTCTTTCTTGATTTTTGCCCTTTCTCATAGATGTTTTTCATTTGCATTTTAAGTTGTTCGAGCTCTAGTTCCGAGAATGAATTTGGATGATCTCTTTGAACAAAAGGGCGAGGTTGCTAAATCTGTCTTGGAGGAACTTGAGAAGGTATCTGGATGCTTTTTGTTAGATTTTCAATTACTTTTTAATGTCACATGTATATTATGTTAATTGTATGTCTTGTTGCATCTGGGCCCTTTTTTCTTACTTGTTTATTGTCTCCTGGTAGTCTATGATTTCTTGTTTTGCTTCACTCGGTTTCCATAACTGGATGCTTTCTTCTTAATTGTGCACTACACATCTTTTCCTGCTTTAACATATGAAATTTTATTATGTGGAATCTTTCATTTCTTTATAAATGGTGTTAAACAAGTTTTGAAAATATCATGTTGATGAGATAGTCAATTGAAGGTAGGAATAATGTTAGAATACTAAGAACTTTGAAGGGAAACTAGTGCTCTATGTGCCTGCATACTTGTGTGACGGCACATTGGCATCTTTTTTGCGGGAATTTTTACTCATCAAAAAGAAATTAAAAGGGAAAAAGAAGAAAAGAGAAAGACTGCTCTCTCAGGCTCTTGTGCACTGGCCTCTACATGTTTTCATAACTTATAAGTGAATTGTTCACCAAATCATCTGGTTTGGACTCTGGACTGCTACTCCTATAGGCTAATAGCAACTTATTGTGCCATTGCTTAAATCGTTTTATTTGACATGGTGAAATATCCGTCAAAAGATAAAATTGTTTTCATCTGCTTTTATGCTTTTTTTCTCCATTATGAAATATGTTGCCACCTTGTGAAAATGCATAAGGATTTATACATCATAAGTTGAAATCATTGCTCAGGTGATGGGAGCATATGGATATAGCATAGAGCACATGTTAATGGTTGACATAATACCTGATCCCTCTGTGCGCAGGGCAATGAATGAGATAAATGCAGGTAACCTTTTACATTTTCCTACTCTTTTTACCTTTTTTTTATTTTTGCTGAATAGCGTATCTGGACTTGATTTCTCATTTTAATATATTGTTGAAACATACATATTTTGAGACTCAACTGGATGTTGCTCCTGTTGTAAGTGGGGAGGGATGGTTGGTTGACTTAGGTCTTAGGCTTGGGGGTTCATGTTTTTTTTCTTTTTTTTTCTTTTTTTTTCTTTTTTAAATAATAAACAAAACAAAAAAAATCATGGAAAAAAGGAAAAAAAAAAAAAAAAAGGTCTTAGGTTCAAGTGTTTTTGTACAAAGTATTTGAAGATCGACCATGTTTGACTGATTAGTGGTACATGCCAAGCTACTTGCATGAATAAAAGCTTAATTTAGCTCCTGGTCTTGAGGGCAAAATTTAAAGAAATCTCCTATAGAAGATTTTGGACTATATATCGTAAAGCAAAAAAAAAGATTGTTATGTAATTCCTCCCAACCATGGTAAGCGGGGAAATGTATTTGGTATCTCTCTCTCTCAATTGGGAGCAATCTATCAAAAGGCTGGGCCCCATCGTCAATTTGTAGATTCAAAGTATTTGCTCAATAATGAAAGAAAAATTAGGTTTCTCATGGTTTCCTGTTAGCTTCTTTAATTCAATGTCATTTCTCATTGTTTTCTTTGTTCTATAAGAAGTATATCATAAATCCTGGGCTAGTGTATGCCGTAATATCTCCAATTATTCTGACAACAGACTTTTCAGATACTTGTACATGATTCATTAACACTGCAATTTATAATTGAAAGTTTGTTACATCATCTTCATGAGTTCCAGAATGGGAACATATACTAGCTTCAGCCCCTTCAGGCATTGTTTGTCACTTTATGCACTCCTTTTTGAACGTTTTCTCAGTTTTTTTTTTTTTGGTTCCAACTTTCAATGTATCTGTAGTGGTCAATTATTACCAACGTTTACCCTAAGTTTGGATGGAGGGAGATGAGGGAAGAGTAGAGGAGAGGAGAATGGAAGATGACTAAAATGTAAATTTTAGTATATTCCAGCCACTTTTCCCTTTACTCTCCTCTCCTCTCCCTCTGTTCCAAACATATCATTATTCTTTTTTTTTTATCTTTTTTTTTTTTTTAATAATTTTTAATTTTTATTATGTATACATTTATAGTTCGGGGATGGAGGGATTTGAACCCTGGATGTCTCCTTCAGAAACACCAGGACGTGCCAAACATACCATTATTCTTGCTACTGATGGAAGTTGAAGAAAGTCTGGTCTATTATCCTGAGTTTGTATGTAACTAACTAGTCTAATATTGTTTCACTTTTACAGCTCAAAGACTTCAGCTAGCTAGTGTATACAAGGGAGAATCAGAGAAGGTGCTCATAGTCAAAAAAGCAGAAGCTGAAGCTGAAGCCAAATACCTAGGTGGTGTTGGTGTGGCCAGGCAGAGGCAGGCAATCACAGATGGCTTGAGAGAGAACATTGTGAACTTCTCTCACAAGGTGGAGGGCACCTCAGCAAAGGAAGTGATGGATCTGATCATGGTCACTCAATACTTTGATACGATTAAAGACCTTGGCAACTCTTCAAAGAACACTACTGTGTTTATTCCTCATGGCCCTGGTCATGTTAGGGATATTAGTGATCAGATACGTAATGGTGTGATGGAGGCAGCCAGTGGTCAGGTAAGTGTTGAGTAATTTATGTACAGTTGACCTCCGAACATATATCCCTCTATATGATATATTACGATGAAAAAATACCCTTTTTTTCCTGTTGAATTTTGAACAAAAGGATGGTGTTTATATTGGTATAGTAATATAGTGCTGATATATGGTCAATGAGATTTCAGCTGGTTTTTCTTCTACTGTACAAGGATGCTAATTATAAGGATTTTGCTTTTGGTACGTGGAATAGTACTGAGCTTGCATATATACTGTTTATTTCTTAATTGGCACTGGTGTAAATTTCAAATAGAACTAGTTTTGGTTCACCATTTATTTAGTTCCTTTTTTTATACGAATGGGAATCACTATAAATTTTAGATTAAATTACTAATTTGGTCCACACGGCAATTACTATAATTTTCAGGTAAAATTATTAATTTGGTCCACAAAGTATTAGGCAAAGATTAATATGATCCCTTAATTATTAATCGTATCAATTTGGTCATTTAACTTATAAAATGAAGGTGTTTCTCAAAAAAAAAAAAAAAAAACTTATAAAATGAAGGCAATGTTATTCTTTGTTTGATAAACTATTTCTCACTCAAGGATATGTTAACTTGATTTTGGAAGTGGAGAAACTAAATTAACACCATTAATAAATTAGAACCAAAATGAAATTTTCCAATAGTAAGAATCAAATTATTAATTGCTGATGACACTTTTTAAAATTCATGGACCTATTAAAAACTTCAAAAAATATAGAGATGAAACCCAAACACATGGATCAAGTTCATGTGTAACTCCTATATTTTGCAAAGAAAAGATACACATGAGCCTTTTTATTCTTATGAACAAAAAAAGGGGTAGGAGGGGGCATTAGGGAAGTTCCTGTGTAACTCCTATATCATTGCAAATAAAAGATATACATGAACCTTTTTTTTTATAAATGAAACAAAAAAAGTGGTAGGAGGGGGCATTAGGCAAGTCACTCTATTCATGTGTATCTTTTCTTGGAAAATATATAGGATTTGTGATATAGAGTGCACAAAAGGCATTTTAGTTACTTACTCTAGGCTGCATGAGTTGCCTTGCAAATAGGCTTGTGTAAGGACTCGGATCACGACTTTAGCCCACTAAGAACAGTGTGGGTTAGCCAAATAAGCTCAAAACAATAAATTTGTTAGAGAGTGGATTTCGCAGGCAAACTACAAGGCCACGTAAGTTCAGGCTCAAGAACGATTAGGCTTAAGTTAAAGGGGAAAGAGACATAAATTCAACATGAAATCCTTCCTCGGGCAAATCCAAGGATATATTGTTCATATATTGATCAAGTAAAATCCTTTTACAATGAGTTCTAGTATTTTCTTTTCTCTCTGCTTTCTTTCAGTCTCGCATGCCCATTTTTGTGGGGGTCATTTCCTTATATAGTTCCATCCAATACATCCCAGCCCTCCATCTGTTCGATTATTAGGGAACCCTTTAGATGCTTGTCCCATCAAGACCCTTTTGGAGATGGTAGGAGGGGTTGTGAGCTATGAAGACACTGTTCATGTGTCATTTCTCCATAAATGCGGCCAGTTCAGTTGGTGTAATGCATTAAAAGTGGAGGTGGCAGTCACCTTCCCAGATATTTCTTCTTTCCATTGTATACACGGCTACCTTCCTTGGAGCTCCTCTTTTTGGTACGATTGACTACTTAAAATATTCTCTAGATGCCTCTGCTCCTCGGGATCCTCGGTTCACATGCCGATTTTCCTTTCTTCCTCGGTCTTCCTGTCTACGCGCCCATGGATCTTTAATCATCTTCGGGTCTTTAATCATCATCAGATAAGGCCCATAGCCCAAAAATGTGCTCGAATCACTCGCTCCCATAGCTTGTAATGCTTAAAAGTCCATGAGAGGTATGCAATGCATAAGCTGAGTTACACCAAGGATCTCACTAGTTTGTTCTCTCAAAGATCAACAAACTAGGTAGACTCATATACATGCTGAGTAAGCTCACACCTATTGGGCAAACAACTACATTCATTATTTTATATCTACTAAATCATCATAATTGAGGACAAAGTTATATTTTAAACTAGTTTTGAGGAATCTCATCCGACTTATTATATGGCATTTCATAAGACTATTCACACGATTCATTAAATCATATATATATAAATATATATATATATATTTTAAGTTCAATTGACTATTAATTAGGTCATGTGACTAAAAACATACGTGAATAATTTTTTAAATTGACACATGGTGGGTTTGAGGAATTTTCCTCCGAATTAGTTTGGATGAAAACTATATCCTATAACTAATGCTTTATTTTCTTGAAGTCTCAAATTTAGTAGATCTAGTCATCCAACCATCGTTTCCCTTATAGAAACAAACCAACTTGAATTAGATGGACCTGAATGCTTAGGTGGGTGCAAAATGGTATAAGCCCAATCTCCCATGAAATCTAAAGGCATATGCAAAAGACGTCAAAATTCACTACCTAAACCTAAAGGCCCAAAACAAGCTACCATGCACTGCTCAAGATTGGAGTAGCGGTGGAATCTATTCTTACTACAAGCTATTTACTTACTACTTTCGCAAATAATAGACTAAAATAGTACAAATGAAATTGACCCTTTTTCTTTTTTGGGGATAAAAAACAAAAGATCACAAAGAAAGAAGTAACTGGCATAAAAGGGAGCAAGGGACAAAGAGGCGCACAAGTCACAACAGACAGTAACTCCTCATAGCAATAATAAATAAATAAATTTAGTTGTAACTTTTTCATGAAGATTTTAAATTCCAATTCATCCATTTTGAAATTTTGAGATTGGTGGATTGAATTTTACAGTGTCATTAACATTTAAACAAATATTGATTATTACTATTTTTTTTTTTATATTTAAATTATTGATGTATCAAATTCAAATCAACACCTTCAAAAAAAAAAAAGGTGAAAAATATTTTAAAATTACATGATGCAATTACCCTAAAAACTTTGAAATATCTTAATGAAACGTAAACTATAATTCTTTAAAGTCAATGGGGAATGTTTTTGGTGAATGTTAGCCTGTCTTGCTACTAACATGCACTCGAGTCTCTGCCAACCGCCATCGCGAGCATTGCTCTGAGATGGGCTTACTCTTTCCCAAATCGTTGGTCCTTCTGCCTCCTTAAGGAGCTCCACACCGTCTTTCTTGAGGATCTCTATGTCTCTTTCGTAGGTTTCTTATTGTTTCTAATCTAGAGTTTTTTTTTTTTTTTTTTTTTTTTTTTTGGGGGTAGAATTAATCTAGAGTTTCTTATTGTTTCTAATCTAGAGTTTGCCATTGTGGGTCTCTTGCTTCTCCATTTGGAGCTTTCTACTTGCCCCTTGTGAGTCACTGTCCCTTCCTATCTAGACGTTTTGGCTCGAAAAGCAATAATTTTTGCATTTTACTTGGCTCTTAAGCAAAAAGTTTGTGTGAAAATCTTCTATTCTTTATTCTCTATGATTAGTTATTGCCTCTTTACGTTTTATTTTTTTGTAACTATGTATCCAAATTGTACTATTGTTGACAATATTTTGTTAGTAGTTTTCTTTGAGAGCCTATGTTTCCTCCCATCATATACTTTTAAATAATAACAGTTCTGCTTCTGCCGACTTATTTTTAAAAAGAAAAAAAGAAAAAGAAAAAGAAAAAGGAGGGAATGTCTTTAACAATTCTTTGCGGGTCCTCCTTTTTCAAAATTTTACTTTTCTGTTAATTCTTATCTTTTAGTACTATACACTATACAGTCTATACTATACAACGTGAATAGCATGGAATGAGCTTGTAAATGGGTTTGAGGTAGAGACAAACAGACAATGATTAAGACTGCTGGGCATGTCCAGACCGACCTTAGTTAACTCAATCTTTAGATTGACAAATATTCTATTAAATGCCAAATTTTCATGTTAGACTTGGTTGATCGATGAATCTGTCACAAATTGTCACCCTTAAATGACACAATCATTTCATCAAAGAAACTAAAAATGTCTGTATATTTCTTTTTTCTTTGGTTTTGGGTCTGAAAAGAAAGCTTGATTAGTTCCCCTGCAAAAGGAGATTACACCCACTAAGCTAGAGAAAAGCAACCCCTAATGAGTCCAAATCAAACTATTAAGTATTATAAGTATTACCCATAGCACAAGTCAACTTGGAATCACACTATTGGACCGTTAAAATGGACCCCAGAATATTTGTCTGCTTCAAAATCAAGTACAATTATATGTTTAGGTGAGAAGGGGCATCTTTGTGCCATACAAAATGCAATTATGGATTCGGAGGAATACTAGAAGAGTATAATTGCATTGGTAATGATCATAAATGATGGTTAATGGATGAGATAATTGGGGATTTGATGGGAGCACTAATTCCTTTTCCTTGATTTTCAGGGTTAATTTCCAACTGTAAGATGTAATTATAATGAGTGAATTTATGGTGAAATGGAATAATATTATTCTTGCCTTTGAGGTTAAATGAGTACCTCTCATGTTTTTACTTTTTAGTAGAGGAAGAATTCATTTCAGTAAGATAAAGCAAGCACCAGTAATTCATACTATGATTTTGAAATGATAATCCAAGCTTAAGAGATTTCATTTAAATTATGTTTTTTATTCACACTTCGTTTGTTTCAATGAAAAACCTTGTGTATAGATAGTACTTCGTGTTTTCTAGTATTTGGTAACACCATGAAAAATAAGTCAAAGGAAAATTATCTTTGATCAACAAAAAAAAATATGGATTATTTTTAGAGATTTTTTTTTACTAATTTTTTTTTTTTGGAAAACAATTCTATTTTATAGCAAACTAAATAAAAGAAGTCAGGAGACATTTTTTCAACTCATTTAAGGTTGCTACCAAATATAAAAAAATAATATAGTTTTATAGAAAATAATTTTTGATAAGGGCAAGACTTAGGTACAGTACTTAGGTGCTATTCCTTAGGTTCTCCTTTTAAAATTCTGCTATGTAAATTTTTTCTCATGGGATGAAAGTATATTTTTTAATTAAGTAGCCATATGACTGAATCTTAAGAGAGAAACCTAAGGAACAGCACTAAGGTATTGTACCTAAGTTTTGTCATTTTGATAAATACCTTTTGGAGAGCTGTATATGTGTATTTACTTCTACTCTATATAAATATATTGGTGAATACACAATGGTCAGGATCCTTAAAAATAACAAAAGAAAAAAAAACTTATTTTATTATAATCTTGGGGTGAGAGAGAGAGAGAGTATGATTATTAAGGGAAAAATTGCAAATTAACACCAATCCTCAAACAATTTCGTTAGTTAGCACTATTTTCAAACTATTTAGGAAAGTAACATCTCGAGTGTGTAAGACTCGATTTTGGTGTGCTAAATCGAGCCTTTAGAGCTCGAGTTCAGCATTGCAAAAAGAAGAAAATTTGACTAAGTGAAGAAGAAGGAGTGAAGAAGAAGAAGAATGAAGAAGAAGAACTTCATCTGACGGACCGAAGAAGAACAAAGAACCCCACGGTAGCTTGATTTCTGGGTTTGTTTCCGGTTTCTCTCTGTTTGATTTCTGGGTTTTCTCTCTGCTTGATTTTTGGGTTGGTGTCTTTGGTGTTTATCGAAGAAGAACTCTTCGGTGTTTATCAAAGAAGAACGGGCTTGATTTCTAGGTTTTCTCTCTGCTTGATTTTTGGGTTGGTGTCTTGTTTATCGAAGAAGAACAAAGAACACCCATCGGTAGCTTGGAGAAATCGAGTCTTTAAGACTCGAGTTCCACTTGAAATCGAGTTGTTTATACTCGATTTAGCACACCAAAATCGAGCCTTACAAAATCAAGATGTTAGTTTCCTAAATAGTTTGGAAACGATGCTAACTAACGAAATTGTTTAGGGATTGGTGTTAGTTTGTAATTTTTCCTGATTATTAAACTTTCATGCTGAAAGTTACTGACTAACTCTAGTTCCCATGGTTTTTTCCGAATTTTCAATCATATGTTGCAAGGGAATGCCTAACATATTAAAATGTTTTCGCTAAGTTTGATTTTGGTTTGTCTTTGAATTTAAAATGTTTGGACTTGATCTTTGAACCTTAAAAAACAAAACAATTTATGTCCATGAAATGTGGGGTAATTTCAATTTTGGTCGCTTAAATATGAGATTGGTCGATTTGGGTTCCTTAAATATGTAATTAGTTTAATTTGTTGCCTAAAAAACAGAGTGTCTCGGCATTCCTTTAATCACGTAAACAGAAAAATAATTGAATTGACCAAATTAGTATTCTTTGAAATTTCAAGGACCAAATTGAACTGTTTAAATTTGAGAAACCAAAATTAAATCATACATCAAAAGTTAGGGACCACAATTACCTAAGATATAAAGAGACAGGTAACAACATCACTATTGCTAATTAGAAATTTTTTACATCTACCATAATGCTAACTCTTTATTTTGACATCAAATTTGGGTCAAGTTTCTTTTAAAAGTTATCTAATGTGGAAACACCACTTTATGTTTTTATTAAACAAACTCAATCCCGTGAAAGATAAGGCAACTGAGTAAAACATTTTCCAGACATATAAATCCATTAAAAAGAAAAAAATCTTTTGGTAAGTCAAGAATTATTAATTTTTTTAATCACATTGTGAGTGCATTATTTACAGAGGATAGTATGATAAACTTTTTTAGATTCAAATCTTTTTTTTCTCATCGATTAGGGGCCACAAAAATACACTTACCAATTATAAATCGGGTTAGTGGGAAGAAATTGAGAGAGGGAGGACTTTTCTTTGACGTTGTATGTCGGAAAGGGGCCAAGGTGAATAGCAAAAGTAGTCTACCATGTGATGGAACTTGTATTTTATTCTCAGCTACCTAACCAGCTCACTTACTTTAGACGGTAAAATCTTCAACTCCTGTTTCAAATTTTGGGATGGTATCCCTGCATGGAGGGAAAAAGAATGAGTCGATTTAAGTTGAATGAACAAAAATTTGTAACCAAAAAAAAAAAAAAAAAAAAAACCCTAAAGGAACATTAATCGAAGTTATGAAAAAGTAATTAAGAAGATAATAGAGAGTATGACATTTGATAGAAATAAATGACAGAAAAGAATATATGTGATTGACTCTGATTACTTTATCGACAATCTATAGACGATTTCAACATTTTGAGATCAAAGCTTGGTTTTTTTATTTATTTATTTATTTATTTATTTATTTATTTATTTATTTATTTATTTTTGTTAATGTTGTATACCGTCCTTGAGGTATTGTGTTTGTAGGCAGAGAAATGTGCAACTTACTTGCAGTTGTACATATTCTTTCTTTTGACCGCCACGCACTTTTGATGTGATGGTCACTCCACAAATACAAAATTCTTGTGAGGTGGAAAAGGTAAAGACTGGGGTTCAAGTCTCCAAAAGAAAGATTCACATACATATACACTTAGATTAGGCAAGAATAGAATTTTTATCTTGTATATAAAAAAAAAAAAAAAAAAAAAAATCTCTATTATGCTCTTCTTCATTGTGCAACACTTGGAGGACATGAAAATAAGAATCCTCACCCATATTGTGGATTGTTAAAAAAAGATAGTTAGATGATAAAAATCATATAATTTAGTTCTGTCTGTTTAAGTAAGTTAGATTTTAGTAATGCATTCAAAGTCGTTTAATCATGTGTTGATTTATAGCCTAAGTGACCATACCAAAACTATATATATATCAATATGAGACTCCAACCCATCTTGTTAATGTTGACACTTGAAGAAGGGCCACCACACATGTTTGGTGAGGGGCTCAAAATATAAGATCACAGCTGTGAAAGGGTTTTTTAATTTTTTTTAAAGTGTAGTCACTATCATCATAACACATCACATTCTCGAATTTGTCACAGTATAGTTGAAATTAAGGTAACAAAGAAATTGACATTGTACAAAACGATGGAGAAAGATCAAAATGGAACCATGTGAGTTTGGATAGGCTTATTTTCAATCAGCTTATTTAGTTTATTGCGTAAAAATAATTGTACCTTAAAAAAAAGAAAAAAAAAAACTTTAAAAAGTTGCACATTAATAAAATCATCCAAACTAATTAGAATCAACTACATTATATGTGTAAATCGAATCAAGATCGCTAATAATATTCCTTCTTTGCCTTTTTGTTGTTAAAATGGCAACACATACTTCTAATATAATATAAATAGGTTTTCTTACAAAGTAATTTAGGATATCTTGAAAACTTTACAATCTTATTAAAAATAAAAATAAATAAATCAACCCAACACAAATTCGACAAATCAACCCCAAAAGACTGCTTAAACTAAAATACTATGTAATTTTAAAGTCACAATTATTTATCTTCATTGTATCAAATTGACTATAAACTATTTTCATATCATGTCTTATCTTATTTCACCATGATCAAAATTTTGGCAAAATAATCTATAAATACGTGATGGACACAATGTGACATAAAGGAAAAAGAAGGATGTTTTTTTGTTCTCAATAGTGAGCCATTAAAAATACAGCACATAGAGAAGGCAAAGAAGGGTCACAAGCAATGAATACTACCAATCAATTTCAATATCATCTACTTTACATGGATGGGCTTCAAATTCAAAAACAATCAAGAGTGGTATAAGTGGAAAGGAAAAGAGAGAGATGATAAAAAAGAAAGTTAATTATGAGGGAACATTGAAAGGGTAAAGATTCTTGTAGAAAGAGAGTCTTGTCCTATACTAATCATTATATCTCCTTCCCTTTTTAACTAGAACATGAGTGGGCTGAACAATGAAGCCATACCATACAAGTGAAAAAAGCTCTTCTTCCAAGTTGGTGAGCAGTCAGCATTGCTCTATGTTGCCGACAGGATCCGGTGTCTGTTCACCAAATTTGAGTAGCAAATGCAAATACACTCATTGTACTGCTTCAACCAACCAAAAATTTAAAAAGAAAAATTAGAGAGAGAGAGAAAGATCATCATTTCACTTTTTAATCACATACCAAATTGGTATTCCTCAAACTTTTTTTACTGCTCAAGGTGGGTGGATAAATTTAAAGCACATAACATGTGAGAGAGAGAGAGTGTGTCAAACTGCTTTCCTATTGTAATAGGGTGTGATGGGGTAGTTTTTATTGAAAACTCTAATGAGATTACCATCCAAAGGTCTGAAATAGAGTGTAATAGTATTCCCAAAACAAGTTTATTGCTTCACTGCTATAGGAAATTAGAATAATGATTAATGACCAACCAAATACCTCATATACTATTTCAGCCTGCATTGTGTATTATTCATTTGTCAGAATATAACTATATGTTTTTTCTTCATGGTTAGCAATAGCACAGGTGACCTGTCAGATCCAAAACCAGATTGAATGATTCCAGTTTCCAAATTTCTGCATGTAAAAAATAATTTGTAACAATTGTCAATCTTATAAATGTATTTAAAATTAAAAGTCAATCTTTTAACAGAGTTTTCTTTACTTACTTTCTTCTTTTGTTAATTACTGTCAGTTGACAAAGGGGAGGGGGAAGGGTCACAAAACCTTGGATGAATAGGCTAGGTTAGGCTATTAATTATGGAATAAACAGACACTACTTACCCACCATGTTTAGTGATAATCAGGACCTTATCTGTTCCACCAACCAGTTCCAAGCCTGGACAAAAAGGGATACTTGATAAGTTGAAAGCCAGTATAAATACTATAGCAAACTCATATATATAAATAAATAAATATATATAAATATATATATATATATATATATATATATATATATATATATAGATTGTGATCCTCATCAAACAAGTCAAGGTCCCATTATTTTCTGCGGTTATATTTTATAAAAAGTCATACTTTCTGTTACTTCCTTGATTGACATGCCATTTTTTTACTATTTCTATTAAAATATAAGAGGAAGACCATATTTAAGATTTCTAAAATTAATAGTTTCATGGTAGGCTTTTGGGTCCTAATGTGTGATGTTGACAATGGCTTTGGGACTATACAAATGTATATGCAAACTGAAAGATCATGTAGAGCAAATAACATCAACACCACTAGAACCACCAACCTGCTCTTTCTAGTCAACAATGTTTGCTAAAATGTACATGCAAATTTCAAGTTCGTTGCAATATCCCTTTCAGCCATCTTATGTGCCTCCTCAGACCGACAGTTTCCCTTGCTTCCACTTTGCTCAAGACTTTTTTTAGTAATCATGACAAGCCTTATCAGATTACTCTGCAAAACTTCAATTTTCAACGTTGAGATCAAAAGTTTACAAAAGGGCGCAAATCAAGAGTAAAATGTCATGAAATTTGGAATGTTTAAAAGGTAAGTTACCTGAGATGATGTAATAGAACTTAAATGAAAATATAAACAAACAAACAAAAAATCAGAGAAAGAGAATTGATGGGAAAGAAGTCCCCTTGTTTCTCACTTTTCTTCGACTATGACGAAAGCACTGGGATTGACCTCCACTCCTCTTGTGGGGCTCTCCAATTTTAAAAAAAGACACTCCAGGAGATATGGTTGAGTTAAATCAATAGGAAGTGCTTCTTTTGGCCAGAACAATTCACTCTCAAATCCTTCTGAGGTTGACCAATGTGGTGACTCTAGTCTGCTTTGCCATTCACCCAACCAGTTCAATCAAACCCAGCCCTGCAGCAAAAAGATACTTTGAAAAATTCTAAACATGTGCAACTTTTTGTGTCCTTTTGCAACTCCAATTTATAAGCTAACTCAACAAAATCTGTATTCAACCAAACATCTATAATGGCCATTGCAGTTCATACATATATCTTTGCCACGTGTTTCTATAATTAAAAAGTCAACAGGTTTCTCAATAGATCAATCTGAAAGATTATGATAATCCAGACAAAAATTCCCCCTAACATTCAAAAGTTCATAGTTCCATTTTTTGTATAGTAATAACACAAACACATGGTCATTAATTTTGTTTACTATCAAAATTTTGAAAAAATTTGTAGGCCCTATATAGGTTAAATATACATTTCCTTTTTCTCGATTTAAAAAATAAAATACAGAAAGAATAGTTTTCAAACTGTTAAGAGAGAGATGAAGGAGACTAAAAACAAATTGGATTACAATTGAGAACATAAATGACTTTATATGGATTTGCCAATTTTCTAAGAGGAGAGCCAATCACAACAACAGCAGCATTCTATATCTAGATAGTGAAGCCATGCAAGAACAAATTTTAGTCAGGTTTTAGACCATGAGCTTGGAAGTTAATGCCTGTTTGCAATGGTGTGATTGTAATTGGTGCATGAGTAGGTGTGAGATTCTAATACTCAAATCTACAACACAACAAAAATGGCTGAACGGACTCAATGTCAACTCTCTCCCGAATATAGAGTATCAAACATGGGTACTGGGAAAATTACGTATTTGTTCGCTCCTCACACTGTTGGCATGCATTCAACTGCATGTCAAGCACACACACCAAATCCTTAGCCTCTTACCCATATCATGTCCATCAAATATTTTGCATTTTGAAGTGTCTGTTTAACATGGAAAAAGAAATTAAAATAAATACCACCTTTCTGCCAAAAGCCATAAAGGAAATCAACTGAGGAGAAAATTGAAGTTTATTTTGTAACCCTACGACTTAAGCCCCTATTCCTCAATGACGACAATACAAGAGGTCCAATACCAAGAGTATGGTCAAACGGAACACAAAAACCCAAATGATTTTCAAAAATAACCAAACCATGTGTACACAAGGATTAATTCAATTCCTGCGTATGCAGTATCAAGACTGCTTACAAAAGGTTTTCTTGTGCGTACGCAATGTAATTGGTAGAGCTTCTTATGGAAGCTTTTCCTGGAATTTGATGTACAACCCAAGATATCCACCTATAATAGGCTGTACTGACCCCCTTTATGGATTAACAACAAACACTCACAAAAATCACTACAGAAGTGAAGATTGAAGAATGAAGGGAGCTTCTTTAGTTGAAAGTTTATTTTGAATGAAATCACCCATAGGTTGTTGGTCCACCAGTCAATGATTTTTATATTATTTTTACTAATTCTCTTTTGTGTTTCATGTGGTAGTCTGGTAGATTCCACTGTCCAATCGATCAAGAGGAATGGTAAAACTCCAAGAATTTGAATCTCGCAAGTCTTTCTTTCTTTCTATTTTCAATTTCTTTTTTGCTTCCATTTTTTTTAAAAGATTTCTGCCTTCAATTTTAAGTTGTAGTTTTAATTTAGTTGTTTATTCTTAGGATAGAATGTAGTTAGAATAGAGTTTTCTGCCTTAAGGTGCATACGCAACCCTCATGCGCAGATAGGTTCTTCCAGAAACCTAAAGCTTGTTTGTTTATCATCTCAAATGTTGAAAGACTATGTTTCCTTCTTCGAATATGTGTAGTAACATGCCTAGGAGATAAAACATATCTTAAAAACATGCTCTTAGGACCAGCCCTAGAAGCAGGATACCCACCCTCTTGTATGTATACATGTGCCCAATGTGTGTAATTCAAATACCTTTTTTGAAGTTTGTGTGAATAAAAAGTGACCCACTTAAGGGAGTCCTTACCAAAATATAGCTAGTAGGTACATTAGTGGAGGTCGATCCATATGACCGGGAAAATTTGGGTACCTACTACCTTACCAAGTCCGTACCTTAACTCCGAACTGAAAGTCTAGTTCATTAGACCTTTGCATAAGGGTCCAAATCGGTTTCCTGACCTAAACCAGATGATGACTCCCATTCTATGCCCAAACATCAAGTTAGTGGGGCATAGTTTCAGATCCATGTGTAGGATGGATCCATACGGGGCTCCAACCAAGCCGAGCTAGTCACATGGTGAGCATTAGTGGTGCTCATGGATGGTTCAGGCAAAATTTTATAACTTTTGTCCTTGGCCAATAAACATTTTCTGATAAGTTCTATTCAGTTTAGCAGCACTTCAGTTAAGCAGCACTTAGATGGTTTAAACTTTTAATAACAAAACAAAAATTAAATTAAAAACAAACACACACACGCGCTTAGAGTTGAGGATCAAAGAAGATTGGATGTGATGGGCAGCCCACATGGCCAAGCAATTGATTGACTCATTAACAAAAGTGATATAAGAAGCATAATTCAGATGATTTATTGTGCTTAATACAATCAGTAGAGGAGAAATATAAAGGGACATTAGCATTAGAAGTATGGTTATTATATTGGGACTCATGTTAATACAAATAACATTCAGAACCTTCTTAGTTAAGATGGATCTACCTTGCCTTATATCTGCACAATCTATTAATATACAAGGGTGCTCAGTGCTCCTATTCTAGGTGTTTCTTTTCCAGTTTCATTCATTTGATTTTTGGTATCAAGCTGACATATAGCAGATTTGGTTATGTTAGGCAACCTTGAACCCACATTTAGTGCTGACATAGGATATGTTGATAATCATGGAGAATTGAAGGAAGAACTGTCAATCAAGTGTCTTAAATTACAAGGTGCTCTACATCACAACTCCTAAAATTATAGTCACGGGTACTTGGTCATATGTCTTAAGCAGATCTATTTACATCTGCATTTGTGTTTGTTTGCATGCAACAAAACCATAGTAACAATGAAAGTACTAACTACTTTTTGGATATACAATTGACAAGGTTTGAAGCCAAGGCATAACCTTGTATATTTTTGTCTTGAAAAAATGAATAGCACCCTCACCATGCTGTATGAATGACACTCACATAATTGTTTCCTATAATGAAGGTTAAGTACTGCTGGACATAAGGGTGGTGCCCTCAAGTATTTTATAGACAATGTTATTTTGGATGTGTCCTACAAATTATCTATTAAATAAGAGAACTGGTTCACTTGTACAATCATCACAATGAAGACGAATTCTTCATACATGATAAAGAGAACAAAAGAGCTACTATTCTATGTCGACAAGATTAGTAATCATTTGTCTATTTTCATTTCTTACAATTCAGAAGGGGGAAAAACTAGTGACACAGTTTTTGAATTTGACAAACCAAAGTGTAAACAAAAATCATATCTACTATTCATCTCACATTACACTAGAAATTGTTAAAGCATTCTTCCTGTTATGAAACCTGATCATCTTTATGTTTATAAACAATAAAGGGTTTTTTCTTTACAAATCCAAGATCCCCAAATCAAGCCTGGACAGGAAATTTATGATTCTTTTGAATCACACAACCATGTGAGTTCAAGTAATACATTTTTCAATTTCTTCCTGTTATCCTTCTCTCCCAATGATACCTCTCCAAAAATCTTCTACTAGAAGTAAAGGACAAACATAAAGAGTTCTGCAAAGAATCCAAATAAATCCTACAGTTTCTATATTCTACAGGAGTTGAAAAGAAAAAACATTACACTGAGGAGGGTGCATCGGCAAAGACCTCATTGAGCATCTCATCATCACTGCCAGTCATGGCAAATAGCTCTGCGTCCTTTTCTTCCTCATTAGAAAACTCCCGTCTTTCCAGCTTGGCATGAGCTGCAATAAATATCATTTTCTGAGCCCTTTCCAGGCCCACCCTTGAGTGTCTATGAACACAAACCCATTTCATGGAAGACCAATTACACTTAAATGAACAAGCGGTTGCATGGAGGAATATGAGCCTCACTGCAACCTTACCCAGACACTTAAACTCACTTAGGCAAGTTTCCCATACAAGTCTGCTGCTCTGTGGGTTTGCAATTTTCATCTTTCCAGTAACCGGGTCTCGCTTTTTTACCTGAACAGCTTGAGCATAAAGAGGCTCTAGCCCTTCTGACCTCCACTTCATGAGCTCCATTAATGCAACATGAGCTTCTTCCAGGGAAACCAACCTCGTAATGAGCTTATCAACATCCTTCTCTTGCTCATGTGTCAAGCATTTGAATGGTGGAAGATATTTTCCGCTTGTGTCTCTCAACAAGTAAAGAGGGTCCAGTATGAATGCAGCCGACCATGCTGGGTGGTAGTTCTTTCTGAATCGCTTTTCAACAATCTTTTCAACAGGTCCCTCAGCAATGCTGAACTTAGCACACCAGTCCTTCACTTTCCCCCTCAAATCCTCCCAAAGAGGTAGGCATTGTGCAATTAAAGGCCTCTCAACCTCAATCTCCTGAGCCATCTCTTTGATCAGCTTCACAAGCGAATATACAGCATCCAACTCATTCCAAAACCCTTCATTTTGAATCAGCCCCGCAACTTCCCTTGCAATTGGATCCTCCACACATGTTGCTTTATACGTATCATCCATCACAACCATTTGAAGTACCCGGGCACAGCTTAATACCTCTTCCAACATTACATAAACAGGTCCAAAGTTCTTGGAAGTATCACATTTCGGAGAAGGAACACGTAGCAGCCCAGCATACTCAAGCTCTTGCACCTTGCACCTGAGGAAAGCATTCCTAACTTGAGAATTAGTATTTACAAAATTTGCAATCTTTACGCAAGCCTCAGTAACAGTCCTGAAAAGTGGGAGCTCTTTGTTAAAATCCTTGATCAAACTAACAAACCCTTGAAGCTGACAAGAGAGATTTACCATCCAATGATTCTGAACCTCCAAATTCCTCAATGCCTTGGCCTTATACTTATCTGCAACTATCCCTACACATCTCTGCTGCACAGAATTCCCACACACACCCTTCACCGCCTCGCACAAAACCTCCTCTGCATACTTCGACGACACCATCCCTCCTGTGAACACTGCCTTATGAAAAACACTGATCCCATTTGGAAGATTCACTGTAAACTTAACCAAATTCTCTCCCTCACAAGCAAATCCACAGCAACTAGTCCCTTTCCACCCATCACTAGCAACCTGAAAAAACATTGCATCTCTAATCCTGGCATCAGACTCACTCTTAATCTCATCAAACTTAGCATCAAGCCGAGCACCCGAGAGCTCGCGACGCAAGCTCAAGGGAGGCAATCCCACTTGGTTAAGAAAATTTTTGAACTTTGGGTGCTCTAAACTCGAAAATGACACAGACCCACATGACTCATAGAACCATTCTGCTAGTAACTCAAGCCCAGAATCAATTTGGTCCTTGTTTAAAACTGGTGGTGGACCAGTTGAACCTTTAGGACTCTTAAGCTTTTTCACACTATCTTCCAACAATGCTAAAGCACCCAAATCATCTTTCCCACCAGATAACACCAAAGGGTGTTGGTTTTGGGCCTGTTGATTGTGGTGGTGGTGGTGGTGCTGCTGCTGCTGACTCAGCCCCCCCGAATTACTCGGCGAGTAATTCAAAAACTCGTTTTGGTTATGAAAAAAACGCGACGAAGGCGTTTCAACCAAAGCTAGAGAAGAAGAGCATGAATGTGAAAAATGATGAGAACCCATTTGAGAGCTTCGTTTTCTATGGTTGTTACTGTTATTGTTGTTGTGTAAAGAGGGAATTGAAGAAATGGGTATTGGAGAGAGCGAAGAAGAGGAACTGGGTTTTGTGGAAGAGACAGTAACAGAGTTGAAATTGGGACAAGTACCACGTTTCAAGTGCTCAGAGGCGGTTCTGGAAGGATTAGAGGCTGAGAAAACGGCGTCGCATAGAGAGCACTTGAGCTTCACAGCTTTTGGAAGGTTGGTATCTGGGTTTTTGACAAGAATGGGTTCCAAGTGAGTCCAATACCAAGCTCCTTTGCCTTTGATGGCTTTGGTTCGAACAGTGACTAAGCCTTCGTAGCGTTTGCTCAAGGCTTTGGCAGCTATGTTTTCATCGCTTTGTAAAGGGAGAGTTGGAGGGTCGGTGTGGGGTGAGCACGTGGAAGCCATGGAAATTGAGTGTTAGAGAGTGAGGGAGTGAGTTGGGTTTTTGGTTTGTGATATGGGTTTTGAAAGTGTGGGAGTTGTTTACATGGTGATGGGGGGGTTTGAGAGTGAAGACAGTGAGAGAGAGAGAGTGTGTGAGGTGTTTGTAGAATTGTCTAGCTGAAGTGCATGTTTATGGCTGACGAGAGAGTGAGAGATGAAAACTGAGACTGTGTGAGTTTTTGGAGTTGTGAGAGAGACAGAAACGGGAGTCCAAAACCACTACTATATCTGGGTGTCTTCTCTCTTTCTCTCTCTCTTTTTTTTTTTTTTTTTTGGAAAGAAACTTTTTCTTTTTATCTTTTTGTTGAAAGCAAGTCTTCTCTGAGGGCCTGAATTGAGCGAGTCTACAACATGTTCAAAAACACAATTTTAACTGTTACTAGTTCGTATTTTATAAATATTTCTAAATGAGTAACTGTGTACATGCTACATCCTACATCCATATATGAGGAAAAGCATCTATGGGGAAAACTGAAAAGCCTCCATCTCTCTCATAGAGACAGAGAGAGAGAGAGAGAGAGAACTCTCATGAAAGATGATACCTTCCATTTATTTTTGAAATAAAGAAAGGTGTAGACATGCTCATGCAAGAAATATGAGGAAGTATTCAGTATTTTGAGAATAATGCAGTGTACTATTAATTTTTTCTACATTATACATAATAATGAGTTTCATTAATTAAATTTAATGTAAAATTTACACTTTTCATGGAAAAAATGAGTACCATGTAACTGTTATCCAATAATACGTATTAATTTTTTTAAGGAAGGTGTTGAATGTATATGATATTTTTATGCTTTATGATTCAAATTTCTAGTGTTCTCTTTTTTCTTTTATTGGGTATTCTATTCACTTATAAACAGGACAAAATGCATGGAAAATGAAAATCAATTTTATGTCTTTTAATCATTAAAAAAAGAGAGCTAACCCTCCATAGAGGGTAAAATGCCATTCAGACAAATTGACTATGGGCTGGTCATGCATCAGTTGCTATTGAACCATAAATGTAAATATTATGACAAATGCAAATACATGAGCTCCCCCAAACATAGGTAGCAATCATTTCTTGTTATGGGTTTTCTAAGACATCGACCCCCGATCAAACCATTAAAGCATTAAATGCAACTTAGAATAGGCCTAGATAATAATAAAAATTCGCAACTTTTAGAATAGGTTTAAATTTCCATCCAAAAAGGCTATAAGGTTTGAGCTAGGCAAAGTTTAATTCATATTAGGTTTGGCTTTAAATATGAGGCGGTAGCTACTAGCTAACTATTTTAGATATGATCAGTTCATTTAGGAAAAACATGACTATTTTGGATAACTTTGTCTAATTGTACGGTGACTTATTGCTCCGACCAATAAGGAATGATTTTTATTGAAAGTACTAAGTTGACAGTCTAGCTAAGATATAAAAAATAAAAAAATAAAAAAATAAAAAATAAAAAACCCATACTTTTTGATCTTTGCTTTGCCCCAGTTCTCGAACCCAAGATTTGGCACTAGTTATTTCACTTATTTGTAACCAGACCATTGAGCTACTAGGAGAACCAAAAAAACCCATACTTGGATGGTTGGAAAGCGATTTTAAGAGGATCTTGTACCAATCTAGAGCTCATGCATTTATTATTAGTCTTTCAAGTTCACAATATGTAAGGAAAAGGTTTGGTTTGAGTGTGCTTTTAGAATTTGAATTGTCATTTTTTTTTCTTATTTATTTATAGGTCATATTAATGGTGTTTTTAGAATAATTGTTAATATTTAACTAAAAAAAAAGAATAATTGTTAATAAACCATTTTAAGAAATCATTTATAACATTTTTATGAAAAATTAAAAAAACTGTCAAAAACATTAATTGTTTTTTTCCATAAAAATTTTCTTAAAGTAGTTTACTAACAAATGTCTTTAGGGCATTCGTTAATTTTTTCCTTTGTTTATTTATTAAAAATAAAAATAAATATTATTATATCGAGAAAATAAAACTTTAAAAAATCATATATAAATTATGAAGTTAAATAAAGTCTAAATAATAATAATAATAATAATAATAAGCTAAGCCAAAGGCACGAAGATGTCTTGAAAACCTTAGTTCCTACTTCCTAATCAAACTTACCAAACTTTGTTATTTTGCAAAGAGCATTCTTCATATATTTTATACAAAAGCTTTCACATCATTGCTCAGTTGTTAGACAAACAAAGAGTGTCAAGTTAATTATAACATTAGATATGTAATGAACTCCATAGTTTGTTTTGATTTTTCAATAATTAACTAGTAATTCTTGAGCATAACCAAGTATGGCTATAATAATGTGAAGTTAGATGGTCTATCATATGCATTCAATGTGGCTAGGTATGTTCACAACTAAACTTTCAAACATTCTCCAATGTATACTTTTAATATATGTTAATCGATTAGTTATGGAGGGATATGATGGACTTTTTGGCAAATAAGTGGAGCAAGTAATTAGCTAGTATTTGATAGTGATAGCCTGATAGGTGCTTAATGATTATTACATGTGGAAACCTTAACTATTTTATGATTAATTAATATTATACTCGAGTTCTGTTGATGTAAATGGCTTTTTGTTAAAAAATATTTGGGATGTCATAAATTTGATTCATTAATTGACAAACTACCTTACTATTAAGTACTCACTTTATGCATATCAAACTTACCAAATCCTTATGAATTTGGGGATTAATGAAGCACATAAGCATAGGAAAACAGTAACCTATTGATACCACTCATTATATTTGGTATCATCACAAACAAACAAAAAACCATCTTAGTTTGTAAATTTTTTTTTTTTTTTTAAATAGTTTCAACCTATCAGAAACTTTACCAGTTGAGCTAACTTGAACCCACATCTTAATTGTAACTTAAAAGTGGATTTGAATTAGTTTTTATAAATTTTTACTTATCTAAATACAAATATATACTTCTATCAATCTTTAGCAAATAAGATTCTAAACAAAAGTTATTCCAAACACCCACTAATAAAATTTACTATTCCCTTAAACATTAGTTTTTTCCTTAATCTGAAAGAAAAGCTATTTTTTTAAAAATAAAACAAAACAAAAGAAGATGTGATATACAGCAGTAGGTATATATCCTAATAATCCTATATGTGGATGGGAAAAAAGTCAAAATTAAAGTATCTTTATTCAGGTGGGAGGTGATTGCAAATTTACTTAAAGTATATGGTGCTGTCTAACACTAATAAGTTACACTAAATAGGGTCCTAAGGTCTTACTAACTTTTCAAAAAGAGACCGTTAGGAGGAATGAATGAAATTCACAAAAAGCCTTTGAATTTGAAGTTTGGGCAGTGTGGACCCTATTTTACCATGTAGCGGCAAAGATTTCTAGTTTGTCCATTAAATGTCTTCTCTGTAATTATGTAAGTTTACTGTGTTTAGCCTTTGCATAGAGACAACACAGAGAGAAGCAGACAAAAACAATACTATTAACTTCATGCTTTGTAAATTATCATCATCAAGTGCAAATGGGTTATATTTTTTGTGTTACTTTTCATATGGCCTAGGATTTATTAAAATCAGTTGTAGTTGTTGAAAATTGGTGTTTTCTCCATTTGAGTAGAACAATATATAGAAATGTCTCAAGATAGAAATAATGATATCCAATGATGCTGAGTGCAGATATTTGGTGACAATAATTTTCATTCTTTGATATTGTGATCATTGCAAAAGAGGGAAACCAGTAGTTAAAAAAAAAAAAAAATTATTAATATGATAAGATTTAAATCTATGATATCATTTTCATGATAATTTTTTTTAATCATTAGACTAAAACACTAATTGATTTCTTTAAGTATAAAAACTTATGGTCTGTTTGGATTAAGGGGGGAGGGGGAGTAAAGTAGAGTAAAGTAAATTTGGCCTAAAATTAGTTTATTTTCAGCTAATTCTACTCTAGTTTACTCCTCTCTACTCCCCTTCCTTCTCCTCTCAATCCAAACAGGCCTTTAAGCAGAATTTGATATCCAAGTCCATTATTGAACGGTTAGAAACTTTATCAAATGAGCTAATTGAAACTCACAATAAATTGATGGTTAATAGTGGCAAGAGAGGGATGAGGGCCATGGGTGTTGAATATTTATCTTTTCTTTTTCTTTTTCTTTTTTTTCTTTTTTTGGTTCTTATAATTGGGAACTTTTTTGTTTTGGGACAACTATGGAGAGGTTTTTTTTTTTTTTTTTTTTTTTACCAACAATGTAGAGCTATGTAGTGACATTATACACCTCTAAAAAAAAAGTAGTGAACATTATGCTTATTAGGCAACTTTCCTTTTTTAGGTTCTCAAATACATTAGCTTATTTAGTAATGGACCACTTGGAGGAATGATGAAGAACATGATTTTAAGCATCCATGGTCTTTCCCATTTGCCAAGTACTCCTTAGCAAATGAAGAAGTAAAATAATAATAATAATAATAAAAATAATAAATAAAAAGTTAAAAAAAAAAAAAAAAACAACTATATTTTTCTAATGTAAGATGGGGCTAGGATAATTTGCAATTATGTAATTCATTATATCTTACATATTTCAGCAACCATTTTAATATTAGTCTGATAATTTCTATGTGGGTGTGGTGGAATACAACCACTAATTGTACTGTACGATTTAATATAATTTAACCTAACTATCTTTAGCTCTACGTTATTAACTAAACCTTTGACACATTATTATAAAAATGAAACACTTGGTTTAAAATTGATCAATATATAAAAGAAAGAGTGGTTACTTATTGGTCCCTCCTTAACATATGGACCAACCATTAATGTGGCAGATCCACCATCCAAACTACTGAATATTAAAGCACCAAAAAAGCAGTTTTGAAAGTGTTCTTAGTTGCTCAACTTCCACCTCTCTGTGATTAGTTTTTTTTTTTTTCCTTTCCTTCTTCGTTGAAATTGTGTATAAAAGCTAACAAAGTTACAACAAAAACAACTTAGGTGGTCCTTATTTTTTTTTTCCCTTTAACAAAATATGAGAATGTTTCTCATATTTTCTAAATGAATTGGGTTTTTTGGGTGGAAAAAATGGTTTTCTTTGAGTGTGACAATGTAGAATTGAAAAGCTGGTGTCTGTTGACATTGTTAGGATGATTCAATTTCAAGTTTTCCTATCATTATATATATGGACCTTGGCATTGACATAACCAATTCTTCTTTTTTCTTTTTGATTAAATGACATAAAAAATTCATGTCCACAATTAGGTTAGTCCAAAGAGTACTATAACATGAATGAAATTCACAAAACGCCTTTATTATTATTTTTTGGCTAATGTGGGTATCCAAGTGAATGTAGTCTTCCCATCACACACATACTGGATAGTTATAGAAGAATTATTTTGAATTTGGATTTTGGCAATTGACCCATTTGAGCCTGGCCTTCATTTTTTAAGAAGTGGCAAAGATTTCAAATAAGATTATCTAAATTGATTTGTGTAAGTTATATTTTTATGTTACTTTTCTTTAGGGCCTAGGGCAAACTTAAATTTGGTAGTGTAAACGATGGCAAGCAGTTGAAATTATTATTGGTTTTTCTTGGATAGAACAATTATAAAAATTGTGCTACGATCAACAAAATAAATAAATAACATATTATCAAAAGGTAAAGTTTTTGTCCAATGTTTCTATGTATTGGATTTAATATGCAATGATATACGTCATTTTAGGACATATTGTAAAGTCTAGTGCAAAAAAACACTTGATACAAACCAAATCTATATTGAAAAGGAACTAATGTTAGATGATTAGTCGCTGCAGGCTATTAGGTTTGGGACCTGTGGTAAGCTTGAGCTGCAAAAGTAGGAAATTGTTATTTGTTGTGCGAAGGGTTGGAGAATGGACCCAAGATTCATGGCAAAAGATTAAAGATAGAGAACGAGAGATATGCATGGGAGGTTTTTTGTTGTTTTTTTTTTTTTTTTTCCTCTCTATTTTTGAGTACCAATATTTATGAACTCATCATTTCATTTGGGATGGACCAAGAGGTCCAAGACCACTATATGTCCATTGAAGGATTATAGTTTTTTTTTTTTTTTGAAGGATTATAGTTAAAACTTAACATCATAGGCATTCCACTCTTAAAAAAAAAAAAAAACATCATAGGCATTTATACTTTCTTCTTTCGGGGAGAGGGGAGAGGAGTTGTAAATAATTGACCACTAAATTGAATGATGAAAAATATGATTATGAATAAATAACCATAGGTCATCCACAACATTCTTTCATCTCTCATTTTCTTTTTTAGGGTCTGTTTGGATATCGCTTATTTGCTGAAAACTAAAAATACTGTAGCAATATAATTTTTAAATGTGTGAATAGTGCTGTGGGACCCAAAAATGCATAGGTATGTGCGTTTTGCTGAATTTGGTGGCCTCATGAACAGTGCCGTGGGACCCCAAAAAAAGGCCAAATGCAGCTGAAATGTTAGACAAACACATACTTAATTAAAGTTTCATTTGGTATTCATCGTAGATCTATTAAAAATAGTTATTCTTATGAGGGTTTGGCTTACCTCTAGTACTTTTTTAACTGGATATGTCATTTTGTTTTAAATATACAATGACAAATGGTAGTAGGTTTTAATCTTCACATTTTATTTAGTTAGTGGGTGATGTGGCAATCTCTCATTAAAATAAAAGGAGATTCCTTTTTAAAAAGCACTAGAAGTAAGTCAAACCCTTCTTATGAAATAGCTATTTGATTAATTTGTAAAGTTTCTGATGGTTGAATAAAAGACCTAGAATTCAATCTACTTCTATAGTGGGTGTTGTAGATTGAAAACTCTTCAAAAAAAAAAAAAAAACTATTTGAGCCATTACTCATATATAGGAGTAGCTCATGTTGGCAAAATGAAAATTTTAATTTATAATATAATTTAATATTGATTCTTTGTAATGCTTACTCATATTGTATTCTATGTTGATTCCGCATATATACCAAATATATTATAGATTCCGCATATATACCAAATATATTATAAAGTATTATGGGGTTAATACAAGTATCAATTATTACTCTTTTCTTTTCTTTCATAGAGTATAATTATTACAAATCAATGAATCATTATATTTCACGTATTCCCTCACATGTTATAATTGTGAGCTTCATTATATATCTTCGTGGGTCGGGTGGAATCCAACCACTGAATCTACTTTATAGATTTAAATAATACAATTGACTATCTTTAGCTCTACGTTATATTTAACCAAATCAAATCTTCAGCGTGTTATTAAAAGGAAAAGGTGTACACTGATCATAGCAAAAAAGAGAAGTGCTCATTCTTTAGTACATGGATGGACCAACCATTGAGTCCATCCTGGTGGATGTTTTACCCGTGACCTTCTATTATAATAAAGTTATAAAAATCTTTTATCTATTTAATAACTACTTCTTTTGAGAGGAAAAAAGAAAAGTAATCTATTTATTTTGAAACGAGTGGATTTAATTATGTTAGATCGTTAAAGTAAAATCTCATTTATTCATTTCAAAATTGATGAACAAGATTTTATTTACTTTTTTTTTTTTTTTTTTTTTTTGAGAAGGAACACAAACAGACAACACACACAGGAAATAGGGACAAAGGCATAATATCACACAACTTACCCACTACAAAAGCCGGTAACTCTTGTAGTGTGTATGAAGGCTTTATACCCGATTTTGAACTCACTCTTACGCGATGTGGGACTGACCCACGTTTTTTTTATTAACTAGTATATGATAGTGTTACCTCAATAACTATAAAGAATCCTAATCCATTTCAATGCTATAGCAACCCTCGAAAGGTCTTTTAGTTGCTATTTTTAACTCATTTGCTTAGTGCATGCTCTTCTTAATTGTGATTTTTGAGTTCTCAAATGAAGATAAGTGTAAATTTTGCTTGGCTTTGGCTTTAAATAGTAACATCAATACTTTTCTAAACGAACGAGCCCATTTTGTGAAGAGGTGACAAAGTGGAGACGAGTTTTCCTTGTCTCATCCTGCTCCACCCTGAATGTGCATTAATATACATTTATTTAAATATTTTATATATAATTTTAGCTATTTGTTTACATATCCTTTTTTTTTGGGAGATATTCTATTACCAATCCCCAAAACACACGCGCGCGCACACCCGCACGCACACACACTCTCTCTCTCCTTTTTTTCTTTCATTTCTACCTCGTTGATGGTGAAACCACCTCATTGTGGATGAAAAAATTCTTCCAACATGTTCTACCCCGACTTGCCCTGCAAGGGTTTTCTTCATCTTGAAAAGATGAAAAGATAGGGACAGGACACCCTTGATCCAACTCCACCCTACACCATCACCATCTCTAATTTTTAGACTGCACCCCACACCGTTACTATCTGTAATTTTTAGTGGCTTGATTGAGTAAATAAATAAGAAACGTTTGAAAAAAAGAAATTCTAATTATTACACACTTTCTCTACCATAGCCACTCAAATATATAATGACAAATTACATTATGAGATTCTAGGAAAAAAAAAATGCTTGACAAATGAACATAGTTTTTTTTTTCCCTGTCTTTGGGTTTGGTGAATGATGTACCAATTAGGTATACAGCACATGATAACCAATTACCTAATTCAGCAAAAAAAAAAAGAAAAAAGTAAAAAAAGATAACCAATTACCTAGCTACCAACTCTTGAACTTCATTGGAGTAGTGGCTTAAAGGGGGCCTACTTAAAAGGCCCGTAAGGTTGGGCTATAAGGTTGGCCCAAATAGTTGATGTTTATATGAGTTATAATCCTTCCATAGACCTATTTCTATTTATGAAGATTTACTAGAAAAATGTGGCCCATGTATTATTTTTACAGACTCACAGTCAAGAACAAATTATATGGCACAAAAGAGGACTGATTGATATGTGTGTGGTAGCCTCAAAGTTTATGTCAATTTAAGAAGTGACCTACAAACTTTATGCTACAAAAAAGGACTGGCTCACATGTACAATCATCACAACAGAGACGGATTCTTCTTACACAATGAAGAGAATAAAAGGGCTACTAATTTATGTTTGTAATCATTAGACTGTGACTATGGTCGGTTTTTTAAGATTTTCGAGGGAAAAATTAATCTAACAACACACAGATTTTGAATTTAGTATAAATCTCAAATTACTCTGTTAACAATTTTTACTACACTTCTCTTGTTAATTTGTTATGAAACTTAGACGGTTAGACCATCTTTATATACATTTATAAACTAGAATGGGTTCTTTTCTTTACAAATCCAAGAACCCCAAAATGCATTGGCACTAAATTTATGATTCTTATGAATCAAATGTCCAATTCTTTTTCTTTTTTTGGTATTAGTAAATATTATAAAAACAGAAGCAGTAAACTACATAGCCAAGGGGCAGGTTTAGTGCATAATCTATTACATCCGAGACCCGTAAGGTCATAATCATATAGTAAAAGCAAAGGCATCTCCACAGGAGGAGTGTCTAAAATTACAAAAAGTTTGTTGGAGGTGGACTGCCATTCTCGCGAGCTAATCTGCATAGACATTTGCTTCCCTATAACAGTTGTTCAGCTTTCACCTGAGAATTTGAGTCAGTAAGTTCCTGCAATCATCAACCATTGGTGCATAATCAACAAAAGAGTCAACATTGCTATTTAGTAAATCAACAACTGATTTCGCATCTAGTTCTAGATTTGGAGTTGTATGCAATGTCCTATTCATTACTTACTAGAACTCATATAAGGATGATTCTTATGGCACATTCATCTCTTGCTAATGAAGAGATTACTGGTTCAATCAATCAGGAACGTGGTCCTGTTTAACCTTTACACACACCAAAAATTTAAAAAAATAAAAACCTGAAAAATCCCTCCTTTGAGGCTTGGCATTAGATGCAATGAGTGTTTTTTTTTTTTTTTTTTATGGACACACCTAATTCATCCAAGAACAATTACACTTAAAAAGTTCAAAAGTACAATTGTACATTGTACAAGC
The DNA here is from genome assembly GCA_030021035.2 of Notholithocarpus densiflorus. NCBI lineage: Eukaryota > Viridiplantae > Streptophyta > Magnoliopsida > Fagales > Fagaceae > Notholithocarpus > Notholithocarpus densiflorus. Next base: position 2,218,146 of record JARYZH020000017.1, read on the forward strand.
GGTTGCATGGAGTAAGATAAGCCTCACTGCAACCTCACCCATAGACTTAAAACTTATTTTCTAAAATAACGGTGTAAATGCATTCAAAAGTTCAAGCTCCAAATCACTGACTCGTAATTTTTTAGTGGATGATTACACCATCCGAGACAATTTGATTGAAAAAAGCTTAAGATACTATATTTTATTACAGTTCACTTCGAATGGAGCAGTACTAGAGTGTACAATTTGTCGATCCATCCAAATGTTTTTTTCTCAGATTATGCAAGTTTACCCCTTTACTTGGCATTTTAACAAACACAAGAGAATGTTCCAACGAGAAAAATGAAATCGAGAGCAAGTATATTTTCTTCCCTTCCATATGATTGTGGTGGTTACAAAAGTAGCACATTAATAATTAGTATGACAAGAGTAAGATACTTAAGGTGGTCCGTTTTGGCGGATTCCTCCTCTTATCTGAGGGGGACCAATCCATTAAGTAAAATTAATATGTGAGATCCATCTTTTATGGAAAGAAGAGAAGTTGTGGTTAGAGTGTGCATAAGTCTGGTCTAAGAGTTTTTTTTTTTTTTTTTTTTTTTCAACCCAACCCACATGAGCTAGGTAGGATCTCTGGGTTGTGCATACATGTTTACTGCCTTGTAAAAGATTAGACTTTCATCAATTATTTAAGTACTTGTTTTCAATAAATTGTTACATTTTATAAAATGTGTCTAAATTATATTCCAAAATAGTCAAAACTAATTCTCAAAATACTGAAATCAATCAAACAAAAAATAAATAAAACAAGGATAATGATATATATATATATATAAATAAATATATACTAGTTTCATTGGATTGGTGGATTGAATGAACACCTAAATTCGCAACACGAACATAATAATTTTCTTTAAAAAGAGAGAGATAGTAGTGTCAATAATAGAGGTTGGACTGTTGGAGAGAACAATTGGGTTCCATAAAGGAGTAATTTAGTACTTTAAAAGTACGACAACTTGGTACTCCCTTCTCTTACACGATAGTAGGTTCCACTGATTAAATTTATGGTAAAATTTACTATTATATAAGAGAAAAAAATATCATGTAACTATATTCCAAAAATATATAGTAATTTTCTTCAGAAAAGAGGTTGAGGTTGGGAATTGTTGGTACTTTTTTTGGGTGAACTTGTAATTTGTTTATGGTCCAATCTTTAGAATTATAGTAGATAACATTAATACATTATGGACAACTCTCTCTTTTTGGTGGTTCCAAAATAATAGGAGCTCATATGGCAATGGACCACTGGAGTGAATGATGAAGAACTTGATTTACATAGTCAAGCAACCATGGTCCTGCCCATCTTCCATCTCCTTAGGGAAGGTGAGGAGGACAAATGAAGAGTACCCTTTCTCTAAATTAGGATGTGGCTGTGATACTTTTGAAGTATTATATATATCTTACATATTCTCGCACGTGTTTTACTAGTGAGAGTTTTATAAATCTTTTGTGGACTTGTGGGTATGGTGGAGGGGAATCCAACCACTGAATCTACTTTATAATATATATAACATAATAATAAAAATTTGATTATCTTTAGCTCTACGTTATCAACTAAAATCTATGTGGCTATGCCTTCTTTTACCAAAAAATAAAAAAGAGAGGAATAGATATAAACAAATCATAGCTAAATTGAGTGGTTATGAGCCATTCCCTAGCACCTGGGCCAACTATTCTATCTCCCATTGTAACTGCATGCTAGATTTGTTAGTTCTCAACTGCAAATATAGTCTCTCTTTTTTCTTTCTTTTAGATATAGTCTGTACTTTGTAGTAACATTTTGAAAGCATTCACATGGAAAAAGGATGAAAAGAAAAAAGGGTTTGAGTTAGTGATAAATCTTTTCTCATTGAAATAAAGAGATTGGATTCAAATCCTGCCTAAAAAAAAAAAAACTATTTGTGTTTTTGTATTATAGGCTGCAATTAGAATGGAATTGTAGGCCAAATCAAATTTGAGACAAGAATTTAGAAAATATTTCTCTTTTGATTAAAAAAAAAAGCTCATAACCTAGCTAGACATGCAAGAAATGTTAGAGGTTTGTCAGTGTGGGTGGAGGATGTTCCACCACACTTAATTAATGTACTCTTTGCCGAACCTGGCTGATTTTATAAAAGTAATAGTCTTCATTCTCAAAAAAAAAAAAAAAAAAAAAAAAAAAAAAAGACTCTTCGAACAAGAAGAAATATTTATATTGTACACTTAAAAATTCTTATGCTTATTTCTGGCGACATTTATAGCTAATCAAATGGGTGCTTTGAGCCAAGCAGATTATAAGATTTCTTGGTTCGTTTAACACCATTAAATGGCCCTCCAATTTGTTTTTGAGGACACAAATGTTTGGTACTTACTTTTTTTCTAAATTATTCCACATGGATGATAATAGTTTCATTGCAAGCCATACGTGTTCCATGACCAAAAATTTTTCTTTAGGCTTAAATTGATGTCTGTACATAGAAGTTAAAGAATCTCTTATGGTTGTGGTTCAGGCTTAGATTTTACATGCACATGCAAACTCAGTAGTCCAACACAGTGATAATATTTTCTATTGCCATTTTTTCTGAAAACCCTGTGGGACAAAGAAAGCATTCCCATACCATAAATTTTAAACAAGAATGCACCAGTTTTCAATTGAAATAAAAGAAGAGGTCATGTGGTTTACAAAATGTGATCAAAAGGACACAACTCGAATTATTCAAAACCTCCAATAAAAGAAAAATGTCAAATTACAGCAAATTTTACTATAAAAAGTTTACAAACTTTAATGACAATGAAATTTATTGATAAATTTTCAACAATATAATAAATGAATTTTTGAATTATTATTGTTATCCTAATTGATGACACATTAGTTTGTAAACTTTATATTATATACATACATACATGCATACATATATATATATATATATATATATATATATATAAAATGTGAAGTATCTTTTAAAAAAACACAGATTATAATATATTTCATAAAATTCATAATCTAGATGCATGTTGCAGGGCAACAAATTGTGCACTCAAGTTCAAAGCATGCAAGACCCGGGCCCAATAAGTCCGCTGCAATATATTTGTAGAGAGTAGGCTCAAGAATTAGATCTGAATGGTGAGGACTTCGTTTAACCTATTTTTACAAATGAACTAAAAGGCTGATTAGAAAGCCCAAAGCATATCGGCAGATCCAACGACTGATATTTCCCTTGAAATTATGAGCGGGATAATTTCCCCTCTCCCTCTCTGTTAATATAAAGCCTTGAGGAATCATTTACCTTCTTCTCCAAAGAAACTTCAAGCGCTCCAGAGAACTCTAACGCTCCTGTCTTTCTAAAAAACACCAACTCCCAAATCTTTGTCGTTATTTCTCGTGAGAGGTCTTCGAAGGTCTTCTCAGAAAGCTTTCAGATACTAGCATTTGTAATCCCGTAAGTTTGTTTAGTTTTTGTATTAGAGTTTGCTTGTCGGTCTGTCTCCTCGGCCTCCTTATTTGTTTCCTTACCCTCTAAAATCATCCATTCTGCCTTTAGGTTGTAAAATATGGGTAGATTTGAGCGTCTAGTAGATTCCCCAGCCAAAATAGAAGCCTTTAAGCAGAAATATAATATACCCCAGGAGGTTGGCCTGCGGTATTGTTCCTCAGAAGAGGTCGTTATACCTAAAGAGGCAGGAGAAGTGGTCATTCCTATAATAGCCTTCATAGAAGGGGGAATGACCCTTCCAATGGGTAGGATAACCCGAGAGTACCTTATAAATCATAGGTTATACCCTCATCAATGCGCACCCAACATGTTTAGGATTCTTGGGTGCATCGATGCTCTAGACCAGCATCTTCATTTGGGCCTCACCTGGCACGATGTGGTTCACCTGTACGAGTGCCACTCGCAAGCCGACGGAGGATTTTATCTCAAATCCAGGTCGTCCGTTGTGAGGCTCATTTCGTGTCTCCCCAAGTCAAATAAAGGGATGAAAGATGACTACCTCATCGCTTCAGGGGCATGGCACGATGGTCGACCCTGCCCAACTCGGGAGAGAGAGACAGGTGGGGTACCCTAGAGTTAGATCCCTTAACATAGGGTTTAGTTTTTATCCTCCATCCGTGTTTCCACATTACAATCTCTTTTGATAATAGATTCTCATTGTTCAATCCCGCCTGACCTTTTGGTTACTTTTGCAGATAGAACACTTGTTGCTCCTCGGCTAAGTCACACCAACGTGGTTGCTCTCAACTACCTTCTCAGGTCGGAGATTTTTGTGAGCGAGGATCGACAATTACGAGCTGTTCACCTCGTCCTAGATTTTGAACCCCTTTCAAGGGCTTTTCAGGAAGTTGGAAACGCTATTAGAGCTGGTGATCGTCGGATTAATCGTATCGATGTGTCAAAACCCGACTTTCTGTCCCGAGACGACCTTCCTCCTGTCATTCTGCCAGTCTCTCAAATCCCTCCTCAACTTGTGCTTCCATTACAACAAGTCCCTCTCGGAGCTGAAGTTGTAGAAGAAGAGGAAATAGCTTCTTCACGGGCGTCCTTAGACGAGGAGATAAACCAGTTCCATTTTGAAGGGGAAGAAGGTAGACCAGAGAGGCCAGTGCAGCTCTCGGATTCTGAGGACGACGCTGACAGACTCTCCGTAGCGATCCAGCCAGCACTCATTATTTCCCGAGTAGATTCAAGCTCAGAAGAATAAGGAGAGATGAGTCTGAAAGAAAGGTCATCCTTGAAAGGCTTGGTAGCCAATAGAGGCAAGAAAGGAGCCTCGAAGGGCCCATCTCAGGATTTGGTTCCTGCCAATCTACCCCCTCCGCCTCCTCTTCCTGCTGATCTTGGACTTCGCGCCATCCCTAACTTGAAGAAGAAGAGACCAATTCAGGAGATCGAAGAAGGCGAGGTGATTCCTCTGAAGAGCTCCAAACAGCCGAAGACGAGAGACCCTAAGGAGAATAGGGCAAGCTCTGTTGATAGCAGAGAAGATGCTGAGGTGCGCAGACAACAGTGCTTCTGGGCCCCTCGGATTGAGTTAGATGGGGCTCAAATTCCCTAGGATGCCACAATCAGGGAGTCCCAGAGAGGTCACTCAGTCCATCTGGCCCAAGCTTTGGAGCAACCCCTCTTGCTTCCACGGGATATGGAGGCTCTTAGGCGCACCAGGTAGCCCGAGCTCTTCATGTCCTTAAAGAAGGATCTCGCCTTGGTAAGCTAGATTTATTCAGTAGTTTAAACGTTATAAAGTTATTGATCTTATCAGTATTATTATGCTTGCCTTTACATCCATGTCTTCTTTGCTACTGTTTATGTAGGTCATTCAACAAGTCTACGTGGCCGAAGAGTGGGTTAGAAATGCTCAGAATAAATGTGAGGTCGAGTCCCACTCTCGCCGTGAAGTTGAGAAGACTCTTGGGACCCTGAGAGAGGAAAAATTGCAGCTGGCCGAGAAGCTGAAGATTTCAGAGCGAGAATGCTCAAGTGCTAAGGTTGGGCTAAAAAATGTTGAGGCCCAGACCGAGGACCAGAGAAAACAGCTTTACACGACTCAGCTAAATTTGGCTACTGAGAAAGCAGCAGTGCTAAGCCTGAAAGCCGAATTGCAGAAAGCTAAAGAGGCAGCACTAAAAGTGATGGAAGCTGCTAAGTCTACGGAGGAGGTGGCCTACGAACGCGGGGTAAGGGAAACGAAGGAGAGGTTGACTGAGGAGGTGGCTGAGGTGTGCAGGGAGTATTGCACGGAGACTTGGATGGAAGCACTTAATCGTGCAGGGGTTCCTGTTGATTCGGAGCTGAGGAGATCTGAGAACGTGTTTTTCCCTGAACACATCAGGGAACTTCCAACCAGCCCTCCGATGGCGATTAGTCTCCCTCTCCCTCCTCCAGAGCAGATAGCTACTGCAAGTGCCCCTATCGGAGCTGCTGAGGCCTCCAAGGGAGTAGTTAAAGATAAATCTGCGGAGGATTCCCTTACCATCAAGGACGTGCTTTCTCAGGCCAAGGCAGTTGAGAAAAAGTCTGATGCTGAGGGTGTCAAGGCCAAAGCTATATGTCCCGAGAAGGACTCTCAGTCTTTGAAAGAGTAGTTGTAAAAATTTCTTCTTCCGTTTTTTTTGTTTAAGTGTAGCCACCCTTTTTTTGTTGAAGTGTAGCTTCTGTAAACACTTATGATGTACTTATTCTATTGTTGACTAAAGAATAGACTTGTCTTTCTTACCTTTTGCATTTATACTTTTGTCATTTGTTTTTGTTAAGGTTTGAGATGACTTCCTATTTATATACTAAGGCTTTTCAAAAAATATTTATAACGGATGACCACAACATGTTCTTATTTTAAAGGCTCGACGTTTTCGTAATGAAGAATAACAGTAAGGACTTGTTATAACTTAAATTCCAATGAATGCATTATATAAAGAAAACACTAGGAAATTAATTCGGTTGTGCATGGTCAGAGGGTCTTGCAATAACTTAAGATTTATTCGATCACGCTGATGGAATGTTATTACCTGGCAACCCGAAGGTGTGTTAACTTTGTGTTTAAACACTTTTATAATAAACATAAGTGTAATAATTTCCCCAAAGCATCTGGTCCGAGGACATCAGGCATGACTAAGGTTCTGTTTAAACACTTTTATAACAAACATAAGTGTAATAATTTCCCCAAAGCATCTGGTCCGAGGACATCAGGCATGACTAAGGTTCTGTTTAAACACTTTTATAACAAACATAAGTGTAATAATTTCTCCAAAGCATCTGGTCCGAGGACATCAGGCATGACTAAGGTTCTGTTTAAACACTTTTATAACAAATATAAGTGTAATAATTTCCCCAAAGCATCTGGTCCGAGGACATCAGGCATGACTAAGGTTCTGTTTAAACACTTTTATAATAAACATAAGCTATTTCGTCACACAACACACGAATTTAATGATAAAGGAAATTCTTATTAGTAATAATACATTTTCAGGTTATTTACATTCCAAGGACGAGGTATTACACGTTCGTCTAAGTCTTCTAAGAAGTATGCCCCTATACCTGCTTCCGAGGTGATGCGATATGGTCCCTCCCAATTGGGCCCTAGCTTTCCCCACGCTGGGTTTTTTACAGTGCCCAGAACTTTTCTCAAGACTAAGTCACCAGGTGCTAGTGGCCTTAGCTTCACTTTGGCATCGTATCCTTGCTTAAGTTTGTGTTGGTAGTACGCCAATTGGACCAGTGCACTTTCCCTCCTCTCTTCAACGAGATCTAAACTTCTTTCCAGCAGATTATCATTATTATTTGAACTGAACGAACTGCTTTTTAGCGTTGGAAACCCAGTTTCCAAAGGAATGACAGCTTCGAGACCATAAGTCATCGAAAAGGGGGTTTCCCCCGTTGATCTACGAGGTGTGGTTCGATAGGCCCATAGGACATGCGGCAGTTCTTCCACCCATCTTCCTTTCGCATCATCTAACCTCTTCTTCAGTCCGTTTACTATGACTTTATTAACGGCCTCGGCTTGTCCGTTCCCTTGGGGGTAAGCTGGGGTGGAATATCTATTCGTTATTCCTAATTCGCCGCAGTATCTCCTGAAGGCCTTACTGTCGAACTGAAGACCATTGTCCGAGATAATAGTACGAGGGACCCCGAACCGAGTAACGATGTTCCGCCAAATAAACTTCTTAGCGTCCACATCCCAGATGTTTGATAAAGGCTCGGCTTCAACCCACTTTGTAAAATAGTTAGTGCCGACCAGCAAATATCTCTTGTTTCCTGCTGCTTTGGGGAAAGGCCCGACAATATCCAGGCCCCATTGAGCAAATGGCCAGGGACTGGTTATCGAATTAAGGATCCCCCCTGGTTGGTGTATGTTTGGTGCGAATCGCTGGCATTGGTCGCACTTCTTTACGTACTCGTGTGCTTCTTTTTGCATGTTTGGCCACCAGTAGCCTTGCGTGACAGCTCTAAGAGATAGAGACCTGCCTCCAGTGTGGCTCCCACAAATCCCTTCATGCAGCTCTTCTAGGATGACCTCTGTCGCTTCAGGATGAATACATAATAGATATGGTCTGGCAAAAGAGCGCTTGTATAATTTTCGGTCTTCGGACAACCAGAAGCGAGGTGCCTTTCTTCGTATTTTTTCTGCCTCCAATTTATTTTCAGGCAAGAGGTCTTTCGTTAAAAATGATATGATGGGATCCATCCAGCTAGGTTCCATTCGGACATGACAAATCTGGGTTAACTTTACCTTTGTCTCCGTGGGCTTGTACAAGTCTTCTACGAGGATAATTCGAGGTAAGCTCTGCGCCGAGGAGGTTGCAAGTGTAGCCAGAGAATCTGCATGCGAATTGCTGCTTCTCGGGATGTGCAGTAAACTGAATGACTCAAATTTTAATCGCAACTGTGTAACTTGACTTAAATACTTCTGCATTCTTTCATCCCTTGCCTCTAATTCGCCCATCACTTGACCAACGACTAATTTGGAGTTTGAAAATATTTTTACTTCTTTTCCCCCCAGCCTTTGAACCATATTCATTCCTTCCAACAGAGCTTCGTACTCGGCCTCATTATTGGTGGCTAAGAAATCCAACCTCAGCGATTTCTCTATTATTAGTTGTTCAGGAGAGATTAGGACCAATCCCAATCCAGAACCTCTTTGGTTCGCTGCACCGTCGACGTACACTTTCCAGCATAGGGATTCCTGGAGCGAGATGACGCCAACCGATTTTTCATCCATGTGCTGCGGTGCTGGTACATTCTCTAACGAGGCTTCAGCGAATTCGGCCACCAGGTCTGCGAGGATCTGACCCTTGACAGAGGTGCGAGGCATGTACTTGATGTCAAAAGCCCCTAGAATTGTACCCCATTTAGCTATCCTGCCTGTATAGTCAGCACTTCGGAGTACAGCCCTAATCGGGAGTTGAGTTAAGACGATGACAGTGTGTGTCTGAAAATAGTGGGGGAGCTTTCGCGTACCATGGACTACATCCAGGATGGCCTTTTCCAATGGTAAATAGCGCACCTCGGCTTCATGCAACGATTTGCTAACGTAATAAACCGGCCGTTGCACACCACTGTCAACTCGAATCAACACCAGACTTACAGCATGGGGAGCAACGGCTATGTAGGCGAATAAAACCTCATCTTCCTGAGGACTGGACATGATCGGAGGCCGAGAAAGATATTCCTTAAGCTGCTGGAAAGCCTTAGAGCACTCCTCGGACCACTCAAATCCCTTCCACTTTCTCATCAAGAGGAATAATGGCCGGCATCTGTCTGCTGAACGAGAGATAAAACAATTTAAAGCGGCAATCATTCCAGTAAGTTTTTGAACCTCTTTGGGATTACGAGGAGGGTGTAAGTTGTTAATCGCCTTAATTTGATCAGGATTGACTTCGATTCCTCTGTGTGTTACCATATATCCCAGGAATTTGCTCGATCCCACACTAAACGTGCACTTGGACGCATTTAGGCGCAACTTGTGTTTCCTCAAGATTTCGAAGATGCTTCCGAGGTCATCAACATGCTTGGATACCACCTTGCTTTTGACCACCATATCGTCTATGTAGACCTCAATGCTCCTCCCTAATTGAGGCTCGAACATTCTCGTCATCATCCTTTGATAGGTTGATCCCGCGTTTTTTAGACCGAAAGGCATCACCTTGTAATGGTAGTTTCCGATGGGGGTGACAAATGCAGTCCTCTCCTGGTCTTCCAAGACTAAAGGTATTTGGTGATATCCTTGGAAGGCGTCCAAGAAGCTCATCCGAGGGTGTCCCACCGTCGCGTCCACCAACTGATCTATTCGTGGCATGGGGAATGGATCTTTTGGACAAGCCTTATTTAGATCGGTAAAATCCACGCACACTCGCCACTTGCTACTCTTTTTCTTTACCACCACAATGTTAGCCAGCCATTCAGGGTAGAACACCTCCTTGATAGCTCATGCTTGCTTAAGCTTTCTCACCTCTTCTTTAACGGCATCGGCGTGCTCCTTGGACGGACGTCGATGTGGTTGCTTTTTCGGAGTAATGGACGGATTAACATTTAAATGGTGACAGATAAAGGTTGGGTCCACCCCTGGTGCCTCATAAGCGCTCCAGGCGAATATATCGACGTTCTTCTTAAGAAATTCTATTAACTCTTCTCTCTCGCGAGGTGGCAACTGGGACCCCACTTGGAAATACTTCTCCAGATCATCCCCTATAATGATCCTCTCTAAATCATCACATTTTGCCTCCTCGGAATGCCCATCGATAGGCAACTCGAGAGATTTTAATTGCTATGAACTTGCCTCCGCGGCCATCGGCGATTCAGCTTCAGGTTGATGTGATATGGCCGCCACCAGGCATTGTCTAGCCATGGACTGGTTTCCAAGGATCTCTCTAACCTGACCCTCGGAAGGGTATTTCACCCTTTGATGCAAAGTGGAGGAGATAGCCCCTAGAGTGTGAAGCCAAGGTCTAGCCACGATAGCCGTATACGGAGAATAAACATCCACCACAATAAAGTCAACCTCTACCATCTCAAGACCGGTTTGCACAGGTAGCCTAATCTGACCCTTTGGCATAACGGTTCTTCCCTCGAAGCTGACCAGAGGGGAGTCATAGGCAGTTAGGTCCTCGGCCTTTAACCCCAACCTCTAAACAGGTCGGGATACATTACCTCCACGGCACTCCCTTGGTCCACCAGCACCCTCTTCACATCATACCCACCTATCCTAAGCGTAATCACCAAGGCATCATCGTGGGGTTGGATAGTTTCGACCTTGTCTTCGTCTGAGAAACCCAGAACTGGTTTTGTTTCCATCTTGATTCTTTTTGGTTCAAGCTTACTATCCTCGGCGAGCGACCGAGCCACAGACATCACTCTGTACGGACAGGATCCGGTTCTTCCGGGGGCAGCGAAGATGACGTTTATCGTTCCTAGGGGTGGGCCTGAGGAAGCCCCTCTTCTGGAATCGAACCCAGTCTGTCCTGCTTGGCTACTGGAATGCAACAGATCCTTCAATCTTCCTTCTCAGACCAGCTGATCTAAGTGGTCCCATAAATTCCTGCAATCCTCAGTAGTATGTCCTTGATCCTAATGATATTGGCAATAAAGGCTTTGGTTGCGCCTCATCGCGTTCCCAACCATTTTGTTCGGCCATTTAAAGAACGACTCGTTCTTAATTTTTTCCAAGACCTTATTGACTGGTTCTCGGAATATCGCGTTGACAGCTTGGGCGTTGGAGGAATCTGACTGCCCGACGAAGTCTCTCTGTGGCCGATTGTTACTGAATCGGTCAGACCTGAAATCCCTACGCTCCTGAGGGTTAACCTTTGTTTTACCCTTTCCTTGCTGCTGGTCTTCTTCAACCCTTTTGTACTTGCTTATTCGATCCATAAGCTGACGCACACTGGTGACCGGTTTACCAGTGAGAGACTTCCTTAATCCATGCTCGGTAGGCAAGCCGCCCTTAAAAGTACTGATGGTCACGTCCTCAAAGTCACCATCTATTTCGTTATACGTCTCCCAATATCTGTCCGAGTACGTTTTCAGGGTTTCCCCCTCCCGCATGGACAAAGACAATAAAGAATCCAAAGGGCGAGGCACCCTACTGCATGTGATAAAACGAGAACCAAAAGCCTGCGTAAGTTCCTTAAAGGAATTTATGGAGTTAGGTTTCAACCCATCGAACCACCTCATGGCCACGGGCCCCAAACTGAAGGGAAAGACTTTACACATCAAAGCCTCGTCCCTAGAGTAGACGGCCATCTTCTGGTTGAATTGGCTTGCGTGCTCTACTGGATCCGTTCGGCCGTAATAAGTGGTGAAAGTGGGTTGATGGAATCGCCGAGGAAGTTCTGCCCTTTTGATGCGATGCATAAAGGGGGATCTAGAGATTTGATTCAACGCCTTGCTCATGGCATCATTTTCCAGCCCCTTTAGAGGTGGACTCTTACGTTTTCGCTTATGAACATTTTCCTCGTGATAGGAAAAAGGCTCGCTCGACGGTGTCCTAGGATCGCGTTTGTACGTAACGTTATCTTCATCATTTGAGGAAACGCCAGAACTAGAAGGAGCTCGTCGTCGGTGTGCATGGCGTAGCTCCCGCTTTAAATCATCGATTTCCCTTTGCATGGCTCTGTTACTCCGCTCCTGAGGGAAGTGATTCCCCATTTGCGGGTGACTTCCGCTAGTCTGTGTGATATGTGGGCTACCCTCCCTATCTCTCCTACGCTCAAGATTGTGGAAGGCATCTTGTCGATGGGAGCCCCTGGATTCCTGCTGATGGGGACCTGATCCTACCATGGTGAAACGTTGCGCTCACTATTATACAAATTCTCCACACAGACGGCGCCAATTGTAGGGCAACAAATTGTGCACTCAAGTCCAAAGCATGCAAGACCCGGGCCCAATAAGTCCGCTGCAATATATTTGTAGAGAGTGAGCTCAAGAATTAGATCTGAATGGTGAGGACTTTGTTTAACCTATTCTTACAAATGAACTAAAAGGCTGATCAGAAGGCCCAAAGAATATCGAGATAACTTGGCATAAGTCTGTTTTATTTAGGTCCGAGGAGGAATCCTCTTATGTAATTCACGTTCTAGTTCTTTGCTTCTTTTCTTTTTCTTCCAAAAAGACCTCCCTTACAATGGAGGAGGAATGACATTATATAATCATCTTCTAAGCATCCTATCCTTACACTTGTCATTCATCTAAGGCGCCCCTTGATACTTATCCCATCAGATCTTTTCTTTGGCTTCCCTGTGAGTGGTCATAGTCTTGGTAGCACTATTCAGAGGTCTTCTCCACATAAATGCGGCCAGAAAAGTAGTTGCAGGGTATTCAATGTGGTGGTAGCAGCCTTTCTTCAGATATTTTCGGGGATCTTTTCCTTCCCAGTAAGCTCACCAAGGTCGTTTCTGTCATTGGGGATTCCAGGAGGATTACTTCAACCACTGGGATTCATCTTTGAACCGAAATCTTCTTATCCGAGGACTATACCCTCCTCGGAAAGAATCGCCGTTCCTATGTGTGAATCTTTTGAAAGTAGAACGTTTTAATAACTTCCATATTGCTCGGCCCATGAGTCTTCCTCGGATCAAGCCCATAGCCCAAGATGCGTGACTCTTGGTTATTTGTCCCCACACATGTCATCATTGTAACCAAGTCAACATGAATATAGAATTCCAATTTCTTTTATTTTGATAATCAAAAGGGGGGGTGACCATAGGGGCACCCCCGTTAGGAAATGTTGGATTGAGTCATAGTTACTGTGACTGGGGTGTTATAGACCTCACCCTAATACCCCAAGAGCTAGCAGTAAGGCGCAACGCGTGAGTGCTCCCACCTCCCATCCCCGATACCCGCTAAGATTCGAACGAGGGATCATTGCGCATGCGCACGGGATCCTTACCGCTAGGCCACCCCTCTTGGGGCATATAGAATTCCAATTTCGTACCCTAGTTCATGCCAACGTTGATGAATTCCTTCTATATTTTTGGTTCAATTGCTTTGAATATAGAGCCATGCAAATTGGTATAGGCCCAAATTAGAGCAAAAAACCTTGGGCTCATTTCATGTACTTGGGCTACCGGGTTTACAATGAGGTGAAGTCCAAAGTGTCTTAGGAGTGTGTTTAAGACATCGAAACGCACCGTATCGGCGGTGGACTAAGAGTTTCCCAAACGGCACGTCGTTGCAAAGATTCAAACATTAATGCCAATAGTTTTATACAGAGTGGGCAAAGTGGGCTTCGATGTGGAGAAAGCTTAATGCAAAAATGAGCAGTCCTGTCTACGTGTTGGGCGGTATTGGCGGTGGGCTTGAACATGGTGCCTCTGTAGCTTTGCTTATTAATTAGGCAATCAAGCTTGAATTTAAGCTTTACAACTTATGCATCTTCTCTCACTCTAACTCAATTTGAGATCATGTATGCCCTTAAAGACCAAGGTCACCAAAAGGGCCTGTGAATAATTAGCATAGCTTCAATTGGTGAGCTAAAGTTATTCAGCTCTATTCAATTAAGGGCCTATAACAAAAAATGAATTAGATTTTTTTTTTTAAATAGCTTAAGTTTGTTTGAAAATCACAAATATTTGATGATATATTTGTCAAACTAATAATTAAATAATTCAAGTCATAATTTTTTAACAGCTTAAACTTTTTAAGACAAGTGATAATTTGTCACAATATCAAAGCAATTATTCTGAATTCGGAGATTATAAAAATCTCACATGTCCCCTTCAAAAAGAAAAAGAAAAAGAAAAAGAGAATCTCACATGTCTAGCATCTTACATGAAGGAGAGTGTTAGAATATGGTAATGTTAAATGATATACCATAAATGACTTTGATACAATGTTAAAATTGACAAAAGATGATAAGATGATATTGAAAGAGAAAGTGGAAGTAAGAGAATTAACATAGTTCGACCTGACGACACATGTTCATAGCTAAAAGTCTTTAGCGGATTACGTCTTTGCAATCTTGAATTGTGTATTATATAATGAACTCAATGTATAACTCACACAATTCATGGTTTTCAGGTTCAATGATTAGATTCACAATTTCTTTCAATCGCATAACCATATAAGGCATACCATAGGCCCTAACATTAGGTACTTTGGATTTACCAAATTAAGTATGTCTCACACAATTCATGATTTAACATGCATGAGCTTTTTTTGTACATACCAACTTCTGCACGTCTATGACATCATTGGCAATCGACAAAGCAAAGAAACCAAGAAAAAAGTTGAAAGTAAGAATCTTCTCTAGTCTCTAGTTCAAGGCTTTAAGCAAGCCATGCCTTACACTCTTTTAAGCCGTAAAAACTTTCATGATCCTTGTCGTGTCCCAACAGGAAATGGACAGACAAGATTTTCTATCATTGGCAAAAGATAGAGTTTAATACTATTATTATTAGTATTTATATATCTTTGAGGAATTCAATTATTCCTCATAAGCCAAATAGAAATTTTTGTGCTGCAGAAAAAGCAAGTAGGGGCTCACCATGTCTCAAGGGGTACTATTGCATATTGAGGACAGTCATGTAAGTTGCTCTCTTTTATGTAATACATAACATGATTAAGAGTAGGTCTTGATCTAAATACAGTTTAAACCATTTTATGCACAAGAACTTTTTGAATTTGGGTCCTATCTTTCATTAACTTGCTTGTTTTAAAATTGCTTATTAAGAAATACATTTTAATTTAGATGAGACGTGTGTGCAGGTTGTGATGGATAATGGAATACTACAAGTAAAATTATCAAATCCAGATGGAATTGTTACTGAAATAAAATATAATGGCATCGACAATTTGCTTGATGGTCTTGATGAGGAGGTTAATAGAGGGTAAGTGGCCCTAGAATTGCTCTGTTTTTGGGTCAGAATGTTGATTTTTCAATGAAAACCTAAAATATAGGTAGTTATGTAATTAGCTATTAACTATTTTGAATGAAATATATATGCAGGTACTGGGACCTTGTCTGGAGTGAAGCAGGAAGCACAGGAACAACGGGTACATTTGATGTGTATGTTAAATGCCTCTACAGTCTTACATTAGCTCGTCCAAAAATTTATATTTATTTTAGCATAAGAATTTACCTTTTTTATAAAAAAAAAATTTACATACTTACTTTTCAAAACAACTCACATCAGAATATCTATTTTACACTATTTTTCATTAAAATATCAATTTTTCTTGATTTTTTAAATTGTTTTTCTTTCTTCACATACAATAACCACCGTTCACTCTTTTCTTTCGTCATCGGGATATGTAAAGAAAGAATAAAAAATTAAATGCAAAATGAATAGTGTCAGTATAAATTTACACAATTACTGTAGCAAATTTGTAAATTTATACAATTATATACTTATTAATATGAGTCATTTTTGGGCAAAACTGTGTAAATTTTACACATTTTTCAATTATAAATTCACTAATGTGAGTGCTAACTTTGCTTTATAATCCACTTCTTTTGCTTCGGTCTCAATTCTTCTTCTTCTTCTTCTTCTCTCTCTCTCTCTCTCTCTCTCTCTCTCTCTCTCTCTCTCCAACCTAATCAACCGTTCGGTTATTATTTTCATCATAATCACCAGATAAAGGTTGAATTCCATATATTTTTTAGATCATATATATATATATATATATATATATATATATATGCAATTTAGTGAAATGTAATCATAAAAAATGGAGAGAAAACATCACACAAAGAGTTTATATAATTTGACAATGTGTCAACATCAATAGAAGCTATAACTAATATATTTTTGGGTTTTACTAACGTATGCCTTTATGACATATGTTAGGAAACCATTTTAGGAAATTTTTTTATGAAAAAGTAATTAACTTTTTTGACAACTTTTTCAATTTTTCATAAAACGTTACTTAAAATAGATTATATATATATATATATGTTCTAAGGACACTGTTCACAAGATCCACAAACATCTTTTTTCACCAAAACTTTAATTAAAAATGGGTTCTATGGCACTATTCACACATTTAAAAATTATTTTGCTACAGTGTTTTCAGTTTTCAGCAAAATAAACTGTATCCAAACGGACTCTAACTAGACTTTATATTTTTCATCATAAAGTAAGAAAAAGAATAAGATTTAGTGCGTATATATTGCCCCTAGCCATAAAACACCTCCATAGTAGATTACGCTCACGCTCTATCCATAAAACACCTCTATAGTAGAGACCAACATCTCTTTTTCATTTTGAATATGAGTCACCATCTCTAAGTACTGTATACATCAAATATTGTCAACTAACTTGGTGAGTTCTTTCTATGACTACTTTCATGTTTTGGTTTACTACATCTCTGTTATCAAAAAAAGGCAATAAATTCATGCAGGATTAAAGGAACAAGTTTTAGGGTTATTGTGGAAAGTGAGGAACAGCTAGAGCTCTCATTCACAAGGTTGTGGGATCCCTCACTTCAAGGCAAGCAAGTCTCCTTAAATATAGACAAAAGGTAATTAATCAATCAACTTCTAGAGTATTAATTAGTTTGTGCTTCACGCTGATAATGATAAAGTTATTTTATTGACACAAGATTTTTCTTAATTTTTTTTTCTTTTTTAAATTTATTAAGTTGATAAGTTGTGATTACAACAATATTATTTACGCCATCTTTTTAATCTATCAGTCCAAAAGGTTGTGATAGTATTTGTGAAAATTTTTATATTACTACATTTATGGATAATGATGATGACAAAAATTCATGACATTATCTTAGGTTTATAATGCTACGTAATTCTTCGGGCTTCTACACCTATGCCATTTACGAGCACTTAAAGGAATGGCCTCCTTTCAACCTCCCACAAACCAGGATTGTATTCAAACTCAGAAAAGACAAGTACACAATATTATTACTTTTTTCTACTTTAGTCAAATAAGCAATTTCTGTTGGCATATGCGGAATTTTTATTGATAAACAGCAATGGATTACAAGGTTTATTTTTGTGATGCAGAGCTGCTGCTCCTGCACAATGCTAGGCAGATTTTTCTGATCTGCATAAACCAATACAATAGCACTTATTTATACTTGAAAGAGCCTTCTAGACTTCTAGATACAAGTAACTGACCCTTAGGAACACAGAACACCAACAGACCTGAAATACTAATAGCCATCATCTAGAAATTTCTTTATTAAAATTACAAATTAATTCTAACACCCCCTCTTAATTTGTAATCTTTAATTGCTTCTTGAACCACTCCATTCTGTCAACTGTAGCTGCTTTGGTGAGAACATCTGCTGGCTGATCATTGGTACTGACAAATTGCAGTTGGATTTCACCTTCACCAACCAAGTCTCGAATAAAATGGTGCCTAAGCTCAATGTGCTTTGTCCTTGCATGAAAAACAGGATTCTTAGTCATTGCAATAGCTGACATATTGTCACAGCAAATAACAGTAGGTTCTTCAATTTTTTGTTGCAAATCTGAAAGTAATCTCCTTAGCCAAATAGCTTCACATGCTGCATCAGTTGCTGCAATATATTCAGCTTCTGCTGAAGATAAGGCAACTGTCTTTTGCTTCTTTGAACTCCAAGCAATCACATTTAATCCCAAGAAAAAGATGTAGCCAGATGTGCTTTTTTTGTCATCAAGTGATCCAGCCCAATCACTGTCAGTGAAACCAACAAGATTGTTGCCATTCTCCTTTTTGTACAAAATGCCTAGCTTCTTGGTGCCTTGCAGGTAGCGAAGATTCTTTTTGCTGCTGCATAATGCAGTTTGTTAGGCTGATTCATGAACCTTGATATAAGGCTGACTGAATGGACAATATCTGGCCTTGTATTTGTGAGATAAATCAAAGAACCAACAAGGCTTCGATATGTCTTTGCATCTGCCTTTTCCGCTGCATCTTCTTGCTGCAATTTCTCATTAGAAGACATAGGTGTGGAAGCTGGTTTACATGCTGCCATGTGAAATTTTTTAAGCAAATCTTCAATGTACTTTTCTTGGCAAATAAAAACTTCACCTGTAGACTGTCGCACTTGAAAACCAAGAAAGTATTTCATCAAACCCAAATCAGTCATCTCAAATTCTTTCATCATGGCCTTTTTAAAATCTTCAACCATCTTCCTATTTGTGCCCATATAGATCAAATCATCAACATATAAGCAAATTACTAGAAAATCTCTAGTACCTTCACGCTTGACATAAAGCGATGGCTCACATATGCTCCTTTGAAAACCATTTTGGCGAAAGTAGCCATCAATTTTGCTATTCCAAGCTCTTGGAGCTTGCTTTAGGCCATACAATGCCTTTTGAAGTCGATAGACTTTGTCTTCTTTGCCTTTCTTCATGTATCCTTTCGGTTGCTCTACGTACACTTCTTCTTCTAAGTCACCATTTAAAAATGCTGACTTGACATCAAGCTGAAATACTTCAAGCTCCATTTGTGCAGCAAGAGCTAAGAAAGTTCTAATAGTTTCCATGCGAACAACGGGTGCAAATGTTTCATGGAAATCTACTCCAGGCTGTTGTGAATAGCCTTTTGCGACCAAACGTGCCTTATGCTTTTGAATTGAGCCATCTTCATTGTACTTAGTTTTGTAAATCCATTTTAAGCCAATCACATCTCTTCCATTAGGCAAGTCCACAAGCTCCCATGTCTGATTCTTCTCTATGCTAGCAATTTCTTCATCCATGGCTTTTGCCCACACATTCTCCTTTGCAGCATCTTCAAAGGTTTGTGGCTCACTAGCAAATAATGCAAATTCACAAGATTGATATATATCTGACAATGAGCGAAACTTCCTTGGAGGGCTGTCTGAATCATAAGAATCTGAATTTGGCAAGACAGTGCTTGAAGATCTAGTTGGAGATGATGTTGCTCTTGGGGCTTCTTCAGAATTCATGCTTGGAAGTGAATTGGACTTGTCTTGAAAATCAAAAGAAACAGGAACTTCCAAGTTTTTGCTTTCTTGGACATTTTCCTCCCATTGCCATGCTGCCAACTCATCAAAAATAACATCTCTTGAAATCACCAACTTGTTTGTCTTGGGATTCAAAAGGCGAAATCCCTTAGACTCATCACTATAGCCAATGAAGATATACTTTTCCCCCTTTTCATCAAACTTCTCTCTTTCTTGTGAGGGAATATGAGCATATGCTATGCAGCCAAAGACTTTAAGCTGATTCACCATAGGTTTTTGCTTATGCCAGGCTTCAAATGGAGTCTTGTCTCTAACTGCTTTTGTTGGAGAGCGATTGAGAATATATGCTGCTGTGTTGACAGCTTCTACCCATAGCATGTTGGGTAATCCCTTGCCCTTGAGCATGCTTCTAGCCATTTCTTCAATTGTTCGATTCTTCCGTTCAGCTACTCCGTTTTGTTGAGGAGTTCTTCGAACTGTGAGTTGCCTTTGAATGCCATTTTCTTTACAATATTGCATAAATGGCTTATAGATAAACTCCCCACCACGGTCAGTTCTCAAGGTCTTCATTTGATGACCACTTTGCCTTTCAACAAGAGCTTTAAACTGAAGAAAAAATGAGAATGCTTCTGACTTTTGATCAAGAAAATAAATCCACATCATCCTTGTATAATCATCAACAAACAAAAGAAAATATCTTTTGTTGCTCAGTGATGGAGTTCTAGTTGGCCCACATATGTCTGCATGCACAAGCTCTAAAGGAGCACGAGCTCTCCAGGCTGTCTTTGGAAATGGAAGACGATGCATCTTGCCATATATACAGCCTTCACAAACGTTGTCATTTTTCTGAATTGAAGGAAGACCAACCACCATATTTTTTTGTTTCAGCAATTGAAGGCCTTGATAGTTCAAATGGCCATATCTTAGATGCCAAAGATGAGACTCATCAACAGCCTCACTTTTCAAAGCAATTTTCTCATGTAATGGCATGCTAAGAGGGAAAACATTATTTTGTGACATTCCAACCTTTGTCACTGTCAATTTGTTTTTCTTATCATACACAGTACACACACCATCATCAAAGTATAAAGAATAACCTTTTCTAAGCAATTGACCAACACTAAGAAGGTTTTGTGATAAGCTTGGCACATAAAGAACATCATGAATAAATTTTTGGTTACCTTCTTCAGTGTGGACAGCAATGGTTCCTTTTCCTTCAACTTTCTTTAGCTTCCCATCTCCAAGCTTTACTACAGAAGTATAGCTCCGATCAAGTTCCACAAAAGACTTGGAATTCATTGTCATATGACTGCTGCATCCACTATCTAGAAACCATGTATCTTGTGTTTCATGTAGAGCATTCAAGCAAGAATAAAATAACTGATTTTCTTAACTGTCTTTTACAAAATTTGCATCATTTTTCTCTTGTTTGTCTTGGTACCAACAATCTCTTTTAGAGTGATTAGGAATTTTGCATCTAGTGCATCTGAAATGACATTCCCTTGACTCATGACCAGGTTTCTTGCAAATAAAACATTGACCACTAGAGGTACCTGGTTTTTGCTGGTATTTTTGTCCATTCCTTCCTCGTCCTCTGTTCTGCCCTTCTTTGAAGTTGCCTCGGCCTTTTCCATACTGACCCTTCTTTTGGTAATTGCCTCCTCTTTTCCCTTGTTCTTCTTTGGAAAATTCACTATGAGAAACATTCAGCTTTGATTGAAATGCTTGCTCCAATGGCTGGCTTGAAAATCTGCTCATCCTTCCTTCATGTGCTTCAAGAGACCCCATCAATTCATATATGGTAAGAACTGACAGATCTTTGGATTCTTCTATTACTGCTACTACATGATCAAATTTTTGAGGCAAACTCCGGAGTATCTTCTCAACAAGTTTCTGCTCTTGAATAGTATCTCCATAGCTCTTGATTTGATTAACAATCTCAGCTACTCTTGAATTGAAATCTTTGACAGATTCAGTTTCTTTCATTGTCAAATTATCAAAGTCTCTCCACAAATTTTGAAGCTTAACGGAGATGGCTTTATTTGAGCCTTGAAACTCCTTTTGCAGAATCTCCCATGCATCTTTTGCCTTTTTAACACCAAAGATTCTAGGATAGATAGACTTGCTTACCCCATGATGAATGATCCTCAAGGCAGTAGCATTTTTATTCAATTTCTCCTTGTACTCCTTTTGATTTTCATCAGTCCAGGAAGAATTCCCAGTTCCAGGTGAGTCTTGGAAACCATCTTCAATCAAATCCCATAGATCTTGGGAAATGAAAATGGTCATCAATTGAGAGCTCCAGTAGTCATAGTGTTCTCCATTGAAAATAGGAACCTGGTTTGTTGAATAAGAAAACAAGACATCTCCAGATTTGGCATCCATGGAGATTAACTAAAGAGAGGTTTAAAGCTGGGTGAACAAAGAAAAATCAGGTGCTGTATAGGCTAGCTCTGATACCAAAAAAATTTGTTGGCATATGCGGAATTTTTATTGATAAACAGCAATGGATTACAAGGTTTATTTTTGTGATGCAGAGCTGCTGCTCCTGCACAATGCTAGGCAGATTTTTCTGATCTGCATAAACCAGTACAATAGCACTTATTTATACTTGAAAGAGCCTTCTAGACTTCTAGATACAAGTAACTGACCCTTAGGAACACAGAACACCAACAGACCTGAAATACTAATAGCCATCATCTAGAAATTTCTTTATTAAAATTATTAATTCTAACAATTTCTAAGTCTGCATTTTTAGTAATTCCTTATTCTGGGTATATAACATACATATAGGTTTCACTATATGGCAGTAGCGGATAACAGGCAAAGATACATGCCACTTCCAGATGACCGGTTACCAGAAAGAGGTGAACCTTTGGCTACCCCAGAAGCAGTCTTGCTTGTTAATCCTGTGGAGCCAGAGTTTAAAGGGGAGGTACTCTATCTTCTTCTTCTTTTCACTAATTTTCTCTTTTTTTTTTTTTTTTTTTTTTTTTTTTAATTCTTGTATATTACGAAGTAGACTATAACTTATTCTCCAAACAAGAAAATCATTTTAAGATAACTTTAAGCATATAGTTTGTAAGGGATATTATTGAAACTAAATTTATCATGTATTGGACTAATTTCCTTGCATATGCGAAGGTGGATGACAAGTACCAATACTCATGCGAAAACAAAGATCTTCGGGTCCATGGATGGATATGCAAGGACCCGACCGTGGGGTTTTGGCAAATCACACCTAGCAATGAGTTTCGATCAGGTGGACTCAGTAAACAGAACTTGACTTCCCATGTGGGGCCTTACAATCTCGCAGTAAGTGACTTCCCACACCAAATTTCAACTTTTTCAAACTTTTTTACTTTTTTTTTTTACCTCTTAAATTTTTTACATTTTTTACTTTTTCGATCAAATAATTAATATTAAAAACTAACTATTTTTTTATTTTTTTATTTTTGATTTGAACTATTCAAAAGGTATTATACGGTATAATAGCCCTAGCTATTGGACTATCTCAATCCAACTAAAATTATAGCAATGCTAACTTCACAATTCATTTTTCATAATCTTTTTTTCACAATTTATTAAGGTGTTAATCAATGTCTAAAATAGTGGGTTCCAATTAGTTTAATTGGTAAAATTTATAATCCTTGAATAAGAGATCTAGGGTTCGAACCATGCCAGGACCAAAATAAATAAAATAAATCCGAATAAGTAATAATTGAGATAAGTTTACAAATAATTGTGCAAAATTTTATGAAAATTTTTGTGTCATTAGACTTATTGCTACAATTAAGCTCAAAGTATTGTATACATCTCTCAAGAGTTTTGTAGCTCAATGGTAATGTATGACTCTCATAAATAGAACTTGGATTTAAATCCCACTTCCCAATGTGTTATTGAAAAAGTGATGTATCCATAGTTACATGCACACGACATAAATGTTTAGTGAATTATACCCATCAGGAATTGATATTCAATTCCAATTGCTGTTATCATTTACCATTTCCATTCATGTTAACCTGATCTAAATGTTTCATACAGATGTTTCTCAGTGCTCACTATGCAGGAGAGGATCTTGTGCTTAAACTCAAACCCAACGAGCCATGGAAGAAAGTTTTTGGCCCTATCTTTATGTACCTTAATTCTGTCTCAGATGAAAATGACCCACTTCATCTTTGGGAGGATGCTAAAAATCAAGTCAGTAATTTACAATAGAGAGTTACCAAAAACAACCTTTTGATTGAGATTTTTTATTTTTTATTTTTTGAAGTATTTGATTGAGAAGTACTACGTTAACCTTAAATCGGTCTCCAGATGATGATTGAAGTTGAAAGCTGGCCATACAATTTTCCAGCTTCTGAGGATTTTCCACCTGCTGATCAAAGGGGCAGAGTTAGTGGTAGATTACAAATCAGAGACAGGTACTTAAATCACTTCGATTTTGTGTTTTTAATTAAAACTCTTGTTATGTACCTTCAAAAGGGGCAATATTCATACTTTTAATTGCATGACATACTTAATAATCATATTACTTAATTAAATGATTTAATTAATCATGTAATTTAATACATATGAATGGTCTCTAAATGGCCACATAACCCAATTTGGGAGAAAACTTTGTTCATAATTTAATTTCTAATCTAAGAAAAAGATATTGTTATGAATATTTCTTGAAGACATTTAAGGAATTCCCTGTAGAACACTAGTCACATTTGCAAGATACCTAAAAAGACTAGTCAAATTAATGACAACTACTTATAATCGATTTAATAAAAACTTGATGTGAGACGTAAAAACACACCCATTCAATCCAATTTACATAATTTGAGGTATCTATCACCACATCAAATGATTGTCTTTACTCTATATATTTGCTCCTGAGCTAAAATTTTCATCTCTAATAATCTGGCTATAGGGGGTTAAAATATTTTATTACAATGGCCCTTACTAGGTATTTAAGTGATCAGTGCATTTCTGCAAGCTATGCTTATGTGGGACTGGCACCACCTGGAGACGTTGGATCCTGGCAAAGAGAATGCAAGGTGATATTAATTCATCATATTTCTAAGCATGGTTTTTTACATATAACAAGAATATCAGTATATTCTATTATTTTATTAAAAAAGAAAATGCTAATAGTACCACGAATGTTATTATAAAATACTTACAAAATTGGCATGCTAATTAATTTGATTGATATCACATCGACAATATAATGAATAATTTTCTTAACTACTATTTTCAGTATTTTGTTTTGGGTTTCAAAGTTGCTCCCCTTGTATCTATAAAACCAGTAAATCTTGAAGAATAAGTTCATTTTTTTTGTCTTGACAATAATTACATTTTAAATTTTCAATTGACAAAATAATCTTGAACAATAATATTGTTGGTTCAATATCATCAGGGTTACCAATTTTGGGCCACAGCAGATGCAGATGGCTACTTCTCCATCAAGAATATAAGATGTGGCAGCTATAATCTTTATGCATGGGTTCCTGGTGTCATTGGTGATTATCAACATGATGTCTTCATTACCATAACCGCAGGTCCTATACTTTACCTGTAATGAAACTTTTTTAAGTTCTCATTTTGTTCATACATTGTATGAATAATAACATGTGCAAAAACAGGTTGTGATATTGATTTGAGTGGTCTTGTATTTGAGCCACCAAGAGATGGCCCAACACTGTGGGAAATAGGCATCCCAGATCGCTCTGCTGCTGAATTTTACATTCCTGATCCTGACCCAAAGTATATTAACAAACTTTATGTCAATCATCCTGACAGGTTAGCAATTCCAGCTGCAAATTTAGAGAGTATACACTAATCATAGACTTAGAACATAGAATTAGTACTGCATTTGTTAGCTTTTTATAACGAATTCTTGCTTGTTTTCTTGGTTGGTTAAATAATTTTTAAGCCTCATATGATTCAAGAGATTTTGTATTCAAGTCTTTTACCTACTATCTTGGGACCATTCTCAAAGGGATTTCTACTTGTAATTATCAGATATATGGAAGACGGGAAGACTATACAAAATGGAGAGATTAATTAGTTCTAATAGACCTTGACACTATTAGAAAAAACAAAAAAACAAAAAGCACATTTAGGGAGTAGGGAATTGTAAATCATTGTTTTATGCTGGCAGGTTTAGGCAGTATGGACTTTGGGAAAGATATGCAGATTTATATCCTAACAAGGATTTAGTTTACACAGTGGGTGTTAGTGACTATCGGAAAGATTGGTTCTTTGCTCAGGTTACCAGGTAAACTCCTTTCCAAACATCAACTTATCTTTTATATAATGATTGCAATAATAATCAAATAACAATTCAAATTGGAGTTATCATTTCTTGTAGATCATAAAATTGAATTAATGATATCTGGACATTATTGTGTGGCAGAAAATTAAGTGATGACACATATCAAGGAACTACATGGCAAATCAAGTTCGAACTTGACCTGGTGGATACAAATGGATCCTATACACTGCGATTGGCACTTGCAACCGCCCATATGTCTGAATTACAGGTATGGACCTTCAAGATTATTGTTCATTAAATATTAGCACTGAATAATTGATTTTATAGGATGTTAACGCATTATCATGATGGTGATGGATGATCTTCCTTCGCTTTGGTTGGGATATTATGTTTAAGGGAAGTTTCAAATTAAGTAATAGTGTTAATTAAGTACATGATTAATAAACATAAATTGGACACATATTAAGCTTCAGTTTTTGAGTTAAAAAAAATGGTGTTTCAAACATAACATTCAAATACCTCACACCTACTTCGACAGCCAATGATCTTTAGATCAAATGATTTTTCTTGATGATTCTAATGGAGATGTTTAGAATTTGACTCTCCCTCTCCAATTAAAAGTATCAAAAACCTGCATCAAACATATAATCCATGTAATACATGTATCGAATGCAGGTAATACCATCTCCTAGTATTTTGGGAGGTCCCAGTCAAAGGATATTTTTTCTTCTTCTCCAATTTGTACCTAAATTTTTATGCAAGCCATTATTACCAAATCTTACATATACCTCCTCATACTTGTGGATCACATAAGATGAGAAAACAATATTATATATGCCAGAAGCATGAAATAATTATTACATCTAAAAGACTTTCCAAAAATGTTCTTTGGGCACATTTCCTATAACTCCATAAATGCATGTTGATATTGATTTTGTTTGTTTGCTTTCTGAAAGGTTCGAGTAAACGATCCAAAAACAAGTCCCCCCTTGTTCTCAACTGGAGTAATTGGTCATGACAACACAATTGCTAGACATGGAATTCATGGACTCTACCGGCTGTACAACGTAGAAGTACCATTCACTCAGCTTGTGGATGGGAATAATACCATTTTCTTGACACAAACAATGGCCTCCGGCGATGCTCCGGCTTTGCAAGGGATTATGTATGACTATATTCGTTTTGAAGGCCCATTGTCCTCTAATTCCAAAAAACAAACTGGGTTTGTATAGGTGGATATATATAAATCTACATTGTTGCATACTGTATAGAAGGAATGTCTTTTATTTCCAATAATTAATTAATTAGCATATAGAACAAATTAAATTGCATTCCAACAATGGGCGAAACGATATTTCCCATAATAAATTAATTTTTGAATAATTATTGTTATTGTAATTTCTGATAAATTTGTTTGTAAACTTTATATATTATAATGTATAGTATCATTTAAAAAAAACATACAAAATGTATTACATTTCGTTAATCCATAATTTAGATACATATCATCATTATAACTAAGTCAACATGAATGTAAGATTCGAATTTTATACCCTAGTTTATGCCAACGTAGATGAATTCCTTCTATATTACTAGTTTAATTGCCATGAAAGCGGCTTAATTTGTAAAGAACAACACATAAGATGTTAAGAACAAGATTTTTTTTTTTTTTTTGGAAAAATGCATGGAGCTCATAATAAAATAAAGTTTTCCTTTTTTAGATAAAAGATAGCATAATAATATAAAGTCGGAGCAATGCAAATTGGTATAGCCCCAAATTAGAGAAAAAAACCTTGGGCCCATTTCACGTTCTTAGGCTGCCGGGTTTACAATGAAGTGATGTCCAAATGTCTTTAGGAGTTAGAAGTGTGTTTAAGATAAACTTTTAACTTTAAAAGCTACAACGTGTCACCCATCGAACTCTAGCTCGACAAGAAATAGGAAACCCTGTCCATTTCGAACACGATTTCGAATTATAATAGGAATAGTTACGTAAATAATTGCTTTGTGTTGTGTGCAAGCAATAGTATATTAAACAAAAGGGAAGCCATAGATTTTGTGTACTTTGTAACATCTTTCTTGTACGTGGGTTCGACGAGAATGAGTAGGGAGATGGATAAGAAGAAGTTGCCATTGTTGGAAGATGAAGTTATGAAGGATCATAGTGGTGTTGAAGATTTGTGTCCGCTTGATATTTTGTTTATGGCTGCACGTGCTGCGAAGATGAAGCATGACATTGACAAGCTCAAACATCCAAAGAATAATATTGTTGTGCCAAAAGAACCAAAAGCTGTGCAAGAAAAGTTCATAAACGATGCTACCCTAGCACAAAGAAAAAGGCCTTACTCAGTGTGCAAAGTTCTTACTTTCATGAGATCTGAGAGAAGTCATGATAAGTAGTTATACTCCCAAAACTCGAATCCACGACTTTTGACCACTTTTGAGGAAAAGCACTTGCAATTGCATCAAGTCTTGACTTCTATCCAAGCACAAAGAAAGAATGAACAAAAGCTAAGAAGTTGTGAAGAAGAGGAGAATAAAGATTGGGGTTCAAAAGCCAAGATAAAGAGGTCTGGTTGTAGAGGAAACTTAATGAATCAAAAGCCGACACCCAAATTGCCTAAAGAGTTTATTGATAAGATTGAAGCAATGGGTGGGACTGATATAATGTTGGTGATACAAAAAAAGCTATTTCCGAGTGACTTAGACAAAGGTTTAGCCCGGTTGTCGATGCCTTTGAAGCAATTAAGGTCGGATTTCTTAACTAAGGAAGAGAAATCAATGCTTAATGCACAAGAAGAAATCCCAACAATGTTGATTGATCCTAGACGTGAGGAGTTTAAGATTGTTTTGAGGTAGTGGGACATGCCAAAGAATACGGGCAAAGTGAGTTCGATGTATGCTCTAAGGACTGATTGGAATGAGGTTCAGTTGTCAAATGAACTCGAGGAACATGATGTAGTGCAAGTTTGGTCATTCCGGCTTGGCCAACAATCTAGTGACAATGCTTCTTCTTCTTCTAGTCAAGAGAGAGGATCACTCCATTTTGCTCTTGTGTTGGTTGAGAAAGCGAAAGATAGTAAAAAAGATGCATAATCAAGGGATCAAGATTAGGTACTGCATGCGGTGGAATTACTCTCGTTTTTTTCACGAAAACTTTTTACTTCTTTACTTTTAAACTTTATTTTCATTCTTATTTTAATTCATTCAATAATTGAGATTGAAAGTTGTTTTCTTAATTCCGAATATCAGCCATTGAAAGCAATTGCACGGTAGTAATTAGTATTGCTTCCAATATGAAACTAGTTTTTTTTTTTTTAATTATGTTCATAATTTGTTGGAGCATATGTATGTGGTACTTAATTAGTACATTGATTGTTTCTTATGGGATATTGTGTTTATGTATTTTAATTTTATTTTTGAAGTTTCTTGATGTTAGTATGGGCTTAAATGCTTAATATTTGTGAGCAAACATATATATTACTGTAGAGAGGGAAAATTCCCGACCTATCACAAGCTGACACGTCACATTACCAAGTCCACAAAATACAGCCAATTACAAAATGCCACATATTGCTGCTAGGTTTTACTATCACTACTCAGAAGCCAATGAAAATTTGCCAAGTGTCATGCAAAAACCAATCACGCATCAGCGCATGTAAGCGATGACACAAGCAGTCTCGCACGTGTAAGCGATGACACAAGCAGTCCAGCGCGTGTAAGCGATGACATAGGCGGACCAATCAGGCTGTGACATGTGTCACCAATCAGACTCCGCCACGTGTCGCTCACCCACCCCCAAACTCCTATAAATAGAAACCTTCCTAAGGGGGATCTGGATGAGACACACACCAAGCCATCTAAAGCACAAGCAGCATCAGAAAAGATTCAGAAGCATCAAAAGTATAGAAGCTCTGCAGGAATCAAGCCTCAAAGCCTTCAAGAACTTCAACCTCAAAACCGAAGAACACTCGAAGCAGAATCATCCAAACTATCTGCCTAGATCCTAAAGTTCACTGGAATCAAGCTCAAAAGCCTCCAGAAACTCCAACAATCATAAATTGGTGAAGCTCAACGGATTCAAGCCTCCAAAGCCCCGAAGAACTTCCACCACAAATCTTCAAATACGAAGAACATTCAAAGCAGAATCATCCAAACTATCTGCCTAGATCCAAAAGTTTGTGGGAATCAAGCCAAAAGTGTCCGAAAACATCAACAAATCACAAATCAGTGAAGCTCTACGGATCTAAGCTTCTAAAGCCCCGAAGAACTTCCACCATAAACCTTCGAAGACGAAGAACATACGAAGAACACGAAGAACGTGAAGAACAAAGAATTTCTAACAAGCTCATAGCCAGAGATTCATTGTAATTCCATTTCAAAGGTCTTCGATCCATTCCTCAGCCAAATTGAAGGATATTTGTGTTCAAGTCAAAATTACATTACTACAAATCCAATCAACAAGTCTTTTAAGGAGATCGAATCAGATGATCACTCTTTTGTAATTACAGAGAATTGTACCACACAATCATCAATACAAATTCGCATTTGTGAAACTATTTTACTTGTTTGATTTATTTCGAACCGAGAAATTTAGTCGTCCACAATTACCTAGATTGAAGTTGACTTCCAGAACATTTAAAAAAAAAATCAGTTTAGAGCATATTGGTGATATGTTTTAACATATGCATATTTTTTTATTAGTAAAAAAAAAAAAAAAAAGGAGCATATTGGTGTGTTGTGTTGTATTTGGAGAATTTCTTATACACAACTTGAAAATTAGTAACATGGTTTGGCTTAGTTGAAGGGTTGTGATGCAGTGTGTAACACACAATTACTATAACTCTTCCATAAATCTTAAGTTCTACAAGAACACTATGCTAGTAGGCAAAAGAAATGGATAAAATTTCTTAAAAGAAACTTTTGAATAACAACTTAATAATCACACCTCTTTAGAAAGAGTATTTATAGGAAGAGATTCTAATTATCTCCTAATCCTTTCAAAAAAATAAATAACAAAATTCTACTTCTACTAGAGAAAATAACTCAACTTTTTTTTTTTTTGAGAAAGAAAAAAGAACTCAACTTAATTAGAAAAGAAAAACCAATAAAATCTTAATTCAACAAGGAAAAGGAAAAGGGAAAGAACATAAAAAAAAAATCCTAATTCAACTAGTCAAGGAAAAAAAAAAAAAAAACCCTAATTAAAGTTTTGACTGCCAAGCTTGCTACTTGAACTATTGATTTCTGCAATTTGTGTGTGAGCCAGTTAATTTAGATAAGATGGGGGATGTTGTGTGTTTAGGAATAAAAATTACATAAACCCTTACCTCTACTTAACAAAACTTCTTGGGTATATACGTGCGAACGAATTCTCATATTGATAAGAGTGAGAGTGGTTAATATAACATTACACTTTTATACATTTGTTGATTCATCAATTCCTAATGGACTTAATCCCATGCCAAAGGCCTTGTAGCTGAATTGACACCTTCCTATGTACAAAGTGCTTGGGGGTCTAGGGGGGAAAGGGTTCGAGCTGCGAGGTTAACAGCATGTTGTAATTATTTCTCAAAAAAATGGACTTGATCCCATTAAAGTTACATTAACTCTCAAATGCAAAGATTCAAATATTAATACCAATAGATATATACAGAGTCTCATTATGCTTTAAATCAAATTTAAGAGAGAGGAATGCAATCGCTTTGTAGTTCTTCAAAAAGAGGACCATTTGTAGTGTTTGCCTTTGAATGCAAATTTAAATTAGGGTCCAATTACGGTGATTATGGGCTTTTTATAATTACAAGCCTGGGCAAAGTGAGCTTCGATATGGTGCTACTTTAACGCATAAATGAACAGTCCTGTTAATGTATTTGGACCTGTGAACAATTAGAATAGCTTCAATTGGTGAGCTAAAGTTCTCCAGCTCTATTCAAATTAAGGGGCCTATAACAAAAATGAATTAGAATTTTTTAATATCTTAAGTTTTTACCAAACATCACAAATATTTTATCATATATTTGTTAGTTAAATTCATAATTTCTTAACAGCTTAAACTTTTAAGAAAAGTAATAATTTGTCACGATATCACCCTTCATAAAAAAGTCTCACATGTCTAGTAGACCCATATGTGAGAGAATGAGTGTTAGAATCTGGTAACATTAGATGATACATGGCTTTGATATTATGTTAAAATTGACAAAAAGGTATAAGGTACCGTGATATTAAAAGAGAAAGTGGAAATAAGAAATTCAACATGCTTTGATACCATGGCTTGTGTTAAAACTCATTTCCCTCTTCCTTGTGTGTGTGTGTTTGTTTCTTTAATATATATATATATATATATATAGAGAGAGAGAGAGAGAGAGAGAGAGAGAGAGAAGTCTTTAGTGGACTATATATTTGCTATCTTGAATTGTGTATTATAATGAACCAAATGTACCATCATATTATAAAACCACAGTAGTTCATAGTGTTCTACAAAACTATGGTATACACATTTATTGTAATATCTTAATATATTCTTACAGCTTTCATATATATATGGCGAGAAGTCTTTAGTGGACTATATCTTTGTTATCTTGAATTGTGTATTATAATGAATCCAATATACCATTATCTATATATCTATATAAAACCGAAGCTTCTACTCTCTCCACAATTTTCCATATCAACATTTTTTATTTATATTTTTTAATAAAAAAAACTAATTAATAAACTATTAATTATCTAATAGTGAGCCGTAGATATCAAACTTCAAGTTGATCAGGACACAATATGAGACTTGAATTTTAAAATTAATAAACTAATTAAAAAACCTCTCTTTCTTCCCCAAAAGCAAACCCGATAAAACTCCTAAAACAAACCTATTTTGCTAGCAGACTAAAGAATCAACAAAGAAACAACAAATCAAGCAAAATATTGTTATCTATCCTCTCTCAAACGCAGACCCAAGCATGACCATGGGTGTTCCTCTCTCAAACGCAGACCCAAGCTCGACCATGGGTGCCAACGTTTTCAATCTCCGACCCGCCTGCCATATCAAATCATTCTCTCTGGGTATTTCTCAATTAATCTATGACTAATCTCTTTTCCTACTATCTTCAATTAGGTTTTTTGTCAATTTAGGGATTTCAATTCCTAACCCTTTTTTCCTCTCTATTCTTTTTTGTTGAAGTCAAGGAAACACTAATAGAAAATCAAATTCTACAGGTTTTGTAAGAAAATATTGTGGATATGAATGGGTTTCGTAGTGGAGATAGTATTGAAGAGCCTCCCAACCCTCAAAATCTAACAACAATCCTACAGGTTTTGCTTTATCTTCAAGTTCTGCTTTATTTGCTATTTAGGTTTTTTTAGCATATCCAATTTACCTTAGCTTAATCGTCTGTTTGGTTGAATAATTATTTGGCTACCTAAAATGCCAGCCTTCTGCCTCTTCATTATAGAGAAATAGGGAATTAAAAATGTGTTGATGAAATTTTTATTTCTTGCTTTATAATTTTGAATTTGGTTTGTATTTTAGAGTTGATTGTATTTTGTAGTTTTATAATTTTGAATTTGGTTAGAAATTTTTATTTTTATTTGTGAATTTGAAATTTAAAGCAGTTGAGTATGAGGATATTTGTAAACCTGTAGTTTGGCTTTGCGTGTGGTTCTAATATATATCAAATTCAGGAAGGGGTTACTCAGTATGTGGTTTGACCTATAAAACTTCAATGCTGCCCCATGATGGTTGAGATGGTGTGACAATCCATGAGTATACACATACTATATCCTCCTCCTCTCAGGTTCTCACATTTTCTTATTTTGTATTTTAATTCCTTTTTCTATTTGGTTGGAGATTCATACTTTTCTTTATTTATTATTATTATTATTAGTAGCCTTGGTTGGAGTTTCTTAATTCGTATAAGATATTGTTAGAAATACAAAGTATTTTGGCTGAATTATTATGTAAGCATCCAATTAAGAAGTTGTATAACTGACTGGAAACTCAGATTCAGTTCGTTATTTTCTGTTTGATTATTGAATGCCCAATAGATTTTTTGTTTGTGGCAGGATTGGAGTAGACTGTGTGTATCTATGGGAGTCTTTTTAATATCATTATTGGTTTATTAAGTTTAATCTAAATGTATATGCAATATTGTGGCTCTATTTGGTTTTTGAAATCTATTTTATATCAAAAGTATTTGCCATATAAAATATTAGTAGTTGATAGTGTTAGGGTATGAAAATATCAGAATACAAATACCGTTTTACTCTTTGCATATTCGTGATATCATTATAACTATGGCATGTAGCTCTGGACAGGTGCTTCCAATAATCAGGTTATTGGATTTAATTTGGTGAATTCTTATCTGAGTTCATGTATGGCTGCTGTAAGGACCGGATTTGAGTCCCTAGCCTAAAAGACAGATGGACTTAGGCCCAAAAAGTCCAAAACAATTGAAAACTGGGCTAAAATGAGTTGGACAACAAATAATGTGGACTCAAATGACAAGAACAGAAAGATAGATTAATTTAAACTAAAATAGATCGTCCTTGGCACAATCCGAGGAGATCAGTTCTTATATATTTCTTATAAGTTTGATTACAAATTTGATTCCTGATTGCTACTGTGTTTCTCTCTTAATTTCTCGCCCCTCTCTTCCTCAGGGGTTTCTTACATTATATATCTCCCTTTCAATGATCTTGGCCCTTCATTTGTTGATCATCCAGGTCATTACTTGAGTGTTTGTCCCATCGGGCACCCCCTCTGGCCCTCTGTGAGTTGGGGTAGCCAAGACAGCACTATTCAAGGGTCTTCTCCACATAAATGCGGCCAGAAAGTTAGCTACAGAGCATTCAATGCGGTGGCAGTAGTTTTTCTCTGGATATTTCCTAGCTCCCATTCTTTCAGTACGTTCATAATGCACGTCCCTATCAGTGGAATTTCCTGGAAGGTCACTTTGAACGATAGGATATACATTTGATCTGTGCTTTGTTTATCCGAGGAGATACTCCTCCTCGAACCACCTTCCCCAACCTTTCCATTTGCATCTTACTTACGGAACTCTGAGCTTGACACCTTCACTATTGTTTATTCGTTCTCGGACAAACCAATGTCCTCGGCCAAGGCCCAAGGCCCAATATACAATTTTGGGCCCTTCTCCCTATAGCTGCCAATGTCTGAATTCTTATTGTAATTTATGCACGATTGGGTGTTGGTTACTTGAGCTTTTAAGTTTATTTTAGGTTTCTAATTGTGATGGGAATGCCCTGTTTTAAACATATTGTCTTTCATTTCTATTTGCTGGGAAATCTGACTAAATATCTAGCACAAACTTTGTGATATTGATGGCTGACATTGAAAATGTGACATTGATAGCCATTGTTTAGATTATGTGAGACAATTATTATTCTACTATTATAAGTATGAATATTTGATCTAAATTCAATGGGTTTCAAATCCTGTTGCAATTGCATGAGCCCTTTGTTGCATGCAATAAATGACCTATGAAAATCTTAGAATAAAATGAGATGTAGCTAAGCTAACTTCTAGCTAGCACTTCAAGTCTTCAAGAGACAATGGATCCTTTGTAAATAAATTGAATCTATAAATATTGAAGCTGTAATGTCATGTGTTCTGTGCATTGTCTATACCCTCCTTGCTTAAGAAGTGTCCAACAATTACATGTGATAGGAGGGTCCATTGATGGGCCTGAAATTAACAATCTCAATTCTCCAGCTCATCTTTTCAATTTCGACGTCGACCATTACATTTTATGCATAAATGGCCTTTTTGTGATGGTACAAAAGTGTTTAATAAGGTCAATTTAATTGGCTCTGCCAGCCCTGAGATGCAATGCGTTTACATTGGAGGAAAGAAAGGCCACTACATTTCAAGTTGAATGCTGAATTGTACAAAGTCATATATACATCAGTGTATTCATTATTGTACCACAGATATAAGTTTATATATAGATAATTGTTTTTTTTTTTAATGAATCCTGTGCATTGCAGGAGAGTATAACTTATCGTCAACAAGTGGAACAAGAGTTTATATTGATTTGAAAATTTCTGAGACTACTAATTTCAAAGATCAGTAAGTGAAACCTTGAATAATAACATTGTGTCCTTAACATTGCTTTATGTACTACAGACTTGCTTTTATAAAATTTAACTATAAAATTATGAATTGATTGATATTAAATTCAATTTCTAGAAAACTATCTTTACCTGTTGGGGAAAGATTATAAACACTGAGATAGATAATTCTGGTTGGTATTTTATCTGTTGCGAAGTATGTCGTAAAAAGGTAAAATCAAGAGATGAGTTTTTATGGTGTGACAATTGCAACAAAAATGCATGCTTCCCAATCCCAAGGTACACAAAATGAAAATGTTTACTTTTTCTATTAAAATACACAATAACTAATATGATATTAACATTATATATGTCATTTCTCTTATCAGGTATAGAATTCAATTAAAGGTTGAAGATAGCTCAGAAATGACCATATTCATTTTATTTTATTCAAAAGCAGAAAAATTACTCAACATATCAATGAAAGACCTTTTGAACAAATGTTTAGAGGTGAGAATATGGAAGATAAAAATTAGTGTTTAATATTTACTAAACTTTACTTGAGTGTACAATTTGAAAAATATTACTTTTGTTAGGTGCCCGAAGAAGTCGTCCTTCTTGTGCAAATAGAAAATCTGAATGGAAAATAATTTGTTTTCCAAATACAACTAAATGACTATAATCTCAAGTGTGGATGGGAATTCTACACCGTCAAGAAAGTTTTTGAATCTTTTGAAGAAACTGATAAAGCAATTTAGCTTGATAAAATGACAAAAGTACGTATTCTTTAATTAGCAAAATTACAAATATGATATTTAACCTGTATATGTTGTAATACATTCCGCAACTTGTTCTATTGCCAGGCTTACATTAGTGATACTTCAAAGCAATGTGCAACTCACACCAACATTTGTACTCAAGAAAAACAAAAAAGACATATTCAGTGACT
This sequence comes from Notholithocarpus densiflorus, assembly GCA_030021035.2. NCBI lineage: Eukaryota > Viridiplantae > Streptophyta > Magnoliopsida > Fagales > Fagaceae > Notholithocarpus > Notholithocarpus densiflorus. The sequence goes on from JARYZH020000017.1 coordinate 2,254,801, forward strand.
ACTACGAAGCAATAAAGGAAGAAGATACAAAAAACACTTTAAAGTTGTCTTTCAATTTATTTAAAATATTGATTAAGTAGTTCTTTAAATTTGTGTTTCATACATTTTATGGATAATTGAGGATGTTAAAGATTTAATTCTTCATTTTATTTTAAACTTATGTTTGATTTCTATTTTTCATTATGTAAATTAATGTTTCATATCAAGATTAATATTTCATATCAAGGATAGGAAGCTATAAAACTGGAATCCTAATGTACAAGCAAAGAGGAAGAGAAAAAGAATAGCTTACATCTTTATACATAATAGCTCTCCCGTGCATCGCACGGGTTAGTGACTAGTATTATAAAACCACAGTAGTTCATGGTATTCTACAAAACCATGGTCTACACATTTATTGTAATATCTTAATATATTCTTACAGCTTTCAATGATTCTATTCACAATTTCCTTCAATCACATAACCATATCAGCCATACCTAAGATGAGGTTCTTTGGTAATAATTACCAAAGTATGTCACACATAATTCATGATTAACGTGCATGTGCTTGTGTTGCATACCCCTTCTGCACGTCTATGACATCATTGGCGATCGACAAAGCAAAGATACCAAGAAAAAGTTAAAGAAAGAATCTTCCTCTCTAGTTCAAGCAATAGCAAACCATGCCTAACACTCTTTAAGCCGTAAAAACTTTTATGACCCATGTCATTTTCTCAAACACATAATTATCAGAATCTAACATTGAATATTGGTATATTTATCTTTTGAGGAATTCCATTCTTCCTCATTGGCCAAATCGATTTTTTTTTTTGTGCTGCAAAAAAAAACCAAGAAGGGCCTCATCACCATGTCTCAAGGGGTACAATTGCATATTGAGAACAGTCATGTAAGTTGTTCTCTTTTATGTAATACATAACATGATGAAGCTAGTGTAGGTCTTGATCTAAATAGAATTAAACCATTTTATGCACAAGAAATTGTTAAATTTGGGTCCTATCTTTCATTAACTTCCTTTTATAATTTCTTATTAAGAAATACATTTTAATTTCATATGAGACGTATGTTTGTGCAGGTGGTGATGGATAATGGCATACTAAAAGTAAAATTATCAAAGCCAGATGGAATTGTTACAGGGATAAAATATAATGGCATTGACAATTTGCTTGAAGTTCTTAATGAGGAGGTCAATAGAGGGTACAATATGGCTCTACAATTGTTCTCTTTGTTTTCTAAGTGGGGTCTTAAATATTGTTGATTTTCTTTTAAGGGTCTATGAAAGCAAGCAATTTAAGGTAGTTATGCACTATTTAGTTATTAACTATTTTGAATGAAATATATATGTAGGTACTGGGACCTTGTATGGAGTAAAGCAGGAAGTACAGGAACAACGGGTACATCTGATGTGTATGTTAAATACCTCTACAGTTTACATACGCTCAGCAAAGAAGAAAAATGACCTCTATTGCTTCTTCTCATTCTAACTTTGCTTTATAATCCAATTGATCTTCTGTTCTTCTTCATCCTCTTTTTTTTCCCCTCCAACCTTGGTTAGCAGTTTGGTTATTTTCGTCATAATTTCTAAACAAAGGTTGAATTCCATATGTTTTTTTCGTTTCTTTATTTGGGTGTATTAAGGATCATCGATCTATGCATTTTAGAGAAACTTAGAGAGAGAAAAAAAGGCTAAGAAAACATTGCAATGATAATTTATGTGATTTGACCATGTGTCTACATCAACGAAAGCTACAATTAATATATTTTTCACTATAAAAAAGAATAGGCTTTACAACACACATATATAATATACCTATATTGTCCCTAGTTATATATAACCCTAATTTGGTACAATAAAATTGCCAGTACTTAACTTGGTTCTTTTTTTCTTTTCTTTTTCTCAAATTCGATTGTTATAATAGAGAAATGAAGATTTGAATCTTAAACGTCCCTATCAAAAACATCAGAAAATATTAATTGAATTATAAAATCTTATTTTATTGACAAATTTTCAATATTTTTTTTTTTTTTTTTTTTTGAGAATTTTCAATATCCTTAATGTTAATGAACCATGGAGACAATCACTATTATTCGACCCTAACATAGCAAACTTAAATCAAAGTGCAGTACCAGTGGGCCTCATGGGCTCCACTCCGTTGCATTAAGCTCATGCTTTGTCCATAACAGCTCTAATATAGAGATCACATTAATCAACATTACTTTTTCATTATTAATATATGAGTCACCGTTTTTAACGTTATTGCATCAAATATTGTCGACGAAATTGGTGAGTTCTTTCTATGACTTTTTTTTTTTTTTTTGAATAGCAACTACTTTCATATTTTGGTTTCTTCATCTCTGTTATTAAGAAAAGCAATAAATATCATGCAGGATTAAAGGAACAAGTTTTAGGGTTATAATGGAAAGTGAGGAGCAAGTAGAGATCTCATTCACAAGGTTGTGGGATCCCTCGCTACAAGGCAAGTCCGTCCCCTTAAATATAGACAAAAGGTACTCAATCAACTCTTAGAGTATTATACTATTATCTATCCAATATATATATATATATATATATATATATATATATATATATATATATTAAAAATGAACTCTTTAGAGTATTAGTTTTTTTTTTTTTTGAAAGATAATTACAACATACTGCTAATCTCGCAGCTTGAACTCTTTCCCCCCTAAACCCCCAAACACTTTGTGCATGGGGAGGTGTCAATTCAGTTATAAGACCTTTGGCCTCTTTAGAGTATTAGTCATGTGCTTAATGATTTAGTAATTTTATTGACGCAACTTTTTTTTTAAATAATTATTAAGGCGATAAGTTATAATTACAGCAACATTACTTTTAAATAGATTTATTATTGGCATCGGCTTTTATTATGTATCAATCCAATATGTCATGATAGTATTTGTGAAAAAAATTTAAATTAATGATGGTGACATATATACATGATATTTCAGGTTTATAATGCTACGTAATTCCCCGGGCTTCTACACCTATGCCATCTATGAGCACTTAAAGGAATGGCCTCCTTTCAACCTCCCACAAACCAGGATTGTATTCAAACTCAGAAAAGACAAGTACACAATAATATCGCCTTTCTACTTTAGTCAAATTAATTATTTCTTACCTTTTTTTTTTTTATAAACAAATGTATCTTGTCTGTTAATGGAAAATTAAACTTAATTCGGACATCTCTAGAATAAGGGGGTGTTTTTTTTTTTTTTTTTTAAATAATAATAATAATTTGATAATTGAGAGAAGGGATTTAAATCCTAAATATCTCAATTAGAAATACAAGGAAGTATCAATTGAACTATAAGTCACTTGGTTAAGGATTATTTTCACTTGATGATAATTGTAAGTTTGTATTCACATTAGTTCCTTATCTTGGTGAATGACATATAGGTTTCACTATATGGCAATGGCGGATAACAGACAAAGATACATGCCTCTTCCAGATGATCGGTTACCAGGAAGAGGCGAGCCTCTAGCTACCCCAGAGGCAGTCTTGCTTGTTAATCCTGTGGAGCCAGAGTTCAAAGGGGAGGTACCTTTTTTTGCACACATTTTCTCTAAGACTTTGAATCCTTGTATGGTAAGAATTATTGTAAGAAAATTAGTTGAAACCAATTTATCATTGATGAATTTCCTTGCATGTGTAGGTGGATGACAAGTACCAATACTCGTGTGAGAACAAAGATCTTCGGGTCCATGGATGGATTTGCATGGACCCACTCGTTGGGTTCTGGCAAATCACACCTAGCAGTGAGTTTCGATCGGGTGGACCCATCAAACAAAACCTGACTTCCCATGTGGGGCCTGTCAACCTTGCTGTAAGTGATAAAAATTATAGTAATATTAAGGATACAATTTTTTCATGATTTTTTTTTTTAATATAAGATGGTCAATTGCGATTGAAAGAATATCATTTTTCATATGGATACAAAACAAAGTCATTAACAACACTTTATTATGCACTAATTATAACTTGGCACTTTAATAGTTATAAAAAAATATTTTTGTATTACTAGACTTATTGCTAAAATTGTTTGTGTTTGTTTCTCATCGTAAAGAGAATTTAGGTTCAAATTTACTCAACAAGTGAAAAAAAAAAATACCGTGCATGCATATGAGAGACTTGCCATGAATTAGTATTTAGTACCAATTGTTGTGATTAATAATCATCTCTAATTGTATTAACCCAATCTAAATGTTTCAACCAGATGTTTCTCAGTGCTCACTATGCAGGAGAGGATCTTGTGCTGAAACTCAATCCCGATGAGCCATGGAAGAAAGTATTTGGCCCTATCTTTATGTATCTTAATTCTGTCACAGATGGAGATGACCCTCTTCATCTTTGGGAGGATGCTAAAAATCAAGTCAGTAATTTAAAATAGAGAGTTATCAAAATACAACCTTTGTAATTGAGAAGTATTAATTTAAACTTAAATTGATCTTCAGATGATGATTGAAGTTGAAAGTTGGCCATACGATTTCCCAGCTTCTGATGATTTTCCAACTGCTGATCAAAGGGGTAGTGTTAGCGGTAGATTACAAATCCAAGACTGGTAATTAAATCACTTCGGTTTTGTGTTTTTTTCCTTGAAACTCTTATATTGTACCTTTGAAAGGAATGGTGTCTATTCTTTTCATCTGACATATTTAATAATCGTATCATTTATTTAATTATGTAATTTAATACATATAGATGGTCTCTAAATTGTCATATAATGGGTTGGAGGATATTCATCCAACCCAATTTGGAAGAAAATATTATTCGATCACAATTTAATTTCAAATTTAAGAAAATGAGATTGATAGAGATACATCTTGAAGACACTCAAGAAATATTAGTAATTAAACACTTGATGTTACAAGATTGCACAACTAATTTACTTCAATTGAGATATCACACATCTATTGATTGTCTTTACTCTTTATATTTGATCCTGAACTAAAATTTTCATCTCTTATCTGGCTATAGGGGATTATTTTTTTTATTTTTTTATTTTTTTATTTATGGTTTATTTCATCTCTTATGGCCCTTGCCCAGGTTTTTAAGTGATGAGTACATTTCTGCAAACAGTGCTTATGTGGGACTGGCACCACCTGGAGATGTTGGATCCTGGCAAAGAGAATGCAAGGTGATATTAGTTCATCACATGGTTTATTACTTATAACAAGAATATCAGCATATTCTATTCTTTTATTAAAAAAGAAAAATGCTAATAGTACTAAAAAAATTGACATGCTAATATTGTGTTGTGTTTAAAAGTTAATTCCCTTCATTTCTACTATGCCATCTGTTTAATAGTTAGTCCTGGAGTGTAGATGAATAGCAATCTTTCCCTTACCCTTTTTTTTTTTTTTTTTTTTTTTTTTTTTTGTTTTGTTGATTTGATTCACTTAAAAAAATTAAAATAAATATTGTACACATCTTGAACAATAACTTCATTTTTTTTTGTCTTGACAATAATTACATTTCAAATTTTCGAAGTAATCTTGAAGTATAATAATATTATTGATTCAACTGCATCATCAGGGTTATCAATTTTGGACCACAGCAGATGCAGATGGCTACTTCTCCATCAAAAATATAAGATGCGGCAGCTATAATCTTTATGCATGGGTTCCTGGTGTCATTGGTGATTATCAACATGATGATTTCATTACCATAAACGCAGGTCCTATTCTTTACCTCTGAACCTTTATAAGGGTCAAAATGGCCAAGTATCATTATTTGCTAAAATATGCATGGATGTACCACTGTTCGCAAAATGATTAGAGATCTACAACTTTTTTAAAACTCGAGTTTGCCATGGAACTCGAGTTTTAAAAAAATAGCACGGCAAACTTAAAAGCTATTTTTTCAAAGAAATTGAGTTATACGGCAAACTCGAGTTTCAAAAAGGTGGTGAATTGCTAAATATTTCGCAAACAATGATAGCTAAATATGTTGCTAAATAGTGGCATGTGGCCATTTTACCCTTTATAAGTTCTCATTTTGTTCATACATTGTCTTATATGAATAACTTGTGCAAAAACAGGTTTTGATATTGATTTGGGTAATCTTGTATTTGAGCCACCAAGAGATGGCCCAACACTGTGGGAAATAGGCACTCCAGATCGCACTGCTGCTGAATTTTACATTCCTGATCCTGATCCAAAGTATATTAACAAACTTTATGTCGATCATCCTGACAGGTCAGCAATTCCTATTGTAAATTGAGTAATGCTATAATTATAAACTATTTTAAAGCATTTTTATAAACTGTTGATTTGACAAATTTTTATAATGAGTCTCATCTGAACTAACCACTAACATCATTTCTTTACATACCAATATATAACCATTTATCACATCAGCAGTTTATAAAATAATTTGTGTTTATAGCATTTTCCTTGTAAATTTAAAGAGTATAAAATCAATTTTGTATTTGCATATTTTTTTGCATTAGAGTGATAAAGTCATAAAATCATAGACTTTGCATTAGGAGAGATTAATTAGTTGTTCTAAGAGACCTTGACACTATAAGAAAAAACAAATAAAGCACATTTAGGGAGTAGGGAATTGTAAATCGTTGTTTTATATTGGCAGGTATAGGCAGTATGGACTTTGGGAAAGATATGCAGATTTATATCCTGATGAAGATTTGGTTTACACAGTGGGTGTTAGTGACTATAAAAAAGATTGGTTCTTTGCTCAGGTTACCAGGTGCATTTCTTTCCAATCATCAACTTATCTTTTATATCATGATTGCATTAATCAAATAATAATTCAAATTGAAGTTATTATTTCTTGTAAATGATAAAATAGAATTCATGATATCTAGACAATTATTGTGTGGCAGAAAATTAAGCGATGACACATATCAAGGAACTACATGGCAAATCAAGTTCAAACTTGACCTGGTGGATACAAATGGATCCTATACACTGCGATTGGCACTTGCAACAGCCCATATATCTGAATTACAGGTATGGAACTTCAAGATTACTTTTCATTAAATATTAACACGTAATAACTAATTATAGCATGTTAATGAATTGTCATGATGGTTGATATTTATTTTTTTATTTTTTGAGAAGGATAATGATGGTTGATCTTTCTTTCATTCGTTGGGATATTATGTTAAAGGGAAGTTTCAAATTAAGTAGTGGTATTAAGTAAATGATTAATAAACACAAATTGGACACATCTTAACTTAAGCTTCAGTTTTTGAGTTGAAAAAAATAATGTTTCAAACATAATAATCACATACCCCATCAGCAGCCAATGATCTTTAGATCAAAATGACATGTTTTGATGATTCTAACGAAGACATCTAGAATACAACTTTCACTCTCCACTTAAAAGTGTCAAAATTTTGAACCAGTCCTATAACCCATAATTTTGTGTCTAACTTGTATCTAACTTAATTTTAATGCAAACCATTATTACCAAATCCGACATATACCTTATATATGCCGGAAACACGAGATAATTATTTTACCTAAGAAACTTCCCAAAACTGTTCTTCTAACACATTTCCTATAACTCTAGCTATGCATGTGGACTTACACCCTATTGATTTTGTTTGACTGATTTTTGAAAGGTTCGAGTAAACGATCAAAAAACAAGTCCTCCCCTATTCTCAACTGGAGTAATTGGTTATGACAACACAATTGCTAGACATGGAATTCATGGACTTTACCGGCTGTACAATGTCAAAGTACCACTCACTCAGCTTGTGGATGGGTATAATACCATTTTCTTGACACAAACAATGGCCTCCAGCGATTTTCCAGCTTTGCAAGGGATTATGTATGACTATATTCGTTTTGAAGGCCCATCATCCTCTAATTCCAAGAAAAAAACAAACTAGGTTTGTATAGGTATATATATAAATCTAGGTTTGTATAAGTATATATATATATATATATATATTTATATATATATATATATACATCGTTGCATACTGTATAGAAGAAATATCTTTTATCTCCAATAATTAATTAATTAGCATATAGAACAAATTGCCTTCCAACAATGGGCATAACGATGTTTGTATTTTATTTTGAAGATTTTATAATTTTATAATTAACAGCTTTATTAATTGCAAAATGAAAAATACTTTTTGTATGCTATTTCATCAAAATTGGAAATGGGCTATTGGGTAACTTTACCAAGAGCCCACTGGCCCAAAATGACATCAAAAATTAAAAAGCTGTAATTCCTACAACATATTTGTTATTTGTTATTAGATTGACCTCAAACTAACATAACAAAGTATCTCATATATGATGTATCACATCGGATAATGCATATATGAAAGTCCCCCTAGCTACACACTAGTGTTTCGGAACACTGTATTGTTGTAACTCGAAAACGTGAGTTAAAGTTTTCAGTTATAAAAAAACACACTTGCGTATAAGTACAATTGTACAAATACAAATACAAATACAAACTTTACCTCGAACTAGACCACAATCACCCAATTTGAACCAGTTTTGCACGTGTTAGTATGCACTTGCCAATAATGTACTTTAAAAAAAAATAACAGTAACTTTCTTTTTTAACTTTTTAGTTTATATATATATATATATATGTTTACATATAGTTTTTAAACCTATTTTTAGTTTATTTGTTTATATTTAGTTTTTAAAACCTCTTTTTATTTTTGGTATAATTATCCTTTAACTAATTTTTAATACTAAATAAAATTATTATTTTTTCTTTATAAAAGTATTCAAATGAACTAGGGGTGACCACGGGTCGGTCTGGATCGAGTTTGTGCCCAACTCGCGACCAACCCGACCAAGTTGGGTTAAAAATTTTCAGACCTATCGCCGACCGGTCAAAGAATCGGGTCGGATCAGAAGGTTCTTTGTCGGAAGGTGGTCGGGTCTCGATCGGGGTCAGATTTGGCCGAAAATGGGGGAGATCTGGCCGAAATCTGGCAAATTTGGCTGAAAACTTGCCTTTTATGGAAAGATCTCGCTGGATTTAGGCGGATCTCGAAAATGTATAGGCGGTGGAGATTAGCAACCTTTTTGGTGGTAGAATCGGTCGGGTCGGTTGAAATCGGGTTTAAATGCAAGGACCCACCAACCGACCTGCCGGAATCGGGTTGGGTACCTCAGAAACCATCGCCGACCCGTCACCGAAATCGAATCCAGCAGTTTCCGGATTGGGTCGGTCGGAATTTCGAGTGGATCGAGTTACCGGGTTGTCTTGGACAGGCCTAAAATGAACACTAACCACATTTGAAGAGTTAAGTCCTCTATAATCATCGGCCTGATTCACCATCACTTTCATGACAAAATCATCCTAAATAAATTAAGATTTGCAACACCATATCATCCTTCCTCATTGGTAATGAGCCTCCATATTTCCCCTTTTTTTTATGAAAGCCAAAAACATACTTTCATTAATTTGTCATTTCTAATATTACAAGTGTTGTGTACAACAATTAGTCAATTACATAGATTTGTCTAGTCTCTTCTTGGTTTCCTCGATAGCATCAGTAGCTTTAACCTGCATCTTGGCAGCCTTTAGATCAGCTTCAGTCGCTTCCCTCTCGTTCTTTGCCGTCATTTTTTTCGCCTGCTTCCAATTTTCCCATATCAACAAAAGGAATCGATCATTCGGTCCCCAAAAAGTGTGTAAAGGTGTATATATTTAAATAGGGAATTAAGTAGAAAATAGGTGCATAATTACTTAGGGTCCGTCTGGGAACAGCTTATTTAACTGAAATTGAAAACTTTTTACTGAAAGTACCATAGATAAAGCTGAAAGGTAGCTGAAATAGTACCGTGGTCCGTGGAACCTATAAATATTACCAAAAAGTGCAATAGAACCCATGAATAGTAGCCTAGCCAAAATAGGTTAAATAGTAAAAAAGGAAAAAAAAATTGGCTGTTTAAGCCAATGCCAAACGCACTCTTAATCTTATCCCATCTTATCCATGCTACAATCCTTAATTCTTTATTGAATGTGTCATTTGAATAAATCTATAACATTAATAAAGTATACCTCCATTTTGTGGGGGTAAGGTATCTAATTAGTGAAATTATGATTAGATAAGACACTAAAATATAAGTGTAGGGAAATTGTTAGTACACACTTCTTGTTGTATACAATATACAAGTTATTTTTTTAATTGAAATCGTGACTTGAAGGGTGTGTAATGGCATAAATGTATACTTCATATTATACCATCATCTAACATTTGCTTTTTCTATGAAATATTTAAACTTTAATAGAAAGTTAAGGAACATTTTTTTTTACGGGGTAAGTACATAATAGTAATAGTAAACATGGTAAGAGAGAAGAGAGTGAAATACGTACCAGGCCAAAGAAGAAGGCTTTGACATAGCTAAAACCCTCTTGCACCGAAACTGACCAAATACAATCCCTCTTCAACCGTGACATCGCTGACATTTCTTGTTCTCTCTTCGGGGTACTTGCGGCTGTTGGCGGTGGCGACGACCTGATCTCTTCCATTACTCTCTCTCTCTCTCTCTCTCTCTCTCTCTCTAACAAAGCCGTGATGGTATGGGAGAAGAGAAGAGAATGGTGCTGAATTTTCCTCCTTAAGGCCACGAAGCTTACACGTTTGTGTGCAGCTTGCTTTACGTGGCAGCTTTAGAGCTCACCCACAACTACATTCTCACGCCAGCGAAGCAAAAGACTATATGACTCATGTGCTTGAAATATTATCTTGTGACTTGTGAGACTTTATGGGATACTCTTCATGTGACTTGAATCAAGCTTCAATGACCACATAGGGTGTGGCTTGATGATAGGAGTTCTCATTCTGCACCTAGAGAGGAACAGTTCGAGCGATAGCCCCAGCAAGATCCGTGTGGTACAGGTGGTATTACCCATTACCATCACGTGGCGTGAAGTCGATGAGCCCACACCAGAGACCTCCTTTTCCATTCAGGGAAAAAAAAAATCAAGCTTCAATGAACAATGATCTTTTTTTATCTGTTATTGGGCTTAGGCCCAGTTAGCAGTAAATGATGGAATGAAAACAAAATTAAAGAGAAATTATATTCGAAGGTCCAGAATTGAAACGACATGCTTGTGTTGTCGTGATGTAAATGAATGTGCTAGACTCCTAGTACTTAGAGATAATCTTCTTGCATCCTTAGCAATAGGCACATTTGAATGAATAGGTATATCCACCCAAGAGTTACAAGCTTATCCAAATATCATTTATTCACTATAAAAACAAATATTGCTTCCGTGAAACAATATTGTCCATCAAGTAGGATTATTGTCATTCTCAAAAAAAAGTAGGATTATTGTCTATGCGAAGGTGCATCATATTATGGTGTAATCACTTATCACAACCATACATCAACAAAAAGCATGAATTTCATTCCATTTCATTCGAAATTGCCAAAAATTTTCATTCTAATTAATTAACCAGTACGAATCACCTATTTATTCTCTATCGTTCTAAATTTTAGCTCATTCTAATTCATTCCATTGAATTTTATCTGATATAGTGATTTCGGTTGGTAACCCCAAGGTGGTACGCCAAAATAAACTAGTGTCAAAATATTTTATTTTAATGCACAAACCAAAATAGTATGTCAAAAAATACTAATATAACACATGAAAAATTATCTTAATTGTTTGTTTAAACATTCCTCTTCCAACGTCTGGGACCTACAGTTGTGTGTTCTTAGAAATGATGATTTATGCTTTGGCTCCATGAGATTTAAAAAAAAAAAAAAAAAAAAAATCTTACGTATCTATTATACGATAAGCCCCACCCATCTATGAGAGAGAGAGAGTACCATGGGATAAGTTTGGGCCGTATTTTTTCTTAAGGCCTGGCCTTTCCAACCCAGTCTTGGCCCAAAAATATTATCGTTATTCGTATCCTATCAAAAAAAAAAAAGGATAATATGTTTTTTACACAAAAAAATAAAAAGCGAAAGGGCAAATGGGTCATTTCGTATATTTCCAGATCTGTCGCGTCTATATATACCCCTAAGCTACAAAAACTAGGGTATAAAAAGCCCCAAATCTCTCCGCCCAAAGTTTCTTCGAAGACCAAACGTACAAACGAGACGAAGAAGAAGAAGAAGAATCACAAGCTCAACACCAAAAACCAAAACCACCAAAACCATCTGTATCCTCTCAAATCTCATTCAATTTATTCTCTCTTCCTTTAAATCATTCACATCTTTTACTCATTTTCAATTTTCAATTTCCAATTCCAAATTTTTTTTTTCATCTTTCATGATGAGTGTGTGTGTAATTGGTTCAGATCGTGTGCAGTGACGGAGAATGGCGACGTTTGAACTGTACCGTAGATCGACGATCGGGATGTGCTTGACGGAGACTTTGGATGAGATGGTGAATAGCGGTACGCTCAGTCCTGAGCTCGCCATTCAGGTTCTTGTTCAGTTCGATAAGGTACAGTTTTAGGTCATTCATGGTTTTGCGCTTTGCTGGTTGTGTATGAGTCACTGTTTTTTTGCACTTTGGAATCTTTGTTTTAATATTATTTTTTAACCCTTTTTTTTTTTTTTTAAATATTATTTTTAGTCTATGACTGAAGCTTTGGAAACTCAGGTGAAAAGCAAGGTCACCATTAAGGTAAACTTTTTATTTTATTTCTTCCTTTTTCAAATTGAGTTTATGTTATTGTTGAATTTTGATTATGGATCAGGTAGTGTCGTAGTTTTTTTTTGTTTTTTTATGAGATAAATTTAGTGCAATATCCACCTATTTATAGTACCATTTTTCATGCTATTGATGAGAATATAGAAAACTATAATTATTTGAGATTCTGAGAATAATTTTTTTTTTTTTTAATTTTAATTTTAAAAAAGCGTCTTGTTTGGGTTGCGTAGCATGCTGGTTGTTTCTGTTTTCAAGTTGAAAATGACAATGGTGAACTTTTGTTGGGGGAATATGCCATATGTAGAGGGGAGCAATTAATGCACCAGCGTGGAAGAGTGAGCTAATTTAAGACGAGAATGAAAAAGATAGAGGAAGACAGAAAAAATCCATTTGGTTAAACGATTTGGGAGTTTAAAAGCACGTTTTTAAAACCCAAAATGATGTTTCGCAACAGCAACTCCTCATAGCTTTTTAACAAATGCTCATTTTAAACCCAAAATGTCATTTTGCAACAGTTTATGCAAACGCACCCAAAATAATATCAATAGTAGTTAAAAAGAACTTCTCACTGAAAGAGGTGACATATATTATGATTTGGATATGATAGTTGAGGGCTAAAAAGGAAACATTAATATAAATATATATATATATATATATACACACGTGGCCAAATCAAATTTGTCGAGGATCTCTAGCTCACACTAAAGTTTTGGGATTATGACATGGTTATTATTGTTGTTGTATACCATACTTTGATTATTTTTTTTCCCTAATTCCCCTGAGGGAAAAAGGAAATTAAATTTACTTTGGAGATGGATTTTCAAGCGCTATCAATTTCCTATACTCTGTTATAAGACATGGGTTCCTTATTACTATTATTTTATTAGCACAATTGTTCAAATAATAAAACAGACAAAGGAGTTGCACCTTTGAATTCTTGAGTAATATTTTCTTCTTTGAAAAACACTAAATCAGGAGATGTGTTATGTCCCATTAAATTTCAAATGACAGAATCATGAATTGGTAATATTATTAAGGTTTTTTATTTTCCGCTGAAGAACTATAATTGGAGACAAAAAATTGATTAAATCAGATGGTATGAGTTTGTCCTGCCTTGCTATTATTCTGTCACATTTAGGGTGGACCTATTTTTGTGTGTGCTCTCCATATTTCTCTTGCAAGTCACAGGTACTACTAAAGTTGCTTGCAGATGTTCCTAGGTTCCTGGCTTAAAGAAGCAATAAAATAAAAATTACACTCTACCTGTGGATTACATCTTGGTTTTGCGCTTGTTGACTTGAATGACTCAGATTTTCATAGCATCAGAATGAAACACAATTATTTTTTTAAAATTTTGGATTAATTGTCTGCTGGTAATGTTAGTGGTGACAAAATGTGCTTGCAAGGAGTAATTGCTTATAGCTTATAATCGTCTCCAGTTTACAACAAAGGTGCTTACTAATTGTTAATCTATAACTTGCCTTCATTTATATATGTTCAGAAATACCTATCCAAAAAAATTTATATATGTTCAGAAATAATTTTATTGTGATATCTAGAGTTGACTTCTACAAGCTCTTTTGAGAGAGATTTAAACAAAATGATATTAGAATGGGTGTATGGCTATCAGATGCAGATATAGATAAAATAAAAGTAACAAAGTCGATTAACAAAAATGTACACAATTGGCAAGCCCTCTAAAAGAAAAGCATACATTGGAACACCTCAAAGTCCTTACCCACTACCAACTTGTACGGGGAGGACAAGTGGTAAAGGCAGATGCTTTCATAAGACCAAAAAAAAAAAAATTCCTCTTCAAGAGCCAAAAATAGCACAGAAATGTAATGATTGATTCAGGAAACACCCACTGTATCACCAATTGAACAAAGAAAAAGCTTTAAAGAGCCAAAGTGAAGTAACATAGAGTGAAGGGGTATTTGATGTCTGCCAAATAGCTCTAGTTCAAATGGCACCTCCTCCCTTGTAAGAGTAAGGTGTTGAGTGAGGTTGTGGGTTCAATAGCCATTGGGTGTGTATAACTTGCCAATAATAAATGAAATAAATGAGTGATATGCTGTTGAAGTTCTTTGCAGTGAGCTGAACATGGTGAACTACCTCCAATACTGTTTTCATACAGGAGTATTGTAGACGAGAGAACGTTCCAGTTCTGTCAATGGTTCTCATGTAAATGGCTTTGCTTATTTGATCCTTTGTTTTCCTTTAAGGCTTTAACTATAGGATTAGTTGCTATCATTTTTGTTAGATAGATATATGGATAGAGATCATGAAAGTGATATAGAGATAATTTTAAAATTTTCTAGGACTTATTAAAAAAAAAAAAAGATTTGGTAAATTTTCTATGGTCATAAATTGAAACAATTTGACCATCCAAGCATCCCTAAACAATAGTGTTAGGCTATAAAACCTTGCTATGCATTTTAATAGAGTTATGTACATATTTCAGGCTTAGATGGTAGTAGTCTAACACTTGAGTGCACCCCGTGGTAGGGTTTAATAAGTGTCTATTACTTTTTTGGAATTTGAAGTTTTTATTTTTAATTTGCATGCATTTAATGACTATTGTATATATCAATATATGTATGTATGTATGTATGTATGTATATCTAGTTAGGAGTATCTTAGAAGTATTGTATTTGCTTATGCTTTGCTATAACCCCTTCTAGAAGTTTCCATGCTACTTATTCTTTAAAAGGAAAGTTGAAGATTTCGACTCTTTAACCTATACACTGTTAAAATTTCATATAGGTGTCATTAATGTCTATAAATCTCTTCTCTACTAAATTGCTTCTTTGTGTGTGTTTCCTTTAAGGTTCCTATTACATGGCTGCTGAAGTGGAAAACTCTATTAAGAGCTGTTTATGAGCAAAAGAGTAAAGAAATGCCATTTGTAGTCTGTTATGCTTAATATGGAAGAGATGTCCACACGTTATCAAAGTAGAATGTTGGAGCAGAACACACTGATTGCCTTAATTGCTACAATTGCTATCTTTTTGCCCTTCATGTAGTTATGGTTTTGGTTCAAAGTAGAATATACTGAATAAAATCTTGCATCTCACTTGAGTCAACATTAATGTGGTGGTTGGTTCCTACCAATGCCTTGATTTGGAAGACTAGTATTTGAAATGATAGGCATGCCAGTTTATGAAATGCATCCTGTGATATGGGTATCTGAAATTTTGTATATTCCTGCTGTTATTGGCTATTTATTCTTTTTTGAAACTGAATATTCATTTCATTCAAAGAAAGGCATTACAACCAATACAAAGCTCAGGAAGGACAGAAAACAGCAAGGAAGAGTAACAAGACAGACCACAAACAGAACAGACCACGAGCTAATTCCCTTAGCTGAATCTATCTATACCAAGAAGATTAGCTACAATATCTGGTGTTGTACCAGTCCAGCTCTTCAACTCCCCATCTCTCTTGGCCTGTTGAGCAAGTTCATGGGCTATTTTGTTGCCATTCCTATTTATGTGTCTAGCCTCTGCCATCCTGAATTTGGACATTTCATGGATGATACCAGAAATGATGTGGCCAGTCATTCCTTTACACTCTTTGTCTTTTACTCCCTGGATAGTTTGCAGAGAATCTCCTTCCAAAATGACATTCTCCAAGCCTAGTTCAAGAGCTAGGATAGCACCTTTTTCCATGGCTAGTGCTTCTATTTCCTCTACTGCAAATTTCCCGGATAGAGGCATGCTCACAGTTGCAACAATCTGACTCTCCCAATCCCAAATGACAACACCAACTCCAGAATGACCATACTCAGCTGGGATTGCTCCATCCACATTTATGAGGAAAATACCTTCTGGTGGAGGCCTCCATTCTCTAATCTCCTTCTCTTTCCCTGTTGCTGAAATATTATTTGCAGTCTTGAAATCTTCCACCATTCTGATTGCTGTGCCCTATGGAAAAGGATATGGCAACTGAATATTCCAGAAAAAAATTTGTATTTTTGCTTGGCATTTGTGCATGAATGCAATACCCACCATGGCGAATTTAAATAGAAGAGGAATCCAAGTTGATGTCCTATGCCCCATCTGCAAGAATGAAGAAGAAGTTGTAGAGCATACCATACTAAGGTGTGAGCTAGCCAAGGCAGTTTGGTCAAAGTGGAGTGATGGCCTGGGAAATTTTTGAGAGCAAGGGATATATCTGATCTGGCTCAGAATAATAAGCCAGAACTCAATGTGACCAGAAAATTTTTTGGAGTTGCCTGGGCGAATTGGCTATTTATTCTTGAGTTTTGAATACATTAATCTTTTCATAACACTTGATTATATTTCTGCTTAATACGCCTTAACAAGAAACATAGGCTGAGTTTCGAGATTCAAAATTATATATTTTTGTTCTTTAGTCGACAAATCACTACTAATGTCACCGGGTAATTTCCTTTCTCAAATTTTTTTTTTTTTCTAGTTAATTTATTGCTGGTGGACTGTGCCTCATGCTGCAATGTGATATCGGAGCCGTTTCTCGATACTTTATTCCTTATTTATCTTACAGGACATCTCGCAACAATGCACGGACCTTCATCTTATAGATGCTTTATTTAAGAGTGAGGATAGCCAAGAGAATGCTATGTGGTGAAAATAGTGGCATGTGATTCAAAGTTGCTCACAATGAAATGTCTGAGGACAGTGGTCTGTTTAATAATGAAAATTTTATTGCCCCCCTATTGGTAGTAGATGGGCATATGGTGGCAAGGAAGAAAAGTTGGAGTTTGTATTATTACCCGCTGAATCGTAACAAGGGGAGAGATTGAATATAAATTGTAAAGCCATCACCCTTGAGATTTATAGTTATTTGATGTTACATGGATTATGTTGCAAATTTATTGAATGAATCTTTGTATTTTTATTTTTTTTTGTGGTAAAGTAAATTAGTTTATTACTTGGAAAACGAAACCAAAAAAAAAAAAACATGAAGGCTACAGCAAA
Organism: Notholithocarpus densiflorus; assembly: GCA_030021035.2. Classification (NCBI taxonomy): domain Eukaryota; kingdom Viridiplantae; phylum Streptophyta; class Magnoliopsida; order Fagales; family Fagaceae; genus Notholithocarpus; species Notholithocarpus densiflorus. The sequence continues at coordinate 2,272,402 of JARYZH020000017.1, forward strand.
CTTGGGAGTTGGGAGTTACTATGGTACCTAGATAGCACAAACCAAGTCTAGCTGACTCCTGAGTCTTGGACAGTCCAACCAAAAGAAGATACTATTAAAACTTCTGTAATTGTTTTTCTCATACTTTATATTCATTTAATTAAAATTAAATTTCTTAAGGGAATTGCATTTCGGGTTTTTTAAGTTCTTCTAATGATATAGAATTGTTGTCGTTTCATCAGAGAATTGTGGGATACACAAACTGTGGCTTTTAATATCCCTCTTTCTAATTGGAGCATAATCAACAAACAAACAAAAAATGCTTCCGAATTTTTGGATAATTTTCTGCAAAGAAGTAAGGAAATTTGGTCTTTTAAGAAAATCGAAACACTCACGATTGACTGTCGAGACTTGAGATTGGTTCCCGAAATCTGTTAATTTGTGACGCATGCCAGTGCTTGGCAGATTTATAAGTCCAAATTTATAGCCTGTATGTGAGTGGAGCCAAATCAAGCCACAGACTCATAAAACCTAGTTTGAAAATTAACTAGCTATGAAATAAGATTGAGTTTAGTGTTTTTAAGTGAATCTTGAAGTGCCTTCTTAACTGTTAATCTTCGAGCAATTCAAATAATATTTACACGAGGGAAAGAAAATTTTTAAATAGAGTAGCATTTTGCTTATATTGGCTCGAAAGTTGAAACAGTCACAAATCTCAAAAATAAAAAATTGACTTAGCTATCCATTTTGAGGAAGCCCATGTTTTCTTGAAAGTTGGTTCATATTCAACATATTATGAGAGAAATTAGTTCTCAATTATGGACATGGTTTTTTTTTTCTAAAATAAACCTATCATATCTTTTGTCAATTGCCATCATGTTATCACAATTTAAACCACATGAAATATGCTGCTTAATTTAGTCAAACCAATGTAAGGTTAACTGAATGATTATTGAGTCCTAATAAGAGCTAGTAATCGACGATATGCTAATATTAGTAACATTATTGTTGCTGTAATTGAGGAAGCTAAATACCGAATACACTCTAGGAAAATCCATAAGTGATTAGAGCTGTAATTGTACGTACTTGTAATTAGAGATGCAAGAGACTACAAGAAAGTCAAAATTTTATTAATCGAATATTTTTTATGTAAGTTAAATATGAATTATTCTTGACAGTAGTAGCATTCTTCATGTTGATTGCACTCACAAAGATATCTTGCCTCCTGCCACATCCAAGAAAAGCAAAAGGTTCAGTTTATGAAAGAATAAAAAATAAAACCAAAATATAAGTAGAATTAGAATGAACATTTCTACTATATGAATTCAAAATTATTCTTATAAACAACTAACATTGAAAACATGAATGGTTTTTCACCTGTTGCTTAGAAGAGATCCAAGTTAGAAAGAAAACTCTTGATGCTCTAACAAGAACAACGACCTTCTTGGCTTTTGATCGCCTTTGATACAAAACTCTTTTATAATTAAAATGTTCCCAATAAGTTGAGCATTCATCATGAAGTAGAAAATTTTCAAGACAAAGAGGTACTCCACAGCTAGACTCTAATTAACCTTTTCTATAACTCACCAGACCAATGGTCAGAATAGGTGCTGCACTTGGATTTATATAGGCCTTAAGGTATATTTTCATATACTTACGCGACATTTAAGTTGTAAAATGTTATCCATCAAGACATGGTATACTGAAAATTTCAAGTCTAACAACTAAATAAAATTTATTGCCCTATTTACTGTCCATATTTGCTAAAATATTCTAAGATTGCCTGCTAAAGTTAGCTAGAACTCAAAATCCTACAAAGGTTTCCATCTTAAGCTTACGCAGGAGACAAGTAATTACACATGTAACTTGTGAGATAAGGAAGAAATTTTATTGTGCATGTATCATTAAAAACTAAAAAAGACATGAGGTTCATTGGATCAAAACTCGAAAGCAGATTTTGCACCACATTCATATAGCACCATCATCAACAAGTTCCCTAATAATAAAATGGGTCGTCCAAAAAACAAAAACAAAAAAAAAAAAAAGCGAAATTATAGATAACATAATATTGGACATATGGTATATTTGATAGCATTTTTTATTATAAAAATTGATAGCAAGTATTTATTTCAAATTTTATGCCCTCAAAGTAAAAAAGCATATTTCAAAATATTATATATTTATATAATAGAATTTGAATCACTTGAATCCATTTCTACATATTGGGCATGGCATTTTTACCTTATTCATCTATACTATTTCTAAGAAAGATTCCTCGAATCGACTTTAAGGTAGCCTAAAAATAATTTAAACCTAAGTACGGAAAAACTTCTGGAGGACAACCCGTAAAATATATCTCCAACTCCACTTAAAATGCCTATTAAATATTAATTTCCTCCTAATACATATCTTTAAAACAAACTTATCCAATTTTTTTAAAAGGAAAATTATGATGACTAGACCCAAAAAAGCCTCATTTCACACACAAAGCAAGCTTCTTAATGAGGCTAGTAGTTTATAAAGAATTGTTGTCCTTCTTGGTCAAGCAAAATCTAGATGGTACGTTGTTATTTTTATTTTATTTTTTATTTTATTTTTTTTTGAGAAAGACGTTAATGCTTTGTTGAAAGTTGAAAAGTGTCATGGGAGGAAAATGTAGAAAATAACGCATGGTTTAACTCAAAATGGAGTCATTTGGTGAAAAACACCATTTAAATACGTATCAAACTCAAAAGTGGATGAAAAATGTAGCTTAAGACGAACATTTTTAAAAACAATATTTTTCAAAGAATATATAAAATATTTGAAATTATTTGTGTTCATTTTAAAAAGTCTCTAAAATAAATGTTAATATTTATAAGTTTCATGCCACCCAATTCCATTTCCATGTCTTCCATGTTTTAACAAAGCTTTGCTACCACGGTGATTAGCTAAATAGTAAATTACATTTTTTTAATTTGGATATATTTGGTGATATTACCTGTGGAAGGGTAGGACCTAAATACAGAATCTGGCACGTGGGCCCAATCCGAGGATGGAAAAAGGTCCATTTGCACATCAGTCCTGCTCGACACGTGGATGAGACTCCCAAGAATGAAAGACGTAGAGGCCTATCATCCGAGGAGCCCGAAAAGCGAGCACTCCTCCGAATTCTTTAGCTAGCCACTTGCACCGTAAGACAAGAATCGAGAAAGATATGTGAGACGCGATAAAAGAGAAAGGGGAATATCCAAATCAAGTAGCCATTACCTTCACATTTAATGCACTATACCAACTCGATGGTCGCATTAATGAAAGAATAACCCCCGATCAAAGATAGCCTCAATAAAGAAGCAAACACATTCCCACACCACCACATGTACCAATGGAATAAGCATCCAAGGAAGGCCCTCAGCCGCATGCTATGAGTGGCCAGAATGCAACTGGAGTATATAAAGGAAGCGAAACCTCAAATTGAGGATAGAAAAACAAAAAGAAAACAAACAAACTCGTAGCATAATCCCGTACTGGGACTAAATTTAATATTAAATACTGCTCTACTGTGTCCGAGGAAGTGTTAATACTACGATTTTCTCGAGTGATTTTTCTAACTTTTTCATCATAGGCTGCGCTGGACCACAAGTTAGCATTAAGGGTCCGTTTTTGATAGAACTTATTTTGCCGAAACAAAAAGAAACAAACAAACCGCAGCATACCCAGTACTGGGACCAAATTTAATACAACGCTGCTCACTGTGTCCGAGGAAGCGTTACCTCGCTTTATTTTCTTGAGTGATTTTTCTAACTTTTCTATCATAGGCTAGCTTGGACCACAAGTTACATTAAGAAATTGCTCGGATAACTTATTTTTGGTTAAACAAAGAAACAAACAAACCGTGTAGCATAATCCCGTACTGGGACTAAATTTAATACAACAGCTTGCTCGGACAGTCCGAGGAAGTGTTAATACTCGGCTTTATTTCTTGAGTGATTTTTTCTAACTTTTCATCATAGGCTAAGTAGTTGGACCACAAGTTAACATTAAGGGTCCGTTGGATAGAACTTATTTTGTCAAACTAAAAACCGAAAACACTATAGCGAAATAATTTTAAATGTGTTAATAGTGTCAGGGGACCTATTTTTAATGCAAAGCCACAAAAGTCACTTTGTGTGTGACCCGTAAACACTGAGCACTACGCTAACTTGTCAACAATCATGGGTCAACAAAAAAGAAAAAGAAAAAAAAAGAGAAAACGCGTGAAACACGAAATGCAGCCATGGACGTAGAATCCAAACAACACATACTAAATCGATCCTCGAAAGCCCACAACTTTAAACAAATTAATTGTGTTAGCCATCTAGCCTAAATCCACCGCTCTATGCATGTAGCTCGCTGGGCTTCCTACATTACCTATTAAGATCCACATTTCCCCTCCCTTATTGTTGTAATTATCAAATTATAAATAAAAATAAATTTGATCATTTAAATTTTATTCTCGTAATGTTTAAAATTTTAGATTGATCAACATATTATATTTCATCATTCTATCCATAATTGATTTTGATATCAAAATTGATGGACAAAATTGAGACAATTAAATATATAATAACAAACTAAAAAGTCGTGATACCTCAATTCGACACTTTTAACATTTTCACCAAGACGGGGCCGCTCAAAACCCCAACTCGAACTATCGAATTATCAAATAGACATATACACAAGAAGAAAATTGAAATGACAAAGTTTGGTTACAACCTTGGTTGTAGTCTAAGGTAACAACTTCACTCAATATATTTTTATTTGATGAATTTTGAAATCCACCATTAAATTACATTTTCTTCTTATATCCTCGACGCCAAAAATTTCCGAAAAATCAAAGATCAATAGGTATGTCATCAATCAATTGTTTAAATTGCAAGTTTTTGTAGTCTAAAATTACACATAAAAAAGGTTTATGGATCATATATATTAATAGGTAAAATCAAAGAAAATCCAATTAGATTTCAAATTGGAATTCAATTAGGTGTATTTGTTTGGAGGTGAAATAGGTGGATGGAAAACTTTAGAGAGAAAATAATAGGAAAGAAAACTTTTTGGAGTGTGTTTGGTTGGGTGAGAGAAAGGAAAATAAACAATGAGTGCTCGCGTGTTTTCTCTCTCCTGACCGACCAAAATTTTTCTCTCCCAAATGGAGAGAAAACTGTGGGGAGAAGCTCACTAACAGGAATTGCCCAAAATGCCCTCACATTCTTCTTGCCAATCCTTTTTTTTCTTTCTTTGTTTCAGGTTCTAGTTGTTTCATGATTTTTTTCATCCCACTTTTGCTTTTTTTTCTTTTCTTTTGTTTTGACTACTTTCTTCCATAGTTTATTTTCCTTTTTTTTTTTTTCACTGTTACTAATATGCACGTTCATTGTTTTGGTTTTTTTTTTTTTTTTTTAATCTCACTTTTTTTCTTTTCTTTCTTTTTGTTTGTATCACTTTCCTTTCTATTTTTTCACCAGTTTTATGATCTGACTTGTGCCTTTAAATAATAATTTAAAAAGTGAACAACCATATACTCTTAAATAAATAAATGTATAAAAATTGTATCGCATTTTGTTTTTATTTAATAAGGACATAATTAAAATTTATACCAACTTCATTTTTTATAGTTTTCCATTTCTCCACTTTTCTATCCTCCCAACCAAACACATGTGAGAGAAAACTAAGGATATGTTTGGTACAGCTTTTGTTTTCATTTCTAAAAACTTGTTTTTGGAAATATAAATAAAAACAATTTTCTTATATTTTTTAAATCAAAAAACATGTTTGGTTAGTTAAATTTTTAAAAATAGAAAATACTAAGATATGTTGTTACTAGGATTTAATTAATGCTAACTCATTAAATGAGACATACTCATTTAATCAAACGCTGCTGCTTATCGACTTTTGAAAATTAAACTGGTACGCTTGCATATTTTCGCCCTTCACAAATTGGAGTTTCAAGTAACAATTTTTCGCTTTCCATTCATTTTTTACACAAACAAGCTTTTAGTTTCAAAATAGAAAATTGTTTTGAAAACATAAAATAAGGAAAACAAAGCAATACTAAAACATACCCTAAATCTTTTATCCTCCCACTTTTCTATCCCTTCCTCATTTTCTATCCTCCCACTTTTCTACTCTACAACCAAATGGACCCTCGAATTTAATTTTGTGCCATGTATCCCATCTAATCTAAGCTTTTAAATTCTTGTGCCAAGTGAGTTAATTCAAAAGATAAAAACTAGATTTCAATTAGAGTTTTAATTTTGCTCACGTGTTCCATCTAATGTAAATTTTTTTAATTTTTGTGCCAAAATGAGTTAATTTGGTATAGAAACGAGAAGTCCAATACAAATAAACCATAAAAAACATAATTTTTTAATAGATTTTATATTTATGACTTTTTTTTACAACTAAAAACACCAAGTTTATAAGTCATTTATATAATATACTAAGACTATGTACACCATTATTAACTTAGATAATATGTATATATATATATATATTGTTGTTTTTTAAACCAAAGCTTAAAGAAAATTCAATTAAAATCAAAACGGGAATTTGCTTTTGTTAGCTTTCCATACAAATTAAATTGTTTATATTTTTTTTTCTTCTAAATCATGAGTATATTTTTTTATATTGTTTTTATTCAATATTTTGTATGCGAAGATATTAAACATAACAAACCATAAATTGTTTAACATCTTCGTGCACCTATCCTACATTCAATTTAGGAGATACTATAAGGACCAATTTATTATTTTATTTTATGCTATATTTAGTAGAATTTCACAAAACAATAATTGTGAATTGATATTGTATATATAGTATCTAATAGTGATTTTCAAAATTATACACGTAATAACAATGTAATAAGAAATCATTGTAAATCCACATCACTTTAAAATTGCAAAGAAAATTATTTTAGTACCCTCTAAATGTCCTCATCAAACTATGTCTTAATAACCTAAATTAACATCAATAACACCCCTCGTTAATTCATCATTTCCCGCATAAGCACAGTTACATGCTAATAGTAAATAATATCTGAATAATACAAAATTTGTTACGTGTTAAAAGCGAAAAAGAACATGCAATCTAATAGCTAAATTTTCAAAATACATAGCACCTTATTTATTTATTTATTTGTTTTAAAGTTGAGCTACAACCAAGCCAGAATAAATTTTGTCCAATTTTTTCCAAATTGAAATACCCTCATTTATTGTTGGAGGATCAAAAATGTAAATTTCCTTTTTTCTTAACGCTTATGTACTATGTTGTAGTTTAGCCTTAAAAACGCCACGTCGTTTATAAGCACGGCTTAACGCTTTTATAAAACGACACACCGTCCCGCGTCTCACTCTCCCTTTAAAATGGGCAAATGATATTGAAGAAACGACCGTTGCTCGGTTTTCAATTCTAAAATCTAAAATCTCTCTCTCTCATTATTCGACTATCGATGGTGATCCTCAGAATCATAATGGGTACGATTCTCACTTTGGAGATACAAACGCAACTCTTTTATGCTTTTCTCAAAGCATCGGAATCGAATCGGATTTTCCTATCTTTTCCACAAGTATTCAATTTGAATTTCATATCTTTTTTTCTCGTGAGAAAAAAAAAAAACCCTAGCTTTTCTTTACTTCCACTGATGAAAACAAAAGAAAATTCCCTTTCATCTAATCATCTTCTTTTCTAGGCTTTTATGCCTAGAGATTCTTAATCACATCACAATCACAATCATATGAATTTGCTTTGCTAAGTGGAGATTTGATTAAATATAAAAAATCTTTTGGCATATATTATATTTATATCAATTTGATTTTATGGCATATGTTAGTATGTGATTCCAATTGTTCTTTTGCAAAAATAATTGGTAAATTTGACTTCTTTGTAATGTAACCTTATAGCTTGGTGTGTTAATTGGTAAAGTAACACATCATAATTCGCTACCAATAAGTCTAGTGACACAATTTTTTAGTGATGTTTTGTTTACTGCTAATTCTTACAACCGATATGTCAACGATGCAAAAAAAAGTAACTCGTAGCATTCATTTACATGTAGGCTAAAAGCAACACCGCCTAATCGCCAAACTCAACCGACACCTATTGGTGTTTCCACCGAGACGCAGGTGGCTCAAATCCCCATCAACTATCAATTATAAAAATAATTAAATAAAATAAAATAAGAACAATCACATTTATCATGACATCAACAGAGCCTTTAAGAATCTCAAGATTTTCCAAAATACAACAATTTTTTAAAAATTGTTGAGGCGCGGTGTATGTAGTGGGCCAACGTTAACTGACTGCACTAATCACAATTGCCAGTACAAAGTTTTTAAATTTTTTTAAGGTTTCTAAGATACCAATCACTACCGATTGTAAAGTAAAAGAAAAAATCATGATGAACATGAACTTTCAGATTCTACCTTACAAGAATCTGCTACAGCTCAATGATTTGGACCCTCGATGCTTATAAATAGAGAGGCTGTCTATTCCTTGTGGTGTTTGAAACGCTGTTTGCTGGTGTTCCATGAAAAGTTGCCATGGCATCTTCAAAGGCTACCAGCTCTACCCAGGTTCCTCGGCTCATCATTTGAGCTTGTGGAAGGGATGCAACTTCAGGTAGTGATTTTCTGTTTATGCAGATGAGTTGTGGATATATTTTATTTTATACGCTTTGGAAAAGTTAATTAAACTTGTGTTGCTTGGTTTACGCCAGATTAATGTGACTGGATCTTCAAGTGGACGAAATGCTAGAATTGAACTTCAACTTAAGAACTGTACAACGACTTGGATACTCCATTGGGGTTATCTTTACCGTGGAAATATGTAAAGGAGAACAAAGAATCTTCATACACAAATAGACACACACATGCACACACACATACATGTTGTATGTAGAAGTAATACTGATATATGTGTTTATTTTCCCGCATAGAAACTGGTTCATTCTTGTGGATCATCCTTCAGGGACAACGCCTTACATGCAAGGTGCGATGCAGACACCATTTAGAAAGGTTTATCCTTCTTTCACTTTCTCTTCTCTGTGATTAATTTTCTACAATTGGTTTGACTTGAGTTAGGAGCTTATTATTAACCTTTAGTTGATTTTAAGTTGCAGAATGGAGAAGTATATTTATTAATCATTGAGTTGCGGGACCCTAACATACATGCTATTGAATTTGTTTTGAAAGATGGCAGTCGGGATAGATGGTTGGTTCTCTTCTCTGGGTATTCATCTTTGCCAATTTAGGCTCCTGAGGCATGCTTGAATCTTGATGACTTCTATCTCATGCATTCTAGGTTGAAATTAAACCATGGGAATTTTCGGATAGAGATACCTGAGAATGATCCTACTCCTTCTCATCCCCCTATTCCAAAGAATCTTATAGATCGCAAGGCGTATTTACTATGGGAAAGCAGGGGTAGGCCAATAAGCTCACCACAGCAACAAAAGGTAGTTCTATTGATTGCCATTGGCAATAAGCCCCTTTTTTTGAGACTTGTTTTAAAACTGAATTTGTGGCACGTTTCATTTGTCACGTTGTCATGGTTCAGTGCGCTCCTGTTCTGCTCCTTTATTATGGTTTAAGACATCAGTATTTGTTGCATTATCTGTTCGTTATCATGATATTAGGTTCTACTTTCTTGCTTAAAATCCTCTGTCACTTTAATTAGCCATCTCCTTCTATGTAATCCCCATTACCAAGGTAGGATGGCTGTGTTATAGATTATGCATATTTATCTCTCTCTTTTTTTGATGAAGTGGGATATTGTCAATGTTGTTCGTGTTGTTTCTGTTTAGTAATTTCTAGAAAGTATTTATTTCCAAAGCATTTATCAATTATTATACATTGGAGAGAGTGATGATCATTGTTTCTCAAAAAGAATTTCTAGTTTCTTAAGAAATTTCAGTCATTTTAGGACTGGTTTCATTGTACTTCTGATGCAGAAAGATTATGATGATGCTTTGAGAGAGCTCCAAAGTCAGCTGTCCAAGGGCTTATCCTTGAATGAGCTACAGAGTAGTTATCTAACTGCCGGTGCCAGTACTAGATTTACGACTAACGATAGAGAAGAATTTAGGAGTCGTATTCCATACTCTTACCGAAGGAGACATAATGCTGAGCAATGGTTGCAAAAGCACTCTGAGGGACACGTGAGGGTGCAGTCGTCAGCTTTGTTGGATCTTATAGAGAAATCCATGGGAGGAGATATTGTGGTCTCACGGCAAAGTTATCATGTTGGAAACTATGAAATTGCGGTTAGTTTTCTCATGACACGAATTTATTTTATGTTAAAAAGAACAAATTCTGTGATGGAAACTCCATGTCCTTATATCATATCAAATGTTACCACATTTTTATAAGTGGACTTATGTTAGTTATGTCATGATTTATATCCAATTCGTTCAATCAATTTTGTTGAGAAATATTTGCTTTGGCCAATATTGATTCTAGATTCTTTAGTCCAATGACCATTGGATTGGGTATTGATGGCTGTCGATTAGACTAAAAGATATTGCTAACATTATAATAGAGCAATCTTTCTTAGTCAACGTGTTGTTGAAAGGTCAACCACTGAGCTTCTGAACTAACTTAGCAGAGAAATTAAATCATCATGAAGAATGTCTGATATAATTGGATTGAAATGGTTAATTTCCTAATATACTAGATTGCAGTTTCACCTGTTTTGCTGGAATACAGTCCATTAAATATTTATATAAGCCAGTTCAACAATCGCTATGACTTTTGAGAAAGAAATTTTTCTTTGACTTGTCAATTCATGAGCATATACAGGTCCTTCTAAAAGTTGTTTGGGGTGACTATCACATTTTGGTTGCTACAAACATGAAAGGTTCTGCAGTGCTTCACTGGGGCGTATCAAAGTTGTCCCCTGAGGAATGGTTGGTGAGTTTGTCTCCCAAGTTAGTAATATATGAATAATGAGTCGATAAAATTGCAAGGACATGAAAACTATTCAACACAGTCTATGTATGAAGGTTACTTCATCTCACAGTGTGCTTCTCTTACTGATTGCAGGCCCCCCCACCAGATATGTTACCTGAAAAATCAAAGATGGTTTCTGGAGCATGTCAAACTTATTTTACAGAGACATTAACTGGAAAAGGATTCTTTCAGGTCATCTATGCCAAGGAATTTTGCATGAATTTACTTTGCGTAGTTTCTGTCACTTGTGTTTAAATTAATTAACACTAATAGAACTAGTAAAATAGAACATGTTAATTAAGGATGTAACGTGTATACTTTTTGGATAGGATAGAATGGCAGAGAATGATATATGTGACCAACCTCAAAATTTTGGGACAAAAGCTTGTCTGTGTTGTTGTTCTTTAAGTTAATGCATTGTACTGACCAACTCTTTTGTCCTCCCCCACTTTCCCTTAAAAAAAAAAAAAAAAAGGTCGTGGATGTTAATTTGCAGAAAAGGACTTTTGTGGGTATCCAATTTGTGATATGGACTGGTGGATCTTGGATCAAAAATAATGGGAAAAATTTCTTTGTCAGCCTGAAACCAATGAAACCTAGTGGGAAGGTAATTCTCTTTTTTTCTAGTGGGTATCCAATTTATACATAGATGCTTGTCTACGGAATCAACTTATACAGCTTAGGAAAATAGAATTTTGAAAATCATGCCTAGTAAATATAGGACTATCGTGTACTGAATGAATACTGATAATATCAAAAGCTTGTCTTCATTTGAGGTTTCTGTTATGGCCGAATTTCTTGCACTTGTTTAGACCAGATCTCACATTTTGTTATATGACCCCCGACCCCCCCTAAAAAAAAAAAAACAACAATGCTTGGTATTCACACGCTACAAACCACTGGTTGATGTATTAAGATTGATTACCAACCTTCTACAAGCTCATTAAAAGTAAATGAGCACAGAAGTGAGAAACATAAATTTATCTTCCTTGGTGCCCTTGGCTTTAGGAGTATATCTCTAGCCAATTTGCTGAGCAATGAAGCTATATTTTGAAATTATCAATTGAGGAGGATTGAAGGATTGGTATATATATATATATATATAAGATCTTTTCTTTTGACATATGAGTAAACAAATATTTTCCTCAGTAATTGGTCTGTTTCTTTCCCTTTTGGATATTCTAGAGGTGGCATGGCATTTAAAAAAATCTAGCTGTGGCTGGAGATGCTCATTATTTGTCATGCTGATCTAATTTCATATGTTAAGGTTCCTTTGTTTCATTGTTAAATACTATTTTGTCTGCCAAACATTGTTGTAGAACTCTAAATTTTGCAGTCTTTTATTGTAGAATAGTTTGTGTTTGTTTTAGAGTTTGTCTTTGAGACTGAATTGCCTTAAATGCAGATTGATGGGGATGGGGAAGGAATTGTCAGATGGTTACTTGATGAAATATCTAGAAGAGAAAAAGAGGCTGAGAGGTCATTGATGCACAGGTTAAGATATGAACCTAAGGTCTTACAATGAATATGAATTATTTATTTGCACATGTATACTTATGGTTATTGTTAGAATTATGATTAAGTGATTAAATTCATCATTTCCTAACAGCATAAGTTTTTAGGACAATCAATAATTTATCATGGTATCAGAGCAAAAGATCCTAAGTTCATTCCCTGCCTCCACTCTACCTCCTATTTAAAATGTTAAAAATCCCACTTGTTGGAGCCCACTTATTAAGGGGGAGTTTGGACCCACATGTGAGGGGGAGTGTTAGAATTATGATTAAGTGATTAAATTCATCATTTCTTAATAAATTAAACTTTTGGGACAATTGGTAATTTATTTGTTATTTTATTGAACTATTTCTTAGCTTCCCCTTTGTTCTTCCACCTATGTGGCATGGAATGTGTAATATGACAACTTTTATGACAGTGCAATAAAGCAAACAGAACTTCTATCTTGCCCCATATTCAATAATTTCGTCCAAAAATATGCTAGCTTATAAACTTACCTGACGCAGGTTCAACATTGCAACAGAGTTGATGGAGCTTTGTAAAGCTGAAGGAGAACTTGGGCTTATTGGTATATTAGTCTGGTTTAGATTCATGGCATGCAGGCATCTCACATGGAACAAGAATTATAATGTTAAGCCTCGGTAATAGTTATATGCTTCCCTAGCTTTTGTTTGTTATTGTTTTTTCATCGTTTTGATTATTTTGTATTGTAAAGCACGCTTTTCCCTTGATTGAGGATTACCTATTTGTAGTTATAATTCTTTTTTTCATCACTTTGTACAAACAACCTATTACTTGAACACTAAACATTCGATATTTGGAATTTTAGTTGGGTGGAATCTATAATTTAAAAGCACTATTAGGTGAGCACTTTCTTCTGGTGGCCCATAGCTAGGATTCATATATTCATCATATCATGTAGAGTATACAAGTGTCAATTTCTATCCATACCATCATATTTTTTAGGTTGGTGTCATTAGAACTTGATCATATTATATCAAGGAAGGAGTTAAAAATGGTTGTACCCAATGACCAAAGCTCCCTTTTTTGTGGGGTTTGGGAGAGGAGAAGGTACGCAACCTTACCCCATTTTTATTTTTTTGGAGAGGCTGATTTCTTGTCTTGAACCTGCAACTTGTCACTTTTAGTAGAAGGCACTTGCCATTGGTTTGACCTCTATCAAGGAAGAATTACCATATTAATTATTTTTTCTTGAGTTTTCATTTCTTCTAAATACCAAAAGGAAATTAACCTTTGCATGCAACTAAAATGATAGTGGAAGATAACTAATTGCTAGATTTTTCAGTTATAGACTTTTTTCCCACTTCCATTTAGGTTGCCTCCACGTCTCTTTCCTTGAAGGTAAATCTTGCACACATGGAAATTCTTGTCAGCATGCTTCAAATTTAAAATGAACTTCATCTATGCAGCACGCATGTTTGGTCTTGTTGAGCACATTAAATCTGAGTATCTCTCAGGCATGTTTTGGGGACAAACACATCTTGCAACTCAAAAAAAAAAAAAAATCGTTATTTTTAACCTTGATGCCTATGTTACTGCCCTAAGTCTATGTAATTTCATAAGATGTTTTCCTGAAAAACGTTCTAAGTGATGTACATTTGGGAAGACAAGGTTAGATTGGGTTGTTCATCTATTAGTGTATGGTCCTGGTACGATGCGACTTTAACATGGGAATTATAAATCTTTATTCTAGCTATTGGTGGAGCCTAGATGGATCTCTAGATCCCCTAATCAAAAGGTGGATTTTCAGCCCCAACAAGCCCCTGCTCTCGCTCTGTTGTTGTTTTTGGAGAGAGAGAGAGAGGGGGGGGGGGATTCCAACAGGTTATGGACCACTATGAGCCTCCTTGATTGCTTTTCTCAACTTTAAGGACTTGTTTTCTACTTGAAGTGAATGTTTTTAATAAAAGAAATCTTATTTCTAAGGTCAGTTGAGTTAACACCATCAATTAATGAGATTTAATTGATTAAAGCACTTTAAATTTACCACATCTAGATAAAGTTCCAAATTATGCCCGCATCACAGCTTGGTATATGTTTACTTATTGTTGTATGTGGTATCTTTCATTAGGACCCTTTTCTTTTCTTCATATCTTGTTTGTATTTTACCCAACTTTTGAGTTTGGTGAGACAGAGGTGTTGACCTAATATTTTTGCTGCTTGACAACAAACTGATTTATACATCATTTTTATTCAATATATCCACAGTGAAATCAGTGAAGCTCAAGATAAGTTTACCAATTTACTACAGAGAATATATTTGAACCAGCCAAATGATCGGGAAATTGTGAGACTTGTAATGACATGTGTTGGTCGTGGAGGTCAGGGTGATGTTGGGCAGAGAATCCGTGATGAAATACTTGTGCTTCAGGTATATTCTGTTGTGATTGCTGCATAAATGGCTTATGTTGCATTGGCATTTGACTAATGTATCTGTGTTTTTTCACCATCAGAGAAATAATGACTGCAAGACTGGAATGATGGAGGAATGGCACCAAAAGTTACACAATAATAGTAGCCCAGATGATGTGATCATTTGTGAGGTATATAATTCATAGATTTCTGTTATAGAAAGCCCATACCTGACCATACATTGATCCATCAAGAGACCAGGTAGAGGTAGTGGGTCTTGCATTTGATTGAAAAATATCAAATGTTCTTTAGATGTGTTATATAATTTATATCTTTTTTATATGTTCTGTCTAAATAAGTTAGGTAAACATACTGATTTATCAATATTCTGTACCAAGTGAAAATATCTGATAATAGATGACCATCATAGGCAACCAAAAGAGTCAAATGGATGACATAAGTTGGCACCAAGTACGCAATGAACATCCAAGCTAAGACCCAAACTTGTTGGCGTAGGTGTGATGATTATTTGCAAAGTGATCTTTGAATTCCTTTTTTTTTTTTTTTTTTTTTCATAACAGGCACTCTTAAATTATGTGAGAAGTGGTTTTAGAATTGATGTTTATTGGCAAACATTAAACGCAAATGGTCTCACCAAAGAAAAGCTTGCAAGCTATGACCGTCCAATTGTGTCAGAACCTCACTTCAAGACTGATGCTAAGGAGGGACTCATCCGTGATCTTACAGCGTACTTGAGGACATTAAAGGTATGCCACACAATTTGGACAAGGAACTAACATTTTCATGATATTGTCTATCTGAGTTTAATTAAAAATTGTTTGTATTGATCTAAGAGGAAGTTCTTGATCAAATTTTCGAATAGAGCAATCATAGCTATTTAAGGCATGTTCATAGAATGTTAAGTTGAGTTGTGATGATGACTTTGATACGCAAATAGCATCTAGCAAGCTTGCCTGTTGTCATGAGTTATATGGCAGACCAAGTTTTTCATATGGATGCGGTGTTATGCAACCTGAGGGAGCCCATTATATTACAAATTCATGATGTCCTTCACTGCTGTCTATTAATTTTATGCTCTAGGGTTTAGGGTTTCTGTTCCCATGCTAGTTTCTTCTTAAAAAATTCTAAATTAGTAAACAAATTTGGGAATTTATTCCACTTAAAAATTAGACAAATTGGAAATAAAATTTAGCAGTGAAGGGACATTTTAAATAAATCTTTCACATGAGAACTAGAGACTATTCACTTATAAAAAAATGAGACTTAGCGATTCCTAAAGTTTAGAAGGAAAAAAAAAAAAAAAAGGAATTTGTAGAAAAAATAGGTAGCTAAATTGTTTTATCATGTTCAATGACTAGAAGAATGGTCCAATGGAAGTCTTTTTTTTGTAAATTCAATTTTGGAGCTTCGATTGAATTATTGAAAAGAATTTAACCATAACATGAACAATTTCATTAATGAGAGATATTGTTTTAATTTTTATATTTATCTTACCTAATTGATTTAACTTAACCCACTTTGAAGTCAAACTATTGAATGACTCTAAGTTGGGAGGTTCCATGTTGTATGTGGGTCATGCTTAATTTGACATACATTGAGTCAATCGTATTACCGGAAATTTTCTATCGACTCTTTATTCTAGATTTCTTTCTACATATGTTAGTAAACTTCTTATTACTTGTATCGCATGTTGCAGGCTGTTCATTCAGGTGTTGACCTTGAGTCCGCAATTGAAACTTGTTTGGGTTCCTCTGTCAAGGTAATTACACTGTGCTGTTTGATGAGATTCATGGACAGTACATTAGCTTTATTTTTTAAAAATGGAAAGTTACACACCCATCAAGCGTTTAACCCACAACCTCATCCTCTGGTGTTTCAGGGTCCAGTAGATTCTGTTGGTGGTTTGTCACTAAAGTTGCAGGTGATTGTCTTTTTTTAAATTTCTAGTCAACTAATGTATAGAAGATTTTCTTTGTGACTGTTATTCTTGTGTGTGTATATCTACATGTTGTTTGTACATGGTCTGCACGTGTGTGAATATTCTATTAAATCCAATGTGTAAATGAGGAGTAACTTTTATTCATCGTTGTTGTCAAATTTTAGGACTGCCTGAATTTTGTCAAAGCACATGTTGGTGATGAAAATATTGGACCACTTATGGAGGTCATCTTTTTTCTAAAGAACTTTTTAAAGTTTATGTGTCTGAATTGTAAGGAAGATTTAAGGTCTGACATTATTTTTTCAGAAGTTACTGGAATCTCGCATTGAGCTTCGTTCCCTTCTGCTCACTTCTCATGGAAGATTAAAAGATTTACTTTTCCTTGATCTTGCTTTAGCTTCAGCTGTTAGAACAAGTATGGAAAGGGGATTCAAGGATCTTAACTTTGCACATCCACCAGTATTAGCCTTTTCACAACCTCTACATTTATTGTTGGATAAATTAATATTTGCCTTTTTTTATGCAACAAAAATTTTATGCTTCACTTTGTTATGAATGAGCAGGAGCCAATGTTCTTCGTGTCCTTAGTGCTTGAAAGTTTATGTCTGTCAACAGTCAACAATGAAGATTTTATATACTGCACTAAGGTATATCTTTCCATAACATGTCAATTTCAACGCTTCATTAACCTTTTCTGTTGACATCAGTATGGATTAAGGTGTAGCATATACTTTGCTTATTGAGATATAAAATCATAGGAAATCTTTTTTTTGAGTTTTTTTTTGTGGTGAAGTTTTAATGCTTAATGGAACTCCTCTCTCAAATTATTTGGCGTTCTGTTTCTTTTAAAGGATTGGTACCGAGTGTGTGAACTATACACTAATGATGGTCAGTGGGCATTACAAACAAAGGCTGTCCTTGATCGACTACAACTAGTTCTTTCTGAAAGGTCTCAGAATTACCAGAAAAAGATCCAGCCTAGTGCAGAATACCTTGGTAATATGCTAGGTGTTGAGAAATGGGCGGTATGTTATCCAACTTTGCCACTATATGTTGAACTATAAAACTGATATGGAAGGTTTTTTTTTCATGCCTAAATTATTGTATTAGACCTTTTTCTTCTTGTCTTTGTGATCAGGACACTTTTGTTTACTTCTAACAATTTCTGTTGTCAGATAGATATTTTCACGGAGGAGTTAGTAAGGGCAGGATCAGCTGCTATTCTGTCTTCTCTCATCAAGCATTTTGACCCCATTGTTAGAAAATTTGCAAATGTGGGCTGGTAATGATTTGTTTTTAGTCATCCATTATATGCTCTGAATAAAACCTTGTACCCAGATCCCACTGCAAAATGTTTATCTTCTGATCATAGTTTATTGGTTTCTTTTGTGTAACTTCATTGTTATAGGGTTTAAAATTAAACAATGTGCTAAAGTTTGTGTCTAACAGTTGGCAGGTTATCAGCCCTGTGGAAGTATGTGGTTTTATAGTTTCTGTTAATGAGTTAATTACTACTCAGAGCAAAGTTTATAGAAGACCAACCATTATAGTTGCGAGCAGAGTAACAGGGAATGAGGAGATTCCAGATGGGGTTGTTGCTGTGCTGACCCCTGATATGCCAGATGTTCTGTCTCATGTTGCTATTAGAGCAAGAAATTCCAAGGCATACAATCTTTTCATCACTTCTCACATTTTTTAATGTAAATTTCCATATAATCAAATTATAAATGCTTTCATATAATATGAGATGCAAAGCTCATCTAAATGCCTTGCTAAGGACACCATTTTGTAACACCTTACTAGAGTTGCATGATACAGGTATGTTTTGCCACATGCTTTGATCAGAATATTCTTAGAGATCTCAAATTGAAAGAAGGCAAAGCAGTATCAATACGTCTGAAGTCAACAAATTTAGTTATCAGGTAAGTCCTTTAAGTGGTTACTTGATTAATATATTATGCCTCCTTACCTTCCAAATCCATGGTTTCTTGTGTACTTGCAGTGACATCAGTAGCTTCAATGTATCTCAAGATTCTTTTGTTTCTTTCTCCATTCCTCGAGGAATCTCCCTTAAAAAGAAGCCTTTCTGTGGTAAATATGCTGTTTCAGTTGAGGAGTTCACTAGCGAGATGGTATGCTCATGGCAACTTACAAACTGCTTTGTATTTTGAAAATAGTTTTTTTTTTTTTTTTTTATCTGCTTTCTCTTTTCCTGTATGCTTGTAGCAGATTTGTATGGCCTATCTAATTAGCTATGTGCTTATTTGATTGTAAGCTGATAAGAAGGCTTCACTTCAAGTTTGGTCAATGATTGATATTGCAGAAGCATCATAGGAAAGAATGCTCATACCTTTTCAATTATTATATGCCGTGATCAGTGTGTTCATTTTATTATTTTTATTTTATAACTGAAAATGAAGCATTTTACTAGTTTCTCTTTACTCTAGCAACTTCTTGTTTTATTGATTGCATTTGTTATCACTGAATGATTAGATTAATTTTGTATTCAATGGACTAACAAAGTATGTTGTGGTGCGCATTGATTTTTGTGAGTTCTAATGGAAATCTAGATGAGTAAAATAGGATTAGTTTTTAATGGTTTTGAAAATATTCTATTTTGAAGGTTGGTGCAAAATCTTGCAATACTAAATTTTTGAGAGGAAGGGTGCCATCATGGATTAAAATTCCAATGTCAGTTGCCCTACCATTTGGAGCCTTTGAGACTGTTCTATCAGAAGATGTCAATAAGGTATAGCTCATTTTATAATAGAGATTATAAAAACAATAAAACTCCGACACTTTTTTTCAATCTTCAAATTTTCTGAATCTACTTATAAAAACTAGTTTTGATTGTGAATATTTACAGATCCAATTCTTTTAAAAGTTCTTTTTTTCAAGATGTATCTTTTCCATTTGGTTCCCATAAATTATTCCTTTTGTGTTTGTTTACTTTCAGGATATAGCAAATAAGATTGCTCAGTTCATGAAATTTGTACATCACGGTGACCTTTCAAAACTTCAAGCAGTACGGGAATCTGTTCTACAAATGAATGCTCCTTTACCTTTGGTAATTATAATGTTTTGTCATATCTCTTTCCACTGTTTTTCGGTTGCTTGTTGGCTATGGTACTCTTTGAATGATGCTGCTTTATGAATCTGTAATAGATACTTATTTTGAAATTCAAGTTATTGATTAGATAAATCCATATCATATAGCTTAATCACTAAGATTTAGATGAAGTACAACTTGTCTTTATTTCCTCTGTTGACCTTTTTCATGCATTTTATGTTCTAATTGCCTTGGGAATATAGTCCTCATAACTAAGTGAAATGCAACACTGTCTCCTAGGCAACAGGCATCCATCTTAACCTCAGTCATATGAATGTGTGGAGTTTATAATTATGATAAATTTGCTTCTGAAATAAACTTGTATATCAGCATTTTATCAAGAAAGCAGATTCGCTCATTTTCTAAACTTAATTGTATGTGCTCCACTCTTTTTGAAATTCTTGGAAGACCTATGAACTTAAGAGCAAAATGAGAAGTTCAAGAATGCCATGGCCTGGTGATGAAGGCGAGGAGAGGTGGCATAATGCTTGGCAAGCAATAAAGAAGGTATCAGTGTTCAGAATACTCTCACTATATAAAAACATAATGTACCAATCATGTGCTTTTTACTGATCTTTTGGCTCTATTTATTTTTAGCAGACTTTCACAATATTTTGAGCATAATTTATCAATCATGTGTTTTCTATTTCCCTTTTTTTGGCTAAAATATCAATCATATGTATTTACAGATCCAGTGGCTCTATTTTATTTTTAGCATTATGTATCAAATTATTAAAAAAGAATGATGACAGGCAATTTCATCGTTGCAATTTCATGTCTCTGACATTCTACTTCCCAGTTTCAGAAGTTAATGGCTTGTTTACTTAATGCTCCATACAAAAAATTTATTCACGCCCAAGAATTTTACATATCATGTTTTTATGTGATCTCATCAGTGAACTATATTAGACAAATTCTTTCTGATGACATTTTAAACATACTCCAGAATCAAAGGAGGATTGCTACTTTGTTAGCTGTGAAGTCTGTGATAGCTATTGGAAAAGTAAATTCATTTAGGCTGCGTTTGGTTCAATGTAAATCGAATTCCGAGTGTAAAATGAATGTAGGGGAAAGTGAATTCCCGTAAGGAAAATGAAATCCGGGTATTTGGTTCTGCAATGGAAAATAATCCAGAAAACGATTTCTATTGTTTGGTAATATTCTGAAAATGCTATTTTCCTACAAATGCTTCACATTTTCTCAACCATTTTCTCAGCTTCCAAACAAATTTTATATCAGAAAATTTCAAAATACACACTTAACACAACCAAAAATCAAAATAAAACCATTTATTCACAATATATACATAATATACTGGGTGAGAGGAGGAAGAAAGAGTGAGAGATAGATCGGGAAAGTGCGATCTTGGTATCAACGGAGGACGGCGGCGGCCAGATCGGGAAAGAGAGAGATCGATACCGACAGAGGACGGCGGCAGCTAGATCGGGTGGGTGTGGGTTTGCCAAAATGGGGATTGGGTTATGTGGGTAGATCGGTAGCTTAGATGTGGATTGCAGCTCATGAGGTTGAGTGGGTGCGATCTCGCCGGTGCTGGGGTGCGACGAGCAAGCCGATGCTTGGATGTGCGATCTCCTCTGGCTGTTTCTCTCTCTCTTCTATTTTCCTAGGGTGTAATTCATTTGAAGGTAAAATAAGACCTAAAATGGTTTTACACCAGAGAGGCCTTATTTTACAGTCAACGCAGAAAATCAATTTCAATTGACCCAATTTTCAGTACGTACCAAACACGAAGCGTGGTGTAAAAGGATTTCCTGAAATCGTTTTCAGCCGAAACAAACGCAGCCTTAGAAACATAAAGTATAATGTTCTATTACAAAGATGTAACAACAGAAGTTTTCTAGACATAATGTGAAAAAAATACTGCTGCTTTGAAGTAAGTCATGACTTTTGAGAAATTTATATGAACTGGCAGTGACCAAATATGAATAGATATATCACAATGTGTTTTAGGATGGAGTCACATGTCTGCTTCCGGCCTATGTGCATGTATAAGGTCTAAATCTTTAGCATGATGCATTTGTCATAGTACATACTTATTAAAAATATTGAAAATTTGAGGCTATTTAGAATCTAAGAATTTTAGGTTAAAGAGACATGGAATTCAAGAAAATTCTAGGTGTTCAAGCCCCCAAAGTAAAAGATATGTTACGTCACTAGAGGAGTTTCTCACAATCTTGAAAAATGTGGATAGTTGTCTGTCTTATTGACTGCAATGCAAAAGTGAAGTGATTGTTTTTCCAATGGCAGATATAGAATCTTTTTTTTTAAGCACCAAATAGAGTCTCTTTTAGTCAAAAAATTTCCCTTTAAAGTTATCAATAATAGACTGTTACTTCTATAAAAACAGAAATTGCAAGCCCCTTTTGTCAAATGATCAAATATAAATGTGCAAATTCCTTATTAGATAAGATTGTATCATAAGATTGCATTTCATGCGAGATTATTATTTGTTGCTAGTACTAGAAGTGTCTGTGACAGGAAACTCTTTCCACATAAACAGCTTTTTTCTCATGTACACTGTAGGTTTGGGCTTCAAAGTGGAATGAAAGAGCATATGTTAGTTGCAAGAAAGCTAAGTTGGATCATGGAAATCTTTGCATGGCTGTATTGGTTCAAGAAATTATATGTGCCGATTATGCTTTTGTGATACACACAAAGAACCCCTTATCAGGAGACACCTCAGAGATTTATACTGAGGTATGCCTTTCCTTTTGGATCTTAAACCAATCGATTGGCATGTATTTCATCCTTCTTTGTTGCTGCAAAACAGATTGTGAAGGGCCTGGGAGAGACTTTGGTGGGTGCATATCCTGGACGCGCCATGAGCTTCATTACCAAGAAGACCAATCTAATGTCTCCTATTGTACGGTCAACCTTCCCTTATACCCATCTCTATGCTCCATTTGCCTGCATAAACTCTTCATTTCTGAAATTGACTTTAGTCTCAATTACTGCAAGCCTATCAAATTTATTTATAAGATGGACATTATATGAATCTGACTTTCAGGTCATTGGCTACCCAAGCAAGTTAACAGGGTTATATAGTAAGCAGTCTGTTATATTCAGATCAGACTCGAATGGTGAGGACCTGGAAGGATATGCAGGTGCTGGGCTTTATGACAGGTTAGTAATGAAGTTGGATTTAAGAGACCATTATAACAATGAGATGAAAACTTCATCTCCTTGAGTCATGGACTGGCTGTGTTAGTATTAGAATGAGACGTACTTGTTGAACCTATCTTGAGGGTTGGACAACTCAAAAAAAATTGCTAAATGGTACTGGCTAAGTCATCCCCAATTTGGTATGATGAACTGTTTCCACTATCCAATATGATGGTTAGGATCTCAATGCATTTGCATTAGCCTCCAAATTGGTATGGCGAAGTGGTTCTGCTATCCAGTACTCCCTTCATCCCATATTGTTGGTCCTCTGTTCTATTTTGGGATATCCCAAAATATGTTCCTCTTTGAAAAGTCAGTAAGCATAATATTGATAACTTTCCCAACTTACCCTTTATTTTAAAAAGTCAATATTCTCGCTAGAGTCTAAATTAAGGAAACTTATTTTGGAAACTTATACATCTTTATTTGAAACACAGTCCATTAAATAATGTTTCCTAACAATATTGGATTTCTAAATAGGATTAACAATATAGGATAGAGGGAGTATCATGGTTATGATCACATTGCATTTATATTAGCCTAGATGGCCCCCTAGGTGGATACCAATTTAGTAATTCAGATGTGCACCCCCAGGTATTTGAATGTTATCACAACTAGTTTAACTACATGCAGAATTGCAGATCCTTCACCGTTAAATTCTTGGCAGTCTATTGTAAAATGTCACTCCATATCACAACACACAAAGGCTCAATTTTGTTATTTTAGATGTTGAATATATACAATAAATAAATGAAATAACAAGACAACTTTGTCCATGCAACAACATGATGGCATGTTAGGAGTTGTTACAAAACTGCTGACTTTCTCATAAATACAATCTGTTGGGGTGTGAAAATATTGTTTCTTCGCTTTTCTTCCTTTAATGATGCATTCTAATGTGTCTAAGAACTTATTGCAGCATAGTAATGGATAAAGAGGAGGAAGTTGTGTTAGACTACTCCAAGGATCGGTTGGTAGTTGATAAAGCTTTCCAAGTCTCACTTTTCTCAAAAATTGCAGAGGCAGGAAAAATCATAGAAGGCCTTTATGGTCGTCCTCAGGACATTGAAGGGGTGGTAAAAGATGGAATAATATATGTGGTTCAGACAAGGCCACAAATCTAGGTTTAGTAAATGAACGTGATGTTTCAATCTATTTGTCTTGAAATTTTTTAGATAAAATTTTCATCCCACTGGTATAATAAATATTTCAAGTTCCTTCAGTTGTTCAATATTTGGATGGATGACTTAATTTTTGTCATTAACCATGAAATGGGATATTATAGAGGTGTTTGCACTTTGCAATCATTTTGTTAGAACGTGTAGAAAGAAGAAAAAAAAAAAAGGAAAAGGAAAAGAAAATAGACATGGAATGGTTCCTTCCTGCATCTCCTATTTAATACACTATAAAGTATACATAATTCACTTATATTGTGAGAATTGTTTCATTTATAAAATGTTGAAAAAGTTTTAATGAAAACAATGACCTTTCTTTTCTTTTCTTTTTTTTCTTTTTTTGATAGGAAAACAATGACCTCTCTAGATTGTCAATGATTAAAGTAAATTTGGCCCACCGAGGACAACTGCTCTTTCTTTTATTATTTTTTGGTTGATTTTTGAACCGGAGGACTAACTTTTATTGTGAGGCCCCAAGTTTCTTTGAGGTCTCTTGGTCAAGTCCTCACTTACCTGATATGGTTTGCAGTTTGCTGCGTATGTTTAGGGGGTTTACTCAGACCCTTTCTTTGATGTTGAATTTTACTCGAACCCTTTCTTTGATTGAATTTCTTAAGAGAAGTGTTACGTTCATAACATTTTCACAGCAAATATTATGTGGTAAGCTGTTACTGGTTTTAATTTAAATCAACCACTCAAATTACTTTTTTGCCCATCAGTAATGGTCAATAACAACCTGCCATATAAAATTTATTACAAAAGTGTCGTGGACATAACATTTTTCATTTCTTAATAACCCTTTATCAACAATTAGTTACTAGTTTTTTTTTTTTTTTTCCTTTTTGAGTAACAATTATTAGTTATTGAACAAATAATTAATAAGTTCTAACTCTCCCAAAAGTCCTTATATATGGTGAAACTCTACACCAGTCTATTTGGAACAGATAGAGGTAGAGCTTTTGTTACAATCTTTTTGATAGTTGGCACGTATCTTTTGTTAACGGGGAAGTAAATGTTGATTCTCATGCTATTTTGCCCATTGGGCTTGTTCTTGTAACAGGTTTGATCCCATATCCCTATCTGACCTGTCTATTTCGCTAGGCCATAGGACAAGCGAGGATCGCAAATGCCCAAATGGGCCAAATCTTCTCCCTTGTAGTTAATTAATTAATAAACATAACCTTATTTCAAACTTACACATCATGTATACCACCTAAATTGTGACAAAAAAACCATATTAATGAATAAATTAATTATCACATCTCAAATCAGGTTTATCCATTACCAAGAGTTGTAGCTTGTAACTCTCCTTCAAACAAAAAATTTTATAAAAAAATTGTCGATATTGATGTATCCAATAAAAACGTTTAATAGGTTTTAGTTAGTTCAATTGATGATAAAGATGTATCATCAGAAGCGGACGCTATAAATTGAAACTTTATCAAAAATAAAAATAATAAAAATATCTAAATTTAAATCCTTTAGATCTCATCTCGCATGGTTACTATCAATTTTTTTTAAAGGAAAAGGCACATATTATCCAATAGAAATGCCTCGTTAGTTGAGTTTGACGTCTTAAATACGGAATTTAAAGTCTATACTTTATATACATATTCTAGTGGACTTTTTACATTAGAGAAGTTATAACTTTTCTTTTAACAAAAAAAAAAAAAAAAAAAAAAGGTTAGACCTTTTCATTTGCGGGGCCTTGGGAACAAAACAATACACGCAAAATAATGAAATATTATAAAAAGGAATAAAAATTATAGATAAAGGCTCTCCAAGACCATGCTGGGCTGGTGGCCTTCATAGAATATTCGGTAGTTTACCTTTCTTTTAAGCTTCTGAATCCTACCCTTCCCCTAGGTCCATGACATTGACTCTTCTCTGTTTTTTCCATTTCAAAATTTTAAACCGCTGCTATTGGCCTAGTAAAAAGTCCGACATGATAATTTTACTACGCTCTTTCTATAACTATAATATTTACTATATTATTTTTTATAATTATTTTATATGGTAAATTGTAATCGATTGTTTGTCACTTTCATATGAACCAATTAGTTTTTCTCCACTATTTACAATTAGTTACGAGATATATTAAGTTAAAGTTTTTAAAATTCATACAAAACCCCTTTTTAAAAAACCAATTCAATCATATATGGTCTATATGCAAGTGACAATATTTAGCAAAGACACCATGCAGTTTACGAGCTCTGTTTTTTCTAATAAGATTTGGATACAAAAAGAAAAATAAAACAGGAAAAAAGAATTTGAAATTGTATGTATTAGACTTTGGTTGATTAGATTGTTTTGTGAATTTAATGGGAACATTCAACCTTAAGATTGACAATAAATTGAGAAAATAGGTGAAACTAACAGATTTTATTGAGATTTTGATCATGAGTTTGTGTATGTATTTTTAGGGTGCATTTTATTTTCTGAAAAATAAAAAATTTCCAATTGAAAATATTATTTAAAAAATTATATTACGGTGTTTGATTACACATTTGGAAAACATTTTTCATGTGATTGGGTTGTGTGAATGGAAGAACCTACATCAGGGGAGGGTTGCAAGAGAGATTGGCTACCGAGAGCAAGAGGTTGGGTCATGGAGGGATGCGGTGGTGGGTGGGTGGGGTAGGGAGTATTTTGCAAATTGATGGGTTAATTTTTTATGCACTTGAGTGAGGGGTTATTTTACAATCGGACAAAACATTTTAAAGTTGACAATTCACTTTTCACTTAAAAAGAACTTGTAAATTACACTCTCCAGGTTTTATAATAATGTCAATATGGTCATTTTGTCATAGTCCATCACATTTTCACGTTTATTTACAAAAAAATGTTGTCATTTATTTCAAGAAAAAAATACATTTAAGTAAAAAAATTTAATTTTTTAATTATTTTAATGTCAATACTCAACATTTTTGTTTGTTTATTTGTTTATTTATTTATTTTTCTAATATCTCTTTCTTTTGACAGTATATCAAATAGTAATGGAAAATTATATTAAAGGCCCTTAGTTTGAGTTTGATTTCAACTCAAATCCTAAATTCTTAATCCTTCTGATGTTAAGTTATTTATACTTAGTGTTTGTTTGGCACCTTTTAAATTTGGATTATTTTTAAAGTGAAGTTTTAATAAGATACACTTGAAGTAGGTCACTATACCTAAAATCTCTCTCTCTCTCTCTCTCTCTCTCTCTCTCTCTCTCTCTCTCTCCATCCTTTATTTATTTGATTTTGACAAGTACAACGGGAAATAGGGGGTTTGAATCTTAGATTTTATTGATATCTTAGAAGACACCAACCAATTAAACTACAAAGCTCTTGACTTTAATTTTGTTGTTAACTCACTTCGTTTTTTATCTTATGGTTTTTGACCAAATCTACTCACCATTCTTTCACATTATTGAGTTGTATGGATCTTTTTTGGATATATACCTTTGAAGTCTTAATAAATTTATTCACATTTATTTCAAAGAGAGAGAGAGAGAAAGATTTGTTCATCATTAACTAAAATGATAATTTAAAAAAAAAAGTTATAATAAATGACAATTTAAAAAAGAAAAAGAAAAAAAGAACTAGACTAACTTTTTTAGGGTTTTGATCATGTGTTGCTTTGGTGTATGTGTTCTTTGTGTTCGAAGCTGTATCAAAAGTATTATGATTTAGGGTTTGATTTAAATTCAAACACAAGTTCTTGGTCTTTAATATGTTTTTCCAATCTTCTTTCTATATGTTTGAAGAAATAAAGCTTTAAATGAGGAAAAGTACCAAAAATGTGACATTGAAAGAATTGAGAATTTGTTTTTTTTTTATAAGTAAAACTGAAAAATTTTTATTAAGGATTAGAGAAGTTTGTTACATAATGGATAAGAGCTTGCTTAAGAAAGCAAGGTGTCTCTTCAATCCAAGCAGTGAAATCAGAAACGCCAATCGCGTGTTTTGCTAATAAGTGGGGAGGAGAATTTGTTATTTATGTAACAAATATATATTATATATTTTCCATGTAAAAGAGAGCATCCCATAAAAAATAAAATTAAAAAGGTAAAAGAAAGTCATTCTTTTTGAGATGATGGTGAAAATGTGATAGAATATTAACATTGACTCTCTGACAAAAGGTTTAACATTGACACAAAAAATCTACTTGTATTGGATCTCTCTACTCATTTTTTCTCTCTCTCTCTCTCTAAAAAATTCTTAAAAAAAAATGATCCTTTTTATTTTAAATTTGTGTGCAATATTCTTGCACATAATTGATGGATTTGCTACGCAGTCTTTTTTTTTTCCTTGAGAGATATTCAAATTTTTTTTTTTTTAAAAAAAAAAATGTCAATGCGTATTATTAAAGAAAGCTATTGAAACCAGCCTGAAATACAGATAAGAGGTCTGGTGGTACATCTTCCATCCAGACAGACATATGTGGGGGGATTGTTACTCTTCTTGCTAAGGCATGAGCAAGCTTATTACAATGTCTACGAACAATAGATAGATTAAAGGCAGTGAAATGTGAAATAAGAAAATGTATATCTGCTGTGAGGTGGCCAAAGTGTGTTAGGCATTTGGTCTCCTTCTGTATTGCTTTGTATAGAACCTCAGAATCATCCTCCAAGATTATACGTGTAAAACCACATTCCATAGCTAGCTTCAAGGCCCTCCTTGCTGCCAAGGCTTCAACTTCAATAACTGTAGATGGCATAGGAATTTGTTGTGATAAGGACGCCATAACAAGACCCGCATCATTTCGTATTACCACTCCCAGACCAGCTGCATTGTCAGAGGCAAAAGTTGCTCCATCAAAGTTCACTTTTACCCACTGTTGGTCCGGTGCAGTCCACATGGCAGCTTGCTGCTGTCGGTGGATTGATAGGCTCGGGGTGCTAGAGTGGGACTCTAATAGCTGCTCCCGAGAGTGTTCCAGCACTTTATCAAGGGGAAGTGATGGTTTTCCCAGTCTAAGGTTGTTCCGCCGATTCCATATATTCCAACTGACCATCGCAAATAATTCTGCTTCACAGTTACCTGCAAGAATGTAGTCAAATAGATCAAGGAAAGATGTGAATTTCTCAAGTTCACCATGGTTCCATGTTTTTGTTTGTTTCCAGAAGTCATCGAGGGCAGGGCATCTGTATAGGGCGTGAATTACATCTTCGTGCTGTTGCTTGCAATTGGCACACCGTCCATCAGTGATCACTTTGCGTCGAACCAAATTTAGTTTAGTAGGAAGGGAGTTCTTGCATGCCTTCCATACTAAATCTCTGACTTTATTTGGGACCTTAAGACCCCAAATTTTGTTCCACAACAGCTTCATCGCATCAGGTACAGATTGTCCAGGTTGGTGTCACGCTTGTTCCTCTTGTAGAAACTTATATCCGGATTCAACTGAATATTCTCCATCTGGATTGAATGGCCAGATTAGGACGTCATCTTGAATAGTCCTACATAGAGGGATTTTTTTATAATTGATGCTTTGAACTCATAGAAAATTCTATCAATGACATCCTCCCTCCAAATCCTATTCACTGGGTCAATAAGCTCACTGACCATAGCCGTATCCCCACCATCCACCATGGGAGAGATTACTTTGGCCCTGGTTTTAGTAGGTAGCCAGTTGTCTCCCCAGATATAGACAAAGTTGCCTGGACCGATTCTCCAAGCCCCACCCTTTTAATGACTTCCCTTCCTTGCATCAAACTCTTCCATGCATATGAAGCATTGACCGGATTTGTGGCTTCCATCACTGATGAATTTGGAAAGAACTTGGCTTTAAATACCCTGTAAAATAGTGAGTTAGTGTCATGGAGTAACCTCCACGTTTGTTTAGCTAAGAGTGCATCATTAAAAAGAGAAAGATCTTTAAAACCCATGCCTCCCTGAGATTTTGGTTTACATAAATCCAGCCATTTCACGCAATGGATTTTTCTACTATCACCCCGTTGTCCCCAAAAGAACCTATATATCATGGATTCAAGTTCATGGCAAAGTGTAACCGGCAACTTCAAACCAGACATAGTATATGTTGGGAGAGCTTGTGCCACTGCCTTAATCAAAATCTCCCTTCTGGCTTGAGATAATCATTTAGCTTCCCATCCTTGCAACTTCTTCCAAACCTGTTGCTTAATATGAGTGAAACTTTCTTTCTTGTTCCGACCAACAAGCGAAGGTAATCTCAAGTACTTCTCATATTGTTTAACCACCGATACTCCAAGCATATTCTTGATAGTTGTTTGCATGTCTTCCGGTGTGGACTTGCTGAAAAATAAATTGGTCTTTGTTCGATTGACTTGTTGCCTCGAAGCAAGTTCATATTTGGCTAGAATATCCAATAAAGCTTGGCATTCACTTTCCTTAGCCCTGCAAAAGATTAGACTATCATCTGCAAAAAGGAGGTGAGTTAATTTTGGACCATTCTGGCATAAAGAAACGCCCTTAATTGACCCATTTATGGTTGCCTTACTTATCAAACCATGCAAACCTTCAGTACACATGAGGAATAGGTAAGGAGAGAGGGGGTCTCCTTGTCTAAGTCCTCTTGTAGGGGTGATGTTGCCTTGTGGTTCCCCATTGATCAAGATTGAATATGAGGCCGTGGTGATGCATACCATCATGAGCTTGATCCACCTTTCTTGAAAACCCATTTTCACCATCACCTTCTCCATGTAAGACCATTTCACCCTGTCATAGGCCTTGCTCATGTCGAGGTTTAAGGCCATAAAACCTGTTTTACCTTTATTGTGGTTCCTCAAGAAGTGCAAATGGGTTAGAATTAAAATAAAATCCTGGGTCTAAATTTCCCCTTTTTTGGGGTTTTTGATAAGTCTTATAATCTTAGATCTCAAAGAGGGGTGGGGGGACAACTATATATACTATAAATACAATAAATTTCACAATTTTGTTTACAACTTATTTAGGTTATATATTGTGATCAGTGGAATGTCTCTTTTACAAGGAATGACATATTTATACAATCTTTACTTGAAATCACTTTTGTTATATATAAATATTGTTAGACTTAGGGTATGTTTGGTAGACTGTAATATGTAAGCCTGTAAATGAGACAAGCTTTTGTTGAGTAGTGAATGTTTAAGGTCTACTCAACAACAAAAGTAGAATGTTCAAACTTGACTTGAGGTAGAATGTTCAAGCTTGTCTTGAGTTTGAATCAAGCTTACACATAATATTAAAGCTTGATCTTGTTATAAAGTATAAAAGCTTGATCTCGTTATAGAATGTTCAACTTTGACTTGAGTTTGAATCAAGCTTACAAATTATATTCAAGCTTGATCTAGTTATAAAGTATAAAAGCTTGAGCTTGGCTCGGCTCGGCTCGGCTTGATTCACTAGTCAAGCCAAACTCGAGCTCAATATCAAGCTTAAACTCAGCTCAATATTATGTTTTTGAGTTTAAAATTCAACACAACTATATTATCAAGTCCATATCAAGCTTGTTCTATTATATTTGGTTTGGATGAGTTTTTTCAACTCCTAATTAATTTAAGTCGTAGAAAGATATGAGTTTATTTGTCAAGCTCATATCAATCTTTTTACCAAACCTATAAATAAGCCTGGGCTCAACTTGTTTTGTATCGAGTCCTGATATTCACAAGCTTGTTCATGAACAAATTTTTTACTTGGGCTCGGCTCGTTTATTAAACAAGCCTAAAACTACAGGTTAATCTTGACTTGCTTATAAACAAACAAACATGAATAAGTTTTTTATCGAGCCAAGCCCGAGCCATTTATGAACAACTTTGTTCATTTACAACCCAAGTAACATGCACTATAATGTAATAGTTATTCCTATTGTGTTAACTATTCTGTAATTTGATTATGTTTTTGTTATAGGGAAAAAAATTATTTATGAATAGTTTAACAAAAAGAAAAAGAAATAACAACTCTCCTTGATAAATGCAATAATTTATAAATATAATATATTTTCAAATAAACAAATTTTCTATATACACATAACAATCATGATAATAAAAAGTCATAAAAAAAACCCATTTTCTCCCTCAAATTTTTTAAAAATATTATTTTTTAAGAAATATAATTGAATGAGGAAAATATTTTCTAAAATTATAAAAAATAAAAAGTAAAACTTATTTTTAAAGTAAAAAAGAAAAAGAAAAAGGTAAAAGCCTAAAACAAAAAAAATGGTAAATAGTTAAAAGTAAAGGGGGCACCGCATGCAAAACCGCATTTGTCAAGTCAGGCCCTCCTGTAGTCTAAAGACTCGAAACGAAAGGACTCTTTGTTTGTGTGTGTGTGTCAGCTTCTCACCATACTATATATATATATATATATATATATATATATATATATATACGCTCTCTCACTTTCTTTCTTCTTTTCCAAGGCCCTTTCAAATTACTCTTTTTTTTTTTTTTTCTACCAAAACTAAACCAACACAACACAAAAGCAAAATTCAATTCTATACAACCATCAACAACAACAACAACAACAACAACATTTTGTTTAGTTTATATACCAAAAAAAAAAAAAACACACAAAATAAAAACTCTGCGAGCGAGACCCTCAAACCCCTCTCTCTCTCTCTTCGCTTTGGGGTTCGCCTCTCTCTCTCTCTAAAATCTCTCTCTCTCTTTCTTCTTCTTCTTCTTCTTCTTCTCGGATGTGAATTCATCCGTCGCTCTTT
This sequence comes from Notholithocarpus densiflorus, assembly GCA_030021035.2. Taxonomy (NCBI): domain Eukaryota; kingdom Viridiplantae; phylum Streptophyta; class Magnoliopsida; order Fagales; family Fagaceae; genus Notholithocarpus; species Notholithocarpus densiflorus. The sequence continues at coordinate 2,305,315 of JARYZH020000017.1, forward strand.
TCTCTCTCCTCTCTCAGGTACTCTCTCTCTCTCTCTCTTACTTCTATTTCTCTGTATAAATCCGATCTATGTGCATCTATTTTGGAGAATCGAAACGCAGCGTTTTGTGTTTTGGTTAAAATATAGGGTTTTGAGTGTTAGTTCAATCTTTTGATTTTGATTTTGTTTCTGTTTCTTTTTCTTTTTTTGTTTCTGATTTTTTTATTGGTTTGTTTTTATGTTTTTGAAAAACAGTAAAGTAGACAACTCTGGAGAAGTGAGATGACAACGATAAGATCGACCTTGCCGTCGCGGCTGCGGCAACTTTTATCCGGCGAGGGCTCCTTCGTTCCCTCCGTTAAACTCGACTCCGAGACCGTGAGTTTTCGCTATTCAACCATATATATATATTTCTATATAGACATGTTTATATATACTGAGAGAGAGAGAGAGAGTGATATATATACAGCAGCTGCTTGTGAATATAGGGTTTTGTCAGAATTGTTAGGGTTTTTGTTTTTTGACCTGTATATTTTGACTGCTTTAGATTTGATATATGTGATATATAGGGTTTTTTTTTTTTTTTTTTCGTTTTGTATTTAATTGGGTAGGCTTTTTAATCAGTGTTTGGCTGTTGGTATTGGTGCCCGTTTGGTAAAGCTTATCTTTTTCAATGCTCTTGGGGCATGAGCATAAACTCCTTAACCAGTCAGGAGTGAATGCCCTTGAATTACCCTGGCAATGGGTTTTGGTGGGTGGGGTATAGTAGGTTTTACTGGCTAGAGACGAGTCCAAAGGGCTCTTCTTTTATATAAAAAAATTAAGCTTTTTATTTTTTTAAGATACGACTTTAAACTTCACTTTTTCAAAAAGCCCGCCATTTGGGCATTTGGCCGGTTATTAGAAACTTATTTTCTTCTTCTACTAGGCTGTAGTTTTATCTGACTGAGAGGTTTGCTTCATAATTATGTTACTAATATAGCTCAAATGGCACCTCCTCCTTTTGTTTTTAAGAGTAAGGTGGAGGGTGAGGTCATGGGGTTCAAGACCTACTGGGTGTGTGTATAATTACCAATAATTTTTTTTTTTAAATTTTTGTGTGACTGATCAATTTTATTTATTTTTTATGCTCTGTTAAGCATTATTTAGTGCCGTTTGAATCTCCTTTCTTGTATATGGTGTAAGTTGTTGCATTATTTTTTTAGCTTTTGTTTCCGCTTGGGTCAGTGCACAACATGATTGTCATTGTAGCTCTTATTTTTATTCCCAGAGGGTTTAGCTTTTGGGCCTGTATTTTTTGTAGAATTGTGCATGTGGGGTGTAGTAGTAAAAAGTATGCAGGCAATAGAAGTTCTTATTTTTAATTTTTTTGATATATCAATTGTTGGGGGAGGAGGGGGGGTGGGGGGGGGGAATTTGACCCCTAAACGTCTTTGTTAGAAACACCAAGAGGTGCTAGTTGAGCTACAAGGCTTTTGGCATAAGAAGTTGAGAAACATTTATAAATTGTTACTCCATGTATTTGTATATGTATGCAATTGTAAGTCAAATTGTGAATTATGTAATACCAATAGTATGAATAATAGGATCAATATGCTGAATTAGTTTAAACATATGATAGTTTGTGTTGATTTTCTTACTAATTGGAACCACTGAATGAAATTTTAATTTTTTATTTAATGAATATGTGGTCTGTGTTAGCATTTATTACATTTAGCAAGTGTTTTCTGCACATAATTCTTGTTTAGTGAAGTTGGGATTATGATCCATAAATAAATTTGTTTATGGGAGAAAAAGTGCAAATTGAAATTTAAACTAGGATGACATGGTGAGTAATTATTAAGGACAATGTGCTTACCAAAGGTAGCAATTTTGATGACATAGTTGCACTTTTGGACTGTTTACCTAATTGCTATGTATACGTTAAAATTGTTCAAATATGTTTTTGTCTAATTCTACATGGTTTTAAATCATCAATGGGTGCTTATACTAGGCCTACTTGATACTTAAAAAACTATATGGGCATGTTCATGCAACTTCACTTGTAATGCAAACAGTGGGGTAGAAAAGGTCAGATCTCAGTGATAACCTAGGTTCTAGTCACTTCATACCTAGATCATTCATCTGGGTGATGAGATGGTAGAAATGGAAGGTAATCTGCAACTAAAACACTAAATTATGTATTTCCGTATTTAAAAGTGAGCTTACATTAGAATAAACTATTTGAGCTTAATGATCTTTGTAATTTTAGAGTTCTTGTGTAATTTTCAGCTAGTATACTCCCAGTGTGCTTGTTGATTTTTTTTTTTTCCTAATACAATTTATCTCTTTTAAACAAAAAAAGTGCTTACATTAGAATTTGGATTGTGATTTATCTACAGGTACATACATATCTATAAATCCAGCTTCTTTAGATTAATTCTGCTTTTTGAATTTGGTTACTGTTTTAATGAGTCTGAATATTACTTCTTAATTTTGAGATTTTAACAGCAATTTTCAGATGGTGTCACTGAATTTTCTCCCCTTGTTAAATTGAGTACTTAGTTTGTTTCCAAGTCCCTATGATAAATTGTTATTTGTTTATTTTATAGTCCTCCATGTGTTTTTACTTATTGTTTTTTCATGTTTGTGTGTTTTATAGGTCCTCCTTAACCTTCTATTTTGAATAATTGTTTATTCTGCTGCTATTGATTTTTATGTTGTCAAAAAGTTGTAAACTTCCAAAGTATTTAAAATGGACATTACTGCATGTGTTGAGTTTACCTATGTGGTGTCATTGCAGTAATGTATGCAATCTGTGTGTGTGCGCATTTTTTGGCTGTGGAATGTAAACTGCACCCCTTGCATGGTGTCAGGGGCTCAGGATTGTGGAGAAGATTTGACCCCTTTGCGCTAGCAACTACTGCTAGCTTATCATAGGAAATATTATATAAATCAATTAATTTCATGAAGGGGGGCTGAGTCAACATGAAGCTTCCCTTCAATTTTTACGTTGTTCTTATTCAACTGGAGGTAGCGATTAGTTGTGTTAGACTGGTATTGCATGTGTAAGGGGGATGGGGAAACTACGAATCATCTTCTTCTCCATTGCATTGTTGCTAGAGGGTTGTGGAATGTGGTTTACTGGGTTATGCCGAGAGGCGCTGTGGAGATCTTAGCTAGTTGGTTGGGCAAGGTTAGCAGGTGCAGTCCAATATGGAGCATGATCCCCTATTGTCTCATGTGGGGTATTTGGCGGGAGAGGGATGCTCAGACTTTTGAGGGTTTCATGAACTTGGCTTTTATTCATCAAGACTTTCTTTAAGTGGATGAATGCTTCAGTCTAATATTATTTTTCTACTTTGCCTGCTTTGTTTGATTGTTGTAGTTTTTTCATGTTTAATTTTTGTGTACTTGTAAATTTCTTGTGTACATGGGTGGGCACTCTTTCTGTTTAATCAATGAAATTTTACTTGTCCCCAAAAAAAAATCTTATTATTATTCTACCTTTAATGTGCTAAAAACATTGACTCTTTATCATAACATGCAGCCGCCAAAAATCAAAGCCTTTATTGATAAGGTGATCCAGTGTCCATTACAAGATATAGCAATACCTCTTTCTGGTTTTCGTTGGGAGTACAGTAAGGTAATAGCATGCTATTTCAGCTGTATGCAGTTCTGTTCTGTTTTGTTTTTATTTTCAAAATTTTAATTTTTAATTTCCTTTTTTTTATTTGTTGCTTTTAATACAGGGGAACTTTCACCATTGGAGGCCGCTGTTTCTGCATTTTGATACATATTTCAAGACATACCTTTCTTCTAGGAATGACCTCCTCATGTCAGATAAAATTTTAGAAGATGACAGTCCATTTCCTAAACATGCAGTTTTACAAATTTTACGAGTAATGCAAACAATTTTAGAGAATTGTCATAACAAGAGTTCATTTGATGGCTTAGAGGTATGTTGATTTTGTGTCACAAGTCATGTGTTTTACTGAGTAAAGTTGGACATGAAACTATGTACCTGGATCTTTTATCATGAGCCTTGTTAGCTTTAGGTGCTATTATATTATATTATCTCTTTTATTTCAACTGGTTCTTTTCTAATATATATTATACCGTTTCTCCCTCTTCAGAATTTCAAACTCCTACTTGCATCAACAGATCCTGAGATTCTTATAGCTACACTAGAAACTCTATCTGCACTCGTGAAAATTAATCCCTCCAAGCTGCATGGAGGTGGGAAGTTGATTGGTTGTGGCTCAGTGAACAGCTATCTACTGTCTCTGGCACAGGGGTGGGGAAGCAAGGAGGAGGGCTTAGGTTTGTATTCTTGTGTAATGGCAAATGAGAGAACCCAGGAGGAAGGGCTTTGCCTGTTCCCATCTGATGTAGAAAATGACTCTGACAAGTCTCATTGCCGGATAGGCTCTACCCTTTATTTTGAAATGCATGGGCTTAATGCTCAAAGCACTGAGGAAAATAGAGGCAATCAAAGTACTTCTAGTTTGAGAGTTATACAGATACCGGATCTGCATTTACGGAAGGAGGATGATCTGTTACTGTTGAAACAGTGCATTGAGCAGTACAATGTACCTCCTGAGCTCCGGTTTCCTTTGCTAACAAGAATTAGATATGCTCATGCTTTCCGTTCACCCAGAATATGCAGGCTGTACAGCCGGATTTGCCTTCTTGCATTTGTTGTGCTTGTTCAGTCTAATGATGCTCATGACGAACTTGTGTCATTTTTTGCTAATGAGCCAGAGTATACAAATGAGTTAATCAGGATTGTGCGGTCTGAAGAATCTGTTTCTGGAACCATTAGGACACTTGCAATGCTTGCCTTGGGAGCTCAGTTAGCCGCATACACATCATCTCATGAGCGGGCACGGATTTTGAGTGGATCTAGTATCAGTTTTGCTGGGGGGAATCGCATGATACTTCTGAATGTGCTCCAGAGGGCTGTTTTATCGCTGAAGACCTCCAATGATCCATCCTCACTTGCCTTTGTTGAAGCACTTCTTCACTTCTATTTGCTCCATGTTGTTTCATCCTCGAGTTCCGGGAGTAATATTAGGGGGTCAGGCATGGTTCCTACATTCTTACCTCTTTTGGAGGATTCTGATCCTACCCATATGCATCTTGTCTGTTATGCTGTTAAAACTCTACAAAAGCTCATGGATTACAGTAGTTCAGCTGTTTCCCTGTTTAAAGAGTTGGGTGGAGTTGAGCTTTTGGCTCAAAGACTGCAGATAGAAGTACATAGGGTTATTGGTTTAGCTGGGGCTAGTGATAATTCAATGATCATTGGTGAGAGCTCAAGACAAAGCGATGATCAGTTGTACTCCCAGAAAAGGCTTATTAAGGTTTCACTGAAGGCACTTGGGTCTGCCACCTATGCCCCTGGCAACTCTACTAGATCCCAACATTCCCATGAAAGTTCTTTACCTGCTACACTGTCACTGATATTTGGCAATGTAGATAAATTTGGAGGTGACATTTATTATTCAGCTGTGACTGTTATGAGTGAGATAATCCACAAAGACCCAACATGTTTTCCTGCTCTGGATGATTTGGGTCTTCCAGATGCCTTTTTATCATCGGTAGGAGCTGGTATACTGCCTTCGTCAAAGGCTCTAACATGTGTTCCTAATGGTCTTGGTGCCATTTGCCTTAATGCCAAAGGCTTAGAGGCAGTGAAGGAAGCTTCAGCATTACGGTTTCTTGTTGACATTTTCACCAGTAAGAAATATGTTACGGCAATGAATGATGCTATTGTTCCTTTGGCAAATGCTGTGGAAGAGCTTTTACGCCACGTATCTTCTCTGAGAAGCACTGGTGTTGATATTATCATAGAAATTGTTAATAAGATTGCTTCTTTTGGGGACAGTAACTGTACAGGGTCTTTGGGGAAATTAGGTGGGGGCACTGAAATGGAAATGGATCCTGAAGACAAAGGCAGTGAAGGCCATTGCTGTTTGGTTGAAAAAGTTGATTCAGCCACAGAAGGGATCAATGATGAGCAGTTCATCCAGCTGTGCATCTTTCATTTGATGGTACTGGTTCACAGGACTATGGAAAACTCTGAAACATGTCGGTTATTTGTGGAGAAGTCAGGAATTGAAGCTTTACTGAAGCTTCTTCTAAGGCCTAGTATTGCACAGTCATTTGATGGGATGTCTATTGCTTTGCATAGCACCATGGTTTTCAAAGGTTTTACTCAAAATCACTCTGCTCCACTAGCACGTGCTTTCTGTTCCTCTCTCAGAGACCATCTGAAGAATGCTTTGACTGGATTTGGAGTGGCTTCAGGGTCCTTTTTGCTGGATCCAAAAATGGCACAGGATAGTGGAATATTTTCTTCACTTTTCCTTGTTGAGTTCCTTTTGTTTCTTGCTGCCTCAAAAGACAACCGTTGGGCAAGTGCATTGCTTACAGAATTCGGAAATGGTAGTAAGGATGTTCTGGAAGATATTGGGCATGTACATCGAGAAGTTCTGTGGCAGATCTCTCTTCTTGAAGATGTCAAGCCTGAGGTAGAGGATGATGGTGTTGGTTCTACCTCTGAGTCACAACAGTCAGAAACGAGTACAAATGGAACAGAAGAGCAAAGATTCAACTCTTTCAGGCAGATACTTGATCCATTACTGAGGAGGAGGACGTCTGGATGGAGTATTGAATCCCAGTTTTTTGACCTTTTAAACATATATCGTGATCTTGGTCGTCCTACCAGCTCTCAACAAAGACGTACTGATAGTCCTTCAAACTTGCGATTTGGAACCAGTAATCAATTCCATCATTCAGATGCTGCTGGAGATGTTGGTAGAAAGGAATCTGATAAGCAGAGATCCTATTATACTTCTTGCTGCGACATGGTGAGGTCACTTTCTTTTCACATTACACATTTGTTTCAAGAGTTGGGGAAGGTAATGTTGCTTCCTTCTCGTCGACGGGATGATGTTTTGAATGTTTCCCCTTCTTCAAAATCAGTGGCTTCTACTTTTGCATCCATTGCACTGGATCACATGAATTTTGGGGGTCATGTAGTTCCTTCTGGAACTGAGGCGTCCATATCAACAAAGTGTCGGTACTTCGGTAAGGTTATTGATTTTATCGATGGCTTTCTACTGGACAGGCCAGATTCCTGTAATCCTGTTCTGCTGAATTGCTTGTATGGGCATGGAGTTATTCAATCAGTTTTGACGACATTTGAAGCCACCAGTCAATTGCTGTTTGCCGTCAACAGGACTCCTGCATCTCCCATGGAAACTGATGATGGGATTGTAAAGCAGGATGAAAATGAAGATACAGATCATTCATGGATTTATGGTCCTCTAGCTAGCTATGGGAAACTTATGGACCACTTGGTGACCTCATCTTTCATATTAGCTCCTTTTACAAAACACTTGCTTGCTCATCCTCTAACAACTAGTAATGTGCCCTTCCCACGGGATGCAGAGACTTTTGTAAAGGTTCTTCAGTCCATGGTGCTGAAGGCAGTGCTTCCTGTTTGGACTAACACTCAGTTTGTTGATTGCAGTTATGATTTCATTACTTCTATTATTACTATAATTAGACATGTCTATTCTGGGATTGAAGTGAAAAATGTCAATAGCACTGGTACTCGTCTGACGGGGCCCCCTCCTAATGAAACTACTATTTCAACAATTGTTGAGATGGGTTTTTCCAGGTCTCGTGCTGAAGAAGCTCTGAGGCAAGTTGGATCAAACAGTGTGGAGTTAGCAATGGAGTGGTTGTTCTCCCATCCAGAGGAAACTCAAGAAGATGATGAACTTGCTCGTGCACTTGCCATGTCCCTTGGGAACTCTGAATCAGACACAAAGGAAGCGATTGCCAACGACAATACCCAGCAGCTTGAAGAAGAGATGGTCCAACTTCCTCCTGTTGAGGAGTTGTTATCTACTTGTACTAAGCTTCTGCAGATGAAGGACTCTCTTGCTTTTCCAGTTCGAGACCTGCTTGTGATGATATGCTCCCAAAATGATGGACAATACAGGTCTAATGTCATCTCCTTCATTGTTGACCGAGTTAGGGATTGTAGTTTGATTGCTGAAAGTGGAAATAGCATCATGCTATCTGCTCTTTTTCATGTTCTTGCACTAATTCTTAATGAAGATGAACTGTCACGAGAAGTTGCTACAAAGAATGGTCTGGTTGCAGTTGCCTCAGATCTACTTTCGCAGTGGTGTTCTGGATTGGTTGGAAGGGAGAAATGCCAGGTTCCTATGTGGGTAACAACTGCTTTTCTTGCTGTTGACCGGCTCTTGCAGGTGGATCAAAAATTGAATTCTGAAATTGTAGAGCAGTTGAAGCGTGACGATGTTAATAGTCAGCAGGCATCTATCAGCATTGATGAGGATAAGCAAGCCAGATTGCAGTCTGCATTGGGATTAGTTCCAAAGCATACAGATATACACGAGCAGAAGAAGCTTATTGAGATTGCTTGTAGTTGCATCAAGAACCAGCTTCCCTCTGAGACGATGCATGCTGTTCTCCAACTATGCTCTACTCTTACCAGAACTCATTCTGTTGCTGTTAGTTTTTTTGATGCTGGGGGATTAAGTTTACTGCTTTCTTTGCCAACAAGTAGCCTTTTTCCTGGGTTTGACAATTTGGCTGCTTCTATTATCCGTCATGTTCTTGAAGATCCTCAAACTCTCCAGCAGGCAATGGAATCTGAGATAAAGCACAGTTTTGTGGCTGCCACTAATAGGCATTCAAATGGAAGAGTCACTCCCCGTAACTTCCTGTCAAATTTAAACTCTGTTATTTCACGGGATCCAGTAGTCTTTATGCAGGCTGCTCAGTCTGTGTGCCAAGTTGAGATGGTTGGGGAAAGGCCCTATGTTGTCTTGCTGAAAGATCGTGACAAGGATAAGTTCAAAGAGAAAGAAAAATCGTTGGAGAAAGAAAAAATACAAACTACTGAAGGGAAAGTTTCTTTGGGTAATGTCAATTCAGTTGCTTCTGGGACAGAGCATGGAAAAAGTAATGATCTGAATTCAAAGAGTGTCAAAGTTCATCGGAAATCTCCTCAGAGCTTTATAAATGTGATTGAGCTTCTTTTAGATTCTGTTTGTACTTTTATTCCTCCCCTGAAAGATGATGTGGGTGTGGATGTTGTTGATACCCCATCATCAACTGACATGGACATTGATGTCACTGCGATTAAGGGAAAAGGAAAAGCCATTGCCACCGCGTCTGAAGAGAATGAAGCCAATGGTGATGAAGCTTCTGCATCACTTGCAAAGATTGTATTTATATTGAAGTTTTTGACTGAGATTCTGTTGATGTATGCTTCATCTGTGCACATTCTTCTTCGGAGAGATGCTGAAATTAGTAGTTGCAGGGGTGCTCAACAAAAGGGTCCTGCTGGTGTACACATGGGTGGAGTATTTCATCACATTCTTCACAAGTTTCTTTTATATTCTCGGAGTTCAAAAAAGGACAAGAAAATAGATGGTGACTGGAGGCATAAACTAGCAACCAGGGCTAGCCAGTTTTTGGTTGCGTCTTGTGTCCGCTCCACAGAAGCAAGGAGGAGGGTTTTAACAGAGATCAATTGTATATTTAATGAGTTTGTTGATTCATGTAATGGTTCTAGCCCACCAGGAAATAATATCCCTGCTTTTGTCGATCTGCTTAATGATGTACTGGGCGCTCGTACACCTACTGGTTCATACATTCTAGCAGAAGCTTCTGCCACATTTATAGATGTTGGTCTGGTTAGGTCATTGACTTGTACTCTCCAAGTGTTGGACCTGGACCATGCTGACTCGCCTAAAGTTGTTACGGGTCTAATTAAAGCTCTGGAGTTGGTAACCAAGGAACACATCCATGCTGCTGATATGAAGGGTGATAACTCAACAAAACCTTCTGATCTTACTCAACCTGGAAGAACGGATAATACTGGTGACATGTCTCAGTCTATGGAAACAGCATCTCAATTCAATCATGATTCTGAGCCAGCTGACAATGTTGAGCCTTATAATGCTGTCCAAACTTATGGGGGCTCTGAGGCTGTTACAGATGACATGGAACATGACCAAGATCTTGATGGAAGTTTTGGTCCTGCTACTGGGGACGACTATATGCATGAAAATTCTGATGATGCGAGGGGTCTTGACAATGGCATTGATACCGTTGAATTACAATTTGAAGTCCAGCCTCATGGACAAGAGAATCTTGATGAAGATGACGATGAGGAGATGTCTGGGGATGATGCGGATGAAGTTGATGAAGATGACGATGAGGATGATGAGGAGCATAATGATCTGGAGGAAGATGAAGTCCACCATCTGCCCCATCCTGACACGGATCAAGATGATCATGAGATTGATGATGATGATTTTGATGAGGAAATAATGGAGGAAGAAGAAGAGGATGATGAGGATGATGAGGATGGAGTAATACTTAGGCTGGAGGAGGGCATAAATGGAATAAATGTTTTAGATCATATTGAGGTTTTTGGTAGAGACAGTTTCCCCAATGAAACTCTCCATGTGATGCCAGTTGAAGTTTTTGGTTCTAGACGTGAAGGGCGTACTACATCCATCTACAGTCTTTTGGGCAGAACTGGTGACAATGTTACCCCATCAAGACATCCTCTTCTACTGGGACCTTCATCCTCAGCACACTCAGCTGCTCCTCGGCAATCTGGTAAGCTCCTTCCATAGGTGGTTTTTTAGACCTTGGATTCTTACATTTGGTTGTGGCTTAATTCTTTCATCTATGTTAATATCTAAAGTTCTTTACCTCTGATGCTGGAACCCACTGTTGCAGATAATGCCCGTGACATGGTCTTTTCAGATAGGAACTTGGATAGCACCTCGTCACGGTTGGATTCTATTTTCCGATCCCTGAGGAATGGGCGCCATGGACACCGTTTGAACTTGTGGATGGATGATAGCCAGCAAACCAGTGGTTCAAATGCAGGTGTAGTGCCACAAGGCCTTGAGGAGCTGCTTGTTTCCCAATTGAGGCGACCGACACCTGAGCAGCCTTCTCAACAGAACACAACAGCAGAGGAGCCTCAAAGTAAAGGCGAAGGCGATCAGTTACAGCAATCAGAAGCAGGTGCAAGGCCTGAAACTGCTCTTGAAAGCAATGTAAACAGTGACTCTGGTAATGCATCACGTCCAACTGCAGTAATTGATAGCTCTGGCAATGCTAATGAAAGGCCTACTGCTAGTGAGTCTCTACAAGGAACAGATGTGTCCAGTGCACAATCACAATCTGTTGAAATGCAGTTTGAACACAATGACGCAGCTGTACGAGATGTTGAAGCTGTGAGCCAAGCAAGTAGTGGAAGTGGGGCGACGATAGGCGAGAGCCTTCGAAGCCTAGATGTTGAAATTGGAAGTGCTGATGGCCATGATGATGGAGGAGAAAGGCAAAATTCTGCAGATAGAATGCCGTTGGGTGATGCACAGGCAGCTCGTGCAAGAAGGACAGTTGTGTCTTTTGGGAATTCAACTGCTGTTGGTGGGAGAGATGCATCTCTTCATAGTGTAACTGAAGTTTCAGAAGGTTCTAGCCGAGAAGCAGATCAGGATGGTCCAGCTGCAGAACAGCAAATCAATAGTGATACTGGTCCTGGGGCAATTGATCCTGCATTCTTGGATGCTCTTCCAGAGGAGTTGCGTGCTGAAGTTCTTTCCGCACAACAGGGTCAAGTTGCTCAGCCCTCGAATGCTGAACCACAGAATGCTGGAGATATTGATCCAGAATTCCTTGCAGCCCTTCCCCCTGATATCCGAGCTGAAGTTCTAGCACAGCAGCAAGCACAAAGGCTACATCAATCTCAGGAGCTGGAAGGTCAACCCGTTGAAATGGACACAGTCTCAATAATTGCAACATTTCCTTCAGATTTGCGGGAAGAGGTACTTTGTCCTTGGAGTGTGTTTTCTACGTTTATTTAGTAATTAGCGAAACAAATGTAGAATTGAAAGTGAGTCTCTTTACAGTTTTCATATGTTTCTCCATCAGGTTCTATTAACTTCATCTGATGCTATCCTTGCAAATCTCACGCCTGCTCTTGTTGCGGAGGCAAATATGTTACGTGAACGATTTGCACACCGATATAGTCGCACCATCTTTGGTATGTACAGGAATCGCAGAGGTGAGCCTTCAAGAAGAGATGAAGGTATAGGATCTGGACTTGGAAGAGCTGGGGGGAGTGTTGCCCGTAGGTTAGTTGGAGCCAAGCTAGTTGAAGCTGATGGAGCTCCTCTGGTTGACACAGATGCCTTGCATGCCATGATTAGGCTGCTTCGTGTAGTTCAGGTATAAACTTCGATATGTCCATATGTCTTCTCCTTCATGATCAATGCATATTTTTTTGAGTAACATGATCATTCCATTGAATGGACATAATTTTGCAGCCGCTGTACAAAGGTCAGCTGCAGAGGCTTCTTTTGAATTTATGCGCTCATTATGAAACCAGAACTTCTCTGGTGAAGATTCTTATGGACATGTTAATGCTTGATACAAGAAAGCATGTAAACAACTTGAGTGCTGCTGAGCCTTCTTTTCGGCTTTATGCTTGCCAGAGTAATGTGATGTATTCACGTCCTCAGTCTTTTGACGGTAAGACTTCTTATTTAATCTATCCATGTGAAAGTTTTGGTTGTCCACATGATTGTTATCGAGTCAAGCTTGTTCAAGAATGTGTGGACCATGGTCTTAGATTATCTGTTGATTGACGTATACATTGTAATTTGAGCTCCTGGTGCTTTGAAGGATGTTGAAGCTACTCAGTGTTGATCAGGTTCTATCTAGTGTTAATCTATGTTTCTTCGCAGTCCGAGTGGTAGTATGAAAAATGTAAATCTTTGTTTTTTGAGTTTTAAAATGGACAGGAGAGAGGTTAGAAATATTTAAAATGACTTTTGACGGTTGCCAAGAGCCTTGTATCTGGTGTTTCCAACCGAGACATCCAGGGTTCAAATCCCCCTCTAGGCTCCAACTATCAAATTATCCTAAAAAAAAGAAAAAATAGAAGACTTTTGATGGATTTTTAAAACTCTTTTGTTGCAGCTCAGTGATTTTGACATGCATAAAAAGACATTTGTTCTGATGTCAGTGATTTTGACATGTAGTAGTAGGCAACTAGTCACCAGCTTACCATGTATTTGTTCTTGTAGGTGTTCCTCCCTTGGTATCTCGGCGAATTCTTGAAACTCTTACATATTTGGCTCGGAATCACCCATTTGTGGCAAAGATTTTGCTTCAATTTAGGCTGCCTCACCCTGCTTTACTAGAGCCAGAAAATGCTGATCAGGGACGGGGTAAAGCTGTGATGGTTGTTGAAAAAGATGAAATGGATAGGAGTGAGAATCAAGAAGGATATATATCCCTTTCGTTGCTTTTGAGCCTCTTGAGTCAACCCCTTTATTTGAGGAGTATAGCGCATCTTGAACAGGTGATGCTTTGCACGATGCAGTATTTGGTTTTCTTATATTGGTTCATTTAGTCTTTGTTCATAAGGCTGACATGATTGTATGTTCTTTTTTTCAGCTTCTTCACTTATTGGAGGTTATCATTGATAATGCTCAAGGTAAGTCAGATATATCTGACAAATCTGGGGCATCTGCTTCTGAACAACCATCTGGTCCAGAAAGTTCCACATCAGATGTTGGGATGAATAGAGAACCTGGCCAAATTTCTTCCGGGGTTTCCACATCGTCAAAAGACGTTGATTCTTCCAAACCCACCACTTCTGATGCACCTAAGGAAGTTGATTCTCGAACTGTACTGCTTAACCTGCCGCAAGCAGAACTTCGACTTCTATGCGCATTGCTTGCTCGAGAGGGGTATGATGTGGCTTTTGGCATATAGAAATTGCATTTTCTCTGCCATTGTATCTTACGAACTGTTATACTTTTGACTACTAAAACCTGGATAGCTGGATTTCTATTGTTGGCCATGTTTTGGGTGTATACTTTTGAAATGTTTTCACTTCCGTCCATTCATTGATATATATGTGTAATGGCTTTTGTGTGTGTTTTTTATTTTTTTGTTGGGGGGAAGGGGGTGGTTAGGCCATGTCTCACTCATGAGTTGTACCTAATGCATCTGCTGTGCAGACATTATTGTGGTTAGAGATGGCCATGGAACACTCAGCATGTATTTGATACAGGACTGACCCACACTTGCACTGTTGCTTCTATTAAGTTCATTGTGACATGTCTACGGATTTGGTTTGAATATGTGTTCAGAGTGGATTTCATTTTGGCTTTTCACATTGACTAGTATATACACTTACTCTGACAAATCATGTCCCCAGGTTGTCAGATAATGCATATGCTCTAGTGGCGGAGGTAATGAAGAAATTGGTGGCAAATGCTCCAACTCATTGTCGTCTTTTTATTACTGAGCTAGCAGTAGCTGTTCAAGGTTTGGCTAGATCTGCTATGTCTGAGTTAGGCACGTTTGGTGAAACTTTGGATGCACTCCTCAGTACATCATCTTCTGATGGATCTGCAATCTTAAGGGTTCTGCAGGCATTAAGCTCTCTTGTTGCATCACTGAAAGAGAAAGAGAATGATCCAAAAATTCTTCCTGAAAAGGAGTATACAGCTGCTCTTTCTCAGGTATGGGACATTAATTCAGCTTTGGAGCCTCTATGGCTGGATCTGAGCACTTGCATAAGTAAAATAGAGACTTATTCAGATTCAGTGCCTGATTTGCTAACTTCATCTAAAACATCCACCTCTAAACCCTCTGGTGTAATGACGCCACTTCCTGCGGGTTCTCAGAACATCTTACCATACATAGAATCTTTCTTTGTGGTGTGTGAGAAGTTACATCCAGTGCAGCCAGGCTCTAGTCATGAATTTAGTATTGCAGCAGTTTCAGAGGTTGAGGATGCTAGCACTTCTGCTGGCCAACAGAAAACCTCAGGCCATGCTTTGAAAGTTGATGACAAAAACATTGCTTTTGTGAAGTTTTCAGAGAAGCATAGGAAGTTGCTAAATGCTTTCCTTCGGCAAAACCCTGGGTTGCTGGAGAAATCGTTCTCCCTCATGCTGAAGGTTCCTAGATTCATTGATTTTGACAACAAGCGTGCTCACTTCAGATCAAAAATCAAACATCAACATGATCATCATCACAGTCCTTTAAGAATTTCTGTAAGGAGAGCTTACATTCTTGAAGATTCATATAATCAGCTGCGTATGAGATCCACTCAGGATCTGAAGGGAAGGTTGACAGTTCACTTTCAAGGAGAGGAAGGTATTGATGCAGGTGGACTTACAAGGGAGTGGTACCAATTGCTATCCAGGGTTATTTTTGACAAGGGAGCACTGCTTTTTACAACAGTGGGCAATGAA
Source organism: Notholithocarpus densiflorus (assembly GCA_030021035.2). Classification (NCBI taxonomy): domain Eukaryota; kingdom Viridiplantae; phylum Streptophyta; class Magnoliopsida; order Fagales; family Fagaceae; genus Notholithocarpus; species Notholithocarpus densiflorus. The sequence continues at coordinate 2,320,626 of JARYZH020000017.1, forward strand.
TCAACATTTCAGCCAAACCCTAACTCTGTTTTCCAAACAGAACATCTTTCATATTTCAAATTTGTTGGACGAGTGGTGAGTATGTTATTTTGTTGTGCGTATTGGGCTGAGATGCTGGTTGTGTGGTTTTTGCTTATGCCTTCTTACCTTTTCAGGTTGGAAAAGCACTTTTTGATGGGCAACTCTTGGATGTCCATTTCACTAGATCTTTCTACAAGCATATATTGGGGGCAAAAGTTACTTATCATGACATTGAAGCCATTGATCCTGATTACTTTAAAAACCTTAAGTGGATGCTTGAGGTAGGCTATGTGCAACTCTTCCCCCCCCCCCCCCCCTCCCCCCTTCTCTCTCCGTGTATGTTCTTAGTTTTCCATCTGTCAAAAAAAGAAAATGTTCTTGGTTTTCCTCTAATTTTTCTCACATGATTGCTTGTTTGCCTTCACAGAATGATATTAGTGATGTTCTGGATCTTACATTTAGCATTGATGCTGATGAGGAGAAGCTGATATTGTATGAAAGAACAGAGGTAAGGATTTTTCCAGACTAACTCATCCAAAAAAGAAAGGATTTTCCAGGCTCCTTTATGAACTTTGGTTTCTCTGGTGAAAAACATTATTGTTATGTTTACATGTGGTGAATCTACTTATCAAAAAAAAAAGAGAAGTTCACATGTGGTGAATCTAATGCAGGTGACGGACTATGAACTCATTCCTGGTGGACGGAATATTAAAGTTACTGAGGAGAATAAACACCAATATGTTGATCTAGTTGCTGAACATCGGTTAACAACTGCTATTCGTCCTCAAATAAATGCCTTTATGGAAGGGTTTAATGAATTAATTCCTAGGGAATTAATTTCTATCTTCAATGACAAGGAACTTGAATTATTGATTAGTGGGCTTCCTGATATTGATCGTGAGTTTCCTTCATTACTTGATTAATCTTTTTACCCCTTGTAGATGATGGCATTCCTGCATTCCCCCCCCTCCTCTTTAAATGGATCTTAAGTACAATTTCTTTTTTTGCATCTGTATTTCAGTGGATGATATGAGGGCCAATACTGAGTATTCTGGATATAGTCCTGCATCTCCTGTGATTCAGTGGTTTTGGGAAGTTGCTCAGGGTTTCAGCAAGGAGGATAAGGCTCGTCTTTTGCAGTTTGTGACAGGCACCTCTAAGGTATTTTCTTTCATTTCCTTTTTGTAACATATTTTCTATCAGATCTATTGAACAAAACTCTTAATTTCAAAGAATGTGATTTTGTTCTGCCAGACTTCTAATAACAAATATCTTTAATCTGCCAGACCTCTAAATAACAAATCTGTTTAATTTCAAAGGATGTGATTTGGTCAGAGTATATGCACATGGACATGCCTGTGATGTTTGTTGGCTTATTGTTGAAGTATTTGATCCCTTACTGTTCTCTTACAATCACCCACTTCATATTTATTTTTGATCTATCCATTGATCCTGTGTCTGAGCTCGAATGCTGGGTTTACAACAGTATCAGCTATAATTGTCATCTATTTTCTTGCTTTTCACTTTTTCTTGTCAGGTCAACAACAGCTTTCTGTTTTGGTGTCTCAGGATGCTGCCGATTGTTAAATATTGTGACAAACTTAGCATGCCTCGTTCTTTTACTAGCATGCCTCTTTTGTACTGAATGATATGTTTTCTGTATACACTTAGCATGCCTTTTAGTCACATAATGGGTTTTGAGTTAATTTGTTAGTGGTCTGATCACTGTTCTTTCCAATTCTCCAGGTGCCTTTAGAAGGTTTCAGTGCACTTCAAGGAATTTCAGGCTCACAAAAGTTTCAGATACACAAAGCATATGGCAGCCCTGATCACTTGCCTTCAGCTCATACTTGGTATATATTTTTTTCCTTAAATATTTCTTGTCTTTGATCACTTAACTTCAATTTATGATCTTTGTTAATACTCTGTTGCTACTAACATTGTTATTGGTATAAATGTTCTGATTTTTAACTCTTGATTTATGCAGTTTCAACCAATTGGATCTCCCAGAGTATCCCTCTAAACAACACTTAGAGGAGAGACTACTGCTTGCAATTCATGAAGCCAATGAAGGATTTGGATTCGGTTGATAATCATTAAGGGAGGCTTCAAAGTAGCCATGTAGATAATATAGATTATGTCAACATCTATCAAGAAAGGGAATCCGGGGTGTTAATTGTGGGCACATGATATGCTGGGTTAATACATGTTTATATACTGTATAGTCGTATATTTGCTATGGGAAATGCCTCTTTGGCAGTTTTTGATTTTGCCAAAATCTTTTTATTTTTTCTAGTGCAACTACTCTTTTGTTCCCATCCAAAAGAAATTTATTTATTCTTCTTTACTATTTTACTTTGGTGATTATAGTTCCCTCTCATGTTCAAAAGGAAAAAAGAAATACACGAGAGAAAAAAAGAGGAATTATTAGACTAGGTCAAGAATGCGGTACTTAAAATTGTTCCAATGGTCTGGTATTGACTCCAATCTTAAGTGCTGAATTTTCGAGGCTCTAAGTAAGCCTAGGTATTGGATTCTGAGTTCCTTTATCTTTATTTTTTGTACTCTTCAATTTTTGTGTTGTATTGTCCTCATTTGGCATTCACCAAATTCGGTAGAGCAAAGAAATTTTTGTTCGGCTTTATCTAGTTTTAGAGCCCATTGTATCTATTTTAAGGGGCTTCTAAAGTCATTTAAGCCGTGGATTTTAAATAAAACTCTTAAATTTTAGTTAAATTAAAAAAAAAATATTTTATTCTAACTTGGTTCCTCCACGTTTTATATTACTCTTGCTATTTAAAAAAAAAAAAAAAAACCAAAAAACTTGCCACAAACCCACTCTTTTTTGGGTAATTCACAACCCTCCCTCTATTGTATCTATTCTAAGGGCTTCTAAAGTCATTTAAGTTGTGGATTCTAAATAAAACTCTTAAATAATTTTAGCTAAAAAAAAAGTTTATTCTATCTGGGTTCCTCCCTCTTTCACATGTTATAACACTCTTGCTATTTGTTTTTTTTTTTTTAAAAAAAAAAAAAAAACCAAAAAACTTCGCACAAACCCATTTTTTTTTTTTTTTGAATTAATAGTATTTGTTCAAACATTCAAAAAAAAAAAAAAAAAAAAAAAAAAAACTAACAAGACACATAATCATGAATCCATGATTTCCTAACTTCTCCCATTTCATTGCACCAAAACATCATATCATTTCATGCCCAAATTCCACTAGAATAATATCAAGGTTTTTGTAGTTGGTGACACCATTTTGCTGCTGGTGAATGGGCATAAGATTTCTGTTCATGGCTTCCTCTATTGCATCTAACAATTTTTTTTTTTGGGGAGGGGGGGGGGGGGGGGCTTATTTTATTTTATTCACACCATTTAAATATGATTTATTTTTATTTGCTTGTTCAAATAATTGAACAATTTTTTTTTTTCCTTCACAGATTCAATTTGTCTTCATTCATAAATGGTGTAAAATTGTTTATATAGAATTTTAATTTTTATAGCTAAATAAAAAATAGGAAGAGCCTCTGAACACGTGCTTATTCAGAGGCTAGTTTTTATTGTCAATTGTATTTTAGATATTACTAGTTAATAGGGTTATGATTTATTATATATATTTAATTTCCTAGAATCAATGGCATTTTTGTAATTTAATAATTGAGATTTTCTAAGTCAATTAGGATTAGGGTTTCTTACCTATTCTATATATACTATAAAACCGAAGACGTTTGACCAATAGTTGACTTCTTTAGGTTATGTCACATAAGCTTTAGAGCCTCCACAATTTGCCACATCACTAATTTTTATTTATTTATTTATTTAATAAGATGAATTGGAGCATGATTTTTGAAGCATTAAATAAGTCAAAAACATGTGAGAACAAAAAAGGGAAGAAAGAAATTCATTCAAGCCAAAATTGGAAAAATCCTGATATGGAAACATCCTGCATTGTTTCAGTATTTTTACCATAACTTATTGTACAGATTTCTGATTGACCGGATTCTTGCAGCCATGAAAAGAAGACTTGAAAATCTACAACTTTGAAGTTTACCAACAATTCAGAAACAATTTATTTGAATGTTAAAAATGGGCTGGAACCGCACACCCTTGGTGCGATGGTCACTCTACGAGTATAAGTGCTTGTGGGGTGTGGGGGGCAAGGGCTAGGATTCAAGTCTCCAAGAGGGAGTTTCACACACATATACACTTAGATTAGGTTAGAGTAGAATTCTATCTTGTAAAAAAAAAAAAAAGGGCTGTAAGCTGACAGTAGATAAAATTATGAAAATCAAGGGATTCCCATCCTAAATTTGAGGGATTTTCTCCTTTTCTTTTGGAGGAGGCTGAGGTTATATGGGAAAATTATTAGGTACTCTCGGAGTACCATAAATGCGTACTCCCCCCTCTCACATGAATGATGGATCCCACAATGAATTTAATTAGTGAGACTCACCATTCATGTGAGAGGATGGAGTACGTATTTATGGTACTTCGGGAGTACACAATAATTTCCCGGTTATATGAGGAGTTGCTAAAACATTTAATTTTTAAGAAAAGAAGAACCCGACTCTTCCCCTTTCACGTTTCAATGATCTGCCTCTGCCAGTCTGCCTCCCAACCTCTTTCACAACCTTCACCTCCCACCTCTCTCTCCCTCACGTAGTACCTTCACCCCTCGGGATTTATTAGAAAATTAAGAGTTTAATTTATATATGGTTTTAATATTCTACATCAACTAAATTTTGTTTTCCCTATGATGCTTTTCTGTAGTTCGACTTTGATAGTGCCGCCTCTCTAGAATAAGCCAAGAGAAGGAGATTAAGGAATCATATTGGATATTTGTTTGTGGTCATATAATAGGGAAGAGGCTTCTCATGGAAGGGTAATTTTCTTTTCATAAGATTTTGACTTAGTTTCCACTTGAGATATTAGACTTTATTTTTTTCTCCTCAGGGTTGCAAGAGACAAGAAATAGAATATTTTGCAATATTTATACATTACAGGTTTCAATAATTAATGCTACTACAAAGTTTGGATGTTATGCTATTTGCTTGGTTAATTTGTGATAAAGTTCATAAACTGGGATTGTCAAAGCCTTAAAATCTTATAAATATTGCCCACTTTTTGAAGGTGAACGTATCACAAAGAAATCCAAAAAAACTAATATCCCATAGTCCAAAATAATTGGCAATTGGCTACTAAATATATCTGCATTTCTCTCCCAAACTTCATTACACATTTTCCCATAACATATTTTTCAACCTGAAAGTCAACATAAAACTAAAGATATAATTATTTATTTTATGACTACTAATTTCAAGGAACAAATTCCAGACTCATCCATTTATTTTTCAAGGGACATGTTCATAGGTGAGTTATTATATCATGTTTTCACACTTGACATTGCATAACTAATGATTGATTTGACTAAATGGTAGAAATAGTTTGTTGTGGTTTAATTCCATATTCTTGATGTTATAATTCCTCAAAAGTGATGATGTGTTTGTTGTTGCTCGGAGAATTTAGCAGTATATAGAAATTTTTTATTTTTTTAAGATAAAGTATTTCGGTACTTTGTTTTGGGCTTTTACATGAATTTCATATTTCTCCAATCACAACTTTCTACCATAGCGAAGTGTAAAATAGAGTGTCTTTAACATTGTTTAATTTGACAACTTCTCAAGTGCATGACAATCTTTTTTGTATTTTACATTCAATAGTTTTCCCGTGCATCACACGAGTTAGCGACTAGTATCATATAAGACTACGGTTTAGTAGTCTTTATAAGCAAAGTATTGTACTCCTATTTAGGGGGGATTATTTTGATCAACAAAATTTCTATTTAATTGTCCCCAATGACTTGGTGCCAACTTCAACCATTCACTACAAAAAAACGGTTCTACAGTCGTGTTTTTTTCCCAGCGGTTTCAGAAACTACCACAATAGGTGGACCTATAACGACAGTTTAAATCCGATGCTTTTTAAACCACTACTATAGATACTCTATGGTGGTGCTTTCAAAAACTGCCACAACAGGTACAACTATTGTGACAATTTACAACTGCCACTATAAGGTTGAAACTAAAATTTCTATTTTGTAATTTTTTTTTTATATATTTCAAATTACCAATTATAGCGGTTTTAAAACCGCCGCTCTAGGCTTTTTCATATCAAATACCTATTACAACAGTTTTAAAACTGCTGCAACAGGCTTCTTCATATCGAATTCCAATTACGGTGGTTTTAAAATTGCTGTTATAGGCTTCTTCATATCGAATACCTCTTACAGTAGTTTTAAAACCGCTGCTATAGGCTTGTTCATATCGAATTCCAATTACGGCAGTTTTAAAAATGCTGCTATAGGCTTCTTCATATTGAATACCTATTACGATGGTTTTAAAACCGTCGCTATAGCCTTTAACCTTGGGGTAAAAAAAAGTATACTTTTTTTTTCAACTAAAACGTAGGAAAAAAATAAAAAAATTTATGCCCTATTATAGCGGTTTCCAGACCGCCGCAATAGGATTGTGCTATGTTAACAAGTAAATATTGTGTACGGATATATTAGACACACTGTGTACATAATGTGTATACCACATCAACTGAAATCGTGTTCTAAAATTTATAAATTTCTGATTTTTTATTTTAAAATGAATATATTAAATTTTGTCACGCTATTAATAATTTACACAGATACTAAGTAAATGTAAATGGGAGATAGTCAATGTTTCAGAACTCCATTATGGAGTTAATACTTAATAGTAAGAATTATAGCCGATCCTAATTCCAAATATTGATAGTTGGCTATGCTTTGAGCTACATTATGACATGAATGGTCCCTGATTATTATTGAGTATGAGATTGAGCTTATTCAAGATTGAGTTGCAAATTTTTATTGTTCAATGCGTTGTTAACATAAATTATTATTAGCTTATGCTCTTCACAACAAGCATCAGCTTGTGGTAAGTTTGGGTTTCTTGTATAGAGGCGGCTTGTGAATTGCTGAAGGGTGAGTAAATTCTGCTTCATAATACCGTAATAGTCTATAATTATATGTCGAATATTCTGCTGTGGTGGGTTGTTGATTTGGAGCAAACGGTGGCTTGCATGGTGATATAAGATGATGTATTTTGTATATTGGGAGTGTTGATTGTTTTGTGAATATTGTGATATTATTGTTCAATTCGTTGTCAATTTTTATTATTTCCTTTGAGTAAATTCAAAACTTCTACTGTGGTGGGTTGTTGATTTGGAGCAAGCGGGTAGATTGCATGGTGATATAAGGTGGTGTATTTTATATTGGGAGTTTTGACTATTTTGTGACTTTTATATTTGAAACTATATGTGAGATGTTGGTATATTTAACCCTTAGTATGTGCGATACTAAAATGGTGTTGTAGGTGAAATTCATAATTCATTATATATCAATGGATAAGAGTTGGATGGACACGAAAAGGAATTCCCAAGAATATATTGATGTTTTTAACAAATTCGTGAATTTTTTGGCTCGTACAACATGCCATGGGAGGATCTCATGTCCTTGTAGGAACTGTAGGCATAAAAATATGTTTGATGTAGATTGTGGGTTTATCATGTGATGTGGATTTATCATCCCGGGAGAGGCATTAGGAAATATGCAAATTGTGGGTTTTATTTTGTACTAGCTAGTTGGAAACTTTGATATGTATAATAAAGTTTCAAACCATGATATATATATATATATATATATATGTGTGTGTGTGTGTGTGTGTGTGTGTGTGTCATGGTTGGAAACTTTATTATAACATTCTAAACATTTGGAATGTATTATTTTGGGCATAACATTCTACACTTGCGGAATGTATTATTTTGGCATATATTAACTTATATGGTGTACGTAAATAGTTGGTTGGTTTAAAGAGGATCCTCTTTTTTTTTTTTGGTATTTGGTAATGTATTTTGATTACCTATAAACAGGATGTTAAAGCAAAATGTAGGAAAACAATATAGGCACATATAGGTGCTTGAAAAAAAAAAAAAAAAACCTATAGCGGCGGTTTTAAAACCGTTGGTATAGGATATATTTCTATTTCCTTAAATTCCCTATAGTGACAATTTTGAAACTGCAGGCGTAGGCTTGGCCTATTATAACGGTTTTAAGAAGCAAAAAACCACTGGTATAGGGTATCGAAAACCACCGTTAAATGTTAAATGAGAAAAATATAAAAAGTCCTATAGCGACAGTTTTAAAACCGCTGTTATAGGTGCACCTACTACCATAGTTTTCATTTTTAAAAAAACGTCCGTATAGGGTTTCAAATTGTTGATGAAGGATATCCCGACACTTCTAAAAAAGTGCCGAGATAGGGTTTCAAAACCGCTTGGAAAAAAAGCACCGAGATAGACCATTTGCCGCCCATTTTTGGGGCTATGGCCACGGTTTAAAAACGCTGCTATAGCCTCAGTTTGTTGTAGTGTATTGGTGCCAACTCCAACCAACTCGAGGTGTTGGCTCCTAGAGATTTTATTTTTCTTGGTGCTTACTCTAAGCAAGCATATGTGCTAACCCAACCCCTTTTGGTATTCTACGCACACTCTTACGTAAACCAATACGCCCATTCCTACGTGAACCAATTCTGGGTGCGGGTTCATAGCTTCTCTATCTTTAAATTCTGGGTGTGGGTTCATAGCTTCTCTATCTTTATTTTTCTTATTCTTTAATTTTCGTGTCACAATGTGCTATTTTGTCTAACATCATTATAACCTTGTGCTCCTGAGATTGTACAAAAGCAAAACTGATGCAACACCAAAAATTTCAAAGAAATCAACCCCCCCACCCACCCCCCCGGCCCAGGCGAGAAATCAACACCCAGACTTGCTTGGAATCATCACCAAGTAAGAAAAAGAAAACATAACCTTGAAATCAATATCTAAGGTTGGTTGAAATTAGCACAAGAAATTTTTGTTAACTAAGCAAACCGTAAAGAATACTAAACTCTTTAGTTCTTTAAATAGAATTCCTAACTTATCTTCCTATTAAGGAAACTAGTTGTAGACTCATGTAATGTGTGTAACTAAATAATTATTTTGTATTGTAATATAATGTATAATTTTTTTTTTCTAAATTTTTTTTGAAGATAATTTGTTCTCCCTAAAAATTAAACAATTTCTATTCAGTCCAACTAGGTCTACTTCGGTCCAATTTGGTCCACTCGGTCAATTTCGGTCCCCCTTCAGTCCATTTTAGACGAATTGGGCTTTAAATTGATTCTTTTTGTAGGTTTTTGTTTTAAGTTTAGCTCAAAAAATCATTTTTTTCTTAATTTTTGGGTTGAAAAGTAAGAAATTTTATTATATTTGGGCTAAACTCTTTAGTTTTGAGATAAAAATACAAAGAAAATACTAAAATAGATATTAGAAATTAGAAATATGAGCCTAAAAAATGTAATAAAAATGATAAATATTCGAAAGTCTTATTCGATTCACATTGGTTCTATTCGGTCAATTCTATCCTCTTTGGTCCTAGTCGGTTTTATTTAGTCCATTCTGTCCACTAAAGTTCTATCCGGTCCATTCGGTATTATTCAGTCCACTTCGGTCCAATTAGGTCCATTCAGGCCACATTGGCCCGATTCAGTCCGCATTGGTCCTATTCAGTCCACTTTGGTTCTATTCAGTCTATTCAATCTACTTTGGTTCTATTTGGTTCACATTGGGTCCTATTTGGTCCATTATGTCCACTTCGATCCACTTCAGTCCTATTCGGGCCATTCAGTCCACTTTGGTCCTATTAGGTCCATTTTATCCACTTTGGTCCTATTCAGTCCACATTGGTCCTATTCGGTCTACTTTGTTTTTGTTCGGTCCGATTTGGTTCTATTCGGTCCATTTTGTCCACATCGGTCCTATTTGGTTCATTTGTTCTTATTCGGTCCACTTTGTTCCTATTCGGTCCTATTCTGTCCATTTGGTCCTATTCTGTCCATTTGGTCCACTTTGTTTTATTTGGTCCAATTTAGTCCATTTGGACCACTTCGGTTCATTTTGGTGCACTCCGATCTATTTTTGTGCACTTACATAATGGGAAAAGATATGTTTGGGTTGAAAGCACCTAATCTAAATCCAATTTTATTAAAAAAATATAAATCTCAAACTCGTAATATCTAAAATCTTAAGAATAGCATTTATATTGCTACGCTTTTGTTGAGCCACATTAATATAGCATTTTAGTCCACTTCAGTATGATTAAATTTAAGTGAAAGTCTTTCTAAACATAAAAGCTATAAATATACAAATGTAATCTTTAGGGCAGTTATTCATTTGTTTTAACGTTGTTACTTTTAAATGAATTGCATGAGGTTGATTATACATTTAAGCAAAATAAATAAATATATACATATATGTATGTATGTATGTATAATTTCAAATAAAAAAATTATTCAAATTATTCATTCTCTTAAAAGAAATTATCATGATAATCAAAACTCATATCAAACTTATACTAAATATGTATAATTTATTATCCAAATTTTATTGGAGAGAGAGAGAGAGAGAGAGAGAGAGAGAGAGAGAGAGAGAGAGAGAACTTGTGATGAGGAACTATAAAATACAACACCAAAGCATATGAATCCCAAAATAGATTTTAAAAATCACGATAATTTATCAATATAAAGTAGAGTTGCAAGAAAGAATAAAAAGTCAAGAGAAAGACAATAACCATTTTTTCAAGAGAGAATGTGAGAGAGAATAATAAGAAATTTATAGAAAATAATATGACAAGAAAAAAAAGTAAAAATAAAAAATATAGTAATAAACACCAAATTATCCAAGTCATGTTATATGTAATAAAATAACATCTATGAAATCAAAGAGAATAAAAAAAAAAAAACAACTTAAAAATACAAAACTTAATCACATTAATTCAAAGTAGAGTTCCAAATAATACAAAAATTCATCAACCTAAATTAGAAATGGAAGAAAAATATAATAAATCCACCAAATATGTGAAAAAAAATGAGAGAGAGAGAAATAACCTTTTGTGTGTGAAACAATGATGAATAGAATGGAAAATGAAAATTGTAAAAGAGGAGGGGAATAAGAAAAGCAAAAAATAAAGGAAGATAAATGGATAGAGAAAAAATTATATTAAGGTAGATAGTAGTAGGGAGATGAAAAGACAAAAGGGAGGAGAAAAGTTAGAGAAAGTATAACAATAAGTTGAGAAATTAATAAGAAATAAAAAAAGAATTAAAAATAAGAGAGAATGTTGAAAATGGGTTGATGATGTGACTATTGAAATTTAGCAACAAGAAAAAGAAAGAAGAAAATTTACAAGGTCACTTGGTGGATGTTAATTGATTAGGTCCAAATGGTAGCAATCACCCATAAGGTCACTTGTTGGGCAATCTTCTTGTGTCTACGTCTACAAGTATGCGTAGTTGGGGAATGTGGGTTCCTAGAATGATATCCTGAAATTGGAGGGAACTTGAGAACTTTGATCCAGAGAGGTCCTTTGATAGAGTCATTGGCATACAAGAGGGCCAATTATGCATATATATTCCATTTGGTCCTGCCTTATACTCAGTTTAGTTATCTATTATGAGAAGAACAAAGTTTAGCTACAAAATTGGTTGTAACCTAAGGCTATAACCTTACTCAATAAAATAAACATTACTATATATTTTGAAAATCTAACCGTTAGATTGCATGTTCTTTACACTCTTAATACACATATCAAATTTTGTGTCAATTGGATATTATTTACTATATGATTTATAAGTTTACATTTTATGCATAATTTTATACTACAAAATCTTGCAATTTAAACACTTTATTGATGACATAGCTATTAATCTTCAATTTTCTAAAAATTTTGCAAGTATGGAGTATATAAGAAGAAAATGTAACCTAATGGTGGATTTTTCAAAATTCACCTCTAATTTTGTAACTAAACTTTGGGGGGTAGATTACAAACTTCCATTGGAGAAGGGATTGGGAAATTCTTTTGAGTATTGTTTATTTATTTCTACTAGCTCTTGGATTGATGTTTGGCTGTAGAAAAAACTTTTACACTGAATTCTAGCTTTTACATGTAGAGCTATAACAGTAAACATTAACATTGAGCACCTGGGGTTGAATGTTCACTTCACTATATGATGCATTTTCCCTTCAGGAAGTGGTACTGGTATATGAATATTTGACAAAATTACCTAATACAAGTTTACCATTTGCTATTAAAATATAATGTTTATTTGTCTGGTAAGATTGGAATCTAAAATCTATTCTGATTATTTACTTCCTTTAGACAGAGTTCAAAGGTGCAAGCTATGGCATGCATATAATAATTTCTTCTCAAATAACAGCATAGCCTTAAGCAAAAGACACACTAAGGGGAAAATGTATGGAAGAACAAAATGCCATCAATCAAGTTCAGATCACAAATAGACTTCATTTCACGCATAAATATTCCAACTTAGTCTATCAATATCTATTATTTGTTATTATTCAAAGACTAGTCGCAGACCCGTGCGTTGCGCGGGATAATTTTTTTAAGGGTGATCTCATTAAATATATTTGGGGTAATAAGTAATAAAACTCTCCCCTTCTGTATATATTAATAACAAATTATTTTAAATTTCTTTAAGAATCTGTTTTTAAATGTTTAACCATGGTTAGTAAAAACATTACTCATAAATTTATGATTAAAATACAAAATTTATAAAGTACCAAAATATTTGAAATGACAGATCTTTCCATAACTCATTGGGAAAAGAAAAGGGAAAAAAAAGAAGAATTGATTCTTTCCATAACTCATTTTCTTTTAAGTTAATAATTTTTAATTGATTTTTCATTTTCTTTTAAGTTAATAATTTTTAATTGATTTTTCATTTTCTTCTAAGTTAATAAAAATCTTACATATAACCTTTTGTTTATTTAATAATTTCTAATTGATTTTTCATTTTCTTTTAAGTTAATAAAAATCTTACATATACCTTTTTGTTTATTTATAGAATATACATTTTTTTAAACATTTACATATACTTTTTTTTTAATGTGAATCTTTACATAACTTTAAGTAAACTCTATATATTTCACTTCTTTAGATGTGTAAAATTATAGACTACTACTTCATAATGATAGTAGCTAATTAGTTTTATCACTTTTTTTTTTTTTTTCATAATCTCATTTGTAACGTTTCTTACTATTATCATATATTTACTGGTTGATGAATTGCATAACAGAGGTGTTAAATGAGAAGTAGCATCATTTATTATATTTTTAAAAGTAATTGTGTGTGTGTGTGGGGGAAAATTATTAGGTACTTCAGGAGTACCATAAATGCGTACTCCCACTCTCACATGAATGGTGGGTCTCACCAAGTACACAATAATTTCCCGTGTGTGTGTGTGTCTATATATAAGGTTAAATGAAATTTTAAAAAAGGAATTTTAAAATTCTTTAATTTTATTTTTTATGTAATTTCTATTATTACAGGAGAACATCTCCTTTTAGTTATGAATGGAAATATGGTTTCCATGATTAGAGTTTGATTAGTGTTAATTTTAAATGTATTACTATGATTATGTTTAATTATTGATTATTGATTTAATTTTTTAAGCGAATGTAACAGTTGATTTTATTGCACTGTAAAGTTTTTAATGTTCTTTGTATGGTCATATTTATTTTATTTTTTTTACTTCTCCTTACAACCTCTTTGTTTTCCAATTATCAGTTACTAATGACATTTGATTTTTTTTTTTTCATTATCTACTCTTTATTACTTTGTATTGTTTTTTTTTCTTTACCATCTCTCTCTCTCTCCCCATTGGCAACCTATTGTTTTTCAAAATTTGATATTTATTTTATTGCATTAAATATGCATTGTAGTTTTTTTTTTTTTTTTTTTTTTTTACATTTAATTTTGCTACCCTTAAGATTTTTTTTTTCTTTTTTCTTTTTGAGAACCTTGCTACCCTTAAGTTAGTATATCCATAACTATTAGTTTCTTTGTGTTATATTTGGTTTGATATCCTCATTATTATTATTTTTTAATTTAGTGTTTCCCAATTGGCAGTTGTTTTGTATTACATTTTTCCTTTGATATATTGGGTTTGAGAATAAGTGTGTCCCTAGCATTACTCCACCTTATGTGGACACTTTTATTTATTAAATTTAAGTAAAATATTAAAATTTTAAAATAAAAATGAGAGAAAATATAAATAATTTAATGATATGAAAGATGTGGGGAGATGAAGAGTGATATTAAGGTAGAAAGTAGTGGGGAGATGAAAAGATAAAGGGAAGGAGAAAGGTTGGACAAAGTGTAAATGTAAAAAAAAAAAGAAAAGAGTACAATTTTTTTAGGATAAATTTATTTATTTGAATTAAATAAAATATTCCATGTTTAATTTTTTTAAATAAAAAAGGAGAGAAAATATAAATAATTTAATGATGTGGGAGATGTGAATGAATTTAAATGTTGAATAACATAAGATGAGAAGAAAAAAAAAAGTAAAAAAAAAAGATATAACAATAACTACCAATAAAGAGAACAATTACACATAAAAGATTTTTGTTCTTTCTTATAACTCTAATTAAGGTGTATGATTTTTTTTAGTATGTGTTTTAGTATTGTGTGTTTTTTTTGTTTTGTAATTTCCCATTAGAAAGTCTTCTTTTTCCCTTTTATATCTTTGATTGAATTTGGATTTGGATTAATACTTAGCTGTTTTTGGAAATAGGAATTTGAATATGCCTACCAATTGTTTGACTAATAAATTATTAGAAAATCTATTTTTTTTTTTAATTTCTTTAGTTTTATTTTAATTTTGGTTAAGATAACATTGTAATTTTTGTGATATTTTTTTATTATTATGATAATTTCCTTATTTCTTAAGAAATGAGTTGTATATTAAGCAAATATAACACACTTCAACAGAGTTAGAAGAATATGGTTCACCTTAAAAAATATTAATCAAATACATAAAAAATAATAAAATGATATATTTTTAGAGATAAAAAGATTAAAAAAATACGTGTAAAAATCTTTTTTTTTAAAAAGACAATACTTGAAGTAAATGTTACTTTTTATATATTACACTTCATTACATAATATTTATATTCCTACGCATCGCATAAGTCTGCGGCTAGTTTCTTGTAAAAACTAAATGATTCTACAAGTCTTTTGTTGGGGAATAAATTCTAATCTTATGTTGCTAAATGCAAATGTAGTAGAAACATGGTGAGAGAGAATAATGGGCTGTGCTCATGGTTAGTGTAATAAGCATGTAATATGATTGTGGGCTTCCTTTATAATAGGATCTTTTGTGACTCTTAGAGCAAATAAAATGCCGCCCTTATCCCCTCCCAAAATGTTTTCCTTTTTAATTATTATAGATTCAAATTAGCTCAATTGGTAAAGAACAATAGTGGTTCTTATAAGTTGAAATTCAATAATATTTATTAAAAAAAAAAATCAAATCCTATAACTTTTCATTCAGTTGCACATATGAAGCAAACATTCAGCCACTGCAAAATGCAGATTAATACAACTTTAGAGTTCATCAGTACAAGAATCTCCTCAGAGCTTTTCCTAAAGTTCAATTGGACCCTAATGTTATCATATCCTCTTAACTTCTCCAAACATATATATATATATATATATATTTTAAATTAAAATTCATGTAACATTTCGATATCTACATGATAAAACTAAAAAAGTGATAAAGCCATTTTCTCACTATTTACATTATGTTGAAAATTCACTGCCTAACTGTTTTCTTGTGCTCTTTTTTACATGAGTTTTTTTTTTTTTTAAAATTAATTTTTTTATAGAGATTTCATTTGCTCCACCAAGTATTCGTTCCCACGAAAATAATAATAATATATTTGAGACAAAAACAAATACGTAATTGATGATGGTGAAAGTGTAACCGGATGGAGACTTACGATGAACATCAAAGGATATGCCCCTTTAATATCTTGTCTCTAATTTATCAACCTAAAGCAAAGATGCAAGAAAAATAAAAAATCCACCAAAAAATATTGAGAGAGAGAGAACATTTTTTGTGAGAGAAAACCATGCATAGAATGGAAGAGATAGTTACAAATTTATAGTAAGATGATGTGAATAAGAAAAGACAAAATAAAGAAAGATTAAGAGAAAAAAGAAGAATGATATTAATGTAGAGGGTAGTGGGGAGATGAAAAGGTAAGGAAGGGAGAAAGGTTAGAAAAAGTGTAAATATTAAAATAAAATAAAAAATAAATGTTAAAAACAATTATAGGAAAATTGAAAAGAAAAATGATAACAATGTGGATGCTGATGTGGCTCAACTGGAGCGTAGCAACAATAAATGCTATGCTTCAGCTTTTAGATATATATAGACGTAATTTGTTAGTACAATATGCCCAACAAAACGCACAGCAACCATTAACTAGGTCACCTAAAATCCCTCTAATATCGTTCAGCACAGTTCAAACAAGATCTAAGTGGCTTTATTTTCGTCATTGTCAACAAACCTGCCAGAGTTGAATAATGCCAAAATTTGCTCATCACTTAACTGGAATTTGACCTGAAAGTGTACTCTGCTACAAGTTGAGAAAAAGATGATGACTTGTTTTCTAGCAATCTTGCTGGAGAATCATATTCCTCGATAAGCCCTGCACCAAGATTGGGAGAATCTGCTTAGCTATAGGATTAGAATGAAATCATTCTAACCATGAAAGAACTAAGGGAACAGAAGCTATACAGTAAGATGAAATCATATGGTCATACTAACCATTGTTGAGTAGCAGAACCATGTCACTATCAATGACGGAAGTTATCCGATGTGCAATGGTAATGACTGTACAGTTGGAAAAATGTTGGCAGAGGGTTTCTTGGATTAGAGTATCAGTAGCCGTATCAACGGATGCAGTAGCTTCATCAAGCACCAACACCTTACTTTTCTTAAGCAGCACACGACCAAGGCAAACCAGCTGCCTCTGACCCACACTCCAATTCTCTCCACTCTCACTAACTGCAACATCCATAAATATATAAACAACATATTTCCACAATATGGTCATGAAATATTCTACATAAGAAGCTGAAAAGACAAACCTGTTGAATCTAGTTTTCCGTCTTTCTTCCTAATTTCATCTCCAAGTTGACACTTATCCAGAGCCTAAAACAAATAGAGGGGAAAAATTAAATAAATAAAAAATAATCAGCTGCCACACATTGACTACAAATCCTAAGAGCAGCATGTCTAATTTATGAGGAAAATCTAGCAGAAAGATAATTCCTTCAATCATCAAAGAAAAACCAACCCACCTCCCAAATTTGTTTATCCGTATACTCTTCTAGTGGATCCAAGTTGCTTCGTACAGACCCTTCAAACATTGTTGGGTCCTGAGGGATAATACTAAGCCTGGATCGCAAATCATGCAGTCCGATCAAGGATATGTTGATGCCATCTATCTTTATCTGACCAACAGCAGGTTCAACGATCCGGAAAAGTGCTTGTATGAGAGTTGATTTGCCACTGCCTGTTCTCCCAACAATACCAGTTTTCATTTCTCCAGGCAAAGTGCATGTGAGACCTCGCAAAACAAATGGCATGTGTGGGCCGTACCTCACCTACATTGCCCCCATTACCATCAATTACTAAAGATTACATAAAAATCATAGCCATGAATGATCCTATATATAATCTCTTGGTTTTTTGGTAATAGACAACTAAGAACTGACCTGCAAATTACGAATATCAATTTCACCTAGTGATGGCCAAGATTGATCTGGCCGATTTTCTTCTATCACAAGAGGCGGCTCACTTGGTATACTCGTGTATTGAAGTATTCTCTCTACAGATATAATTTTGTTCTCCATTTGGCAAATATTCCATATTACCCAGGACTGTAACGTGTTTAGATTAAGTCCATATGTCACAGCTAAGCCCGCAATGCCTTCAGGAAAAAACATAGAAAAAAAGAGAGGACAATTAGAAAGCAATTATAAGTTCCTTTACCAAATATTAAACTAAATTGAGAGAGAAGAATTGTTATGTGTTACTAAGACAACATATGTGAATCACCTACCTGGATCAATGACACCTTCTGGAATAGAGACTAAGAAAATCAAAGAGAAGACAAAAGTGATAGAAGATAACATATCCAATCGAAAGCACAACCATTCCATAGCACCAGCATTATTGAATTTCGGCCGAGAATTTGTATCTGTCAGTTTCATATTTGTCTCCCTAAATCTTGATTCTTCATCAAAGCTCCTGATAGTTGTTGAGCCTGATATTGTTTCAGAAAAATGTTGTATCAATGGAGCTTTGCACACTCCAACTAATCTCGCCAATTCTCTTGCTGAAGGTATGTAATATTGCTGCATAATCAAAAGTTTGTGTGAACACCTTGTAATATTACAACAGGAGTTAGGCTTGATGGATTCTTCACATAAGTAGATCTTTCCATAGTTTTCCAACCCAAAAACTTCTGAAATTTAAGGACATATCAAAATACACTACATTCATCTAGCTAGTTGGCAAACATCTAACTTAAGAAAACATATTTTTCTATTCATTAATTTAGCAAATCAGTGCATTTTTTATATAAAAATGACAGCAAAACTCAGCATATAGGTTTTACATTTAACCAATAAAAGTTTGTAGCATGTACTAAGCATATATTGTAAAGATTGCAGTATTATAAACACAAGGTAATGCCAATTTTTTGGTCTGAGATGTGATGTGATTAAGGCATTTTTCAGCATAATATAGCAGGCAATATTTTGACGTAGTCAGATTGTACACTAACCTGATACCAGAAACAGACTGCAATCACTGGGATAAAAATGATGAAAACCTGCCATGCAACCTGAGACATTACTGCAATAATTCCAAGGAGTTGGATCGATGAGAATGCAAATGTCGCAACTTGATATTGAATGCTCAAATCTACAGCGCTTTGGTCTGTAGAGGCCTGCAAGGAAACATACAGACAGTTTAGTAAAACATTTACACCAATTATGTCTATCTGAATGAATATTTGTGTATGTTGTCTTTGAGAGAGAGAGAGAGAGAGAGAGAGAGAGAGAGAGAGAGGAATTTCTTAAACTGAAGAACAAAGCTATGTAAAATTGGCAAACTATGCTTGGAGCACAATACACATCTTTCCACTTACTCTGTTTAATAAGTGCTACTGCTACTAGTAAGTAAAAAAATGATGTGAATGTTCACCAAAATAGTTTGTAAAAATGTTTGTGAGTATAACATTACGCTTAAAAAAATCAATGATATTGTTTAAGAGAAACAAAATGTAATTTTATAGAACAAAATTGCTAAAATTAGTACACATATATAATAATATTTTTTAAAAAAAATTTGAGGGGGGGGCATTGCCCCCTAGTCCAATGATAGCTCTGTCCCTGACTGCACCGCAAGTAATAGTGCACTGCACCATATAGCACCGCAAGTAACAGTGCACTACACCATATAGTGCAATACAGTTTGCAGTTTTATAATAAGAAAACCGTACAAACACACTACACCACACCCTCTCTATACATTAATATATTTATTTTTTTAATATTAAATAAATTTTTAATAGTTTAATAACCCTAGTTTTCAAAAAAGAAAGTTTAATAAAGGTATTAAACTATTATAATATCAAATGCACATTATTAATAGGTTAATACCCTAGCTGCTAGCCGTCTAACTCACTGTATCAACTTCTAAAAAATAAAAAAATAAAAAGTGTATCACTCTCTCACTCTCTGCCTCAACATCTCAACCCTCAGGGCTACTCATTCAGACCTTGCCGCCACAATTTAAACAATTTCTTGTTGGGTTTACAATTAATACTTGTTTTGGATTTGCAATTCATTTCATGCTTTGCTTTAGACTTGTTTACTTTATGGTTTTAATAATTGAAACTTGAAATTAGTAGGCATGACTAGCATTGCTTTGAGTTTGGGTAATTCTTTTTTTGCTTTGTACCTGGTGTTTCACATAAACTCTTTACTTCATATTCTTGATCTAAAGTGAAGAGCATTAGATTTTGACAATTAAAACATTTAAGTTGCTTGCCACTGTACCCTATTCAAACTACTTGACTTCATTTAAATATTTGAGGCATACCTGAGAATCTAAGATAGTGATATTACTAATATATGCTGAATTTTATGGTGATATATGATGAATTTTTATATAGTAGGTGTATTATGGGCTAAGATAGTGATATAAGTTCAATTTTTTTTATATACCTGGTGTATTATAGTTCATGAAAACAAAGTTTTGGGCTGGCCCAAACCAACCTAGCAAGTGTTGATTAGGAAAGACAACCCAAAATAAAGAAAAACTAGCTCAATAGTTTAAAACATGGCCCCAAAAAATGAAAAAAATCAGTTTTGGACTAGGCAGGAAAAGCCCAAAATTTGGAAAAAAAAATTACAGCTTCAAACCATTCAAATCACATTTTATACACTGCACTGCATATGTGACCGCAAAAATGAGGTGCGGTGCAGTTATGGTTTTGGCTAAACCGCACCGCAAAGTGTGATACTAAAAAATGGCCCAAAACCGCTCAGCATCGCAAACACCCCTAGTATCATCCCTCCCTTCCCCGTTGACTCTAAAATGATTTCATTTATAGGGTGTGCAGAAAACCCGCCAACCCACCCGACCCGACCCGACCCAACCCAACCCACCAGGTTGGGTCGGTTTTTAGGGCTTGGTGGGTTGGGTTGGGTTTGGGTCATAAAATGACAAACTTGCCAAACCCAACCCGACGCACCCATATTTTAATATATGTTTAAAATATATTATATATTTAATAAATTTTAAAAAAAAACCAGCTGTAGAGAACTTCCTCGGTTTCTACTATCATTTATTTATAATATAAAATCCTATTAGTTCTTTTAATATATATTTAAATATATTATATAAATTAATAAAAAAAATTTAAAAATTTTAGATATATTTTGTTTATAAACTAGGTTCAGAACTCATGCATATTTTGTTTATAAGTGAATTAGGGTACTAGTTCATTTATATTTTGTTTGTCAACTCAGTTGGATACTTAAACATATTTTTCTTGCAACTAAGTTGGAATATTAGTTTATATATTAATGTATATTTTGTTTATCAAATCAGGTGGCAAGTGTAATATATTTTTTTCTGCTCAATTTAATAATAATAGTAATAAAAAAAATTGTCCGACTCATGGGTTCAATCCGATCCATGGAGCACAATACACATCTTTCCACTTACTCTGTTTAGGATCCTTCCACTTGGAGTGGCATCAAAAAATGACATGGGGGCACGGAAAATGCAGTAGTGCATTTTACTGAAGAGTTGAGTGGCAGTCTTGTACCCAGCCACCGCAAGAAGCATGGATCTCAGGAGGACGCAAAAAGAACTTCCAATGGCCAAAGCAACATACACAATCATTAGAGTAGAGCTACTAACAGCGGGTTTCATGTCTTTTGAGACAGGGGTTGCCCAGGCCATCCAATAATTACTTCCAATTTGAAGGAGCTGAAAGAGAACTTGTCCCAACAATATAAAGGGCACAAGAATTCCTCTGTATGTCATAGTGATATACTTCCAGTAGACTGAAAACCCAACTTTACCTTTTTCTCTCTCTTCTTCTTGGATAATCTGTCCTTTTGTCCCAACTGTGTCATCTGTTTTACCAGTTTCAACGTCTGTGTTTTCTTGTCTTTGCGTAACCCCATTAGTACTAGACATATTTCCGACTTCCTTGCTCATACTACTACTCTCAGAAACTGATCCTGCCTCCACAGAATCAAGTGCCAACAAAGCTTTCTCATGCGCCCCCACAAGTTCCATAAAATCAGTTCCTGAATTAAGAATATCATTGTACTTTCCAGCTTGAGTAACCCTCCCATCTTTCATGACCTAACAATGAATTATAAGTTGAATTCAGTGAAAGAAAAGAGCTGAACAATCCATCCATAAGTTGAGTTAAGCAAAGAAAAAGGTAGAAAGAAACAAAATGTGAATGGCTTACCAAGATAAGATCAGCAGCAGGTAAGAACTCTACTTGATGAGTAATATAAATCACTGTTTTTGAACTCAAAACCCCTAGCAAACATTCCTGCCATATAGAAGTAAATATATATCAAAAGAGGTTACATAACAACTACAGAAAACAGAAAAAAACATAGTGCAATGGTATCACAAGAATTTTTGAGCACCTCAACTCACATGCACACAACCACCTATCTTCAAATGCGTATATTTATAACTTTATGTACATGACAAACTCAAAAGAAAACATGTTTTACAGTGAATATTGTAGCACTAGAATACAGAAATAAAATACCTTAAATATGTGGGATCCTGTGTGAGCATCTACAGCACTAAACGGATCGTCAAATAGATAGATGTCAGCATCTTGGTACAGAGCACGCGCAATTTGGACTCTTTGCTTCTGCCCACCACTCAAATTGATTCCTCTCTCGCCTATGAGCGTCTGATCCCCAAATGAGAGAATTTCAAGATCCTTCTTCAAGGAACATACTTCAAGAATCCACTCATACTTTTCTCTTTCCATCTCCTTACCAAACAATATGTTCTGTTCAATCGTGCCACTTTGTATCCAAGGGGATTGAGCAACATATGCCTTTGTCCCACACAACTTAACAGTCCCAGATATCTTGGGTACTTCTCCCAGCATACAGGAAAGCAAACTTGACTTACCTGAGCCAACAGTCCCACAAACAGCAACCCTCATGCCATGTTGCACTTTAAAATTTATATCTTTTAGTGTTTGATTCGAGGAAGATAAATCCCAAGAGAAATTCCCATCAATAATCTCTATTGCTGTATCAGAACTACCTCTTGGAAGTCTCTCTATCACATCAGACTGCAAGTCAGCAAGATGAAGGAATGATGCAATTCGATCGAGGGACACTTTAGTTTGAACCATCATTGAGATTGTGTCAGGAAGATTGTAGATGGGCTCCTGAAGAATCCTAAACGTTGCAAGTGCAGATAAGATCTTCCCTGACTCAAGTGGGATCCCCATCAAAATACAAGCACCAAAAGTGACCACAGACACAAATGTGGGGGCCCCCCAAAAGAGAAATGAGGACATTGCATTAGTGTAAAGAAAATTCTTCAACCACCCTGCCTCGGTCTTCCTGAGCTCCATGATTTTAGATAGAAACTTCATCTCCCATCCTTGAAGCTTGAGAATCCTCATGTTCCTTAAAATCTCAGACGTCACCTTCATCCTTTTGTCTTTTGATTCCATTATCTTGTCTTGGAACTTCTCTAGTACTGCCCCCAAAGGAACATTAGCCAACATTACAAGTACGGTTGCCAGAAAAGCCGCAATTGAAGCAAGCCCAAGATTTTTATACAAAATTAACAATGCGAAAACAATTTGTACTAAAATCATCCAAATGTCATGCATATACCAACTGAAGTCGCCGACCCTCTCAGCATCAACAGTCATGAAATTGATAATCTCCCCACTAGTGTGAACCTGCTTTGACTGGCATGAAAGTGTTAGACCTTTATTATAGATCATTGCGATCAATACTGATTTAATCCTGATTCCAACCTGCTGCACCCTAAAGTACCAGTGCCTCTGCGTGAGGCATTCAACAAGTTTTGCAGAAAAAAACACTGAAACCAGAACATAGCCCTCATTCTTGAAGTTGCGCCGCCCATTGAGGTATTGAACAAAAGTATCAATAAGATATGGTCCAACATAGGAAGCCATTGTGTACATCATACAGAAAATGGCTGTCAAAATAATTTCTTTCCATGCCATGGAGATTAATGCCTTCACTAGCTTTAGTGTGGTCACTCCACTAATTGTACCACACTCTGCCTCAATCTTATTTCTAAAACTTGGAAAGCCCACAAATACACTATCACTGGGATCAAGTTGAGGAACATCCTCAAGGTCTAATGTCTTCTTAGTACCGGCAGAAATCAAAGGGCCCAACCATGAGAAAGTGAGAATGCTGAAAAATCCAGCATTCGAATAAGGTGTTACATTTTCAGCCCCCTTAGACTTATTTGACTCTGATTCATTACTTGCATTAGAATCGCCATTCAAAAGTGGTTCTTCAAGAATGGCATCTTCACCCTCAGTTTCCCCCAAAAATCCAACATAACATAGGAACAGACCCGTGACAACTGAGACAACATCGGAAACTAAATACTGAACTGGGAAATTGACATGTTTCCTATAAAGAACAACATCTATAACAAGGTCATAAAAAGAAATTAAGAGATACAAACCCCAGAAAACTCTCAATAAAAACGGGTACTTTGGTCTACCTAAATTAAACAAATAAACACAAACTGCACCCCAAGCAAGTGTTCTAAGCGCTAAAGCCAAAAGGGTCACTAATTCTTCATCAGACCAGCCATTTCTATACCAATAAAAGTAATTCAGTAAACATAAGACAAGACTGAATACACAAACACCCATACAACAAATTAGAGTTTGTTTATAGTACAAACTCCTGGTTCTCTTAAACCTTTCCTTTGAACCTTCCCTACCCATCTTGAATCTCTGGCACACCCATGAGCCAAACACGCCAAATAACAAGACCAAGTGTAATGAGCCTGAAAACCCACGTAGGAAAACGGGTTTAAGGAGAAAATCAGTACCTGAAGACATTAGTGAGGAGTAGTAATATGAGAAAAAGGTTGAAAAACCATTCTCTGTGGATTCAAAGAACCCCATTTTTTCTTGTCAAGCTTGGTTTTTTTTTCTGCTGTGTAATTGGGATTCTATGTCATAGTTAAAGATTTTCTGGTCCAGGTAAGGGTCAGTCTGGATGCTGCTTATTTTGCTGAAACTGAAAATTTATTACTGAAAGTACCGTAGATAAAGGCAAAAGTTAGTTAAAATAGTACAGCGAGACTTATGAATAGTACCAAAAAGTATAGTGAGACCCATGAATAGTAACAAAAATAAGCTGAATAGTAAAATAATTTTAATTTTTCGTTGGTATCAAGCATGCACTTAGCATTAGTTCAATGATATATACAGGCGTTAGTTCAATGATATATACAGGACTTGTTGTTTAAAATGAGAGAGTCAAAGGTCGCTTTCCTTAGACGTAGGATTACGTGGACGGCAAGACTAAAAGTTCGGATAGTACGGTGAATATATGCAGCAAATGAGAGAAGTGAGACAAAAACAAAAGGTTGGCGTGTTCCCCGGAATGGTATCAGGTTGGAGAAGAATAGATTGGAAGTGTATAGCTGTGAGTGTTTGTTGTTTCCGTTAATGTGATTTTTTTTCTGCTCTGGATTTTCTACTATATCTGTCATAGTAGTGCTTATTTTTTGCTGAACTCTTTATATTTGGAAGAGAGAAAATTAGAGGGAATGACACCAAAACAGTTTTTGAAAGGGTAGTCTTTTTTTGGTTTCCCAATAACGGAATGTACCCTCCAAAATTAGGAACATTGGAATGGAATGAGTTCGGAAATGCTTGCTCCACAAGTCTGCAACAAATTTATTTTTTTAACTGTTTGTCTCGACAAGACCGGCGACAATTTGTTTCCACAAGACCGGCGACAATTTATTTGTTTGTTTGTTTTTTTTTTCAAAGGAGAAAATGAAAATAGTAGATGAGTCTGTTTGTCTCAAACCAGGGCCGGTTCGATGTATCTGGGGCTTAAGGTGAAAACTGAAAACTGAGCGTGTGTTTAGCAAAAATTATTTTTACCAAATTATTTTACTATTCAGCTTATTTTGCTACTATTTATAGGTTCTATTGTACTTTTTAGTACTATTCATGGGTCCCACTGTATTATTTCAGCTAACTTTTACCTTTATTTACTGTACTTTTAGCAAAAAGTTTTCAATTTTAACAAAATAAGCGGATCCCAAATGGAATTGAGATAATATTTCAATACAACTTAAAAAAAAAAAAAATTACTTAAACTCTATTATCTTGTTTTAGATGTAAAATTACTAATAAACATGAACCATGTAAAATTTTTTTTTAAAATTTTTTTATGATAAATTCTATGACACAACAAATTTGACAAAACTTTTCACACCTGTTGATGTGACAAATTGATAGGGATAACTAAAAAAATGATGTTAGTAGTGGACCTAGATGAGTACTAGTAAAAGTTTGCCTATTCAACTGTTGTGAAAATTTGTGTATTGCTATTTTTTTTGTTAAAAAGTACTATATTCACAACAAAAGGTGTTACTGGTTCTAATTTGAAATCACTACTTAAATTACTTTTTTGTCCACTAATAATAGTCAGTAACAACCTACCATTTAAAATTTGTTATGAAAAATGTTATGGATGTAACATATCTTTTTTTTTTTTTTTTTTTTTTTTTTTTTCATTTGATAAAAAATATTATTTTATTTATTGGCTAATATTTGGGTTTGATTAATATTATTACAATGAAAAAAATAATCTTATTTGTTAAAATTTGGGGGCATTTTTTTACTTTGGGGCCTTAGGCGACCGCCTCATTTGCCTATTCTATAGAACTGGCCTTGTTTCAAACCCTTTTTAAAATAATGTGATTATTTTCTAACAAAGTATAATTGATACAATATGTTAGGTGTTTTAAATTAAGCTATCTATATTTGTTATTTGTAAGTGTTTTATTTTATTTTATATTTTTTCATTCAAAGAAAGATAATGTATTTTACATTCAATTATTATATCCAGCTAGATATTTTGTAAATAATGTAATATGTAGTTGGAATTTGTTTTTAGCGTTCCTCGCAAATGAGTCATCCTTTATACGTCTTGACTGACTTAAAGAGGAAGCATATATATAAGTAAATTCATCATTTATATTATATAAAAAAAGGCTTTAATAATATAAGGAAAATGTAATTTTTATCAAGAATCTACCAACATTGCGCTAAGAATTCGACACAATTTTTAATGAAACAACTTCTCTTTCTACACAACGCTTTCCTCCCAAAGCGTCACCAAAGTGAACTGAATGAACCGAAATGGATTGCAATGGACCGAAATGCTGCACTTAGGGGTGTTCACTAAATCGCACAAACAAGGTTGACAAACCATTCTCTATGGATTCAAGAAGCCGCATTTTTTCTTGTCAAGCTTGGGTTTTTCTGCTTTGTAGTTGGGATTCTATGTCAGAGTGAAAGATTTTCTCGTCGAAGTAAGTGTGAGTTTAAAATTAGAGTTTAACTTCTGAATTTATAAATCATGAAAATGGCATATTACAAGTGGTAATTGACTTGAAGTTGTGTAAATACTACCTTTGGCATCACGGTCTAATCTTTTAGAGATCCATCTAGTGGCAATTATTTCTCTATTGAATCTTAAGACATCACTAAGTTGGACTTCCACCAATTATTTCTCTATATTAAATTGTTGAAGGAATCGGCTAGTTTACAGGAAGGTGAATAAAACTTGAAATTTTTATCAACACATCTCAAAAACTTTTAATCATTTCTTCTATGTAATATAAAACCTGTCACAATTTAATATTTAAAGGATCATGAGATAGATAAGTACTCAATACAATTATTGAAAAGTTTTTAATTCTATTATTTAATCTGAAATATAACCTATCGCATAGGTTTGGGAATATAATTGAAAATAAAACCTGTCACAATTCTATTTAAAGGTCTCTAATTCAAAATACATTCATTTGAAATAAAGAAAACATGTCATGATATATTGTACGAAAAGATCACAAGATTGGAAATACTACATTTGAAATAAAACCTGTCATAATATATTGTACAAAAAGAGGATCACAAGATTGGAAATACATTTGAAATAAAACCTGTCGTGGTTTCAGTATACAAAAGAGGATCATAAGATTGGAAATACATTTAAATAAAACCTATGACAATTTTTTCTAAAAGTTTCTACTTCACAATACATTCATATGAAAGTTTCTGAAAGTTTTGATGATTCAATTGTTCTCCAAAATACAGGATTTTTATAATTCATTTCCATGCTGCCGTTGGATGACAGATTGTGCACTAATTCTAGCCACATACTCCAAGAATTCATTCAAGACGGTAGGGCAGTTTTCTTTTGAAGCATTCAAAGCCATCTATCTGCATCACAGCTGGGAAAAAAAATTGAAAATAAGCTGCAGCCAACGTTAGAAGAAAAATCCAGACAATAAAAACACTTAAAAACCCACTTGAATCTTGAGAAGTCATTACAAAACGAAGGGCACAAATACACACAACAAAGCAATAGAAATATCAAACCTCATGGTGAACTTTTAGTCATACTTACTGTCATCAACCTAGTCTGACATTTTTTTTTATCATCAATCCTAGTTTGACATTCTCACCAATAGATCTGGCACATCTAGAAAGATTACCAGTTTTTTAAAAGTAAACTATGTCCAAGTTGTATCAAGTATGTCATTAGCATCTGCCAATGTACTTCAATTTTTGTTATGACATTCTCGCAATCAGATTTTTAATATTTATTAAAATGTTAATTAACTTTTCCTTCTTGTAACAGAATTTTATCAAACATGATTTCTTCATCATTACTGTATGGGGCATAGTACTAAACCCAGAACATATGACCCACGTTAATGATTTACTAACTTTCAAGATCAGGATCCTTTTTGAGGATATGTTAAAATTTCATTAACTTTTCCTTCCTGTAACACAAGTTCATCAAACATGATTTCTTCTACATTACCGTATGAGGCATTAGTACTAAAAGTAAAAGCCCACCTAGATCAACTGACCCACGTTAATCAAATCCGCAAGGACATCATGTTAAACCATGAAATTGTTTAATTAAATTAAAAGAGACAGCCTGAAAAAGCAAGCCAGTGAAAATTAAGTCTGAATTAGATGGCATGAAAAAACAAAACTATCCGGCCAGGGAGAGGGGAGTGTGGCCAGTAGGTGGGCATATCGAGAGCGATTACTCATTCAGTTATCCTCTCAAATGAGAGTCCCCTGTATTCCCTAGGCCTCTCCAGTAGAATACTGTTCAAAATGCAACTTGATAGCAAACTACTTAAGGGCCAAATTTACAAAAGTCCTATGGGCTCAGGGGATAGTTAAACACTTAGTGAGCGTTTGGATTCAGAGGTTTCACGTCTGCGTTTTGAGTTTTCACGTTTCCTTCTCTTTTTTTTTTTTTTCTTTTTTTTTACCAGAAGTTGGTTTCACGTGGGACATAGACCTATCAGTGGGTCCCGTGCACTGTGCACGAGACCCACTAGCACTTTGAACACCCACACATTGGTCTGAAATGGCACTGTCAGTGGGTCCCGTGCACTATTCACGGGACCCACAAACATTTTTTTTTTACCAAAATTTTAATTAAAAATGGGTCTTACAGCACTATTCACACATTTAAAAATTATTTTGCTACATTGTTTTCAGTTTTCAGTTTTCAATTTTCAATTTTCAGCAAAATAAGCTGTATCCAAACGGACCCTTAATATCATAGGTGTGTAATTGAGAATGAGAGAGAGATGCAAACATATTGACTAATAATTCATATTATTTAAAGGACAAAACTTAAATACAGTACCTTAGGTGCTGTTCCTTAGGTTCCCATTTTAGGATTCAACTATGTGACTATTTAACTAAAAAATACACTTTCATTCCATGAGAAAAAATCAACATGGCAGAATCTTAAGAGGAGAATCTAAGGAACAGCACCTAAGTACTGTACCTAAGTCTTGCCCTTATTTAAAACTAAAGGATGAGTACCATAGCATTCTACCCAATTTTTATTATTTAATCTGGTTTAAGTAAATTCAAATCAAATTTTTAAAACATATAAGAATAAAAAAATCTCATTTCCCACGGTATATATTATAGGAACATGAATGGTATGTATGTAAGTATTAACATAAAGAACAATTCAACTAACTAAATGAATCCTTTCAAAAAAACAATGGTACAGCAATACTGGGATCCAAATACATAGAAAACCTCCAAAAAAAAAAAAAAAACCATACTTGTGAAGGCTCAAACATAAGAAAACCTTCAAAATCTACCACTTAAGAATTGAATCAAAACACATGAAAATACCAAAAACCAGCAAAACCCATACCAAATCAAGTGATTGATATCCAGAAAATACCCCAAACCCATCAATATTTTGAAATCCAAAATATGGGAAAATAACAAATCTTTAAAGAACACACCTTGAGGTTGCGACACCACACTTGCGAAGGCTCCGACATAATTTTCAGATTCCAGAAACGATGTGTGCGGCGGCGTATGTGGCGGCGTAGAGCTCCAGTGCTAAGAGGAGAGTAGGAGATGAGATTTGGCATATTTCCACACACACTGTATGTAGAATGACATCACAGTATGTAGCTAATTTCCACACACACTGTCTAGACCATAATGAATTGACCAAGGTTCTGATGTGTTATTATTGGTGTTTCCTAGGTGTAAAGAGTAACCTCTTAACTAATTCTCTTCCTAATCCCTGGTGAGACCAAGTCCCGGATTACCAATTACACTTTTCATATGTTTTGAGTTTAATGCATGGGGATTGGGGAGCTGTCCAAAATATATAGCAGTTCACATACACTGGTGCTCACCCTATTTTTAGAAATGAAAAAATGGAATTCATTAGCTAGGTTTATAATTTTATGTATGCACCTCGAAGGAAATGAGATTTTTTGGCAGAATATTAATTAATGTGTTTCTAGATAACCATGACTGCCAAATAGTATAGGCTACCAAGGCACCCCTTGGGTTGTGTCATGTATGTACTGTGTTTTTTGGGTTGGACTCTAGATTTGAGATTATCTTGAAACCATTCTGATAGGGATGATTGAAAGAACTATATATGTCGGAAGTAGAATGACATTTAAGTGACTTATATGCTTAGCCCATCACAAAGATAGTGTAATGAAGTTTCATGTTGGTCACATTTTTGTAACCAGAAGAATGGGCAAAGATGAGGTTCCTAGTCAAGAAGCGGTCATGGGTGCATTTCCATACAAAGTATTTTAACTTATTTAGACCAACAAATGTCAAATCCAAATCTAACATTTGGTAGAGGTTTTTGAAGGATGAAGTTGGTATAAAACAAAGTTACTTGTAGCCTTGACAGAACAAATTCCATCCACAGATGGTCAAATTTGGATTTGCTGGCATTTCCAGCAATCACTTAATATGATAACAAAGATTTTTAATTGTGTGTCTTGTTCCACTAATGGACCAATAAATCGCTGTCTTAGAGGACCACCAAGCAGCCAATTATTCAGTAATTTGCTGTTCAGTAATATTGCTTTAATCTATATTGATTGCTTTAAGATCCTAGGTTTATAGTTGCATGGAAGGCTGTGTTAGCCACATCAGCGCTACACCTCAAAAGGATTAATAACATCCTTGCCAGTTAGGGTTCTTTGAAATCTCTTATAAACCCAAAATCCACCTAATAAACACCCATGCAGGATCAGCAAGACTCAATACGCAACAACATATCTATCTTAGCATACCCATCTTATGGCTAATAACATGCTTGCGATTTAGGTGCATATCTAGCATGCAGAACAACACAATTGTGGATATCTCTAAAAAAAATGAATATCTTCAAAAATGTGCAATACTGGAGGGTTTATAATTCAATTTGCTTTTGATAATTTGCAGTGAGTCGAGTATGCTCACTTTGGTCTTCTTAGATCTTATTACTAAGCAAGTAGGCAACACTCTTGTTAAAATCAACATATATATTCAGGTGCTTAAGGTGAAAATCAGGCACATAAGAACCACAAAATCAGCAAGTTTCAGCTTAATTGAGTCAAAGGTGCTTCTATCCAAAATGTGAAGAACATTAGGTGCAGGACTACAGTAAACTTGAACATTGAGCATCTCCAAATTGATATGCATATTCATCTTTGTATCTATAAATATGTCAATATATGTATTTATTCTAAAGTTTGTTCGTTGGTACTAAGGTGCTAGTATGTCGACAGCATGAATGTGATAGAACCTTCTTCTTAAGAAAGAACATTTTCTATTGAAATAAAACTTAATGTGTGAATTTACAATGTCAAGGCACCCAGTTGAACCACAATAGTCTACCTCCTTTTTAGCAAATAAAAAAAGGCAACAACATTTAGTAGCAATTTATTAAACTCGAGTTCCATATTTCATTTTTCCTCTGGTCAATATAATTTTTTTGTGCATGTGCGCTCGTTGAATATATAAATTTTAGTTTGGAGCATAAATCCATAACAGGATGTATGACTCTCTCTCTCTCTCTCAAAGGATGCATGATTCTCTCAATATACCTGCCACATATTATTGAAGCAATTTTGGTTACACCCAATTCTAATCTCAAAATCACAATGGGCATATATGCAAAAAAGTGGTTTTATGTGATGATTTCTTTGGTATTAATTTCGTAATATTAAAATTGTCATTATATATTTTAAGAATAACAAAAGTTATACAGATGTTATAAATTACCTCAAAATTCCAAATTCAATTGGTTTTTTTTTTCCCTTCTTCTTCTTTGTAGAAGGAAATGGGTTTTCTTGGTGTGGAAGAAAGATATATTCTTTAATATATTTTTATTTATTTTGGTGGTGGGGAGGGACAGGGCCAAAGAATGGCTGTCCCTGACTCTAAGCTTCGGCCACCAGTTCTGAGTAGAGAGGCACGGTAGTTCTCCCTCTAATATAATGAGATTAAGAAATCAACTTTTTAGATTTAAGTGAAGTTGAGCAACAAATATGACTCATTAAGCCGTTTGGTAACGTTGTTTGTATTTTTTGGAAATACGTGTAGGTGAAAAAGTGTGTAGAAATGCGTGTAATATTATTTAAAAACTGAAAACATGTGTTTAAACTCCTATACCAAACAGCCCCTAAGCCTTATATGTATTTTTCCTATTCATTTAATTTTGTTTAGCACCAGAGAACTCTTATTTATGTTTCCTCTCTATGGTAGAGTAATTGGATGAGCATTAAAGAAAGCGGTCACATAATTTTTAGTAAAAGTTTAAATTCAAATCATGTTTTGGGAATGCCTTTAGGCTAAGTTGCATCCTACTATTTAGAAAATCTTGTCTTCATCTTAAAAAGAAATGTAGTTCCTTATAAATCGCAAAGCCAAACAAAAAAATAAATCCTATTTTCATAAAATAAAAAATAATAAAAAAAGAGGCACATTTGCCATGAAAAACCGAGGGGCCTAGCTAACCAAATTTATTCTTAAATAAGGCTTTTTGTTTGGAAAAATTAAATAAGGATTGATGACCTATTCTTCAGTGAAACAAGAGAGATGCTATGATATGTTGGTATTATTGCATTCATTACAATCTCTGTTATAAATATTGTTAAAAGAAGCAAATTTTGGTGGTTATTAAAATTTTCAGTTTATAGTAGTACATTTGATGCCATTCAATTAATGGTACAATCAAGTAATCATTAGGCTGGACATGGAAAGTTCGGTTTAATCGTGTATATAAAAACCTTTCGTATAGCCAGTATTGTTTCATCGTGTGACTCTCTCCAAATTCAATGGCAAGCGGTGTCATATTTCATCCATGCTTCCTTCTCTCATATTATCTTATAGGCCTTTCAGTTACAGCTCATAATGTCCCCCAAGCACAATTAACACCATACAACGGTCAGCATCTCATGAAGGTCTCAATTGGCACTCCACCAATAGACATCTATGGCACTGCCGATACAGGTAGTAACCTTGTGTGGACACCATGTGTACCTTGTAATGACTACTGCTTCAAACAGATTCATCTCCTGTTTGATCCTAAAAAGTCCTCCACATATAGTGAAATTTCTTGTCATTCAGAAAAATGTCAAGTATGGGACGAAGGCCATTGTTCTCCTCAAAATAGTTGCATTTACAACTATGGATATTCAAGTGGTTTATCCCAAGGTGTTCTGGGCAAGCGGTTTCCATTGACATTGCTTTTGGATGTGGACACAACAGTACCCTCCATTCCGATGTCCAAGCAACTATTGGGTTAGGATCAGGGCCTTTGTCCTTTGCTTCACAAATTGGTAGCAAGAGGTTTTCTTATTGCTTGTTGCCATATGGTACTGAATATACTGATCCTAGTATTACAAGCAAGATAAGTTTTGGCAATGGCAGTGAAGTTGTGGGTGATGGTGTGGTTTCAACACCATTTGTAGCTGGAGATCAATATTTTGTGACACTAGAAAGAATTAGTGTTGGAGACACATATGTGTCCTTTAACTCTTCAGGTAAGGTTTCAAAGGGCAACATGTGTATTGATTCAGGATCACCAATGTTGGCTTTGCCACCAGATTTTTATGATCGCTTAGAAGTGGAAGTGAAGAAGCAGATTTCAATTGATCCCATTAAGGATGACCCTAATTTGGGGACACGGCTTTGCTATAGAACTAAAATTACTAATGAAAATGGACCAATCTTGACTGTCCATTTTGAAGGTGCAGATGTGGAGCTAAAGCCTATACAAACTTTCAATCAACCGCTTAAAGAATATGAATATTACTGCTTTGGAATTACAAATACTGCAAATACAGAATTGGCATCTATGGGTGACCATTACCAAGGAATATATGGCAACTATGTTCAAGCAAATTTTTTGATTGGGTTTGACTTGGAAACAAGGATGGTCTCCTTCAAGCCGACTGATTGCTCCAAACTGTAGATTTTGGCACTTTCATGTAACCTATATGATCAATGAAAGATATATACCTATTCATACTTTATATATATAGATTAATTATCCTTTTTTTAATTAAAAAAGCTTTATTTTCATTACAATCTAATCACATTTCTAGCTTAAAGAAATGTTTTTACTTTCTCTGTTTGTCTTCCGCAATTGCTTTGCTTCATTTATTTATTTATTTTTTAGAAACTGCAAGACTTTGTATTAATCAAATGAAGAATGAAACAAATAAGGAACAACTGATCTCAAACAGAAACATCAGGAAGAAAACTATCCAACCAAATAACAATATCTGCTATTTCTTTAGCTTTGCAAGCTAGGAGATGAGCTGTAGTGTTACCCTTTCTACAGACAAGAGAAAATTGGTATCACTAGAATGATTCGTCTTAAGTTTGGGTATCTTGAATAAGATTTCCAAAAAGAGCTAGAAAATCTTCATTCTTCTAGAGAGTTGTCATCACTCATGTCTAGAGACGCAAGTAGGACTTGGGTCAGGGGGCCGGAACAAAGTATAAAAAAACTATTTTTTATCATAGATTTGATAATTAAAACTATTTTATTTATTTTTACTTAAAAATTTAATACCGTTTTTGTTCTTTTAGTAATAAATAATCTTTTTATTTATTTATTTGAGATAGTAAAAATTAATAAATCATTATTATTTTCTATTTAGTATCAAATATAAAATCAAAAATCAAACTGTTTTTAATATCTCCACCACAAAAAAAAATTAAAAAATTAAAAAAAAGAAAAAGAAAAGAGAAACGTACTCATAGAAGAAGACAAAAAAAAAAAAGTTTTGACTGGGAGAGAAATGGGACAAAGGTCTATTGGTAGGTTTTGTCTCACCCTTTGGACAGAATTATCAAGAAGATCGCAAACTTGTAATGCTTGTCTCACAAGCTTCTCTTGGGTCTGGTACTCTGAATGTAAAGAGTGCAATAATTTTATGACGGATACTGATTGCACTCTATTGGTATTGTCCACCCCTATCGATGATATCAAATCTGAGAAACAGATTCACCATTTCCTACATGGACATCCATTAATGCTAATCAGTAGGAACAAGAAAGACGATCAAAAAGTCTATCAATATTGCCGTATATGTGGATATATATAAAGGCTGCACAGGTCCTACTCCTACCTATGTTTGTGGCAGAGATGGCTTTTGTAAGAGTATTTACTTTCACAAATCATGCCTTGAGTTCCCGCAACAGATCTACCATCTCTTCCATCCATACCACCCCTCTCACCCTGCTTGAGCAAACTGGAAGTTCGGGAATATGAAAAGCTTGTCACAAGTGGTCGCCCCATGCTAAATGCAGTGTAATAACGCCTGCCATAACAACAAACGAAGGTCACGGTCACCTTCTTCGATTCAAGGACGACATAATAATATAAACAATAATTAATGAACTTAAGTGCAGTGCTTGCAATTCCAGTATTTGTGAATCACATGCCTTCACTGGTCTAGAATGTGATCTCAATCTTCATCTTCTCTGTGGTCCCATGCATGCTATATATCATTAAACACAAAGATCATATTATGAATCCCCTCTTTCTTACAAATTTACATGTTGAGGAGGAAGTGGAAGATAAGACAGACGAATTCTATTGTCATGCTTGCAACGGCGGTTTCAGGAATTTTGTTTAGGAGGTCATTAAGAAACTTAAATTAACAAATTTTTATAATAAGAGAACTTGAAAATATCTAGTTATCGACCAAAAAAAAAAGAAAAAAGAGTTTTACAATTTTACCACTGCGCATCCTTGGTTCGATAGTCACTCTACAAGTATAAATGCTTGTGGGGTGTAGGGG
Organism: Notholithocarpus densiflorus; assembly: GCA_030021035.2. Classification (NCBI taxonomy): domain Eukaryota; kingdom Viridiplantae; phylum Streptophyta; class Magnoliopsida; order Fagales; family Fagaceae; genus Notholithocarpus; species Notholithocarpus densiflorus. The sequence continues at coordinate 2,357,094 of JARYZH020000017.1, forward strand.
GTAAGGGCCGGGGTTCAAGTCTCCAAGAGAGAGTTTCATACATATATACACTTATATTAGGTTAGAGTCGAAATTCTATCTTGTATTAAAAAAAAAAAGTTTTACAATTTCCTTTTACAAGTTTTCAAATTTTGAATTATTACGTGATAGTTCATTATGAGTATTTATTGCCGATGTGGGTAACTATGACCATTTTATTTTCTTAAGTTTGTCTAACATTTTTATTTTTATGTAGTTATTATTTGTCATTGTTTTTATAAAAATATTTTAAACTAAATGACTAAACTCAACACATTGGCCTTGTATTAATTATTGAACACAACAACACTCATTCATACATAAAATAATATACTATGTGTCTACTTAACCAATTAAATGCTTGAACAATCACTAATTTTACAAAAAAAAATTTCTTGAATTTTTCTAACTTTATAACAAAAAGTTATCATATCATGATACCAATACACACACATGTAACAAACCCTCTCTATTTCCTAATTATTAAATTATATAAAGTTATATTATATTTATATTGTATACACAAACATCCACACGCATCATTATTCACACAAATAACATTATAACAAAAAGTAATGCACACAAGTAATATTGACACACTCACGTACATATAATATAAATTTATAATAAAAAGTGACACTTAAAATTCACAAACACTTATTTTTACTCTTAGAGTCAGAAATACTTGTAATAAGAATGTATAAGATTTAAGTCAGGGTGTACAAAAATATTTTTAAGAATAAATTAAAGTATTAGACTTCAAATATATATATATATATATATATATAAATATATATATCATTTTACCCGTTTATTATCATTTTGTTGCTGAATTCAAATGCGTCCTCCCTCAGGTAGGTAAATATAAACCGATAAAATTTGAATTGTTTATATTTGGAAGCTAGGGCCTTTTAATCTAGAACTTGAGCTGATCCTTAATTTATAGTTTTTTTTAACCTTTTAAAATAAAAAATACACACTAGAGGAGATGAGGTTCTGTTGCCTCTGAATAAAATATTAGGAAATCAAGCCGAAACTTAACGATGGGCTCTTGAGATGATGCCTAAAGGCTTTTGGTGTGGTGATAAACCTATCCAAGCAAGAAAATAAAGGCTGCACCTTGACAAAACAACAAAAGTCCAATAAAAATACTTCACAATAGTTGATTAGTACGTTAGTGGTCCTGTTTTGATGATACAAGAAAAATAAATTCTCCAGCGGTAGGGTGAAATTACACTTTGAGTCCAGCAGTTCAATTATTAAATAGATTTAGGAAAGTGTTCACTTCTGGGGGTCCTTGTGTATCTTGGTCAGGGGAATTTATTGTAGTTTCAGCCATCATTACATCAATATGAGGGAAGAATTCCATTGTTAGAAATACATTATATCCTTCAATAGTAAAAAAAAAGGTAAAAATTAAAGGTTTCATGGGAAGAAGAAAGGGGTTAATTGGCATGGTGTGAAGGGAGAGAGAGATTCCAGCTTAGTGCAGCAAGTGTTAAACTAAGATTTTGGGGAATATATGTACATAAGGCCTGAATGGGGTAATGTGGGCTATTTTGAGTGCGTGAGAGGGAGTTAATGCTGAGGTTAAGGCTTTAGTGAGTAGTGGAGTGTTTGTGACTGATTATGAAGTATTTATGAGTTGTGAATGTGCAAAAGAGGAAGGGAATGTCTGAGGCTAGGTGATTGTGGGCTAAGGGGAATGAGTTGTGAGCTTGAGGAGAACTCAACCATAAGCAAAATGGCAAACAAATCAGAAGTTTCAGAGGGAGTAGCTGTGTGTTTGTGGGCTGGGGTGCTTATGCTTTTATAGTGGAGTTTAGGGAAGCATTAGTTAATAAAAGTCCAAAAACGTAGGACTAATCAGGAGTAGAGCATCAGGCTTAATCATCCTAGGATTTGGCCAGAAGTGGGAGATTTGCTTTTGATGCTGCCTTGCTTCTTTGGGTAATATGACACATGGTGGGTTTTTTGGGTATTTTGCATTAAATGTCAAGATTTATGAAGCTGAGTTTAACCAATAGGATTGAGGCAAGTATCAAGGAGAAATCCTAATGCTACAACTGAGATTTGGACCCTAAGAAGTAGGATTCAACACCCAAGCCAGGTGTCAAAGTTTAAACCCACTTCAAGGGGTTTTGCTGGAGATCCCTTTATGCCCTCCAAACCACATGTTCCCAATTTTCCCCCTTTAGGATTCATGGGCTTGGCATATGAACCATGTCTTGAACATTTTTAAGATTTATAGCATTGATTTGTTGAGATTTGGATAACTTGCTTTTAGCTCCCCTTCCGCTGGAGATATAGTCTTGAGGAAAATGATGGAGTTACATCACTCATTAGACTTTAGCTAATATCACAACCTTTGGGCATTGTTCACGTCAGGTAGAGGGTGACAGAAAGTTGATGGGACAGCTCCTAGTTCATCCTCAAAGACTTGGTTCTCTAGTAGAGGCCTCCAGCTGTACCTTAGTCAAGGATGAACAAGAGCTGGTTGTCTATTTTCAGTCCTCTGCCTCTTGTTGGAGCTCTTTGGATCGGGCTTGCTCATGTGGGCTGGTCCCTTTGGGCTGGGCTGTGTTCATCCTACAAAATGGACATCAACAACACATGTTGTCATGGGTTTTCATCCCTCATGGACTTTTATTATTAGTAAATATTTTGTGTTTTCATAGATATTTGTAATGGGTCTTTGGGCAATGAGTTGTAATATTTGAAATAATAGGATAAGTTTCAAAATGCCTTCGTAAATAACATTTACTATTTTTGAAAAATGATGAATTCCATATCATAAGTAATGTTCATGATTTCTAACAATCACATCATAATTTAAATGGTGAGTTTGAGGGATTGAATAGTTACCCTGAGCTTTGAAGATAAATATCATGGATGTTGTGATGTAAATGATGACCACACGTTTCATGGGTTTATAATATGAGATGAATATCATAATCTTCAAGATAACTTCCCACGAGCTTTTATAAAATGATTGCCATGGTTTTTGCCATAGTAATGTTTAAGAAACAATGTTCATATTTTAAATGAAATAATTATAACATAATACTTTTTGCCAAGCGTTAATAATTTTGGGCTTTTGATAAAATATCGCCAACGTAAATTGGGCTTTTGATATTGCCAGTGAGAACTGGGCTTTTGATGTTGCCAATGAAAATTGGGCTTTTTGATGTTGCCAGTGAGAACTAGGCTTTTGATGTTGCCAATAAAAATTGGGTTTTTTGATAAATAATTTGCCATGGGTTTGAATCATGGGCTTTGATTATAGGGTTGAATCCCATTGATAAAATAGTATTGCCATGAATTTGAATCATGAGATTTTTTTCAAATATTGCTAAGCATAAAAATACTTGGGCTTTAAAAGGAATGAGATCTTAACTGACTCAATAAATAATTTAGGCTTTATAAAAATATTGGGTCTTATAGTGTTTTACATTTGTAGCCCAATTTTGTGATGAAAAAAAGAACGGTTGTGGGCTAGCATAGTAATAGTAAAAAAATATTTAGGTATGGCCAATAATTTGTTTGTGACATTTGAAAAATAAATATGTGTTATTTAAATAATATTAGGTGTAAAAAAAAAAGTACCCTAACAGGTTTTAACATAAAGATACACCACAAATTCGAATATAACTCAAATCAAAACCATGGTAATATTTAAGAGAAGATAGAACAAAAAGAAGGAACTAAAAATCAAAACCATGGTAATTATTTTCTCCTACACTCAGATAATAAGTTATGACCGTAACCGGATGTGTGATTCACTTGATCAATATAACTACGCATATGCGAGAAAATAACTCTCTTTTTTGAAGTAATTTTGGTTACACAAATATGTTAGAAAATTGCTTGATGTGCAAAAAGTTTAGCAGAAGCTCCACATGATTTTTTTTGTTGTTGGTGAGGGAGAGTGGGCTCAGCCCAATAAGTGAGAGGGGCTTGGGCCCAAGTTGGACATGAGTTCTTTGAGCTAGATCCGTATGGGTTAGCAGATGGGATTTGTATGGGGTTTAGTCTGACTAAGATAAAGAAGTTTGTATTCTTATGGGAAAACCACCTCTGTTACATAGAAGCAATCCTAATATATATAAATATATATATATATATATTTATATGATCTTGCGAATATTTTAAAAAATAAATTATATTATATATAATTTATTATTATGAGAAAAACGCTTTGTTGTAACAAATGATTAATTCTAATATATGAGATTGCAAAATAGTTTAAAAATAAATTATATATCATATATGCCATTACAAAATATTTACATATTGTCCCACATCGCAACTAATCTATATCTATATATTACTAAAAGCTGAAGCGTATCATTTAATGTTGCTACGCTCCAATTAAGCCACCTCATCCTCCACCTCATACTTAAAAAAAAAAAAAAAAAAAATCCTTTTTTCTTTTATGATATCTCTCTATTTAAAAAAAAAAAAAATTAAATATAGATCATGGGGAAACATGTTGATGCACTCTATTAAGATGACTATTCATCTCCTTCTCAAAAAAGAAAAAAAGAAAAAAAGATGACTATTCATCTACTACATATACTAAATCATCTCAATTGTTATTCATACAACATGAGTTATTATCTTCAGTTATGACTATTCACATCCTTCCATCCAAAATTGGAATTTGGAAGCAAAACAATTTCTTTGTAACAATTTAACCCTTCCACTTTCAATAGCTAATCCAAATCTTATATATTATGCCTGTAAGTTCTCTCTCTCCATCTCCACTTTAGTTTTTTTTCCCCCAAATTTCTGTACTTAGCCAATGCCCAGTGAATATGCAAGACAAAGGTGTGCAAACTATCAAGAATTCAATTCCACTATTGATTATTGCTTATAATCCCAGAGAAATTTATCGATTCTTTATTGAAATTTTGGGAAATCAATTTCTTTTACATATCACTCTTGATTTTTGTTTAGGTGTGTTTCACAATGTTGAATTATCACTATATTTGTATTGCAACTTCTAATGACTTTATGAATGGTTAGTATTTTTTGTTTAATGTTAAGACTAAATGCTAATTTGCTCACAATGTAACTCAATCTTTTACATGTCAATCTATTTGTTTATATTTCTAGAAGGTAGCCAACCAATCAATGTAACTCAATTTTTTTTTAAATAATAATAATTCTATGTTTTTTCATTTAGTCACAATACAAATTGTTTTTTTACCAACCATTGGCATTGGCTCCCCTATCTATGTGTTTAGCAATATTCATGAACTCTTCTCTTGGCTATGTATTTTGACTTATTTTCTTTACATATACGAATTTTGGTCTGCAAAAAATGCATGCCTTTATTATTTTCGAGGTATCTCTCTCTCTCTCTCAATACATTATTCTTATGTGTATCATGTTTGTATTTATCTATCTAACTTATATATATATATATATATATATATATATATATATATAAATAATCTTTTGATGCCTTTTTTTCTGCCCTTAAGGTTGGCCCTTACAACAAATAGATTTCATACTAAACAAAAAACTCAATTATGTTGTCATCATTTTTTTTTTTTTAAATTTTTAAGGGATATTGAAGGAGAATAAAAGTGACTTTTAGAGTAGCATGGAGTTCCAATCTTTCTAGGTAGACATAAAAGTTTGAACTTTTTTATACAAAAATTATTGTGTATATATGTCAATTTTTCTCAATATAAAACTTATTTGCTTGGCATATTTTGTCTATGAAAGCCAAATAGAATCACTTGGCATTTCTTTAATGGCGGAATTGTCTCCCTCTAAAGACTCATATCTTAATGAATTTTACAGCTCTACTTAGTAAGCTTCTATTCTCTCTCTTTCTTACTCTATTATCACAATTCAATATTTTATTACAATGACCAGATAAAAAATATCTAGATTGTTATTTTGATTTTTTGGTCTCTTTGTGTTAATGGATTCTCATAACTTTGATAATATTTTATTCATAAGGTTATCGATTAGGGTTTGGAATTATTTTATGTAATGGGATTGTAATTATGGGTTACTTGGATTAAAATAATTCCTTTTGGATTTTTTTCTTGCAATGTGTCTCCAAGCAACTTGATACACGGTTCTCATGCCCAATAAGGATTAAAGTGTTTTTATAGTTGTTTAGAATGAAAAAATATCAATATATTTTGTGGTAGATATTTTTGTAACATTAAATTTACTTGATTCTTTTAACATTCATTTAGTGATAATCAAACTATAAATTCTTAGATTTTTTTAGAACTCAAAAGTTTTATACATAAGTGTTTTTTTTTTTTTTTTTTTTTTTTGAGAAACATTTTATACGTAACTTATTGTATAGAAAATGATATTTGGCTTTTTTTTTTTTTTTTTTTTTCTTTAAGTAGTGAAATTGAAGTAAACGTGTTCAATAGACTTTGTTTGTTGTTTGAGGACTTAGAATGTGGTGGAGTTGGGACATATTCCAACTCTATAAATGTGTAATAATCATTGTTTTGATTTATACAATTTTCTATAATTTTGATAATATATATTTTTCACCAATACATTTTTTTTTTTTGGGTAACATTCGTTTGTGTGATTATGGTTGGTAATAATTTCTATGCAATATATAGTCTTATTAATTGAATTTTCACTTTAACATTGTCCTATGTTAGTCATTATCCTTTGTAAGTGAGCTATGTTTAGATGATAAGGTGCTATGTGTCATATTTGGATTGACATATGGCAAATTTCAACAATTAATTTCTCAATAATTGTTGAAATTTGAAAATTTTCTTTACAATTCAGAATAATTGTAAGTAAATAAGAACCAAATGATTATTTTTGGAAACTGCTCATGTTAATATCTCTTCAAAAATATACTTAACTTTTCATCTAATTATTTGAAATTTGTTAAAAGAATCTTAAATTTCTAGAAATTGCATTTGACAATGCAAAAATTCACCGACATAAAATCTTTAACTAATGAAGGATTAAAATATATTTAAGTTTCAAGACTTACATTTCTTAATTTTATATTGAATGTTTAAGGATTGTGTTCTTTGAAAAGATATGGATAAAAGGTGGGCTTATTAAACTAAATATCTAATAATAAATATTCAAATTACAAACGTTACTATATATTAGATACAAATGTTTGACTATTCAGCCACCCAAATTGATTTCAACTTTTCATTTTCTTCTTTCTAATTTCAAGTAATTATTAAAATTGAATAGTTCATTATCTTTTTAGTGGATACAATTAAAATTTCAAAGCATAATCTACAGCCCAAAGATGAGTTTTGTATCTCTTCGTTTATCTACAATTACAATGTTTCCTCTTCCAAATTTTCAGTTTTTCACAATCGTATTTCTCTCTCACTCACACATCAATCATTTTTTATTTAAGCTTTAAAATATATCTACCAATGAACATTCTAGTTACGATCACCCCATCATTTACAACAAAAAAAATTAGTTCAATACCATTTGTTCTCCACATTTTTCAATCAAGTTTTAGTTTTCAGCATTTTGAGAAGACATCGATTGTTTTTGTCAGAGATTTTCAAAGTTAAGTCAGCAATAGGATGACCATTGAGGTGAACAAAACACACAAATAGAAATGAACTTTTTTTTTCCCTTTCTTTTTGGTTTTATTACATTTAGTCTATGTGAAGTGATTTTTCTGTTTTCCTTCCCAAATTTTTTAATGATATTGACTTTTGTTACTCTTAATTGACTTAGAATTGGCAACACAATTTTAGTTAATTTGAGTTTTTTTGGTAAGTTTTTACTTTGCTTAGTTGATCATCTTTAAGGAAAATATCAAAAAAAGAATAAGACAAAATATAATTTACTCTAGAGCATCATTATGCTATTAATGTTTTTATGTATAGATACTTGAGGAACTTGTGATTAATTCTTTTTTGAAATTCCAATTATTCTTTTGTCTAGCCTTCTAGATTAATTTTTAGGGGTGCAAATGATAGCCTAGCTAGAGGTAAATACATTCTTTGTGGTGTCCCATATTTGTGGTTCAAACCCCACCATCCCCCCTCCACCACTATCTACCTATGAAAAAAAAGAAAAGAAGGTTAGTGTTTGTGTTAGTTTGAATAACATTTTATGTCCCATTATTTTCTTAAATCTTTCATATATGCAATGCTTAATTCATATAACATTTTTAAATTAATCTTTTGTTTATCCCCCCTTTTAGTCTCTTTGTGATTTTGAAATTGCACAAATTCTGTTACATAGAACCAGATTAAGCTTATGTTGTGTTAACAACAGAAAAAATGCCTAAGGTGCCCCCACTTTTGACAAATTAACCATTACACCACATTAACTTCTCAATAGGATTGATTTCTATGATGAAGTCATTGGTATTTGTAATGCAAGCCTTAATGGAGAGTGAACTTTTAAATTCCATAAGTACGTACAACATATGGAACAGGAAAATGAATTTATTTGTACAAAGTTTTGAATAATAGTTTTGGATAGTTTTTTATAACTACTCTATAATTGTCATAGTTTAAATTTGTCAATGTCACCTTCATTTGGAAGAGAAACCATGAAAAACAAAGAGCAAACTAACATAGTTGATAGTGATTAAAAATTCTTTGATTAATTCCTCTTGGTTGAATGTGTACACTCCTTATAAAAAATATTTTAATATATCACTAAGCTGAAGGTAGTATACTATTTAATCATTTTGCCAAATTTTTGTATTAAAGTTATAGATTCTATCTTCTAATTGACGTTTGTGTTGGATGATTTATATATCTATAATCGGTTATTCAAACTAAGAATTCCCCGTCATATGTTACTCTCTTAAGATCTTATTAGCTTTATAAATGTTACTTTTGGATTAATGAGACAAGATCAACAAAACATGACTTTTATATAATTATATCTAGACGATACTGCAATGTTATGATGGATAGGTTGGTCTTATTTTACTATATAATCTAAGTAATCATATGGTTTATAAATTTGAAGATTTATATATTGCGGGATTTATTCAAATGTTCATATGATGAAAAAAAAAAATTAGTTTTTTGAATTTTATTTTATTTTATATTTTCACTTTATGATATATGATTTATTAATTATGAGAAAGAACTAAATGTTGATCTATGTTTAGGAGAAAAATATACCTATAAGAGTTGATTTGCATGTATTTGTATAGTAATTAATAAAGTATATATGGTTACAACTTGGTCTAATAGTTCTCACACTATAAAATAAGAGAGAACTTTTTTTATTGCATTGTGTTTCATATTTTTCTACGCATCGCGTGGGTCTGCAACTAGTTAAATTAAAAGAGACGGCATGAAAAAGCAAGCCAGTGAAAATTAAGTCTGAATTAGATGGCATGAAAAAACAAAACTATCCGGCCAGGGAAAGGAGAGTGTGGCCTGTAGTTGGGCATATTGAGAGCGATTACTCATTCAGTTATCCTCTTAAATGAGAGTCCCCTGTATTCCCCAGGCCTCTCTAGTAGAATGTAGTTCAAAATGCAAATTGATAGCAAACTACTTAAGGGCCAAATTTACAAAAGTCCTATGGGCTTAGGGGATAGTTAAACACTTAATATCACAGGTGTGCAATTGAGAGAGAGAGAGAGAGAGATGCAAACATATTGACTAATAATTCATATTATTTAACAAAAGGATGAGTACCATAGCATTCTACCCAATTTTTATTATTTAATCTGGTTTAAGTAAATTCATATCACATTTTTAAAACATATAAGAAAAAAAAAAAATCAATATTTCGAAACCCATGAAAGTACCAAAAACCAGCAAAACCCATACCAAATCAAGTGATTGATATCCAGAAAATACCCCAATGTAAAATGACAACATGGCTTTTATTCATTGGGTGGCGTAAACACTTCTTTTACGCCAACTTCGGATAGAAGTTAAACTCAATCTAAATCCGGTTCTAGAAGAGTTATGCTGGTATTACAACTTGTGTCATAACTCACCCACGTGGCGAGTTGTGAGTGGTGGAAGGGTGTCCTCACATGGACCCTACATCACCCTTCCACCACTCACAACTTGCCATGTAGGCGAGTTGTGGCACAAGTTGTGGTACCAGCATAACTTGTTATAGAATGATATCACAATATGTAGCAAATTTCCACACACATTGTCTAGACCATAATGAATTGACCAAGGTTTTGATGTGTTATTATTAGTGTTTCCTAGGTGTAAAGAGTAACCTCTTAACCAATTCTCTTCCCAATCCTTGGTGAGACCAAGTCCCGAATTACCAATTACACTTTCCATCTGTTTTGAGTTTAATGCATGGGGATTGGGGAGCTGTCCAAAATAGATAGCAGTTCACATACATTGGCGCTCATCCTATTTTTAGAAATGAAAAAATGGAATTCATTAGCTAGGTTTATAATTTTATGTATGCACCTCGAAGGAAAGGAGATTTTTTGACAGAATATTAATTAATGCGTTCCTAGATAATCATGACTGCCAAATAGTATAGGCTACCAAGGCACCCCTTGGGTTGTATCATTTATGTATTGTGTTTTTTGGTTGGACTCTGGATTTGAGATTATCTTGAAACCATTCTGATAGGGATGATTGAAAGAACTATATATGTCGGTAAGTAGAACAAAATTTAAGTGACTTATATGCTTAGCCCATTGCAAAGATAGTGTAATGAACTTTCATGCTGGTCATATTTTTGTAACTAGAAGAATGGGCAAAGATGAGGTTCCTGGTCAAGAAGCGGTCATGTGTGCATTTCCATACAAAGTATTTTAAATTATTTGGAGCAACAAATGTCAAATCCAAGTCTAACATTTGGTAGAGGTTTTTGAAGGATGAAATTGGTATAAAACAAAGGTACTTGTTGCCTTGATAGAACAGATTCCATCCACAGATGGCCAGACTTGGATTTGCTAGCGTTTCCAGCAATCACTTAATATGATAACAAAGATTTTTAATTGAGTGTCTTGTTCCACTAATGGACCAATAAATTGCTGTCTTAGAGGACCACCAAGCAGCCAATTACTCAGTAATTTGTTGTTCAGTAATATTGCTTTAATCTATACTGATTGCTTTAAGATCCTAGGTTTATAGTTGCATGGAAGGCTGTGTTAGCCACATCAACGCTACACCTCAAAAGGATTAATAACATCCTTGCTAGTTAGGGTTCTTTGAAATCTCTTATAAACCCAAAATCCAACTAATAAACACCCCATGCAGGACTCAATACACAACAACATATCTATCTCAGCATACTCATCTTGTGGCTAATAACATGCTTGTGATTTAGGTGCATATCTAGCATGCGGAACAACACTGTTATGGATATCTCTAAAAAAAATGGATATCTTCAAAAATGTGCAATATTGGAGGGTTTATAATTCAATTTTCTTTTGATAATTTGCAGAGAGTCGAGTATGCTCACTTTGGTCTTCTTAGATCTTATTACTAAGCAAGTAGGCAACACTCTTACTAAACTCAACATATATATTCAGGTGCTTAAGGTGAAAATTAGGCACATAAGAATTGCAAAATCAGCAAGTTTCAGCTTAATTGAGTCAGAAGTGCTTCTGTCCAAAATGTGAAGAACATTAGGTGCATGACTACAGTAAACTTGAACATTGAGCGTCTCCAAATTGACATGCATATTCATTTTTGTATCTATAAATATGTCAGCATATGTATTTATTCTAAAGTTTGTTCATTGGTACTAAGGTGCTAGTATGTCGACAGCATGAATGTGATAGAACCTTCTTCTTAAGAAAGAACATTTTCTATTGAAAAAAAACTTAATGTGTAAATTTACAATGTCAAGGCACCCAGTTGAACCACAACATTCTACCCCCTTTTTAGCAAATAAAAAAAGGCAACAACATTTAGTAGCAATTTATTAAACTTGAGTTCCATATTTCATTTTTCCTCTGGCCAATATAATTTTTTTTTTTTTTTTGTGCGCTCGTTGAATATATAAATTTCAGTTTGGAGCATAAATCCATAACAGGATGTATGATTCTCTCTCTCTCTCTCTCAAAGGATGCATGATTCTCTTAATATACCTGCCACATATTATTGAAGCAATTTTGGTTACACCCAATTCTAACCTCAATGGGCATATATGCAAAGAAATGGTTTTATGTGATGATTTCTTTGGTATTAGTTTTGTAATATTAAAATTTTCATTATATATTTTAAGAATTACAAATGTTATAAATTACCTCAAATTTCCAAATCCAATTGGTTTTTTTTTTATCCTCTTCATCTTTGTAGAAGGAAATGATTTTTCTTGGTGTGAAAGAAAAATATATTTTTTAATATATTTTTTTGTTTTTTTTTTTCATTTTTTTGGGGGTGGGGAGGGACAAGGAAAGCCCCCCAGGGCCAAAGAATGGCTTTGTCCTTGACTCTAAGCTTCAGCCACCAAATCTAAGTAGAGAGGCACGGTAGTTCTCCCTCTAATATAATGAGATGAAGAAATCAACTTTTTAGATTTAAGTGAAGTTGAGCAACAAATATGACTCATTAGGCCTTATATGTATTTTTCCTATTCATTTAATCTTGTTTAGCACCAGAGAACTCTTATTTATTTTTCCTCTCCATGGTAGAGTAATTGGGTGAGCATTAAAGAAAGCGGTCATAGAATTTTTAGTAAAAGTATAAATTCATATCATGTTTTGGGAATGCCTTTAGGCTAAGTTGCATCCTACTATTTAGAAAATATTGTCTTCATCTTAAAAAGAAATGTAGTTCCTTATAAATCGCAAAGCCAAACAAAAAAATAAATCCTATTTTCATAAAATAAAAAATAATAAAAAAAGAGGCACATTTGCCATGAAAAACCGAGGGGCCTAGCTAACCAAATTTATTCTTAAATAAGGCTTTTTGTTTGGAAAAATTAAATAAGGATTGATGACCTATTCTTCAGCGAAACAAGAGATATGTTATGATATATTGGTATTATTGCATTCATTACAATATCTGTTTTAAATTTTGTTAAAAGAAGCAAATTTTGGTGGTTATTAAAATTTCCAGTTTATAGTAGTACATTTAATGCCATTCATTTAATGGTGCAATCAAGTAATGATTAGGCTGGACATGGAAAGTTCGGTTTAATCGTGTATATAAAAACCTTTCGTATAGCTAGTATTGTTTCATCGTGTGACTCTCTCCAAATTCAATGGCAAGGGATGTCATATTTCATCCATGCTTCCTTCTCTCATATTGTCTTATAGGCCTTTTGGTTACAGCTCATAATGTCCCCCAAGCACAATTAACACCACTCAACGGTCAACATCTCATGAAGGTCTCAATTGGCACTCCACAAGTAGACATCTATGGCACTGCTGATACAGGTAGTAACCTTGTGTGGACACCATGTGTACCTTGTAATGACTACTGCTTCAAACAGATTCATCCCCTGTTTGATCCTAAAAAGTCCTCCACATACAGTGAAATTTCTTGTCATTCAGAAAAATGTCAAGTATGGGACGAAGTCCATTGTTCTCCTCAAAATAGTTGCATTTACAGCAGTGGATATTCAAGTGGTTTATCCCAAGGTGTTCTGGCCAAAGAAAAAGCCACCATTACTTCTACCTCTGGGCAAGCGGTTTCCTTTGACATTGCTTTTGGATGTGGACACAACAATACCCTCCATTCCGACGTCCAAGCAACTATTGGGTTAGGATCAGGGCCTTTGTCCTTTGTTTCACAAATTGGTAGCAAGAGGTTTTCTTATTGCTTGTTGCCATATGGTATTGAATATACTGATCCTAGTATTACAAGCAAGATAAGTTTTGGCAATGGCAGTGAAGTTGTGGGTGATGGTGTGGTTTCAACACCATTTGTAGCTGGAGATCAATACATTGTGACACTAGAAGGAATTAGTGTTGGAGACACATATGTGTCCTTTAACTCTTCAGGTAAGGTTTCTAAGGGCAACATGTGTATCGATTCAGGATCACCAACATTTGCTTTGCCACCAGATTTTTATGATCGCTTAGAGGTGGAAGTGAAGAAGCAGATTTCAATTGATCCCATTAAGGATGACCCTAATTTGGGGACACGGCTTTGCTATAGAACTAAAATTACTAATGAAAATGGACCAATATTGACTGTCCATTTTGAAGGTGCAGCTGTGGAGTTAAAGCCTATACAAACTTTCAATCAACCGCTTAAAGAATATGAATATTACTGCTTTGCAATTACAAATACTGCAAATACAGAATTGGCATCTATGGGCGACCAAGGAATATATGGCAACTATGTTCAAGCAAATTTTTTGATTGGGTTTGACTTGGAAACAAGGATGGTCTCCTTCAAGCCGACTGATTGCACCAAACTGTAGAGTTTGGCACTTTCATGTAACCTATACGATCAATGAAAGATATATTACCTATTCATACTTTATATATAAACAATAATTAATGAACTTAAGTGCAGTGCTTGCAATTCCAGCATTTGTGAATCACATGCCTTCACTTGTCTAGAATGTGATCTCAATCTTCATCTTTTCTGAGGTCCAATGCTATATACCATTAAACACAAAGATCATATTACAAATTTACCTGTTGAGGAGGAAGTGGAAGATGAGACAGACGAATTCTATTGTCATGCTTGTGAGGAAGAAAGAGATCCACTGTTATCCGTTTATTATTGTGCTGAACGTCATATTGTTGCTGAATATAAATGCATTCTCCCTCAGGTAGGTAAATATAAACCGATAAAATTTAAATTGTTTAGATTTGGAAGCTAGGGCCTTTTAATCTGGAACTTGAACTGATCCTTAGTTTATAATTTTTTTTAACCTATTAAAATAAAATACACACTAGAGGAGATGCAGTTCTAACATAAAGATACACTATAAATTCGAATATAACTCAAATCAAAACCATGGTAATGTTTAAGAGAAGGTGGAACAAAAAGAGGGAACTAAAAATCAAAACCATGGTAATTATTTTCTCTTGCACACAGATGATAAGTTATGACTGTAACCGGATGTGTGGTTCTCTTGATCAATATAACTACGCATATGTGAGGAAATATCTCTCTTTTTTGAAGCAATTTTGGTTACACAAATATGTTAGAAAATTACTTGATGTGCAAAAAGTTTAGCAGAAGCACCCCATGAGTTTTTTGTTGTTGGTGAGGAAGAGTGGGCTCAGCCCAATAAGTGACAGGGGCTTGGGCCCAAGTTGGACATGAGTTCTTTGAGCTAGATTGAGCTAGGTCCGTATGGCTTAGTAGATGGGATTTGTATGGAGTTTAGTCTGACTAGGATAAAGGAGTTTGTATTCCTATGGGAAAACCACCTCTGTTATATAGAAGCAATCCTAATATATATATGATCTTGCGAATATTTTAAAAAATATATTATACTAGTCGCTAACTCGTACTATGTACAAGAACCTATCTATTTGTGAGGTAGACTAAAATAATTTTGTAAATTCTTAAATTGATTAAAAAACTACACTATTGCATGATTTGCTTTTGTATGACTTCAATTTGTGTTACAATTTGATGAAGAAGTCATTGTTTGAATGTGCAATGGCTTATTAAAAATTTGTCAGACAATTTCAGGTACTGCAAAAAATAACTCAAAAATTCTGATATTAAAAATTTATGAAAGACCAAAAAATACTAAAAAATTGGATGATTCATTGTTTAGAAATTATTGAAACAAAATAAAATATATATGACTAAACAATAGAGAAATATAAGAGAAAGATAAGTTACATTCAAAAGAATAATTTATGGTTATAACTATTGAAAGGAATCAAAAGATTCAGAACCTACAAATTATAGATAATATATGTGTGTGTGTGTGTGACTACACAAATTCAGCTGTTAAAACTTCCAAAATGCCAAAAAAGATATATAATTCAAGAATAAGTTATTGAAACAATTCAAAAAATATATGACTATTTAAAAGAGAAAAAAAAAAAAAAACACGAACCCATAAAGCAATAAGTTTTAAATTTTAACGGGTCTAAACTTTAAACGAACCTTATTAGCTTGTGGCCCACGATAAAAAATGTTAAGTAGGAGCCCACGTTGAAATAATGAAAGTCATACCTCTTCTTAATATATCGTATATAAGCTTTCTACGTAAGAAATTAACATACTTTCATATCATGAAGTAAAACAAAGACATATGTAGCAGCAACCTTAAATTTCAATTATTGCAAGCTTTTTTATCTTGTAAAAAACGACTGAAGAGAGTTTGGTGGTTCAAGTAAAAAAATTACTTTTTAAAAAATACAAGAAAAATCATAAAATAATTTATTTATTTATTTATATAACAAAGTAGAGGAGAAGAAAATAACAGGAGAAGAGCTAATACCTCTTAACGGCTTTAAAAAAAATATTGGGGTTAGCACTGCTTTTATGGTGTTCATGATCAACCTCGCAAAATTGAAGATAAATTATTAACGTTGAGTTTGAGTTTAAGTTAGACTTGTTAGAGAGATAGAGTTTCACTCATTGTTAAGTTTGGACTAAACAAAAATAATTTTGTTTAAAAAAAAATGATAATGATAAGTTTGAGTTTAAGTTGAACTTGTTAGAGAGATAGAGTTTTACTCATTGTTAAGTTTTAACTAAACAAAAATAATTTTGTTTAAAAAAATGATAATGATGAGTTTGAGTTTGAGTTTAAGTTGGACTTGTTAAAGAGATAAAATTTCCCTCCTTGTTAAATTTGGACTAAACAAAAATAATTTTGTTTAAAAAAATGATAATTATGAGTTTGAGTTTAAGTTGGATTTGTTAGAGAAATAGAGTTTCACTCATTGTTAAGTTTGGACTAAACAAAAACAATTTTACTTAAAAAAAATGATAATAATGTGGCAAGGTCTGAAGAGGTCAATAAAAAGTCAAAGACTTTAGTTATATATATATATATATAGAGAGAGAGAGAGAGAGAGAGAGAGAGAGAGAGAGAGAGAGAGATTATATATAATTTATTCGTATGAGAAAAACGCTTTGTTGTAACAAATGATTAATTCTAATATATGATATTGCAAAATAGTTTAAAAATAAATTATATGTCATATATGCCATTACAAAATATTTACATATTTTCACGCATCGCAACTAATTAATATAAAAATATAAACATGTAACAGGATTACTTGTTTTCCTTGGTCATGCATGTATGACTCTCAGTTGAAGTTCTTTAGCTTTTGCTTATAATAAATGCAGCTGCTCAGAAACAAAAATGTTTTACAGACTGAAAATTATGTCATGAGGTATGGAAATGCTAGGAACATTGCAAACAAGGAATCCCTCTTAAATGATATACATCAGTGTCAACCCAATTGCATGATTTTTGGTTATCTTGTCCAAAAGGGTTATTAAGGAATGCTAAAAACAACTGTGGATAGTCTTAAGCACTAATTCAGAGTAGATGGTATCCTTTATGTTTATGTAGACTTTAGTGCCTGTTTGTTACAGCTTATTGGCCAGCTTATTTTCCCCGTCTTATCTAGGTACAACTTTTTAAAGCCTTTCTTTTTTCTAGGTATAGCTTATGAAAACCCCACTTACTTTAAAGGGTCCTACTTATAAAACCCAAAATAAGATACTCCAAATGGACATAGTAAAACCCATACAACAAAAAAACTTCGTGTGCGCCACATGATCAGTCCTCTAGCAATTGTGCATGCTGATTCTACTATAGTGCTAACAATAATATAGAATATTTTTTTGACAAGTGATTCTTTGTCTCAGTTGATCTAACTGTTTTTTTTTTTTTTTTACCATCATAAACTCGTGCTATTGGCTATAATAGTAAGACACATCTGGTGAGGCTTATGAGTTTCTCCTTGCAGGCATATTTGGCATATGGAATTCATAATCGACAAAAAAGTACCTCCATCCTTTAACATATATTCACTATGTATAACATGAAGGCATATATGACTTCCATCCCAAACTGTGAAAATTTCCTAGTTTGTCTCTGAACCGTCTCCAATTGCTTGTGGGGTTGTACAAGTTGGTAAAAACACCAGAAAATATAAGGATGTTTGGGTGCCTTGGCTTGATTGGATGAGTAAGGCATCTAGGGAGAAAAAAATGATTGGGGATCTCGCACTACTCGAAACCTTCTTAAACTCATTGTCGGATTCTATCGATGTTAAAGATATACTACAACATGGGGTAGTAAGTCCCAAGAGGTTAATGTGTCCTTCCTTTATGGCAATTTGGAGTTACAGGTGCCATTTTGGTGGATGGTGAATTTAGTTCTCTAGTTCACATGCACCATGCAAGTTTAAAAGTTATTGGCCCTTGTTGTTGACTTAAGTAAACATTCTACATTTGCATAATGGCATTTATTGCTTTGAGGATTGGTATCCCTAGAGACTCCAAGTAGCCTGGCCTTTAACCTAAACAATGGGCAGTACTCTGTGTTCTATGTGGGAATATCATTATGAATTTTTGTGTTAAGAAAATTATAATGGCTTAAGTGTTCTCAAGGGATTCAAGTAGAATCTTGAATAGAAACAATGAGGGATTTGGGTTTCTTGGATCTTTATGTGGAATTTTGGTTGAATGCAGAAGTGTGGATGTAAGTAGTTGAGGTGAGGACTAGCTAGAATGAGAGGTTTAGATGATGGGGAGGATTGGCAAGGTTAGGGCAGCAAGTGTCTTAAGGGTTTGAGATGGTTTTGTTAGGTTCTAAGGATTTAGGATCTTAATGTATTAGAACTTCAATGTGTAATGTTGGCAAACTATGATCAAAACTTAGAGTCTAGAATTAGGTTGCTCAAAGTATGTTTATTGTAAAGTTGGAATCGAGTAATTGCAGAAAATTACTGTTCACTTTCTGCAAGGCTCGATCGATCAAAACTCGTGCAAATTGTTTTTCTGCAGATTTTTCCAACTCAACCCAAGGCCATTTGACGTGTAGGGTTTTTTGTTTTGCCTTAAGTATAAAAGGAAAAACCCTAGCCACATTTTATTGTGGATGTTTATGCTGTGTGTATGAATTTCTTGTGAGATCTAGAGGTGTTTACCTTCATACATACTAAGGGTTATCAAGAATCAAGATTCATGTCAAGAGCTTGATGATCGTTTCAGTTGCTGCATAAAGAGCTTAAAGAAAAACACAAGTGGGTGTACTTGTGGTTGCTGTGAATCCAAGAAAGAAGTAGTTTGTGGACTCGGAGCTATCACGTGGTCGTGGTAGTAAGTTTTCTACTCGAGGTAGCAATAGGATGTTAGTGGTCTAAGTTGCTATTGTAAAACTTTAATTCTTTCATAGTTGATTTATTTTACCTTGAGGATAGTTAGGTTAAATCCTCCCCAGGTTTTTTACCGGTTGGTTTTCCTGGGTTATTATATCGTTGTGTTATTTATTTTCCGCAGTGTTTCAATAATATGATTTATTTGTGTTAACCTAGATCTGAATAATTTACCTAAGTTAATCACTTGGCTAAATAACTAGGTTAAACTGTTTGTATTTAAGGGGTCTAAAAACGTACAGGTTTCTTGAAGGAAAAGGCTTAGGATGTATGGTGATGCAACTAGGGTTTTGGGATTGTATGATGAGAATGGAGGATGATGGATTAAGGATGGGAGCTTGAATGTAATTAGACATGGCAAAAAGGGAGGGTTGGGTCGGGGTTGGGTCGAGTCAAACGGGTTGCGGGTCAAAACGGGTCATTTTAAGCGGGTTAAAAACAAGTTCAGGTCAATTGGGTTGAGGGTCGGGTCGGGTTGACTCGTATTTTTCACATGAATTTTTTTTTCATTTTTTCTTTTTTTAAAGAAAACAACATGTATTTGCTATTTGGAAAGTTATGCAACAAATTACTTGATGTAAAATGCATTACTTTGAATTCACCACTTATATCAAGAATGAAATCAGTTGAACTTATTAATATTTATTCAATAATTTTAAAATTATATAAATTCTAACATTGTTATCTAAAACAAAATAACACAAAGATAAGTAAAACAAATAAATAAGTTTTATTTCTACACAATATCAACATTCCAAAATATAAAACAAAATTACAAATGACTTATTGGATAACTCATTTGATAAAGAATAAAAACATATAAGAAATTTACAATCTTGAAAATTAATTTTATAATCTATTATCAATTGTGGTTGACACTCTATTTCAATTTGAGATATACATTAAAGTTTGATTGTTTACTTATTTATACATGGACTATTTTATGAATATCATATCATTGTTAAGCAATACACATTCTAGGAAATATCATAATTTATTTTGAAAAGTGTTTATTTTGGACATAAATTGTTAAAAATTAGGTCTAAACATTCATAATTTATGCTAAACTGATACTTTGGCTTCACTATTTTCACACTTGTGAATGTTTCTCACACATGTCTACAATTTTAAATTTATGTTTTTAACTCAATTGTAACCAAATTATCTTGGCATGTACTTTACTATTTGATATCTAAAAATCTTTACTCATTACAGAATGCTCAACCATTCATCTTTCAATTAATTTGCATGCAGTTATGTAAATGTATCAATTGTTTTCTTAAACCTCACAACAAACAATTAAACCAATATTGTCTTAATTTTACTTTTACCCCAAAAAAAAAAGTTTTAAAAAAATGATTTGGGTTCAGGTCGGGTTGGGTTTACCCACAAAAAAACACGAGTCGGGTCACGGGTCAACCCGTTTTTCTTCAGGTAAAAAAATCGGGTTCGGGTTGGGTATTTTTCAAGTCAGGTCAGAAAATTCTAACCCGTTTTGCCATGTCTAAATGTAATGGTCGATGGAAATGAAAGTGTGTGACTTCTTCGAGAGAGTCACCTTCTCCAATTGAGATCTCTCAAGGGATTCTCTTCCTCCAATTGAAGACAATCAAGTCTAAGCAACACAAATTGGCAATTTCATTCAATCCCCGAAAAGTGATTACAATTAAGTAATTATCTATACTATATATAAGAAGATTCCCCTCTTTGAATTAGATTTTTATATGATTCAAAAATACCCTCGTTAATGAAGGGTAACTTCTTTTAGAAATAGGGTTATAAATGTCAAATAACAAATTTCATTTTGAATTAAAAAAGATAACTCCTAAAATTTAGGATTTTTTTTCCTTCACGTTCATTTTTTTATTCCCAAAAATTTAGCCTTTTCTTTTCTTTTCTTTTCTATAATAGATGCCCAAATTATTACTGACTTTTACTCAAAAAAATAGAAAAGCCTCTTAGCACACGCGTTGCGTGTGCTTAGGGGCTAGTAGTACCGTAACCCTCATCTTATTGGCCCACGTGGCTCCAAAGGGTTGGTCCTCTATTTCCCACATGTTGTGCTATTTTTATGAAAAGCTGCATGTCAACTATGCCACATAATCTACAGATTATGAGTAGCATTCGGCCACCTGCAGTTACGCTGGGGCCTCAAATATTTCAATTGGGGTTTGAGTCATACCATACTGATTTAACATAATTTCAAGCTTAAGTATAAGCTCATTCTGCATAAAGCAAGATATAATTATTTCAAGCATAGTTAACATACATATAATCTCTTCCTTAACAAAATGTGAATGCAGTGGCTGGCTACACTATTTTATCCAGGAAGGAAGTTCAAGACAGGGAGCATCAGACATATATATGCCTTGGAATACCCTGAGCCACTGGTTCATTTTGCGCTATGGTTAGGGGCATACTTTGACCCTCCGGTATGCATTTTTTTTTTCTTCAACTTTGTGATTGGTAACATTATCTAATTCCACAATCTAGTTTGAAACTATACTTTTGGATTTATATTTAAAGTATGTGCATTTGACATTTAAGTGATTTGTGATAATGGGCTAGGTGGAAATTATGGGGAGAAAAAAACTCGAGGATAATATGGTAAAACCAAGAAGAAGGAAATTAAAAAGGGGAACCAAATTGACCTAAGGCACCCCCCCCCCTTCAAAGAGACGCATAACATTTATGGATCTCAACGAATAATAGAATTCTAAATTTTCATAACTTTTAGTTCTCTCTCTCTCCCTCTCTCTCTTTCTCTTGTGCCGTCAGCCCCTCTCCACCACACTTTGTCTATCTCACCCAAATTCCTCTTCCCTTTTCATCTCTCATGGTCAGCTACTACTAGAGCATCCCTCTAGCCACAATATACTCTCCTCCATGATTTGTGCTCGTTCCCAATAATAATCTAAGATAAAATCTTCATGACTCACTTTCTAATATCTATGGATGTGTATCCTATCTTGTTTGAATTGCTCTTTGATGTTGTGGGTTTTGTTTTGGGAGTTATTCTATTGAGCTTTTTGGGGCATTTGAGACTTGATTAGAGGTTTTAAATTTGATGAGGTGAAATCGATGTATTGTTTGATAACCATGTGAGTCGAGTTTCTTGCGTAATCATATATGGGTTTTTTACTTATGTGGACAAGGGGTTAATTTACTGAAAAAGGATTTCCTTACATCTTGAAATGACTTTGGCATATATGGGTGTGAGGGTAGGGTTAACCATGATTTTGTTTTAGTGATGTGGGCATGTGTTTATTGCATTTTAATTTTGATAAATTACTTCTATGAGTTATGAGGTTTGATTTCTTGACTTGTGGTTGTGGTAATTGTTTATATGAGATTATGAGTTTCATTCCTTGTTATTAATATGTTTTTAAACTAATGCATGAGTTAGAGTAACACTTGAATAATTCAGCAAAAAAAAGTGTAACACTTGAATATGTGATGATGTTAATAGAAAAAGTTTAAGTGCATGCAGTGGTTAAAATTTTACAGTAATTTCTCTAATTGAATTTGTAAGCTTAGGATGATTAGAATGAATGCTAACACGTGCATCTTTAATTTGGTTCAAGGTTCAAAGCATTTGGCACAGTATTAAAATTATAATTACTTTTTTTTGGGACCCTAAATATGTTAGGGACAGATTTGAGTCAGCCTCAATATGAGATTTTTAATAAAGTATAAAAAAATAAAAATTTATTTTGAGCTGAAATTTTAGTAGTATATACGACACATATAGATGCTTATCTCTATTAAATTGCAAGCCAATTGGACAACTCTAGGTGGGCCAAATGGATTTTACAGAAGGGCAAACATATTGTAATTTAACTAGAAAGTATGATGGAAATGCTAAGCCTTAATGACATTTACCACAAGCATTTTTGTTTGTTGAGTGTTTTGGCTTGTAGTTTCATATTTCCTATCTTTTACGTGTGTTTTACTTAGTTGATTTTTATTATGGTTCAATTTGATCATTTATTACCCAAAAATAAATTCATGAGACTTGCTACCTCTATGCTGTGTACTATTCTTATTAGTTAATCATTTATGGAAAATACATAAAGCATTGAAGTGCATCATATTTGATATTGCATATGGAGAAATGCAACAATTATTGGCATGGAAAGACTAGAATCTTTGATTTCATCATTTGACAATGTATTTCATAGATTTATGTTATTATTTGGAAAACTAAAGATGTTTTATCTTAACTAGTATTATTTGAGAAATTGATACAAAATCTTATTGACAAGGAATGATTTCGAACACCTTGAGAATCTAGTGGATATCTTGGTTATTGAAATATTTTATGAAACTACTTGGAAGTAAACTATGTATTTACAATACATTTAACCTTCGAGATTTTAATGTGGTTTTGCCCTTGTGTCGTGACATTGGTGATTGACCCGTCTATGTTGATTACCCCATCTATGTGACAACCTCATAAAATTGACTCCCCTAAAAAAAATTTCTAGAGCCGCCATAGTGGAAGCACAAGCTACTTGATAGATCTAGACTCTCACCTTCCATACATCTAGTATGTTTGAGGGCATTCCTCTATTTTCTAGTTGTAACCAAAAGGGAGGAAAAAAAAAAAAAGGCTTAGAAGCCTTGTTTTTTAAATAGGTATATAAAAAGGGCTCAGGATCCATTGGTAATGACTTATTCCTCTATATATATTACGTAGCAAAATACAAAAGCCACTTTTGAATTTATAATAAATATTGTAATGGAAGGCTATCATACAATGGTCAAGCTCAAGCTACATCCTTGTTAAAAAGATAAGAAATATTTTTAAAAATAGAGAAACTGGTGTTACTTGATTCCTACCCCTTTCAACGAAAAGGGAAATGTTAATAAGCACTGTGCGGTGTTTGTTAGGGTTGGACTAAAGTGGGTCTTATTTGATAAAAAAATTAGATAAATGAAAGAAAAAAATATAAAAGTACCCCCATAGTTTTTTTTTTTTTTTTTATTTTTATTTTTATGAAACTAGCCCCACAGCTTATAAAGCTGCAAAAAAATGACATAAAACTGCAAAAAAGACAAAAAATTCCCAAAAATTGTCAAAAAAGACAATTTAAATTGTTGGACAAACAACCCATCAATACATTAGGATCCCGATTCATGGATCTCTTGGTTCGAGAAACAAAACTACAAAGATTGAACCCTCTCTTCTAGCTCTTTTTCAAATTTGATAAATGTTGATTGATTGTATATTTCATTATAATTCTATGTCTATCAGGGGGGAAAAAAGAGAGAGTATACTATATGCAGTTCTCAAAATGTCATCAGAGACTTTCTAAGTATACACTGAAACTACCATTGGTGAAGCATCCATAAATACATCAAGTGGTACAGAAAGAGAATACTTTTGAGTCCAGACCAGCAGGTACTTTCAGTTACCTTTTCAACTCAATATTATCACATGTTCAGTATCCTCAGATAAACCATGCATTGTCCAAACATCTTTTGGAATCAGAAACCATTCCATACAGATCTTGTATTTTCAATAAAGAACATTCATAAAGTCTGGAGCAGTGGTAAAAAATTTTCAACAATAACTCATGAATGGACAAGGAAAGAGAAAAGAGTATGAAAAACAGAAATTGGGAGGGGAATGATTGGCATATTAGAATGAAAACCAAAGAAAAGGCTGATGTTGACAGTTCAAAATTTCACAAAATATATAAAAGTTCTCAAATTTTATCAGAAACTGAAGGTACATTGACCGTATATCCAGGTTAAGTACATTCCATGAAAATTTTGGTAAAATTTGAGATGTTCTCACAAGTTCAGAGGTGTCCTACTGCTCCATGAATACCTTGATCATCCTTTAGCGTATAAACCCGATCGAACTTGAAGATCTTCTTGGTCAATCCACCTGCAAATGGCCCAAGTTCTCCATCTTTAGCTGCACCAAAATCTGTAACCATTGCATACCCAGCTGATATCTCCTCCTTCCTCAAAGGCCGATACCTAGAAAATACCCTGATGTTTACTGTAATGTACAGAGTTAAAGCTTGAGTTGGTTCAGTTCACAGGTCAAAGATGTAAAAAGAATATTACATTTTTAGGCATCAGAAGAAAAGATTATGCCTTTTGCTTCCTGAATCTGGTTATAAAGCATCTTTCTATTTGCCTGCTCCTCGCTGAACTTCAATCTAAGATCATTATGCTGTGCAACTGCAGCTTGGATAGAATAGACTGTTAGAATACATGAAGTTAAACAGCAATTACATTTAAGTGTTGATGAAAACTTACCCATTGCTTGAACTGCAAATACCATCTTGTTCAATTCAGGAATAGAATAAGAACACTGGTGTGACTTAGAGATAGCTGACAATGTTCCTTTTTCACGGTCAGAAGTAAATCAATAAACGGTACAACTTTAAGCATCATAACTGAAGTTAACAAGTCTAGCCTTGGAAACCAGGTATTTACCTTTACTTTCTTTTCTAAAATGTCTAAAACTGCAGCCCACATCCTCTTATCACGTTCGTATTTACTACAAATATCCCTCAAATCTGCTGCTTGCTTTTCCATAGCTTGATCTGAAAAATGATTGTCCATAATTCGAATTCTAATCTTCAAATCACCATAGATTGGACCGAACAAGCAGTCCACTACCCAACAGCACCCACAAAGATGATGTATGTAATGTAAGTAATTATTCACTCTAAGGCTTTCTTTTGTCCATATGATATAAAGCCTAAATAAATATATTGGATATTGCCTTACCTAAATAAAGAAAAAAAGGAGAAATTTTACAAGGCCACTTGGTAGATGTTAATTGATTAGGCTCAACCCACAAGGTTAATTGTTGGGCAATCTTCTTGCGTCTAAGAATACAAGTATGCATAGTTGGGGGCCTGTATCTTGTGTCTGCATTAGCCTCTCTGCTACTTCTTAGGGAATTTGGGTGCCTAGAATGATATCCGGAAATTGGACGGAAGCTGAGAACTTTGATCCAGAGAGGTCCTTTGATAGTCGTATGGCATACCAGAGGGCCAATTCTGCATATATACCATCTGGTCCTGTCTTATACTCAGTTTAGTTATCTAGTCTGAGAATGCATCTACTTGCACTGTTGTACAACTTCGATTAGAAACCCACCAATGAAGTGAAGCTTGAAGATACGGACATGGCTGAGCCTTCAGCATGACAAAAGAAAAGAAAATCCAAACATAATTCCCACTGCTTATCAAAGTTTAACTATGGAATGTGTTTTCAGAGATATGGACATGAGCACGACTGAGTCATTGTCAATTTCCAATGTCTGCCTAAAGCTTTCATCAAGGTACTCCCCTGATTCTCCCCATGTTGGAAAAGTTGTTTGGATAGGAAGCAAGAATTCTTTTTTTGGTTGGGTAGATTACAAGCTTCCATTGGAGAAGGGGTTGGGAAATTCTTTTGAGTATTGTTTAGTTATTTCAACTAGCTCTTGTCATGATGTCTGGCTGTAGAAACAACTTTTACACTGAATTCTAGCTTTTACATGTAGAGTTATTACAGTAAAAATTAACCTAGAGCGCCTGGTGTTGAATGTTCACTTCACTATACGGTGCATTTTCCCTTCAGGAAGAGGTACAGGTATATGAATATTTGACAAACTTAGCTAGAACAAATTTGCAATTTGCTATTAGCATATAATATTTATTTGTCAGGTAAGATTAGAATTTAAAATATATACTGATTATGTTACTTCCTTTCGACACAAGTTCAAAGGTGCAACCGTGCAAGCTATGGCATGCATATGATAATTTCTTTTCAAATAACCTGCCACTCAATAGCATAGCCTTAAGCAAAAGACACACGAAGGGAAAATGTATCGAAGAAAAAAATGCCATCAATTAAGTCCAGATCACAAATAGACTTCATTTCAAGCATAAATATTCCAACTTAGTATATCAATATCTATTATCTGTTATTATCAAAAATGTATTAGGTGTAAACCATTTGTCCGTACAATATGCCCAAAACACACAGAATCCACTAACTAGGTCACCTAAAATCCCTCTATTATCATTCAGCGCAGTTCAAACAAGATCTAAGTGGCTTAATTTGCGTCATTGTCAACAAATCTACCAGAGTTGAATAATGCCTAAATAAGCTCATCCTTTAACTTTTCAAAACTGGAACTTGACCTCAAAGTGTAATCTGCTACAAGTTGAGAAAAAGACGATGACTTGTTTTCTAGCAATCTTGCTGGAGAATCATATTCCTTGATAAGCCCTGCACCAAAATTGGGAGAATCTGCTTATCCATAGGATTACAATGCAATCATTCTATCCATGACAGAACTAAGGGAGCAGAAGCTATATGAGTAAGATGAAATCGTATGGTCATACTAACCATTGTTGAGTAGAAGAACCATGTCACTAACAAGAACGGAAGTTATCCGATGTGCAATGGTAATGACTGTACAGTTGGAAAAATGTTGCCTGAGGGTTTCTTGGATTAGAGTATCTGTAGCTGTATCAACAGATGCAGTAGCCTCATCAAGCACCAACACCTTACTTTTCTTGAGCAGAACACGACCAAGGCAAACCAGCTGCCTCTGACCCACACTCCAATTCTCTCCATTCTCACTAACTGCAACATCCATAAATATATAAACAACATATTTCCACAATATGGTCTTGAAATAATATACATAAGAAGCTGAAAAGACAAACCTGTTGAATCCAGTTTTCCTTCTTTCTTCCTAATTTCATCTCCAAGTTGACACTTATCCAAAGCCTAAAACAATTAGAGGGGAAGTTTAGAAAAAAAATTAAACAAATAAAAAAATCAGGTGCCACACATTGAATTCAAATCCTAAGAGCAGAGCATGTCTAATTTATGAGGAAAATCTAGCAAAAAGATAATTCCTTCAATCACCAAAAAGAAACCAACCCACCTCCCAAATTTGTTTATCTGTATACTCTTCTAGTGGATCCAAGTTGCTTCGTACAGACCCTTCAAACATTGTTGGGTCCTGAGGGATAATACTTAGTCTGGATCGCAAATCATGAAGTCCGATCAAGGATATGTTGATGCCATCTATCATAATCTGACCAACAGCAGGTTCAACGATCTGGAAAAGTGCTTGTATGAGAGTTGATTTTCCACTGCCTGTTCTCCCAACAATACCAGTTTTCATTCCCCCAGGCAAAGTGAATGTGAGACCACGCAAAACAAGTGGCATGTGTGGGGCATACCTCACCTACATTGCACCCATTACCATCAATTACTAAATATTACATAAAAATCATAGCCATGAATGATCCTATATAAAATCTCTTTGTTTTTGGGTAATAGACAACTAAGAGTTCGTTTGAGCACAACTTATTTAGCTAAAACTAAATTTTTTTGGCTGAAAGTACTGTAGATAAAGCTAAAAGGTAGTTGAAATAGTACGGTGTGACCCATGAATAGTATCAAAAAATGCAATAGGACCCATGAATAGTAACAAAAATTAGCTAAATAGTAAAAAAAGTTGGCTTTTTAATCCAATGCCAAACACAACCTAAGAACTGACCTGCAAATTACGAATGTCAATTTCACCTTGTGACGGCCAAGATTGATCTGGCCGGTTTTCTTCTATCACAAGAGGCGGCTCACTTGGTATACACGTGTATTGAAGTATTCTCTCCACAGATATAATTTTGTTCTCCATTTGGCACATATTCCATATTACCCAGGACTGTAACCCGTTTAGATTAAGTCCATATGTCACAGCTAAGCCCGCAATGCCTTCAGGAAAAATGTAGAAAAACAGAAGAGAGGGCAATTAGAAAGGTATTATAAGTTCCTTTACCAAATATCAAATTAAATTGAGAGAAAGAAGAATTGTATTTTTACATAAGACACCATATGCAAATTACCTACCTGGATCAATGACTCCTTCTGGAATAGAGACTAAGAAAATCAAAGAGAAGACAAATGTGATAGAAGATAACATATCCAATCGAAAGCACAACCATTCCATAGCACCAGCAATGTTGAATTTTGACCAAGAATTTGTATCTGTCAGTTTCATATTTGTGTCCCTAAATCTTGATTCTTCATCAAAGCTCCTGATAGTTGTTGAGCCCGAAATTGTTTCAGCAAAATGTTGTATCAATGGAGCTTTGCACACTCCAACCAATCTCGCCAGTTCTCGTGCTGAAGGTATGTAATATTGCTGCATAATCAAAAGTTTGTGTGAACACCTTGTAATATTACAACGGGAGTTAGACTTGATGGATTCTTCTCATAAGTAGATCTTTCCACAGTTTTCTAACCCAAAAACTTCTGAAATTTAAGGACAAAAAGGGTATAGCAAGATACACTACATTCGTCTAGCTAGTTGGTAAAATATCTAACTCAAGAAAACATATTTTTCTATTCATTTATATATCAAATGGGTGCATTTTTTTTATTATCAAAATGACAGCAAAACTCAGCATATAGGTTTTACATTTAACCTATAAAAGTTTGTAGCATGTACTAAGCATATATTGTAAAGATTGCAGTATTATAAACACAAGTTGATGTCATTTTTTTTTTGTCGGAGATGTGATGTGCTTAAGGCATTTTTCAGCATAATATGGCAGGCAACATTTTGACAAAGTCAGATTGTATTCTAACCTGATACCAGATACAGGCTGCAATCACTGGGATAAAAATGATGAAAACCTGCCATGCAACCTGAGACATTACTGCAATAATTCCAAGGAGTTGGATCATCGAGAATGCAAATGTCGCAACTTGATATTGAATGGTCAAATCTACTGCGCTTTGGTCTGTAGAGGCCTGCAAGGAAACATACAGAGTTTAGTAAAAACTTTACACCAATTATTTCTATCTGAATGAATAATTGGGTGTGTTGTCTTTGAGAGAGAGAACAGAACTTTAAAAGTGAAGAACTAAGCTATATAAAATTGGCAAACTATGCTTGGAGCACAATACACATCTTTCCACTTACTCTGTTTAGGATCCTTCCACTTGGAGTGGCATCAAAAAATGACATGGGGGCACGGAAAATGCAGAAGTGCATTTTACTGAAGAATTGAGTGGCAGTCTTGTACCCAGCCACCGCAAGAAGCATGGATCTCAGGAGGACGCAAAAAGAACTTCCAATGGCCAAAGCAACATAGACAATCATTAGAGTAGAACTATTAACAGCAGGTTTCATGTCTTTTGAGATAGGGGTTGCCCAGGCCATCCAATAATTACTTCCAATTTGAAGGAGCTGAAAAAGAACTTGTGCCAGCAATATAAAGGGCACAAGAATTCCTCTGTATGTCATGGTGATATACTTCCAGTAGACTGAAAACCCAACTTTACCTTTTTCTCTCTCTTCTTCTTGGATAATCTGTCCTTTTGTCCCAACTGCGTCATCTGTTTTACAAGTTTCAACATCTGTGTTTTCTTGTCTTTGCGCAACCCCATTAGTACTAGACATATTTCCGACTTCCTTGCTCATACTAGTACTCTCAGAAACTGATCCTGCCTCCACAGAATCAAGTGCCAACAAAGCTTTCTCATGCGCCCCCACAAGTTCCATAAAATCAGTTCCATAATTAAGAATATCATTGTACTTTCCAGCTTGAGTAATCCTCCCATATTTCATGACCTAACAATGAATTATAAGTTGAACTCAGTGATAGAAAAGAGCCAAACAATCCATCCATCAGTTGAGTTAAGCAAAGAAAAAGGCCGAAAGAAACTAAGTGTGAATGGCTTACCAAGATAAGATCAGCAGCAGGTAAGAACTCTACTTGATGAGTAATATAAATCACTGTTTTTGAACTTAAAACCCCTAGCAAACATTCCTGCCATATAGAAGTAAATATATATCAAAAGAAGTTACATAACAACTACAGAAAACAGAACAAAACAAAGTGCAATGTTATTACAAGAATTTTTGAGCACCTCAACTCACACGCACACAACCGCCTATCTTCAAATGCGTATATTTATAACTTTATGTACATGACAAACTAGAAAGAAAACATGTTTTACAGTGAATATTATAGCACTAGAATACAGAAATAAAATACCTTAAATAGGTGGGATCCTGTATGAGCATCCACAGCACTAAACGGATCGTCAAATAGATAGATGTCAGCATCTTGGTACAGAGCACGGGCAATTTGGACTCTTTGCTTCTGCCCACCACTCAAATTGATTCCTCTCTCACCTATGACCGTCTGATCCCCGAAAGAGAGAATTTCAAGATCTTTCTTAAAGGAACATACTTCAAGGATCCTCTCATACTTTTCTCTTTCCATCTCCTTACCAAACAATATATTCTCTTCAATCGTGCCACTTTGTATCCAAGGGGATTGAGCAACATATGCCTTTGTCCCACACAACTTAACAATCCCCGATATCTTGGGTACTTCTCCCAAGATACAGGAAAGCAAACTTGACTTACCTGAGCCAACGGTCCCACAAACAGCAACCCTCATGCCATGTTGCACTTTCAAATTTATATCTTTCAGTGTTGGATTCAAGGAAGATAAATCCCAGGAGAAATTCCCATCAATAATCTCTATTCCTGTATCAGAACTACCTCTTGGAAGCCTCTCTATCACATCAGACTGCAAGTCATCAAGACGAAGGAATGATGCAATTCGATCGAGGGACACTTTAGTTTGAACCATCATTGAGATTGTGTCAGGAAGATTGTAGATGGGCTCCTGAAGAATCCTAAACGTTGCAAGTGCAGATAAGATCTTCCCTGACTCAAGTGGGATCCCCATCAAAATACAAGCACCAAAAGTGACCACAGACACAAATGTGGGGGCACCCCAAAAGAGAAATGAGGACATTGCATTAGTGTAAAGAAACTTCTTCAACCACCCTGTCTCGGTCTTCCTGAGCTCCACGATTTTAGATAGAAATTTCATCTCCTACCCTTGAAGCTTGAGAATCCTCATGTTCCGTAAAATCTCAGACGTCACCTTCATCCTTTTGTCTTTTGATTCCATTATCCTGTCTTGGAACTTCTCTTGTACTGTCCCCAAAGGAACATTAGCCAACATAACAAGTATGGTTGCCACAAAAGTTGCAATTGAAGCGAGGCCAAGATTTTTATACAAAATTAACAATGCAATAACAATTTGAACACAAACCATCCAAGTTTCATGTATATACCAACTGAAGTCGTTGACCCTCTCAGCATCAACAGTCATGAAATTGATAATCTCCCCACTAGTGTGACCCTGCTTTGACTGGCATGAAAGGGTTAGAGCTTTATTATAGATCATTGCAATCAATACTGATCTAATCCTGATTCCAACCCGCTGCACCCAAAAGAACCAGTGCCTCTGCGAGAGGCATTCAACAAGTTTCGCTGAAAAAAACACTGAAACCAGAACATAGCCCTCATTCTTAAACTCGCGCCGCCCATTGAGGTATTGAACGAAGTTATCAATAAGATATGGTCCGACATAGGAAGCCAATGTGTACATCATCACGAAAAGGGCTGAAAAAAGAATATCTTTCCATGCCGAGGAGACTAATGCCTTCGCTAGCCTTAGTGTGGTCACTCCATTAATTGTGCCACACTCTGCCTCAAGCTTATTTCTAAAACTTGGAAAGCCCACAAATACACTATCACTGGGATCAAGTTGAGGAATATCCTCAAGGTCTAATGTCTTCTTATTTCCGACAGAAATTAAAGGGCCCACCCAAGAGAAAGTAAGAATGCTGAAAAATCCAGCATTCGAATAAGGTGTTACATTTTCATCCCCCTTGGACTTTTTTGAATCTAATTCATTACTTGCATTAGAATCACCATTCAAAAGAGGTTCTTCAAGAATGGCATCTTCACCCTCATTTTTCCAAAAAAATCCAACATAACATAGGAACAGACCCGTGACAACAGAGACAATGTCGGAAACTAAATACTGAACATGTAAATTGACATGTTTCCTATAAAAAACAACATCTATAACAAGGCCATAACAGGAAATAAATAGATACAAACCCCACCAAAGTCTCAATAAAAACGGGTACTTTGGTCTGCCTGAATTAAACAACTGAGGACGCAAATAAACACAAACTGCACCCCAAGCAAGTGTTCTAAGCGCTAAATCCAAAAGGGTCACTAATCCTTCATCAGACCAACCATTTCTATACCAATAAAAGTAATTCAATAAACATAAGACAAAACTGAACACACAAACACCCAGACAACAAATTAGAGTTTGTTTATAGTACAAACACCTGGCTTTCTTAAACCTTTCCTTTGAACCTTCCCTATTAACCATCTTGAATCTCTGGCACACCCATGAGACAAACAAGCCAAATAACAAGACCAAGTGTAATGAACCAGATAACCCATGTAGCAAAACGGGTTTAAGGAGAAAATGAGTACCTGAAGACATGAGTGAGGAGTAGTAATTTGAGAACAAGGTTGACAAACCATTCTCTGTGGATTCAAGAAGCACCATTTTTTTTTCTTGTCAAGCTTGGGTTTTCCTGCGGTGTAGTTGGGATTCTATGTCAGAGTGAAAGATTTTCTCGTCCAAGTAAGTGTGAGTTTAAAATAATGACATATATAGGATTTTTTTTGTCCAAAAAGAGAGAGTGAGAAAGAGAGTCAACGGTCTTTTTTTAGGCGTAAGATAACGTGGTGGGCAAGAGGAAAAAGGTCGTAGAGTACCATGAATATGCAGCCAATGAGAGACAAAAAGAAAAAGTTGCCGTATTCCAAGGAAAGGTGTCAGCTTGGAGAGCAAGAATGTAACTGTGTAGCTGTGTGCGTTTGTTTTTTCCGTATTTCTACTCTTGAGTTTCTACTATATATCTGTCATAATCGTGCTTATTTGTTGCTGAACTCATATCTTTGGCAGAGAGAGAAGTAAAGGGTATGACACCAAAACGGTTTTAAAATAATATTCTTTTTATATGAAATGCTTGCTCTTCAAGTTTGCAATAAATTTGTTTTTTTGTTTGAGTAATCGCATTCCCACACGATCTGCAGAAAAATTTGATTATTATTTTTTTTTGTTTTTTTGTTAAGCAAAAATAAAAATAGCATAAGAGACTTGTTCGTCTCAAACATTTCTTAAAATGATGTTATTATTTTTCTAACAAAATATAGTTGTTACAAAGTAAAAGATTTTCTAAATTAAGCTATTTTTATTTTTTTATTTGAAAGTGTTTTAATTTTTGTAATTTTTTTTTTCATTCATGGAAACATAATGCATTTTAAATTAAATCAAATTATCATGTCATATAAAATATTTTATAAATAATGTAATATTGGATTGGAATTTGTTTTTAGTACTTCTTATAAATGGTTCATCTACTATATATCTTGAATGGTTTAAAGAAGAAGCATATATAGAAGTAAATCAATCACTTATATTAGGAAAAAAAAAATACAAGACTTTAATAATAAAAGAAAATTGTAATTTTATCAAGAGCCTATCAACATTGTGCTGAAAATGTGACATAATTGTCAATGAAGCAACTGCTCTTTCTACACAAACATCTTCTCCCAAAACATTGACAAATGGATCGAAGCGTTATGCTGATATGGCTCAATAGGAGTGTAGCAATAATAAATGCTACGCTTCAGTTTTTATATACTACTAGTCGTAGACCCACGCGATGCGTGTAAATAAATAATTATATTTTAGTTATGGTATAATATATAATTTGTTCTCTAAATTTTGTGGAAAATAATTTGTTCTCCCAAAAACTTAAACAATTTTAAAATTATTTTTCATTTATTAATCTCAAAAAATATATCATCATTTTATTATTTGGATTTATTTGATTGATATTATTCATTTTTTAGGCGGTCCATATTTTGATAAATTATGTTATCGTGAGTTATATCTTCCTAATTTGTTTTTTCTGTACAACTAAACTATTTGAGTTTCAAATATACTATTCAAAATTTTCATTCTTTTAAAAAGATATTCTTATATTTATAATTTTTCTTATCGTAGGAATAGCTTCGAATTATTGATTGAATTTTGTTTACTAATATAGATATATGAGATTGAAACTGCATATTTCTTAGACATTCCTACGAGACTATACTATATTATAAATTTAATATTTAAAATAATACATAGGAAAAAAGTAGACTTTATGTCTAAAATTGAACACTTCGCCCATCGAAATGAAAAAAAATAATCTGTATAACAACATAAAGAGAACATTATCTAATTTTTTTTTACTACATACACTTTTATTTATTAAGATTTAATTGCCTTAAACTGAATCTTCATATCGCATTTTTGTTGTTACGCTCCTGTTGAGCCTTTTTATTCGTCACATCATTGGCCACATCATTTTTCTTTTTATTATTTATTTTTTACTTTTAATTTTGTGACAATGTTAAATATATAAATATATTGTCTTTACAAATTCATATTAGGCAGTTTTAACTTTACATATTCATTTACTTTAATTTTGATGTTATAACTAAATATAAAATCAATGAAAAATAAAAATAAAAATATTGTCTATACATATTCATCTTGGGCGGTTTTATTTTAATAGTTGGTAGACATATTCAAATGCATACCCAACATTGTATTTTGATATAAATTCAAAATCTCACTTCCAAAATTACTAAGTATTACGTCAAAAAAAAAAAAAAAAAAATCAAACAAAAGCTAAATGAGGGAGAGAGAAGACTTGTGACAGAGAACTTAAAAAATCAAATACACTACCAAATCGTATTAACTCAAAATATTATTATATAAAAAATACAATGATTCTTCAACCTAAAGTAAAGTTGCAAAAAAGAATAAATAATATATTTATATATATATATATATATATAGAGAGAGAGAGAGAGAGAGAGAGAGAGAGAGAGAGAGAGAGAAAATAAAATGAGAAAAAGAAGTATCAAAATAAAAAATATAGTCATAAGTCAAACACCAAATTATTCAAGCCATGATATATAATAGAATAACATTATATTCTTGTAAACTATATTTATATGCAATAGAATAACATTTAACAATCATAGAAAGAAAAAATGATAATAACTTAAAAACACAAAATAAAATTGCAACCCAAAGTAAAATTCTAGAGAACACATAAATACATCAATCTAAAGTAGAGATACAAAAAATAAAAAATTCACACAAAAATAAAACATGAGAGAGAGAGAGAGAGAGAGAGAGAGAGAGAGAGAGATAACCTTTTTCATGTGAGAAAATATGTATAGAATGGGAGAGAGAATCATATTTATAGTAATAAAATGAGGATAAGAAGAGTCAAAATAAAAGAAAGAGGAAGAGATAGATGAAGAGTGACATTAAGGTTGAGAGTAGTGGAAAGATAAAAAAGGTAAAAGGGAAGTTATGGTTGGAAGTAGTGGAGAGAAATGGGAAATGGGTAGATGAGGTGGCTGTTGATGTGGCTTAACAGGAGAATAGTAACAATAAATGCTACACTTCAGTTTTTAGATATATATAGATATAAACTAGTTGCTAACCCGTGCAATGCACGGGATAGTTTTAGGAAAATTATGTATATTTACTTTGCTCAAACAAATAATCACTTGAACAAATAAGACTTCACCTTCTACGTACTATGGCTCAAAGCATTCTATAAGAGTATAATTATATTTGCAATGAGAACTAAACAATTATATATCAATTATTGCAAAAATTGTAGATTGATTGAGACAATCATTTAATTCTTTTTTGTTTGTTCATTCATTTACGGATAAAAAAAAGTATATAGTCTTTTTCCTCTATAATCTAGAATAGAAGATGATACTCATTCTACATGTACAACAAAGTTAAAATATAAGAGCTAATGGGGAAAAATATCAAGAGAATACATTTTGTCTCTTAAATATAAAGGAAGAAACTCATAATAAATGCTAGGGAAAATAATTTAACTATTTTTAGAGATAACTTTATTGCTATATTCATCCAAATAAGTTATAAACACCCTTTCCCTCACAAATTACAGAAGCTGTTATTCAAAGCAGAAGTAAATAGAGATACAACGGAAGCTGTTATTCAAGTAGCAGTAAATAGAGATACAACAACGCTTTCACAGAAGTATCTAGAAATTCCCAAGGAAATAAGATTCTCACTGATCCAAGGCATGATGGGTTACACCATTGCATGTTGTGTTGACTATTTTGAAAGATATTATGTTATTTTCGCTTAGTATTGTCATAAACAATGGTATGGTTTGTCTTTATACACAATGGCGGAACAGAACTTTTCAGTGTACTGCCCTTAATCTACACTTTAAAATATTATCTGCAAAATAATAAGATTCTTATCTAAACAATAATTCATTTTAAAGGAATCAATATATATTTTCTCCTATTAATGAAGACTTGCAATTGGTATGCACTTTCCTTCCTTTACCACCCATCCGAACACAATGAGAAGAAAGATTTAAATTTTATATTCTTTCATTTACTTCCAATTCCATGGTTCCTAAAATGAAGATGTTTTAATAATTGTTAGTATTCAGATTATAATTGAAAAAACTCCACCAATTGAAAAACTTAGGAAAAGAATCTTTCTTGGGTCAATCAATCAATTTATGTGACCAAAATTCATTAGGATATGGAAGAGAAGTAGAAGCTACAAAATTAATCTAATCACTATCCTTATCCATCATAATTTATAAGTAACCGTAGATAGCTTTGACTAAGCAAAAGAACGAACAGACCATGGTGAAACTTCTAAAATGTTAAACTTCCTCTACTCATATCAAATCTATGTTTAGATCAATGACTACTATAATTTTAAACCTTGTCCATCATAAATATCCTAAAATGTACACATGCAAACCCTTGGAAAAAAAAAACTGCAAACCTTCAATTCGTAGATGAAAATAAAACATAAAAATCTTAATACTTACAAATGCAAACCCTTATAGAAATTTCTGAGAAGGAAAAAAAACTGGAATTTAAAAATGAAGAGGTTTGTTTGGTTTAACAATACAATAAATGTTGTAGAAAAGAAGTCAAAATTTGTGGGAAAAAAAAAGTCAATCCATGAAACTCAATTAGAGTAAATGGAATTGAAATTCAAATATTGTTCTTCTAGTAGAATCCTTATTGTTCTTTAGTACAGTAGTAATGAAACATACCTAGATAGGCAAATTTTTCCATCTTTATAATAACTAATAAGCATCCCTTTGCAATGGATTACACTTTTTTTTTTTTTTTGAAAAGATGCAGTGGATCACTTAAAACTTGATATGCTTTACCTAATACCTACAAACATAAAAAATAATGAATGAACTTGGACTTTAAAAAATAATCTCTTTGCATGGTTTTATAAAGTTTATTTCCATTCAACTAGAGCTTCAACATGGAAGTCAACTTTCCAAATTCGTTTGGAACCTCCCCTACCAAGTGATTAGAAGAAAGATCAAGTAATTGGAGTTGAACTAAGTCTCCAATTTCAAGTGGTATGCCACCAGAAATATTGTTCCTAGCAATCTTTAGAGTGGTTAGTTGTGTGCACTTGCCCCAGTTGTGTGAGATTTCACCATAAAATCGATTGTAACTTAGGTCCATGTACTGCAGGTTTCTATAGACACCAAAATCTTCAGATATATTTCTAAAGAGTTGGTTTCTTTCAAGGCGG
Source organism: Notholithocarpus densiflorus (assembly GCA_030021035.2). Taxonomy (NCBI): domain Eukaryota; kingdom Viridiplantae; phylum Streptophyta; class Magnoliopsida; order Fagales; family Fagaceae; genus Notholithocarpus; species Notholithocarpus densiflorus. Next base: position 2,395,923 of record JARYZH020000017.1, read on the forward strand.
ACTCTAATTAAGTTTGTGCAGTTTCTTAAGGTTTTTGGTATTGGACCTGTGAGATGGTTGTTTTCTGCCCTTAGAAATTGGAGAGACACACCTTGGCATAAGTTTTGAGGCAAAAAGCTAGTGAAGTGGTTGGCATCCAACAGTAGAGCAGTCAACTTCATTAAGTTTTCGATCCCTTGTGGAATGGGACCAGAAATTTGGTTATCACGGAGGTATAAAGCTTTTAAGCCACTCAACCTACCAAAGGAACTTGGAATAGTACCATTCAATTGATTTCTACTCAGTTCAAGATCAGTTATGGACTTCAAGTTTCCTAATTCTTTAGGAATGGTACCAGAAAGTTGATTGTTGTATAGGTGTAAAACAGTTAAGTTTCTAAGAGAACCTAAAGATGTGGGAATTAAGCCAGAAAGATGATTTGTATGAAGGCTTAAGAATATGAGAGACTTCAGATTTCCAATTTCTATGGGGATGGAGCCAGAGAGTTGATTTTGGTTCATATGCAACAACGTTAGCTTTTCAAATTTTCCAATACTGTAAGGGATGAGACCTTTTAAACTATTGTTACTAATGTCAAGTTCAACTAAATTGGCAAGGCTTCCAATTTGTAGAGGAATGGAACCAGAAAGTTGATTATCATAGAGGTACAAATAAGCCAAGTTGCTTAAATTACCTAAAGATACAGGAATGGAACACGAAAATAAATTACTATCGAGAGAAAAGTCAGTCAGATAGCTTAAATTACCTAATGAAGCAGGAATGCATCCATGGAATGGTTGGTATACAAAGAAAGGTCATTAAGAGACTTTAAATGACCTAATTCTGGAGGAATTGAGTCACTTAACTGATTTTTAGCTAGGTGCAAGACCTCAAGGTTGATTAGTAGGCCAATCTGTGGTGGGATTTTCCCCAATAAGTTATTATAGGATAGACCAAGATATATGAGTTTGGATAGGTGACTAATATCAATAGGGAATGTACCAAAGAGTTCATTCATGCTGAGGTTAACAAATGACAGGTTTGGAAGTGACGAGAATGAAAATTTATGGAGCGTACCTTTCAAGCCTGAGTTAGTCAGGTTTAATCTAATAACACTTCCTACATGGTTGCAAGAAACGCCAAACCAACTGCATGGATTTAAGCTTGCATTTTGATTGTTGGAAGCATTGGTTGCATTATTAGGAAGGATAGTCCATGAAGGCAGGAGTGACTGGTTTTCATTTTTAAGACTGGCTTTCCAATTGAGAAGAACATCTATCTCAGTTTCATTGTCCACAGAAACGGAATCAGCAATAAAGGAAAAATGTAACATGGCCAACACAAATAGAGAAACGGGGGAAAATACTGTTTTGAAGCTAGTGAATGCCATGGGTTTTTGGAAGCTAGTGAAGAGGATCTGATTCAGTATCTCTGTTATTTAATTTTCATCATTCATTTTCTTTAAATACCAATCAAGTTTGGTCGTTAATGGGAAAGAGAATAGGTATTTCCACATGATCATTGACTTTGGCTATTCTCATGTGGAAAAAAGACCCATGAACATAAATTGCAAAGGAAAAAAGACCCATGGACATAAATTCCAAGCTCAATAAATAAGATAATACATCAAGGAGAAAATTGAGGAGCACTTTTTTTTTTTTTTTATTGTTGGAAAAGTTGCAATTCTATTGATGGGAACAATTACTTTGAAGTTTGAACATTGAAAAAATGTATTCAAACTAGCACGTGCATTAAGGGCATATTTGGTACCATATAATAGATGATGTAATGGAATCGTTATTCCTTGTAATAAAAGCATAACCAACATCCTAATATTTCCCCCCGCCAATTTTTTCCACTTGATCTACAGGTTCCTCTCTCTCTCTCTCTCTTTTCTTTTTTTCTTTTTTCCGCTTGATCTATAGGTTCCTCTCTCTCTCACATGTTTTTCGTTGATAGTCTTGTCAAGACCATACGATATATATCCAAGCTTGCCCATCGACAAGCCGAAGTAGTTTAGAATCCTTGCAGTTCTTGCTAATGCAAGGAAAATTTTCTATTATTTTTTACCACATTCTTTGGATATCAAGAATTGTAGCTTCATGTTTAAGGGGGAAAAAGAAAAAAAAAAAAAGAAAAAGAAAAGAAAAAGAATGGAATCTTATAGATCAAGGAAGGTAGAAAAAAATTGATATGGCTATATATTCTTTATAGGGTTATTAATATTGAATAAAAACAATAATATTAGTTATAATTTTTTTCAATTTATATATAAAATGATGTCAATCTAGACTCACAAAAAGTGAAAATATAATTTTATAAATAAGAGTAATTTAGGAAATTTCAAAATCCAACTAGAGATTCAGGGTTTTATTCTCATGTCATCCAGATGAATAACAATAATTATTCCATTACTATCTCTTGTATTCCTTGTAATACTGATTCTTTTTCCTATGTAATTTTCATTACAGTATATTAAACATACGATAAGTAGATGTAGCATAAAGTGGAATACAAAAAGTGAGATAGAAGATCTGTATTCATCTTAATTATGTTTCTAATTTTTTTGGCCGTTACTTTGACTCTACAGCTCGAACCAATCCCTTCTAATCCCTCCTAGAACTTTGTGCATGGGACTTTGGCTATTCGTGTGGAAATTTCTTTCCATATTCTCAATCAAGAATTTTTTTTTTTTTAAAGATCCATATTCTCAATCAAGAAAAATTTTTCCCATAAATTCCAAGCACAATTACATCGGGGGAAGGAAGTTGAGGAGCACCCTTTCTTTTTTATTTGGTGAAAAAGTTGCAATTCTATGCAATTCTATTTTTTTTAGAGCAATTACATGCACTTTGAACATTGAAAAAATGTATTCAAATTAGCATGCTTAAATTTACTCATTAAGTATAGTCTTGAAGGAGCATAAAGTGGAATACAAAACGTGATATAGAAGATTTAAATTCATCCTAATTTATGTTCTAGCTTTTTGGTTGTCCCCAACCTCAAGCACTTTGTGCATGGGGACTTTGGCAATTCATGTGGAAAGAATTTTCCATATTCTCAATCAAGAAAAAGTAAAAAGAAAAAAAAAATCCACAAATAAAAAAAAAAAAAAATTTGGGGGAAGGAAATTTAGGAGCGCTTTTTCTTTTTATTTGGCGGAAAAGTTGCAATTACTTTGACTTTGCAGCTCGAGCCAATCCCTCCTAAACCCTTAAATACTTTATGCATAGGAACTTTGGCTATCCATATTCTAGATCCATGAACATAAATTCCAAGAAAAATAAATAGTCATACATTGGGAAAGGAAATTGGGGAGCAATTCTATGCACTTTGAACATTGAAAAAATGTCTTCAAATGAGCATGCCTAAATTTACTGGTTAAGTATCTATTTGGATTCAGTTTATAAGCTTAGCTTTTAGCTTTTATGTATAACTTTTTAAAACCTCACTTTTTCCTGTCTTTTTTCACGTTTTCAAATTTTTTCTAAGTACAAGTATACTTTAGCACACTTTTAGTAAAAAAATTTCAGCAAAAAGCTAGATAATCTGTTCTCAAACATACACAAAAAGTGAGACAAATGATTTGTATCCTCTTGAATTTTGTTTCTAAGTTTTTGGCCTTTACTTTGACTCTGCAGCTTGAACCAATCCCCGGCCCCCTAATCCTTCAAGCACTTCGTGCATGGGATGTACCATCCCACTTATAAGGGTGGGTGTTCATTAAAGCCTATTAAATTTAATCATGTTATTTATATATACACACACTTATGAAAATAATCCCATTTCTAAACTATTAATAATGTCATTGAAAACATGCATAACTAGTTGATAATTGCAAAAGTTTAATATAATATGATTATTTTTCTTTCTTTTATTTATATTTTGGTCTAAATATGAAATGTGATAATTATTAATAGACACTTACTATAATTGTGTTTATATATGAATATCATATATTCTACTATTAAAAAAAATGACGTAAAGGATTCTAATGGAAGATTTAATTATGGAATAGAATTTAAATTGAATTAAAAAATACATATGAGAATAACAACGTTTAAAAGTGTGAGTAGATTATAAATTTCTTAAGATAAAA